>JAUMIR010000002.1:165740308-166990308 GCA_030847615.1 Gambelia wislizenii
GAATTGGGTGTTGGAGATATTCAGCAGACCATGCTAACATTATTAATTTCTTGCAGAACTGTTATGTTCAGTTACGAGTCTTAGGTATTAGGCTGTGTGGCTATTAAATTATGGGGCTCATTAATAAGCTACAACTGAATCCTGTTAAATCAGAAATCAAGATGTTGTTGGATTTAACACCCAGAAGCGCCTGCCAGTACAATCGATGCTGAAGAATGCTGGGAGTTGCTGTCCAACTATCTCTTGTGGTATGCACAGCTCCCACCTCTGTGTTAAATCATGTAAACCTTAATTCTGTTGCTAATTCCAACTAGGGTAGACTCATTGATTCAATTAATGAACAGTAAATCAACACTTACATTGATTCTACAGGTCTACTTTAGTTGGGGACAACCAATTGGAATTTTTGTGTGTTTGTGCCATCAAGTCACCTGTGTCACCACATGAATTTCATAGGGTTTTCTTAGGCAAGGAATTCTCAGAAGTGGTTTTGCCAGTTCCATCCTCTGAAATACAGCCTAGTATTCATTAGAGGTTTCCCATCCAAGTACTAATCAGAGCTGACCCTGCTTAGCTTCCTAAATCAGATGGGATCTGGTGCCTTAAGGGTGTTTAGGCTCCTACCAGTTGGACTTAAGGCATTGAAAAGAACTGCCAGCATCCCCTTAAGATCCTCTGAGCTTGACAGTAGGAAATTGTCAGCTCTCTCTCTCTCTCTCTGGCTTTTCTTCACAAACGAAGATTCAGGAAGGACTCATTCCGCACTTTCTGCAAGCGCGCTGATGACAAAAAAGGCCAATCTGAGATAAACATGTCTGGTTGCAGAAAGCACAGCAGAAGGTCTCCTTGGGTGATGATTCCGGGTTGTGATTCTTTCTGCATTGTCGTTTCTCTTCAAGACTTGTTCAGCCTCTGAGTTCTCAAATAAGGCTGCAGCATTGTGGATAGTGCATCTCCATGCCTCCCGATGTGAGGCCAGGGCGGACCATTGTTGGTGATCAATTTGGCCAAGCCTGAGATGTTGTTTCAGGGAGTCCTTGTATTGCTTTTTTGGAGCGCCCCCTTATGCTGACCCATGGCGAGTTCACCATAGAGTACTGTTTTTGGGAGGTGATGGTCCTCCATCCTAGAAACGTGCCCTGCCCAGCGCAGCTGTGTTCTCAGTATCATGGCCTCAGTGTTGGTGATCCCTGATTGCTCAAGGACAGCAACATTCGTCACATAGTCAGTCCAGTGTATATTTAGGATTGTGCGTGTACTGTGCTGATGAAAGTGTTCAAGGAGTCGTAAGTGGTGGCGATAGGTGACCCATGTTTCAGACCCGTAAAAGAGAATAGACAGTACAATGGCTCTATACACACTGATTTTTGTGCTTCACCTCAGGTGTTTATTACTCCAGACTCTTTTGTGAAGTCTTCCAAATGCACTATATACCTTTGCTAATCTGTGATCTTTGTCAATCTTGACATCTGAGGAGATGATGCTACCCAGGTAGGTAAACTGCTGAACAAACTTAAACACAGATTTGCTGACGGCAATGTGGGGATGATGGTGTTTGTCCTGTGGTGCGGGCTGGTAAAGACCTTCTGTTTTCTTCAGGTTGACTTCTAGCCCAAACAGCTCTGCAGCTGTTACGAAACAGGATGTTAGACGCTGCAGAGCTGCTTCTGTGTGGGCAACAAGGGCAGCATCATCAGCGAAGAGCAGCTCACGAACTAGATAGTTTAGAGTCTTAGTGCGAGCCCTCAGATGGCTTAAGTTATACTTAAGTTATACTGTCAGCTATACTTCCAAGATAAAGAATGATTGATTAAAAGTATTTTCAGTTGCCAAAATGCACACATTTACAGGCAGGTTCTTAAACTGGCATATTTACAGCAGAAAAAAAAAACTTACTTTGTATTCTACTGGAACATGAATTGCAATCATATAAAGATACAGAAGACTATATTGTTGTATTTTGTGTGTCCGAGGGCGACAGCACTTGGCATAAAGAAAAAACAGTAAATCCAGAAATGAGTGGAAAAAATAGGCCACAACTTTATTGATTACAGCTGTAAATGAGTTGGAACACACATGAGTCTGGATCCAGGCACCAACCAACCCACCTGTTGATTGATGAGGCTGACACTCCAGCCCACTGCTGGGACCAGAAAGCAAGGTAGGGATCCCCATGTACAGTAGGCCAGAGAGATGCCCTTACCCTACAGGGGATGCAATGCCCTTTATGGCCCACCCCCCACATGCCATAAGGGGACTCCCATCCCTTACCAATGCCCAGTGGTAATAGTTGTCCCGGATCCATGACCCATGCCATCTGCTCCCAAAGTTGTGACAAAACAGCAAAATGCATGATATACAGAAGATACATAGTACAGCAAAACTGAAACCCTTCGAAGCCAACAAAACAGCACAGGTGGGGGGGATGATGCTCTGATGAGAACTGAAGAGCTTGTGGGAGAGCAGCTCTAATATATATCTCCAGAGCCAACCGGAGTGAAAACTGCAAGCAGCTCACTCTGATCTGACTCCCTAGCCAATGACTTTAAACAGGTTTTAAACTCATCTGCTGAGCTTCCTTCCTTCTTCCCATGGTGAGCCGTGCCCCCTGGGATGAAGAAACTCATCATGCTTGGTGATCTGCAGACCCATGCACCCTGCCCCAGACAACAAAACAGCTGTAGGGTATGGTAAGTCCCACAGCTCAATTTTCTTTAAAACATATTCTTGTTTCCTAGCTATATGTGAATCAGTTGAAGGCACCAGTTGCAACTGAGGAAGTAAGATCTATAATTAAAAAGATGTGCAACTCATCTCCTGGCACTGATGACTCCACAATGGAATGTTTTGTAAAATATTTATTGATAGCTTAGCAGAACTATTAGCCAACATTATTAATGGTGTGTGTACCTTGCATAATACTGTGAAACTGAGAAGATTTTTGCTAAGCCTAGCATGAACAATATGCACAGCACATTTATGTGTTTTAAAATGTTGCCTAATTTTTGGCAAGTGCAAAAGATCATAGTTATTCTGGCACCTGAGAATGATGGTTCAGTACCAACGTCTTACACCCCAGATCTTAATCTGAATTTTACACTATGGACATTTTATTATATAAAAGATGGAAATATATAGTATGAGCAATTCAAATGAAGTGGAATTTATCCCACAGAACAGATTTCACCCTCCCCCTGCCACATGCTTATTTTTACCAGATAACAAATTAAGGTGAGCCTTGCAAGATACATTTTCATCTCTGCATAATCTCAATAACAAAGTAGAGTCAATCTGTTTAGTGCAGATTTACTTTTACTCCATTGGTTTCGTGTCAGCCGCTAAAGGCACTAGCTGTGATTCTGCAGCAGTGGTCTTCAGTGTTTTTAGCCCAGGACTGTACATTTTCTCTGGTCTGCTATAAGATTTGTCTTCTTTGTCTTCCTCTGTACCCACACTTTTATTTGTCCTCCCACCACAGCTTCTCCTTGAAGAGTCCACTTGTTGGATGAGATTAAAATCTATCCTGGCAGTGCATTACCCACAGCGGCCAGCCAGATAACTCTGGGACATCCACAAGCAGAACTCGAAGGCAGTAGTCCTTTCCTGCTGTTGTCCCCACCACCTGGCATTCAGAAGCTCTCTGCATCTGAATCTGAAGGTTGCATTTAGCAACCATGGCTATTAGCCAATGATAGATCTATCCTTTGTGGATTCATCAAATCCTCTTTCAAACATGCCTTAGCTACCTAAGCTACTTATTTCCCTCCATTCCCTGTTTCTCCTTTTTAAAAACAAACAAACCAGCAACCCCAAAGCAAATTGTGGTTGGATCTTGACTCACCAATTGAAGGATAATGTTCAGAAGCAATAAGGGAGAAGGAAGGATTACTTCAAAGGCTTTTACTTTTCAAAATTTTGTAGATCCATTGAGGATCTTTCCCCGTGAATAAAAAAAGACAGGAAAGACATGGAAGGAACACAGGAGCAGCAGGGACTGGGATGATGTTGTCCGAAAGGGAAGATGTTTCCCGAGCCTGTTCTGTGCCTGCAACGGGGTAAAAAGCTGGTCTGAAAATCTCCTTGGACAGTGGATGGATGGCACCTGGGGCTGCTTTTGTAACTTTGTCTAGCAAGTTTCTCCTCTCAGAAACAAATACATATAGCTTAGATGTGGAAAATACAATATATAACATTATATTTCCATATACATGAAGACATAGCTGGTACTTGCAAAAGCACACTTACCTTTCTAAAGCAGAGCGGGACAAAGCTCTGAATGTGATCAACATTTTGACAAAAAGAAGGCGTGCTGAAGCTGAGACTTGTTGCTCACAGAGGGTGTTGGAACAGATGGATGTGTGAAATCTAAAAGCCATTAAATCAAGTCTGGAACAAACAGGGGTAATTATCCCTCCTCAATGTGTTCCTTCTGCTACAAAGTATATCAGCACTGATTATAGTCCTAAATGTTAATGTTTGCATTTCTTCTGTTGTGTTGCCATCATGTGCTGGTATGTTTTTAATGCCAAGGTTTATACAGTACTAAGAAAGCTAGCACAACTACAGCATTGGCTCTCCCAAGCACAGCCTTGACGAAGCGTTAATTCTTGATTCAAAAAGTTCTCAAGACAACCTGTTCAGTGAAATAAATGCTACTTTTTAGGTGTGTGTACCTTGCATAATACTGTGAAACTGAGAAGATTTTTGCTAAGCCTAGCATGAACAATATGCACAGCACATTTATTCTCCCTTAAAGGACAGAAAATATACTTGCAGATGTAAGATGGAAGACCTCTAAGATGAAACCAGTGGCATTTGGTGGAATCAGTAGTGCAGTGAACTACTGATGGATGGAATCAGGTAATTCTTGGTTCTTTTCCCTGCCTCCTCTCCTGCAATGATGCTTAAGAAATGCTTAAGCACTACATTTCCTTAACCATCTCACTGAATTTAAGAATAGATTTTTACCATGGTTCAGCAGGCTTGGGTGATGTCATACTTGCTTCTCTGTACATACTTGTGGGGGGAAAAGTGTGGCATGGTCTTTACTACATCCTCTAGTTAGAGTGGCACCATAATTGTATGCTTTCAGATCACACACCTAAATCTCCTATTCCCAGCACAAGCAGAGACAGAGGACTTTATCAGACGAACCTCAAAAAACGTCTCTTTAGCACCATATTTTTCAGCATTATTATCCCGGCAACATAACCCTTCTTATCAGACATACCTGTAATAGTGTAAAAAAGCAGCCCCAGCATTAACAGAGCATGAATGCAAGCAATTTTTACTTCCACATTCATGATCTTGTTGGTTCTCATGAGAAGATGTGAGCTCAGTAAAAATTTAAAGAACAGCAAATTAAAAACAGAAGAAAACTGGGGAGGTTCATAAAAAGCGTGTCTCCTTCCTGGCTTTCTCGGTCTCAGCTGGAAGTGCTCTGCCCATTGACGCTGTAATCAAGAGAGGAAAATGGTGCATGGTTTCAAATTCACTCAATACCAGCAAAACAAAACACCACAGCCGATCTATTGATGGCTTGGCCCGTCAATAAAAAAGAATGCCTTGTTTTCAAAACATAATTGTGAAAGCACATCATCGTCCAGTATTGGTGCCCTTTTGTGTTCATTAGGCGTCATTATGACGTTGTATTTGCCACGTCTGATAAAGTCCTGAGAGAAGAAATGCATCTATATCTGGTGCCCTTCAGCTATTTTGGACTACAAGTCAATAATCCTTGACCATGGTCAGTACTGGTTGGCGTGTATGGGAATTTCAGGCCAACTATTAGTGCTCTAGATAGTCATCTTCTATAGGTAGGCAGGCTGGTAATCTGATCACTTTTTTGTCTCCTGAGATGTGGACTGGCTTGATTTACTCTACCCACTGCCAGCTTGTGTTGGACTCTGAAGTGAAGATAAAAGCATGTGACTGGTAAACTGCTGTGTTGACTTTCCTTTGCTGTGGAGTACAGGAGGAGAAGGAAGCGCTCAGGGCAGCAAAGGCAAGTTGCCATATTCTGGTGCCTCAAATCCAGTTAGCCTAATTTGCACACCATGCACATTTGTATAATGTGCACATTGTTTTATGTACATGTTCATATTCTTCAAATTATACATTAATTTTTCTATCTCTGAGTTTCAGTCTTCACACTATTTATATAACAAGCATTGATCTGAGAGAGCCCATATAGTGTAATAGTTTGAGTGCTAAACTTGGAAAAGGAACATTGACGTTCAAATCCCTGCTCAGTCCCAAAGCTTATACGGGAATCTTGGCTCACCCATTGCCTTTCAAGTAACCCTCCTTTACATGGATTTTATGAAGATAAATGTGGAGAGTGAAACAAAGTAAACCATTCTTTGCAAGTAGTAATGGTGGTGGTAGTAGCAGTTGTTTGTTTGTTTTTGCCATCAGTTTTTTGCCAGTTGATGGCATAAGCTTATGTATCTGTGAGAATACCATAGACATCCTGCAAGTAACATACTGTCATGATTCACAGGGGAAAAAATGCTGGGTAAAGTAAAGGCAAACTGCACAAATCATAGGGAGAAAACAAGGGATGATTTTCTTTAGTGAAATAGATTAAATATTTTAACCAGATAATATTCTAGTTTAACATTTTCCCCTAATCAGTTTTGCATCACAATACACGTGCTAATCAGCTTATCTATGCTAGGATGTTTGTGCTACCCCATAACTGCTATTTAGTAATGACTAATTAAGGTAATGATAAATGTTTAGACTTCTTACATTTCTGTTCCCCCTTGCACCACTATCACACAATTCCATCCAATCATGTACTGTATATAAATAACCTGCTAGCTGGGGCAAAACTCTATATATTTGGCAAAGTGGGCTGCAGTCCAAGGACAGGACTGCATATCCTGACCATATTATTAGGCAGAGTGAGGCAACTAGTTCATTCAGTAAGATGCCAGGACTGGTGCACTGTTTCCCTCATCAATGAAGGGTCCCTCTACTACTTTTTCAATCCCCTTCCCCACCCAGCTGGTTTCACATTAGTGCTGTATTCACCCACCACTCCTCCATCTCCCAGCTTTCTATTTTCAGCTGTACCTCCTACCCCTTCTTGTCACCCCACCTTCTGGTCTTTCATCGCTCCCCAGTCCTACATCTTTCCCTTCTATTTCCCACCCACAGTTGGCTGCAACGCTTTCTTGATGCCATGCCTATCTTCTGCCTCCTCCATTTCATGTCCATTTACACAGCAGTGGCAAAAGATGCTTCTCCTCCTTTCTACAGCTCCCCCCGAGACAGCCTTCCATCACCCACCTGGTTGCTTGTGCAGTGGCTGCTGCTGCTGTTCCTTGCCACCACTCTCTGCTGAACAGAGCCAGCAGGATTGGGCCAATTGTTAAAAAAAAAAAAGAAGAAGAACAGGGAGGCAGATGGTTGCAAGACACATGCAACAGTAGTGCTTTTCCTTCCATCTCAGGCAGAGGAAGGACTTGGGCCACCACTATGTATGAAAAAGGTTCCAAATAAATGTATGCCAAATAAAAACCATAGGACTGGAATAAAAGAATGCCGGAAGAATGACATCATCATGTGGTAAGGCAGAGTGGAAAATGGAACGTTCCTGCTCCCTTACCGCTTTTCTATGGTGTGTGGAAAGGCCCTTAGAGTCGCCATAAGTTAGAAATGACTTGAAGGCACACAACAACAAAATAATTCAGAGGGCTATACCATATATCCAAGATGAGTAAACCCAGAGTTTGTCCTTCCAAAAAGGCTTTATCATTTATTACTTGAAGCCATTTACCAGAAATTTAAGATCCACAGCAAGCATCTATCTACTTCAATAAGCATCTCTTTCTTTCCATACTCCATTACTTTCTCCTCTCCTCTCCTCGCCTCTCCCCATCCCTTCCCTCCCCTTCCCCTCCTAGCCCCTTTTCTTCTTGGAAGAATGGTGTTTAGTTACAAAGAAGCCTGGAGAAAATAAATGGAACTTGCATTTTCTAGAAATCCTGCAGAGATGAAAAACACTTTCAAGCTAAATCCATGGCAGTCTATGGTTGTTATTATGACATGACAGTTATGATATAATGGGATTTCACTCTGCTTTACATGGCTATTTTGTTCTGTTGCATTTTCTACTTATTTATTCCTGTGGCTGTACTCTTATTTTTTTCTATGCCCTGTTGTGGCAGCTCTGTAAAAACAGATGGCAGCTCTCTGCAAACAGAAGAGGCTCCCTTGTCCCTCAAATGGCAACATTTACCCAGGGAAGGTCACTGAACATCTCCCATTCTTGTATTATAAATTTAAATGTTTATGAAGTTGAAGTTTGGAAACATGGAGGTCATATACTCCATGTTAAATTCCATGAACTCCTTGTGAATTGCTGGGAAAAAGGGAAACTGCCATCAGATCTCTGAGATGCAGTAATCATCACCTTGTACAAGAAAAAAGGAGCAAAATCTGAATGCTCAAACTATCGAGGCATAACACTGCTCTCTATTGCTGGAAAAATCCTTGCAAGGATACTCCTGAACAGATTAGTTCCTGCTATTGCAGAAGAACTTCTTCATGAAAGCCAATGTGGCTTCAGAGCCAATAGGAGTACTAGAGATATGGTATTTGCCCTTAGACAACTGCAAGAGAAATGTAGAGAGCAGAACAAGGGTCTCTATGTAACATTTGTCGACCTCACCAAAGCCTTTGACACTGTGAGTAGGAAAGGTCTGTGACAGATCCTGGAAAGACTAGGATGTCCTCCCAAATTCCTTAAAATGATTATCTTGCTACATGAGGGACAGCACAGTCAAGTCAGATATGGCGATGCTCTTTCAGAGCCTTTTCTAATAACTAATGGAGTGAAGCAAGGTTGTGTTCTTGCTCCGACTTTATTTACAATCTTCTTAAATATGATGCTCCAAAGGGCTACGGCAGAGTTCGAACAAGACAACGGCATCTATATACGTTACCGTACTGATGGTAGCTTGTTTAACTTAAGCCGTCTGAGGGCTCGCACTAAGACTCTAAACTATCTAGTCCATGAGCTGCTCTTCACTGATGCTGCTGCCCTTGTTGCCCACACAGAAGCAGCTCTGCAGTGCCTAACATCCTGCTTTGCAACAGCTGCAGAGCTGTTTGGGCTGGAAGTCAACCTGAACAAAACAGAAGTTCTTTACCAGCCCGCACCACAGGACGAACACCACCATCCCCACATTGCCGTCGGCAAATCTGTGCTTAAGTCCGTTCAGCAGTTCACCTACCTGGGAAGCATCATCTCCTCAGATGTCAAGATTGACAAAGAGATCGATCACAGATTAGCAAAGGCATATAGCGCATTTGGAAGACTTTACAAAAGAGTCTGGAGTAACAAACACCTGAGGTGAAGCACAAAAATCAGTGTGTATAGAGCCATTATACTGTCTGTTCTCCTTTATGGGTCTGAAACATGGGTCACCTAT
This sequence comes from Gambelia wislizenii, assembly GCA_030847615.1. NCBI lineage: Eukaryota > Metazoa > Chordata > Lepidosauria > Squamata > Crotaphytidae > Gambelia > Gambelia wislizenii. Next base: position 165,749,752 of record JAUMIR010000002.1, read on the forward strand.
CACCAACATTTACAACTCCTCGAATGTTTTCATCAGCGCTGTATACGTACAATCCTAAATATACTGTACACTGGATGAATGTTGCTGTCCTTGAGCAAGCAGGGATCACCAGCATTGAGGCCATGATATTGAGAATACAGCTGCACTGGGCAGGGCACGTTTCTAGGATGGAGGACCATCGCCTCCCAAAAATAGTACTCTACAGTGAACTCGCCATGGGTCAGTGTAAGAGGGGCGCTCCAAAAAAGCAATAAGGATTCCCTGAAACAACATCTCAGGCTTGGCCAAATTGATCACCAACAATGGTCCGCCCTGGGTTCACATCAGGAGGCATGGAGATGCACTATCCACAATGCTGCAGCTTTATTCGAGAACTCATGCTGAACTAGTCTTGAAGAGAAACGACAACGCAAAAAGAATCACAACCTGGAAACATCACCCAAGGAGACCTTCTGCTGTGCTTTCTGCAACCGGACTTGTTTATCTTGGATTGGCCTTTTCAGTCATTAGCACACTTGCAGAAAGTGCGGGATGAGTCCTTCCTGAATCTTCATTTGCAAAGAAAAGCCAGAGAGATGAAACTGTGAAACTTCAGTCCTTGAGTAAAAATTGGAAAACATTAGCAGCAGCCTTATTTCTTGAAAAACCATGGGGCTATAGCCCTCTATTTTAGCTTTCAGAAGCGCTAGAGATTTTGTAGTTGTACTAGTTGTTGTTGTCTGCCTTCAAGTCATTTCAGATTTATGGCGACCTTATCACAGGGTTTTCTTGGACAGATTTGTTCGAGTCCTTGCCTTCCTCTGAGGCTGAGAGAATGTGACTTGCCCAACGTCACCCAGTAGGTTTCCATAGCCAAGTGGGGATTTGGACCCTGGTCTACAGAGTTGTAGTCCAACATTCAAACCACTACACCATGCTGGATTGCTAGAGCCTTACTTTAGACATAAAAATTAAAGCTTGGAATCCTGATGGGCTAATGGTACAAATGGGAACCAGGTAGTATGCCCAAAATTTGGGTAAAATCCACCCAACCAGATGTCATGGCAAATTTAAGCACCTGAATTGTAGAACTCCCTCTGAGGGAGGTAAGGCTAGCTCCATCACTGGTGGGCAGACAAAACTATTATTCCTAATGACTTTTGGCTTTTAACACTCAGTTTTAAAACTAACCTTTAAAGTTATTTTTTATTTGTTTGTACATGACATTTTTCATCTCTTTTGTGTATAGCATTGGGAGTACTGCTGGGCAGGAGAAAGAAGTATTTATTGTGCTTGCAATAAATAAATAAATAAATAAGCAAGCACACAAAGATGCCAAGAAGCACACAGAGAAAGGCTGGCCAGGGGCACCCTGAGTACTGCATGGTAATATCCCATCATCCTGCCATGAGTAGATCCCACTGGATGAAACAAAATGTGCTCAGCTGTTTTGATTGAGGGTTTTCACCTCTGCCATCCCATAAATTTCAGGAACAGATTAAGATGATAAGGGCTGAGAACGAATGATATAAACTTAATTTTACATTTTCAGATTTTAATTTTAAAATGAGGGATGCCAATAAATATAGGTTGCTGTTTTCTCTAATAGTTTCTTGTTAGATACTGCATATACAGTAATTTCTTTCTAAACAGCAGAGATTTGGAATAACTGTGCTATACATCTGTAGGAGTAATGAGTCTAAAAATAAAAATGTATTTAAAAATTCCAGGGATCTAGCCCTTTTAAAAGCAATAAAAATATCTTCTTTAAAAGGAGTTTAAAAATCACATACTTTCAAATTCATGCAGAGTGGCTTAAGAATGCAGACAAAGCTCAATTAACATTTAAAAGTGTATTCAGAGGTCTGTGATCACCCAGTTAAATTAGACTCATTACAAAAACAAAGGAGTCAGTTTAAAAATGCAAATCAAAAGTTTACTGAAGGTATATCAATCTCAATCTACATACTAAAACAAACTTTTAAAAGAGTGTTCCTAACTAACTAGGAGGATTTAGGGTAAAAAGACTCACCCAGCCTTTAGTGGTAGAGGCTGTATGGTGAACATCATGGCATGGCTTCATAGCATGGCAAAGACAAAGATAGCAAAGAGAAGATGGCAAAGATGGCTACAGCCGCATGGAGACTCTAACTTAAAAAGAGAACTTTCAAAGAGCAATAAAATTTAAATTAGGTAATGTGTTGAATGGCCCAGCACTCCAGTTGGCTGGAAGTGCCCAGTGAAATAAGAGAAAGGGAGTTTGGGAGAACAGAAGCATGCAGGGAAAAATTCCTAGACTTACCTTAGTATGTGAATGGGGTATACAAGATTGCTTTTACATTACAATAATTATTTCCCCACATACTACAACATCCCAGATGCTGCACCAGGTGATGCATTGTCCACCTTGCTTTGTCACAAGCAGATATTTTTTACACTTCAAACGCTCTTGAGAAGCCTTGACTAGCCAGTGCTAGTTTGCAGTCATTAACCAAAGGGGAAATGGCTTGAATGGGCTTTCAAAATAATGTGGGTCATCTAATCATTGAGGTGCGTGTTTCCCTTCCAGCCAATGAACACTAACAGTAGTCATTTGCAGTCCACATGGAAATAGAAAAATGTGCAAAAAGATACTTGCTTTGTGATTTAAGGGGTCTTAACTATACTACTACCCACAGGTCCTGGCTTTAAGAGGAGCTGGATGTCTTCTGTTACAATTCAGCTGGTTCTTAGAAACACCTCATGCTGGTCTTATAGTTTACTTCAATGGGAAATAAGCAGGCATACCTCTAGCGAGACTGAGTGCAGGTTCCCAAGTTCTAGACAGTGAAACAGAGATCTGGCTTTGAGCTATGGGTGGGTAGAATGGAACTCATTCCAGAAATTCTGCAATCCTTACCACCATTTGCAGTATTTTTTATCAAATCTAGTATTGGAAGTTTCATTGTGTGTGTGTGTGTTTTAATACTACTGTTAGGCATACTTAAAAAGAGTAGCAATGAGCTTCTTATCCAATCTCCAAATCATACTGTGGTAAAACATTAACACAACCTACCCTGAGTCCCAGTTTTAGGGAAAGGTGGGGTATAACTAAAAGAAGATAAAGGTGACAATAAAGAGGAAGTAGTAGTTGTAGGAGTAGTAGTTTTTGTCTAACAATGGAAATGTTCATAATATGCATAGCTTCCAAGACATTTTATTGTGAGCCTGAAAATGGAGGTCCGTGTGTTCCATTGGAAGCTTGTCCCAGCCAACGCCTGCAGCAGGCATGAGGAATGGGTATCCAGATTAGGGATCAAAGGGGATATTTGTTAAAGCCCTCATAACACCCACCAGGGCTGTGACCTAGATCAGGCTTCTGTGTCTTCAATTTATCTTTAGAAAGCTAACAACACAATTCCTAGTTTTGTGAATGTCATCAGATCTGCTGTGGACCTCAGTCGGTATTAGTAATGACACTGAGATAAAGGAACTTGTGGTTTGACCTGGTGTGAGCAGCTTCATGAGGAGTAAGGGTGGCATGTTCTGACATCAGCCCCTTGGGTTTAGTAAACCAGGGTTTCCTGCCCAGCTGAAGTGTATAGACCAGCAGGAACATTTTTTACAACTGTGGGGGAAGCTCTGGTTTCATGCCAAGGCTTATATAAGGTGCATGTATTAAATACTGGGAACTTGTTCCTAAACAAATTGGAACACAATGAAACAGTCATCTATCCTACTTAATCAGACACCACAGGCCTTCTTCATTATGTTTCTCCTATTTAATTTTAGTTTATATGAATGAGATTGTGGAAACTGATGTGCGCAGACAAAACCATTATGGAGTAATGGGATTTGTGTAACTAAGTTTGTAGAACAAACATGAATAACTGATTGGACAGAATTCCACCCAAGACAAACAGAAAACTCTGTACAGTTGTCCCTCCGTATCCACGGATTTGGTACCCACAGATTTAAGTATTCACGGCTTGAAAATATTCTTAAAAAATAATAATCCAAAAAGCAAAGCCATCTTATATTGATTTTGCCATCTTATATAAGGGACACCATTTTGCTATGCCATTGCATATAATGGGACTAGAATATTCACAGATTTTGGTATCCATGTGGGGTCCTGTAACCAAACCCCAGTGAACATGAAGGGACAACTGTATTTTGTATTGCCATTTTCTATTAGAGACCAATGGTGATGTGTTTTAAAATTTTAATTTACTCTTACTAGCCAGTGTCAAGTATGTTGTGCTGTAATTTGGAAGGAATTAATCAACAATGTCTAGAAAAGTTATATCTCATGGTATATAATCAACCCAACATACACAATTCCTTGTGCTGCATTTACACAAGCCCATATTAAGTGAGTGTTTGTGCATAAATAATCCAATGTTTGCTTTGGTTGGCTGGTTTTTGAACTCTTCTTTGCTTATAATAGTGTACTTATATCTACCTTTTACAGCCCCAAGAGGTTCACAAAGTAGCTATAAAAGATCTCAAAGTAAGATCATGCTCAAACCAAGTGCAGAAGAGAAATGACACAGTGACCCTATAATTCACAAGGATTATTCAGGTAGCATTTCTTGCCATTGTCCTTGGTCTTCCTTAGCAGTTTTGTCAGGCAGTAACTCCCATGGTGATGCAAGAGGATATGGCTGTAGAGCAGCTGGGATTCACTCAATATAGGATAGAGGACATCCTCTGTTGCTGACAGTTGCTTCAGTTTGGTTATTTGAATGAAGTTTTCCCTCCTTAATGATCTAAAGCAAACATATCATATAATGAACAGCAACACAGACTTGGGGGAAAGCAGTACTAAAGGCTTAGGGGAAATCTGAGTGGGGTCACACAAACAAGAATATAGTAATAGTAGCTGTACCCAACGTAACATATGCCGGTGGTGCATTAAGGGTGAGTCGCTCTGTTGCCCTTCCCCTGCTGCTGCCGCTGCCGCCAGTTGACTGCCTGGGCCCGGTTGCAGCAGCAGCAGGGGCAGTGGGCGATAATGTGACCGTCTGGGTGCCCAGGTGATATCAAAACCCGTATCAAAAGTTGGTCTAGTTTTATAACAGAATAAATAATGTCTACTATACCAAATATCAAATTAATTAGTTGGGAGGTCCATCTTCACTGACTCAATAATTACAAAATAACTCCCCCTCATATACATATATATATATACATATACATATACATATACATATACATATACATATATATATGTGTGTGTGTGGATGGCTTGGGTATGTTTCCTTTCTCAGTGTGCTGATTGGCGGCTTAGGAAACATACCCAACAAATCCCCTCACTCCCTCAGCCAATCAACACCAACATGCAAATTCCCTCTCCTCCTCACAGTCCACTCCTGCCACAGTCCACTCCTGCATCCACACCCCCAGCCTCATGAGGGCCCCTCCCTCCTCTCACTCCCTCAGCCAATCACCACCCACATGTAAAAAAATGCAATATTTTTTTACTAAAATAATTAGGTACCATGTGAAAAAAACTGAACCATTAGCTGAACCATGTGAAAAAAACACTGCCACTCCAAGCATCACGCTGCAATCACCACTTGAAACCCCAGCAGGGAGCATAACGGTGTATGTTTCACCAGGCACGCCAATACTAATACTAATACTAATACTACTAATAGTACAATTATGCCAATGGCTCTTAACCTTTTCTTTACCAGGGAGTCACTTTATTATCTTTTGTTGCCATGGGCCCCCAAGATTTAACTCAAGATTTAAAACTCTAACAATAATAACAACAACAATACCTGATAACAACAGTAATATTACAATTACAACAATGCCTCTTAACCTTTTTTTACCAGTGGGCCCTTTAAATACCTTTTGTTGCCATGGGCCCCCAAGGCTTTAGATTTAAAACCCTGATAATGATAATGATAATACAGTTACACCATCCATGACATCTTCCCTCAGAGGCACTGGGATGGAAGGGAAGACTTTTCTCCTGCTTCTTCCTGCAAGTTTGTGGCTGGAGTGGATTGAATGGCACTGTGCAGGCCAAGCCAGCCTGCCTTTGCCTTGGCTCCTGTCACATGGCCACTCCACTGCAGGCAGGCAGGTGGTCTGAGCAGACTTCAAGCCTTTGTGCACCCCCTGTGAGGACATCGAGGAACCTGGGAGTCCCCGGACACCAGGTTAAGAACCACTGGTCTAGATACTTGGCAAAGTAGCATGCAAATGCTCTGCCTCATCTAGAGAAGAGGGGGTCCAGGGACCCTTGTCTACCACTTGTTAAAACAGAAATGAATAGAAAAGGGAGCAAAGGAGTCTCTCCAGCAAGGGGTGGAATGTTCACTTGTAACTTTTTCATGAGTCTTTGGACTCACTTTTGCCCAACCCACAGACTGCAGAGCCTCAGTCTTCTGCTACAACACCAGCTGCCCTTTGAGGGTACTATGCTGGATTCCCATTGGGGGGAGGCTGGCAGCCAATGAGAGCCCACTTTGCTCAGTTCTATTTCCCCTCCCTCGATGGCTTTGGCTCCTCCCACTGGCCAGAGGTTTTCTTTTAGCAGGCAGCAGCCCATCCAGTGCAGCATTTGGAAAGAAAGTCTTTCCCCCCATGGGAAGCAGAGCCAGGGGTGACCAGAGGACCCCAAGGGGTCCCCTAAGGACGACCTCCTTCCTACCTCCTTCCCACCCTTTTCCAGGGTCTTTTATTTTTCAGCCTGTAAGTTCCTTAGGGCAGAAGGTGTCCATTCAGTATAGCCTCACTGAGAGGCACCAGGCACAGCCTGGGGACAGACTAACCCAGGTGTAGCCAAAACAGCAGAACTGCGCAGCAGAAAGGGCACAAAAACAAAGGCTTCAGCTAGCAGCTGTTCCATAGCTCTGACCCACTTTCACACACAAAAAGACTTACAGACAGCAAGGTTCATCCAAAAATATCTGGAGATCTTTATCTTCAGTTTCAGTATAAACAAACACAGTACATACACAGCAAACCTCATTAACAAACTCAACAGCAATTTGTCCAACATCCATCAACACTCCTCTTTCTCCATGACACCAACCCACACACAATGCATCCTGTGCTTTGGCTATATAGGAGTGTTTGCTAGTGATTCCTCTGCCTAGCCACAGCTGTGAACAAACCCGCTTCAGCTGTTGTAGTCTGTTGTCTGTTGCGCCAACATTTTTCCTTTTGCACTAAAATCAATATTACCCTGACAGGATGGGGAAAGGATTCAAGTTTTGGGCGCAAAATGGGTGAAGAGCGGAGGAAGGGGGGAAACCTACCCTGCAAGGTAGGACAGGAGGAAAAAGAAGAAAGAATAGGGTGGGGGAAGCATAGAACACAACATTACAGTCGTCCCTTCACATTCGCAGGGGTAAGTTTCCACAGACCCCCGCAAATGTGAAAATTCTGCGAATAATGACTGCCCTCCCCCTCCCCCATGAAAGCAACCACGGGGGCTCTGTAGGCCCCATAGTCACTTCCCCCCCATCTCCGCAGGCCACCACGGGCCCTCCAGAGGCCCTCCGGAGGCCCCATGGTTGCTTCCCCAGGCCTCCCCCTCCCTCCCAAGGCCTTCATGGGACCCCTGGAGTCCCTCCGGAGACTCCGTGGTCACCTCCCCAGGCCTTCCCCCTCTCCTCGCCACCTCTCCCACCCCCACCCGGCCTCTTAAAGTGGCGAGGGGGCCTCAGAAGGTTCCCTTGCCACCTCTCCCACCCCCGGCCCAGCCTCCTATGGTGGCGGGGGGGCCTTGGAAGGCTCCCTCGCCGCCTCTCCCACCCCTGGCCCAGCCTCCTATGGTGGCGGGGGGGCCTCAGAAGGTTCCCTCGCCGCCTCTCCCACCCCCGGCCCAGCCTCCTAAGGTGGCGGCGGGGCCTTGGAAGGCTCCCTCACCACCTCTCCCACCCCCTGCCGTGCCTCCTAAGGTGGCGAGGGGGCCTCGGAAGGCCCCCTCCCAACCTCTCCCCCCCCAGCCTGCTTCTCTCCCCCCCAGAAGCGGCCACAGGGCTTCTAAAGCCCAGTCGTTGCTTTTGGGAGGGCGGGGGGAGACCCTCCCAAAACTGCGAATACTCAAAACCGTGAATGCTAAATTCGCAAATGTGGAGGGGCAACTGTATTTCCCCCCATGCATGCATATTAAGGCAGCAAGGGAAGCTGGCTGAGTATATAGTTACTGCAGCTCAACAGGCAAAGATGTGGTTATAGGCCAAGGAGGTGGTGCTGAAAAATGCCCTCAAGCTGCTGATTGCCCAGGCAATGGAGCACTACAATTGGTTGGGTATGTTTCCTAAGTGGCCAGTCAGCACACTGGGAATGGCAACATACCCAAGAGAATTATATATATAAATAGATACAGGTTTTGCAAACAACATTGAACTTTAATTGGGGTGGGACTCATGCAGCCTTCCAGATGTCTAATTGTGGCTCCCAGCATTCCTCACCAGTGGGTAATGTGGCTGGGGATGCTGGGAGTTGCAGTTCAACAACACCTAGAGGACCACACATGGGTGTAGCTATGGGAGGGGATGAGGGTGTTGTCTCCAATAATAATTTTGCACCTCCAAATGGTATTTTCCTTTAGTCCCCACATTTCTTGCATTGCAGTAACTCAAAACTTAAATTGAGCATTTAGAAATACAGTCGTCCCTTCACATTCGCGGGGGTTCCGTTCTGCGGACCCCCGCGAATGTGAAAAAACCGCGAATAACGACACCCCTCCCCCCTCCCTCCCCAGGCCTTCCTGGGGCCTCCGGAGACGCTCCGGAGGCCCCAGGATCGCCTCCCCAGCCCTCCCCACCGCGTCCCCAGGCCTTCCTGGGGCCTCCGGAGACGCTCCGGAGGCCCCAGGATCGCCTCCCCAGCCCTCCCCACCCCGTCCCCAGGCCTTTCTGGGGCCTCCGGAGATGCTCCGGAGGCCCCAGGATCGCCTCCCCAGCCCTCCCCACCCCGTCCCCAGGCCTTTCTGGGGCCTCCGGAGCATCTCCGGAGGCCCCAGGATCGCCTCCCCAGCCCTCCCCACCCCGTCCCCAGGCCTTTCTGGGGCCTCCGGAGATGCTCCGGAGGCCCCAGGATCGCCTCCCCAGCCCTCCCCACCCCGTCCCCAGGCCTTTCTGGGGCCTCCGGAGATGCTCCGGAGGCCCCAGGATCGCCTCCCCAGCCCTCCCCACCCCTTCCCCAAGCCTTCCTGGGGCCTCCGGAGCGTCTCCGGAGGCCCCAGGATCGCCTCCCCAGCCCTCCCCACCCCGTCCCCAGGCCTTTCTGGGGCCTCCGGAGATGCTCCGGAGGCCCCAGGATCGCCTCCCCAGCCCTCCCCACCCCGTCCCCAAGCCTTCCTGGGGCCTCCGGAGCGTCTCCGGAGGCCCCAGGATCGCCTCCCCAGCCCTCCCCACCCCGTCCCCAAGCCTTCCTGGGGCCTCCGGAGCGTCTCCGGAGGCCCCAGGATCGCCTCCCCAGCCCTCCCCACCGCGTCCCCAGGCCTTCCTGGGGCCTCCGGAGACGCTCCGGAGGCCCCAGGATCGCCTCCCCAGCCCTCCCCACCCCGTCCCCAAGCCTTCCTGGGGCCTCCGGAGCGTCTCCGGAGGCCCCAGGATCGCCTCCCCAGCCCTCCCCACCGCGTCCCCAGGCCTTCCTGGGGCCTCCAGAGACGCTCCGGAGGCCCCAGGATCGCCTCCCCAGCCCTCCCCACCCCGTCCCCAAGCCTTCCTGGGGCCTCCGGAGCGTCTCCGGAGGCCCCAGGATCGCCTCCCCAGCCCTCCCCACCCCGTCCCCAAGCCTTCCTGGGGCCTCCGGAGCATCTCCGGAGGCCCCAGGATCGCCTCCCCAGCCCTCCCCACCCCGTCCCCAGGCCTTTCTGGGGCCTCCGGAGCGTCTCCGGAGGCCCCAGGATCGCCTCCCCAGCCCTCCCCACCCCGTCCCCAGGCCTTTCTGGGGCCTCCGGAGCATCTCCGGAGGCCCCAGGATCGCCTCCCCAGCCCTCCCCACCCCGTCCCCAGGCCTTCCTGGGGCCTCCGGAGACGCTCCGGAGGCCCCAGGATCGCCTCCCCAGCCCTCCCCACCCCGTCCCCAGGCCTTTCTGGGGCCTCCGGAGACGCTCCGGAGGCCCCAGGATCGCCTCCCCAGCCCTCCCCACCGCGTCCCCAGACCTTCCTGGGGCCTCCGGAGCGTCTCCGGAGGCCCCAGGATCGCCTCCCCAGCCCTCCCCACCGCGTCCCCAGGCCTTCCTGGGGCCTCCGGAGCGTCTCCGGAGGCCCCAGGATCGCCTCCCCAGCCCTCCCCACCGCGTCCCCAGGCCTTTCTGGGGCCTCCGGAGCGTCTCCGGAGGCCCCAGGATCGCCTCCCCAGCCCTCCCCAGGCCTTCATGGGGCCTCCGGAGCGCCTCCGGGGGCCCCGTGGACGCCTCCCTGGGCCTCCCCGCTCCCTCTATGTCTTTCACGGGGCCTCTGGAGGCCCCGTGTCGCGGTTTTGGGGGGGCCCGGGGGGGCCCTCCCAAAACCGCGAATAACCGAAACCGCGAATGTGAAGTTCGCGAATGTGGAGGGACAACTGTACAGTTTAGGCTTCTGAAAAAAGTGGGGGTGGGGGACAGTTACCAAGGGAGTGAAATCATAGCAATGTAAGAGTCCTATTTGTGAATTATTTTCAGTGTCTCACTCTGCAATATTAGAAATTTGAAGACTGAAGGAAAATTTCATGGGGGGAGCAGTTTTTGTTTTGTTTTGTTTTGTTTTTGTGGAGGGGACAATGTCTTCATTATGCCACCCATATCTACCTCCCTGGCCACACAATTCACACCCCTCAACTAGATGGTGTGCTAGTCAGAGGATTTGAAATAAAAACTATGGTTCCATTCTCAAATGACCTCCCATTTTCAAGGGACAGATGCAGGCTGAGTATTAGTGGGTATTTGTGGATGTGGGGGTGGCACAAAAGTGTCACAGTCTTTTGTCATAAGGGGAAGCATTTTCACTGGATGGAGTTTATATGTACTCTTCCTGTTTTAGGGCAGAGAGAAAGATGGGTAGGTTTTGTCCAACTCTGTCTCCCATTCATATCTAGGACAAGGCTATCTATAGGCAATCCCGATTTTAAAATCCAAAGAGAATACAGGTTAGGAGTCTTGCCTGAACCTTGCCCTCACTCTTACTGTGCTTAGCCTAGCTCCCCTAGCTCACAAGTTCTCTTTGTAGTCCACACACACAGAACTCTCTTAAAGTATATGTAAAATGTGAAGAGGGAGAGAGATCCATCAACAAATCTCACTGCTCCATCAGGTCGGATTCAGCTGTGAGGTACCCACACAAAATTGATCAGCATCAAACATGTTTTATCTGCCCTGAGTTTTTAAACCATTTGTTTCTCTGGCTATTAAGAACACTTTAAATAAAAATCTGCAAGGGATAGTAGTAACCCACACTGAGGATGACCCCTCAGTGTGAATGAACTGAAAAGGTGAAAAGGCTAGCCACCATTAGGTAGCAATAGGTTTCATTAACTGTTCATCTTCATCATTCATTCATATCCGCCCTTTCTGACAATAATGAGACTTAAGGCAGGCAAAACATACAGTACAGTATGACCCCCAGATCCATAGGAGATATGTTCCCAGATGTACTATGGATACTGCAGATAACAGCAAAACCTATTACAATGACTGACTTCCAGCTAAAGCTTACCATAGAGTTGTGCTGGAGGATCTAGAAGATTTCAAGAGAGAACACCTCGCTAGGCATCATCTAAGTCCACCAGCATGTCTCTATGGTCAGTTTCCAGTGGAAACATACCATAGAGTTGCACTGGAGGATGTAGAAGATGCCTCAAGAGACCATTTTTTTTGGATGCAGGTAAGTAAATCTACAGATCTGGGTCCTGTGGATACAGGGGTTGTACTGTATTTAAAAACAGTACATGTTAAAAACTATACAAAAGCTTCAATAAGAGTATAAATATAAAAGTTATTTAGAAACAATTAAACAATTTATTAAGTTAAAAATATTCACATTCATTAAAAGTCTATATCTCTTTCTTTGGCTTTTCTTTGCAAATGAGGATTCAGGAAGGACTCACCCCATGCTTTCTGCAAGAGCGCTGATGACTGAAAAGGCCAATTCGAGATAAGCAAGTCCGGTTGTAGAAAGGACAGCAGAAGGTCTCCTTGGGTGATGATTCCGGGTTGTGATTCTTTCTGCGTTATCGTTTCTCTTCAAGATTTGTTTGGCGTGAATTCTCAAATCAGGCTGCAGCATTGTGGATAGTGCGTCTCCAAGCCTCCTGATGTGATATGGAGTGGAGACTGCCATGGTTGCTCTGGCTGATGACCTCCGCTTGGGTATCGACAGGGGTAGTGTGACCCTGTTGGTGCTCTTGGACCTCTCAGCGGCCTTTGACACAATAGATCACTCCATCCTCCTGGATCGCCTGAGGGGGTTAGGAATTGGAGGCACTGCTTTGCAGTGGTTCCGTTCCTTCCTCTCGGGCAGATCCCAGAGGGTGAGGCTCGGGGACAGCTGCTCTACCAGAATAGAGCTTAACTGTGGCATTCCTCAGGGTGCCATCCTGTCCCCGATGCTATTTAACATCTATATGAAGCCGCTGGGAGAGATCATTCGGAGGCATGGAGTGCGTTGTCATCAGTATGCTGATGACACCCAGATATACTTCTCCATGTCTCGGTCATCAGCTTCGACTTCAGATGGCATCTCTCCTCTCAATGATTGTCTTAAAGCAGTAATGGACTGGATGAGTTAAAACAAATTGAGACTGAATCCAGACAAAACAGAGGTACTAACAGTTACAGGCCCGAAACCAGGTCTGGGAATACAACTTCCAGTCCTGGATGGAACTACACTCTCCTCCAAAGACTGTGTTCGCAGTCTGGGGGTGCTCCTGGACCCGACGCTCCAGATGTCTAATCAGGTAAACGCAACAGTCAGGAGTGCCTGTTATCAACTTCAGCTGATACGCCAGCTGCGCCCTTTCCTGGAAACTAGGGACCTCGAAACTGTGGTACATGCACTGGTAACCTCCCGTCTGGATTTCTGTAATGCGCTCTACATGGGGCTACCCTTGTGCTTAACTCGGAAACTTCAACTAGTTCAGAACATGGCAGCCAGGTTGATTTCTGGTGTTTCCAGAAGAGAGCATATAACACCTGTGCTAAAAGCTCTCCACTGGCTGCCTATTCGTTTCCGGGCACAGTACAACGTGTTGGTTATAACCTTTAAAGCCCTGCATGGTTTGGGTCCAACTTATCTCCAGGACCGCCTCCTTCCGTACGACACTCCCCGCACACTTCGGTCCTCTGGGAGGAATCTGTTACAGCCTATGAAAACAAGGCTGTCGGTGACGTCCCAGAGGGCCTTCTCCGCTGCTGCTCCCAGATTATGGAATGGCTTGCCGGACGAGATCCGTCTTATTACCACCTTAGACAGCTTTAAAAAAGCTGTCAAGACGGATCTTTTCCGGCAGGCCTTTCCTGAATAACTATCCCGGCCCAAGACTCGGCTGTCCTCCCTGAGCTGTAATTAGATTTAAAAAAACAAAAACAAAAAAAAAACAAAACACCATTGTATGTTTTAATCTTTTTCTAATTTATATATTTTTAATTTACTGTATGTTTTTAATCTTTTATAGTTTAATATTATTTTAAGGGGGGGTGGGCTAGGGTACTGGGACTATGGAGTTTTTATATTGTAAGCCGCCCCAATTGTGTTGCAGAGGGGCGGGATAGAAATAAAATTTTATTATTTATTATTATTATTATTATTATTACCATTGTTGGTAATCAATTTGGCCAAATCTGAGATGTTGTTTCAGGGAGTCCTTGTATCGCTTTATTGGAGTGCCCCTCTTACGCTGACCCATGGCGAGTTCACCGTAGAGTACTATTTTTGGGAGGCGATGGTAACATTGCACAGCTTAAGAAGATTTTCAGACACTCTAAATGTGGCATCATGATGCCAGAAGATCGTGAAAGGGCTTGCATTTCAGATAATGTCTCATTATGCTCCCATTTGACTGTTGTTCTGCTGGTACTTTTAATTGACAGGCTAAACCATCAATGGAACTCCCATTCCGTTTCTGTAATGGAATGTCATGTGACTGAAATGGTGCCCTGTTATGCTGGTGCGATGCCAGCATCACTGGGAGGTCTGTGGCAGAACACTTCTGGGTGCGATCGGGACATTGAGGTAAGTGACACACTTTTTTGGACCCTCCCTGAGTTACCTGTTTGTTTTTTGTTTTTTAAGTGTGTTTTTGTGCTTGCTGTCACTTTTTCATGTTTCTTTTGCTTTTAAAGTTTGAATTTCCTGCGCTCTCGGCTCCTCTCGAGAGCAGCTGGGATTTCAATCCAGGAAGTGAAAGGAGCTCCATTTGAACTCCATTCACTCCTGGGATGCCCTGCTGAGGGAATGAGGCATGGAAAAGGTAGGTTTGAAAACTTTTTATTTTCTGGTGCTACAGGGATGGGAGAGGGGTAGGACAGGAGATTGCAAGACATGAATGCTTTTTTTGTTCCTGTTTGAAAATCTCCTGTAAGCCCACCCCAGTCAGTTTCTAAAAGCCTAATGACATAAAAATGTTTTAACTTACTGTCAGAAGGACAGCAAAGACAGAGCCATCCTGGCCTCTCTAGGGAGGGAGTTCCAAAGTCTGGAAGCAGGCACCGAGAAGGCCCTCTCCCTTGTTCCCACCAAACAAGCCTAAGAAAGTGGTGGGACAGAGAGAAGGTAATCTCCAGAAACTTTTAGAGCTCTAATTGGCTCATAAAGGGAGATATGGTCCTTCAAATAGTCAGGACACATACTGTATAGGGCTTTATAGGTCATCACCAGTGCTTTGAATTGTGCCTGGAAATAAACCAGTGGAGCAAGGGAGTCATATCCTTCCTGTAGCCAGCCCCAGTTAACAGTCTAGTTGCAGCTCTTTGAGCCAACTGAAATTTCTGAGTATTTTTCAATGTAGTATATTGTAAGCCGCCCGGATTGCGTTGCAGAGGGGCGGGATAGAAATAAAATTTTATTATTTATTATTATTATTATTATTAAAAAGAAAGTGCAACCCTGTTTATAAAGTCAGGAAAAATGTGATATAGAAACACCTGCCCAGGCATACTCTCATTCTGCAAGGAAAATGGATTTTTAATCTGTAGGACATAATTGAAAGGTAGAAGAGATTTTATAGATTTTAAATAAAAATCAAATGTAATTATCTTTAAAGTAATTTAAAGAACTTTAAAATAATTTAAACAACTTTAAAGAACAATTGACTAAAAACCAACAGAGAACTAGGACAGAATTATATGCTTTGCAAAATATCAATACAAGGAAAATTACAGCTTTCCAGCTCTTTGATAACAGGCAAAATTTGAGGGTTTTTCCCTTTGAGAGATGTTGCTAGATTTTTATGTGCAGAAGAGGTGCACTGCCCAGAGAGTGTTTGTCATGGATTGCTAGAGTCAACATTATATAGCCTGGCCTTTTCCATAAAACATCATATGCAATTCATGAGACCTGCACTCTTAATGAACCAGAGGGATCTCCGACAGGGTCAGATTTTGCTGAGAAATAGTTAAAGTTCTTTGATTCCTGTGATTCCCACAATTGTTGGTGATTGTTGCTCAAATATTGTTACTATGCACATAGCTGATATTTCTGCTTTCAATAAATGGTTGAACTAAATAAATATGACTGTTAATGTGATCCAGCATGTATGAGTAAATCTAATAAAAGCAGGTAGATGTAGGGAAATGAGCACCAGAAAGAAACTGAAATAGATTAGCACTGTGGGTTGCCTTCTAATCCAATCGTACCAGCTACTGAGTTACTTTGGTCAAATGATGAGTAGCCTGTTGGAATATTTGAGTGCGAAGAAGGGGTTTTCAACTATATGGTGACAACAATGTTCATTGTTGTTAAGGCATAAGGAATACATTTTAAGGTCAGGAGAGGTTTCAACCTTTTTTGTGTGATGGGCCTCTAAGAATCTGATAAAAGCTATGGACCCCTTCTTATATAAATGCATTTCAGCATATACCGGAATTTTCCCCAATTCAGGGGTCCACATGGCAGAAACTCTGGATTTTCCTGAAAAATCCAGAGCAACTTGCCAATTTTTAAAATCCGGTTTAAAGCCCCAAAGAAGCAGTTTTGCTCCAGGAAAGGCCATACGTCAAGTGGCCAGATCGAGGTGGCCACAGGATTTCAGTTTTTTAACCAGTGAAAAGAAGCCCTAAGTGTTTACCTTAAAATTCACCAAAGTGGGAAGAAATTAAAGTAAAAGGAAACAGATTTACAGAAACCCTGAAGCAGATTCATAGATTCTTGGGGGAGGGGTCAGTGTGGTCAAAGTTAAGTACCCCTGAATAGAAGAGGTTCTCATATTATGAACAATTAACTTCTATGTATGCCATGTAATTTGTATGAACAAGCTGATAAATGCTATCTGTCTAATGACATGGTTATATCATGATTATATAAAGAGACAGAATTATGTACTGGTTAGATTGCTGAACTAGAATTGGCAAGATCCATTGAGTGGCTTTGGGCCCTGAGTTAATACTTTTCTTTCTAACTTACCTTCACAGATTGGAGTATAAAATGCTTTTGGGGGAAGCAACTTCTTCTGGCCTAATTTTTACATATTATGAGGCAGCTGGGTTAATAATGCCTTTCACACATTAGACTGCATAATCTCTCATTATGTAATTTTGAAGTTGTGAATGTATCATGCCCCCCCCCTTTCCACAGAATCTCATAATTCTTTGGGGAACATTGTGTGTTTGTAATAGCTGTGTCTAACACTGCCTGACCTCTCAATATGTTATACTCATAAATTGCATATGGTAGCATGGACTGCATGAGAGCCAGCATGGTGTAGTAGTTTGAGTGCTTGAGCATTGGACTACAACTCTGGAGACCAGGGTTTGAATCGCCGCTCAACCATGGAAACCTACTGGGTGACCTTGGGAAGTCACACTCTCTCAGCCTCAGAGAAAGGCAAAAGCAAACCCCCTCTGAGCAAACCTTGCCAAGAAAACCCTATGATAGGCTCACCTTAGGGTCATCATTAAGTCAGAATGACTTGAAGGCACACAACAACAAAGATGTATGGACTGCAAACTTACTTGTACCCCACCTTGACTGTTTACTTGGTAAATGCCTACTCACTTATAGATTATAGGATACTTTTTAATTACAGTTTTATATCATACCCTTCCTCCAAAACAGGAGGACAGAGTGGATTATAAATATCCATCATATCTATAAGATGTATACACACTGATTGCTATAGCAGTGATGCATCAAATTTTCTGTTTTCTAAAATGCCGGGCTGACTTTCCTGTTATCCGAATAGATGAACAGGCTTATAATGCATTTACTCAAGAAAGGCAGCCTTCCCTGCAAACAAAAGGAATAACTTTTTTAAAAAAATTAAGTTGTACAAGAAGCAATTCTTAATCAACTGGTACCTGTAACTTGGGATGTCTATGCCTATAGCTGCTAAGGCTTGAGGAGTGTGCCATCCTTCCTTGGTATAAGAAAAAGTGATATTTTTCCAACTTTAAAATAAATAAATAAATAAATAAACGACATTAATCAGCCTCTTTCTACAGAGAAAATGGCCCCAAGTGGCCAGTCGCTTTCTAGGGGTGCAACTTTTTAGTTTTTGCCTCACCCCAATTTTTGGGGGTAGGATAAAGTCATAGAGGGTTAGGGGATTGCAAAAAAGAGCCTAAGTGGGAGGCTTCATGCAGTCCCTGAGTGACATTTTGTTCACTCTTGCTCTTTGCCCACCTCTGTTCTACAAAGAATACTAAAAAAAGAAAAGAAAAAAGACACAGCTGGTAGATTAGGTGAGATGCCTTAATAATAACTGTCTTTTTAAAACTTTTTCCAATTCAGGACCACGTCTCTTCTACGGATGCTGAACTCCCAGTTTTCCATGCCTGCTGCCTGTGATGGATGTGAGGTAGGAAATGTTGTGCAGTTTGGATAGAGTTCATTTGCCTGTTGAATCCTAGCCACATTTTGTAAAGTCTGTGTGTTCCCCCTCCCTTTGCTGTATCCCCATTCAACTGGAATATGAGCAGCTTGAAAATATTACTTTGGTAGAGGACTACATTTCCCAAAAACCCACAACTAGCATTGCCACTGGCTATGAAGATGAAAGCAGAAACAGAAAGATATGCTTTCCAGACATGCTATTTGGTGTGACAAGAAGGTAACAACACAAGGAGCCTAAGTAAAACCATAAGATGTGACCCATGCAAAGAAGAAATCTCCATCCCTGGTGTAGAAAGCTCCTTGCCCTGCAAAAGTCAGAGGCATAAAATGTCATCTTCATAGTTATAGCACACTGGTGAGGCAGAAGTCACTAGTAGCTAATATATATGCCTGTTCTTTCCATTCGATGCAGTTCCCTATTATTATCAAGCTCCAACGTGTTTGTTTATACAGATGTGCCTGTTCCTCTTACTGCTACATTTCCTTACTTCTTACTTCTTACATAGAGGCTGCTGAAACTCTTGCCAGTACTAAAGCATATCGTCCAACTGTCCTGATTTGGCAGAGACATTTCTGATTAATCCTTTGCTGTCCCACTTTTCTAACTGCTTTTAAAATGTTCCAGTTTCCTTCTCTTCCCAATTTCCCCATTTGTCCTCAGCTTACTTTAGTTGCTTCAGACTGAGTTCAAAGTGCAAAAGCAATTTGCACTCAAATAATTTAGCGGAGGTGGGGAGGAGGGAGAAGAATCTTGTCCTTCCCAGTAGGCTCAGGCAAAAACAAACTGTGGCCCCATGCTGTTTTTTCTCATTAATAACTTTTTCCATCTTGCTGGGCCACATATTTCCTGGTTTTCATCTGTGAAATGTTGGCAGGTATGTTATAGTGTCAGAGTCTGCTTGTTCATACTCCACAAGGTAAAGGTCAAGGCTTAGGGTTTGAAGCTAGAAGAGAATAAAGGCATAGTGTAAACAACTGCTACCTTTGCACAACTAAAAGTGGAAGATGTGGACAGATCTTTATCTTGTTACTTTAAGCTGAGGATGGGCAACTGTCAAGGGTTAGGGGACTATATTAACCCAGCAGGAGACCCCTTGCAAAAATAAAATCCAGTTTTTATCCCCTAAGGGACATGGGGACATTTTGCCCCACCTTGATATTTTAGAACCAGGAGAGGCCTTTTTTGCAACAGGAAGTGCCCCAGAAGTCACTTTTGGTTTTAAACACTGGGGGGACAGAAAAACGACATTCTCCCATCTAGTTAATATACATATATGTATATCTGGTGCCTCCAGATGTGGTGGGCTACAGCTTTCATAACCACCTTGTAAGGAGTGATGGGAGTTGTAGTCCAGCTCATCTGGAGGGCACTAGTTTGGGAAACACTGTTATGTATCATGGCAGTATGCTACATGTAGTTAAGGAACACATTCCTTGAGTGTGAATCTTGAGAAGCTGAAACTGCCCCATCTGCTCATGACAGGGAAGCATCTTGACAAGACTTGCAAAAGTGTTAAAAGAAACTTCGGGGCGGGGGGGGGGATAGAGAACTGTAAGAGGACAGAACATACCTCAGTGATAATGACTGAACATGCTCAGTAGGCACTGAATATTTACTGACTAGGGGAGTGGGATGGAACTGTCCTGAGAAAGGGTTGAAAGAGCCTTAATGCTTTCACTGCTTAAGACATTTGAGAGCATACATTTGAAATGGATTTAGGCACATTGTTGTGAAGCATGTGCTGTTGCAAAATCTAAATCATTTTGAAAAATCTAAATATATATTGATGCTGAAAGAAAACCTCTTGAGACAAAAATGCTCTAAATGTGTGTTTTCCGTTTTCATGGAGGAAAGAGAAATTGAAAAGAAATTAGAATTGAAATTTTGAAATTTTATTTTTTTATTTGTGAATTGCCATGAACTTTTGGGCAGAAGCTGTATAAATTGCTTTCTAGCCATTTCACTAAGAACTGGTATAAACTGGAAGGTAGATCAAGTTGAGCCATGCTGCTAAAAACTATTCTCACTAGTTGTCTAAGCAAGCCAGACCATCTCTTTGGCCTGGATGAGATTCACTGCCTTCACCAGTTTTGAGAACAAAACCATAGTTAGAACCTCACACCTATGAACAGTTCACTGTTCTTTTTAACCTGCACCTTTTGAGACACCCAAAATTGCAAGTGTATGTTTTAAGCTTCTCTAAAATATATGCCAAACAGCAAGACCATCTCTTGAGTGTTTGTGTGTAACTTCTTGAGTGTTCTGTGGCACAGTGTATTTAAATATGAGCAGTTATTTTAGGTTAAATGAAAGAAGCAAGCTGATCTTACAGCACAGTGAAAATGTAAAATGCACAGCATGTATAACACTTCAGTTTCATCTAGCTCTTAAAAAAATAAATAAACACCAGTGGTTTGTCAAGTTGCCAAATATTATTAGAAGACATGAGTGCAATGTTAACAGTGTTTGAACAGTGTTAGAATTGTCTGGCTTTAGATTTATACTGTATACATTTGCCTTTCTTTAACTTAAAATCCTTGTAAATATCTTGAGGACAGTTTAATACATTTGAGAAATCAGCTGTGTGTATCTCAAACATATTCACAAACACAACTTTAAAAAGAGTGTTAAAGCTATTTTTGGCCACTTTATATTTAATAGCATTCTAATACAGATAGTGGAAGTTCTGATTACATTAAAGGGGACAAAGGAAGAAAATAAATGAATCTACTTGATTGATTTTGTATTAAAAATACACAGTTTAATATCCTTTTGTGTTTATCACATCTGTGTGCATTTATGGCTTTTTAGTATCCAGTATGGATCTGTCTGCATGCAAATCAGACAGCTGGTTTATAGAATGAGCAATTTAATACAAGTCTCTATGCAATGCACGTGCAGAAATGAGTGACAGGTTTGATGATAGGATCTAGCATACTTAAACCATAAAAATTAGATAGGATTTCAGCCAGTGTTGAAACAATGAGATGCACAGCATTGCCAGATGTAGTGAGAAGTCATGCTAACTTGCATGCCACATTCTGCTGTGCTGTTTCCAGTGCTTCATTTTGCCAAACCCTAGATGCCTTGCTTCTAGCTGTAGTCTAATTAAGCTTTGGATAAGCTAGTATTACAAAAACAGTGGAGTGTTTGCCCATACTGAGATGAGAGAGAGAAGCAGAAAGCTTCTGCTAAGGTGAGGATATGTGAGGTAGATTTCACACTATAGAAGGAGAATTAATTAAGTAAAACATGCCATAATAGATTCCTTGGCCACTTTCCCACATCACTTATGGCCGTAGCTCATCATCCTACTTCTCCTAAAACTTCCCTGTTTCCTTTTTAGGTGAAAGACCTCATAATATTTTGAAGCCAGTTCTCCATGTTATGTCCATAGATTTCCTTTTTTAAAACAAACAAACTCCACCTTCCTAACCATGTCTGTCCTACTTAGCTCATGTATACAATCATGGTAAAACAGGCAGCCTGGGGCTTGGATAGCACTGGCATCTCCATGGCCGAAGTGTGTTTTCTGGGCTGTAAGCTCCTACTTGCCACCTTTCGGGGAGCAGTGTGGGGGGAGGTGCCGCCATCGTCAACAAGCAGGCAGAGGGATCACACTGCTTGGGTTCAGGCCATCCTGTCACCAGCGAGCAGGCCAAGAGATAGCACTGAAGGGGTCAGGCTGTCAGGGAGTTCTTGTGTAGCCAGGCTCCATAACAGCTGCTATCAGTTTCCAAATGGCCTCCCGACAGAATAACTTCCTGCTGGATTGTGGGGTTTATTTATACCTCAGAGGTCATGTTTGTAGGCCAAATATTAATATGGAGAGTCAGAGAGAGATAGAGAGAAGGTAGATCAATAGGGCAATGTGGAGGGGAAACAGTCCTTGCTGAGAAAGGGAGGAATACTGGATTTGGGGGTGGGGTGGGGAATGGGGATTAATTGTGAACAAATTCTTGGAAGGTGGCGGTGAATCATCTCAGCCCTGCCTTTGATCCCAGGCCTTTCTCTGCCCCCTGCCTGCCCCTCTGCTTGTCTTCTCCATCCTAGCTCTGCTATTCTTGTCAGTATTGACATTGTGCAGGCTGCTCAATATGTCAATCTTAAACTCATTTGAAACATTCCACTGTGCCACCTTCAACAAATGTGGCATCAACTCACATCTCTCCTCCCCATCTGCCATTGGGTGAGCCAAAGCACTCCAGCAACCTTACCCCCCAATCTACTGACATTCACTTGGGAGCAAATTCTACTGCATTCAGTAGGGTTTACTTCTGGAGTATGGTGGCCCGAGTCTTTCCGAGCTGATGGCCTAGCACTTTTCTGAGCTGGTTTATTCAGAAATAAGTCCCATGGAGTGTTCTCTTTCTCCAGCCACTGGAAGTGGAGTGACTTCCCCTTGCACGGAGATAGTGAGGGGGAGAAGAAAACCACACCCACTCACACCACATGGCTGCCTCAATATCACAACTGTGGAGGAATGTAACAATTACACAAGAAGCAACAGTAAAATATCAGCAGTATTGCAGCCATTAGCAGGTTCTTCCTGTCAGTGAAAAGATGCAAACCAATAATGATCAAAATACAATGCAGCAATGGGAAAGTCCCAGCCAAAGATGCCATTGTCCTGCTGTAATTGGGATTTACTGCCTTGTGTGATAAAGTCCTAAGATGAAAACTATGCCACTTTGGAAAACCCTGACTTAGGAATTGCCATTTAATATGATATCTTCAAATTCCACAGAATCAGGGGACTTGACAGACACACGTAGCATTAAAAAGACCTTCAGCCACAGAAGCACAGGGGAAATGTCTCTCTGCCTGCAAATTTGTCTGTGCCCCTGGAACCACTTCTCCTTTTACACAATGTTACAGCTGGTGCATTGTGTTTCACTTTATGGTATGATGTTCCTGTATGCTTGATTTCTTAGAGCATGTTTAAAGTCTTCATAGCTCTGAAACATTTTTTTTCTTTTTCATTTTGCAATATCCCTTCTAGTGAGCCCTTAAGTAATGCATCCTGTTGCTGAGCCATATATTCTTTGTCTGATATGGAAAAGTCCTTTCTACTTTCTGCTGTTTTGAATACAGGAATGGTTCATCTCACATTCATCAATATATTTGAATAGCAATTGACAATTAAGGAAAAGATCAGCAGAAAAAAGTTCTAGATAGAACTGTACGGCTAAAGGTGTTTCCAGGCAGACAATTCCTAGTGGTACAATTGTGTAGCTGTTCAATTCTTCCCTTCTTTTTGGATTTTTATGTTACCAAAACACACTAAACTATTAATGTGTGTGTGTGTGTGTGAGAGAGAGAGAGAGAGAGAGCGAGAGCGAGAGAGAGCGAGAGCGAGAGAGAGCTACAAACTGGAGACTTTTCTTGCCCACCATAATGAACTTCAGCATTTGAGATGGAAGCCACATAATTCTGAGTACAGTAAATGTAACACTTCATCTGGCAAATTCCCATAAATACTCCTTCATTAAAACCCACCTTTTTCTGTAAAGCTTTTATCATAGTCTCTTGGAGGCTGATAGCCTTTGTAACCAAGCCTAAATATGTGCAGTGAAAATAAACACACTCTTCCTTCTTTTTTGCTTCCAGTGTTGAAGTGTCAGGGCCACTGTTGGTGCAGTATGAATGAATAAATATACACATATAATCAAGTCATTAGATTTGTTTGGGGCACAGTGTAGTAAATCATTTATTAAGCTCAGTGGTTTTCCAATACCTTCTAGCTGAACAGTTCTGATTGCTTTCATCAGTTTACCTCCCCCCCCCGCTCAAATGCAGACTCCTGTCCTTCATTTGGCCTCAGTGTGGACCACTTGTTGCCTAGCAACTTTAACAAATTAGTGATGATTCTGTAACACTGTGTCCTTTTTATATGTATTGGTATAATATACAATAAAATAAAGAATGTGAGGTATAAATAGTATGTAAGAGTGGGAAATGAAGGATCCCCCACAGAACAAAAGAACCATGGGGCAGCACATTAGAGGAGATTTGCATTTCCTTCTCTGTGACATAAGCCAGCTAAGACCAGAAATACAGTTTTACTTTTTTAAAAAATGAAATGTCATTCTTTATGGCATTTTCCTTCAGTATAAAAGCCAGTTTGACAGTAGTACATAATCTCAAACAGTGCAAAGTGGTGTCTTCCATCAGGACTTCTTATGCTTACAAAATGTTAAGATTTGTTTGTTATTTAAACCACATTTAAATCAAAAGTGGAGTAAGTGGTTCAGTTAGAATATTCCCAATATGGTTAGAAATGAGCAGAAAGCTAGATTACTTCTCTGTGTATGTTTGTGTGTACTGTCTCATCATAGGTTTTTCAAGGTAGAAGGCTTCAGGAGTGGTCACCATTGCCTTCTTCTGTACAGTATTAACAAGCATTAACTATGTTGCTACTGCTGTAGTGTCTGACAGATCTTCCCCCAGTGTCACCCCCATCTATTGCTGCTGACCAGTAGATGTTTGGCACATTTAGCTTGGCTCCTCAGAAAAAGCCTGTCTGACATGGGAGATCCTACCAGCAGCACAGCTGCAGTCAGGATAGCCTCTTGCCTCACAGGAGCTTGCAATCTTACCACTATGGAAAGGTAGTGCCGTGATGGGTTCAGAAGAGGAAAAGGCATAAAGGATCATACTGCAAGCATACATTGGATAATGGAGAGCACCGAAGAATTTCAGAAGAAAACCACCCTGCACTTTATAACAAAGTCTTTGATTCTGTAGGTTATGGGAAACTATGGCTCACTCTTAAATAAACGAGTGTACCACAACAAGTGATTATCCTAATGTGTAACCTGTACTAAGGACAAGAGGCCACTGCTAGGACAGAATATGGAGAAACAGAATTATTTCCAGTTGGCAAGGGGCTCAGGCAAGGCTGCTTTTTATCACCCTATTTGTTTAACTTGTAGGTTGAACATATCATACCAAAAGGTGGATTACACTCTGAGGAAGGAGGTGTGAAAATTGGAGGAAAGAACATCAACAATTTAAGATAAACAGATGACACCATACTACTAGCAGAAAATAGCAAAGACTTGGAACAATTACTGAAAAAAGTCAAGGAGGAAAGTGCAAAGGCAGGTTTACCATTGAACAAAAATAATAACCATATATTATTTATATAACTTTAAAACAGACAATGATGACATTGAGATAGTCAAAGGTTTCCTATACCTTGGGTCAGTCATTAATCAGGATGGAGACTGCAGTGAAGAAATCAGAAGAAGACTAGGACTTGGAAGGGTAGCTATGACGGAACTAGACAAGATCCTGAAGTGTAAAGATATATAATTGAATATTAAAGTTAGGATTGTCTATGCCATCGTTGATCCAGTTTCTATATATGGTTGTGAAAGCTGGACAATGAAGAAAGCTGATAGGAAGTAAATCAACTCATTTGAAATTTGGTGTGGGAGAAGAGTTCTACAGATACCGTGGACTGCTAAAAAAACAAACAAATGAATCCTAGAGCAAATCAAGCCTGAGCTTTCCCAAGAAGCCAAGATTACTAAACTGAGAATGTTGTGCCTTCACCACATCATGAGAAGACATGACTGTTAGAAAAGGCAATAATACTTGGTAGGGTATAAAGGCAGTGGGAAAGGAGGAAGTATGTGTGCGAACGGGGGTGTAGAAACGATCTAACATTCGAATGATTGTATGTATTTTTGCTGAGATCTGCTATTTCTCCCGAACTCCAAATTCACGGACTTTACGGGGGATTTGCTAACCCCCCCCCTTCCGAAAGACACGAATGTATCCAAATGGCCGTATGTACACATTATCGATGCTTCAAATGCCATACGGATTTTTTTCATTGTGTAGCTGGGGCCTAAGTCTACTTACTTCATTGGATGTACTTATTTGACTTGTACCAACAACACTGCCGGTTCTTGTAGGAAAACTCAGCATTGGCACTGCGCATGGTGGATTGTTCCTCAGTTGTTGTAACTTCCACAAAGTGCTATTTTCTTTTTTTTAAGGACAAATTCATCAACCCGGCTGCTGCTGTAGTGGAGTTCAAAGCTAGAGAATCAATCAGCCTGCTTTAGTTGTTACCTAAGTGGGTCATGTTTACCTGTAAGGAGTGGGGGTGAAAATTGCTAGGACAGCAGGACACTCCTTTGCCATATGGAAGGGCTATTTCAGTCATGGTACCCCATGTATGGAACACCTTTTCCAGGAAAGTTCACATGGTGCCAACCTTGATGTCATTTTGGCACCAAACATCCTTGTTTGCCTAGGCTTTATATTTAGGGTTTATTAATTCACTACATATTTTTCTTGCTTCTAAAAATATCTAAAAATGCTATTGCTCTGCTCTTTTAGATTATAACTATGTGGATTTTAATATTATACTGGTGTTTTTGCCAATTTTATCATACACTGCCCTGATGGCTGCACCAAAGGGCAGCTATGGGGTTATCTACCTGGACAATTTACCCGATCTTGCCCCATCCCCGTCATGGAGCCCTCCAGTCCTGGTGACACAGGGTGTGATGAACTCGTTAACACACACACACACTGAAGCAATATCTATACAAAGAAGTAGTTTATTGAACAGGCTGTGTAATACGGATCAGGGCAAAGTCAGTTCTGAAAACACTAAGCAGTACACAAAGATAAAACCCCTCTCCCGTGGGGTTCAATTTCCATACCACCAATCCACAGCTACATTCCCCTCCTGGGAACCAGTCCCCAGCTATTTTTCCAGACCAACTCCTTGTCCTTAGTGTATCTTCCCTCTCCTCCCAGATCCTCCCAGACTACAACCTTAGTGTATCTCCCCTCTCCTTCCAGATCCTCCCAGACTTTGACCTTAGTGTGCCTCTCCTCTTCTCCCAGAGCACTCCAGCATTCCACTAACTCATGTCAAGGCCTGACAGGGAGATGAGCATACCCAGTATCCAATCCAGGCCATGACACAGGGCTTTTGCCCTGTTTTGCCTCTGGGCTCTCCTCACCATCCCAGGGGCAGAGACAGGGGGAAGGATTGGTAAATCATTTTATAGTAATACCTGTTTAAATCCGTTCTAGCCAAAATAAAACAGGTCAGGCCCCTTGTGACCTCAGGAGCCCATTCCGGCATGATGGCCCATCATTGTAGCTACCAGCTGCCTTACTCTTCCAGATACAGGAAGGGGGCTTGCATCATGTGGCCAGTCTGGACACATGCAGGGGCCTTGCTCGAATGTTGCGGGTCTTCTGCTTGGATCTGGAGAATGGGATGCAGGAGGTGGCAGTTGCAGGGACAGGCTGGCGTGCTCATCTGGACTTTGGCCTGTTTTGTCCAGGCAATGAGGAAGGAACAGGCCTGTTCCACGGGCAGGATACACTGGTGGGGAGTGGGCATATCCTGGCCCATGTAGATGAGACCTTAAAAATGTGTTCAGTAAATAATGGGAATTGCTGACAAGGCCAGGAGTAGGGGTTTTCCCATGTGCTTATTTCTTTCTACTTTACCATCTAACTTGACCCCCCCACCCCAAAAAAAACTGCCTCCAGGAGTACACAGACTATTTGAGAACTTTTGCTCTGTGTTGACTGCATATTCTAATACCATGTGTTGAGGGAGTTGCAGTGAAAGCCAACATACCTTTTAGAAGTATTTTAATAGCTCAATGGTACTGGTTAGAATCAATCACAAAGGGAAAAAAAGAAAAGAGGAGCAATTATATGCTTTTTAAAATATTGTGTGGGATGTGCTAATAATAATGTCGCCTTTTACTTGGTACAGGAGCTTCAATATAGAATATGCCTTATGCTCACCTGGCAATTTACCCCAATTTATTATCTGCCAGAGGAAAATATTAATGTTTGATGTGGGTCTTGGAAACAGGACTTTAAATTGGTTTTAATGATTTGCCTAAGCAGCTCAGTTCCAACAGATTGGATCTTCTAAGCCAGGCAGTGTTTATTCAGACACAAATAGAAATTTGTCTGTATTGACTGGCATTAGTTGTGATGACACTCTGGTCATGGACTTAGTCTGGAAGCAAATTTGGAGAAGTGACACAAAGACACTATACTTTGGCTTGTCTGCACCAGCAAAATAATTCAGCTGCAATACACAGCATTCTTCCCTGGATTCACCCTGTTAGCATTGCACCTACTCCAAATAAACCAGACTCCAACTATATTGATTAGCCACACATTCCCCATCCCAAATTCAAATTGGTTCAAAAGGGCTGCACTTTTCCCCCCCTCCCAGCATACAAAAACTTATCAACCAATAACCTTTATTGTTTACCTGTCAATCTAATGACCCACCTTGTACTCTATGATTGGATGCCTCCCCCATCCAATCCCTTTTCCCCTTTTGTGCCCCAGGGAGTGATCATCAATCAATAAGGGATGGAACTTTGAATGCCTCCCCCACACATGCACACATACAAGATAGAGAAAGAAAAAATAAAATGTATTTATCCTTCTTTCCTCTTCCCCTCAGGACTGCTGCCCCCTCCCCAGCTGAACCCAGCCATGAGATCAACAGTGAGGGGGTAGATCGGTTACCCCTCCCTCCTCCCCAACAAGTGACTGAGCCAATGCCCATTCTTCTTCATCCTCCCCTTCCAATTCCATTCCCATCCAAGTGAGTGGCTGATGGGGGGGAATCAGACAGGGGAAGGAAGAGGGAGGGGGCACACTTTTTTTTTATGTGACTATGGAATGTATATCTAGTAAGCAAGATTTAGATGAATATGTAAAATATGAGAGAGCGACTTTTACAAGGTACTATTTTAGATAAGTCTGTTTTATAATTGAGTCACAAGGACAGTGAATTGGGGAAGATTTTCTGCTATTTGGTAGAAGAGGTTAAGATGGTAGTGCAATAGACATTTGCCTGGGTCACACTGAACATAGTGAGAATTACTGATAAGAAAACTATGTATAGGACTGGGCTGCATATCTTTTGCAGTGCTCATAACTGTTAGGTTGCCTCACTCATGTTTCCAATATTCTCCCTCTGTACTTAGTTACAGACTAGGGCTTGGGTAGCCTCCATGAGACTTGGAACAGACAAAACAAAAACATCTCCCCCCACAATAAAAACAGAGGACACATGCCAGTGGGTATAGCCAGGGCCAGCATCTTCTTTACATCATTAGTTCTGCTACTTCTCCATTCCCATCCCCACTGCACCCGTTATCATCATCATCATCGTTTATTTATATAGTGCCATCATCTCATTGAGTGCAGAAAGCTAGCCTTCCCAACCTACCTTATTTCTCCATGTAATCTCTGTTCTCTGAGTTCATAGCTCAGTTTTACAGGGAGATATGAGTACAGGGATGACCGCCCTTCCCATCACAATTCCCCTTGCTGAGTCCAAGGGAGCAGGAGGCTCCAGGCAGTATCATTTACATCAGAGTGGGGAATATGTGGCCCACAGATCACAAGCTGTTCCTCGGGGCTTTTTTTGAAGCCTTTGGGTCCACCGATTTTTTTTTAAATTTGAAAACTATTTTGGATGGGGTTTTTTGTCTACACATACAGAGAGACACACAGACACACCCCTACCTACCACTTGGAGGCCTTTAGAAATTATGGATTCTCTTCTGCAACCCCCAGAGCCTCACAAATGTGCCCCTGTTCCCAGAACTCATAACCAGAAGTAACTTTTGGGAGATGGTGAAAAAGGATGTTATGCAGTCCACCAAATGGGTGAAAACTGACCCCCCGTAACAGCTGCTTGTGGGCCATGAGATGCCTATGTGTATTTCAGGATATGTGATTTCTATGAAGATCAAGAACACCATAGGATAGGATTCCTGTCCTTGGTACATGTAGGGAATTTTAACAGCTACAGTATGTTCCTTGAAGTCATGAGATGATTTATACCTGCATAATTAATCACAATTTGGAAACCTGTTCTTAAAAGAGTTGTAGCACAGTAGGCCAAACATTGCCAAATTAGAGGACTTTATCAGATGTGGGGGAACGCGGCACAAAACCACATCCCAAACCATGTTAGAACTCTACAAGAACAGAAAGGGGGACATCATCAGACACCCGCATCCTCAGTCGTTCCGGGGGCATAGCGCAGGCATGAATAAAGTGTCAAGCTGTAAAGCATGAACGTTCTGAACAAATGAACCCCCACCGTGTCTCCGAGCACCAAGGTAAAAATCAGCCAGCGTTGAGTCCAAAGGTTCTTCTCAGTGCTGATGCCTTTGTTCTTCCCTTGCAAGCACCTCCACAAATACACTTTGCTTTTTCTAGAGCATGCATGCAAACACACACACACACACACTCACGTGACAAACACTGTGTTTGTCAATATTTCCTGTTATGAAAAGATTTAGTAATGGATACATCACTGAGTTAAGTGAGTTCCAGTACTTTGAACTTGTTTCGTTGTTGTTGTTTCATAAGAAAAGTTAAAATACCTTTAGTCTCAGTATTTAGGTTTGTATCAGGCCTGAACAGAACTCTTTGTTATTTCCAAATAAAGTATGTATCAGCAGTTCCCAGTTTTGACAAATCATTTAAAATATGGAGTTCTTAAGCAAATAAGCAAGCGTGTATTCACTTGGCTAATAAGAGACCACTTCTGTGTACTTTTCTCATTAACAATTTTGGTGTGGGACAAATGTGGATGCTGGTATCCAACTTTTAATGTTTCTGGATAGACTCCCAGATTTGAGTTATGAGGATTAAAAATGGTTCCCACTTCAACTGTTGCTAATGGAAGACTTGGCAAGAGCATGATAACCTGCTGGCTTCAGTTATATCTTTATGTGAGGCATCTGACATACAACTGGATATGTAGTCACTTGAATATTAGTTTATAAGTCTTCCATCAGAATACAGTACAATCACATGGCTCCATCTCGCTTTCTGTGATGATCTTATGGGTATTTAAAATTTAATCCACTGGTACAGAGCAGTGTCTCTCAATGTCTGGCATCCAGGTTTATTTCAAAGATTATAGAAAGACTATAACTACTTTGCTCTTTTGGTTTAGTTAATGAATACCAACAATTCAGGGATAGTTATTTGGCTGGGAGTGGGGTCTACCTAAGACCTGATCACATGCAGCCAGCTTAAGTTGCACTGGCTAGGCAGCGTGAACACCTTACCTTTAGGATATGATTTACCTAATGTTATGGCTGGTTAGTCTTTGGAAGGGCAGGAAATATTTTTTTCCTGGTTAACCATATTTGCCAACTGTCCCAATGCAGCAGGAAGAGTCCCGATCAGTCATCGGTCCTCCCACTTTTTCAGCTACTTTTAAAATGCCCCAGTTTCTCTCTTTTCCTCCCATTCCCCCCTTTGTTTTCAGTGTACTTTAATTGCTGCAAATTGAGTTCAAAGTGCAAAAGAAATTTGTATTCTGTTCACTCAGCCGAAGGGAGAGGAGAACCCTTCCCAGTAGGCTCAAGCAAAAGCAAACTGTTGCAGCCTCTCCAACTTGGGTGTTCTTCCTCAAAAAGAACTTCTGCCATCTTGACCACACTCTAATGTTGCTTGGCCACACCAATTTTCTTCTGTGAAATATTGGTGGGTATGCTTTCAGTGCTAGTTACCAGGAAGCAAAAGTGTATCTACTGCATGTGTATGTCTAGTTGACCACTGCAGGAGGAGAATGTGGGACTAGACTGGCCTTTCATATAATACAGGGAAGGGAGTAAGTTTCAACTGGGCTCCACACCCTCTCCCTCCCGCAGAAGCCTTAGGAATGCTGCTTTGCTGTGTTGGGACCTGCAGCAGGGAAGGGAGTAAGTTTCAACTGGGCTTCACACCCTCTTCCTCTAAGGCTTCCTCCCCCAGAAGCCTTAAGGACACTGCTTTGCTGTGTTGGAACCTCCAGCTTCTTTGCCCAGAAGCCTTAAGAATGGCGTTTTTCTGTTTGGGACTTTCAGCAGGGTAGGAAATGAGTTTCCAACAAGGCTCCACGCCCCCTCCCTCCCTCCAGAAACCTTAAGAACTGGAAGTTCTTCAGTCTAAGGGACAAGTATATGTGGCCGGGCATGATCTGGGAGCGAGAATTGAGGTGGTGCAGGGGAACGGAAAATATGGCGGGAACAGAGTGAACGTTTGTTACAAAGGAAGGCGGGATAGATGTTTAAAAGCTATTCCACCTTCAATTCACCCTGTTCCCCGAAATGGATTGGAGAGCGTACCAACCATACTGCAGAACCTTACCTTGCTCCTTTGCAATGCCAGGTCAGAAAAAACAAGACCCATATTATCTATGATCTTCTTTTGTAAGAGGATGCCAACCTGGCTTGCTTCACTGAGGCCTGGCTGGGAGAAGATAGCACCATAACTTGGGTGCAGGCCCTCCCAGCTGGGTACTCTGTCAGTGAGCAGGTAAGGGGAAGTGGGCGAGGGGGCGGAGTGGCTCTGGTTCATAAAAATAACCTTACCTTGACCAGGATATGTGTCGAGAAAACGGTCCACTTTGAGTGTATGTACCTGAGCTTGAAGACCAGAGAGAGTGTAGGGATTCTGTTAGTATACCGTCCACCCCACTGTCTAACAGACTCCCTAACCGAGCTGACACAACTGACCTCAGAGTTGCTGCTAGAGTCTCCCAGACTGTTAGTTCTGGGTGACTTCAACATCTCACTTGAGACCAGTTTGTCAAATCTATCAGGTGCAGCTTGGGAGTTCATGGAGTCCATGACAAACATGGGCCTATCCCAATTGGTTGACGGGCCCACTCATTGTGCAGGTCATACCCTCGATGCAGTCTTCAGTATGGAACAGGAATATCTGTGGGCGGAGGTGACTAAAACCACTGCATTGTCATGGACAGATCACTTCCTGATCAAGGCTGAACTCAGAGCCACTGACCATCCCATTGGGGGTGGAGGACCTATTAGAATGGTCCACCCTCGAAGGCTAATGGAACCAATTGGATTCCAGAAAACCTTAGAGGGTTTATTGATTGGTAACGCCGGTGATTCTGTCAAAGCCTTGGTCAATACCTGAAACACTGACCTTACCAAGGCTATTGACATGATCGCTCCCAAGCGTCCTCTCCAACCCGCTTCAAATTGCCAACCATGGTATACTGAAGAACATAGGAAGTTGAAGCGGGTTGGACAACATCTCAGGCTTGGCCAAATTGATCACCAACAGTGGTCCGCCCTGGCCTCACATTGGGAGGCATGGAGACGCACTATCCACAATGCTGCAGCCTTATTTGAGAACGCACGACGAACAAGTCTTGAAGAGAAACGACGACGCAGAAAGAATCACAACCCAAAAACATCACCCAAGGAGACCTTCTGCTGTGCTTTTTGCAACCGGACTTGTCTATCTCGGATTGGCCTTTTTAGTCATCAGCGCACTTGCAGAAAGTGCGGGATGAGTCCTTCCTGAATCTTCGTTTGCGAAGAAAAGCCAGAGAGAGAGAGAGGACAACAACTAGAGTGTGTCTGGCGAAAAACTCAGGTCTTGTCTGACAGGACTCGTCATAGGAAATTTCTTCATTTCTATAGAGAGGCAATGCGTGCAGCGAGGAAATCTTTCTCTTCTGCATGCATTGCATCTGCAGAGTCTCTCCCAGAAGAGCTGTTTAGGGTGGTGAGGGAATTGACACAGGTTCCACCTGTGCATAACCCATTACTAAAACCAACAACAGCCTGCTGTGACACATTTAACAATTCTTTGCAGATAAAATCTCTCTGATAAGAGCCAATTTGGACACTGGGGTTGCAGCAGATTAAATTGATGGAGTCCAGTAACTCCGTTGATGAGGTTATACTGGATCAGTTTCAATCTGTAAGTACTGATGACGTGGACAAGCTCCTTGATTTTAATTGTTGTTTTAATTTGTAAATAGATTTAATAACTTTTTAAGGGGGGGGGAAGAGAGTATATTGTTTTACTTGTATGTTTTTTTTAATATTCTGAACTGCCCTGATTGGATTATCAAAGGGTGGTATATAAATAAATTTTATTATTATTATTATTATTATTATTGATAGAGTGAGGAAGACTACCGGCCCTCTTGACCCTTGCCTTTCGTGGCTGGCTGTCCAGGAGGGTGATGCCTTGAGGATGTTCCTTATGGACATCATCAATGCATCCCTTAGGGAAGGTCATATTCCATCCTGCTTGAAGGAAGTGGCAGTTAGACCACTCCTAAAAAGACTGTCCCTTGACCCTCTGGATATGAAGAACTACAGACCAGTCTCCTTATTACCTTTTTTGAGAAGGTGATTGAGAGAGCGGTTGCTCTCCAACTCCAAGCTGTCTTGGAAGAAACTGATTATCTAGATCCATTTCAAACTGACTTTAGGACAGGATTTGGACTTGAGATGGCCATGGTTGCCTTAGCTGATGACCTTCGCCTAAGCATCGACAGGGGTAGTGTGACCCTGTTGGTGCTACTGGATCTCTCAGTGGCTTTTGACACAATATATCATGACATCCTCTTGGATCACCTGAGAAGGTTAGGAGGTGGAGGCAGTGCGTTGCAGTGGTTCTGCTCTTTCCTCTCGGGTAGATTCCAGAGGGTGATGCTTGGGGACAGTTGCTCTGCAAGGAAAGAGCTTAATTGTGGTGTCCCACAAGGCGCCATTCTGTCCCTGATGCTATTCAACACTTATATGAAGCCACTGGGAGAGATCATCTGGAGACATGGGGCAGGATGTTATCACTATGCTGATGACACCCAGATATATTTCTCCATATCTCGGTCTTTGGCTCTGACCTCAGATGGCATCTCTTTTCTTAATGATTGTCTCAGGGCAGCAACGGACTGGATGAGGGAGAACAAATTGAAGCTGAATCCAGATAAAACAGAGGTTCTCACGGTAGCAGCCCCTATCTTCAGGACCACCTCCTTCCATATAATCCTCCCCGTGCACTCAGGTCCTTTGAGAGGAATCTGCTGCAACCTTTAAAAACTAGGCTTTCCTCGACCTCCCAGAGGACCTTTTCGGCTATTGCTCCCAGATTATGGAACGGCCTGCTGTATGAGATCCATCATATTACTACTTTAAATAGCTTTTAAAAAGCTCTTAAGATGGATCTCTTCCAGCAGGCTTTCCCTGAATAGATACCCGGCCATCAGAAAGAAAAAAATTAATTTGTCCTGATTCTGATATAGCCACAGTTTATTGTTTAGTGTTTATTGTTATTTTTAGTATTTATTTTTATTATTATTTTATTTATTTATACCCTGCTCTTCAGCCACAAGGCTATCAGAGCGGCTTTGTTTTAAGCAATAGCTATTTACACATCTACACTGCATTAAGCAGTTTCCAATGTGTGTTAGCTAATTACCCCCACAAGCTGGGTACTCATTGGGTATTTATTAAGTATGTTTTAATTTTTTGGATTATTTAATTATTTTAAGCGGGGGTGGGATGGAGGGTTTTAAAT
This sequence comes from Gambelia wislizenii, assembly GCA_030847615.1. Classification (NCBI taxonomy): domain Eukaryota; kingdom Metazoa; phylum Chordata; class Lepidosauria; order Squamata; family Crotaphytidae; genus Gambelia; species Gambelia wislizenii. The sequence goes on from JAUMIR010000002.1 coordinate 165,785,083, forward strand.
GTATATTTTTAAATGTTGTAAGCCACCCCGATTGCGCTTTGTAGAGGGGCGGGATATAAATAATAATAATAATAATTATTATTATTATTATTATAGCTGCCCTCATCTTGCATTCTAAAAGAAAGGCTTGATCTGTTTTCATATGTGAAATGTTGGAGGCTATGGTTAAGTAGATTGCTGCCAAGAAGTTTGACTTCTCCAAGGTACAATAGTGGCAGGATCCATCAAATCAAATAAATAAATAATCATGTTGGGTTTATATCTGTTTGAGGAGCTACTGTTTCTTGCTAAAATTTTGGTGAGAAGAAATGTACAGTTGTCCCTCTGTATCCACAGATTTGGTATCCACAGATTTAAGTATTCACGGCTTGAAAATATTCTTTAAAAAATAATAATAGAAAAAGCAAAGCTTGATTTTGCCATCTTATATAAGGGACATCATTTTGCTGTGCCATTGCATATAATGGGACTTGAGTATTCACAGATTTTGGTATCCACGGTGTGTGTGTGTGTGTCCTGGAACCAAACCCCAGCGAATATGAAGGGACAACTATAATGAGAGGTAAGGAGGCCAGTATACAAAATCTGTGCTGATAAAGCACGGTAGACTCAGAGTGAGGAAGCCTCTGACCAGTTTTGGGCAACTGTCAGACAAACAGGTCTTAGTCCAGCAGGGATACTGTAGATCACAGGTTCTTAACCAGTGGTCCACAACCCCCCCAGGGGTCCCCAAAGTCCTCACGGGGAGGGGGTCACCATCAGTGGCCCTCGCTCCTTCTCTCAGTTGCTGGGAAGCAAACCATTCTCATTCACATCCACCCTTCCTGTCGTCCTGTGCTCTAAAGCCTACAAAGAGCAGCTCAGCTTCTCTTTCTCTTGAGAATCTAGGGGACAGGTTGGGCAGCAAGGAATGAGCTCCACCTCCCACCAGACAGGGTGAGCAAGCAAGTAAAAACAGCAGTGGTTCGTTCTCCTTTCAGTCTCTTGCTCAAACCTCTTGCTCACACGGGGTGAGGAATGGGGGAAGGGAAGTGGGGAAGGGAGAAAGAAGAGAGCAGCCAGCAGTGCATGGGGTTTGGGGGAGAAGAGGAAAAGATTGATCTGTTGGATTATTTCCTGCTAGGCAGTACCATAACTCCAGGGTGCCAGTTACACGACAGAAATTGTCGCGGTGCTTACCGTGATTTTGTGATCATGAATCCGTCCCTCGCTGTTTATACGATTTATGTCACTGATCTGGATATCCCAGGTGGTCCCGTGACTGATATTTACACGTCCAAAGTTCCGGGGGTTTTTTTTAGGTTGTAGTTGTTTCTTTTTTTTGGCTATCAATCAAGTATGCGATTACTCGTGTTTTCACAACCTCGGTGACGCACTTCCTTTAAAGTTCCATGCCACGAGCGATGCTATTGGTTGGCTGGGGGGGAGACAGGGGGGCAGAGGTTTGGTATTCCCCTCACTTCTTTAAAATGTTAACCCTTGAAGCAGAGGCAGAAGGCACTTTTCAAAGACCTCAGATGGAGGAAAAATTAAACCATCTCTTTTCCTTTTGAAAGCAAGCCGAGTAGAGGCTTGGAATTTCTTTCACTTTAAGCAGAGGCAGCATGGGAGGCTTGGTATTTATTCCCTTTGCCTCTTTAAAATGTTAAGCCTTACTTTAGAGATTCAGCAGAGATTTCAAGGTATTTTGAAAGGCACAGACACAGAGGGGGAATTAAAGGGTGTTCATTCGCTCAGAGGCTGGAATACCAGGGAGGTGATCAAGGCAGGGGATGAATGGGCGACCCTCTGCCCAATGCGATCTCTCTAACATGCAGTTGAGGAAGAGGTTAAAGCTGAAGGGTTTGCAGTGTAGAAATCCATTTAAAAAGGTGATTGAGTACACACGCGCACGCACACACACACATCAACCTTCGTGCAGCTGGAAGGGATGCCTTTGTTTTTGGCTGGTGAGGCTGGATCTGTTGAACGGGTGACTGACCCCTCCTTTTCTGGTCCCTGATCTCTAAGCCCGCCCCCAGTCACCATTTCCGGTCATCCCAGTACTGAGACATTTTGTCCCTGGCTGTTTACATTTCTGATTTTCCGAATCCTCCAGTGACTTTTTTTAAAAACCGGCACAAACCGCGGGACTGGAAGTCCCGCAGGTTGAGTGATAAAAGGTGCCCCCCCTTCTGAAAATCACGTACCCGACCCGATGTATGTGTAAACTGCCAGGGATCGACATGAATTCTTCCCAGGACATTTTCATCGTGTAAACGGCACCCAGGAACCATAACGGAGGGGGGTTAGTATCCGAGGGGGGCAGAGTTGTGGAGGGGTGTGTAAGGCAGGTTGGAAAATCTGTCTCAATGGAAGAAAGTACTTCACTGTAAGGTATTAAAAACAAGGTCAAGTAAGCAATGTTAGGGAATGTAACAGGGAGATGATGAATTGGGTGAAGATTATGTGTGTGAGTTATGATTGTAGTGTAATAAGAGGTGGTATTGTGAAACAGGAGCTAGCATGATGTAGTGGTTTGAGTGTTGGACTATGATTCTGAAGACAAGGGTTTGAATTCCTGCTCAGCCATGAAAGGCTTGGGCAAGTAATAATCTCTCAGCCTCAGAGGGAAGCAAAAGCAAAGCCCCTCTGAACAAATCTTTGCTAAGAAAACCCTGTGATAGGGTTGCCTTAGGGTCACCATAAGTCAGAAATGACTTGAAGGCACGCAACAACAACAAACAAATAGCTTTTATATCATCATTCTCTGCTATCATGTATCTTAAAAATAAGTATAGAAACCATTTGAAAAACATAGTCAGAATTCAGAATACAAGTTTCAGCTATTAAGCCTGAAATAATAAGGCTTGTAAGTGAAATGCAGCACCAGTCTTCTCAATAATTAATTAATCAAAATTAACAATTAATATTAGGCCAAGGTTCAGTGTTCAGGTATTAATATTATTGTTATTATTGTTCTTGTTATTCTTATTACTATTTTAAATTTATGGAATCATTCCAATAAAAATGTTATAATCAGAGTGTGTGCATTTACTTATTTCCCCCTTCTCTCCAAATCTGAAGACCCTTGATGAGCAACTTTAAATAAATATTTGATGTACTTTAGAGTTTTAAATCTTGAGTTAAGTCTTGGGGGCCCATGGCAGCAAAAGATATTTAAAGGGGTTCCCTGATAAATAAAAGGTTAAGAACCACTGCTGTAGATCATGAACAAGTGTACATTAAAATTAAATTAAATTAAATGCCCCCCTTCCCTCTTTCCTATTATCCTAATGTTGTAGTTTTGGTGCTGATTTGATACATCCATTGCTTTATTTATTAATAAAGGTGCTACCCTTTTTAATACTCCAAAATGCAAGTCTCCTTATTCCTTCCTTGGCATAAACAGTGGATTCCAAAACCTTTGTACAATGCAACGCAACTAGGGTGAGCTGTTCTCAACCAGTTGCACCTTGTAGATGCAAAATGACACATTGAGCACCTACCAGAAGGATGGGATTTTTTGTTGGCCTCTAGGTTGTCATAAGGTTTATAATTGACCTATTTGTTCATCAGTTTAATTGAAATATTTTCTTCCACTTGTCTTCTGAAAGACTCCAAAGTGCCTTGCTTTTCTGGTCCACATCCTTGAAGCTATACTTTCCAAATTCTGACTCCCCACCCCCACCCCATCACACACTTTGGTTAGCTTAAACACTGGTTGTGGTCTCTCTCTGGCTTTTCTTCACAAACAAAGATTCAGGAAGGACTCATCCCGCACTTTCTGCAAGTGCACTGATGACTAAAAAGGCCAATCCGAGATAAACAACTCCAGTTGCAGAAAGCACAGCAGAAGGTCTCCTTGGGTGATGTTTCCAGGAGGACCACCGCCTCCCAAAAATAGTACTCTATGGTGAACTAGTTGTGGTAAGAGTGACACAAACCTCCTCACTCCTCCTGTCAGCGGAGTCTTTAAAGAAGAATAACATTTTAGTTTTTTTGTGTCATCTTAGTAAAAAATAAAAGTAACTGGATCCAAATGTGCATGCCCTCATTTATCTATTTTACACATTCACACATTCTCTTCAAGGCCTTTTTTTCAGAGCCTGGTCAAAGATCCTGTAAACACTTATCTTATGCTGCACTCCAAGAATTACTTGGGTTCTCTCTCTCTCTGTTATAAGTGATATATATGTGTGTGTGTGTACATATGCATGTATAATTTGGCCACTAAATGTTTTGTAGCCTATCAAATTAAAATTAAAGCTTTATGAGGCTGAGTTGGAAAAGAGGCAGCACATTCAGTGTTTGCCCTGTATTGGTGCCTGTATCATCCTGGTGTTCTCAGCTATGGTGCATAAATTTGCTATTAATTTGTAGTAGTTGGAAAGGAGAGGCTTTTACAATTTGATTAAATGTTGGCGGAGGTGTTTATAAAGACAGTCTGATAAATATAGAGCCTCAAAGTGTTTCCTTAGAAACTGAGAGGAAAGTTCAACCTTGTGCAAAGTAAGTGGGGCTGATAACATTGTGTTGTCAGTAGTACTGAGGTTCTGCAATAAATAATTTGGTGACAGAATTGCTTGCACTCTGCATCACTGAGTTAATATGGATTTTTCAGGCAAATGGGGAGGGGAGAATCCTTTTGAAATTACATTTCATGCACAAGTTCAGTAGAGTAGCTACGTATCACAATATTATCTGTTTGTATTTGTATTTATATTCTGTTCTTCCTCAAAGGAGCTCTAAATAATTTAGTTAGTTCTACTCCCTCCCATTCTGTCTTCACAACAACCTTGCAAGGTAGATTATACAGAAGCTTGATGTCATCTAAAGGTTCTTCATAGCAGAGCAAGTATTTGAAGCTGGATCTTCCCTATCATAGTCTAACTCTCAAAATGAAGGATGAGCAAACTGTGTCCTTCCAAATGTTTGGGATTATAGCTCTCACAAGGCCTTTCCTGTCACTGTGAGGAATGGAGCTAATGAGAGGTGTAGATCAAATATTTTGGAAGGTGAGAGGCTCCCCACCACTGCTTCTATCACTGCATCAATGCTTTGCTTCTGGTCTCTGGTTTGTTATTGAGACGTTCCCATCAAAGCTGAATGTGGGTGCATGTTTGGTTTTCAACAGAATGAATTAATGAAAAGTAGCAATGGTGGCACGGGGGGGGGGGGGGATGCGAAGACGCTGAACCGCACCAGGTGACACTGTCAGAGGGAGGGGTGACACCAGCCTTAGTAATGTCACAGAAAAGTAGGCAGTCTGATATTAAAAGGGTGGCAAGAGTATCTTAAGCAAATTCAATATCCCGAAAGTGTAGGTGAGACTCCTCTTTGTCATGGACCCAGGTAAGGTTATGTGTGTGAACAACAGCAGACTGATTCATGGGACTTGATGACTGTCTTTCACTGAAATGTACAAAAAGTAGGGAGTGAGCTAAAATCCCAGAATAGCCAGCTGGGGTTTATTTATTTAAATATTCATATCCCATCCTATATCAAGATATCTCAGGGCGGCTTACAAATAGCATTAAAAGAGGTTAAACAGGTTAAAAATAGTAAGATAATTTAAATAAACTAAAAATGTATTAAACAATATAATGAGTTAAAACAGATTTTAAATTTTTTTTAAAAGTTTTTTAAACTATATGTATAGCAATCTTTGGGTTGAATTAATGTGGCAAAAAGGCTTTGGTGAACAGCCAGATTTTAACTTGGCACCTAAATGACATGAGTGTTGGTGCCAGTCAGGCCTCCAGGAGGAGGGCATTCCACAGTTGGGGTGTGTAAGGAGAGTAGGATCCTGGGTTTTTTTATTGTACACTTGGTAAAAAGAATGATAAAGAACTAGGCTACCATTTAAACAAAAAACCCTGTTAGTTTCCTTGAGTGCCATATTGTGGTAGAAAGGCATAATGTAAATGTGATAAATATAATTTTTAAAATTTGTTGAATAAATGCACTAAGAATTACAGGGTCTGATACAGTTTGGGGAGGATTTTTCCTAGGATTTCAAAGTATTTAAAATTAGCCTTGATTCTTTTATTGCCAAAAGAGTATTTTATCAAGAGAGAAATATAAGAGAGGAAAATATATTATGATGAGGATTCTAATATTACCTTTATATTGGAGAACTTTAAACTAAAAAGCAATATATTTTTTAAAAAATCCATTATCAGCCACTCCTGATATTGGGAGCCAGCATGGTGTAGTGATTTAAGGACTGGGCTATGACTCTGGAGACTAGGGTTTGAATCTCTCTTTGGCTATGGAAACCTACTGGGTGATTTTGGCAAGTCACATTCTCTCAGCCTCAGAGGAAGGCAAGCATCCTCTGAACAAATTCTGTCAAGAAAACCCTGTCATAGGGCCACCTTAGGGTTGCCATAAGTCAGAAATGACTTGAAGGCATGCAACAACAACTAAAACCTACTTCATTATAATCTCATTTTTTTTAGCTGAAAAGATGTTGTTAGGAGTCCTTTGTAAGCTCTAATGTCCAACTTAGCTATCCTAATAAGTGGTGTTTGAGGAATAACGATGCAGTTCCTCTGACATTGTTTGCATATGGCCAGACATACAACCTGTCTGTGTTTTGCTCCCTAACAAACACATAAACTCAAAGGGTGACCCAACCTTAAGAAGCTCACCTCCTTGGTTGCTACAGTTTTCTCAAGATCTCTGCTTCACCAGTCATTGGTGGTAATGTTGGTATGCCCTCAAATAGTCTCTGACTTATGGTGACCCTAAGGGGTTTTCTTGGCAAGATTTCTTCAGAGAGGAGTTGTCATTGCCTTCCTCTGAGACTCAGAGAATGTGATTTGCCCAAAGTCACCCAGTGGGTTTTCATGGCTGAGTAGAGATTCGAACCCTGGTCTCCAGAATTGCAATCCAATGCTCAAACCACTACACCACATTGGCTGTACTGGCAGCAAACAGTGCAAACTGCACTTGTTAGTTATTTGCAGGCATCCTTCCTTGTTCATACTAATAAAGGGGGTGGGGTGGACAGTGCCTGAATTCAGTGCATTTTTGAAAAGGTAAGCCCTTTCTGGTTAAAGTAAGTATGCCCAAAGACATTCTGAAGGATGTGATCATCAAATGATCAGGAGGACACTTTCCTTCCTGCTCTATTTCCTTCTTCCCAGCTGGTGTTTTTGATTCTACTGTACAGTCATTTCCTCAACAGATTATGCAAATAGCCATGTCTTGTTAACAATATAAGAGCGATGCACTGTTGTCACTAGAAAGTTGCATGTATACTAATTGCTCTGAGGATAACAGAATTCTTCTTACTAAGACTATTGATTTCTAAGAGTATGAAAGTTATTCACCTGTCCAGCTTTACTTCCTCTAATTTACATTGAAGCCACACTGTGTTGATGTTAGATGTAGGGGAGGAAGGAAAAACTGGGAATTGTGGGTTTAATAATGTGGGTTTTAATGTTAGACATCTTGATATTGATACTGAGAAACTGGAACATGTCCAAAGGAGGGCAACCAGGATGGTGGGAGGTCTGGAAACCATGCCCTATGAGGAGTGGCTTAGGGAATTGGGCATGTTTAGTCTGGAGAAGAGAAGGTTGAGAGGTGACATGATAGCCATGTTTAAATATTTGAAGGGATGTCATGCTGGGGATGGAACAGGCTTGTTTTCTGCTGCTCCAGAGAGTAGGACACGGAGCAATGGGTTCAAACTACAGGAAAAGAGATTCCACCTAAACATTAGGAAGAACTTCCTGACAGTAAGAACTGCTTGGAAGTGGAATACACTGCCTTGTAGTGTGGTGGAGTCTCCGTCTTTGGAGATTTTTAAACAGAGGCTGGATGGCCATCTGTTGGGAATGATTTGATTGTGTATTCCTACATGGCAGGGGGTTGGACTAGATGACCCTTGAGGTCTCTTCCAACTCTATGATTCTATGATTCTTGTAATATCGTATTATGAATAATGTGCCTGAAAAAATAATCATTATCAAACATTGATATAAAGCAAAGTGTGAATTTTGTGCATAGATCACAAGAAACTCTTAAAGAAATGGGTGTACCAACACACTTGATTGTCCTGATGCATAACTGGTACTTAGGACAGGAGGCCACTGTTAGAACAGAATATGGAGAAACAGAATGGTTCCCAATAGGAGTCAGACAAGGCTGCATTCTATCACCTTACCTGTTCAACTTGTACGCAGAATATATCATATGTAGAGCAGGCTTAGATTTGGAATACGGAGGAGTGACGCTTGGAGGAAAGAACATCAACAGTCTAAGATATGCAGACAAAACTACACTACTAGCAGAAAACAACAAAGACTTACAGCAACTGCTAAGGAAAGTCAAAGAAGAAAGTGCAAAAGCAGGCTTAGTGCTGAACAGTAAGAAAACCAAAATAATGACCACAGAGGATCTACACAAATTCAAAACAGACAATGAGGAAATTGAAATAGTGAACAAATTCCCACTCGTTGGATCAATCATAGTCCAGAATGGAGACTGCAGCCTGGAAAACAGAAGATTAGGACTGGGAAGGGCAGTTATGAAAGAACTGGACAAGATCATAAAATGCAAAGATAAAAAGCTGAGCACTAAAGTGAGGATCATTCCAACCATCGCATTTCCCATCACAATGTATGGATATGAGAGTTGGACAGTAAAGAAAGCTGATAGGGGAAAAAAATCAACTCATTTGATATGTGGTTTTGGAGAAGAGTGCTGAGCATCCTGTGGATGGCCAGAAAGACAAACAAATGGGTCTTAGAACAGATCAAGCCTACACTCTCAGAAGCCAAGATGACCAAACTGAGGCTGTCATACTTCGGACGCATCCTGAGAAGGAGTGGCTCACTAGAAAAATCAATAATGCTAGGAAAGGTGGAGGGGAAAAGAAAGAGAGGAAGACCACATACTAGGTGGATAGACTTCAATCAAGGAAGACAAAGGCCTGAACCTGCAGGACAGAGGGTCTTGGAGATGTCTTCTCATCCATGGGGTCGCTGACTCATGGGCAGTTAACAACAACAAATTGTTTAAACCAACAAAGGTAACAATGGATTTAGTGAATTTTCATTCCGTACAATGGGTTACTGCTATTCAGTGGCTGTAAGTGTAAGCCCTGTGCAGATAATATGCATTGTAGAAAGGAAACAAGAAGTAGCAGGATTTAGCCTACTGGTCCTGTTCCCACCAACCTTCTGTTCGCAATGGTTCAATGCAGAGCTAGTGGGTGCATCAAGGGAAATGTAGTGTTCAAATCATCATATTCTGTACTGGTCAGGTGACATCTGGAGTGTTTGCTCACTTGTGGGAAACTGAAACACACCCGGGGGAGGGCATCCAGGATGGTAAGGGATCTGGAAACCAAGTCCTGTAAGAAACTGTTGAAAAGCTGGATATGTTTTACCTGTAGTAGAGAAAATTAAGGGGAGCCATACTAGCTGTCTTCATTAGCTGAAGATATTTGAAGAGCCATCTTGTTCTTTCTTGGTGGAGCATACAATACTAGAACCACAGGCAGAAATTGTAGAGAAACAGATTTCTGCAAATCATTAGGAGCAACTTTCCAATGATAATTCACTAATCACAACAGAACAGACTTTAACAAGAGTCGCAAGGCTCTCCTTCACAGGAATTGTTTCAGCCAAAAATGGATCCCCCTATATTACAGGTGTAATTGTATCTTGCATTGTAGATTTTACCTCCTCCATTTTAGATCCTGCTATTGGGTGGATGGTTGGACTAGATGATTTCCAAAGTAGCATCCAATTCTGTGATCTTGCTCCTGTTTGGGGCACTGATATTACATGGCATGATAACAATGGTGGTGGGGATTAAGCTTTCAAACCCATTATCTGAATGTGAACACCCCCCCCCCATTAGAAGCATTTTATTCTTAGTATTTCAGAAATCCCCTTGAGGCTAAGGCAAGAGAGCTTCTGCCACAGTTTTACCTCTATATCTGATACTTCTTTTCCACTAACAGTTCCTTATGATAAAGAACCAAGGCGGGCAATGTCAGGCTCACCCCTGAATTCTGGGATTTGCAGTGGAATTCATGGAGGACCCTGACATGAGGCTGCCTCTGGCTTGTTTCCCTTGCCTAGGCCTCTGGAGGTTTTGGAGAGGGGCCAGCCCGCCTTGTTGGCCTGGGAACGCTGCTCTCCACCACGGCTCAAGGTCAAATCTTCCAGGTGCAAGCCAGGCCGTTCCTCCTCCCTAAATGCCATTCTCACGCTGTGGGGGTTTATCTGGGGGTTTGTTCTAGCTGTATTCAGTTTCGGCTTTGTTCCATGTTCCTGACACACGATTCCTTGCCAATAAAGAATTTTATTGAGTGAATGCGAGCGTGTGTGCTTGGTATATCACAGTCTTCATCATTTGGTCTGAAAACTGCAGTATTGCCAATTTAAGCAAGAGTCTATGAGGGTGACATCCAGATTAAACAATGATGTGTGTGTGTGTGTGTGTGCTTGCATATGCACATGTGCACACAAGCTTCTTTCCAAAGTCATAATCTCTTCTAGTACCTTCCTTTAGTTGCTCATTTCATGGCACTTCAATAAGATTAATGAGTACTATGTCCTACCTGGAACAGAACCTGAATTTCTCACGATGTTCCAAGCAAGCAATTAATTGATAAAAGCTCTTTGTATTTATGGAGGATGAAATAGCATTACCCAAGCAATTAAAGCCATTTCAGGAACTTGGTTTTAACTAAATGAAATGGGGAAAGCCCGTATTAATATTTGAAAACTAGGCAATATTTATTTAGGAAATGGAACTGTTTTATATGAGTAGCAGTATAAACACTGATTAGACTTTACACACACACAGAGAGACACTGTCTGCAGTTTGTATTCTTAAAACACTGTAGTTACTACTGTCTTAAGCCATTGCTAGTGTGTCAGTGATAGTTCCTCTGAACTCTGTTGGTTTCCTTCTCTTTGGAAATGACCCTTGGTGCCTTCCAGTAGTCCCTTCTAAATGTTCTCCCTAATCACACTTTTAAATTTCTTACTAACATTTTTGCTCATGTATTTGCTCATTCTCCCCTCTCAGATAAAATCTGTATTTGCACAATTTGTGCAGAACTCATTTGTAGCTTTCCCAAGCTTCAGACTGAATGGTAAGAGGAAGCCTAATCAAGCTAACTTGTTTCCTACTTACAGTGTGAGCAGTCTGAATTTTTCAGTGCCTCTGTGTGTAATTGATCCTGGTAGTGAAGAAATGAGTGTGGATAAGAGAATGGGATCTGTAGGTAGACGTTTTTGTCCTTCTGGGGTCCGTTTACACGATGAAAATGTCACGAGATGAACTCGTGATGAACCCTGGTTGTTCACACGTTCATCGTGACGAGCTCAAGCTTTTCAGAAGGGGGCCCACCATATATTCTCCAAGGACTTTCTGTCCCACAGTTTGTCCTGTGTTTTTAAAAAAGTCTCAGGAGGTTGTGGAAAATTGAATATGTGAACAGGTTGGGACAAAATATCTCGGGAGTAGGTGATGGCCGGAAATTGAGCTGGGCAGGGGCAGACACAGAGTTCGGAGAAGGAGGGGTCACTCACCCTTTTGTGCATTGCCAACCTCTCGGCTCCAAGGAAAGCCTATCCCTGTTACCCCCACCTCTCGGGTGAAAGGAAAGCCTTTCTGCCCAGCTGCACGAAGCCTTGTGTGCGTTTGTGCATTGCCGACCTCTCAGCTCCAAGGAAAGCCTGTCCCTGTTCCCCCCATTTTTCGGGTGAAAGGAAAGCCTTTCTGCCCAGCTGCAGGAAGCCTTGTGTGTGTGTGCTTTCAAGCTGCCTATCAATTTATTGCAACCCCATGAATTTCATCTGGTTTTCTTAGGTGGCTTTGCAAGTTCCTTCCTCTGTGGATTCTCTTCAGAGCTGGAGACCCTAAGGCAAGCCCATCAGGTGTTTTTTTTTACAGGAACTGTGCAGAGGGGGTTACCTTTGCCTTTCTTCTCTGACCAATGCAGAAGCTTGAGCAAACATTTGTGGCAGCCAATAGCATCGCTTGTGGTGGTAAACTCCATAGGAAATACATCACCAAGGTTGTGAAAAAACTAGTAATCACTTCCTTGACTGACAGCTAAAAAAATATATATCCCAGAACCTTTTCCCATGTAAACAACCCCCCCCCCAAAAAAACAAAATAACAAACACGGGATACTATGGATATGTTCACATGGGCAATATACTCCAAGGAGCAATTGGGGCAGAAACGGGGCTGTTCCTGAAGCAGCGCCCCGCTTCGCACGTCCCCTGCCTTCTCTCGATCTCGCGTTGTCTTCATTCTGTGCAGCTTCCAGTTCCCTCCCGGTATCTTCCATCATTTTTTAATAACGAGGAACCTTCGTTGTTAAAAAATGATGGAAGATACGCAGAGGGAACTGGAAGCTGCACAGAACGAAGACGGCGCAAAATCGAGAGAAGGCAGGGGGCGTGTGAAACGGGGCACTGCTTCAGGAACAGTCCCGTTTCTGCCCCGATCGCTCCTTGGAATATATTGCCCGTGTGAAAATCTCCTATGTCTCGGGAACTTGCTTTTGTCACGGAAAAGGTTGTCATGTAAACAACAATCCTGGGATATTGTTCATCCCATGACAAATTGTGTAAATAACAAGGGATGAACTCAGGATGAGGAAATCTCGCTTCTCCCCATGATAAAAACTGTCGTGTAACTGAGCCCCTGCACACACATGATGATATGCTAGATACGGAAATCATACCAATTTCACATCAGGTGAGGAAGAAGTGCCAATGCAATGGACAGAGAAAGTATGTCCTACTGTAAATGTACGTCCATACAATTTAGGAACCCGGCATGGTAATCTCCAGGAGCAGATAGTTTGTTAGAAATTTAATATTGAACTGATCATGGTGGGACTTGTTGTGCACTGCCTCTTTAAGAGGCAAGTCTAGAAGCACTCAATGCTAGAGGGCTAGCAAAATGTTCAGTTTTGAACAAAACCTAATAGGAACATTTGGGGTCATCATCTCATATGCCAAGAGAATCTCATATCCTCCGACTGCCCTGATTGTCAGAGACAGGCCTAATTAATCTTCTGTCGTCCCACTTTTTCAGTTGCTTTTAAAATGTTCCTGTTTTATCTCTCCTTTTACCATTTCCTCCTTCCATCCTCAGTTTACTTCAGTTAGTACAAATTGAGTTCAAAATGCAAAAGTAGTGTGCACTAAGTTAACTCTGTGGGGAGAGAGAAGAAGTAGTGATGGAGTCTTGCTCTTCCAAGTAGGCTTCTGGTATTCCTCTGGACTGTTTTCCTGAGATGGAACTTGGTGGAATAGTGCTGTGGCAGCTCCAGTCGTCCCTAAGAGGATCAACCTTGAGAAAACATCCCTTGGCTACTGAAATTTAGGATGCTTCCCTTGAAGCATCTGTCTCACCATGCTTTTTAGCATCTATACAAAACCTCTGGGGGAAACATCTGAAGGTATAGCTGAAATGCCATCAGTATGCAGAGCAAATGCAGGCTTATATTTCTTTTCTGTTTTGTAATCCCAGAGAGACAGTTGAAACCCTAGGCAGGTATATAGGATCAGAATTGCAAAGGACAGGGACTAACAATCAGAAGCTTAATCTGTGTAAAAATGATGTACTGTGTTGTGAATTGGGGAAACACCTAACTGGAAGAAGGTTTCGGTTTTATTCTGGATGGTCCCTGTATTCTGAAGGTTCAGATATACACAGTTTGGAAGTGCTGAGCCTCTCTCTGGCTTTTCTTCGCAAAGGAAGATTCAGGAAGGACTCATCCCGTGATTTCTGCAAGCGCGCTGATGACTAAAAAGGCCAATCCAAGATAAACAAGTCCGGTTGCAGAAAGCACAGCAGAAGGTCTCCTTGGGTGATGTTTCCGGATTGTGATTCTTTCTGCGTTGTCGTTTGTCTTCAAGACTTGTTCAGTGTGAGTTCTCAAATAAGGCTGCAGCATTGGGGATAGTGCATCTCCATGCCTCCTGATGTGAGGCCATGGCGGACCATTGTTGGTGATCAATTTGGCCGAGCCTGAGATGTTGTTTCAGGGAGTCCTTGTATCACTTGATCCGTGGCGAGTTCACTATTTTTGGCCATTACCTTTGGAAAAGGTGCACATCATATCAGATACATATATGCTTTTTACCAGCTTGGGTTGTATACTGCCCAGAGAAAGCTAACCTATCAATAGCTACACATACCTTGGCTATGTCTAGGTTACATTAATGTAAATGGGGCTGTCCTTGAAGACAATTTGAAAGCTACAACCAGTCAGAATTTGGGAGCTAAAACTAGGAGCTAGATAGTCAGATCACATTACAAATAGGAAAAGAGGAAACTGGGCAAGTGTAAAAACACTGTGTAAAAAGGAGCTTCTTTATCAGAGGCTTTGTTAACTGAAGTTTACCTGTACCCTCTTTTTCTTTCTCTTAATACCTTTTCTTTTCATATATTCAACCATTAGGTCCTGCCTGTTTCCTTTAGTGACTTCTACATGCTTACTAACTAGTAATCATTCTGTCTGAATCTTTTTTCCTTGATAATAGCAAGCCTGCCAATCTTTATATTGTCAAACAAAAGAGCCATGAACTGAAGGCAAAATATGGAGGCTTGATTTTGGAAAGAAAATATGTAAACTACTGATTTTAATCATCAATCTTAGCTATTTTATTATTAGTAGGGCTTTCACAATTAAAAACCTATTCACAGTTGGCAGGTTTGGAGACAGACTAATCACTGGCTTGCAGATTTAATTTAAATTGGATAGAGGCAGTTCAGCACCTTGTTATCCTTATAGAGATTAAGTAATTGCCCCAGAACCAAGTGGTAGTCAGGATTAGTCTCGTTCAGGTACTTGCAGACCTCTGTTGATGTCAACCAAAACTGAGAATGAATGTAGCATGTGGTCTTATAGCAGAATTCATGAATATCTCAGCGTGTACAGTATGTGATGAGTTGCTTGGAATTGCTGATGTGTCTTGGCTACTATTTATGTCAAGCTCTTGCACTGTGTTATCAGTTACCGATAGACTTGTTAAGGTCTATCTGGGATAATAAAGGAAGTCAGGCCCAGGTAAATTCAAACAGATGGCTTTTATTTTGCCGGCAAACGACACAGGGGGATCATTCCTGCCAAACTGTGCCAAAGAAACAATGGCACACAGGCTTTTTATCACAGGAACATGAAAGTTAAGGTTTGCGCATGTCAACTACACCAACACAATAAACAGGATTCATTTCTTCAGATAACTTGTAAAAGAATTTTAGTTTTTAGCTTGTATCATTTGTTTGAAACAAAAATCATTTTAGCTCTGTGTGTCCAGCTTCTATATATAATTCTTAGATACAGACCAGACAGCTAAACTGGGCAGTGCGCCCGGGAAAGTGATAACACTTCCTAAGCTGAATGACCCATTGTTTACTAAACTTAGCAAGCAGGGAAGACCTTGTCTTTGAAATTAGAAGACAGACCATGTTATTTTTAAGCACAGCTACAGCAAGCATTAGTCATCAATCAATATTGGTTATTAATTAATACAAACAGACCCTATCAGACTGGTGCCCATCATAGTACCTTCAAGCATTTGTGGTAGGGCTTGTAAGTGACATGAAGACATACCATGCACTAGAGACAGATCTGCATAGTTTACCATTACACATGGTACACCTTGCTGCATAGAGCACCTTCCATATAGAAGTACTGTAGTTTAAGCTTGTGCTCTATGGCAGTCATATTGTGAGGAGTATCCTCCTGAGCATCTGTTATGGGTTGTGTTGGATCCCCTATCCAGGTTGATCCTGTAGTTCCAACCCTGGGCTCCTATCATTCAACCTGCCTTTTTACCCACAAGATCACTTCCTGGATCTGGTACTCAGGCCTCAAGGTAGCAACTATACCAGACAAGTGGATGTATTGATCAGTGCGGTCAGTGTGGTAAAGCACAGCCAATTCTCTATGTTAATTATTAAATTTAAACATTCAAACAGATATGTAGAAAATAAAAACAGTAAAGATTTATTATATAAAATAAAATAAACATCGCAGTAACACCTCAGTTTCAAACAGTGTAACACTTCTCCCTGGATACTTTCCATACTTGCAGCCCCCAAAAGCCTGATTCAGATCTCTGTTTTCTTCTTCCTAACTGGACTTATCAAACTCTTTTCAAGATTTGATCCTTTCCTATATGCCCCTGTCCCTATCTCTATTACTAACTGGCCCTGTTTGGTGTTTAACAGATAAGCCTATATCTATCTATCTATCTATCTATCTAGATAAATGGCTTGAGTATGTTTCCACTCCAAGTGTGCTGATTGGCTGCTTAGGAAACATACCCAACCAATCCCCTTCCTCCTCTCACGCCCTCAGCCAATTCCCTCACCATGTCACAATCCACTCCTGCCACTCAACCTGCACCTACTCCTCCAGCCTCACAACCCTCCCTCCTCTCACTCCGTCAGCCACTCACTACCCACATGCAAATCGCCTGTCACCTCAGTGTTAATTTTGTTTACACTGAAATATATAAATAAATACATAAAATGACTTATTAATATATAACTTTTCAAATCTACTATAACGGGGTATGTTATGCTGGGTACAGCTTATATATATGTGTGTGTGTGTGTGTGTGTAATTATCTTGAGTATGTTGCCATTTCCAGTGTGCTGATTGGCTGCTTAGAGACTTGACAAACCAATCACAGGTCTGTTGGGCAGCCAATCAGCACACTGGGGGTGGGACCTTCTAGATTCCAAACATGGCTGCCAGAGAGGGAGAGGGAGTAGCATGGGGGTGGATGTGGTGTGTGCTGGAGTGCAGGGGGTGGGGGGCCAAGGGGCAGAATGAGCGGAGGGGGCAGAATGAGTGGAGGGGGTGCAGAACAAGTGGAGGGGGTGACAGGGGGCAGAAAGAGTGGGGGGAATCAGGGGCAGAAGGAGTAGAGGGGGTGGCAGGGGGAAGAACAAGTAGAGGGGGTGGCAGGGGGCAGAACAAGCAGAGGGGGCACTGGTATTTGCAGATGGTGAATCTGGCAGTGTAGAGATTCAAGGGTCTGTATTAATCCCTGGTTTAAACAAGGTATTTCATAATGTACTGTGTGCACCAAAACTACAAAATAGCCTTGTAAGTGTGGCATCCCTAACCAGTGATGGATATGAAATCCTTTTCAAAGGAGATGAGGGGATTGTGTCCAAGGAGGGAGTAGTATGTGGTAAAGCCATAAAGAAAAAATCACATTTATCAAATGGTAGCACAGGTACAGTGTGGGAATGTACCAAATAAGCCACTGCATGATGGGTGTGCTCATTACCTTCATAGAGTTATGGGCCATATAAGCTTCAAAGGTTTGAGAAACCTAGAGAAGGTTTGCTCAGAGTTCAAGGTAGAGAACTGTAAAAGTTACCCGGACTGTGCTATTTGCAAAAAGGTCAAGGTCAAGGCTTACACTGTAGCGAAGGTGAGCAAATGCATAACCCAGAGGCCTTTTCAGATTGTACATGCGGATTTATCAGGGCTGCATCAAATAAAGTGTATAGGGGGTAGCAGGTTTGCCCTATTGATAGTAGATAGGCATACCAGATTTACCTATGTGGCAATGCTCAAAACCAAAAGTGAGGCTGCTGATATGATCAAAAAATGGGTCAGTTCTGTTCAAAGGGAGTTTCCATACAAAGTTGGCACTTTTGTGACAGACAGAGGTGGGGAATTCTTAAGTAGTAATTTGCAGCAGTGGTTTGGGCGGAAAGGGATCCAACATAAAACTACAAATCCCGGATGTCCAGCTGAGGATGGTTTGGCTGAACGTAGGATTGGGATGATAAACCAAATAAGGGATTGAATGTTAGAGGATTCTGGAGCACCGGCTAATTTGTGGGGAGAAGCAACAAGAACCACTTGTCATATTGTAAATAGGTCATGGTGCAGAGCGATAAACCAAATACCATACTACTTATTGTATGGAAGAGCACCAAACCTAAAGTACTTAAGAGTGTTTGGACAATTTGCATCAGTGTACATTCCTCCTCAGTTCAGGAAAAAGAATCAGCCCCAAAGCCAAAGGTTGTGTTTTGTGGGCTATAAGGGAAATAAATATAGGTTCCTGATGGATGGGAACAGGGTTTTGTATTCAAGGAGTGCTAGTTTTGAGACTCATGCTGGGTGGAAGAGAGTATACCCTGACCAAAATGTTGATGTAAAACAGAAAGCCAGTGTGGTAGATAAGAACAATGGAAATGGAGGGGTACATGCATCCAGGGATGTCTTAGATGAGAAACCAGGTGTGTCACAACAGCCTGGAATTTTGAGTAAACAGGGCACTTTGAAGGTACCTGGTACTCCAGAAGAGCCTAGCACTTCATTGAACTTGCAACGAAAGCCAGAGATAGTGACTGTGAAACAAGAACAAGTTGAGACTCATGGGCAAGACACTCAGGCCAGTGTTGGTAGCAGTGACACTTGAGGGTGGTCAAGGTACATTCCTGATTCCCATGAGGTCTCAGAAGGGAAAGTTCTTCATAGTAAAGCAGGGACAAGCCTCTTCTGTGACAGCAGTAAAAAGAACTGAAAACACTCCAGAAAGATCCAGGAGAACATGCACTAAGCAGGAGGGGTGGAGGAAAACCAAAGCTCTGGTGTGTGTGGCAAAGTATAGCCAGGATATGTTTGGTGGGATGGTCAGGCCTGTAAGTAAAAGGAAACTGACAAATGATAGCACCAGGGAAGCCAGAGCCGGTTGGGTCAGTAGCATGGGCTATCAAGTTCAAGGAAAACACTGTGACATTGTAAATAATGGGAACGGAGTCTCAGACTCTATAGGTATCAGCGAGTAAGGTCACAATATATAAAAGGATAGGTGTAAATGACACATGGGACATACCACACGTCATTTGGAGGGGAATGTCAGGAAATGACATGGATGTGACCACAAGATGGAGCTGTAAGCTTAGTAATGAAAGTAGTTAAGCTCCAGTGGCAGGTGTGTGTGTGTGTGAGTTAGCACGTGAGAGTATGCACACCTGAGATGCCTGATGTAACAGGCATTGTTTAACTGCCTATAAAAAGGAGATGAGAATTATCTCCAGTGTGGGTTTGTTGTGGATGGTGGTTGGTGAAGCAGTTTGTTGGTTTAAGAGAGATTGTCCTATACTCTGTATATATATTGTAAATATACTGCAGATAAAGATTAAAGCCCTCAAGTTGAGTGAAGGCTGGCCTTGTTGCTGTCTTTATTTGGCAAGCCAGAGCTCAAGGCAGTGTGCTGGCTTGAATTTTTCCTTCTCAGCCTGAAGTGTTTTGCAGAAATATCTCCAGAAAACCTTCTCCTTGGCATCCTGTCTACGTGGAACAACTCTGCAGGTGGTCGTGGTGGTCACAGTGCATCTTTCTACACCCCAACATATTCATATGTGTGCGGATGGGGTGTAAAGACCACCAGCCATTTGAACGGCTGTACGGATTTTATGCCGAGATCCGCTATTCCTTCCGAACGCCGAATCCATGTAGTTTACGGTGGATTCGCTACCCCCCCTTCTGAATGACATGTATGAATCCGAACGGCCATGTGTAGAGAAGAGCGATCTTCTGAACGGCGTTCATATTTTTTTTTACCATGTAGACGGACTCTCAGTCAAGGAAGCCATGACCCTGAATCTGTAAGAGCTGAGCAGGTCTGTTGATGATAGAGTGACTTGGTGGTCTCTCGTTCATAGAGTCACCATAAGCTGAAGTCAACTTGATGGCAGGTAACAACATCATTTTGCCCATGCTTGTTTTAAATCCTTTTTTGAGAACACCCCTTGTTGCTGCAAGATCCGTTTTTAAAGGATTTTCCCCTCCTTTCCCATTAATCTTACAGGTAACCTTGAGATGATGATTGTTTTAGGGAAACTCCAGCATGTATTTTTACCCCTTCAATATAGATTTAGTTTGGCAAGTACATAACTTTCCCCACCTGCACATCAGCCATCTGTAGAGCTATCAAGAACAATAAATAAAAGAATTTAGCACATTTCCAAAATTACCTTGTACCCTTTAGCTCTGCATAATTTACATCAGATAGGATCTGATTCCCTATTGTTGTGTTCTTGTTTTTCAGTGAGTTGTTGTAATGCAGATCAAGTTAACATTTCACCAGTACCTCAGCTACTTAATGCAAATAAAATCCTTTGTTCAATCATTATAGATATGATAAATAAAACTTCTCATTTCAAATCAAATGAAAATCAAGTGATCCCATACTATGGAAGGATAAGGGGAAACTCTTAGCCAGAGTTATGTTTCTTAGTGCTTCATGCATTTTTTTTAAAAAGAAGACTCACTGTGTCTGTGGAAAGGCTGAATAAATTATTTGCATCTGTCTTCATTGCTGCTTGGTGTTCATTGCAGCATAGTATATCATTGCAGTATAGTATATTAGAGAAATACTTGGACCACTGATTTCATTTCCAGCTGCATATGAAGAATTATGGGGAACAGAGGTAGGCACTAGAAATATGTACAATTACTAGAAATGCACAAGGTATAGAAGCCCTATTATACCTCTCTTCTTATCCCGGTGGTTGGAAATCTTCCCTCCACCAGCTTCCCTATTTCAGGGAAACAGGATAGAGGGATTTCCATGTAACTTGAAATCTTACTTAACCTCAGTCAATTGTTATGCCTGAGTGGACTTTGTTGTTGTTGTTAACTGCCTTCAAATCAACTTCAGCTCATGATGATCCCATGAATGAAACACCTCCAAGACCTCCTGTCCTCAACCACTCTGCTCAGGTTCTGCAAGGTCGGGGCCGTGCCTCCTTGATGTGCAGCCTCTAGTGTGCGGCCTTCATCCCTTTCTTCTACCCTCCACCTTTCCTAGTATTATTGTCCTTTCTAGTGAGTCATGCCTTCTCATGATGTGGCTGAAATATGATAACCTCAGTTTAGTCATCATGGCTTCCAGAGAGAGTTCAGGCTTGATCTGTTCAAGGACCCATTTGTTTGTGTTTTTGGCCATCCACAGTATCCGCAGCACTCTTCTCCAGCACCACATCTCAAAGGAGTTGATTTTCTTTCTATTACCTTTCCTCACTCTTCACCTCTCATATCTGTACATGGTAATCTGTGGACTACATGATCATATCTAAAAGGGACTACACACCAGCCCCTCTCCCATTATCCCTGCTGTCTCTGTATTGAGTGATAGCATCTTAACTGACATTTGCAGGAAGATTCTCCCCACATTCACTTAAATGTGGTAGTTGTTGTGTGCTTGGATACCTTGCTTTACCAGAGTTTCTGGTCATGCAACAAGAATGCTCTGATTCAGGTGAAGATGAGTGGAAGCCCCCTGCAGATCTCTCCACTCAACATGGGGAGGTCAGGGACTTAAAAAGGTGAGGTCTAAATAAGCCACTTTTTAATTTCTTGTAGGTTGTTTTTTGTAGACACACACATATTTAATAATTACAGTTAGTTCTGCAAGTTTCTGAAGCAAAAGGTAGGGAGAACTGTCTGTTGAGCTATGCAGATACCATGGCTCCTGTAATCACTGTTAAAGCAAACCCACACATTTCATTAGCTGACCAAGAGGCAGTGACCCAAAGCTAAGCTTTTCAGCAAGCATCTGAAAGCAGGACTGAAACTATAGCAAACACTTGTCAGCTGGAGCAGACAACTGGCCTCAAGGTTACAGCCTGATCAACCACTTGTATATTACTTGCTGAAACCATAATTAATTGCCTCTTGGTGAAGTTGTGCTATGTTCGAGAGACAGATCTGCCTAATTAAGTACATTTTCCCTCCAGAGAAGAAATCTTCCTCATTATTTTCTTCCAAGTTCTGACATTGCTTTATCTATAGGACTGAATCATACAATCAATAAGAGTTAGAGGGGATTCAGGTGTCATGTAGTCCAACCCCCTGCCATGGAGGAACATAAACTCAAGCATTCCTGAAAGATGATTGCTCACCTTCTGTTTAAAAATCTCCAAAGAGAGTGAGTCTGTCACCCTCTGAAGCAGTTTATTCCATTGTCAAATAGCTCTTACATTAAATAAGTTCTTCCTAAAATTTAGGGGGAATCTATCTCTCTGTTACTTGCCCTGACACCCCATGCCCCAAATCTGTAATAAATTGGCAATATTTAATAATTAGGTCAAATGTGGCCTTCCATGCAGTGTGGCATGTAAAGCTTGAAAAATCCAAGAAATCCCAAAAACTAGCATTCAGGACTTTTTCAGACAGGGGGGAAAAACCCCAGGGAGGTCAGGAGAGCACCAGCAGAGCGGGGGAAGGTCGGGAGGAGGTCAGGAGGAGGACGGGGCTGTCTGAAATGGGTCTCTGTAAGTGCGACAGCCCTGTTCTTCTCCTGAGCTCCTTGGGATCCCCCCCCTTATCTGAAAAAGTCCCCTGACTCAGTCAGGTATGCACTTAAGGAGGGGCCAGCCCAAATTCCAAAGAAATGTTAATTTGCAAGGCAATGGAAGGTCTGAACACCTGGCTAATCCTATCAGCTAAAACTGTGATACTCAAACCTGTAAATGATCCCTATACCTTTGTCCTTCCCCCAAACAAAGGAAGTTGTTTCCTTCATTCAGTCGCAAAATATCCACACATTAAGATGCCATTAACATATCCAAAGGGCCTTTGTCTCACCTTGAGCAACTCCAATAAACATTGTCTTCCACTCTAAATCCCATCGCTGGAAGGCAGTTATTGATTATAAAAACCGTTCCAAAACTCCACTCCAATGCTCACAGTTCCCCTGCTTCTAGGTGCCACATCAGACTGTGTAGCCATTCCTGATTGGGACCCCCTCTCTGCTGGTTTCTTCTACGACCCCATCTCCACAGGACAGGTGTCATATCTCCCACAAACAACTCCCTTCTCTATCCCAATATTTCCTACTTAATTTGCTAGTTTTGCATGAATGCTTAAAGCCTTAATGTGTGTGTGAATGTTATTATTATTATTATTGTTTTTTTTCCAAATAAAGATCAATTATTGTACTGCCTAGTTTAACATCTCCTCATTAGTACCAGTAAACATAGGTCAAAAGATTCTGCTATCTGTTGCCCCCTCTTGCATAGCCAAGCTGAGTATATTAATTCCCTGAATTAATATTGGTATTTTGAGGGTTCTCAGAATTCCAGAGCAGTTATGGTAACACCCCCCCTCGTGTAATTTGAATCCATTTGTTTGTGTTTAAGTTTCTGGAGCAGCAGAAAACAAGCTCACTTCTTCTACACATAATGTACCTTCAGATATTTAAAGATGGCTATCATGACACCTGGAGCCAGCATGGTGTAGTGGTTTGAACATTGGACTACAACTCTGGAGACGAGGGTTTGAATCCCTGCTTGGCCATGAAAACTCACTGGGTTAACTTGGGCAACTCACACAGTCTCGGCCTCAGAAAACCCCATGATAAGTTTGCCTTAGGGTCACTGTAAGTCAGAAACAAATTGAAGGCACACAACAACAACAACAACAACAACAACAACAACAACAATCATGTTACCTCTCAGTCTTCTGCAGTCTAAATGTACTCCGTTCCCTAAGATGTTCCTCTTAGGGCTTGGTTTCTAGACTTTTGATCATCTTGGTTGCCCTCAGGTGGAATGTTCTAGATTATCAGTATCCAATATGTAAAATTAAGGATGTGAGACTCTGAAACTTCCAAACAGACAAAATAATTCATGCTGCTGTATTGGAATGTATGGTACATATGGTAATGCATGGAGAGGTTTGGTGATGCCAAAGTATCTGATAGTTGGCTAAGCTGTCCTAATTGTACAGAGACAGAGGAGGTAGAAAGACCCATGATAAAAAAAATTGTGTGTTGAAATTCTCCGTCCTATTTGCAGAAGGTAATATAGACTGTCAACTGGCAGAGCATACTCTAATGGTGTGTAGCTGAAAGCTTTGAAATTCTCCAATAGTTTCTCAGAAAGGAATCACCATTAGCAGAGAATATTTGGCAGAATGGCTCTCTTTTCAGGATGGGGTGGTCTGCACAAATTTTCTCTGGCAAAAATTTTTTTCCTGGGAAATTTCTGTGATAAGCTCTGTCCATGTGTTACTTGCATGTATTTGGTGTGCATGAATTTTACTGCTCTCAGAATATAAAGAGGTGCAGTTGGCCCTCTGTATCCACAGATCTGGTATCCATGGATTACACCATCCACGGTTTGAAAATATTCCCAAAAAAATAAATTCCAAGAAACAAACCTTGATTTTGCCATTTTATATAAGGGACGCCATTTTGCTATGCTATTGTGTATGATGGGACTTGAACATCCATGGATTTTGGTTTCCACGGTGGGGTCCTGGAACCAAACCCCTGCAGATACCAAGGGCCCACTGTAATTTACAATGAATAGCCATGTTGAAGTTTTACAAACTAAACATAGATTTCTAACCTTAGGCTGAGATTGGAATCATGCAGCCCTCGAGAAGTTGTTAGACTGCAACTTGCAGTGTTCCTCATCACAGTATACTATCTGTGGCCACTACTGTATTGAGAGGGCCAGCAGTGGCCATTATAGTCATTATAAAATTCCCTTTATATTCTGTGAGCTAGCAAATGTATGCACATTTCCCTCCATTCTTTTCAATTAAATGTTCAACTGAAATGCTTGTATCCAGAATTATTTTTGTTGTTGATGATTAGAAAACACACCGATTTGAGGGTCATCTACAAAAGCCAGGATATACTGCTCCCCGCTGGCATATCCTAGCCACAGATCAGGCCCGTTGTTATTGCCTCCAAACGGACAGGAAGAAGTCCTGAAGTGCATGCCAGCCCGTTGCTTCAGTCACCACCACCACCATTTCCTTTGTTGTCTTGGAAGGCAGGAAGGGGGGACACAACATATTACCAAGGCCCCCTGCATGTGATCAGCCTTGGTCACAGGCTGCGGGACTCCTTCCTGCCTTCCAGAAGAGCAAGGCATAGAATCAGAATTAGAGAGTTGGATGATACCCAAGGGCCATCCAGTTCAACCCCCTGCCTTGCAGGAATACACAATCCCAGCAGAGCAGCAGCTTCAGCAAGGGCCAGCCTGCTGGGAGGGGCTCCTGCAGTCTTGCAGGATTCGTTCTATTTCCTCCCAGCAGAAATGGATTTAAACAGGTATTAATTTAAAGTGCTGTAACAGGCCCTACCCCACCTTCCCCCATCTGAGCCCCATATTTGCCCAGGGGATGGTGAGGACTGCCTGGGGGAAGAACAGGGCAAATGCCCTGTGTCATCAGGACTACAGGGCTCTGAGATGGGGGCAAGTTGGGGTACATTACGCATCTAGACAAGCCCTTGTTATTCCCATGAGCACTATATATGCTTTACAGCTGACCTGGTAAATGAATGTGGATCTCCCCAGTCCAAAGCCATAACACTATGAAACACCTTAAACTTGAACTTACAAATTCTGTGATAGATTTTGCTTAGTATTTAGTCTTCCCATATCACTGATGTAAAGTATCTTGTTTGGACTTTTTCTAGGTTCCTGTTTGGAAAATAATCCTGTTAACACTGCAGTCTGTATAAGTAGCTTGCAAGTGTGTGTTGGGCTGCCTGCTGAAAGTATGCAAGGTTTCTATTACATAATTTTGTGCTGCAGATGACTTTGTTGATGTATTTATTGGTCTGGAATATGCTAGAAAGCAGTCATTCATAAACTGATCGGAAGTAAATTTTGCAGTTTTAAATAACATTGTTAAGAACCTCCATTTAATTGCAACTTCAAGGTCTAACAATTTCAAAGGGACTTTAAATTGTAAGCAACTGTATGTTCCCACAGTGTTATTTAATTCTGTAAAATTTTGTTAAAAAATCAATAAGAGCTGTTCGGAAGTAGAACACACTGCCTTGTAGTGTGGTGGAGTCTCCTCCTTCTTTGGAGGTTTTTAAACAGAGGCTGGATGGCCATCTGTCGGGAATGATTTGAGTGTGTATTCCTGCATGGCAGGGGGTTGGGCTGGATGGCCGTTGTGGTCTCTTCCAACGCTATGATTCTATGAAAAGCCATCCATCCTCTCTTTAAAAACCTCCAAAGAAGGAAACTCCATCACACTCCCAGATTGTTGATAATCTGTTTGTGGATGGATCACTGTGCAGTTTAGGATCAATCAACTTTTTTGTGAGGCAGGGTTGAGGAAGGAAGAGACATCAGAGACATCTTAAAAATCACGATCGCTTTTCATAAACATTATGAATGTGGAATATAGTTTATTTACTTGTTTATGTCTCACTAGGCCTCACATAGAATTCAAAGTGGCTAACATAAAGCTTACATAAAACACTATTCAAAACAAAACCACTATTAAAGCTATAATTCTGAGGATGGCAGTGAATAACAGGGTATGGTAATACAAGAATAGCACTTGCCAGTGCCTAAAAACTATCACAAATAAATTAGTTGTGGGTAGTGCCTAACTGACAATGCTATAGTAACATACATATACATTTTCTATGATTATAACATAATTGTTCATTTAAACAGCAAGAGCCAATCTTCCTAACATTTTAAAATCTTATTACACACAATTATTAATAATTGATTAATACCTACCCAGCCATTATGGATTAATTTCTTCTGGTTTCCTCTTAGGGAGGGAGATCTGATATTGATACAGTCCTGGTGCAAGGCAACTGCCCTTGAACAAGGATTAATTTCATCTCTTTTCACAAGGATCAGGTGGCAGTGTGTGTGTTTCCCCCATTTCTTATCAAGGTGACTTTATTTATGCAGTGTGTATCATTGCTTCCTTCTGCTCACCCAAGCAAATATTACAGAATGCTGTTCAAATTTGCTTCCTTGAAGAGACAAATGCAGTTTAAATGAAGCTTTTCCCTGATTGTAAAGGATACAAGACCATCAATTTTAGTCATTTGCCTCATGAATTCCTGTTCGCCAACACCCCAAGAAAATGTGTATAACTCACAGGGCGCTTACAAGGCGTAAGACAGCTGTATTAAAAAATGTTGTCTTTAGGAATTCTTATACCATGGAGGCAGTGGAGGTCTTGAACCACTGTTTGGAGGCAGATGGGGGAATAATCTAGACAACAGGGCAGTGGTACACAAGGACTGTTTACACGATGAAAATGTAGCAAGATGAATTCGTGTTGATCCTTGGTAGTTCACACGTCCTATGTGATGGTCTCAAGCTTTTCGGAAGGGGAGCCACCTTTTATCCCTCAACCTGCAGGACTTTCTTTCCCACGGTTTGTCCCGTGTTTTAAAAAAAGTCATGGGAGGATGCGGAAAATCGGATATGTGAACAGGTCGGGACAAAATATCTCGGGAGTATGTGGTGGCCGGAAATTGAGGTGGGCAGGGGCGGGAGGGGTCAGTCACTCTCCCCATCCCCTGCTTTTTTTTAAAATGGATTCTCTCACTGGAAATCTTGGCTCTTCCCTGCACCAATAGGCTTGTGCTTTTATTAAAGGCTTGTGCCCCTGGGCCAGCAATCTCAGGTTTTGTTTTGTTTTTTGTCTTCACATGCAAGGACAAAGAATTACTGTAGTTTTCTCCCTGCTGTAGGAGAAAACCAATATTTTGTGCATTATTTTCCCCATATTTGAGCATCTTGAAGTGTTCTGGGTAATTTTTCTGTGCAGAAATACTCATGGGATTGGGGTGTGTGTGTGCAAAAAAAGGCAACCTGTGTCGAAAACACCCTTTCCTGTACAGATTTGTGCAAAAAAAAAAAAGCCACTCTGTAAAAATATTTCAGAACACAGCAGGACATTTTAATACTAAGAGAAAACTATGAACATTTTTTGTTGCTCCTTCCCAACTGTCAGGAAATGAATAACAGAGAATATTCTTTCCATTGCTAACCTCATCAACAACCTAGTTTCAGTGTGACCACAGCCTTTTCACCAGCATACCCTGGACCTTAATTTTTCTCTCCTTGGTATTTCCAAGTGGCATGTGTGTTTAATATAACTGCACTGCAGAAGTTAGTAACAGTAGTAATCCCCTGAGGGCAGAAGCAGCAGCAATGAATGGCTCATTGAGCATTCAAGGGAATAGCAGCAGGTAGCAGCTGATTTCCAGACATTAAAAGGTTCAGAAATTCCAAAGAACTGATTTGAATTCAGTTATGTCCTCCCCTTGATTTACCCAGAGAATGGAAAGATTTTTTTAAAATTAAATAAAGTAAAGTAAATGAAGAAAAGCAACATTTCAGTTTTAATTTCTATGCTGCCTTTCTGTATTGCTGTGCTGAAGGGGATTTGCAACACAGACATATCAGAATATACAACAAGGATGACATCATATAACTCTTAAATGGAAATAATTTATAATGAAAAACTCAACTAAATTGAAACAATTTAAATAAAAAAATCAATCTGTTCTCTATATTAAAGCATAATATCAACTAAAGAAAATGTCAGCAAATAAACAATTAAAGTAGTCTACAATTAACCATCAAAACAATAGTAGCAAAAATGCAATACACAACATGCACAAAAGATCACTTTAGCAGTAAAGTCAAATACTGTATCTTATAAAATGACAGAATCCATATATATAAATGGGACTATTGCTGTTAATGGGAGCCAATGTGGTGTAATGGTTTGAGCGTTGGACTATGGAGATTTTCAGACAGGCAAAAATCGCCCCTTGCCGCGCGAGCAGCCTCCCGAAACTGCTGCGCGGCAAGGGTCTTTTTTGGACGACGCTGTGCCTCTAGCGAAGCCGTCCGTGTCACTTCCGTGAAGCTTGGGACGGCTCCGCGTCATATTTCAATCACGGGCAGCCTCCGTGCTTGAAATATGGCGCGGAGCCATCCCAAGCTTCACGGAAGTGACACGGACGGCTTCGCTAGAGGCACAGCGTCGTCCGAAAAAGACCCTTGCCGCGCAGCAGTTTCGGGAGGCTGCTCGCGCGGCAAGGGGCGATTTTTGCCTGTCTGAAAATCTCCTATGACTCTGGAGACCAGGGTTTGAATCCCCACTCAGTCAAGGAAACCCAATGGGTGTCCTTAGATAGTCACACTCTCTCAGCCTCTGAGGAAGGCAAAGGCAAACACCTTCTGAACAAATTTTGCCAAGAAAACCTTGTGGTAGGGTCTTCATAAGTTGGAAACTGCTAATGGAAGACAAAACCAGTTATAAACAGACATTTCCGAAAATATATATACATTATAAAAAAGCATTTGAGAAATTATAAAAGACTGTTGCTCTATGTGTGCAGCAGCATTTTCTTCGCAGCTCCTTTTCTGTTGTGATGAAAATATAGAATCTCTCTCAATTTTTGTATGTGTAAAAGTACTATTTATGAGTAGTTATTTATCCATCAGCTTTGCCACTTGTGGCTATGTTTTGACTGGCTGAAACATTGCACACTGAGGTCTTTATCAGACTGTAATTCTGTGAATGAGGAAAGCAGAAACACAGTGGCATTATTACACTTATCGCATGAATTACTGCATGACCACCAGTAACACATTAAGAATGGGACTTTACTTCTGTGGTTTAGCATGGATGAGATTTTGGCTGTTCTTATGAGAAGACACGTGCATGCTTAAAAACACCCCAGACCCCTTAATTTGCCAAACACACAAACTTAAACAAACCTAAAAATGTGTGAACAAACCAGGACAGTTCATAAAAAGAGCGTCCTGTGGATAGTTTTCACGTTCTCACCTGGAAGTTTTCTCGCTGGGAAGAAGGCGGGGGGAGAGGGTCGCTCATTTATGCTGTAATCTTGCAATTGCAGCGGGTCATGTTTTCTCATGTTCTTCAATACCGCAAAAAGACCAATGTTGCGGGCTGATTTCCCATCAATGAAAAGCAATGCCTTATTTGTACCATAGATTGACCATGTGAACATGATGTCATGCAATAGCAGAAACCACTTGTACTACTGTGCGATTTTTGTCTTGTCTCATAAACGCCTCAGTCACAATGACTTCCTTGGCGAAACCTTTAACTGCATAATCTTTCAAGTAATTTCCAACTGATTTGTGAGACCTTCTGCAAACTGTCGTAAGCATGCTTAGGAGTTGGCTGAGCTTAATCAGGAAGGTGAGATATGTAATCTTTAGTCAGTTTCCAGGGTCAGAAGGTATATGTATGATAGTGGAGACACTGATCCAGGGTGCAAAATTCAATTTCCAAACAGATTCTAGGGTCTTATGCTATAGTTAGACCTGGTACTTCTTTGAATATAAATAACAAAATATGGCAGTGTGTTTACTGACCAATGAGAGGTTCTGAGCTGCTGAACTTCCCCTTGCAAGTAAAATGTTAATGAATATTCTAATTGCTAAAGGGAAGTTGTCAATCATGGTGAGTGGGAAATGATGCTGTTTCTATGGGTGGGAAGAATTCTTCACATGACTTCAAATAGCCAAACTGCTCTTGGGCTACCCATCTACATTATGAAGAGTTCATGTTTCTGTTCCCTCATGGTACTGTCTCATATCTTTTCTCTACAGCTCAACTGAGGGATTTGGCGTGGCAAAGATTGTGCTGCTCACCTTTATCTGTGCAGTTATTCTTATGGCTATCTTGGGGAATCTGCTGGTGATGGTGGCTGTATGCAGGGACAGGCAGCTCAGGTGAGTCCATGCATAAGCTAACATTAGTCTCTTTGTCCAAAATAACTTCATGGTGCAACAGCTGAATTTCCACTGGGAAGAGGGGGAAACAGTAAGAATAGCTATGAAAATAAACAATGTGATAGAGAACACTGCCTTTTTTCCATGCCAGTTATTAGTGTGACGTCAAACTTCTGATTGCTTGCAATGTGTCTGAGATTAGAATTTATAGACCAGGTATGTGATCTTTTTATTATCCAGTGTCTGCCTTTGTAGAACTTGATTCATCAAAACACATAAATCATATAGCAAATGCCAAAACAAGGAGATTTAGAGAACTGGACTGAAACATACTTTTCACTTTATCATGCATTCTTCTTAGAAATCAGGAGCTTTGCTAGTTTTATCAGTTAAGATTGTTACACAGACAGTCTGTTGCAGGAGTTCAGCTGGTCATGAGAGAGAGAGAGAGAGAGAGAGAGAGAGAGAGAGAAATTGACCGATTGATCAATGAATGAGGTCCTCTGGTATAAAAATGCAATGCCATTTTAGCTTGCGCAAGATTCAAGAAGCAATAATGTGGTACTATGCATCATTTCTAAGAACTTAGGTGAAAGGCTGTAATTTTACCTAAGATGTTAGAAGCTAGATATTAACTAGAATGCATGTTCCCTACAATTCACCTGTTTTCCCTACCACAATGGGTTTTCTTCTAAGATATGTGCCTCAGCAAACTTGTAATTAAGCAAACCTGTAATTAAGTCCACCTTTACTTTCCAATGACCAATCACAGAACAAAGCACCCTAAATAAAAGATACCTAGACCAACCAATACCAAATGCTGTAGGCTATATTTCAGAGGAAGGAACTGGCAAAACCACCTCAGAGTATTTCTTGCCTAAGAGAACCCTATGAAATTCATGGGATCACCATAAGTCAACAGGCAGCTTGAAGGCTCATATATACACACAGGTGAGGAAAATCACATGATTTCACAAACAGGGTTCTTTTACCCCATGAAAGAATTTGTTGTGTGCCTGCAAATTATTTCTGATTTATGGCAACCCTAAGGGAAACCTATACAATTTTTTTCTTGGCAGAATTTGTTAAGAGGGGATTTGTGTTTGCCTTCCTCTCAGGCTGAGAGTGTGACTTGCCCCAGTTCACCCAGTGGGTTTCCATGGCCAAGCGGGAAATTGAATCCTGATCTCCCAGGACCTAAGTCCAGCAACCAAACAACTATACCACACTGGCTCTTTAAAAATATGCTAAACATATAATCTAACTTGACTCTTAATAACAGAGGTCTGGTACAAGGTTTTTGGAAAGACTTTTGCCTGACAAGCTTGGATAGCCACCTTAAAAATAAGAAAAGGGGTAAACTAACGCTTGTACTGAAATGCTGCACTAGACAGACTTTTGGTCTAACTCAGCAATGCTCATTTTATGACCTTGTCTGGTGTATAATGTTCATTTCCATGTGCTACCATTTGCAAGGTAAAAGCACCAAATCACAGTTTTAAAACAGCAACAATGAAATTCCATTAATTTAGGAAAATAAAAATAAACAGGAATTTACAACTTGGAAAATACAGTATCTACTGGAGACCTGTGAGAATCATAAAGAAGTGAACAAATTATCTGAGTAAAGAGTAGAGGAATAAAGTAAGGTTAAGCCAAAGATGGCTACTTGACAAAAATGTTAACATTTTTCAAAGTATTTAAAACGTTGTTTAAAAGAATAAAAACTGTTTGCAGCATTCAATGATGGGGAGAATTTCACCTATCAGAAAGATTTTCTGGATTAAGGAAAAGTCCACAAAGAAGTTGAAAATCAAGCATCCTCCTCCCTCCCTCTCTCTCGCACATATATTTTTTACAAACAATAAATTAAGCCTTGACAATTCAAGCAAGCCCATGAAGCTTGTTAGAACTGGAAGCCACCGTTATGCGTTCAATCAATTTTTGTTTTGTTTTTGTTTAACTCTGCACTACAGCACTTGATAGCATACAGACAGCTCATTTTCTTTCCTTTCACTTTGTTTCTTTAGGCACAATATCTAATAATCAAAATACCTGCCTGCCAAAAGCTGTAATGAACAGAATATTGCCTGGTGGTCAATATTCGGGTGTTTGAAGAACATTCTGTTTATCCAAGCTGTTTAATGTTAAATCAACCAGGGAAGTAGTTTGATTTTAAAATCTGGGAGAAGATGAAGGCTAACAGGACTATGAATATATCATAGATTTTAAAGGGTTGCGAAATACCTTCAGACAAGCAAATACAGTCTGAAGGAGACTGCTGAAATGAAGTGATAACACATGTTTAATGATTGCTGTAAGGATTCAAAAGTCAAACTAACAAGAGCAAGTCTAAGCTTAAAAGCCAATTATTCATGTGATAACCTTTCTCATATGATAACCTTTATGAAATGAAGATACCCTGTTAGTTATATGTAGCATTTTATTTACTTTGTTCTTTAACATTTAGGGTACAGTATGTTACAAGAAACATGGACCTACTGGGGGGAAAAGGGGGATAAAAAATGGCGGAACCAAACTGTGGTTTGTTTGGTTGTCAGAAGGGAGCTAAGCATGACAATAGCTTAGCATGATGTGTGAATGTGGTCTTTTTGCAGCCCACACAATTGATAGATAATAATGTAGAAAAGAGATGGAGAAAATGCTGTTCATTGTCAAGAATGGGTACTGGATAGGTTTGAGAATATATTCAAAGAGGGAAAATGTTCAAGTGGCAAAGGAGTTTACTGGGAACACTATAAGAGTTTTGCTGGCTTGCTTATTTCCTTTGTAGCTGTTCACTTCTAGTTGCTGAAGAGACAAGTGGTATCTCAAAAAATATCTTGCCTCTTTGGTTATAGGAATTACTGCAAAGAAAATAACAAAGCTCTTGCTGTGGATGTGCATGAATAAAACATCTTTTGATTCCAACTGAAATTTCCCAAGTACTGTACAAACTTCAAAGTAGGTGCCTCTTTTGAAGAAGTTATGCGTAGTTTAATGTAGTTTCAGATAGTTGTTGTAATAAGAGACTCTGTGAAGGACTTACAAAATATTGACCATACCACATATCAAAATCAAGATGCTCACATACAGTGCAAGAAAACAGTGTTAGGGCACTAAGTTTGGATGAGATACTATGGAGATTATCAGACGGGCTAAATATGGTGTTACACGAACGCCAAGAGATGGCTAAAGGGCTTGAATTTCAGTTGACATCGTCTCGTTATGCTCCTGTGCTGCTTCTGTTCCCACGGTGCTCCTTTTTATTCATGGGCTAAGCCACGAATAGATCCCTGTTCCGTTTCTATGACGGAATGTCATGCTTGTGAAAAGGTGTCCTGTTATGTTGGTGCAGTGCCAATGTCAGTGGGAGCAGAGTGTGTCTGCGCACACGTGGGGGGTGGGGAGGGCAGCAGGGGGCGTGAGGGCTGTGGTGTGGGGGGGCAGGTGCCATGTGTGGGGAGGGTGTGTGTGTGAGGGAATGCTATACCGGGTATATGGCTAGTGTTCTTAAATGACTTGGAGTTGTGGGGGAGTAGTAGTGGCATGTTCATGTTTAAGGTCAATAGGATAAATTATTTTGGGTCATTTAAACAAATAATTATTACAAATAATTGTGTATCAGTGTATGGGGAGTGTGAAGGGCAAGGTGTTGCGCTCATGTCCTGGTTGTGGGCTTCCTCTGGGCAACTGGCCGGCTGTTCTATGGACCGGATCCTGGACTACAGAAGCCTGATCCAGCAGAGCTCTTTTCTTGCTTTTATGTAGGTGTGCCACGCAGAGCTATAATTACCCAAAACTAGCATTTGATTTACAAAGTGGTAAAATAAGAGGGCGGGGTGGATATTTCAAAATGTTAAAGGTAGTACAATTTGCTCTTTTATGGCCTTTAATGCTTTCTGAAACAAAATGTTTGTGTTCCTTGCAGGAAAATCAAGACCAATTATTTCATAGTATCACTTGCATTTGCTGACTTGCTAGTGTCAGTTTTGGTGATGCCATTTGGAGCCATTGAGCTGGTTCAAAATAACTGGATTTATGGAAAGATGTTCTGTTTGGTCCGCACATCTTTAGATGTTCTCCTCACTACAGCATCAATTCTTCACCTCTGCTGCATCTCTCTAGACAGGTAGGAGCTAATAGATAATATTTTTTAAAAATGCTGTTGCTTTCAGCTTCTGTAGTTGCTGCTGATGCTACATTTCATGACTTCCTGGAGGAAAGCCACTGCATGAAAGGGCTGTGAAGAAATATTCTATGTATGGGGTTAACATGTGTGCTAACATCTGCAATCAGGCTGAAATGCATTCATCATTTAGTTGGCAGACAACCAGCATAATGATGGGCAATGACCATCTAGACATATAGATGACTAATGAAATCTCAATGGAAGGGAAGGTTTTTGTTGACATTAAGGGGGGGCATGTTAGCAAAACTAATTTCCCATTGGTTGATAAGAAGGGCAGTTCATGATCATTTCTGATAGATGACCAAGGAGGGGCTAAGGAGAGTATAAAAGCTGCCTCCTGAGAGATGAAAATTAGGTTGTTTATGCAGCCTCCAATATGCTCAGACCTTGCTGCAAGCCTTTTCGCTGCTGTTGTGGTTCCTAGCTGGTAAACTTTCTTAATAGGTTGGTAAGAAAGAGGGAGAGAGAACTGCTCTGAATATTAAATAGGCTGTACTATATAGATACTCCTTATCTGGATAGATAATGGTCTGTTATAGGAGTATATAACAGATGCTGCAACAGATTGCAATGCCCATCTGTTTTATCCACAGAAGGCTTATAAAGGTTTAATTCCCTACAAATGTTTAATGTCTTGTAATGTGAGACTATACAGCTGCCTCTTAGTGAATGTCTTCTAAAATGAATATGACTGAATCAGATGAAGATGTTAATATGTCAGATGTTTGATATCTTACAAGAAATGTAAAGTCAGTGGTAAGCTATGTGCCTAGACAATGAAGAGTCTATTTTCCCCATCAAGAGGAATAGTGTGTGTGTGTGTGTGTGTGTGTGTGTTCGTTTCAATAAAATATCCTAAAAGATTATTAAGCTGCCTGCTCATTCTCCCATGTTAAAATATCTTGAAAGTCAAAAGTGTAGTGTTGATGCTGAATCTGCCTATTTGGACTTGTTTAGCTGATTCATCACACTGCTGACTCATGTTCAGCTTGTGGTCCACTAAGGATTTAGGAGTCTAAATCTGAACATGAATCAGTAGTGTGATGCAGTGCTAAAAATGCCAATGTGATTCTATGCTACATCAATAGGAGTATAGTATCTAGATCAAGGGAAGTAATAGTGCCACTCTATTCTGCTTTGGCCAGACCTCACCTGGAATACTGTGTTCAGTTCTGGGCACCACAGTTCAAGAAGGATGTTCACAAGCTGGAATGTGTCCAGAGGAGGGCAACCAAAATGGTGGGAGGTCTGGAAGCCATGCCCTATGAGGAGCAGCTTAGGGAGCTGGGTATGTTTAGCCTGGAGAAGAGAAGTTTAAGAGGTGATATTATAGCCATGTTTATATATTTGAAGGGATGTCATACTGATGATGGAACAAGCTTGTTTTCTGTTGCTCCAGAGAGAAGGGCATGGAGCAAAGGACTCAAACTACAGGAAAAGAGATTCTACCTAAACATTAGGAGGAACTTCCTGACAGTAAGAGCTGTTGGCAGTGCAATGCACTGCCTGGGAATGTGGTGGGGTCTCCTTCTTTGGAGGTTTTTAAACAGAGGCTGGATGGCCATCTGTCGGGAATGCTTTGATTGGATATTCCTGCATGTTAGGGAGTTGGACTAGATGGCCCTAGTGGTCTCTTCCAACTCTATGATTCTATGACTATACTGTTTTTCATAAATTGGAGCCCAGGTAACCAGAAGGTGATGAAATGGACCTCCAAACAAATGCAGGTTAGCTCATAAATGGCAAAGAACCTGCATTTCCTCAGTATAAAGTGATAAGCATAGGGAACCATACCTGTTTCATCTTTAGCAAAGCATACTTTTCCTTCATCAGAGGTAATTACAAAGAATGCTTTAAGTTACCAGTGAAATGACCGTAGAGTCAGCCTGGTGCTGTGGTGTGACTCTTGGACTAGAACCCCAGGAAATCAGGGTTTGCATCCCCACTCAGCCATGGAAGCCTACTGGGTGAGCTTGGACAAGTCACACATATTCTTAGCCTAAGAGGAAGGTGGTGGCAAACCGCTTCTCTGAATAAATCTTGCAGGAAAACCCCAGGAGAACGTTACCAAAGTTGGACTAACTTGAAGGCACACAACAACAACAACAACAACAACAACGTTTAGGCATTGCCCTCATGTGCCATGTCAACAGTACTTCCATACCTAGTAAGAAGGAGACTGGACTTTGTAGATACATCCGTCATAAAGATGAACCTATACATTTTCTAGGCACATCCTCTGATTCGCCATCTGTTGATTCAATTATCCGTGAATGGTGATGGTGGGGTGTGTGGACGGGGGAGGGAGGGAGGAGGAGAACTTGCCTCCCCCTCCCTTCTGCCCGGAGGGCTCTGGGAGTGATGAGAGGAAGAGAGGGGGGAGGAGAGATCTCACTTCCTCCTCCCTTCCACTGGGAGGGCTCTGGGGGTGGCAGCACGAAGGGGAAATGAAGGGGGAAGGAGAGATCTTCTTCCTCCCTTCCACCGGGAGGGCTCCAGCAGTGGCAGCAGGGTGGTGGCTGGGTCTAGCATTCACTACTATCTGTGGAATTCAGTATCCACAGGGCCCCCCAGAACCAGTCCCCCATGAATACAGGGGTGCTACTGTATTAAGATTATCATGTTGTTTGTAACATAATAACAATTGACAAACAATTTTAGTTGAGGAGATGTTAAGCACTGACTGTATATCCTGAAGCTGTGCCTGCAGCCTGGAATGTTCGATACTCTCCACTTACCCTCCCAATGCAAGTACATATTATTCGGGAGATTTTGTTGTGTGGTCCATGCCTCTCATACTTCTCTGTCCTCACCCTTTTTTTTTTTTTTTTTTTTTTTTTTTTTTGCTGGAGACCATCAGTCAACAGCACTTTGGAGTAAAAAATATTTGAACCTCTGTTTCGGCTCCAAAGTCCATTCTGTTCCTCAGTGAATTTCACTCAGGGTGCATTGGCGTAAGGCTTTTAAAGTGAAATTACAATTCACAGAATTTAACAACTGTCTAGGTAGCATTCCATTTCCTCCATTTCTAATATTCCTGAGTTGGCCTATCGGGTTTGCCCATCCTTATTTTTTCTTACTAGGAAAAAAAAAATCTGTTGAGAAAAAAGATGAAAGAGTTATCCAATGCCTTTTGAGTGTTATCTCTAGGAGCCTGACATATAGAAGCACTCTTAGCTTCTAACAGTAATTCTTTATGTAAAAAAACAGATTCTAAAATTCATAGCATTAGAAAGCAACATTTCTACCACTATTCTTGTGTGCTACTATTGCTAAAGCAGTGCTAGAAACAGGTGTTTTTTCTGGCAAAAAGAAAAAAGAAAAGAAAGAAGAAAGAATAACAGGAAAAAAAAGATAGGATATGGAAAAATACATAGCAATAGAAAAATGGCTTCTGACTTTCTTTTCAGTGGTTATAGATACATATAATATAATCATACCTCTTTCTTTAAAGTTAGACCATACACTTCTTCAGGTAACCAAATCCTACTAATTCTCAAAATCCACAGCTATCAAACCATTTTCTTTCTCTTTTTTTGCAAAAATCAATGAGGGGTTTCCATTCTTTTAAAAATGCCACTAATGATTTTTCTATAATCAAACCAGATAATTTATCCATTTCTGCTAAGTCAGTCAAATTCAACAACCATTCCTCCCTAATAGGTAACACTGAATTCTTTCATCTTTGTCCATACAACAGCCTTGCTACTGTGCTTATATATTGAAGTAGTCTTCCATGGCTCTTTTCCAACTGTTCATCTATAAGTCCCAAAAGAAAAAGTTCTGGTTTTAATTGAAAGTTAATCTTTAAGATCCTCTTCATCAAAATATGTACTTGAACCCAGAACTTTTTAGACTTTTCACATGTCCAGCACATACAATAAAATGTCCCTTCATGATGTTCACATTTTCAGCAAACATTTGAAACACCTTTATACCCGTTCTAGACAGTTTTCCAGTGTCATGTACCAACAATACATCATTTTATAAAAGTTCTCTTTAAGGTCAAAACATAATGTAAATTTCAACCCCTTTGACCACATATTTTCCCATTGTTCTATCTGTATATTATATCCAAAATTCTTAGCCCATTTTATCATGCAGTTTTTCACTTCCATGCCAAATGTTAACAAAAGTTTATACCATTTACCAATTACATGATCATAATCTGAACATAATTGCAATTCAAAATCTGATTTGTTTTATTCAAAACTAATTTTTTAAATCCATCTTAAATCTTGCAAATAATTGTAACTAAAAATACAATTGAAAACTATGTCCCTTTGCAAGTAGTTGCTCATTCGATTTAATTTTATATTTTCCTTGACAATTCTCCAAAAGGTCTTGGTAGGTTAACCATCTCTCTTTGCCTGTTATTTCTCTTCTAAAATGAGCTTCTTCTGCTGAAACCCAAAAAGGCATCTTCTGGCATAACTTGGGTTTTTATCTATTCCAAAGTCTTAATAAGGCACGTCTCACAAAATGATAAATAATCATTAAGTTTACATTCATTTTAACTTTATCATACCATAAATATCCATGCCACTCAAACCTCAAGCCACACTGTTCCAGTTCTAAAAATCTTTTGTTTCTCAGCAATATCCATTGTTTCAACCAAATCAAATAACAGGTAGCAGAATACAGTTTCAAATCAGGTAAACCCAATCCTCCTCTTTGCTTTGTAAAATATATAAAGTAACCTTTGCCATATGAACTTGGATAAATTCTTCTGCCACTGCTTAAATGGTACATCAGATATCAAAACCTGGCATCATCTGGAATAAAAACAACATTCTCGGTAAAACATTCATTGTTATCACTGAATATCCTTTGGAATGTATACAGTTGTTAATGGAAAGATTACAAGTATTTGGAGAGTTAGCAGGTTTTAAGATTAATAATCAAGACAATGATGTTGACTAAAAATAAAAAAAAAGGAAGATCAAATAGATTTGACAAAACTGGTTTTAAAATTGAGTAGGTTATGCCAAGATTGACAAACAGATCGATCACAGATTAGCAAAGGCATATAGTGCATTTGGAAGACTTCACAAAAGAGTCTGGAGCAATAAACACCTGAGGCAAAGAACAAAAATCAGTGTGTATAGAGCCATTGTACTGTCTATCCTCCTTTATGGAACTGAAACATGGGTCACCTATCGCCACCACCTATGACTCCTCGAGCGCTTTCATCAGCGCTATCTACGCACAATCCTAAATATACACTGGACTGACTATGTGACTAATGTTGCTGTCCTTGAGCAAGCAGGGATCACCAGTATTGAGACCATGATATTGAGAATGCAGCTGCGCTGGGCAGGGCACGTTTCTAGGAAGGAGGACCATCGCCTCCCAAAAATACTACTCTACGGTGAACTCGCCACGGGTCAGCGTAAGAGGGGCGCTCCAAAAAAGCGATACAAAGATTCCCTGAAACAACATCTCAGGCTCGGCCAAATTGATCACCAACAGTGGTCCGCCCTGGCCTCACATCGGGAGGCATGGAGACACACTATCCACAATGTTGCAGCCTTATTTGATAACTCACACCGAACAAGTCTTGAAGAGAAATGACAACGCAGAAAGAATCACAACCTTGAAACATCACCCAAGGAGACCTTCTGCTGTGCTTTCTGCAACTGGACTTGTTTATCTTGTATTGGCCTTTTTAGTCATCAGCGCGCTTGCAGAAAGCACGGGATGAGTCCTTCCTGAATCTTCATTTGCGAAGAAAAGCCAGAGAGAGGTTATATAGCTAGGTATTATTATGACAAACATAAATTCTATGTTGTTCCAAAATAACCACGTTAAGACATGGAATGAAATTAAGAAGGATTTGTGAAGATGGGATAAAGTAAATCTGGAGATTTTCAGACGGGACCCTAGAAACTGTCCCTGTCTTGCTACCCCCCGCCACTGCTGTACTCCCACCTCACTCCTGTTCCTCTTCCGAAAGTTAAAAAAAAGTCATACACTTACCTTACCGCACTATAAGGAACCCTCCTCCTCCCTTCGGCAGTCCGGGCATGAATGGAGCTGTCACAAAGCTCCATTCATGTCCCGGAAAGCAAATCCCACCCATTCTTGTGAGGATTTTAAAAATAAAAATAAAAGAAAGTAAGTGACAGCAAGCACACAAAAACAACTCAACACTTACAAAGGAACATGGGGAGGGAGGAAAAAGGGTGTCACTTACCTCCTTGTCCCGATCTCAATCAGAATTGCTCGGCTGCATTCGGCAGGGACCTCCTATTTTGGCTGGCATCACGCCAGCATAACAGGGCTCCCTTTCAAATGCCCATTATTCCGTTACAGAGATGGAGTGGGCAACTTATTCATGACTTAAATCATGAATAAGAGAAAGGGGGGGGATGGAAGAGTCACGGATGCATGACACCATGGGGACAGCATCTTTGGCGATCTCTTGTTGTCCCTGTGGTGGGATAAAAAGGTCATCTGATAATCTCCTCTGTCATTATCGGGGAGAATTCTGTTTTCATCACCCATACAAATTAGATAATAATTAATGTTTTACCAAGAATGTTGTTTTTATTCAGACAATACCAGTTTTATATCTGATGTACCAATTATTGACTGTTACTTCCAAGGCTTTACAATGTTTGGGTCTGCAGGGCATTAAATTTGGGACCCATTTGTTCTGGACTGGGTTAACTTCTACAGCTTTTGCTATGGGCCTGGGTGAAGGGTCGATCCAGAGTATTGAACATTGGAGATCCTTGGCAGGTAGTGGAGAAAGAATATAAGAGTTATGGTGAACACCTTGGTACCCTTTTGGTGACGAGGAAAGATCTGGAACTGCCTCTTTAGGTCCTGTGACCCAGGGGTGGGGAAAGTTGGCCAGGGTGGGGGCTGGCTTGGGGGATTTGCCCTCACTTAAGTCCTGCAGCTTGAGGGTAGGGTTCTTTGGGTCTGCTTTCCAGTAGATGGCCAGACAGGGAGCAGACCAATTATTGGGTTGCCCTCAGGGCTCAGATTCACCCAGGGGAAGGCTGAGGAAGAAGTCATGGAATGACACCTGCTTCAGCTGATCCAACAGTAGATTGCTCCCTCATCATGCTTTCCAGGCTCAACTCAATTTAAATAGGTTCCAGATTAAATAATGTTGCACTTTTCTTCCCAATTCTCTATGTCTGGAAAATTCTGCAGCTTGGGCTGTGCCAGGTGTCTCTCAGTGGGCCAACAGTGAATGGACAGTTTAAAGACATTTGCTGGCCAAGCCATATCTGTTTGTAAGACTGTTGTTCTGTGGATACAATCTAATAGGCAATTGTCCCCTCCTTTTGCAGAGATGTCCTAAGTTAACCCCATGGTTCCCTAAAGACCATGTTTCTAAGCCCTATTGATTGTAAGCTGTATTGTCAGATTCACCTGGTCCATGCTGTCTTGCCTGGGAGCCTTGAGACAAAGGTACAGCTTCGCTGGCCTGGCTAGGCCCCTGACTCCTCCAAAACATTGTTTATGGCAGCATCGGTATTTGGTATCACATCATCTGTTTCCGAAGAGCTTCCAACAGTCAAGAATCTCAATAGTAACCCATACCTGTGTGCTTAGTGGGACCCCCAGGGAGGTTGTAGTCAGCACTGATAGGGCCCTCTCTAGAGCTGCCACCTGTACTAAGACTGATGTTAAAGTTGCATCCCCCTTCATTGGTAGATGAAGGTGAAATAACGGGGAAGACACTTAGTTGGGACACTTTTTCAGCAGCTTTTCACTTATCATCCCCTCCTCCTCTTGTGGACTCCATTGTAATTAAAGGAGTTCTAAACTGTTGAGTGTTCTATCTCTACACATATATCTACATATTTACATCTGCAGGCATGCATGTGCACATACATGCCGGCAAAAACTCCACTAAACTGTCACTAATGCTGCCATTGCAGATGGTGATGATGATTAGGAGTAGGAGAAGGAGTGGAGGAGTAAACCAAAGGCAGCAGTCTACAAAAGTGTATGCTAGAGATTTCTTTCTTCATGTCTTTTTATGCAGATTCAGCTTAACCTGGCTATGTCTTTGAGTACAGCCCAAATCCTGTACAGTTGTCTCTCCATATCCACTGATTTAAGTATACAGTCGTCTCTTCACATTCGTGGGGTTACATTCCACGGACCCCCGCGAATGTGAAAAATCTGCGAATATTGTTTGCCCCCCTCCCCCACCAAAGCGACCATGGGGCCTCTGGAGGCTCCATACTCGCTTTCCCCCGCCTCCCCACTCCCTTCCTAGGCCTTCCCGGGGCCTCCGGAGACCCTCCCGAGGCCCCGTGGATGCCTTCCCAGCCCTCCCCCCTCCCGCCCAAGCCCTCAACGGGCCCTCCCCAGCCCTCCCCAAGGCCTTCGCGGGGCCTCCGGAGGGTCTCCGAAGGCCCCGCGGAGGCCTTCCAAGCCCTCCCCCTCCCCCCAAGGCCTTCGCGGGGCCTCCGGAGGGTCTCCGAAGGCCCCGCGGAGGCATCCCCGGTCCTCCCCCTCCCTCCCAAGGCCTTCGCGGGGCCTCTGGAGGGTCTCCAGAGGCCCGCAGAGGCCTTTCCAGTCCTCCCCCTCCCCCCCAAGGCCTTCACGGGGGCCCTCCCCAAACCACGAATAATCAAAACCGCGAATGCCGAGTTTGTGAATGTGGAGGGACAACTGTACATGGCTTGAAAATATTCTTTAAAAAATAAGAATCCAAAAAGCAAACCTTGATTTTGCCATCTTATATAAGGGACACCATTTTGCTATGCCATTGCATATAATGGGACTTGAGTATTCATGGATTTGGGTATCCACGGTGGGGATTCTCTGGGGCTGGAACCAAACCCCAGAGAATATGAAGGGACAACTGTATTAGTAAAGCTAGCTACAAAAGAGGATGGGATGGAGGGGTGCTTACCACTAATACTCTGTACAATGGCCAGAGAGGACCTATCCCAAAGAAGTCTATAACTTAGCAACCAGGGATTTACTGGCCTATGCAATGTGACACCCAGGAACTACTGCTGGTGTGGGCACATCAGGATACCAACCAGAAGGCCAAGCAACTCACCCCAAGTTCAAATTAAAACCGCAATGGAAATAAACCACAGCTGCCTGATTCCCAGCTGCCCAGACTAGCATGCCACATCCTCTTAAGCAAACTGGTCTGACTTAGGCCAGAAATGGGTAAATTGTCAGCAAATTTGCTGCAGCGTTGTAGGCATGTATGTGTGGAGATTTATACTCAAGCCACTCAAATCTTGAAGGCAGGTGGCAGGCCTGATCCACAATACCACTCCAACTTGCCCAAATGGTGCAAATTGGTTTGACTAGGCCTCACGATCTAGAGGCTTTTACCAAAGCCTCTGCTACTCCCCTTCCTCCTTGTTCTCCATTTACTGGCATGTGTGTGGGAGGGCAGCAAGCTCTCTTCCCTGTAAACTTTGCTACTTCTGAGCTCTTGCTGACACCAAAGCTACCACTAAAGTCTTCAGGCCTTCACGGGAGAAAAATGCTGACAAGGCTGCCACCGTATTTGCGTGAACATTGGGCTCCTAAAGGCGTTGTGCTTGTAGGAGCCCTCATTCAAAAAACACTCCCTTTCCTTGCCTTTCAAGTAGGCTCACAAGGCAAGGGAATGACTTCTCAGTATCCTGAACAATGAGCAAAGAAACATCATCCAAACAGGAAGCAAAGGGGTGGTGGTGGTGGATAGAACTTAAAAACACACTCGCTTTGCCCCCAAACACCTGGTATCACA
Source organism: Gambelia wislizenii (assembly GCA_030847615.1). Classification (NCBI taxonomy): domain Eukaryota; kingdom Metazoa; phylum Chordata; class Lepidosauria; order Squamata; family Crotaphytidae; genus Gambelia; species Gambelia wislizenii. Next base: position 165,829,539 of record JAUMIR010000002.1, read on the forward strand.
GCTTATTGCATTCTAACCCTGTCTATGCTGACCTCTGCTCCATTGGAGGCCAGCAAAAACAGATACTCCCCTACCACACCTCTATAGATTTTTAAAGTTGGGCCAAATGAGTCATGAGGCATGAGATCCATGGACAGGGCCACCTGCATTATAAAAAGTAAAATTGAAATAGTATCCATTTGAATCAATACTGCAATGCTGTGGTAGGAAGATTTTAACCCTTTTCCTCCACATCACTTTCCCAATTTAAATGGCTTTTTAAAATACACTCATTGTTCTGTGAGGGAAACTACAAGGATGCCTTTCCAAAGATCCTTGCCATGTGTAAGAACTGACACATTTATCAGGGTTTAATAGACTATGCATTTAGGTATAGGAATATGACTACAAAAGGGAGGAAAGTTTTATTGTTTGCTTGTATTCAATTTGTATTCATAAAACGTATATCTATTTTTCTTGATTACAAAAATTATGTATGAGTATTTGCCCTCAGGGCTATCCTACAATGCTTTTAATATCTCACCAGGCTCTCTTACAGTATACTTTATTGCCTGTAAGGCTCTAACTACAACAGGGAATACAGATACTGAACAAAGAAGGGTCGCTTTAGCTTAACATGATCCCTTCAGTGAAGGGGATCATTAGTCCTCCCATCTTCAGATAGAAGTAAGGCCTGAACTTTTCCAGTCAATTCAGGACAAGGTTTTGATTATCTGTTTTGGAATCTCAGTAGTCAGGGAATCCTTCTTCACAGTTCAGAAGTCTTGATTCAGCATAATTAGAGCTAATTGTGTTTCATTGTTTTCTTCTTGCTTTCTCTAATTTAATTTTGCATTTAACTTCCCCTTTGCTAATCCTTATTATTATACTCCTTTCTTATTCTTGGGGAAAAGTCTGCCTTGTAGCTAAATTCATGATCTCTTTTGTTTCTTTGTGCAAAGATTTGGGTACATGCTAGAAATGTACAAAATAAATACAGTCTTTTCAGCTAGAAAGGGGGAGAACCCTGAGATTTTTTGAATTTCGGTACTTTTTGTGAAAAATGTGTTTGGATATACACACACACACAAACACAAACAGGGGGGGTTGTGTGGGTTTTTTGTTTTGGTTTTCAAACAAAAGAATCTCAAAGTATCAATGAAAAATGTACAAAAACCTCATGTAATTTCACCCAGCAGTGAGAAAACTTTGAAATTATTTGTTCTTACATGAGAGAATGAAATAAGTTTTGCATCCCTAGAACATACCCTGTTGATCTTGTAGAAATGGCAATTAATGTGTAAATTCTATGTCAACATCCAGTTAAAAGTGGACATCTCCCCAAAGCATGAAGTGAAAGGCTACAGCATCCCCTATACACGTCTGCCCCACTCAGGATTCTTCCACCCTCTCCCTCTGCCAATACTTTTACTGTGCTCTGTCACCTTTGTATAGTCCTTTATTCATTCATTCATTCTAGTAGAACACCAATTTCTGGTTTGTCACCATCAGCATAACCACTATATTAATGCTCTTGTATGAAGCCAAAGGTCTCAGCTAGCCCATCAAGGTCTTCTTGTGACACTTCTACCTTACATTTGACTAGTTAACAAAGTGTTCTTCAGTGAAGCAGTAGTGGAGCTGAAGGGTCTGCAGTCAGTAAAGCTGTTGATGAGAAGGGATGCATCTAAACTTGCCATTCACATTGTTTGAAATACTAAACGATCACTGTGAAAAACAAGTGTGAGGCCCCCATTAGCTTGGGGAATGCCAAAGCATGAACGGATTGTCCACACTGAGAAGATCTGTTGATCATTTGGAACTGACCTTTTGCTCTTAATAATATATCATGCCTCTTATTCCTAGGTGACTGTGGTTTCTTTTTCTTTACATCTATTGGCATTGATTGTAATCTGATAACACTCTTCAGTAACTCAGTTAATGTTCCTTACTCTTGACACCAAGATGGTAACATACTGTATGTGACTACTTTTCAGAATAAAAACAGAGGCTTCTCCTTCCTATTAAACACACCAATTCCATTTGTTCAGGTGCGTGGAATGATGGGCTTGTGAAAACCAGCACTGAAGCCATTACTTCATTAAGCTGTGTGATTAACTTATTAATGGTTTGCCTCCTAAATTAAAGAGAGTTTCATTTAATCAGTGCTGGCCATCTGGACTCTTGTACGTTCAATGACAGGTGCTGACCTGCTGATTTCTTTGACTGCAAGAATGTTACATGATTTTCCACTGATGGAATAGATAATTTCTTCCTTTACTTTCTGCCCTAATTTACTAATGTGGTTAATTTGCATGTTTTTGGCAGGAAGAAGCCAAATGTACCAGAATTTATCTCTCAACAACTATGTAAATTCTCACTACCTTTTACATCATGAGAAACTGAGTCTTCCAGACTGTGTGGAGATATATGAAAGAAATAATTGGTGGGATACACTTAGTAGGGAGCCCTGGTGGTCAGTGGTTAAATGCCAGTACTGCAGCCACAATGTTGTAAGTTCCATCCTGCAGGGCTCCAAGGTTCACTCAGCCTTCCACGCTTCTATAGGTTGGTAAAATAAGTACCCAGCTTGTTTGGGACAATTAGCTAACATGTTGTAAACAACTTAGGGAGTGCTTGGGCACTGATAAGCAGTATAGAAATAGGAATGCTATTGCTAGTAAGGGTCTAAATACCCTAAAGGCACCAGATTTTGTCTGATCTTAGAATCTAAGCAGGGTCAGACCTGGTTAGTAGAGGGGAGACCATCAACGAATACCTGGTGCTGTAGGCTAAATTTCAGAGGAAGGAGCTGGCAAAACCATCCTGTTAATATTCCTTGCCTTAGAAAACCCTATGAAATTCATGGGGTCACCATAACTTGACAGGTGACTTGAAGGCACACACACACGTTTAGTAAATACAGGAATTTTCTGTTTTCAGCTAAACAGATGAAAGCAATAATTTGTGTTCGGTACAATTATTATTTTTATAATGTTTTATTTCATACTACCACTGAGTTAGAAAATGTATAGAAACAAAAGAGCCACACAATTTAGTACTATAAAACATTCGTTATTTTAAGCCACCCAATTACTTCAAAAGACAACTCAAGGCCCCAGTATCAATTGGTGGTGAGACATGTACCAGTGCTTTTTAAGCTGTGTGATGTGGGGGACTGGCAGTTTTCACCTCAACATGCCAGAGACTGGCACCATACTTGTGTCCATTGTCTACCACTTTCTCCTTCTTTCCTGGAAACTTGTTGCAGATTGGCAGCCGATCACTCATGGACCAACATTGGTTCATGGACCACTACTTTGAATAGCACTGACATACATTGCTTTTCTGTAACAAGTTATGATATATAGAGCTCTCTCTGTGTACTTGTTTTCATATACATTGGGCAGTAGGATTGACACCACTAACAAATTTAGTTTCCTTTTCAGGCAAAGTGTCAAATGAATTCTGAGGGAAGGAAGCAAGAAGAATTTTAATTATACTGTTAACTTTTCTCAGAGGGGTGCCACATGCCAAAGAGAAAATTGTAGGAGGTATGAGTCTAAAAATAAAAATGTATTAAAAATTCCAGGAATCTAGCCCTTTTAAAAAATAAAATAAAAATATCTTCTTTAAAAAAGTTAAAATCACTTCACTTTCAAAGTCATGCAGAGTGACACTTAAGAATGCTGAGACAAGCTCAATTAACATTTAAAAGTGTATTTTGAGGTCTGTGGTCTGATCACCCAGTAAATTACACTCATTACAAAAACAAAGGAGTCAGTTTAAAAATGCATATCAAAAGTTTACTGAAGGTATATCAATCTTAATCTACATACTAAAACAAACTTTAAAAAGAGGTTCCAAACTAACTAGGAGGATTTAGGGTAGAATGACTCACCCAGCCTTTAGCGGTGAGAACTACATGGTGACTTGAAAAGCCAACATCATGGCAAGGACATCATGGCATGGCTTCATAGCAGCATGGCTACATAAGATGGCTACAGCCACATGGAGACTCTAACTTAAAAGAGACTCACACAAAGAGCAATAACATTTAAATTAGGTCATGTGTTGAATGACCCATCACTCCAGTTGGCTGGAAGTGCCAAATGAAATAAGAGAAAGGGAGTTTGGGAGAACAGAAGCATGCAGGGAAAATTCCTAGACTTACCTTAGTATGTGAATGGGGTACACAAGATTGTTTTACATTACAATAATTATTTCCCCACATACTACAAAAATACAGATACTAGATGTTTTTCAGACTGTACAGTTGATCGAAAGTTGAAGGCTTTCACAGCCGGCATCCATAGATTTCCTTGGTTCTTTTCCAGGCTGTGAGGCCGTGTTCTGGAATAGTTTCTTTCTGATGTTTCGCCTGCATCTGTGGCTGGCATCTTCAGAGTGGTTGGGTAGGAGTGTGTGTGGAGTTTATATATTGTGAACCACTTTTGGGGAGTATATGCAAATTTGTGTAACTGAATAGTTAGTTTCTGGGTATAGAAATGCAAGAATGATTAGTGTCTGTTTGGCTAATGGTTGGTTGATGGACCATTATTTGCTGGAAATCCCTATGTCCCTGGGTGGAATTCCTTTGTAAGTGCTGAGTTTTGATTCTATTGTTTTTCAGAATTGAGAGTCAGATTCTGTTTACTTTTAGGGTTTCTTTTTTCCTGTTGAAGTTGTCCAGGTGTTTGCAGATTTCAATAGCTTCTCTGTGCATTCTGACATGATAGTTGTTGGCCTGGTTTTTAAGTCGTCCAAACACCAATACATCTTTTTGCTGTGGAGATGAGCACCCTAAGCACTGTTCAGTCAAATGTAGATATATATTCCAGGCTCTGTTCAGGGCCGGTTTAAGGAATTTGGGGCCCTCTGCAACAATTTATTTGGGGCCCCCATACATTTATCTCAGGTCAATGTAATCTAGCCTATTCACAGTAGAGAATGTTCAGATTATTATATAATTTGCCACCAATAATTCAGTTTAAAAAACTATATTATAGACACTAATATTTTTTTGTTGTTTATTAGCAATTCACCTAATGGTGTAGATCAAGGGAAGTAATAGTGCCACTCTATTCTGCTTTGGTCAGGCCTCACCTGGCACCTCCTGAATCGGCCACAACAGCCTGGGCAGGTATGGGAGGCGATGAAGAGTAGGAGGAGGAGGAAGAGGAGGTGGTGGAGGCAGTGGCGGAGGCAGCACTAGCTGCGCCCCCCTTCCTGCCCAGCTGTGGAGAGGAGCTGCGGAGGAGGTGGCAGAGGAGGACCGGAGCTTGTGGATGCCGGAGGGGAGACACCTCACGGGCATTGGCGGTGACTCCATCCCCATCCTCCTCCTTCTTTCCCTTCACTTCATCATGGTGGTGATGGGGAGGTGCACTGGTCTACCTGCTGGCGCTCACAGAGCCCGGAGTCGCTGCTGCCGCCACAAGTTGGGGCTCTGCATGACGGGGCCCCACGCACAACAAGACCCCCCACAAATGCTGATGCCACAGGTGCCTTAAACCAGCCCTGACTCTGTTCTCCCAAGATTTAACATCCCTCCTGGTTTGATTTAAGCAAAACCATAATGAGAAAGATGCATTATTTTTAAAACAGAGCATGTGTTGTTTGCAAAGCCCTGCATAAGTTTTTGTAGCAGTGAGGACCCTGTAGGAACTGATTCATGCCAGTGTCCTTGCAGTTTGGTCCTATGTTGGCATAAAATATTTGTAGAACTATTCTGTGGGGGGAAATGCCAATGAAAACACGACTTCATACATGCATCAGCAAGTTTACCTAGAAGAAATTACACCATCTGATATTTCTTCCTGTGCAGAGCTGAATCCTGATACACGGGGGCTGTCTACATGGAAAAAAAACCCAACAACACTCAACACGCAAAAGATCAGTGATCCATTCACATGGTCATTCATACAAATACGAGTCATTCAGAGTGGGGGGTGGCAAAACTCACTGTAAAGTCCGTTTGCGGGACGTCCAGGGCTTCGTACAGATATTAGAAAAAGATCTGTGTTGCTGTTCGAATGTGCGACCGTTTGTACACCCACAGTCGCACAGATATGAACAGGCAGTGTTATGATTGGCTGAATGAGAAAAGGGGAAGGGCTAGTAGAGAGGGGAATCAGCAGTGGCTGCCATTTTTTTAAAGGTATGCATGCAGGTTTTCACCCTCCTCATCATCAGAGTCTTCAGAGCCTAGTTCTTCAGAGGCCAGAGAGGAGGAGGAGCAGCCTTTCCTAATAAATTTCCTCTCCCAGATGTTGCAGCCAAGCCAGGCCTCCTCCCCTTTCTCACCCCTCAGCGGCTGCTGCTTCCTTGGCTTGGGAAACTGCTCCTTCCCCGAGAGCTGAGCCAGAGGAGAAGGAGGAAGTGACTGAGGCCACCGTGGGGCACGCTGCTCCTAGCAGCTCAGCTCAGGATGTGGGGGCCATGTTTATAGTATATTACAGCTTGCGATAAGGTGAGCTGTGAAGAAGCCTGCCTCGGCTCCTCCAAAGCCAGCCAACCCACCTCCCGGACAGCCAGGAAACCAGCCACTGTCAGTGTCTCCCAAACCACCCACCAGAAACCCTTCTCCTCCCAGCCAGCCTCCCGCCTCAGGGGGCCTCCAGAACACCACTGCCCCATCCCATTTCTCCACTCCCTGGTGTTATTCCAGCAGCCTCTCCCCAATATAGGCTCTCAGCCACCCAGCTCCTTAGCCTCCCACACAAACTGCAATTCCTCCCCTCCAGCCAAAGACCACCAGTCCTGGCTCATCTCCACCTGCAGTTCCCAGTTCTGAGCTTGGACCTGTGCAGCAGCAGCAGAGGCAACCCTCACCCACCCTGCCACACACACCAATGCCCTCTGACACGCTACCCCTTGAGAAGCAGAACACCAGCTCACCCACTCCTGGGCCACCACTTTCCTCCCAGGACAGTGTAAAAAACAGCAGATGCTCAGCTCCGGGCCCTCAGTTCATAATAATAATAATAAATAATAAAATTTTATTTCTATCCCGCCCCTCTGCAACGCAATCGGGGCGGCTTACAATATAAAAACTCCATAGTCCCAGTACCCTAGCCCACCCCCGCTTAAAATAATATTAAACTATAAAAGATTAAAAACATACAGTAAATTAGAAAAATATTAAAACATACAATAGTTTTTTTAAAAAAAATGATTAAAAAAAAGTGATTACAGCTCAGGGAGGACAACCGAGTCTTGGGCCGGAATAGTTATTCAGGAAAGGCCTGCCGGAAAAGATCCATCTTGACAGCTTTTTTAAAGCCGTCTAAGGTGTTAATAAGACGGATCTCATCCGGCAGGCCATTCCATAATCTGGGAGCAACAGCGGAGAAGGCCCTCTGGGACGTCACCGACAGCCTTGTTTTCATAGGCTGTAACAGATTCCTCCCAGAGGACCGAAGTGCGCGGGGAGGGTCGTACGGAAGGAGGCGGTCCCGGAGATAAGTTGGACCCAAGCCATGCAGGGCTTTAAAGGTTATAACCAACACGTTGTACTGTGCCCGGAAACGAATAGGCAGCCAGTGGAGAGCTTTTAGCACAGGTGTTATATGCTCTCTTCTGGAAACACCAGAAATCAACCTGGCTGCCATGTTCTGAACTAGTTGAAGTTTCCGAGTTAAGCACAAGGGTAGCCCCATGTAGAGCGCATTACAGAAATCCAGACGGGAGGTTACCAGTGCATGTACCACAGTTTCGAGGTCCCTAGTTTCCAGGCAAGGGCGCAGCTGGCGTATCAGCCGAAGTTGATAACAGGCACTCCTGACCGTCGCATTTACCTGATTAGACATCTGGAGCGTCGGGTCCAGGAGCACCCCCAGACTGCGAACACAGTCTTTGGAGGAGAGTGTAGTTCCATCCAGGACTGGAAGTTGTATTCCCAGACCTGGTTTCGGGCCTGTAACTGTTAGTACCTCCGTTTTGTCTGGATTCAGTCTCAATTTGTTTTTCCTCATCCAGTCCATTACTGCTTTAAGACAATCATTGAGAGGAGAGATGCCATCTGAAGTCGAAGCTGATGACCGAGACATGGAGAAGTATATCTGGGTGTCATCAGCATACTGATGACAACACACTCCATGCCTCTGAATGATCTCTCCCAGCGGCTTCATATAGATGTTAAATAGCATCGGGGACAGGATGGCACCCTGAGGAACGCCACAGTTAAGCTCTATTCTGGTAGAGCAGCTGTCCCCGAGCCTCACCCTCTGAGATCTGCCCGAGAGGAAGGAACGGAACCACTGCAAAGCAGTGCCTCCAATTCCTAACCCCCTCAGGCGATCCAGGAGGATGGAATGATCTATTGTGTCAAAGGCCGCTGAGCGATCCAAGAGCACCAACAGGGTCACACTACCCCTCCTACCCCCCCTCCACTGGGGCGGCTCACGGGGAAAGTGATCGAGCTGGGTGGGTAAAAAGATTTGGGTGGTGGGTGGTGTGGGATCGCCCAGTGTGAGGTCAGACTCTTTGGACTTTTGCGGGGAGGACATCCTGCAGAATCTCCAGCTGGCATGGTGGCACACTCACCAGCTGGGTTAGGTGTCATGCGGAGTTTAGGGAGGACTTACAAACCATTTAGGCAGTTTGTATTTGTGTGAACTCCTGCCTTTTTGGACCTGTTCATATTTCCTCCCCCTTGTATAGACAGGACCACTGTGTGAAACTGAAAGGGATCTGGGGAAGGGGAGAAGGAAGGAATAAAAATAGATGGGACTGAAACAATAACAGCAGTGCTATGCAAAGGATTTCCCCAACCCCACCCTGGCTCAAAGGTGTATGATTCATACAGGTACTGCCCTAGACCTGCCAACTTGGTTCTGCATGAGCACAAGCTATGACTGAATGCCGCATGGAATGGGATACCTCCTAGGAGTTTCTTGACAAGAAGCATTTCTGCAATTTATCCTTTCCACCATGCTGGTGTTTGTTTCCTTACATGTTTCTATGTTCAGAGTTCTGTGGCACTGGAAGACACACAGTCTAAATAGTACAGCCCTGTTTGGAATTTTTTCCCTGTTTGTCTCTTTAGGTGTAGGCAGGAGATATTTGTTAAGGTTTATCTGATAGTGTTTTGCTTCCTTGCACACCCCCAGCTGCAGTCAGAAGAATTTGGCAAGTCCCTCAGGTGAGAACACAGCTGAAATATGAATTAACCTTAAAACCAGAGGGTAAGAAAGCAGGGAGACATGCAGAGAAGCAAAGCCATCTTGGTAGAACAGATCGGGAAGCATACTTACATTTTCCTCAGCATTAGATATTCAAGATATTATTCATCCACCTCATCCCACTGTGCCAGAGTCAAGCCACAGAACAGAAATAAAAGAGGTATACCACATTAGCAGGTGAACTCCAAGCATAAGGAACTTCAGTCTACTGATGGGTGGGATAGTTCCTAGTTTCTTAACTGCATTGGTGAGTAAGGGAGTGAATTTCTTTCCAATCAGAAATGGAGAGTAAAATGAGACTTCTCTCATCCTGATGTGTTCTGTTCCCAGTAAGAATGGAGACCCCAAGAACTGTAAGTACAGAAAATCCAAAGCTATAGTTGCACACTTGTGCATTCAGTTATAATGTGTAATTCAGCCCTTATTTCTGAACCAAAGCTGAAGTCTACCCGAACCTAACTCTGCCTATGGTGACCTAAACCTTAGCCAGAGGATTCCCCTGAACTCTTTCTCTCCACCTATTTATTCTGCCAGACTTTTAGTATATTTTAATTTTGCTTGGATCCCACAAGCTGCAAAAGAGCTTGTTTCTATGAGTATCTCTCTCCATCCTGACATAATATTCTGCATAGTTTACCGGAGAATATCTGGAACTGTGCTTCTTTCCCCACCCTGGACAAAAATAGAGTTTGAGGGAAAGGAGGAGTTTGCAGATTTGGAGGGGCTGTGAAAGGGGAAACCAGTAAATCTTGTCTGGTGAGCATTTCTGCACCTCCAGCCTTGGAACTTAGATTGTCACTGACATCTGTTTTTGGATACTCATCCAACAAACAGAGAATCTACTTCCAGACAATATTGAGGTGCCACAGACATGTGTTTAAGGAGGAGGAGGAGGTGACATCATGGCAGCAGGTACATATCTCAAGAATGTCATTTGGATGTGAGAAAACATCCCCGTTCAAACATTCTAAGGTATTTTGGACCCTGCTGCTGTTATCCTATGTCTCCTGCCTAACTTACCTGTATGCACATTCATAGTCCTCCCTGGTAATGCCTGAAATGGGTTATGTTTCACAGTTTGAGTCAGGAAGAGGGAAAAGGTGGATTGAGTTTAAGAAGTAGGGGCCCAAGTTCACAAAGTCTGAGAAATATTTTCATCAGAATATCAAACTGAGGCACAATGAGCTCTAACATGTCATTCACATTTATGTACTAATCAGTAAATAGGCATATGTACTCTTGAAAAGGTGACCTGTTTGTTAATAAATTTTAAAATTTTATTTGAAACTACCATTGTGTCAAAATTGGTCGCAGAGAAGGCTTACTTTACTCTGGTCTAAGGCATGATCCTTGCTTTTTGAGGTCATGGCACCCTCACAAAAAAGACAACCCCAGAGGTTCAACCTCCCTATCTGCATTGTTAAGCATATGAGTTATGGAGTTTGTTAACACATGCCATATCCTTTTTAGCCCTCTCTTAATTCCAGGCTGTAAGTTACTTGAACTGGGAATCATATCATTTCCAAGCAAAGGGGAGGAAATGGTAATCTGGGAACCACACAGTCTGAGACCATTATAAAACATGAGACTGTCCTGGCCCATTCCTTACACACCCAGAGGGATATTTTGGATGAGTCTCACAGGGTAGTGTCATACCTAAAATGTTCAGAAGGAACACTTTATTGGGCCAACTAAAAAGCACAAAATACTTCATGGAAGCTTTCGAAGCTTCACTGGCTTCTTCATCATGCAAAGATATTAAGAATCATACAGGATAAGAAAAGTGACGATGTTAGAGTCACAGGCCTACATTTTGGCTAGATGTTATTTCTGCTGTCAGTTAATATGGTCTGGAGGGGTATCAGTGCAGGCAGAGGCCACTCGCCTTTTTGGCCATGTGGAACTGGAAACAAAAAGCAGTAAAAGATAGGCAATAACATTTCAGATCCATTAGCATCAGCAAATTAACTTTCATTGAGAGCCAGGATAACTGTGTCCTGTGTGGGGCTGGCTGCCCCTTTCTTAGGCAGAGAACATTGAATTTCTAAAGAAGTCTCTGCACTGTTACATCTGGAAAAACTTTTATGTATTGTATAGGTAAAACTTGCCATTTGTAATCCAAATGAAAGAGTTGTGGAGGCAGTTGGAGGCAGAAACCTCCAAGTGTTACTTCATGTTAAGGTTTCCCTTGTTGCAACTAAATTCAGTATCTTCAGATCCAGAAAACATATTCAAGGGTAGCCATGTTGGCCATGCAACAAAATACAAAATCCACAAACAATGGTCAACATGGCTACCCCATATATATGTTTCCTCTTTGGGTTTTGTTTCTTCGAGATAGGAAACAACTGGTAAGTGTAAGAGCATAAATTTCCTACTAGTGGGTTAATGTCAAGCTACCAATTGAAGAAACTTGAAAGTCTTAGATTGCTTGACACTGAATAGTCATTGCCACACCATGAAAATGTTTACTTCCAAAGACAACTTTGCAGAGTTTCTGCTGCTGCTGCTGCTACTCCCATACTAGACAAGCTTCCTAAATTCCTGGTCAAATAAAAAGAAAACAAGGGTACTTCAAAGTCTTGTATTAAAACAGATAAAAGATGACAAAAAGTCCATTAACTCTCAGTACTCTTTCCAGACACAACATTGTCTCCACTTCTCTTAAAAAATATCTTGTTTGTTCAGATGTAATGAAAGAAAACTGTAGAAGGAAGCATGAGCTTTTGGGGAAGGACTGGGATTGGGGCTAAGGTGGCTGAATGAGTTTTGTTAATGTGGTGTGACAAAAGTAGTTAGTAGCTATAGAAATGTTCCTCTGCTGTGCTCATTAATGCAATGCAAAATAGCTTAGTGTTATGCAAGACTGACCTAATGCAATGACTATTGAGCCTGTAAAACTGGAAAGAGACAAAGAGAGAGAGAATCCTAGTCATAGCATTGTTTGACCGAAGCAGCATCATTTAATAAACTTTAAAAAATATAGATATAGATATAGATATAGATATAGATATAGATATAGATATAGATATAATAATTAATTCTGCTTTTGTTGCTGTGTTTTCATTAATCGCTTTGGTCTTCAATTGGTAGTACTATTTATTGTTTTACTGGTTAAATCTAATTAGCTTTCCCCTCAACTTGGATGGCAGATGAGCCACCAGCTGTGCTAGCATCGCGTAGGAAACAGGCCGCCTTGCGTCACGCGCCCTTGGCGTCGACCTCCTCCAGAGCTTTCCTTACCATGAAGGTGTCGCAGGGATCTCCGTGCCCTGCTGCTTTGCTGAAGAAGGAAATGCCTGCCGCTTGACCCGCAATGGTCTTGGACGCCATCCCTCTGTCCTTCAGGGAAGCCAGGTAATTCAGTACTTCCTGTTCCGATGCTGGGCCGGCAGACCCGTAGCCTTGCCTCTGCCTGAAACTCGCGAACTGCGCCGCCGCCCTCTGGTAGCTGGCCTGCGTAGAGGGCGCCAAAGAGTCCGCTACGCCCTGGAGCACGATTCACTCCCAAGGCTCCATAGATCTGCCGGAAACGGGATAACCACCTTGTTCGCGTCCGGCGCCAGCACACGGAACCGGTCATCCTGAAACCGAGATAAGGCATCTGCGATCTCATTATCCACCCCCAGTATGTGCCGTGCGTGGAAACTGATGTTGGCCTCCAGACAGTCGAGTACAAACCGGCGTACCAGTCTCATGACCCTTTCTGACCTGGAGGACTGCCTGTTGATGATCCTTACCACGGCCTGATTGTCACACCAGAAACAAACCCTCTTGCCTCTGAATTCCCTGCCCCACAAAGTGATGGCCACCACTATGGGAAAGAACTCCAGGAATGTGAGATCTCTGGTGACGCCCATTTCTGCCCAGTCCTCCGGCCAGGGCTGCACACACCAGTGCCCATCATAATAGACCCCAAAACCAAGACTGCCCACTGCATCGGAGTGAACCTGCAGACTGCCTCCCAGATCCAGCCTACCCTGCCATGTGGTGACCGCGTTGTAATGCTCATGTCCTCTTTAACCCCTCGTGTGAGGCGGATGCAATGGTGCTGTGCCTGCCCCCCCCCAGTGAGCCTTGCGATGCGCATGCAAAAGGCCCTCCCTGGGGACACCACCCTGCAGGCAAAGTTCAGATGCCACAATAATGACTGCACTTCTTTAAGTGTGGCTTTTCCCTTCTTCAGGAGGTCAGCCAGCAAAATCCGCAGGCTGTCGATCTTATCATCTCGCAATCTGGATAGTCCCTTGTCCGAATTAAGCTGTATGCCCAGGTACACCAGGGATGTCATTGGTCCCTCCGTCTTGTCAGGCGCCAACGGTACCCCCAACTCCACCGCCATAGCCTGGAAAGAAGAAAGCAGAAACCCACACTCTTCCCCCCCCCCCCCCGGCTGGGCCCATCATCAAGAAATCATCCAGATAGTGTGTGACAAAGGGGGAACCTGTGTGCCGCTGCAAAGCCCATTCCAGGAATGTGCTGAACATCTCAAAAGCAGAGCAGCTGATGGAACAGCCCATGGGCAATGCCATGTCGTAGTACCACTTGTCTTGAAACCTGAAGCCCAGTAGGCAATGATCCTCAGGGTGCACTGGCAGTAGCCGAAAGGCTGACTGAATGTCACATTTCGCCATGAGTGCACCCTGACCGCAATTCTGCAGGAGACGAACCGCATAGTCCAATGAGGCATATCTCACCGTGGAGAACTCTGGTGGGATCGCGTCATTGACAGAAGCCCCTTTTGGATAGGAGAGGTGATGAATGAGCCGAAACTCGCCCGGGGCCTTTTTGGGCACTACTTCCAGTGGTGAAATCCTTAGGTTGGGCATGGGTCGCTGGTAGAAAGGCCCCGCTATGCGTCCAGCCTGAATCTCTTTTCTTATCTTGTGCGCCAGCATCTCAGGCAGCTGTGCTGCCAACTTTAAGTTGCCCAAGGTGGGGGCCTCTCTAGGGCCCTGAAAAGGTATGCAAAACCCAAATTCAAATCCGTCCGCCAAATAAGCTGCCGCCTCTTTTTTGGGGTAGGCCGCCAAGAGAGGACACATGGCCTCCACTCTCACTGGTGTGAATGCCATGCGCCTCCCCACCCCAGTGCTCACCTCATTTTGTTGCGCTGCTGTTGGCGTTCCCACCGGATCCTGCCTCCTTCCTGGTGCCAGCTGCGGCAGGGTGGCTGCTCCGAAAGGACTGACTGCCGCTGCCCTGCCATGAACAATTCACTTTTGGATGCCCGCCCCCACAGCTGTCACAGGAAAGTTCGAATCTGCACTTGTACCTGGAGAACTAGCCTCCGTTGAACTCTCAGCACACTGGCTTCTTCCCCTCTTTTTTTGCATGCCACCTTTTGGGGTTCAGCCTTTTCCCGCCTGTTTGGCCCCGTGGCTTGCAGCCAATTGGGGTAGAAAATGGTCTCCCATCTGTGCATGGGAGACCAGGATGCTTTCATCCTGCATTCTATGTCATACAGTATGGCGCTGGAGTCCCCTGCTTGGGCCCGCACCAGCAGCACCTGGCGAAGGTGATTGATCAAGTGCCAGGCCTGCTCAGAGAAAACCAAAGCTACCACCCCCATGAAGACCGTGTACCTGTTGAGCCAGTTGGCGAAGGTGCGTTCCACACTATTCTTGTCACCCTCCTTCTTGTCGCTTTTATGTACCTGGCCTTGGCCCCAGGAGACGGAGCCAGTGTAAAAACATTGACGTAATAACCCTGCAGAATCTTAGAACGCACCTTGTGATCCAAATGACCCATGGGGGGATCCTCCTTGGACTTCCCTGAGCTCCTCCCCCTGTGGGTGTTTTCCCTCAGCCTTCCTGTCCACCCCGGCCTTTTCCCTGGCTCTTCGAAACTTAAGGGCCCACGCTGGCAAACCCAGCTTGAAAGCTCCTTTCTCCCAATACTTGTATCTGTCCGAGGACTCACCTGAGGAGGAACCTGAGCAGGACCGTCGGCGCTTCCTGCGTGGACTCCACCTACCGTCAGATCTGCTGCACCGTCATGATGAAGACCCATGCGAGTCCGACCGCCTCGACTCCCTGGAACCGCTCCTCCCTTTCAACCTGGAACGTCTGGACTGCCCGCTGCTGCTGGGAGCACCTAAACTGGAAGAAGTTCTAGGTTCCCCGTCCTCAGCCGCCTCAGCCACCGCTGGGGCTGCCTGGTCCAGCATGCTACCAGAGGGGGACTCCTTGTCCATCTTCTGCAGGACTATGGACAGGACCCCCATAACATCAGCCAGGGTGGATGCCGGCTGTCCAAAAGCCTCCACCGGTGGCCAAGGCACCTGCGCCGGGGTGGCACCGCTGCTGCTTTCATGTCCTGCCAGCCCAGCCCCCTCACCGCTAGGAGCGGGTTCCACCTCCCGCATAGGCCAAGGTTCTGTTAGGTGGCGCTGCTTTGCTTCCTCTTGGGCCCCATGGCTTCCGGAACCTTTATGCCCCGAACTGGTTGGGAGGTGTGCTGGGTGGTGTGCAGTGCCAGCAAGGTGCATCAATGCTTGACTATGTTTTTTTTTAATTAATCGCCAGCCGCCGCCCCACGCCCCGAAACCTGCTTGTGTGTGTGGGGGTGAGGCCTTCCTTTGTGGCAGGACGGAGTGCGCTGCTGCTGCCTCCGTCACCGCCTGCAATCTGGGCGGGCCGCGACTCTGCGTGACCTTTAAAGCCCCAGATTCCCTCCCTTACCTAGCCAATCAGAGCCAAGCGAGCTCACCTCTGATTGGCCCTTTCCTTTCTGCCTCCCAGCCACAATGGCTGCTGGGAAGAAGAAAGGGAAGATGGTGGCACGCATGGCTATGCCAAGAGGTCACCCCCCCTCACCGCGTACAAGGCCGAGCGGGTGGGGTCGGGGCAGGAGGGCTGGTGATTGGGGTGGCCAGGCCGCAAAAAACCTTGCCGGGTCGCAAAAAACCCTGCCGGCCAGTGGCAAGCCCCCTTATTGTTTTACTGGTTAGCTTTCCCCTCAACTTGTATGTGTGTGAGAGAGATCCTGTTTGGAACTGTTAAGGTCTGAGATGTGGTGCTTGGTGGTAGATACTGTTGGACTGTACCCCCCATCGTATCTGCATCAGAGATCAATGGCTAAATACTGGCTAGGCTTCATGTGATTTGCAATCTAACATCTAGGCTGTACATGGTTTGGAGTAGTGGTGGCACAAGGGGGGTGCGGAGAGGCCAAACCACACCAGGGGACACCATTGGAGGGAGGGGTTACACCTGCTTTGGTGATGCCACAGGTTTGGAGCATTTTTGTCCTGACTATCTGAAAGCATGTATTTCTCCATATGAGCTTGAGCAAAATACTCAAGTCTTACAATCTGCAGCAGAGGGCTTTCTCTCCATCCTACCAGCCTCCCAGGCTTGGCTGGTGAGGACATGGGAGAGAGCCTTCTCAGTGGTTGGTCTTTGGCTTTGGAACTTAATTCCGAGGAAGGTTCACTCTCCCCGCCTCCGCTGTCTTTTCACTGGCAGGCAAAAAACCTTATTTTTAAATAAGCCTTCAGTCATGGCTGACCAGGGTGGAGTGATGTGCAATTTGGGTGTGCTGGTTTTGGTATAAAATGTGTATTTTAAGTTTTCTGTGGGTGTTTTCTGGGCTGTGAGGCCGTGTTCTGGAAGAGTTTATTCCTGATGATTCACCTGCATCTGTGGCTGGTATCTTCAGAGAATGCTTGGGTAGGGGTGTATGGGGTTTATGTACCATGAGTCCCTGTTGGAGAGGATATGTAAATTTGTGTATTTGAATGGCTAGTTCCTGGGGGGAGATATGCAAGGAGGATTAGTTTCTGTTTGTCTAATGGTCCATTGTCTGCTGGAAATCCCCCTGTCCCTGGGTGAAATTCATTTGTATGTGTTGAGTTCTGATTTTGGTGTTTTTTAGGACTGGTAGCCAAACATTGTTTACTTTAAGGGCTTCTCCTTTCCTATTGAAGTTGTCCAGGTGTTTGTGGATTTCAATAGCTTCTCTGTGCAGTCTGACATGATAGTTGTTGGCTTGGTCCAGAATTTCTGTGTTTTTAAATTATATTTTGTTTGCAGGTTGGTTTATAATGTGTTCTGTTACTGCTGATTTTTCTGGCTGGCCCAGTCTACAGTGTCTCTCATGTTCCTTGATTCATGTTTGCACACTGTGTTTAGTGGTCCCTATGTAAACTTGTCCACAGCTGCTTGGTATGTGGTAGTGAGAGGGTCTCTTTTGTCCTTTGCTGAGCCTAGCATTGTTTTGGATTTTCTTGGTTGGTCTGTAGATTGTTCGGAGGTTGTGTTTCCTCATCAATTTCCCTATTCTGTGTGTGACTCCTTTGATGTATGGTAAAAATACCTTCCCCTTGGGTGGCTGTTTTTCTTCATTCCTGTGGGTTTTTTTCTGGGTCTGGCTGCTCTTGTGATGTCTGATCTGGAGTAACCATTAGCCTGTAGAGCCCAGTTTAGGTGGTTCAGTTAGTCCTCCAGGTAGTGGGGTTCACAGATCCTTTTTGTGTGGTCTACCAATGTTTTTACTGTGCTTCTTTTTTTTTTGTCCTGGGTGATTATTGCAGTTCTTGGGTAGGTATCTGTCTGTGTGTGTGGGGGGGGGTCTGTATAACCTTGTGGCCCAACCATTGGTTTTGTTTGAAGATGACTAGGGCATCTAAGAATGGCAATGTTCCTTCCTTTTCTTTTGCCATTGTGAATTGGATATTTGGGTGGATGCTGTTCAGGTGGTTCAGAAATGCGGCCAAATCTTCTTCTCCGTTGCTCCAAATGGTGAAAGTGTCATCCACATATCGGAACCATGTTGTGGGCTTTTTTGGTTCTGTTCCCAGGGCTTGCTTTTCAAAATGTTCCATGTATTTTAAGTGTTACAATTATTTTAATTCTTAATGTGTTAAAGCAGTGTTTTAACTGGATGTATCATTTAATGCTTTTTAAAACTTTTGTACTCCATATTATGTTTGATATTCTGTTTTTAATTTATGTTGTAAGCTGCCCTGAGTCCCACTTGGGAAGAAAATGGGATATGAATCAACTGATTAACTAACTAAATATTCACTACTTCAGATCCCTTTACTAGACAGTACCATGTTGTTACCTGCCTTGACCCCCCCCCCCCCGATCCTTATCATTAATAATTGGAAATATTTAATAATTTGGCCAACGGTGGACTTCTAAAAGTATAACAAGTAAACCAGGAACTCCCAAAAACCAGGAATCCCAAGGACTAGTGCTAAGACTAAGGAGATTATCACACTAAACTCTTGTAGCACTATTTTTCCACTTTAACTGCTAAGGCTGCCTCCTGTGGAATCCTGGGATTTGTAGTTTAGGGAGGGGCATTTAGAACTCTCAGCCAGAGGGCTCTGAGGCCTCATTAAACTACAACTCCAGAATTCCACAGGAGGCAGCCATAGCAGTTAAAGTGGAATAATAGCACTATATCAGTGTAGTGTGATAAAGTCCATAATCATATATGTACTAGGGAGGGGCTATAACAAATTCCAAAGAAAAGTAACCTGCTGGGTAACTTCTTACCTGAACATCTGGCTAATCCAATCAAACCTAGCTGAGGTACTCAAAGAGGGTTGCTTCCTCCATTCAGTTACAAAGTATCAACACATTAAAGGTTGTTAACATATCCAGAGTGTCTATTGTCTTATCTTGAGAACCTTTGAGAAGCATTGTCTTTTACTCTAAATCCCATATTGAATTTTAAAACCCCTTCAACACAACACCAACTTGTCTATAGCTCTTCATCGTACATCCATGCTGCCCGTTTGCTGCTAGACCCTTAGAGCACAACTGTGAGACTCCGTTGCTAAGGAATCTCTACTCTACAGGGCCGGTGTCATATCACCCCCAAACTCCCCTCATTCTATTCCTCTATCCCAATCCTTCCTACTTTATTCACTAGCCTTGCATGATTGCTTTAAGCCTGACTGTGTGTGTGAATGTTGTTGTTATTATTTCTTCAAAAAGGTCAGTTAATAAAACTATCTAGTTTAATGTCTCCTCCTGAGTACCAGTATACATAGGTCTCAAGGTCCTGCTAGTTGCCCTCCTCTCATACCGCTAAGCTGAGTATATTAATTCCCCAAATTAATATCGATACTTTGAGGGTCCCAACAGACCACAAGTATGTAGGGTAACAATGTCAGATCCCATCACCATCTATGCGAAATTAGCATAGATAGATAGATGGATAGATAGATACATATAGCCCCAATGTATTTTTATTTATTATTTATTTGTGCAATTTCTCTGCTGCCCTTCTCCCAAACTGGGACCCAAGGCAGCTCACAGAACAATTAAAATCACAATTAAAAACAATTAAAACCACTTAAAAGCATACAAGTAAAAACAAATAAAAACAACATAAAACACACACTCTGGTGAAAGCTGCAATTATACATCAAATGCCTGCTTAAATAAAGTTTTTGCCTGCTAGTGAAATGAAAAAAGGGTGAGGGCCAGTCTAGCCTCCTGTGGGAGTGAGTTCCAGAGGGTGGGAGCAGCCACAGAGAAAGCTCTCTCTCATGTCCTCACCAAGTGATCCTCTGATGGTGATGGCACTGAGAGAAAGCCTTCCCCAGGAGATCTTAAAACACTTGCAGGTTTGAGTCCTATCAACCCGCTCTCCTTCCCTGCAGCCTCTTCCTCCATTCCCCCCTTTTCTCTCTTCCCGGTTCGCTGCTTGTGAATGGGGAAGAGAAGGGCGAGGCAGGAGGGAGAGGCAGCAGTGGGGGAATGGGTGGGCGACAATGGGACTGACAGTCCCACTGCCTGCCTGTCCTCCTGCAGTGTCTTCCTGGGGCCTTTGAGGCACGGGCAGGGTACAGTTGCTGTTGTTGGGCCTCTGGCTCCCCCCCATCGAAGGCACTAGCCTTGGAGGCCTTTGGGGCGGCGTGGGGTGGGGGCTCGGACAAGACCCAATGATAGCAACGGCATGGAGCCGTTGCTGTCATTGGGTCTCCAGCTGGCCGCCCCGCCCCCACCGAAGGTGTTGGTCTTGGGGAGGTCTCAGGAGGGGTGCGGCCAAGACCAAATGACAGCAACAGCAGCAGAATGGGGAAGGGGAAAGTGCTGGGGTCAAAAAATGGTGGATAATGTTTTGCAAGCCATCCCTTGCAAGCCCGCCCCCTCCTACCAACGACCAAAGGCATCTCAGCTCTGCTGTGATCCCCTGCTTTTGGACATCTCAGCAGCTTTCGATACGATAGATCATAGCATCCTCTTGGATCGCCTGAGAGGGCTAGGAATCGGAGGCACTGCGCTCCAGTGGTTCCGGTCCTTCCTCTCGGGCAGGTCCCAGAGGGTGTTGCTCGTGGACAGTTGCTCCAGCAGAAAGGAGCTTACTTGTGGTGTTCCACAGGGCGCCATCCTGTCCCCGATGCTGTTTAACATCTATATGAAGCCGCTGGGTGAGATTATTCAGAGTTATGGGGCTGGGTGTTATCAGTACGCTGATGACACCCAGATCTATTTCTCCTTGTCCCGATCATCGGCCTCGAATTCCAATGGTGTCTCTCCTCTAATGACTGTCTTAAAGCAGTAATGGGCTGGATGAGGAAAAACAGATTGAGATTAAATCCAGACAAAACGGAGGTGCTCACGGTAGCGGCCCCGAAACCAGGAGTTGGGTTGCAACCTCCAGTCCTGGATGGGGTCACGCTCTCCGTTAAGGACTGTGTTCGCAGTCTGGGGGTGCTCCTTGACTCATTGCTTCAGATGACGAGTCAGGTGAATGCGACAGTCAGGAGCGCCTGTTATCAGCTTCGGCTGATACGCCAGCTGCGCCATTTCCTGGAAGTAAAGGACCTCGAGACTGTGGTGCACGCGCTGGTAACCTCTCGTCTAGATTTCTGCAATGCGCTCTACATGGGGCTGCCCTCATGCTTGGTCCAGAAACTTCAGTTGGTACAAAATATGGCAGTCAGAGTGGTCTCGGGAACATCTCGGAGAGACCATATAACTCCAGTGTTAAGATCTCTCCACTGGCTGCCTATCAGTTTCCGGGCCCAGTATAAGGTGTTGGTTATTACCTTTAAAGCCCTAAATGGCTTGGGTCCAACTTATCTCCGGAACCGCCTCCTCCCATACAATCCTCCCCGCACACTCCGGTCCTCTGGGAGGAATTTGCTTCAGCCACAAAAATCTAGGCTGTCTGCAACCTCCCAGAGGGCCTTTTCGGTAATCACCCCCAAATTGTGGAATGACCTGCCGAACGAGATCCATCAGATAACAACCCTGAGTAGCTTTAAAAAAGCACTAAAGACGGATCTCTTTCGGCAGGCCTTTCCTAATTAGATCCCGGCCTCAGGGGATCCTGGCTTCTTTTAGTACGCTGGCCATTTATAGTATTTTATAGTATTTATTGTTTTTAATTGTGATTTTATATCAGTTGGTTTTAATTTATAATTGTTTAATATTTTTTTATGGGGGAGGGTGGGTGGGGGGTGTTTGGGGATTTTATCTGTATTGTATTTTAATTTTTGTAAGCCGCCCCGATTGTTTTAACAGAGGGGCGGGGTATAAATAAATTTTATTATTATTATTATTATTATTATTATTAGTTGTTGTTGCTGGTAATTCACACAGCCATGCGAAATTACCATCACCATCACACAGCCAATATTGCACAGTCTTCTGAATTTTTTTAAAAAAATTTGGGAAAAAACTGCAAAAGCTTTTCCCACACAATCTCTGGGGTTTTTGGCCCCTCTCCTTCTGAATACGGTGACTTTGAACCAAAACATGTGGGATCTATTAGGAGTCAGCGAATTCTAACAGATTTATTTTGCCATGTAACCGACCCCTTGGGGTTTTCTTGGCAAGATTTGTTCAGAGGGGTTTTTCCATTGCCTTCTTCTGAAGCTAAGGATGAGAGAGCATGCCTTGCTCAAGGTCATCCAGTGGATTTCCTTGGCTGGAATTGGAACCCTACTGTCCCATAGTCATGGTCCAACACTCAAAGCATTACACTGCACTGGCTTTCTCAGTTGAGTTTGGTTTAATTTAATCTATGAAAACCAGCCTTGCAACATTTTTTCACTTTGTCCCATCCTATACACTGAATGTTCTTCCTCAGTCATAATGTGATCCTGTACACTTGTCATCAAACCAAAAAGCCAGAAACAGATTGGCTTTGCTATGCTGATGAAGTGTTACATAGATAATGACTTGGTCAGTTCTCACCAGCTTTCAATGGCTTATGCAGAACAAAGTAAATAGATGTAGTTAAGAATTCGGGGATGTAGTATGTGAAGGAAAAATTTTATAAGATGATGTACCACTGGTATTTATCCCCAGATAGGTTTAGGTAAGATATATAAAAATTCCTCTGATATGTGCTGGAAATGCGGACGGCAGAAAGGAACCTTTTATCATTCCTGGTGGAAGTGTAAGAAAACTCAGAGTTACTGGTCGAAAATAAATAGAGAGAGGTCAAAAATTTTAGGATTTAAAATTTCCATGCGTCCAAAATTATTTTTATTAAACATGATTGATTTAGGAAACACAAAAGAAATACAACATAGATCATTAATAAGTTATTTAGTTACCACAGCTCTATTGGTCTTTCCGAGGCAATGGAAATCTAAAGGTATTCCTACAATTATGGATTGGATAGAAAAAGTGTCAGAAATGGCACAAGTGGATAAACTGACAAACTTAGTGAAAGGAAAGCCAATAGAGGAATTTATGAATAATTGGGAACCGTTTATAAGATATATGAAAAAAAAATTAGGGGTAATGTATATGTAGTAGGATTTAAGAACTAAAAGATGTAATGCTGAAAACAATTAGTAACAACCTAAAATTAATAAAATAAATATTAAAGTTTTTGTAATCTATTTTTGTTATAAGAATATTGATAGGAATGTGTAATAATAATAGGTGGAAATGTTTTTATATAATAGTAAGAATTAGGTTAACAGTTATAGATAATAGATAGGACTTTTTCGGATGAGTCTTCTACAGCGCAAGCAGCCTCGTCGCAGTTGATCGTGATTAGAAAACCGCCGAATATAACGCTGCAGTGTCCCCGCGGTAACACAACAGTACCAGCAGGGGAGAGCGTCATCCGAAAGGGATGCTCTGCAGCGCAGCAGCCTCGCAACACGACGAGGCTGCTTGCGCTGTAAAAGACTCATCCGAAAAAGTCCATAGTAGTGAGATATTAGTAATATAGAGGATGAATAAGGTATGCAATAGCTTAAGAAAATATTTGGTGTGTAGGTGGGAAGTTTTTTTAGAATATAGGTAAGTGTTAGGCAGATGTATATAAATATTTGTACATACAGAATTGTTGGAGTTTGGGCGATTATAATTAAGTAGTTTTATTGTCAAATGGTTGTATTTTTGCTGTTGTTGTTATGTTTTGTTTTTCCTTTTTCAGATATTCGCTTCAGTTGGATAATTGTGATAATTCTTTCTGGGTTTTTTGATGCCTTGTTATATCTCTCTCTCTGGCTTTTCTTCGCAAACGAAGATTCAGGAAGGACTCATCCCATGCTTACTGCAAGCGCGCTGATGACTAAAAAGGCCAATCCGAGATACACAAGTCCGGTTGCAGAAAGCACAGCAGAAGGTCTCCTTGGGTGGTGTTTCCGGGTTGTGATTATTTCTGCGTTGTCATTTTTCTTTAAGACTTGTTCGGCGTGAGTTCTCAAATAAGGCTGAAGCATTGTGGATAGTGCGTCTCCATGCCTCCTGATGTGAGGCCAGAGTGGACCATTGTTGGTGATCAATTTGGCTGAGCCTGAGATGTTGTTTCAGGGAGTCCTTGTATCGCTTTTTTGGAGCGTCCCTCTTACGCTGACCCATGGCGAGTTCACCGTAGAGTAGTATTTTTGGGAGGCAATGGTCCTCCATCCTAGAAACGTGCCCTGCCCAGCGCAGCTGTGTTCTCAGTATCATGGCCTCAATGCTGGTGATCCCTGCTTGCTCAAGGACAGCAACATTCGTCACATAGTCAGTCCAGTGTATATTTAGGATTGTGCGTAAACAGTGCTGACTAAAGCATTCGAGGAGTCGTAGGTGGTGGCAATAGGTGACCTATGTTTCAGATCCATAAAGGAGAATAGACAGTACAATGGCTCTATACACATTGATATTTGTGCTTCGCCTCAGGTGTTTATTACTCCAGACTCTTTTATGAAGTTTTACAAATGTGCTATATACCTTTGCTAATCTGTGATCGATCTCTTTGTCAATCTTGGCATCTGAGGAGATGATGCTTCCCAGGTAGGTGAACTGCTGAATGGACTTAAGCACAGAGTTGCCAATGGCAATGTGGGGATGGTGGTGTTCGTCCTGTGGTGCAGGCTGGTGTATGTATGTATATATATATATATATATATATATATATATGTATATGGCTTTTCTTCGCAAACAAAGATTCAAGAAGGACTCACCCTGCACTTTCTGCAAGTGTGCTGATGACTGAAAACGCCAATCGGAGATGAACAAGTCCGGTTGCAGAAAGCACAGCAGAGGGTCTCCTTGGGTGATGTTTCCGGGTTGTGATTCTTTCTGCGTTGTCGTTTCTCTTCAAGACTTGTTCAGTGTGAGATCTCAAATAAGGCGTCTCCATGTGGATTGTGGATAGTGCGTCTCCATGCCTCCCGATGTGAGGCCAGGGCAGACCATTGTTGGTGATCAATTGGTGATATGTATGTATGTGTGTGTGTGTATATATAGTATTAACCAATAAAAATATTTTTTTAAAAAGAATTAAAAAAGAATTTTTTACAAAAGAATTCAGGGATGTAGTTATGAGTGCAGATGCTGGGTTCATTGGAGACAGACTGCAGGTTTAGCCCCATTCTGAGAGACACCTTTTGCCCGGAGCAATGTTGCATTTGGGGAATAATACTGTCATCAGCACAAAAGCTGCCCATCACCCCTGGCACTGTGTGGCTTGACCATGGAACACACAAGAAATGCTCTGCAACATTCACACTGTGGGATCTGCAATATGTGACCTTTCCTTCTATATCCTGTCCAAATTTCCTAGCAATCATCGTTTTGCTGTTGTGAGCAATTATCATAATTTGTGGTCCGTATATGCTACAGTAGAACATTATAGAAAACCAGAAGCCAGGAGATTGGCTGGCTTTGTACAAGGGAAGGAAGTTGGGTCTAATCTTCTTTCTCAAAAATGTGGGGTGGCAGCCATATACAACTCAGAAACTGATTTTTTAAAAAAAGTGACAGGGACAGTGTGTTGCCACTGTATTAACACTTTACTTTTTCTTCCTGTGTCTACTTATGGGTTGTTAGGGAAGCCCCCTGGTTGTAAGTCCATACATGTAGTGGTCAGATCCCAGCTAGAAATGAAAGAAGGCTGTGCCCTGGCAGCATATCCATCTGGCTGAAAATAGTGCATCTTTCCCTCATTCTTAGCTATGATTAGAAGTGTTGGGACAAGCAGGTAAAGGTGTGTGGCTGAACAAAGTAGGAATGAGTGAAAAAATTGTTTAGTTTGCACTTCAGTGTTCAAATGTAACAAATCTTCCAGAACCTAGAGAAAGACCAAAACTAGAGCTGTCTTTTGAATTCTGATGTTTGTGATAATGCTTAAAAAAAGGTGTACTGGTATATTTGAAACAGTGCATGCTAAAATGTGTATATTGGGGAAAAGTGAGAAAATGTGCACAAAATGCTTCGTTCAAGTGGGGGGGAAACACTTTAAATGCCTATGTTTGTAAAAGTACACAATGAACTGGTCACATTTTTTAAAAATGCATATCAGAAATGCATAAGAAAATCTGTATAAATTTTCATGCAGATGGAAAGTAATCAAAATCCAATGGGAAAATGAGATAGTACAAACTTTAAAGTATGTAAAGGGATCTTGTAGCACCTTTGAGACTAATGGCTTATCTGCACAGACTATTTACTCTGTGTTGCCCCTGTCTTGGAGCTTTGAAGTCCAAATGATGCAAGGTTCTTGCCTGGTTTTGCCTCCGGGCAGTCCAGAAGAAGCCCAAGGCAAAGATGGGGGAAGACTGGGTAAACCTGTTCAAAATGGTTTTTAAAAAGCCCCAGAAAAACCTGTGTTATGCAGGAAAATCCGGATCGGGCCAGCACAGGAATACAGGTCCCATACTTGCACATCAGCTTGTACAGCCAGATGCTGCTGGAGTTGCTCTGAAGCCAGGAAGGAGACCCCCAGCACATGACCAGCCTTGATCACATACTGAGGGACTCCTTCCTGGCTTCAGAGGGAGCGATGTGCAACAACAGAGGAGGCCGCCACCAGTATGGGCTGGCATGTCCTATGGACTCCATCCCATTTTGTGTAGGTAACGGGAGTGGGGGCAGGCCTAATCTGGGGCCAGAATACATCAGTGGGAGGCTGATTGCATCTTTGTTGCATATGTAGGACTTTAACCACTAATGTGTATTTAATGTATTTCAGATATGAAACAATATTAAATATATTGAGAATACTTTGGACTATGTGTAAGCTGCATGCATCTTTGTCATTACCATAAGCCCACTCCTGTGTGTGATATTGCTCCTGTCTTCAAAATCCCCAAATCCCAGCCTTCTTTTGTGCATGTGGATAACCTTGGAGATGGAGAAATATGCCTGTGAAAAGTGAAGAACAAGAAGCATGGAATCTCAAGATGTCACTTGTATAGTAGCAACTCTTTCTTAAGTTTGCTTAACCCAAAGTGATACTGTCAGCTGCAAATCATAAATGTTCATAAACCTGTGGAACAGAACTGTTGGGCTTAATTGTCTCTTCACTGTGGATAATTGGAAACATTTCCGAATGATTTACATACCATTTTGCTACTCCTGATTCAATGTGTTAATTGCAAGGGGAATTTGCCATCCTTTCATTTCCTCATTTCCTTCTCTGTCTAATCATGTCTCTCCCTTTTAGCATGGAGTAGAAACACTTTGTATTCTGTATAAATATTATCTGCAAAATGTCTTTTTCCAGCTAGTACAGCAGCCAGCATTATCCAGTGCTCCCCAGCAGGGTTTTTTTTTACATGTAAAATATAAACACAAGTTCTGACGACCATCTAACACAGTAAAGACGCAGCAGTGAACTGTTGCACATAAAGCAAATGAACCTTTACTAGCTTTTCTCATCAAAAGTGGTACACCAATACAGAAATGAAACCACCTGTGGGATTCCCATCCACACCCAGAAACATACACACAATTGTGCAAAATATAAAAGTCTGTACTCTTTAGATAGAGGCTTGTGATTGTCAGATTAGACTACTGTAGTCAAAACTGCCTGCCTAGATTTGCTCTGGTGTATTGTAACTTGGAAAAATTCACAAAATGCTATTGTGACATATTAGCTAATGTGTCTTTGCCATTGTAAAATCTGTTGTGGCTGTTATATTTTCACTTTCCTCTTAAAAAGCACAGTTTAGTGTGGTGCTGTTATTCTGTCACAGATTACACAAGGATGCAAGGGATGTTTGTAGGCGAAA
Source organism: Gambelia wislizenii (assembly GCA_030847615.1). NCBI lineage: Eukaryota > Metazoa > Chordata > Lepidosauria > Squamata > Crotaphytidae > Gambelia > Gambelia wislizenii. Next base: position 165,857,142 of record JAUMIR010000002.1, read on the forward strand.
ACATTGTCTTTAGCTTCAATATTTAGCCTTTGGGAGGGAGCAAAGACATGATTCTCAAAAGCTGGGTGTCCTTTCCTGTATTCTACAACCACTGCTGATGATAGGTAGAAAATCCTGGCTCTTGTGACTCTCCTCTGTAGCTGCAGCCTTATTTGTATATTTGTATTATGCTTCTTGACTTCTTCTTATCATTACCTGGCCGCCATCTATCTATTTTTGTTGTTGTTCTTGTTTATGGAGTTGGAGCTGCTAGAGGATTCTTTAAGTTTTTTGCAATCTCTCTTGAGCTTTTGAAGTTTCACCTGTACCACTTTGGATGAAGAAGGAATTGATTGAAGTTTGCAACATGCATTCCTCTAGACCAATGGTGCACAGCCTTTGGCCCTCCAGATGTTTTGGCCTCCATCTCCCAGAATTCCTGATCATTGGACCAGCTGGCTCAGGCTTTTGGGACTTGAAGGTCAAAATACTTGGAGGGCCAAAGGTACACCACTGCCACCCATATTTAGAACTTCTAGGCTTCACAATGTGAGTCTGCGGCTTCCCTGCCTTTGCAGTTGTCATCTAGCATGTAATCCACTAAGCTTGAGGAAGAGGCAAAGAAGGAAGTCCTTCTGAGAAGCCAGCTCTGTCAGACTCAGCCTCTCAGCTGATTGACCAACATTTTTTGGCTCCTTCTTTCCTTGAGCCATTATGGTACTAGCAGTCATGATAAGAAGATGAATAGTGTCTTCCTGTATTGCAGCATTTCTGCTGCATTTAATCTTGTCATTATATCAGCCTCATAACAATTACTACTTGTGTCTGGAAGTTCCTGTCCCCATTGCTCTTTTGTTTTGTGTAGTGTCTTTTTTAGATTGTAATTCTCAGGCCAATGATATGGAAAGCACTCTGAGGGGTTGTCTAAATGGCAAAAATACTCTTCACAGAATGCAAGGAGAATACGACCTGTCTTAATGGCATCCCACATCATATCACCATATTTGAAGGAGAGGGGCTAAATATGCCATATACTCTGCAGGAAAATCCTTTGAGGCTTTCCCCAAAGTTTTTTAAAAAATAGTGGGGGGAAGGCGTATTATTGCTTATTGGGACAAGTAGTTTGTTTTGATTCACTTTCCCAAAGGAAAGTGATTGGCTGGACGAGTGCAGGGGACAGGGCTTGCTAACAAGGCAGGCACCCTGAACTGCCGTGTTTTTCCCCCCCACCTTAGTGAGTGAGCACTAATGTGATAAAATGGGGTTTTGTGTTTGTTTTGCTTTTCTGTTAAGGTGAAATATTGCTCTATTGCACCTTGGGAATAGTTTTTTTTTAAAATACTGTTCCGTGGCAGCAAATTGGTAAGTAAAAATGCAAGTAATTCACTTGAGGCCACTATCTTGATTTGCAGGCATGCCCGTTTGCACAGCAAAAGTTGATAGCTTTGCATGCCTGCGATCTACCTACCCCCCCCCAATTAAGACAAATTGCAGCTGCTGTGAGTTGCCTTTACTGCAAAGCAATCTGTTTCTTTTTGCCTGGTATAGCCAACCCCCCAGAACCTTTCTAGCTGTAGAGGGGGGACATAAACTATTTTAAACCAGCAAAAAGTACTTCAAAGCCCCCACTCCTGCAACTCCATCTGTTGGTATGATGACATGGCCTCTCTATGTACTATTGTACTTTGATGATACTCAGAATAATTGGATGAATGGATTTTGCATGAGACATAAATTTTGGCAGCACAATGGTCATGAGGGCCACAATATGGACAAATGGACCATTTAGAAAATTCCACTTTTTAAACTGAGAAAAACTTAAGACCTGCAGAAGACAAACAATGCATAGATATCAGGATTGGAATGCATAGATAACAGTAAAGCATTAATATTTGGTGAACATACAAGACTGATCCAGATGGTTTCGGTATTTTCAAATTAGACCATACCTGCATCTTCAACTGCCACACTATTGATCAGCGGCAGCTGGTGGAATCTGCTGCCGTAGGAGGTAGCAAATTCATGCAGGATTTTGCTGCTACTTCTCTGGAAGCTGTTTTGAGAGGTATAGGTACTCTACCAGTGCCAAACAGAGACAGAGTCCTGTTCCCATCTGATTTTGGAAGCTAAGCAGGGTCAGTTCTGTTTAGCATTTGGATGGGAGATCACCAATGAATACCAGGTGCTGTAGGCTATATTTCAGAGGAAGAGAATGTCAAAACCATCTCCGAGTATTCCTTGCCTAAGAAAAGTTTATGAAACTGGGGGAGAGAGAAAGCTCCCATACAACTTGGAGCAGCTGCAGGATTAGTGGCAGTAAAATCTTTAGCCCCTTGCTGTTGGCTTTTAACAGCTTCTTCCAATATTCTAGTCAGGACACAAGATAGAAAGAACAAGATTGTGTTGGAAGTGCAACAAACCTTAGCACTGAAGAGACAAGAATGCCTCAGAGTGGGCAGTAGGATTAGGGTTAGATAGTCTGAGTGACCCATAGTATCCTCCTTGCTTGTTTACCTATCCTGCTCCCTCTATAGAATCATAGAATTGTAGAGTTGGAAGAGACCACAAGGGCCATCCAGTCCAACCCTCTGCCACGCAGGAATCACGATGAAAGCATCCCTGACAGATGGCCATCCAGCCTCTGTTTAAAGACCTCCAAGGAAGGAGACCCCACCACGCTCCGAGGGAGTGTGTTCCACTGCCGAACAGCTCTTACTGTCAGAAAGTTCCTCCTAATGTTGAGGTGGAATCTCTGTTCCTGGAGCTTGCATCCATTGCTCCGTGTTCCAGTCTCTGGAGCAGCAGAAAACAAGCTTGCTCCATCCTCAACGTGACACCCCTTCAAATACTTAAACAGGGCTATCATATCGCCTCTTAACTGTCTTTTTTTCCAGACTAAACATACCCAGCTCCCTAATTCTCCCCTCATAAGGCATCGTTTCCAGACCTTTCACCATTTTAGTTGTTCTCCTCTGGATATGCTCCAATTTGTCAATATCCTTTTTGAATTGTGATGCCCAGAACCCAGAACATAGTATTCTAGGTGAGGTCTGACCAAGGCAGAATAGGGCGGCACTATTACTTCCCTTGATCTAGACACTATACTTCTATTGATACAGCCCAAAATCTCATTGGCCTTTTTTGGCTGCCGCATCACACTGTTGGCTCATGTTCAACTTGTGGTCTACTAGGACTCCTAGATCCCTTTTGCACGTAGTCTCGTTCAGCCAGGTCTCTCCCATCCTATATCTATGCATTTCATTTTTCCGCCCTAAGTGCAGTACTTTACATTTCTCCGTGTTGAATTTCATTTTGTTAGCTTTGGCCCAGCTCTCCAGTCTATCCAGGTCATTCTGAATTTTGATCCTGTCCTTCGGTTTAAAGACACCCTATTTTGTTGTGTTTCATTTCCTAAAGCCCTGAATTCTACCAAATGCCATCAACAGCAATTCTGGGATAATTTTTAGAATATAAATGCCTCCTGCCATAAAAAGATGTTGAAGCTGGCTTGCACAGGATAAATTTGTCAGGTATTTCTCACAGGCCCCCATCTAGTGTGGCTCTGGTCAGGGGTGTGGCAAATGGTTGCCCCCCAAGAAGCTACTCCAGGGTAATGATGTACTGATAGGGATATTTCCAACTCTTCTTCTTCCCAGAGTTTTCTTTCAGCTCTCTCTAGAATGCAGCTAGTTTAGATTAGCACCCCGAGTAACTTTCCTATCTTAGAACCTTTAATAAAGCCTTTAGATTTTCATCCTCTAAGCCAGGGCTTCTTAAACTTTTTGCACTTGCGACCCCTTCTTGCCTGAAAAAATCCTAAGTCACTGGTGTCTTTGCTCTTTAATCAGGATCTTTAGCAGCTGCATACACTCCATCAGATGAGCATATACATAAGAAATTGTTCTTGACATAAGGGAGAAAATATATCTGTGAACATCTGGGGGGGAGGTTGGGGGAATAATCATGTATTTCCGTGAGATATTAGTATTGGAGAAGGGTGCTTTAAAATGGTATACTACTCCTTGTGTCTTAAGTACCTAGAAATTATAGCTGAAATGGCTGGAAATGTCAAAAGAAGAAGAAGAAGGTTGATCTCACCTCTGCTACCCTTTCCTGTCAGCTTGTTCTTTGGAAAAGAGCTATTGAGAGAAAGTAAAAACTGTATTGGGAAAATATAGGATATAATGTGCTGCTTGATTCTGTTCTTGAGCAAATGGCCATAAAGAGCATTGCTTTAGATTTTTATGCCAGGCACATAACCACTCCCTTGCCAGAGCACTGACCTTCCTCATCTATTATGTTTCTTGATTGAGAACCTCAAGTGTCCTTTAGATATTGTCCTCCTTTTCAGAAAAGCCTTTTTTTTGTACAGGTTCTGGAGACTTGCTTGCATTCCACCAAACTGTTATAAATGGGGGGGGGGGGAAACCCATCCCTCACAAGATATGGGCATTTTATTCACACACACACACACACAGAGAGAGAGAGAGAGAGAGTATGGAACAGGCTGAGTCAATGTTTCCTTTCCTTAATTCATGGTTTAGCCTGTTAGTCCCTTCTTCACTGCCTGCGACCCCTACCATGTTATGTTTATTGATGATTAATCACCAGCAAGCCCCATTAAGTAGCTTCTCTTTTAGTAGGTGCCATACATGGAAAGCTATTTTTCCTTGTCTGCCCTCCCTATCTACCAAATATGTACTGAGATGGCCTCCTAGTGCAATGCTTTTTTATTCATACTAGGATAGCTGTCCCCATCATAACATACATTATAGGAGACTGTAAAAGTTATAAATTAATAACTCACTTTATATATATTTTATATGACTGTAAAAGTTATAAATTACTAACTCACTTTATACATTTATTCATATATTTCATAAATTGTTTTGTGTGTGTTTTCTCAGAATCCTTTCACATGGTTCAGCTCCATGGTGTTATTTTAGGAAAAAATATTAGATTGTTTTACATGTGGGTGGTGAGTGGCTGAGGGAGGGAGGGGCCCTTGTGAGGCTGGGGGTGTAGATGCAAATTGAGTCAAAGAAGTGGATTGTGAGGTAGAGAGGGAATTTGCATGTGGGTTGTGATTGGCTGAGGGAGTGAAACGGATTGGTTGGGTATGTTTCGCAAGCAGCCAATCAGCACACTGGGAAAGGAAACATACCCAAGAGTTTTTTATATATAGATAGATTAGCGTATGACCACCTGTGCAGCTCCTTCAACTCATTTAGTATTTACATCAGCAGGAGGTGAAATCCATATCTGAGGCAAGGGTCATTAGGATGTTCTTCAGAATCTTTCTTTGCTTTGAACCTGTGGTTCAAATAATGACAGCTGCCTACCAGTTTATCAGATATTTACATTTTAAATGCTAAATGGTCTACTGGAGAGGTGGGCTATGTGTATTGCAGGCCTTTAGCTATTTTGGCTTTGTGGGCTTTTCCCACAAGGTGTCATATACATTGGCAGTACTGCCAGCATAATTAAAAAAAACACACCCAAACATGAGAAGAATCAGATCCAAAGAAATGTACAGCTACATGCACAAGGGAGGCTTGAGTTTTGGGACTTGTTCTCAAATAGCAGCAATCTCTCTCTCTCTCTCTCTCTCTCTCTCTCTCTCTCTCTCACTCACACACATACACAAACACACACACACGAGATTTTCAGACAACACTGTTATAGTGTTACTATTCCACTTTATTTGCTATGGCTGCCTCCTCTTGAATCCTGGGATTTGCAGTTTAGGGAGGGGCACTTACAACTTTCAGCCAGAGAGCTCTTAGGTCTCACTAAACTGCAAACCCCAGAATTACATAGGAGGAAGCCAGAGCAGTTAAAGTGGAATAGTAACACTATAACAGTGTAGTCTGAAAATCTCCACACACACACACACACACACGCTTTATGGCAAGCTGCTAGAAGCCAATATTTAATTATTTCTCTCTTGTGACTTTTTGCTGCTATAGTCACAGATGTTTTAAATTCCAGGAGTCTTTGAACTCATTGCCTATTATATGTCTTTCAACCTGGGATAGATCAGAAGTGGAGTAGGGCTATGAGGGCTGATGCAAAGGCCTATAGAAAGATGCAACAGAGGTGTTCATTAGCTCACAGATCTGCAGACTCCTCTTTTGTTTCACAGGCTGTTTTGGTATTTTGCTTACTGGTAGCTGAAAAGTACAAGAAAGTGCTGCCAAGTCCTCTGCTTTAGATATTTTCCTAAATAATTATTCAGATATTTTGTGTTGCACAATGGACAGAAAATCCACTTCGTGGTGAAATAACATGAGAACAATTAAAAATATAAAACATATTTTTTAGGACTTAAAGAGCAAGTCAAAGCAAAATTATAATGCTGCACTGAACTCACAAAAGTGCATCCAAAGCCAAATAACATTTAAAAACAATTAAAGAAATACAAAACGTACAAACAATATTAAAACCAAAAGAGCAGGGGATTGTCTAGATAGTGAAAATACTCCTCATAGAATTGGAGTAGAATACCTTTTGTCCCAACAAGATCCCGCAGTGATTCACATTATTGAGAAGGAGCGGGGAAACTCCAAATACTGCAGGCAAAAGCCTTTGCAACTTTTCCTGAAGTTTTTTTTTTTTTTTAATGCATGGAAATGCGCATTATTGCTCACTAGGACAACCTATTAGAATCGCAGGGCATTCTCAGTGAGGGCGGAACTGGAAATCTGATTGGACAGATGTGTGTGGGGGGGTGGGCTTTCCGTCAAGGAAGCGTTTGGAAGCACCATTTTGGACCTTTGTGGTATTGATTGTGCACTTTTTTGCTGAGCTGAGGTGATCAAACAGTTTTTTAAAGCAGAAGGTTGCACTTGTACACCTTTAATTTACGTTTTTTTAAAAATACTATGCAGCGATGGCAACTTGTGGAGAATAATAATGTGAGTAAATCACTCACGGCCACCATCTTGATTTGCAGGCATGGCTGCAAGTCAACTTCAAACACAGATAGCTTTGCATACCAGTGATTTTGCCAAAAGATGTGGAGAAAACGGACCTCTTGGTCCGTTCACCTGAATATAGGGACCTTTTTGAAAAGTACTTTCATTCTCCTAACTGGAGACAACTACCTTCCTGGACCCACTCGTTAGTCCTCTCCAAGCTTATGGCACATATCTTCAAGTCTATGGCATCCTGCAATCTTCACCTTCTCTCTTGGAAGGCAGCCTTTGTATTACATCTGTCAGGGCGCACACTAGTTCCTCTGAGCATGTGAAATTGATTAGCAAAGGCACATAGCGCATTTGGAAGACTTTACAAAAGAGTCTGGAGTAATAAACACCTGAGGCGAAGCACAAAAATCAGTGTGTATAGAGCCATTGTACTGTCTATTCTCTTTTATGGGTCTGAAACTTAGGTCACCTATCGCCAACACTTATGACTATATTCCCCATTCCAGATTCTTTCAATATTATTTTTAATGTTGGCCATTCTACACAGTCAAATGCTTTAAATATTCCTAATGCTAATATCCCTGCTTTTGCTTTGCCAATTATATGTATTTTATTTAACACCCTTCCTATTAAATTTGACATTTGTCTTCCTTTCACAAATCTACATTGGTCCTTTAATATATATTTATACATACAACTATTCATTCTCTTTGCCATTAGTGCTGATAATAACTTTGCATCTTGATTTATCAATGATATAGGCCTGTATGATCCAGGGTCCAACAAATCCTTATCTGGCTTTGGTATCCATATTATCAATGATTGTTGCCATGATGGAGGGACTTTATCTCCAGTTATTATATTATTATATAATTCTAATAATTTAGGTATCAACTTCTTTTTAAATACTTTATAATAATCTGGTCCTAACCCATCCATTCCTAGAGCTTTCCCACTTCTTAAATTGTTTATTGCTTCCTCTACTTCCATTTTCGTAATTGGTTTTTCTAATAAATCCCTATCTTCCTCTTCTATTTTAATCTTCCAATTTTCCCCTACATATTTTTCTATTTGTTCCACTGATTTATTCCCTGACTGTTACAGGTCTTTATAAAACTCCTCAAAAATTGTTAGTTTTTCCTTTATTGCTCTACACATTTTACCTGTTTTATCTCTAATCCCATTTATCATATTTCCCATTTTCTTCTTCTGTGTGGATCTAGCCAACATTTTTGAATTTTTATTACTAAATTCAAAATATTCCCTTCTTAAATAAATTAAATTTTCCTGTACTTCATCTACTTCTATTTTATCCAATTCCTCCCTCTTTGCTCGTAACTCAATATAAGTTTGTTTTTTCTTGTTTAATATATATTTAGTTTCCAATAATTCTATTTCCCTTTCTAATTTCCCATTTCTTTCTTCTTGCCTTTTTTTAAGTTAAAGGTTTCTTTTATGTATATCCCCCTTGTCACAGCTTTCATAGTATCCCACAAAATTCCTTTTGATACTTCTTTATCATTTAATTCCCATAATTCTTGCCATTCATGCTCAATTTTTTCTACTATGTCTCTGTAATTTAAAATCTTTGTATTCAACCTCCACCTTTTCACCTGTTCATATTCTCTCTTCATTATAATCTCCACATTGACCAAGGCATGGTCTGTTACTTTTATATTTTCTATCTCTGAATTTATGATTTTATCAATCAATTTTTTTGATACAAAGATATAATCAATTCTTGAATAACTCTTATGTACCATTGAAAAGTATGTATATTTCCTTTCAACTCCCTTTACCAATCTCCGCACATCTTTCAACCCCTTTCTTTTTATTATTTTATTTAAATGTGTAATATTATCATATTTATCCCTTAATGAATAATTTGATTTATTTTTTATTCTTTCCATTTGCATATTAAAATCTCCTGCTACAACAATATTTTGTTCTTGCATATTCTCCATTTCTTTAAATACTTTCTCATAAAATTCCTCTTGTTTTTCATTTGGAGCATATACATTCATTAGAACATATTTATCTTCTCCCGTTTCACCTTGCATTATAATATATCTACCATTTTCCTCTTTTTTCACCATTTTAATGACAAAATTACATTTTTTTGCTATTAATATTGCTACACCTCTAGCTTTTGAATTCCCATATGCTTTTTCACAAACTCTTACCCAATTCAATTTCAATTCATTTACTCCTTCCCTTTTTTGATGTGTCTCTTGCAAAAATATTATATCCGCTTGATCCTTCTTCAATAATGCTTCAATCCTTTTTCGTTTTATTACTGTGCCAAGGTCATGAACATTTAAGGTTGATATCTTTAATTTGTTAACCATTAGATTCCTTATTACATTTTCTATAAGATCTTCTGGCTCCAAAAAGTGACCTACCTTCCCCATACCCACCCCTTCCCAATTCTTCCCCATTCCCTTCCCCCCTCCCCCTTTCCCTTCTTTACCTCCCCACTTTGTCTTCCCAAGGCAAATTGCCTTGCTCATGACCCCCCAGGTCTTCCAGGTGAGGAGTGGCAAAGAGATCATCCAATGGCCCAGAACTACTCCCTCCCCCCGAGTGCTCATAAAAATAAAAACATTTCCCCTCTTTTTTTCCCCTGTAATTTTTTTCTTCTTCCTTTGCTTTCTTCATCTGTCTAAACTTTTCCTCCTCTGCTGTCCGCTCCTCCATCAGTTCCATACTCCTTCTTATGTACTCTGACTCCTCCAACAATCGCAGTCCTTCTTCTGGTGTTTCCATTCTATATCTTTTTCCTGCCCATTCAAAATTCAAAAACACTGGGTATCGCCAAGCATATTTTATACCAGCTTTCAAAAGAGTAGAAATACAAGGCTTCATCGATTTTCTCCAAATTACTGTTTGTGGACAGTAGTCATTATATAATTCCACCCTTACATCTCCATACTTCAGTCTCTCTGGATGTTTCTTGACTGTTCTCATCAATTCCTCATTGTTATTGTAATTAATAACTCTAACAATAACATTTCTTGGCAAAATACTTCTCCTTCTTGTCAGCTTAATGTCCTCATCACTCCATTTCACAGCTGGGGTCACTTGCTGTAGCCATTTCAACACTTCAGATTTCAGATTAGATCCTTGATCTTTCCCCACAGATTCTGGCAGGAACCTTATTCTAAAGATATTCCTGCGTTTATAATCTTGCATGTATATCAATTTTTTTCCATATCTGTGAATTTCTTCATATTGTCCTGGATCTGACTGCTTTGAAGTGTTTCGGTTTTAATTATTTCTTTGTTCTCTTTTACTATAAGAGAACAAGAATATCTTTAAGAATATCTCCTTGTATTCCTTGTATTTTTGTACTCATTTCCACAAATCTTTCTTCAGATCTTTTCCTCTCCTTCTGCATTTCTTATCTTATACTTGCAAACTCTCAAAACATTCTCTTTTTGTCTTCTCTAAATTCTGTCATCATTTTTGTAAAGAGAGAATCCATATGAGTTTTAATATCCCCTGTGCTTTCTCCCCTTCTTTCCCTCCCCCTTGGGGGTAGAGGATCTAAGGCTGAGGCAGCTAAAGGAAGGGTAGTTTCTTTTTCCATCCTTAGTCCTTCTGGTTCACCCTTGTTATTCTGTACTTCCAGAGGTATTTTTTCTAATCTCTTATGAGATCTGTCCGATGGTTTATCTAATGTTTGTGGCCTCGACCAACTTTTTCCTGCAATATTTCTTCTTTTTTTAGACATAAGAAAATCAAAACACTCCAAACTTTCGTTCCTCCCCTTCTGTGTATGGCCCCTCCTTCCTCCACCACTTACTATTTTTTAAAATCTTTCCACTTATTCTCCAGTTAGATCAATTAGGCCTTCTCCTGTTAAATCATCCTTTTCATTTGCCTACAGTTGTTCGCTGCTTCCTCCAACCTTAGTGATTTATTAGCAAAATGTTCTTTTTAGTTAGGCAGCTCCAATATCGGGCAAAACCGAAAGTAATTATTTGTTTACTTTAGGCTTTTTTGAGCTGCAGTTTTCTCTTCCATTAACATTCCTTAGTGATTCACAGCCATAAATCTTCCCTCAAAAGCTCTCCTCATGCCTTTTTGTGGGGAAATTATTCATTTAATTCCATTACCTTGAGCACCCGTCTTGGGAATTGCTTCCTACGCCATTGAAGCTTGGCTCCTCCCCTCATCTGTCGTGGTTTCTAAAGAGCTATACATTGGCTATTTTGGGGCAGAGCAGTGTCCTTTATGAAATAATGTTCCCCCCCATGGTATCTTTCTTCACTAATTACATCCTGTATATCTTCTAGAGTTGTACATTTGTTGTTGTTAACTGCTGTGTGTCAACTTTGACTTATAGTCAACTTTATAGTCAACTTTTGACTTATAGCTCTGCTCAGGTCTCCTGACTCAGGGCTATGGCTTCCTTGATTGAGTCTATCCATCTGAAATACAATCTTCCTCTTTTCCTACTGCCTTCTATCTTACTAAGCATTATTGTCTTTTCTAGTGAGTCATGTTTTCTCATGATATGGCCAAAGTACAACATTCTCAGTTTAGTCATCTTGGTGTCTAGGGAAAGTTTAGGCTTGATTTGCATTAGGACCCAATTATTTGTCTTTTTAACAGTGCATAATATTTGTAGAACTCTTCTCCACCATCACATTTCAAAGGCATTGATTTTTTTTTCCCTATCAGCTTTCTTCATGGTCCTGCTTTCATAGCCATACATAGAAATTGGAACTATGATGGCATGGACAATCCTAACTTTAGTATTCAATGATATAGCTTTACACTTCAGGATCTTGTCTAGTTCCTTCATAGTTGCCCTTCCAAGTCCTAGTCTTTTTCTGATTTCTTGACTGCAGTATCCATTCTGATTAATACCTGAGCCAAGAGATGGAAAATCTTGGACTACAGGTCCCCCCCCCCGTATCCGTGGGAGATGCATTCCCAGACTTACAATGGGTGTCTGAAACTGTGTATAATAAAGAACTGCTATGATAATATAGAGTCACACTGGAGGACCTTGCAATGTCTAGAAACACCTCCCCCCCCCAGCAGTAAGTAAGTGAAACCACAGGTACCAATCCCGGGTAAACCTGTATTTCAATGTCTTCACAGTCTATTGTAAAGTTACTGTATGTAAACTATCTGTAGTTATTATTTTTGTTTTCTTAATGAACAACTGTATACATGCCTTTGCAGTTTCCTCCTTGAATTTTTTCAATAATCATTCCAAGTCTTTGCTATTTTCTGCTAGGAGTATGGTGTCATCTGCATATCGTAAACTGTTGGTGCTCCTTCCTCCAATTTTCATGCTTTCTTTCTCAAAGTCAAATCTTTCTTTACATATAATATGTTCATTGTATAAGTTAAACAGATAGAGTGATAAATGCAGGCTTGCCTGACTTCCTTGCAAATTTGAAACCATTCCTTTTGTCCTTATTCTATCCTGATAGTAGCCTCTTGTCCCGAGTACAGATTAAACATCAGGGCAATAAATTGTTGTAGCACACCCATTTGTTTAAGAGCGATCCATAGTTTTTCATGATCTACACAATCAGAAGCTTTGCTATAATGTAGAAAGCACAGACTGATTTTCTTCTGGAATTCTTTGGTATGCTCATTTGTCCAACATATGTTTATAATATGATCCCTAGTGTCTTTTTCCTTTCCTGACCCCAGCGTGAACATCTGGTATTTCTCACTGTATATATAGTAGAAGTTTTTATTGTACAATTTTGAGCATCACTTTGGTTCTGTTTCTCAATGTTTGTTGTAGTAGTTCTCTTTATTCCTGTGTACAAGTTGCTGAACAGTTGCAATCAGGATTCTGAATCTATTTCTGTCACCTTGTCTTTTGCTTCTCGTCTATCCTTAACTGTTTGGACAGTTTCACCTGCCTTCCCTTCAGATTTCTCTTTCTTTTTGGTGGCAGATAGTCTTGTTGTATTCTTCCCTGACAATCTCCCTGGGATCTGTCCAGAGTTCTTCTGGCTTATAGTCAACTAGGATTAATAGTGCAAATCTATTTTTGCATTATCTTTAAATTCTGCGGGGATGTTCTTCAGGTTATATTTGGGCACAGTAATTGATTTAGGATGCTTCTTTAGCTTTACTCTGATCATTGATATCAACAGATTATGATCTGTGCCACAATCTGCCCCTGGTCTTGTTTTTGCAGAGAGAATGGAGCTTTTTTATCTTCTGTTTCAAATTGTGCAGTCTATTTGATTTCTGTAGTGGCCATCAGGTGATGTCCATGTATACAGTTGCCTCTTGGGTTGCTTGAAGAATGTGTTTGCTCTCAACAAACTATTGGCCTCACAAAATTCAGTCAGTTGCTCTCCTGCTTCATTTCTTGATCCTACGCCAAATTTTCCTACAATCTTTTATTCTGCTCTATTTTCCACTTTTGCATTCCTATCGCCTATGATTAACAACACATCTTGTCAGGTGTGTTGTCAATTTCCTCCTGGACTCCAGCATAACATCTCTCCATTTCTTCTTCTTCTGCCTCTGTATTTGGAGGATAAACTTGGATTATAGTTATATTGCTGGATTTTCCCTGAAGTCTTACTGATATTATTCGGTCAGACTTTGCATTATATACTTTGAGTGCTTTTTGCTACATCTCTCCTCACCATTAATGCCACCCATTAGATTTTCATTTGCTGAGTAAAACACTGTCTAATTAACTGACTCAATATGTCTAATTCCTGCCCATTTTAACTCACTTACCCAAGTATTACAATGTTTATACATTCCATTTCTTGTTTTACTGTGTCTAGCTTCTCTTGATTCATGTTGCTTCTCACATTCCATGTTCCTATAATATGTGTTGTGCTGCTTTGGACTTTTTTTCCCACTTCTGAGAATGTCAAAAGCTGAATGTCCTTTCAGCTTGAAACCAGTTGTGTCATTAACCACAGTGCTATACTCATAGTTGTCCTTTGCTCTACCTCATTGAGTGCCATCAGACCTGACACTATCTATTGTTTCATTTTGGATTGTCTCATCATAAAGCTTTTATGGTAAATGACATTCAAAAGGGGTTTACCGTGCCTCCTTCTGCAGAGTACAGTATGACCTCTGTATCTGCAGGACCTATATCCACAGATTCACTTATCCATGTCTGAAAAAAAATATGGTCTCTCTAGATACTCCAGCATGATTTTATGGTATGCTTGTTCTGGAAGCTGACCATAGAGTCATGCTGGAGGACCTAGAAGATGCCTAGAGAGGTGTTCTCTCTAGGCGTCTTCTAGGTCAAAAAGCATGATTCTATGATATGATCTATGATATGGGCCAGACGTTGCTCATTTTAGTAGGGTTTGCTATTATCTGTGGTTTCCGGTATCCATGATAAGTCCGGGATGTATCCCCCATGGATACAGGGATCATACTGGACTAACAAGTGTTAGCTATGATGCCATTGCCATTATCTCTGAGAGATCTGCTACCCTCAGCATAGCCTCTTGCCTCATAGGAGCACACAATCCCACCGCTGCAGAAAGGTAGTGCCATAGGTGGGAGAGCTATAAACACTGCACATGATTTTCCAACACCCCTGCCCCTTTAATCCTGTGAAGAAAGTTAGGTTGACAAGTTACAATTGGGTCAAGGTGACTGCTTGAGTATTATGTTATGGGGAAGCCAGGATTTCACACTGTCTGTAATGTGCTTTGGGCAGAGGAAGTGGGTATGTATATAAAGTTCATACATTGGATACAAGAGAAAGCTATAATTTTGAATAGATCTGATAAAAGCATTTTGATGTTAGCGCAGTACAGTATAAAATATTATAGTTATTGTTAATCATGCTATGTGTATATAGGCATACAAAGAGAGCATTGTATTTATTGATTTGGAGTTTTTCTTTCAGACTCTCCTAAACTCAGTACCAAAATTCCAGGGTTTCTCTGCTTAAAATAGTAGTTTTGTGATTATTTCTCATTTTATTAATAACTTTTGCAGTCTTGTTGCCTGGCCACACTCTTTTGACTACACTGTGATGTCACTCAATCACATGTCCTGTTTTGTGTCTGTGAAATGTTAGTCGGTATGTGTCTGTGTAGAACAGGGGTGGGGAACATCCAAGGTTTGGGGCTGTATTGGCCTTCCATGGGACTCTAGAAGGCTGCACTTCTCCATTACCCCCCCCGCCCCATCTCTCCCCAAATTTCTTACCACCAAACAACCAAAACCATTCCAGTCCTTTGAGGTATGTGTTGCTACTGGTCACATTTTGAGGCATACCCCCCCCAGCCCCAAGCAGGCCTCCCCCCCACTTTCAAATCAAGAAATGATCAGATTTCCTAGTCTGCTTGCTTCTTGTGTTTAAAAGGGCTATTAGAGAAGTTTTGGAAAGGTCCTGTAGGAGCCCTCTGAAAACATGTTTGAATTACTTAATAGCTCCTGCTCCCTAAAATGGGGTGTGTGGCCTTTTTGAGGCAAAATAAATAATTTCTCCAAGCTCTTAGGGGCACAAGGAATCTTGTAGGGCAACAAAAGTGACCTTTACCTATCACTGACGTGCAACTTCATGGCCAAAATTAGGTCCATAATTCTAGGGCTTAGAGGAAACAGTGGAAGCAGTTTCCTGAAAGCTTTCTTCTCAATATAAAGCACTATAATAATCTCCATGCATTTAATTTTCCCCTTCCTGTCTAACCATGGAAAATGTGTAAAAATTGCCATTTATTTTTCTGTCATTTGGGTGTTCATTAAAATCACAGAGAATGTGCTTTGGAATGAAATGGTTATTGCTTGAAGGGGTAGAATGTGGTAGCTGTATTTGGTAACATTTGTTTGTAAAACTAAAAGGATGTTGTTTTCTCCATACTGTTTGGTTCTTTGCATCCTGGGGAAAAAGCCAATTATGGATGGCATTTTAAAGATCAGTTGATATGTGTGGGTCGAAAGAGCTTTTCTTCTGTTTATTTCCCATTATTTATGATGACTCGTTTTCTTTTCCCTTTTAGGTACTATGCTATCTGCTGCCAGCCACTGGTTTATAGGAATAAGATGACTCCCCTGCGCATTGCTTTAATGCTGGGAGGCTGCTGGGTAATCCCAATGTTTATTTCTTTTCTCCCTATAATGCAAGGCTGGAATAGCATTGGCATCATGGACTTGGTAAGTAGATCCCAGTTGTCTGATCTTAAGCAAATTCCCTATCTGACTAAGACACACACTTCTTATATTGGCCAACATACCTCTTCTCTTAGGAGATTATCACACAAGGCTATTTTGCTCCAGCAATAGCATTTTAAAAGGAGAACAAAAACATACACTTTGAAAACGTTGAGCATCACACCTCTCTTCTTTTGCACAAATGTGCTGCTTTGGAAACTCCCCTAGTGTGATAAGTCTTTTCGCTTCAATGCTGGCATTCAAGCAGTCACATGGTAGGACTGGGCCTGATTCTCCTCCCTCCCTCTCCCCCTTGCTATTCCAAAGCAGGCTAACTCCATGCCTGTTTTTTTTTTAATCTTTGCTGTATTTGCATAATTACTGCAAAAACTATCTAAACATTATTTTTACTTTTTATTTTTGTGGTAATTATGCAAACACAGCAAAATGTTTTTGTTTTATTTTTAATGGACAGACACAGAATTAGCCTGCTTTGGAATAGTGAGGAGGAGGGAGAAGAATCAGCCCCTGTGACTGTTCTAATGCTGGCATAGAAGTGAAGAGACTTATCATACCAGCTAACTCCTGGAATAGCACCAATATTGGGAGTCCATTGACAGGTTTTTCCCATCAGTGAAAAGGATCACCACACTAATGGAGTGATTACACACAAGCAACAGGACAGGGGTGACATCATGTGATAAGGTTCAGCCATAGAGCTACTATCCTGCTTTAATTCCATTTTTTTGCTTCGTGTGATAATCTCCTTAGAAAGTGACAATCCCACCAAAGAGGTTTTAAAAAGAAGCTGCAAAATATTTGCAATTGCTTCCACATCATTTATGTTGTTGTACCTAGAAGCTGGAAGACAGTTTCCTCTCATGCCATAGTACAAGCTAAGGTGCTTAGGGATGTGTCAATCTTTGTAAAATCGAAACCACCCACTGTTTGTTTCAACTTTAGTGATTCTTTTACCCTACAGGCAAACTTATGAGTTTGACACTAGCTCCCTCTCCCATTTATGACTCTTTGTAGTCTGGATGATTATGTTAGGCTTGATTCTTATTTCCTAATACTGTTTACAGCAATAACCATAGAAATGACCCCCAAACATATCTTATGACTCTGAAAATATCATTATTGTGAATTTAAGGACAATGAAAAACTACTGATAGACTCCTAAAGCTGCAAGGGGCTGTAAAATTATATTGAATCTCATTCCTTGCAGTGAGTCATTACCAAGTCACTGGTGATTTTTCACTTCATTCAGAACTACTCAGAAGTGAAGTAATGCATGCAGTTTCTAGCTGAACAAAACTCTCTTGGCCATTTTTGTTAGAGAAATGTTACCATAAGAGAAGGCAATTTGGATTTTGAGGTGGTAAAGGCAGGGAGCACTTGACCCTTCTCTGACCCATCATTTTTCTTCTGTAGCATCCTCTGAATCACTTACCCATTCATCCTGTTAATGTGGCATTCTAGGTGTGCATTTGCCAAGATAAACACTTCTCTGGAATTCTCCGAAGGAAAAGTGGCTGTGGGACAGCTGCCACAGAAGAGCAGAAGTCAATTGATGGGTCAAGCATCTCTTCTCTCTCCATTTCTCTACCCTAGTTTGCTCCGCCCCATCATAGTTTTTTCGGTAATAGCCACAACAAAAAGCAACAACAGGAGCTTTGTTTTGTTACAACCATGCTGCATTCAGTTCAGGGATGAGCAAAGGATGGCTATTATTACTATTGTTGTTAATTTATATAGTACCATCTATGTGCATGATACTATACATTAAAACAAGCTTTACATTAAAACAAGCAAACAAAACAAACAGAACATTGGGTCCTGCCAAAGGTGTACAATCTAAAATAAGTGAATACATAAGTACACACAGAGTAAAGGAAGGTATAATAAACACAAGACTATAAAATCCAATTGCAGAAAAAAACAAAACAAAACCCAGCAACCATAATATAGTATGAAACAGCAAGAAAATATAAAAATAAAACAAATTAACCAATAAATATGATCAAAGTATACAAGATTACAAAACAGTATCAAACTAAAATTCCAAAAGCTTTGGAAAACAAAAAAGTTTTCAACTGAGATTTAAAAACACAGACCATTTGCCACTACCCAGTCCCTAAATCCTAAACAATGTTTGTAATTTTTTAAAAAATGCAGTAAAGCCCTTCCCTATCCTGAAAATGCCATTGGGGACAATTGTATCATTTGGGGTCAGGATAACCTGATTTTGGTAAGGGTGGCCTTTTTCTATACCAGAAATTACTTCAGATCATTACCTACTTGGGGAAAAGCCTTTACCCAGGCCTAAAACAAGCCAAAGGGCCATCAAAATGTAGAAGAACCCTCCACAGGTCCTAGAGGATGTTCAGGGGGAGGGACTCAGCAATTTTGTTTTACAAAAATGAATTTTGGAGGAATTCATGGGGGCAGGTGTGGGTGTCCATATCTGTCAGGGAGCATGTGCAGCCCCCAGACTTGGGATAGTTGCCCACCCCTGATTTCATTCTACCCTTTGAGACCTGATTTTTACAAGATGGGTACATGTCTTCTCTAACTTACATGTCTCTCCAGTATGGAGGAGTCAGGTCTCTAAACAAAGAGTGTTCTCATTAATAGCATTGGACTCTCTCAGCAAAGTGTGTCTCTGCCTGGGAATGTAAAATTAGATACTGCACATGTTTATCTAGTGAGTTTTCAATGGCTTCCCTAAATGTAATCCATTTGGTGTCCCTCATGTAAATTGCGTGTGAGCAGGCTCAAAAGAAGTTTCCTGAAAGAACTGAGAGGTAGGCGGAGACCTTTTTATATTCTTCATCAGTCCTCTCAGCTTCTGACTGTATGTGGAGATGCTTGAGTAGTTTACACATGACACTTTCCAGTCACACAGGAAAGTGGAGGAGGCTTGTAGATAAAAGATAGTCTTCCTGTTCTTCAGCTTATGTGGCTCAGGGAGCTTCTGGGACCTTGGCTAAACATGTTCAGGGACTGGCTTTTTCTTCCCCAGAGCTGTTATGCTTGGGAATTTTTTTGAATTGTAAACTTTGAAGTAATATCTCACACACACTATATCATGAGTGGGCAGCTGTGGCATCCCAGAGATTTTCCACCTACAGTTTCTGTGAGCCCTAATCAGCACAGCCAGTGGTGAGGGATAATGTGTTTTAGTCCAAAAACAAAGAACAATTCTAGTTGTTTACTCCAGACTACACAGTTCTCTGGAACCATTAAAAAAAAAAAAAAAAAGGAAACCTTTGGTAACTTTTGCACAGCACTGATTTGTCTGTGCTTGCTATAAAGTCTCAAACATTCAAGTGAAAAGTCCATGAATTTTAGGGGAGCAGGGGGGAGTAGAGGTAATACTTACTGCAAAGCAGAAGTGTTTCTTTGTCAGTAATACTATGAAAGCAAAACGAAAATTCTATTCCAGCATTGACAGTTGGAAGAGTTCAAAAAACTGGTGAACTTTTTCTGAGAGTTCATGATGACACAAAGCTGATTCCACATCAAGCCAGTTAGCCTATAATTTGTTTTAGAGTATGTAGACTAATTTTTTTATTTCGATTTTCTAGAGTATCCTTCATGAATCTGATTTCTTTACATTATAATTGCCGAAGTTTTCAGACTCCCCCTGCTCCCGCAAGTGTGTTTCTGCTAGTAGACAATCTACACAATAGTGGGGATTTTTACCTCTTATAAACATTTACACATATAGAACCTAAGCCCACTAAATAGCCCGTACATAGGTCTTCAAGAATGAGCAAGTCTGCCTCTCACCATGGTCCTGACAAAATATTCCTTTTTAGTAGGTCCATTGTTACACAGCAGCACCTAAAGAACTAAACTTGTAACCTGTGATTTCAAAAACAGCAGCCATCAGAATCCAGCCATCTCAGGAAGTTTTGATAGAATGATAATGCTTCATTGTATTCTTAAAATGCTATTTGTCTTTCACCTCAGAAGCATTTTAGCATGATGTGGGGCATATAATTAGGCATTCTGAAATACTGAGAAGTAAGTTTTAAAAATAATAAAGTGAATAGTGAGAACAGTGCTGAGTTCTACGTTAAACAAAATTCATAATCCCTAGAGGAGACATGAATTCTTACATACTCCACTGGACGTTGGCTGTGATCTGTCAGAAATACTGAGTGCTTCATAAAGTACATAGGCATCCAGACTGCCTACTATAGTACTTTAGCTAATGTGTTCTTAAAGAATAATTTCTGCTTCTGTTGATTTTCATCTTTCCATAGGATTACTTTTCTTCCAGTGGAATTTTGTTTTCACTTCTATGCACTTAACAGTTCTTTAAATTGACCCTTTTTACCCACTAGTAAGTTTGCTGTCAACAGAGCATGAGGAATAGTGATAACTCTTCCACTAGCCTCAGATCAGATTCTTTGCAGATCTTGCTTTCTATTCACGCTCCATTAGATTTAGGAGATGATTTAGGAGATGATCAGACAGGAACAAAAATAGCATCCCCATCTCACTGTCTCCTCCCCTGCCCCCCCCCACTTTCGTTCCTGCATGAGAACAAAAAGTTTCAGACACCTACCTTTGCTGCATCCTCCCCTCCCTTCGGCAGCCCAGGAGTGAATGCAGCTCACATGGAGCTGCATTCATTTCCTTGTTGAAATCCTGGGCCATTCTCACGAGAAGATGAGTGTGTAGGAAATTCAAAAGTACAAAGCAAAATACGCTTTAAAAAAAGTAAAACCAAGCACCTAAACATACTTAAAATTTTACAAGTAACACGGGGAGTGTACTAAAAAAGTGTGTCATTTACCTGGAACTCCTGATCGCACTTGGAAGTGTTTGGCATGGACCTCCCACTGATGCTGGCATTGTTCCAGCATAACGGGGCACCTTTTCACTCACCTGTCATTCCGTGACAGGAACAGAACGCACAATCTATTCATGGCTTAGCCCATGAATAGAAAGGAGTGATGGAAGAACGAAAGGAGCATGGGGGCATAATGACTCAGGGATGATGCCGTCTGAAAATAAAGCCCTTTGGCGATCTCCTGGTGTCGTTGTCACACCATATTAAAGGTGTCTGATAATCTCCTTAGAACCATGCATGTACTCCAACTGCCAATTGGATTATGGTGGTGGTGTTTTAAATGACTCTGCTTGTCACAGTCAGTGTTAGAGAGAATCGTGGGCAGGCAGAAGAATGTTTTACACAATCAGTCAATGATGACTGTTACAAGAGGGTCAGTGTCACATTTCTGTAATATTCCACTTATGGAATCTCATTTTCCTTGGCAGTCTATCAATGGATCACTTTCCTTCTTTCCTTTATTATACTTCTGACTCGCCCCCCATCTCTGGACAGCCCCCCTCCATTATCTGCACTTGGGATCATGAACCAGGAACAACTAAATATTTCTATATTGTGCATCCAAAAGAATGATTATTTTTTAAGTTGCTCTCTGTATTTAAATATCTGATAATAAAATCACTTTTTTTCTGTAGCTGTGCAACAAATTATGAACACAAAGAAAATTTTCAAGAAAGATAGTAGAAATGGACAGAAAACATTCAAGAGAGATAATAGAAAGGAAAAAGCAAACACTGGGTAGGAAAACCATTGCATAAGACAAATTAGAGTTATAGAAGAAAGAAACTGGGAAATCATATTTAAAAATAGGAACAAAGGCTAGTATAGAAAATTCAATGCCTCTGAGATGCTAATTTTCATTCTCCAGGTAGGCAAACAAAGCTCTAAGAGAGAGAGAGAGAGAGAGAGAGAGAAGATTATCAGACGCTTGAAAAAGCCCCAAAGGAGCTTGTGATAACAATGTCACTGTACCGGGAACAGGTCCCGGTATTGCATGATGTTGGCCTCGCATGCTTTCTCCGTCCTCCCTCTGTGCTGACACAATGAAAAAGGTGCCACTTTCATTAGCGGAAACTCCTGCTAATAAAAACTGACACCTTTTTTGTCGCGTCAGCATGGAGGAAGGATGGAGCAAGCACGCCAGGATAATGATATGTGAGGAACTGGGACCCATTCCCAGCACAGTGACGCTGTTCTCAGAAGCTCCTTTGGGGCTTTTTCCAAGTGTCTGATAATCTCCAGAGAGAGAATAAGAGAGACAGAGAGAGGCTAAGTATCAGAGAAACTATAACATGTCCCTATCTTTCTTTGCTTTTTTTTATTCATCTTCTCAGATAGAGAAAAGGCAGTTCAACAATGTGTCCAACTCAACTTACTGCATATTTATGGTCAACAAGCCCTATGCCATCACTTGCTCAGTGGTGGCCTTCTACATTCCATTTCTGCTAATGGTGCTAGCCTACTACCGGATATATGTTACAGCCAGGGAGCACGCTCACCAGATACGCATTCTACAGCGTGCAGGGGCGCCAACAGACGGGAGGCCGCACCACCCTGATCAGCATAGCACACATCGCATGAAGACTGAGACTAAGGCAGCCAAGACCCTCTGTATCATCATGGGGTGCTTCTGCTTATGTTGGGCACCCTTCTTTATCACAAATGTAATAGACCCTTTCATAGATTATGCAGTTCCTGATCAGTTGTGGACTGCTTTTTTGTGGCTTGGATACATCAATTCAGGACTGAACCCTTTTCTTTATGCATTCTTGAACAAGTCTTTCAGACGTGCCTTCCTCATCATCCTGTGCTGTGGTGATGAACGATACAGAAGGCCTTCCATCTTAGGACAAACTGTCCCCTGTTCCACCACCACTATAAATGGATCAACTCACGTGCTAAGGTGAGTGGCTATTCAAAACTGCAAATGGTTTGAGGAAGGCAGGAGGAAGAGCAACTCAGTTTTTATCCTTTGTTGTGGGAATGATTCAGGGTATATTTTGCTTTCTCCCCCCTGCAACTCAGTTGTGAACCCTTAAACCTACATGAAAGGGCTGGAAAACCCTCTGAAACAGGTGTTTTGATGCCATTTCTGCAGCACATTGAAAGGGGGTGTAAGTCCTAGTTCCAGTAGCATTGGATGAAGGAGAGCAGTGCTGAATCTTGGCTTAAGTAACCCTAATACTTTGATCTTCTTTCATGACATCCAGAATCTCTTCCCTGAAACAACTAATTTCCTCTGCCCAAATGGTAGGGAAGAGAGTTCTGTGGTGTGTATTCATGGTGTAAGTGTTGTGAATTCACAAAGGAGAGAATTGTTGCATGCCATTTCAGTGGGTTAATTGTGACACCATCTAATTATTAATTGGAAGAAACTGCTGCATAAGTAAGGCCATTACTGTTTGTCAGAATCAGTTCAAAAAAAATTGTTTCTAACTTGAATGCCTTAACATGTTGGACAGGAGAGAAATTTGATTACTGGTTTCTTTTAGAGCATAATACCAGTGATGAATTGACACTTTTATATTAATTTATAAAAAGCATGTTGTTTAAGACATAGGCTTCCTCCTCCATTCCTCTCATGTTTACATTGGCAGACAGAGCCATTGAGGGCTGCATGTGCTTATCCTTGACAGGTACAGTGGTGTTTACATTATCAAAACCATACTGTGTTAAGTAAGAACATGGCTTCAGATAAATGAAGGGCTTTGTCAATGTTTTAGTGTAATCTCAGTATGGTTAAAATGCAAGAGTTATCTTAAGTAGGGATGGGAAAGCAGTTCACTCAGTTTCCATTTTAATGCAAACAGCTAATTTGCACTGCCTGAATCAATACACAAACCAAAATACAGTTATTCTTTCATATTTGCACATTTCTGAATGTTGCAATGCAACTCTCCAATCAAGCAGTGCTTATATTAGGGAAAAGTGTACACAAAAATGCATAATTTAATGAAAGTAACCAGACTAACACATTATAATGAGGTAAATTATGTAAAAATATGTATTAAGAGAAACACACATGTAAATGCATATACATTTTCATGCAGTTGCATGAAAGAAGTTGCAAAATAAAGTCAATACAGATAAAACTAACAGGTTTAGGAAAATGAGGAAATCAACAAAACAGAAATTAACAGATTTGTCTATCCCACATTCTGAGCTGATTTCTTATGAGGAGCATTTGTAAGTAGAGTTCCATAGTGGCGATATATGAGGAGATTGAGCTTGGCAAGGCAGAACAGATGAGGACAAAAGGGAGAGAGAGAGAGAGAAACAAATTCTTCCCAGATGGCAGGTCATACTACAGAATAACATTATCATCTATAATAAAATACTAGATGTTATGGATGTGCCTTATTTATGGATATACTAAAAGTAAGTATCCTGCAAAGACTGAGTTCCTTGCTCTCTCAGGTCTTGTCAGAAACACGATGCCACTGCTTAGCTTCATCAGAGGTGACTAAATATGTCCCACTAGGATTCTTGGAAATCAAGAAGCTTTAGTCTTAAGCAATTATTTTTGAGAGATCCCTTTGAAGCATCTTTCCCTAATGAGGTCCTGTTGCAAGATGCATAAACCATATTATTGTGTGGACAAGGAGAGAAACATAGTGCTTATCTAGATGGGCCAAATGAAATGGCCTTCCCCCGTTCCTGTGCCCAGCAGTCTGGATGATGCAGGGGGTTTGCCCCAATCCTGGTCCAAACTGCCTGGACGACTTCTGGGTACCGTATATTCCGGTGTATAAGATGACCTTCGAGCCCTGAAAAATCTCCAAACCTTCCACCCTCCCTGAAGCCATGATCGAGCTCCCAATCGCTGCCTCAGGGAAGGGGTGGGTTGGCTGGAAAGCCCCCCCCCCTCGTGCTACCCTTACATTTGCCCCTCTCCTCCACCTTCGATTCCTTTAGGAAGGGTGGATAGGTGGTGGCTGGAGGGGGGAGGCTTTACAGCCAACACCCGCCCTTCCCAAAACCACGATTGGAGTTCCTATCGCGACTTTGGGAAAGGTGGATGGGTGGTGGCTGGAAGAGGGAGGCTGGAGGGGGGAGTTTGGGATATACAGGTGTCCCTCCATATTCATGGATTTGGCATTCACAGATTTAAGTATTCACAAGTTGAAAATATTCTTTAAAAAATAATAATCCAAAAAGCAAACCTTGATTTTGCCAGCTTATATAAGGGACACCATTTTGCTATGCCATTGCATATAATGGGAGTTGAATTTTCACAGATTTGGGTATTCACGGGGGGTCCTGGAACCAAACCCCAGTGAATGTGAAGGGACAACTATACTCACCGTATAAGAGAAGGAGGGGTCGTCTTACATGGCGAGTATATCCCAAACTCTATATTTTAACTTAAAAATTGGGGGGGGGGTGTCGTCTTTTACGCCCAGTCATCTTATACGCCAGAATATACGGTACTTCCAACAAGAATCCTTGGCAAATACTCACTGTTTGTTCCAGTTCTTCTGGAGAAATCAGTGAGTTCCATTACTGCAACAGGGGTGTGTGTCCGCACATATGACCCACATGGTGCCCAGCACAGCCATTTCCTAGCCAGGTCATGCACATTGTGTCTGAAAGGCACCCAGCCATGTGACTACGGCCGGGCACCTTATTCCTGGTCTCAGAAGATGAGACCGGTGTGGGGAGGAGAAGCACTGATTCACGCATGGGCCACAGGTGTGAGGACACCCCTCCATTGCTGTAACAGAAGGGCAGGTAATAGGGGGGAAACTCCACAGGCTCGGGGCTAGACTACTGCAGTCAGAATGTGGATTATTCTGGCAGGTGTAGACATGCCCATAGTCTAATATTAACAGGGTGAAATGTTGACTCAAATTCTTTGAGATGTAGCTTTTAGAAGACTGGTTATTTGAGGGACTAGCTAAAGCACAAAACAAATGGAGTTATGTGAAATACCAAGTGGTATGAATAGAAAATTGGAAGAATCTATACCTGTTCTTTGCTGTGATCTCAATCACGTGAACATGTGTTGAGCAGAATTGAAAATTGTAATTATTTACATAAAATGTTGAAATCTTACATTTCTGCCAACCAGTGCTCAGGTTGACTCACAGTGACATTAAGAACTAAATGACTGTAAGAAACAGTTGTTGTTGCTGTGTGCCTTGCCTACTTCTGAGTCTGAGAGGGTGTGATTTGCCCAGGGTCACTCAGTGACCCTGGGCAAGTGGGGCTTCGAACCCTGGTCTCCAGAGTCATAGTCCAATGCTCAAACCACAACACCATGCTGGCTCTCATAGGAACCAATACATTGCTTAAAAATGCAGTTATAAGTCTTTATAACACTACACACAGAGAGAGAAAAGATACAACATCTAACAGATGCTTTGGAGCATGGAAAAGTTTTGATTTGGAGAGAAAAAGAAATTTGTCAGTACTATGTTATATCGCTCTAAATAAGGGTATGTATAATATGGATACCACAAGAAATGAAAAGTGGTATCTCCAGTAGCTACCCATCCAGCCTCTGAAGTTTGAGGCAGCTTGAGCAAGGCTGGAGAAGAAGTTCTTTTGGGGGTCAAAACCTTTTCTGGGAAGATTCCTTCTATTATATGTGCAGTTGTGAGGACATGTGTTATTAATACAATGTAGTGTGCTGTGAATTTATTCTGTTCCTACTCCTACTAATGGATTTGAATTTGTGAATATACTTCAGTTCAGCTGTTTCTCTTTCCAGTCTTCCTTCAGTTACTTTCTTTTGTTCAAGAATCACCACTTTTAAGTCCGATATTGTATGCCCAAGAGGCTGAAATGAAGTCTCTATGCAGTATAGGATAAATGGAGACAAACCTTGGCATCAAAAATGGCAATACTCCAAAACTAGTTGCAGAGTGTTGTGAGTCCTTGTTGTCTTATCCAAAGGTAGCTGAGAAACTGGCTCAGTTCTTAACAAATATCTTTGACTAAGAGCTTCTAGATGCCTCTGGACTACAAATATCAGTGTTTTGACTGTAGCTGCCTTCATGCATATATAATTTGAAGAGATCCTGCCTCTGGCCTAACACATGGATCATGGGAAAACCCATGTGTGCAAACATTCCTTACACTCTGAAACCTTGACCACACATTATTTCACTTGCAGATACCCATGACTGCTGTGTGGACCTTGGCAGGGGCAGATCTATAATATGGACCCTGAGGGCTGGGCCCTAGAACCTATTCTATGTGTGAAGGGTCTAAAATAAGACACTTGTGTACTATGTGGCTGGGTTCATGTTGGAATATTCTGATCCTTTTTTTTTTCTGGGAGTACTTTTGCCATAATACACTTGCTGTTCCCTGTTTCAGAGTAAAGATTAGTAGAAATTTCATTTCATATTGTTTTCATGCAAATTTATGAAAATTTTCATATTTCTTTGTATTTGAGATGGGAAAAAACAGTCCTGAATTTGTTTTTGTTTTTTAAAGTGTAGAATAGGGTGGGCAACTGGATGAGGGCCAAGAGCTAGTTTGTGCCCCGTACTTCCATCACAAGCTACAGCACCAAAATGAACTAAAAATGCTTCAAGAATTTGGGGCATTTGAGTTTGTTGAGCTGATTTTCAGCCTATTTTGGGGCTGGGGGACAGTCAGGGAAGGTGTGGTGAAGTAAATCACTGATCCACACAGCATTTGTGAGCATTTTTTCTTTGGGGAAAAGTTCAAGTGGGGAAGGATAGTCCCAGAGCTTTGCAGGGGGGGGGCTAAGGGGGGGGGGACAAAACTGGAGTTGGTGCTATGTGCAGCCCGTGGACTGCACTTTCCTTGTTATACAAAGTTTACTTGTGTAGGATCCTACATTTGGGTAGTGGGTTGGCTTGAGAGCTTTCTGGGAATTTCCAGCCCTACATCTCTATGATGTAAACAGGAAAACAATAGACTACAGCATAAAAATTACTTTGTTGTTGCATGCCTTCAAGTCATTTCCAACTTATAGCGACCTTAAGGCAACCCTATCGAAGCCTTTTTTTTTTTTCTGTCTTCATAGGATGAGGAAGTGAGATTTGCCCAAGGTCAGCCAGTGAGGTTCCATTGCTGAGTGGGAATTTGAACCCTGGTTTCCCGGAATCCTAGTCCAACACTCAAACCACTACATCACACTGGCTCTCAATTTCTTATATCTGAAGTTCCCTACATATCCCCCCCCCCATCATTTGGCATCCTTTCTTGAGCTCATGACTTTAAATTTTGGTTCCACAATTAATGTTTCCAGAGGACAAATTAGATGATGCTTCTTTGGCCTGATTATATTCTATTAATCTTAATGCCTCAGCATTTTCCAGATTCTACTAGTGCTGCAAAGCTTGCTTCATCATGCAGGCTTCCATCCATCCTCTCCCAGCTAGAGACTCTTAATGATTGAATTTGGCCACTCAGGAGAGCGTGCTGTGCACACTGTTTTCTCAGAGCACAATTAGGTTTTGGTCTCATCAGCTTCTTGAACTGATGAGGAAGGTGTTTGTTCTAAACTTTACCTGGGAGTGAAGAATGAAGGTTCATCCTAATTGTGATCTGCAGAACAATTTGCTTACCTAAATCTGTCCTCTTTTTTGTGGGAAAGAGTTTAATTCCTTCAGAACAGGCCAGCAAGCAGCAATAAGAGTAACAGCATATATTCTTCCCAGACTTTTCTCTCCCTGGTATCAGCTGTACATTTAAAATATGTGTTTTAACAGTTTCCACAGTGAATGGCTACTTTGAAGTCACGATCACTTACTCACCACTGGGAGAAAGATATCAAACTACCCTGTAACTCACAGAAGGGGTAAAAGTGTGAATGTTTCTCCAGCTATGATAATCTATGTTATAAAAGAGAAATGTGAGGGCTCAGTGACAAAGAAACACCAGGCTTTGTGACTTCAGGTTTCTCACCAAACTTTGTGTTCCTTTTTTTTAAAGCCAACTGTAAATGTGTTATGTTTTGTGTGTAGGTTTTACAGCAGCACAGCAAGTCCCATTTGCCTAAACGATGTGGTGACTCATGATATAGTCAGCAACTTCCTTAAAACAGACATTCAGGAGGATAGGGGCCTTGCTACGTCTCCACTGCCCACATGAAAAGGAGACTCATAAAGCTTAGCATCTTTAAGGCTTAACGATATTTATTTTGACAGTTTCATATGGATGCTGTGTAGCTGAGAAGATCCCAAAACAGTGTTTGATAAGATGCTGATTGTTTTCTGGATGTCTTTCAATTTTTAAATTTATCCTAGTGGAAAAAATATATTTGCTGACTATTTTAACAGAAGTATTTTTGGCAGCTCCAATATGAGTTTCCTTACATTCAGGTTAGGAGTGAGTGAATAACAGGATAAACAAGCTCTCTCTGGTGACAAGGCATGAGGCTCATCAACAAATTCAAGCTAACACCTTTGATGACAATTCCTGTTTGGTTTTGTTTAGGGGTATGTTCAGGCCAATATTAATTTCATTTTTCTTCTCTCTCTTTTCCTGTATCAATGTTTCCTGAGATGAACTGAGGCTCATGCTCAAATAAATCAGTTAGGAGATTTTCAGATGCCTCTTGCCGCCTCTTGCCGTGCAAGCAGCCTCCAGAACAGTAACGAGGTTGCTGCGCGGCAAGGGGTCCATTTTGGACGCCGCCGTTTCTCTCTTGGCATCGTCCGTGACTGTTGCGGCTAGCATTGGAGGCGGCCGTGCTGTTTTTTACTCACGGACAACTTACGTGAGTGAAAAACAGCGCAGCCGCTTCCAATGCTAGCTGCAACAGTCACGGACGGCACCAAGAGAGAAACGGCGGCGTCCAAAATGGACCCCTTGCCGCGCAGCAACCTCGTTACTGTTCTGGAGGCTGCTTGCACGGCAAGAGGCGGCAAGAGGCATCTGAAAATCTCCTTAGTCTCAAATGTGCTGCTAGATTCTCCCTCTTTTCCTTATAATGCTGAAACAGACTAGCACAACTCTCTGAAAACTGTAGTACTAATATTTGTGTATTAGGATTCTTTTCTTCTTCTTGCATCTTTATCTATGTTAATAGATTTGATTATGTGTGCCAAAAAGAATGGACCTAAGAAGAGTGGCGACTTTAAATTGCATTCATAAAGTAGAATAAGATATAAGAAATCATCATTTGAAAGGAGAAAAGTACATATGGATTTGGTGCTCTACTAGGTTGACAAGTCGAGAGGAGAGACAGATACACAACATGCAACACAAACTTTCTTGGGAACAAAGAGGCCACAACTTTATTTGACAGCTATATAGTGTTGTGTTAGCATGAGGTCTGGATATCAGAGCAAATAACCCAAATAATCCAAATACTTCCACCTCTGGCCTGGTTGCCAGAGGAAACAATCAGAGTAACAGGTGTGAATCCATGTAGATGCACAGCTGCTGTGTGATCCCCTGTTACCTGGTGGTGAGGCATACCTTTCTTCCCCCTGAATTTGGTTTAGGCCTTACTGCCTCACCCCAAGGGGCCCCCATCAACAGGAAGACCTACAAGACAGCCCATCCCCAACACTTGGATGTAGTCCACATGCCACATCACTAAAGTCATGAAAATATATCAACACAGAATACAAGTGCAAAAGATGATTCAAGGACATTGTAGGGTGGGTGCATTGGTAGGCAACAGGAACAAGACTGAAGGCGGAGTGACAGAGGAGCTGCTTAAATATCCCTCATGTGGACCAGAGGAAAAACTACATGCACTTTCCTGTTTAGGAATGTCCTGCCCCAGCCACATGCCCCGATTGGTTCCTTTCCCCAAAGTCTGTGTAAACCACAAAGAAGAATGTGATAGCTCCCACCCCTCCACATCTCATGCCAAGTTGCTACCCAGTGAGTCAGGGACTATTGCTTATCAGTGGAGTGGTGCAAAACTTACTAGAAAAAAGAAAAAAAGGTTCTGATTGTGAAGGAGAGATGTTGTGGGCAACTTGATAGCATAAAGTTTATATCCATGTGAAGTGCAGAAGCATGTGTAGCCCTTTAAAGATGCTGGTTTGCATACAGAATCCAAGGGCTCAGTTACACGGCAAAATAAGTCTGTGAAGAAATCGCTAAGACCCACACATCGTGCCACAAAGTCACCTCATTCAGAAGGGGGGAGCTAAAAAACACAAAAGTAGCGTAATATAGGCTTTCGCAACTTTTCCCGACTTTTAAAAAAAGTTGCGCAACTTAGTGCACTATCAATTGTGTGAACTACCATTTTGAAAAAGTCAGTGTGAACTACCAGCAGTCTTCCCGAAACTGCCCCAGCAGAGCTGAGCCGTGATTGGTTGGGCTAACTGCAGAGTGGGCAGCAAGGGGAGACTGCTGTGATCACGTTAGTGTGTGTGTGTGTGTCATTCCCCCCCCCAAGACCATCCCTCCTTCCTCCTGGGTTCCTCCGTGGCTGAAAGGCTCCCTCCTTCCCTCTCTCCCTGCCCTTCTCTGTGCTTCCCAGCCTCTTATCTGCTCCAATGGGCATTCACTCTCTTTTGTGTGTGTGTTTGTGTCATCCCCCCCCCCAAGACCATCCCTCCCGGGCACCTCCGTGGCTGAAAGGCTCCCTCCTTCCCTCCCTCCCTGCCATTCTCTGTGCTTCCCAGCCTCTTACCTGCTCCACTGGGCGTTCGCCCCCTTGCCCTGCTGTGATCACATTATTGTGTGAACTACAAAGCTGACAACTAACTCAATCAACCAATTTCACAGTAAATCATATAAACTATGCAGCACTGGTGCGAAAATGTGCTAAAGCGCAACCTATTGCAATAAAAACTGTTGTGTAACTGAGCCCCAAGAAGTATGGAGCTATAATGGAAATTAAGTGAACTATAGTGTCTGGTAGACTGAGACACCTCCTTTCACACACTTCTATAATGTGTGTGTGTGTGTGTGAGAGAGAGAGAGAGAGAGAGATGCTGATGTCTTAGTGAGTTAAATCCTCACGAAAACTTTCCCAAAATGATCAGAGTCAAGTTTTTTTTCTTCAGGAGCCAAATAAAATAAAACATTGGCCATTTTTTTTAACATTCAGCAGTAAGCCAGAATTCTGGAGAAGCGTAGCTTATATCTGACAAACTCTGTGCTCATGCTAGCAACCAAATCACTTACACTTGTCTCCTCTTACCAGCAGGAAAGATTGAACTAAACAAGAATTGAAAACTTAAGCCAGAAGTTTGTGGAATGCTTGTAGAAGTGTTGTACTGTGGGCCCTTGGTATCCACTGGGATTTGGTTCCAGGGCCTCCTGTGGATACCAAGATCCATGGATGCTCAAGTCCCATTATATAGAATGGCATAGTAAAATTGTGTCCCTTATATAAAATGGCAAACAGCAAGGTTTGTTTTTTGGAAATTTTTATTTTAATATTTTCAAACCATGAATGGTTGAATCTATAGATAAAGGATCTGTGGATAGCTGCATCTGCACTGCAGAAGTAATCCAGTTTGACACTGCTTTAACTGCCATGGATGAATGCTATGGAATGCTGGGATTGTAGTTTTGTGAGGTATTTAGCCTTCTGTGTGAGAGAGCTCTGATGCCACAATAAGCTACATATCCCAGGATTCCATAAGATGGAGCCATAATAATTAAAGCAGTATCAAACTGGATTATTTCTGCAGTGTAGATGCAGCCTTTGTGTAACTTCAGAACCAGGTCTTTGTGTCCCTTAAAAGCTAGTATTGTTGTCCTTCCATATCCATGGATTTGGTATCCACGGATTTAAGTATTCATGGCTTGAAAATATTCTTTAAAAAATAATAATCTAAAAAGCAACCTTGATTTTGCCATCTTATATAAGGGGCACCCTTTTGCTATGCCATTGCATATAATGGGACTTGAGTATTCACGGATTTTGGTATCTACAAGGGGTCCTGGAACCAAACCCCAGCGAATATGGACAACTATATTGCATATCAGGGTTACTCTTGGTTTACAATTCCTGGCTTGTTTGGAATTGTATCCATTGTGGTGGTGTGAAACCCACAAGTACAGATTCATAATATCATAATTCATTTTTGATAAATCCATTTTCAGATACACAAACACATTTCATCCACAGCAATAGAAGGGAAAATATGGAAGAGAGGGGAGATAGTATACACATCTGTACAAACTGGAAAATATTCATCTGATCAAATTTGCATCCGTTACTGTGTTTATCCATCTAAATATTTGGACACTTGTATCATAAGCGGCACTGTGCTGAAGAGCATGCTTGAATGCATTCAGAACTGTATAGAATTCAAGTAGTAGTCTTAACATTTGGATTGATTCCTGCAATAATAATGATAGGTTTAGGCTCCAGTTCCTTTCAACTCTAATCTAACAAGTTTATTTAATGAAGCATGAGTGTGATAAAATAAGAGAGCCTTTATCACAGTCAAGACAAGAAGCATAAATTAAAATGACACAATGACTTCTACTGGTGCATCTACAGTTGGCATAGGTTTAAGCAAGCTTTTTAGTCTGACTTGATAGAATTTTGAGGAAGACTTATGTAATAAGTCTCCCATTTTCTGGGAACAGCAACAAAGAGGGGCAAGTTTTAAAAGTTACATATATGAATTACACAACTGTTCAGCAGACTAGACTAATGTCCATATTAGCTGTTCTTAAGGTGCAGAACCATTTTTCAAAGCTCAGGCAAATGAAAGCCAGCTTCAATTGAACTTTTCAATGTCCTTTCTAGTTTTAATTAAAATCCAAGCTGGAGAAGAATTTCAGAGTTCCCCTTCTTTCCCCCAGCCCAGGCATAAGCTTCATACTTAGGAACTTCTTGCATCCAAGATAATGGTGGGCAATCGCAAAGATTCTGGAAGCTGTACCAAATCCATTTTCAGCCCCTTCTGACCTTTGCAAAAACATGGTTGTTCTGGGGGCTCCAAGGGAGTAAACTGAAGAGGTTGGTATCCTAAAAAATGTATACCTCTGAATCTAAGGGAAGCTTTCTTCCTGGCTGTGCAAAGCAGCTAAAGGCAAGATTTATAGCCTTTTTGACATCAGCAGCCACAAAAACTTTGCTGATGGTAAGGAAGCCTATTACCATAGATAAGTAGTTCTAAAACTCTGGCCCTCCAGATGTTTTCAACTTCAACTGACAGACGGTTCAACCACTATGGTCAATCTCAGGAATTGTGGGAGATGAAGTCCCCAATATTTGGAAGACTACAGTATGAGGACCACTGCCATAGAGAACGCTTTAGGTAAGAGAAATGAGGTCTTTTTATGCTGGGGTCAGCTTTCCTTGTGGCAGTCTCTGGGGCTGCATATTCAGGGTATGTGGACCTGAATTGACACGTGTTCAGGACCAGAGGTCATCTGTTAGCTATATTCCACCCACTGTTCATGCCCCCCCCCAAGAATAATCCACCCCTTATCTCTTCTCTTTCTCTCCCCTGCCCAAATCACATTGCCTTTGGGTATTGTGAAGCAATCCTATTGGTTCACTTTGTTCATATAGAGTGAAAAGAATATGGTTGTACATAGAAAACACCCCACTTGGATCTACCATCAGGGCTTTGGGCAGTGGGCCACTTTCTGTTGGCTTCTGTGGGCCTGACCTATTTTGCCTTTGGTTTAAGGCCTAATGCACTTTGGAATACTTTTTTTAAAAGAGTCTCTTCACTTGGGTGAAGAAAGTGAAAAAGAAGAAAGACCCTCTCTGAATTGGTTTGCCTTGGGACTTTATCAGATGCAGGAAACACAGCAAAGAAAAAGTGTCCCAAACCATATCAGAAGAACACGATGATAACAGTAAAGGCAACATTATCAGGCGCCTGCATCCTCACCTGTTCCTGGGGTATAGCACCGGCATGGACAAGGTATCACCTTTTTATTGATGGCTAAGCCGTCAATAAAAAGGGACACCTTATTTACGCCTGCGCTACGCCCCAAAACAGTTGAAGGACGACATAGTCTGATAATTTCGCCCATTTCTGTTATTGTCGTGTTCTTCTGACGTGGTTTTTGCTGCATCTGATAAAGTCCTTGGTTTGGGATTTGGGGTTCTTTCAAAGCAGATGCTCACCCCAATGAGCATCCCCCTTGCAACTGTTAGCAATGGAAGTCTCACTTCCAACAGGACCTGAGGATGATACAGCTGCTCAGCACTATTTTCCTGCCCCAGGAGTCTCCAGTGCTGCCTACTAGATGGGAATCAAAACGAACATGAAATAATGCTTTAATAATCACTGCTTTCTAAGAGCACCATGTTATATCATGCACATCACTGTTATTTGTAAGCTGCTTTGAGTGCCTTTGGGGGCTATAAAATAGGAAGGAGGTAACCTGAATAAATACATGCATCACTGTGTGCCACAACTTTTTCATACACTGGAATTGGCATAAGTTCCAATAAAGCTGGTCCCCTCTGACTTTTCCCTCTACCCAGGTGCCTATGTATCAGAGTATGTCAGAAGGCCCATGAGCACTTCCTGAATCACCATCCATCATTTCACTCAGTGAAAGTTATTTGAGCTTTGAGGGTGTAGGAGAAAGAGCCTGATGCTCCCCTTCCATGTGCATGGAGTTGCACACAAACAAGGAAAGATCATCTCAGTGATAGTTGTCCTACAAACTACAGGGATTTCAGAAGCCAATGTATAACAGCTGTGGTGTGAAAATGGATTAGTGCATGGCATACCTTGCACTGCCTTGAGTCTTTGGGCACTGGAATACAGCTGTAGGTTACCAGTATTGTTCTAGTCCTGTGATGTTTGTAATGATTTGTGATCTCCCCCCCAGTGAAAAAAATAGCTTGCTCATAATTCCAAGCATTGAAAACTTAGAATTTCACCATTTTTTCAATTCAACACCTCATCTAATTTCCACGATAATTAGTGCAATCCTCAGTCTAACAATATACTGAAATACTAATTTACCATTTCTTATCTCTGCAGCTTTCTTTTTTTTTTAAAAAAAAACTTCATATAGTATATAGCGATCCATTCAGATGAATCCTTTGATTTTAAGGGGCACTAAGATAGTCTAGGTTGTGTTACAGTTGCAATAAACAATGTTCTATTCAAGGAAGAAAGGAAAGAAGCCCTGAACAGTGATCTAGCTACCAGATGCAATTGAGTATGGGCTAGGGTCACCCCTAATCTGTGCAATATGTGATCTTCCAGATACTGTTAGACTACAACTCCCATCAATCCTAGCCTATAGCTAATAGTGTGGAATGATGGAAGATACAACTCAACATCTTGCCAATCTCAAATCTGTAATACCTACACTAGAAGCAGGGGGCGGGGAAGTGGGGAAAAGGATAGAGCAGTATGTGTTTCTATATAGCAAGAAACTAAATAGTAAGCAAAAATCTAGGCTGTCTGCAACCTCCCAGAGGGCCTTTTCGGTAATCGCCCCCAAATTGTGGAATGACCTGCCGAACGAGATCCGTCAGATAACAACCCTGAGTAGCTTTAAAAAAGCACTAAAGACGGATCTCTTTCGGCAGGCCTTTCCTAATTAGATCCCGGCCTCAGGGGATCCTGGCTTCTATTAGTACGTTGGCCATTTATAGTATTTTATAGTATTTATTGTTTTTAATTGTGATTTTATATCAGTTGGTTTTAATTTATAATTGTTTAATATTTTTTTATGGGGGAGGGTGGGTGGGGGGTGTTTGGGGATTTTATCTGTATTGTATTTTAATTTTTGTAAGCCACCCCGATTGTTTTAACAGAGGGGCGGGGTATAAATAAATTTTATTATTATTATATTATAAGCATAATTTGTTGAAATAGCCCACTCTCTTATCAAAGCAGATCTGGCATAGAATCATAAAATCTTATAGAGGGAAGGGACTGTGAGGCTATCTAGTCCTGTTCCCTGCCATGCAGGAACACACAGCTAAAGCACTCCTGAAAGGTGCCCATACAACCTCTGTTTGAAGACCTCCAAAAATGGAGAGCTGCCACCCTCAGAGGTAATCTATTCTATTGTTGAACAGCTCTTACAGTTAAAAAAAATGTGTTTCCTAATGTTTTGGTGGAATATCTTTTCTTAAAACTTGAATGTATTGGTTCATGTTCTAGTAGTCTCTGGAGCAGCAGTAAACAAGCAGTATTCATCTTCTACATGTAATCCCTTCAGATATTTAAAGATAGCTGTCATATCACCTCTCAATTTTCTCTTCTCCAAGTTAAGCATACCCTAAGTAATTCCTCACAAAGCTTGGTTTCCATATCTTTTACCATCTTGGTTGCCCTTCTCTGGACATGTTCCACCTTATCAATATCTTTCTTGAACTGTGATGTTTAAAACTGTTTAAAACTGGAAACGGTATTCCATATCATGTCTGATCAAAGCAGAATAGGCTGGGACTACTACTTCCCTAGATCTGGACACTATTTTGTTGATGCAGCCCAGAATTGCATTGGCTTTTTTGGCTGCTGCATTACACTGTTGACTCGTGTTTAGTTTGCGGTCTACTAAGACCCCCTCGATCCTTTTCACATGTACTGCTTTCAAGCCAGATGTCATCCAACCTATATGTGTGCATTTCATTTTTCTTGCCTAAATCTAGTGCCTTATTTTTATACATGTTGAAAGTAATTTTGTTTTATCCCAGGTCTCCAGTCTGTCAAGATCATTTTGAATTTCGTTCCTATATTCTGGAGTTATAGCTGCCCTCCCAGATTTGGTGTCATCTTCAAATTTGATATGCATGTCTTCTATTCTAGCATCTAAGTCATTTATAAAGATGTTAAATAATACTAGCCCCAGGTATACTGAAGCACCCCACTAGTCAAGTCACTTCTCTGCAGGATACAGAGCAACCATTGGTGAGCATTCTTGCGGTTCAGTTTGTCAACCAGTTACAGATCCATCTAACTGTAACAATGGTTAGCCCAGAGTTCACCAGCTTGCCTGCAAGAATATCATGGGTGACCTTGTCAAAACCCTTACTGAAATCAAGATCTACATCCATAGCAAACCCATGATCTACCAAGCTTGTAACTCTATAAAAAAATAGGTGAGATTAGTTTGACATGACTTGCTCTTGAGAAATCCATGTTGGCTGTTAATAATCACAGCATTCTTTTCTAAATGTGGACAAACTGACTGTTTAGTGATCTGTTCTAGAACTTTTCCTAGGGTGCATCTACATTATACAAATAATCCAGTTTGAAACTGGATTATTTGCCATGGCTCCTTCCTATGGAATCCTGGGATTTGTAGTTTGGTGAGGTACCTGCACTCTTCAGCAGAGAAGGCTAAAGATCTTATAAAACTACAGATCCCAGGATTCCATAGAAAGGAGCCATGGCAAATAATCCAGTTTCAAACTGGATTATTTGTGTAGTGTGGATTCTGCCCCAAAATTTATCAACTATATTTTCAGGTAGTTGTCTATAGAATGTAAAGGCCTTAACCTTTGTTCTTCTCATCTCAAGTCAGTGGCTATCATCCACACACTGAGACAAGGGGTTCAATTAATTAGGTGTTCTGTGATTATGAACTTTCTTATTTTTCCCTGTCAAATTGTTGGACTGATCTAAAGTGTCTGGTGCTGTCAGGCTTCTGAAAGTATCCCCTTCTAAAGATGATTACAGGGTGTCTATAAACACACAGACTGTAAGAGCCAGGTCTTTGAGTGAAGCATAGCACCAGTTGTGCCAGCATAAAGCAATATCCTCTAATGAATAAGAAGAATAGAGTTGCTGTGAGAGAGATGAAAAAAATAAGACCAACCTGAACCCCTGTTGTTTTTAGAGTGACCTTTACAAAGTTGTCGGTGAGTCAGAGCCATAATTTTCTTGGCTGCCTTGATTTTATGTTCCTTTATATTAGCTTTTCCTCCTACATAATACACTAAAAGTAGCTTGGCCTTCAAAATAAATAGTGTAAGAGTTCCCCTCTTCAGCCTGTCTGTCTCTCTTATCACTAGCCCAGTAAAGGCTTCAACTTTGGATATTTTCAGTGTTTCCTAGGTTGTTGGCTTTACAATAAGTCAGTCTCCATAGACAAGGTGGTTATTCTTGAAACTAGCTGAATATTTCAGTTTTATTATGGCTAAAATCCTAGTTTAAACCAGGCGTAGCAGCCAAATTTCCTTTCTTTATGTAGAAATAGTCTAACGTGGGATGATTTTCTTTAAAGTGGTCCAGTCTCACTGTCATTTCTGCCTCTCATCTCTCACTCACAGAGACACAATCGTACGTACACACACACACACACACCAGTAATAACCAGTCCACAGGCCAATACAGACAGTTGTAGACCTGCCCTTTTCCACCAGTATTTAACATGGATGCCAGCTAAGCAATATTTCCAGCTTACTGCTTTAGCTCTAAGATTTGTACAGTAGCACCCCCGTATCCACTGATTTGCCATTCGCTGATTCAGTTATCAGTGGTTGGCCATGCTGGGGGGGGTGGACAGGGGAGGAGGAGGAGGAGAGTTCACCTCCCTTCTCCCTTCCCTGTGGGGGGTTCTGGCAGCACAGAGGAGGTGGCAGGGGGATGGACGGGGAAGGGAGAGATGGGGTGGATAGGGAAGCCTGCCCCCCACCCTTCTCCAGCCCGGATCCCTCCCCTCCTGTCTGCCTTATCCTCTCTCCACAGCAGAAACCCACTGGGCTGCCTTCTTCTTCCTCCCTGCCTCCCTTTCTTCCTTCTCCTCCTCCATAACTCTTCGTTTCCCCCCCCCATCGCAGGGCGTTCACTGTTATCCATGGTTTTCAGTATCCGCAGGAACCCCCGGAACCAATCCCCCATGGATATGGGGTTGCTGCTGTATTATTATTGTTATCTTTATTCATATCCCACCTTATCCTCAAAACTGGGACTCAAAGCTATTATAACATATCCTGAAAAGACTTGCGAGAGATAATAGTCCTGATGATGTACTCATTTTTTGCCCTCTTTGACTATCATGCATCAAAAACCTGCCTAATCTAGCTCAGCAGAGTTTATGGTGAGTTGAAAGAAATCATTACACACATAAGGGCAGTAATGCCTTTCCCTGTTTTAAAGTTGGGAAATCTGGGAACCTCCAGGTGATGATGGATTCCCATGACAACTATAAGCATGTGGCCATCTAGAAACAGTGGCGGGGGGGGGGGGGTTCATGAAAAAAATGATTTTTGTGCAAAAAAATGAATTTTTCATGCAAAAAAAAACCCCTTACTTGCCAGATACGTGCCTAGATTTTTGTGCAAATTTTCTCCGTTTTTACACAGAAACAGAAATTTTGCACGCACAAAAAACCCCTGATATCTCAAAACTATGTTTATAAACAAAACCCCACAACTTTTGTGGGAAATGAAATGTGTATTTCTGTCAAGAATAATTTCACAAAACAACTTCAGAGTGTGCAAATACTGCATAAAAACTACACAAAAAAATTTGTTTTCTCCCCACATTGGGGAGAAAATTGAAGAAATTATTTGTCCTCATATGTAAGAACAGAATATTTGAAGCTTTACATCCCTGTCCATGCATACTGACTTCTACATATAAAACTTCACCAGAAGTATGTAGATATATCAATTTTTGAGCAAATTATGGTCTTTTAAGAGAGTGAAATGCAGAGACAAGACAACAAATATGACATAGCTTGTGCTTTTTATATTTGTTTTTATCAATTAATTACTGTGGAATAAGCCAGCCACCTTAACCATGCTTAAATTCAGCTTGCTCTTTTCCCAAATTATATTACTATGTGGCCTGCAATTCATGTTTAAAAGTGAGCGGAATGTGTACAGTTTGGAGCTAACATGAGGGATGTTAATTGGTCTATAACAAGGTGTATCCAAGGTACCCCTCATTTTTGTTAACTGATACTAGTTTTGTTATCCTCCATCTTTCTAAGAAATGTTCATTATTACTGATGTGTTTAAATTTGCCGAATCCCTGCCTACAAATTTGCTTAACTCTCTCACATTGAAATTAATGACATGTGCAGGTGCTTAACTTTGGCTGGATCAGCCCCTCAGCTTTTTTTTCAGGTTGACTGGTCATTCATTAAAGGAATTGTACTTAACTGCATTAGAGGCATAATGAAGTACTTCCTGAGCCAGCCGTGTGGTATTGCCATGCCAGAAAGCTCATTCTGTTCTCTGTTATGAGTGATTGTTTTTTGAGAATTCTGTTGGCTTGGATTAGCCAGAAAGCAAAGGTTTGATCTAAATGCATTAATTTTTAACCCCTGTGATATGAAGGTGATTCTAAGATTTAAACAACTTTAATAAAGTATGCCCGTCTTTCATAAAGACATTTTTTTTAAGATAAAAATCAGTAGGCAATACTTATTTTATACTTGCCTTGCGCTTTAGTTTATTGTGTTGCTGTTGTTGTGTGTCCTCAAGTCATTTCTGACTTATGGTGACCCTAAGGCAAACCTATCATAGGGTTTTCTGAGGCTGAGAGTGTGTGACTTGCCCAAGGTCATCCAGTGGATTTTAATGGCCAGGCGGGGATTTGAACCCTGGTCTCCAGAGCTGTAGTCCAATGCTGGAATATTTTGTTAGTATTCCTCAATCCTGTTTTCATCATCAAAGGAGACAAAACAAAAGAGATGAGGCCGAAGGGGTAAATTGATGCCCTTATAAATACTTTGTTGGGATTTTGTATATATAGTTGATGCCATTTGGCTTAGCATATGTGGAGATTAGCTAAAATAGCATATCCTCTTGTCCT
The DNA here is from genome assembly GCA_030847615.1 of Gambelia wislizenii. Classification (NCBI taxonomy): domain Eukaryota; kingdom Metazoa; phylum Chordata; class Lepidosauria; order Squamata; family Crotaphytidae; genus Gambelia; species Gambelia wislizenii. Next base: position 165,898,658 of record JAUMIR010000002.1, read on the forward strand.
CTGATGTCACTAGAAAGATTCTGAGTGCTCCAGCTGAATTCCATGTTCTTTTTGTGTATCTTTTCATGTTCCCTTCCCTTTAATCTTCTTCTCTCTGATTTCTATTCCCCACCCCCCACCCCATGATATTAAACAGAATCCTGGAGGGGAAATTCTTCAGAGACAGAATAAAACCATTTTTTAAATATATATTTTCAGGCCAATTGTTTTAAGTCATAAAAAGAACCGAGCACTGTATTGAAGGAAGTAAATTCATCTCTTTCCCAGATCAGATTACTTTTGCAACCATCCTAAATTCTCTCTTTTATAGCTAGATAGTATTTAAAGATAGCTCTCTTTTCTGCTGTTGTTTTCAGTTTTCTTGGATATCCAATTTTCCAGGCCTCAAAGCATGGCACTCTAGCTATTTTAAAACAAACAAACAAACAAACTTGAAACATGTTTGCAGCTATCAAGGAGGGTGCCTGGATCTCTCAAAGGGTCTTACATGCAGAGATCTCACTTGTCTCATCTGTCTCATCCATTGCCAGCAATTGTGAAATCGTGTTCATGGTTTATGTTAGTCAGAAAGGAGAGCTGTTTAATGGAAAAGATGGATTTTATTTTTTTTAATTTTATTTAGTTATTTATACCCCGCTCTTTAGCCACAAGGCTATCAGAGCAGTTTACAAATTGTTTTAAGCAATAGCAGTTTACACATCTACACTGCAATAAGCAGCTTCCAATGTGTGTTAGCTAATTGCCCCCACATAGGTACTTGTCAAGAACAAGGATTGTCAAGAACAAACTGAACTGGCACAGACCCCAGTGGAAAACCATGGGGGTACTAACCTGGTTTGTTTGTGTTGTAGAGATATAATAGAATGTTTGTGCACAATATTTGATACATAAACCTTCAAGCCTTCCTTTCTGCTAATCTCATTCACTAACACACTGTGGAGTAGGAAGCAATTAATTAGATCATTAGCAAAATAAACTGAAGCTATTTCTGGAAAACAACAAAGTGCTATCCTGCTGTTATAGTGAAAAAATAATCTAGGAAAATCTAGGAAGGATCTATTTAGATTCTGTAGTTTGAGCAATTTTGGAATCTGTAGCCCTAAAGGTCAGTCTTCCAAGTTCTACTTAGTATTGTGGGGAAAAGGTTAAGAGTGTTCTTATCCATTGTCTAGCATTTTCGTATGTGGTGTAAAATGTTATCTCAAAAATGCAAATTTTCCATGCAAAAAAATTTACTAGCCAGATTAGTGCCTGGGTTTGGGTTTTGGTTTTTTGTGCAAATTTTCTTATTTTTTTGTGCAGAAAAAGAAATTTTGCACACACAAAAAGCTGTTATCTCCTTTTTAAAATCTATTTTTATTAAACACACACATTTTGCATACAGTGCATACAGTTTGGTTCCAGGCCCCCTGTGGATACCAAAATCCGTGGATGCCTAAGTCCCATTTTATACAATGGCATAGTAAAATTGTGTCCCTTATATAAAATGGCAAACAGCAAGGTTTGCTTTTTGGAAATTTTTATTTTAATATTTTCAAGCTGTGAATGGTTGAATCTTTGGATAAAGAATTCATGGATACGGAGGGCTGACTGTAATTCAATTTATTTTGGTTGGAATATTTTCAAGTCATGGATGGTGGAATCTGTGGATACAGAGGGCTTACTGTATGTAAAAAAGACATACAAAAACAAAACAATAACCACAACCAGAGCTAAACAACTAACAAAACCTACCTACTACATTACTTCCTCCCTTGACTGAAGGTTAAAATTAGAAAAAAACACTACAAATTCTTGCATCTTCAGCACCCAGTCTTCTTTTGTCGGAATAAACATACTTTTCCATCTTTGCGCATAGAGAAGTCTAGCTGATGTGATCATATATTCTTCATATTTTCTCTCAAGCTGCTCATCCAGCATTCCTAACAAATAAAGTTCAGGCCTCTTGTAGAACTTCATTTTTAAAATTTCCTCTGTTGGTTTATGAATCTTAGTGCAAAGCCTCTGGGCTAATTCACGTGACCACCACATGCGGTAGAATGTCCCATCCTTGTAGTCACATTTCCAACATTTATTTGTGACATTTCTATACATCTGTGATTATCTTTCTGGGGTCAAATACCACCTATACATCATTTTGTAAAAGTTTTCTTTCAAATCATAACTCAAAGTAAATTTCAAATATTTTGTCCAGACCCTTTTACATTTCTCCATGTTTATTCGAGTATGAATATTTTGTGCCCACTTTATCATGCATTCCTTTACTTATTCATATTCCATTTCCATACACAACAATATTTTATACATTTTGCAATCAAATGGAAAGTTGAATCTCCAATTATGCTTTTTTTTCTTTGAAACTGTACAGCTTTTTATCCATCTTAAACCTTTCTGTAAGTTGTCTATAAAGAAGCCAATGCAATACATATTCTTCAATGTCCAGTTCTTCTCTGGATTTCATTCTGTATTGCACATTCTCCAGTAATAATAAATTCTCATGTGTGCCCTGTTTTTGCTTTGAAAAAAAAAATTCTCTTTTATGAAAAGCTTTATGTGGTGAACTCCACAATGGCAATTTAGAATGAAATCAAACCTTGTACTTATTTCAGACCCTTAACTATTGTCTCTTCACATTGTGATTATTAAATGCTCCATCACCTTTAACTTTATCATACCATAAATGCCCATGTCAATGACATTTCAAATCAAACCCCTCAAATTAAAACAATCATTTTTCAATGTAATCCAATCTCCCAACCATGCCATACAGTGGACATAATGTTACATTTTCAAGTCTGGTGTGCACAGAACTCCTCTTTGCTTTGCATCTTATAGTATTTTAACTCTAACTCTTGGTTTTTCCATCAACACAGACTAGCAGGGTGTTCTCCCTGGCTTCCAGGTCTTACGTTGCTGCTTATGATTTATGGCAGCGTTACATAAATATGATTTAGAAGTGACACAAAGAAATGATGGAAGCGACTCCCACATTTGCTTGGAATAAAAGATCATGGATGTAATTCATACTTAATATTGTTATGGAGACCATCTCTACTTTGCTGAAAATTGCTATCCCCCCCCCCTTGAAAATAGTGGTACTTTGTATAAGTAAACACAATATTTGTTAGAAGAGTTTCCTTTCTCCCTTCGTGCAAATATCACTGTGAATTGCTATTTTTATGAGTGCTTTTTTTAAAAAAGTAAAAAAGTATTTTTCTGAAGAGTGTTCAAATGGAAAATTTGATGGGGAGTGGATTTTTTAATTTAATAAACACTTTTCAAAAGAAACCAAAATACTTTCAATAGTTATATTGGCTGTCGCTTCAGTTGATGCTGCATTTAGCTCTTCACTTAAGTAAATATCTTTCTGCACTTCACTCATTGCAGATATATTTTGTATGGATAGGACTCTTGGCAGACAGTACAATAAATGCACATTAGTTGGGAGTGGAGCCTGTAACTATGATGTTACCCATCTATATCCACACCCATGTGTTTATAGCATGCTAAGAATGTCTAAAAAGAGCTTGTGTGTTGATGGGACTGTTATGGAATGATATTGTGATAGGACTGTATTGGAATATTTTGAAGTCTGCTTTGCAGGTTGCATGATCTCTAACTTAAATTGACTACCCTGTCAGTCATCTTATATCTTGGCAGGTGTATTGTGGACCTATTAAATATAACTGGAGTTTAGAATTTTGCTTAGGATGAACCATTCTTGTCCCTACCATGTTTCAGTCCAATGTGCCTATTTGATCTCTTATGCCAATTGATTTGGCTGAATTAGCTCGCTGTTTCCTATATGTATGTCTCATCAAGTTATCAGGAGTTACTTTTTTCTTGAACCAGTTTTCTAACAGCTGTTGAATTTTGTGTTTGTTCTTCACCAGAAAGATACAAATTCTGTCTCTCTTGCAAGGAAACCAAATGTTCTGTTGCCTGTAAACTTTTTCACATTGTCAGGTTTAGTAAGAATGATCTAATATCATTTTCGTTCATCGGGAACATAGTGGCATTCTGTTTTTACTTCCCACTGCTGGTATATTTGCCAGGATTCCCTCTATCTGCAGTTATGTCCCATTTAAAGAGAAGATGAGTGGTGCCATAGAGGTGAGATATGTACTGTATGTTCCCTGCAGCTGGGGTCTCTCAGGAAAAGGAACAGAACAACTATTAGTATTTTGCCACACAGATCATTCTCACTTCCTCTGCCTAAAGTGTTGCCTGAATCTGTGGGGGTCCGTGGGAAGCCCACTCATTATTCCAAATCTTTGTTATTATTTGGGGGAATTATTATAGCTCAAATGGATGGCTACAAGAGGTCGGATAACTTCTGGGATCTGTACACCTATGTATAGTGGTGCTAACTGCAGAGACTCTGAGGCGTGGTCTATATGAGGCAAAAAGAAGCAGATTGCTCTGCAGTAAAGGCAACTCATAGCAGCTGCAGTTTGTCTTAATGGGGTTTTGGGGGGAGGGGTTTGGCAGATCACAGGCATGCAAAGCTAGCTGTGCTTGCTGTACAAACGGGCATGCCTGCAAATCACGATGGCAGCCACAAGTGAATTACATGTGTTTTTATTCTCACCAGTTGCTGCTGCCGAACAGTATTTTTTTTAAAAAAAGCATATTTAAAGTGCAATGTGATATTTCATCTTAACAGAAAAGTGAAAAACCAAAAAAACCCAACCCCCCATTTTATTACATTATCGCTTGCTCACTAAGGTAAAAAAAAAAAAAGGCAGTTCTAGGCGCTTGCCTTGTTAGCCCCATCCCCTGCACTTGTCCAGCCAATCAGCTTTCAGCTTCTGCTCCTTTGGGAAAACAAATCAATTTGGTCACTTGTTCCAATGAGCAGGAACGTGCATCCCCCCTGCTTAAAAAAAAAAAAAAAAAAAAACCTCCTTGGAAAAATGGCAAAGGCTTTTCCTGCAAAGTATACATCATATTTAGCCCCCCTCTCCTTCTGTATATGGGGATATGGTGCAGGATGCCATTAAGATAGGTCATATTTTCCTTGCATTCCGTGAGGAGTATTTTCACTGTTTAGACAACCTTGAGTTAAAGTAAAATAAAATGTTTTTTTTTATTGGAAAACAACATGGATGCATTTATGCACGCACTCACATGAACCACACAATACTAACAAAGAGTTAAAGCTGGAAAGGTTGGATGGGGAATGGATTCGGGAGATCGAGACTATAGTTATCAGTTTTGAAGAGGGAGAAGCAAAGGACTCAGACCTAAAACTGAGTGTGGCACTGAATTCTGTTCTGGGGGTGTGCCAACAGAGTATCTGGGAGTAGTCTTGGTGGTACATTATCACAGTGTTACGCAATCACAGTGGCACACACTGCTATTGTTTGGGGACTAATGTTTATACTGTATTTGTGTCCTGAAGGGGTGCTTGAGTGTAGGACAAAGTGTAGATGGGTTTCCCATCATTAAACAAAGGAAACTGCATCTCTGCTGATTGCTGTTAATGTTTTTTTAATATCAGGAATAGAGAATGTGTGACACTTTAGATGTTGTTGGACTGCAGTTTCCATCAACCATGAACACAGACTGTGTTAGCTAGGGCTGATACAACCAATGGTCCAACAGTATCTAGAGCGCCACATGTTCTGAACCTGTTTTCTTTTCCACTTGTATGTGGGGGGTTTTTGGTTGCTCCTTCTACATACTTGTCACAAAAAGCTGTAGTGTCCTGCAGTTTGTACACATACACTCACATATTGGTGAGTTCATCATGAGTATATTTGTATGTGACCAGCTCCTCAGTTAGTAGCATCCAGAACTTCGTTTTTGTCCTTGTAGTATCAAGGGAATCTTCCAAAGATTGAAATGCTACTTCAGAGATACTACACTACTTGTTCCAGAATAAGTCTTTAAATCAGGGAAATTTAGTCAGAACTCTGGTTGTTTTATCCAGTACCAGGTTGGTCAGAAGGATAGCTTCAACTGGAGCAATATGGGAACTTGGATTAAATGACGATTTCTAAGTTTGAAAAACATGTGCTATCTAGAAATGACTCAGTCTTAGGACTTTTTCAGATAGGACTTACCGCGCAGGAAGACTCCAGAATAGTTATGATGCTGTCACATGGGAGGGGGTCCGTTTCAGACGACACCATCCCTCTCTCGGCATTGTCCGTGTCACTTCTGTGTATGATTGGACGCAGCTGTGCCATATTTTATTCACGGACAACTTCTGTGAGTGAAATATGGCGCGGCTGCCTCCAATCATACACGGAAGTGACACGGACAATGCCGAGAGAGGGATGGGATCATCTGAAACAGACCCCCTGCCACAAGACAGCATTGTAACTATTCCAGAGCCTTCTTGCACGGTAAGTCCTGTCTGAAAAAGTCCTTAGTTATAACAGGTTTTGCCTTATAAAATCTGACAGAAATAATTTGTTTTTGGTAGTTTAGTCAAGATTTTTTTTAAAAAAAATATTGGATATAAGTTTATTGCTGTCATTTCTTTCTTTCTCTTTGTTAAATTTATAACCCAGCTTTCCATTACAAATAGGACTCAAGGCAACTAATCTCAAAGTATAAGATAACATACAAAATTATAACTTAAAAAATTAAATTTTGTTAAAATGGTATCCGCCAGTTACAAAAAAGACCTTAAAAAAAACCCAGCTTAAAAGCCAGAAGTCTGAAATAAAACCAACATGTCCTTTTGGTAAGAGGATACCAAATAGGAAGCTGGCCAGTCTCCTTAACCAAGGCCCTCTCTCACGTTGTGTCACCGTGGCCATGAAGTGTAATTCATAATTGCATTGGATATTTCTTAATTCTCTGCTCACAGGCCAGGTCCTAAATGCCATGTTCTATCACACAGATATCAGAAGTGTGTCCAGTTACCATGCTGTTCATGCTTTTGAGTTGCCCCAGTAACTGGTAATGAAGTCAGAATGTTAATGTCACTGCAGACGGGGAAGGGGGGGGGAAGAAAAAGAACAGGTGCTGAAAAGAATGCTATACAATTCTGCTACAGGTAAATAAAAAGAAACGCTGGATAACAGCTTGACTCAACTTTCACCTTAATAAGAGGATGAAGAGGAGCTAGATCTGAACCCGAGAACATTAGTCTTTATACCACTGATTCCTACTACCAAGAGCATCTTTTCAGTAACTGAGAAAGCATTCTGAGCTGGACATAGTCACAGCAAATCCAGGCAATAATCATTCTCTAGGGCAAACAGACCCCGTGTTTAGCTTGCATGTAACAAACTGTCTTCAAGTGGGTGAGTGCTATTATTGGCAGGTAAACTTGCATGCCAAGACCTCTTTGTCCTGTTTCACCTAGGGCTTGACTACAGTGGTGAGAAACTGTGCACGTACCTCATAGACGCTGTGAATTTCTTTGATCCACAGCAACCCCATAAATACCACATGCACTGTGTTTGTCCAGTTGTAGATCGGAGTATCCTGCCACACTGTAATTTGTGTCAGAGTAAAAGGGTAGTCCTACATTGACCACGTGCCCTATACATCATACTATTTCCAGCCACATGGCCAGGGCTGCCCTGGATTTTTTTTTCTTTTTCGCTCATGTGAATAAGCAAATATACGTGGTCCCAGAGTAATGTCCCCCACATTCTGAAGCAGGCCCCCAAGCGAGGATCTTTGGTGCACCCCCTATCCACTGCTAAGGTTAAGGACAGGATAATCTCCAGGATTTAGAATAAAAATTAAAATAAGTCTGTTTAAATGATGACACCAAAGTAATATTTATATCTATTTTTTTAAAAAAAAAACTAAATGGATTTACAGAATAAAAACTTACAATAATATCACACCAGCCCCCTCTTCTAATCCCAGCGCCCCAGGCTAGAACCCTGTTAGCCCCCCCCCCACTTGTCGTGGCCATACTGTGTTAGTAGATAAGTGGAGATATGTTTACCCAGATATGCACAGAATTGATTTTTTTTTTTAAGTTCCAGAACAGAGTCCTATCCATTAGAAGTCCCATCCTAGCTTTGCTCCAAAGCCAATCCTCAGCTACCCGGTGGCCAAAAAATCTGCATTTCCCCCTCAAATGTGAAGCAAACCATGAATCTTACAGATCTGGAGATTCCTGTAGAAAACCCAGTGAAAATTTGCATTGTTGAAAATGTTGTGTATCAACTGTGCCGCAAATATGGGGTGAGCACAGGGGTTTTTGTCTGTGTAGACAAGTCCCTAGAGGAGAACTCTATATTGGATTTCCTTTCTACTGTGGAGCTGAAAATAGTTTCAAGGCCCTTCAATGGAACATTAAAAAAGAAAGAATGGGGTCATGGCATGCAGTTGACATAAGAGAAATCTACATACTTTGCTACTGACCCAGTTTGTCAGGACAGTTCCAGTTCCTATCACCCCATTTTTTCAGCTGCTTTTAAAATGTCCCACACTCTCTCCCCTCCCCCCACTTTTCCCCATTGTCCTCAGCTGACTTCAGTTGCTGCAAACTGAGTTCAAATTGCTAAGTAGCTTGCACTCAATTTACTCAGTGGGGAAAGCACCCAAGGACTAGGGGCTTGCGTTCATCGTCCCCATATGTAAAAAAGGAAGGATGGATGATCCTGCCAACTACAGACCAATTAGTCTCCTCAGTATGATCAGCAAACTCTATGCGAGACACTTACAGTGGAAATTTCAGACCAGGCTGGAACAACAACAACAACAAAACATACTTGCAGAAGAACAAGCTGGCTTAGGGAAGGCCGATCTGCCATAGATCAGTGCCTTGTACTCTACCATCTTATTGAAAAATATTCCACCTGTAGCACAGTTTCTCTCTATGTTGCCTTTATGGACTTTAAAGCAGCTTTTGACTCTATATCCTTAACCAAACTGTGGGAGAACTGGAGGCTTCCTCTATTGACTGGTGTTTTCTCCATCTAATTCGCATGCTGCATGAAGGGACCTCACTTAAAGTAAGATGTAGCCCCCCAGGGATATCTCAGCAATGCCATTGTCACAGAGAAGGGTGTCAAACAAGATTACTTTCTAGCTCTACTCCTGTTCAACTTATGCATCTACAATATGGTGAGTCACCTCAACAACACTACCTTCCATCCCCCGAAATTAGAGGGAAGGCATATCTCAATACTGCTATATGCAGATGATGCAGCCCTACTTTCAAGAACTTCCATTAACCTAAAAAGAGCCCTAAGAACACTAACACAGTACTGCAGAGTAGATCAGCTAGAACTCAACTATCAAAAAACTAAATTCATGGCATTTGCTAAAAGGACCACGAACCATAACTGGAATATAGATAGCCACAAGACTGAACAGGTCTCTTGCTTCAAATACCTGGGGGTAATTTTTCATGCCACTGGTAGTAAGGCACATGGGGAGTATGCTGCTGGCAATGCTCAGAGGAGTGCAACAGCCATCCTCAAATTTCTTAAGCCAAGAGAAGGACGTTATTTACCTGCAGTTCTCAAACTCTTTGAAGCCAAATCAGTAGCACAACTGTTTTTATGGAGCCCAGTTGGGACCCTTCCCCAATTCTGCACTGTTAGAACTAGTGCAATCCACATTTTTAAGATCAGGTTTCCAAGCTCCAAAATGTGTCTCTAATGCAGCTCTGAGACTGGAGTCAGGCTTTATGAAAGTGGAGGCCAGAGTGTGGGTGACCATACTCAGCTACTGGCTCAGACTATCCATCTTTCCCACCCGCTTTGCTTCACTAACCTTAAGTGATGATTTCCAGTCCAGCTGGAAACAGACAGTGATGACTAAAATGTCATCACTGGGCTTTTCTCCAGCTCTTCTGCTTAGCCTGGGATACGATAGGGATAAAGCAACAATCAAACAATGGGTGGTGGATATAGAGTGACAACTGGATCTAGCCAGCACTCCAACCTTTATTGCTAGTGACTCAAACAGATATCTGGCCTCACCTATGTATGGCATACTTAGCAACACTTGAAATACTAAACACCGGAGGGCTTTATCTTAGCATGTTGTCATGCCGTCCACTCAGATGTTCTTGAAGGCCGATGCAAGAAGATCCCCTTCTCATACAGAATATGCCCCTGCAATTCTAGTCAAATAGAAACAATAGAGCATGGATTACTCTAGTACTCCTATTACAGAGACATCTGTCTCAGCCTTATTTCACCCCTGTTGCATAAATACCAAGGACACACCGGACAATTCTACACCACTCTGTTGCTTTCAGACACCAACCCTGGAACAACATATAATGTTGCCAGATTCTGTGCAGCTGCAGTTAAAATTTGCCAGACAATTACCTCTGCAGTAGAATAGTACCAACCTTGTCTTGTTATATTGGAGCTATGTAATCTGAAGGGTCATTTTAAATACTTCTTTTATCCTGTGTTTTTACCTTTTTACCTTCTTTTTATTCTGTATACCCTTTTTACTTGTGCTGGTCTATGACAGTAATAAAAATTCTATTCTATTCAGTGGAGAAAGAGGAGAGGAGTGGGTGGAATCTTGTCCTTCCCAGTAGGCTCTGGCAAAAGCAAACTGCTGCTGCCTCTTCTAGCTTGTGTGTTCTTCCTCATTAATAACTTTTGACATCTTGATCACCGTAATATTAATTAATATTAATATTGCTTGACCAAATTAATATTGCTTGACCAAAGACGTGATGGTTTTCATTTGTGAAATGTTGAGAAGGATGCATCCAGAGAGTGTTATGTTATTATCTAGAGATGAATGGAAATACACTATCCAAGCATGGGCTTAAATAAGAGCCATTATGAAAAGGAGAGCAAGAGAACTACAGACTGACTGTTTTCTTAAATATTCATCATTCCTAAGTGAATCTTTTAGAGAGACCTGTTTGCTTCCAGCTTAACCTTAATTAATTTCAGCTTTGAAAAGGACTTTAAAAAGCTTCAGAGATAATTAGACAGCATTAACAAAAATATGAATTTTCTTTAATGAGCTGTCTCACACTTTGTTTTGTTTTGAAAAGTGGTTTTTCATTGGCATACGCTTCAGCATCTCCAGGATACTTGGCATCTTTCTGCATTTTGTATCTCGGCACCATAACTGTCAGCAAGAGACAAGAAGTTAAGTGTAAATTCCACAAGTGCAGAACATTATTGTAAATATGTGACAGATGAAAATCAGCATTCATAAATGTGACTCAGGACACCTCGAAAAACCATCAGTCTCATAATAAATGGGCACACACAGACTTGGATTTTAAATTACTCATCTTTTTGAAGGGGCAAAAAACTAGGAGTGAACAGGGGTGTGGCTATGGGGGGGGAGGATGAGAATATTGCCCCCACAAGGAAGAATTCTGCATCCCCAAATGGCATTGTTCTGCAGTCCCCCAGTCTAGGATTGCAGTAACTTAAAACATTACTTGAACATTTAGAAATACAGTTTAGGCAACCAAAGAAAAAGAGCAGGCAAAAAGAGCACAGCAAACGTAAGAGCTGTAACTGTGAATGATATTCAATGTCTCACTCTTTGCAGTGCTAGAAATTTGAGAACTGAAAGAAAATGTCATAGGGGCAGATTCTTATTTTGCCCCCTCCCCTGCCCACCATAGCTATATGCCTGGTCAGGAGTCATTATAGCTATTTATTGCATGTTTAGCTCAATGTCATACAGCAATAAAAAGGCAAGATATAAATCATTAACAATCCAAGAAGAAGGATGCTTTGGAAATATAATATCCATACATAAATTGATGATTGAACACTAGTGTCACCAGTTTTCAAAGCAGGAATAAGATACTTTTGAAATTCATGACTTGCAGGTTGACAGTGAGGAAGCTACAGTTGTCCCTCCATATCCACAGATTTGGTATCCACAGATTATTCACGGCTTGGAAATATTCTTTAAAAAATAATAATCCAAAAAGCAAACCTTGATTTTGCCAGTTTATATAAGGGACACCATTTTGCTATGCCATTGCATATAATGGGGCTTGAGTATTCATGGATTATGGTATCCAGGCAGGGGGGAGGCTGGAACCAAACCCCAGCAAATATGAAGGGACAACTGTACTAACAAGTTTGTACTCTACTTAAATACCAAGTGAACATTGATTTCCACAGCAGTTAGACTGGAAGTTGGGAGATCCAGGGGACACACACACTATAGAATGATAGCACTGTTATTCCACTTTCAGTGCAATTGCTACATCCTGTGGGATACTGTGGTTTTTAGTTTGGTTTAGTTTAGATTTACTTTACTGAGAATAGTAGATGCCTCTCCCTAAACTGCCAGTCCCAGGATTCTATAGGATGTTCCATCATCAGTTAAAGTGGAATAATAGTGCTATAATTGTGTGTATGAATGGGCCTCCAGATTCAAGACCTCAATGATCCATACAACTTGCTAGGTAGCCTTCAACAAATCACTCTTACCTTAACCTGACAGGGTTGATATGAGGAAAAGGAGGTAGGAGCCACACACACCACTTAGATGCTCACTGAATGAAAAGGAAGTAAATGCAGTAATAAAGAGGTTTATTGTCACCTCTGCTGTCGTGACACAGTCAGAATCTCATTGTAGTGGGCCACTGCCAGAAACATTACTGAGTGAAATAAGCTGTCCATTTCTTTAACTTGGTGTGAGAATGACAATGGTTTGAGGTTCCCATGCCAGGGACATTTAAAAATTGTCAACATTCCTATAAAGTAAATGGAAGTGCAAACAGCCATACATCTCACGAGTGCTGTGCTTGGTTTGTTTTTATTTTATTTCAAATAATGGGCAGCTCTCAAGGTATTGCCATTCAATATGCTAGCCCCATCTTGTTGGATTATAAAGAAGGACTTCCTATTTGATTTAATTTTGTCATTACTTCAACTTGCATGTTTCCGGAACTGTCTCATTTCTTCTCAAGGCCTCTCCAGCATCCAGTGCCTTTGTCACAGAAGTGAATTCTTTAGTGGGGGGGGGGGGAGCAAGTGTTTGATACTCCCAATGTGTCTTCAGGAGGGACAAATATAAACAGAGATAGACAGGAAACAATATACTGCTGGACATAAAAGGCTAATAGAGAAGCTGCCTGGCTCCCTTAGCAATGATCTCTCTCTATCTCCTTTTCACATCCTCTGCTGTTTTCACTGTCTAACTCTCTGTCTCAGTATTTTTAGAAGCTTTCTCATTATCAAGCACTGTTTCAGTCTCCCAAGGTCCCCTGCTTTACACTTCGAAGACCAGGCATCCCGTAGGTGCTGTCAAACCTGTTGGATCTCTGATCCAGTATGAATGTGGCAGAGGTACGACAGCCAAGGGACTGAGCATTGTGATGATGGTAGCTGCAGCAGCAGCAGTGACTGGCTCAGTAGGGGGCCCAGAAATGTATTCTCATTGCATCATCAAATCATGTAACACTGATGCCGGTTCATTAACCCAAATGGTTTATGTGTTGCTCCAGACAAAAATCCAGCAAGGCAGAGACTGGTAGTGCCTGCAGAAATCTGCATTGAAGGGTGGTTGGGGACTGGAGGTGGTAGGAGGTGATTTAGCAAATCACAGAAATTACAGCAAGGAACATTGACAGCAGTATTAAATTGTGTAATTGCACTTAAGGTGCTTCCCTTTAAAATCTAACAAATATGCACCTTTCATTTCCATCATTTGTTGGAAGTATGAAGACAGTATTGCAATTACTGAGGCCAAAAATAATCACAGAACAGCCTAAATGCTTTGACTTTGTCGGGAACTTGTGTCAAAATTCCCCCTTCCATCAATTTATGAGACCTGTTTTCTCCTTTTTTGTGTGTGTCTTAATATTTGTGAAGCTTTTTTAAAAATAAAATTAATAATGAAATATTGGAAGCATAGAACATGTTACCTTTTGAATTTTTCTAAATAACAGCATCTTCCAGTATATGTGTATTAACACATCACATTAAAAGATCATTCCATGATCTGAAGTGGAAGAATTGCAAATAGCTGCTCTTATAACTGCAGTTGTTTTGTTTGTGTGATATATCCATGTGAAAAAACCATCAGTATTTGTTTTTTTAGTGGCACATTTGACTCCATGAGATCTGGATTGGAATAATTTTGCTGCTGGCCTCTCTATTAAATGCATAGATTGTATTGGTTTCATATCCATGTCTCGGGGTGCCAAGGAACATAGGAGCACTGCAGGGAATTTTAACAGTGGTTCATAGCTGCCCAGTGCAGTGGGAGGAGACAGAGACATCATTGCAGGTGGACCTTTCCAAAGGATGCCAGCTGCTTGTACTAGCCTTGTTTGCATGTTAACATCATGAAATTATAGATGAGAAGCAGCTGCAATACTATTCTACTGTACTGAATATTCCATGTAGGCCAGAATTACATGTATGCCTACAAAAAGCATCTTCTGTCAGGAGATGATAGGACACGCAATCCCCAGCAGAAACAAAAAAACCCCTGTCTCAGTAGACTCAGTAGCAACTCGTTCCCAAGAATACTCACACACAGAGTGTTTGACTTCCAAATAAGCAGGAAACATATATTTTCCCTTGTGTGTTTTTTTCCGGGCTGTGACGCTGTGTTCTGGAATAGTTTCTTTCTGACATTTCACCTGCATCTGTGGCTGGCATCCTCAGGGAATGCCATCTCTGACAATGCCAGCCACAGATGCAGGCAAAACGTCAGAAAGAAACTATTCCAGAACACGGCCTCACAGCCCCCCCCCAAAAAAACAAAAGCAAAACAAAAACCAAAGGAAAATCTGTGGATGCCGGTCATGAAAGCCTTCGACTTCACAAGCAGAAGGCACTTTTATCTTCAAACTCAAACAGTTGCAATATATACAAATATTTACAATTCAAAGAGAAACTGCTTCACCAGGCCTCAGCATTCACAGGAAGTAGGAGGAAGTGAGCTCTGTTCAGAACTCCCATATATATCTCTACAGGACATTGCCCCCTAGTGGCCTGATTAGGCATGACTTGGTAGTTCATGCAGCATGGTTCCGTAGTTGTTCGGCCATTTTATAATTGAGTCCAGTCTCTAATTCCTGACAATCCCCTCCAAAAGGGTCAAACTACTGTGCAGGACACATGTTATCATCAAAACATAACATCATTCATATACATTGTTGGACATCGACCGTCTGTCGGTTGACCTTCCCTTTTGCCACCTTTCACTTTACACACTAGTGACAAGGTCCAGCCTCTTTGCCAACTCCTCTTGGCTTCCTGCTGGAAGGGCTTTTGTGAGCAGGTCTGCAACATTGTCCTCAGATGGACAATACCTCATACACAAGACACCTTCTTGTATTAACTGCCTCACATTTTGGTAGCATACCGCAATGTACTTGGTCCTGCATTTCAGGTTTTCTCCTTCTGCCATAGCTATGCAGGCTTGTGAGTCATCGTGTACCTCAACAGGCATTTGGCAGGGCTCCCCAAGGTCTGCAAGCATCTGCCTAATCTATTGTACCTCACTTGCCATCTCAGACAAGGCAGCGAATTCAGCTTCAGTTGTACTAATGGCTACACAGTTCTGCTTTCTTGATCTCCACACTATGGGGCTCTCTGCATACCTGACCACCATCCCAGTCACTGACTTCCTGTCTGAAGTCTCAGCAGCAAAAGAGCTGTCCACATAGCACTCCAGCATCACCTGACTTTCTGTCAGCTTCAAATGCATGTCCCTGGTGCCCTTGAGAAATCTAACTACCCTTTTCAGGGCTTCCCAACCTGTCCTCCTTGGCTTGGAGACTCTTCTGCTGAGCACCCCAAATGCAAAACTGATGTCAGTCCTTGTGTTGTTCTCAATAAGTAACAGTGCCTACCACTGAGTGGTACAGATCAGGCCTTTAAAATTCCTGTTCTGCCTCCAAGTTCACAAAATTAGTGGTCATTGCTGTCCTGACCACTTTTGCCTCACTAAGCCCGCGCTTGGCCACAAGACTGTCAATCTTCTTCTAGCTTAGAAAAAATCTTCAAGACTGGCTCTTTATACCTCTACACCTAAATAACATCTCAGACTGCCTAAGTCCTTTAACTTGAACCAGTTTTCTAATTCCACCTGCACTTTCTTGACATCACTGGCACTCTTTGCCACCACACAAAGGTCGTCCCCATAGATAACTAGCATGACAGCACTATCACCTGTCCCCTTGGTGTACACACAGATGTCTGCGATGCTCCTTGTGTAACCTAGTGACACCAAAACTTGGTGTATGCACTTGTTCCAGCAAGGTGCTCTTTGTTTCAAGCCGTAGAGCACTTTGCGCAACAAGTACACCTTGCTCTCACCTGCACTGTCAGACCCTGGGACCTGTTCCATGAACACTGTCTCTTCAAGATCAGCATTCAGGTATGCTGTTTCAAAGTCAAAGTGTTGCACAACCATCTGCCTCTTGGCTTTTACAGCTAACGCTAACCTAAGACTTTCTGGCTTTGCTGTGGGTGAAAAGGTTTTGTCAAAATGGTGTAGCACTCCCGCGAAAAGCCTTTTGCAACTAAGTGTGCCTTACACTTTTGTCTCCCATCAGGCATATCCTTAAGCTTGTAAACCCACCTGCAACCAACAACCTTTTGGTCTTTGGGCCTCTCAACTACCTGGAACACTTTCCTCTCAACTAATGACTCAAACGCAGAGTCCATGGCTGAGTTCCACTTCTCCTGCTCTTCCTGGGGAAGTTTTCAAAGATCCTGAAAACTTGCAGGCTCCCCTCTGCCATGACATTGCAAAGCCTGGCTTCCTGAACAACATATCTGTCATGAGCCTTTCTCACCCTCATTGACCTTCTGGGGATGAGCACCCTAGTTCTGCATGACTCATCCTCACTTGCACTGTTGCTGCTATCTCTCCCTGTGTCAGGCTCACTTCTTGTTTGTGGTGCTGTGTGTGTTGGAGTGGCATGTGAAGTGTCAGGCTTTTCTTCCTGTGCCTCCCCTTCATCATCAGGATTACCACCCCTCCATTTGTGGGACTTTGGGGAGTTTTTGGCACATCTTTCCCCAAGGGAACAAACACCTCCTGATTGCAATCCAATCTATCCCACCCTGAGTGCAATTCAAAGTTTGCACTCCTGGAGACTGTAACCTTTCCAGAATGGAGAGAAAACATGTACTTATTACCCTCGTAGCCTAGGAAACGCAGCCTCCTGGTTTTAGGCTGCCCAGGCTTCCTTAGGCTTGGTTGAATCAGTACATTTGCATATTGTCCAATAACTTGACATATAACCTGGTCACTGACTTCCTATCTGAAGTCTCAGCAGCAAAAGAGCTGTCCACATAGCACTCCAGGGTCATCTGACTTCCTGTCAGCTTCAAGCTCATGTCCCTGGTCCCCTTGAGAAATCTAACTACACTTTTCAGGGCTTCCCAATCTGCCCTCCTAGGCTTGGAGACTTTTTTGCTGAGCACCCCAGCTGCAAAACTGATGTCAGTCCTTGTGTTGTTTGCAATAAACAACAGACTGCCTACCACTGAGTGGTACAGGTCTGGCCTTTAAAATTCCTGTTCTGCCTCCAATTTCACAAAATCAGTAGTCATTGGTGTCCTGACCACTTTTGCCTCACTAAGCCTACATTTGGCCACAAGACTGTAAATTTTCTTCTTCTGACTTAGAAAAAATTCTCCAAGACCAGTTCTTCCACCTCTACTCCTAGATAACATCTCAGACTGCCTAAGTCCTTTAACTTGAACCAGCTTTCTAACTCCACCTGCACTTTCTTGACATCACTTGCACTATTTGCTGCCACACAATGGTCATCCACATAGATAACTAGCATGACAGCACTATCACCTGTCCCCTTGGTATACACACAGGCGTCTGTGACACTCCTTGTGTAACCTAGTGACACCAAAACTTGGTGTATGCACTTGTTCCAACAATGTGCGCTTTGTTTCAAGACATAGAGTGCTTTGGGTAACAAGTACACCTTGCTCTCACCTGCACTGTCATACCCTGGGGCCTGTTCCATGAACAGACTCATGCTGTTTCAAAGTCAAAGTGTTACAAAACCATCTGCCTATTGGCTGCTATAGCTAACACTAATCTAAGACTTTCTGGCTTTGCTGTGGGCAAAAAAGTTTTGTCAAAATTGGTATAGCACTCCTGCGAAAAGCCTTTTACAACTAAGCGTGCCTTACACTTTTCTGCACTTTGCTTGGAGCATCATCTGCAATGCTAATATTGTTTATAGAAGCAGTTTTAACATCGCTTAACAGCTTTACATCATTTACCATATTGTGTGTCGCTCCACTATCAAGTAACCAAATTCTTCCCTCAGTATCATCAGGATGGTGCTGTGCTTCAAAGGCATGGTTTGCAGCCTGAGATGATGCACCCCTCCTTTGCCTTGTAGCTGTAGATAGCTGCACCTATCTGGTGCAGGCAGTGTACAGTCCTTCTGAAAATGTCCAGGCCTTTTGCATCTGAAACAGCATTTCATGTAGCTGCAGGCTCCCTCCTCCACATCAGATGCCTCTGGGTGTGTTTCAGTGCTCTCTTGATTGCGTCTGGTAATTTGTAGCTGTTTATTCCCCTCTATCCGGGAATCAAATTGCTTGCATTGGACCTCTTCCAGAATACGCCCAGCTACCAGGTCTACAGACAAATCACGCTCCCTGGTGGTCTGCAGACTCTACATTAGGAAATCCCATTCCTTTGGCAAACTGCCCAAGAATATAAAACACTTATGGGCTTCTGGAATGTCCAGCCCTCTATTGGCCACCTCTTGAAAAAGCTGCCTCATTTCTTCCAAATGGGCTTTCATGCAGCCTCCAGTAGATAGCTTTGTGTTTTAAAGTCTCTTAGTCCATATCATCTTTGAGAGGCAGGACGGATTCTGATGAACCATTTCCAAAGCTGCCCAACGCTAAAAGGCTGTCTTTGCTGGGGCCATGTGTATTATGCAATATATATTTATTGTTTAAGCATCACAAGATTGGGATACAGAAAAGGAACACAAGGAACAAATTTCTCATCCTTGCCTTCCCACCCCATATATATTCCTTTAATTCTGTAGCTGTAAAAAAATAAATTAAATTAAAAACTATTTTTATAAGAAAAACAAAAACCTGACTTCCTGCGTAAAGATATCTCAAAGGATTTGTCCTTCTCGGCACTCATATCCATGTCTTCCTTTCTACACATTGTACCACTGTCTTCTAGTAAAGTTTTCTTTATCATCTTTCATTTATATTTTTTTCTTCTCATCCCTTTCTTTTTGTTTATCAACCGCATTTATCTCTTCTCCCCCTCCTTTTCTTTCCTGTCTCTTTACTTTATAATATCTGTAATCTATACACATATTTGTTGATTCCTCACCTTTTTCCTCCTAAATTTCGATATCCACTGCAGTGTTCCACCTTTTTCTACAATAATTGATTACTGGAAACCATTCTGTATCTGCTTTTTGTGTTAATTTTTGATTTAATATTCGTGTTAATCTATCATTGTCCCTCTTATCGATCCATTCTATCCGTGGCTCTTCCTTTGACTTCCATTTTGCTGCTATGATTATTCGAGCTGCCATGCAATGATATAACAGCACTCTCCAATATTTCTTTTCTAATTCATTTGATAATATTGTCATGATGTTTAAGAGATATAGTTTCGGATTCAGTTCAAACTGTATATTGATTTTTTTTTTTTGATGATCTGATGTATTTTCCTCCAAAATTTATGTATCAGCGGGCAGGTCCACCACATATGTTTTAATGTGCCTGTTACTTTTTGACATTTCCAACCATTCTTATCTTTAGATCCAAATATTTTGTTTAATCTCAATGGGGTTAGGTACCACCTGGTGCTTATTTTGAAGTAGTTCTCTTTTAAGCTTTGACAAGCCGTAAACTTTTTTGTCTTTCTCCAGGCACCTTCCCATTCTTCGAGTTCAATCACTTCACCAAAATCTTTCGCCCATTTGATCATTGTATCTTGCACTATTTCTGTCTCAAGTTGTCTAGATTTGAGTATTTTGTATAATCTCGCAATTTTTTCCCTTTATCATCCCATATTATCTTTTCCACCTCTGTTTCTTCTTCAAAGAAGCCTAATTCTTCTTTATCTTTTTTAAACCTACTATGTATTTGCTGATAGGAGAACCAATTAAGTAACCATCCTTCGCTTTCCAGCTCCTCTTTCATTTTTATTTTCAACTTTTTGTCACTATCTTTACATAGTTCTTTATAGGTAATCCATCTCTCTGACTTGCCTAATTGTCCACACCTTCCCAAGAAAGCTTCGACTGGAGAGATCCATTTTGGTATTTTTCCAAAGTATTGCCTCTGAATTTTCTTCCATATCTGTAGTAATGCTTTCCTTATTATATGGAGATTAAAATCTTTGTGGACCGTAGCTTTGTCATATCCCACATAGGCATGCCAACCTAACCTCAATCCCTCTCCTTCTAATGTTAATAGCTTCTGGTCTTTCAATTTTAACCACTCTCCTATCCATACCAGACTGCATGCTTTGTAATAATTTTGAAAATCAGGCAAGTCCAGCCCTCCCCTTTCTGAATCTTCAATTAGCGTCTCCCATTTTACCCTCGCCTTCCGACCATTCCATATAAAATCGCTCAGATCTTTTTTCCAGCTTTTGAATGGTTTGTCGTTCATTATAATTGGTAGGTTTTGAAACAAAAACATGACTTTTGGGAGGACGGACATTTTGATGGCAGCTACCTTCCCTAATAATGAAAGGCTCAGTTTTGACCAAATCGCAAAATCTCCTTTTATGGTCTCCCAAGTTTTTTCATAGTTATTTTTATATAGATCCAAATTTCTACTTGACAACCAAATTCCCAGATACCTCACTTTCTTCTCAAGTTTGCATTCAGATTTTTCTTTAAGTAATTCTTGTTCTTTTTTTTTGTTAAGTTCTTTGTGAGGATTATAGTTTTCTCTTTATTTATCTTGAACCCCGCATATTTTCCAAACTCTGCGATAGTTCCCATTAAGCAGCTAATATTTTGTATAGGGTCTTCTAATATTATGGCCAAATCATCTGCAAATGCTCTGACCTTAAACTCTTGCTTCTTAATTTTCAATCCTTGTATCATTTTTTCACTCCTGATTTTATTCATTAAGACTTCCAATACCGTTATGAATAACAATGGGGACAAGGGACATCCTTGTCTAGTCCCTTTCTTGACAGCAATTTCTCGAGTTTTCTCTCCATTTATGATAATTGAAGCTTTTTGCTCCATGTAAATTTTTTCAACATTAGTTGTCACAAATTTTCCAAATCCCACTTCCTCTAACATCTTAATTAGACAGCGCCACTTAATGTTATCAAACGCCTTCTCGGCATCCACAAAAATTATAGCTGTCTTTCATTATTCTTTTCTAGAAATTCCAGTATGTCTATAATATTTCTGATGTTTGAAGATAATGACC
Organism: Gambelia wislizenii; assembly: GCA_030847615.1. Classification (NCBI taxonomy): domain Eukaryota; kingdom Metazoa; phylum Chordata; class Lepidosauria; order Squamata; family Crotaphytidae; genus Gambelia; species Gambelia wislizenii. The sequence continues at coordinate 165,919,972 of JAUMIR010000002.1, forward strand.
TTCCTGGGAGGAAACCACTTTGATCCTCGTTTATTATTTCTTTTAACACTTCCTTTATTCTAGTTGCCAGCATAGTTGTGTAGATCTTATAATCAACATTTAAGGGAGAGATCGGACGGTAGTTCCTGACATCTGTTTTATCTTTGTCTTCCTTCCAAATCATTATGATATTAGCCCTCTTCCACGTACCAGGCATACCCTCCAGATGTATCAAGTTAATCACTTCCAGTAATGGTTTTACTATTTCTTTTGCAAAAAGTTTATAAAATGTGTCTGTGAGCCCATCCGGTCCTGGCGCTTTGCCCCTTTTAAAACTCTGGATCGCTTTCATCACTTCCTCTGTATCAAAGGGTTTAGATAGATTCAACCTGTGTTTATCTGATAATAATGTAAATTTATTCTGCTTTATATAATTATTCATCATATCCTCCCAGTCTTCTTCTTGTATCTTTTCCTTATACAATGCAGAGTAGTAATTAGTAAATTCCTTCTTAATGTCTTCCTGAAGCTTTAAGGTCTTCCCTTCCAATTTAATTTCTTTTATCATGCTTCTCTCTTTCTCCTTTTTCAGTTTATAGAAGAGCCATCAACCCGTCTTATTAGCCTGCTCGAATGACCTCTGTTTTATCTTCATCAATTTTTCCTCTATCTCATTGTCCATCCTAGCATTCATTGATCTCTTTAACAGTTCTATTTCTTTAATTAATACTTTATTTTGAGGTTTTTCTCTCAATTTCTCCTCTTTTTCCTTTAATTTTGAAGACGTGCCCTGTTTCTATCCCTCATAGCTTTTGCTTTTTCCGCTCCTTTTTGTAATAAGATGCCTCTGATGGTAGCCTTGAATGCATCCCATATTATCCTCATTTTTGTGTCCTCCTTCTTATTATCTTCAAAATATTGGTTAATTCTTTCTTTGATTATTTGTACAAAGCTCTAAACAGACCATCTTTTAGCTTCCAATTGTATTCTCTCTTGAGGATTGTCATTTTCATTTTTATGGGGTTGTGGTCTGATATAATTTTTGACATTATTTCCATCACCTTTATTTTTGGTAATCAATTTATTGATGTCCAAACCATATCGATTCTTGACATTGTCTTATGGACCTCCGAGCGAAATGTGTACCCTTTCTCATCCTGATATTTTGCTGTCCAGAGGTCTGTTAAATAAAATTCTTCCATTAACTCCCAGCAGACCCTCAGGAGTCTGCCTTGATTTTCTTTAGTCTGGCCAGATCTGTCTTTTTTTCCATCCAGCACCCCATTGAAATCTCCAGTGAGAATTATTGTTCCCTTTTCTAATTTCGTCATTTCCCGGTTTAGATCTTTATAAAATCGTTCCTTTTTTTCCAATGGACCGTAAATTGCAATTATATATAGCTTTTCATTAGTAAGGTTAAGCTCTACGCCAATCAAATGGCCTTGATTATCATTCAAAATTTGCCGTGCTTCATACTTCTTGTCAACATAGATCACCACTCCCCTTTTCTTTTTTGTGATAAGGAGACAAATTCCTGACCTAATTTCACATTTTTAAGATACTTGCTCTTGCTCTGACGTATCCTAACCTCTTGAAGGCATGTAACCTCTGCTTTGTTCATCTCTAAATAGTGATATACTTTTCTTCTCTTAATTGCTGTATTGAGGCCTTTAACATTCCACGATGTTATATTTATTGACATTTTTCTTAACCTTCATCTTCTTCTTTCTCCCCTCCTTCTGCTTCTTCCTGTCCCTCCTCCTCCTCTTCTTCTTGATCTTTCTCTAATTCATCATCTCGTGGTGGCTCTTCCTCTTCTTCTAGATTTTTTTCTCTCCCTTCTCTCTCTTGATCATCTCCGTGTTTTCCATTACGCATTACTTCCTTCCTTTCTCCTCGTCTACCTTTCTTTCTTCTCATCTCTTCTTCTTTTTGTTCATCATCATTTAGTTTTCTCAGTATTTCTTTTGCTTTTTCAACTGAATTAATTCAGGGGACATGTGTATTAACTGGCAGGGGCTGAGTGATAAAAGAATTGCAGCTGTAGCCTTCTGGTCCGCTAGCCTGAATGCTGCTTTTTCATCTTCTAAACCCTCTGGGATCACACTTTCTTTTTCCAAAATGTGCCACGAATTGTCCTTAATTAATAAAGCCTCCATATATAAACTCCAGGCTGGATAATTTCCATCAGCCAATTTCTCAAAATGAATGTGGCTATTATGTGCTATTGTGCTGTCTGAATAAAAAAAAACAACTCCAGCTATGAACAACAAATGGCTGGCAGCTGGCAGCTCTTCAAGGCTGCTTGAAGATAGCTCTAACACAGAACCTGGCTGAAACTTAACCGTTTCACTGCCAATTAGTCAAGAACACTCAAAACAAAAAAGATTCTGGGAACTTTTCAGGGCACCAAAACAAAAAAGATTCTGGGCACCTTATCTAATCTGAGATCAATCATCTGGGCCCATAACCACTGTCAGGGGATGATAGGATACTCGATCCCTAGTAGAAGCCAAAAAACTATCTCAGCAGACTCAGTAGCAACCCATTCCCAAGGATACTCACACACAGAGTGTTTGACATCCAAATAAGCAGAAGGTACTTTTATCTTCAAACTCAAACAGTTGCAATATGTACAAATATTTACAATTCAAGAAGAAACTGCTTCACCAGGGATCAGCATTTACAAGAAGAAGAGAGTGAGCTTTGGCTTAGCTCTCTCTCTGTCTCTCTCTCTCTCTCACACACACACATGCACACACATGCACACACACACACATATATCTATCTACAGGACATTGCCCTCTAGTGGCCTGACTAGGCATGACTTGGTAGTTCATGGAGTTAGCCATTATGACTCAGCATGATCCTGCAGTTGTTCGGCCATTTTATAATGGAGTTCAGTCTCTAACTCCTGACACAAAATTGTTATGAAAGTGCAATTAAACTTTTGTACAACACATCATGGCACAACAGAAATGGGACAGGAGGTTATTAATGGATTTTTGTGTTAATGAAAAGAAATGCTTCTAAAATGGTCTCCCACAGGATAACAACAAAATGGGGACAACATCATACGATAAGTGAAGGCTCTATTATGAAGGCGCTATTATCCTGATGCAATTCTGATTTACTTGCCTCAGGCAATAAGGCTCAGTGAGAAGTCTTGTTTTCAGCCTTGCAGTCTCTTGACAGCTGTAAGGGCTTGGAGAGTCTCTTAATTCATAGGGTCCTGATAAGTCAACGTCAGCAACAACAACAACAGGTATCAGCCACATGTTCACAGTGGCATGATGAACTAATCTATACTCTTCAACAAAGCTACCTTTCCTTTAGTGCCTGTGCTAATGTCTGCAGCATGTATGATCTGCAATTTTTGCCCACCTACATCTGACAATTTTGTATGCTTTTCAGCAAACTGCTGCAAAAATGTGGATCATGAGGCTCCTGTGAACATTCTAACCTAAAGCCACAGGGCACAACATTCACTGTTTGCTTTAGGTGCACTATGTTCAGAAGAGGACTGCTGTTATCCAGCTTTAAAAGCCCCACTAAGAAGAACTATAAATCCTATAAAAGAGAGAATCTCTTATGGTGAACTGAATTAAATCCAGATAGTTATCTTCCATCATGGCAGAAAGGCAAGGAGTTGGATAGGAAACAGGAATTAGGACTTTAAAATATCGCAATAAGTAAGATAAATGTAGTTTTGCTGAAGTCTATTCTGAGAAGAAGAGATAACATTGAAAATAGAAGCCTTTTGTTACAAGATTTTAGATAAAGTCATCCTTTTGTGTTGGATTGACTCTGGAAAGGAACATATTTACATCCAAGACACCTGAGCTTCAAATGCTTTGATGTACAATGCATCCAGCTTCATTTCTAAATTGTTTTTGTCATGCTTAATAAAGGATAGAAAAATTATATGGTTTTTTTTTTATAAAGACTTTTCAAATTCTCAAAATTTCTTCAAAAACATGAAAGAACCTGAGATGTAAAAATTTCAGACATGGGAAAAAAGTGAAATCTACCTATTTAGGCAGAGAACTTTGAGTTCTCAGCTCTTAAAAAGTTTGTCTTTGAATGTCTCTGTAATCAGCTGTGTTTGTGGTGCTAAACTAAGGTTGCTGCCTCATTCTTCTGACAAACTATTCATCTTCAATAACAACATGGCAGGCAAGGTCAATGTGGACCTCTCCATGCTGAGAATAGTTTCATCTATTGAATTTGGCTAGTGCCCAAAATTCAGAATTTTGCCCAAAATTTTAGTGCCCAAAATTCAGAAAATTCATTATTTTGTTTGGATAATTTTGATAAGAACATGCCAAAATGTGCAGATTTCTTCATGAATTTGGTATGAAAACCTTCAGATTTTATTTTTTTAAAAAAACTGGAGTATTGGAGAAAGCAAAACTGTCAGATGTTTATATCCCTAATTTTGGCACACCACATACAGTGTCAAAAATGGACTGCAGCATGAATTGAGTGCAATTGCCAAGCAAGAATATAGAGTGAAACTGGGACTAAACAGGAGCATAGGTTGGGGATGGGCGAGTATTGTTTTGTACAGTGGGCACAGCAGACTAGAATTGTTGTTGGCCTAGCAATATTCTCAAATGTGTTTCAATCCCTTGAAGGCAAGACTTGCTTTGGAAAAGAAGAGACACAGATCTTCAGAGCAGTAAACTTCAAGTTTTTTCTGTGGCTTGCCACACCACCAGGTCAAAACACCAGAAATGAGCTTGCTTGTCTCTGGATTCCGATCCCCTATTTTATTTCATAACTACTCCACTAACTTGCTTATGTGTGGTACCAGGAGGGGAACCTCTGAAGATGACCCAAGGCTCTAAGCTTGACTGTGTTTAAATTTATCTCATTTTACATGCAAATGTATAAAGTCATTTAAAAAAAAACCGAGGAATTTAACAATAGATCTGGATGGCCAATGAATACCAGGTGCTGTAGGCTATATTTCAGAGGAAGGAACTGGCAAAACCACCTCTGAGTATTCTTTGCCTAAGAAAACCCTAGAAATTCGTGGGGTCACCGTAAGTCAACAGATGACTTGATGGCACATACGCACACACGTGAGGTTGGGAGAAGGAGCTGGGTTTCTTTGAATTAACTAAAGGAGTCCTTGCCGCATCAAGCGAGTGGAGCATTACAGAAGTAGAAAATTACGTTTTTGGGCTACAGTCCTCAGAATCCCACAGCCAACATGGGCTAGCAGGGGAATGCTGGGAGCACAAGTTCAAAAAAAGTAGCCTTTTCAACGTCTGCAGCATTATATTAGAAATGGCCATTCATGGCCTAGGACCTGCTTTACCTTTGTACATTTTTTTTAATGTAATGAACAAGAACTCACAGGAGTTTCAGGAACAGGCCCATACGTTTCTGTTTATTTCCCTATTTCAGTAATTTATCTGTTGGTTATTGAATGCATTTTTTAAAAGTTTTTTGCTTTATTTTTTAAAATGTGCTTCCATAGGAATTGTTTTAAAAGCAAACGTAATACTTCACTGGGCTCTCAGTTTCACTAACTCTGTCCTCCTTTGAAAAGTTGACACATCTGCTCTCGAGTGATTTGAGACAATGTACAATCAGCCCTCCACATTTGTGGGTTTCACTTTTGAGGATTTGATTATTCAGAGAAGATTTGCTGCTGCCCTATACCATTTTAAATAGAGACTGAAAGCCTCATAAGCCTAAGGAGATTATCAGATGCGGGGGAACGCACCATAAAATTGTGTTCCCAACTGCGTCACAAGATCACAACAAGAACAGAAAGGGTGACCTTACCAGACACCCACATCCTTCTGCCGTTCCAGGGGTGTAGTGCTGCCGCAGATGAGGCTTCCTTTTTTTATTGATGGGGAGAAGCCTCTAATAAAAAGGGATGCCTTACTCATGACCGCGCTACACCCCCGGAACACTGGTGGATGTCATTGTGTGATAAATCTCACCCCTTCCTGTTCTCATTGTGATCTTTTGACTCAGTTTTTACCATGTCTGATAATCTCCTGAGAGACTACAAATGAGAGTTGTAAATCCGCCTACGTCTTTTTTCCAAAGGAACCCCACTACCTCAAAGGCATCTACAGTGGGTTGAATCTGTAGATCGTACTTTTAGTGTGTGTTAAATATAGTTTTTTTGTGAGAGGTAGAGTTATTAGCAGTTTTTCCACTTTCATAGGTGTCCTGCACCCCCTGCCTGCACCCAGTGAATATGGAAGGGTGCTTGTAATCCCATTTTGTAGTTTTTATTGTCTTCCTTTCAGGGAGACAGAATTCCCCCTTGAATGCTCCTTGTTTGTGTAAAATATCGTAATACCAGATATTAGACATCTGCCTGTACCTTTTCAATATGTGTCTTTTTCATGTCTCTTCACTTTTCCATCTTCTCCAACTCCATGTACTCAGAAGTACACAATGGAACTTTTAGACTGGAACAGTGACTTACTTTTTCAAAATTAAAACAAATAATCATTTTTGTTATTACCACAAGCAAATAACTCTTCACTCAAGTGAACTTTCTTCAGAACTTAAATTAATGTCTGCCAATCAGTCTGTCAAGACTTGTCTTATCAGAAATATATTTTGTCTTTAAAAATTGACCAAAGAACAATGTGTATAACTTGGTTAGCAGCCTGCCTTTCTGACACTGGCAGAAGCAAGCATTCTTGTTCCATTGAAGAAAGCTGACAGGAAGATATTCAACTTATTTGAAATGTGGTACTGGAGGAGAGCTCTACAGATACCAGGGACTTCTAAAACAATGAATAAATGAGTACAAGAGGAAATTGAGCCTGAACTCTTTCTAGAAGACAAAATACTAAACTGAGGTTGTCATACTTTGGAAATATCATGAAATGACATGACTTATTAGAAAAGACAATGCATAGTAAGGTGGAAGAGGAAGACTGTGTTACAACTACACAGACACAAGGAGGCTATGGCCCTGAGTTTGCAAGACCTGAGAGGGCAGTTGATGACCAAGGCTTTTGGAGGGCTCTCATTCATAGGATCACCATAAATTGAAGTCAACTTGATGGAAATTATGCAACAACAACAACATTATGTAGTGTCTGTACCTTGAGTTGAAAAATCTTATAACTTTCCAGTTCATCTAGAGTATTGAGAGATGAGGTGGCCATACCTTCTGTCACCCATTTCCTCTTGGCTTTCCTATGTCCCTCCTCACTCTTCCTCACAATTAGGGAAGAAGGGGTAGATGGAATATCTGAAGCCGCATCTGTGTGGTCTTATGATGTATCAGAGGCCTGGCATCTCTTTTTGGAATTCCAAAGTAAAGCTTTTTTTTTTTTTTTTTGAATATTGGTGAATATCAGTGACCTTCTTTTCTATGTATGTCCACAGTTTGTTTTCAGTGCTAGCGTCAGTGCTCTGTCATTATATTTCTGACTTGAGCATGTAATGTAATGTAAATTAAATATTGTTTCAGCAAATTAAATCTCTCTGCTGTTTCATATGCATGACTGTTTCCCATTTCAGTATCTTTTGCCCAGCCAGCTTGCATAATGAATTATTTTTTCAGTGGAAGCATTGGCATATAATAGGAATATAATTTCCTTAAGGTTTGATGTAGCCCATGAGTAGCAATTTCCCAGGTGTTCCATTAATGCCTTCTTCGCAGATGAAACATTGGCAACTAAGCTCACTCCCTGTGGCTTGTTTGTTTCCACTTTGGCAGTTATTAGCCTCCTCCTCTTTGCTGTCAGGTTGATAGAATACAATAAGGCAGGGACCTTGATTGTCCATTACATTTGTATTCTGGGTCTGGCAATAATGATAATGATCTTTATTTAATGTCAGTTATATTGAACAGAAATTTTAATTAGCATGAAGGCTTTGCTGATAAACCAAGACATTAGCTCTTGTCTGAGGAATCCTAATCTGATTACATGCAAGTGGTTCTGAGTCACCACCAGCACATCCACTGGATGATATAAAAACTATCTATGTTTCACCATATGGACATCTGAGTAGCTGGTATTTACACTAAATTATACTATCAGGTGTATCTGGAAAATGACAATCAAAAGCTCACTGATAGCTGAAGAGCTTCAGAGAGCATTTCAGAGAAGCTGGGAAGTTTGATCTCGGCTATTCAGACCTCCTTCTTTGCTTTGTTTTGCCCAATTTTGTTGGCTTTGGACATCAAAGGGACAATCTCTCTGTGTAATGTGCAAGATCAATATTTGTTGATGTTGTACATTAAAAGCCTGTTCAGCCTTCCCATCTGTTCCTGCTGTTTTCTCTGTGATGAACATACACTAACAAACCTTTGCTTATCTTCAAGCTGCTTAATTAGAAGGAGGAAGGTATTCTTCACGCAACATTTATATAAGATGTCATTTCCCAGTCACCTGGAAAATCAGATAGATTACAAATGTTGACCCATTAATATAACATGAGGAGATGCTTGACTTGTTTTAAAATGCCTTTGTATTTTCCATTTTTTAAGGCTTAGTACTTGAGTGAGAAAGAAAGTTGAAGCAGTGGTTGTTAATTCATTCCTCAGTGCCATCAGGTGCCACAGAGCTTAAACCTGAGAGACATGTTGGCCAGTCTCTGGCTTGCTGTACCACTGAGGAAAGCTGATCAAAGGAAGAGCTACAAGCAGTTCCAGCTGGGGTATTCCCAATGTCGTCTATAGTCTTTGGGTCATATAACACTAGAAGACCCATCCAGTGCCACTGTCTGAGACAAAGCTCAGGAAGCAGCTCCCTTCCTTTCTTCACACTAGCCAACTTCTCACTGATAGAGCTCATCGGACTTTCACTCTACAAATTACTGGCTTTCATCCTGTCTTATTTTTACTTGCTAGATACCCAAGATACTCCTCCATGCATGGCAAGCATGTATACACAGAGGTCACAGAATGCCATGGGTAGCAGCTGGGTCTATAACATGTCTGTGCATAGCCTGAAAGCAAATTAGTACCATAAAAAGACGAGAACTTGGAACATTAGCTTTGATTATCAGTTTGTTAATGTTGAACATTAGAGATTGACTTTTTGTTGTTCTGATCATTTAAATAGTTCAATTCAGTGAATTAACGGTACTCATTTACCCACTTAAGAATAGTCTTCAGAACAGACTATTGTGTTTTCAGAGAATTGCATGGAAATTGTCATCAACCCAAGGGGCACATTTTGTTATTAGCACCTTCAAAGTGCTCCTTTTGTTGTTTTAAAGTTTCCTTCCTCCAACCTGGAGATTGCCCACAAAGCCCACAGTATGATATTTGACCTGAGGATAATAGGAATTCAGTATGTCTGAACACGGTTAGATTGAGAGAGTTTGTCTTAAAGCATGGGATCTGATCTTAGAATCTGTTCAACCGTCTTTTCTTTCTGAATCTCTATTGTCTTCTTTCAATCCCCACTCACCCCTGCCATCATGAGCATTTCCCTCATCCTTCAACTGCCTTGATTGTTAAAGATTAATGTAAAAAGATGTTAAAGGTTTAAAAAGAATGATACATTTATTTCAGCTAGAGAACATTTTGATCCACTGCAAGTGCAGCAGTAAGTGGCTGACTACAAAGTTCAACCAGTGAATCAAGAGTGGGAAATTCTTAATCAAAATTCTTTTAGAGCCTATGAGCATAGGTAGAAAAAGTTTCTGTACAATGGAATCACTTCATCCTCTCTGCCTCTCCACTCCCAATCAAGAGGCACGGTCTGAAAAGATCAGTGGCAGAGCACATATTTTGCTTTTAGGAGTCATGAATCTCATACTTGGAGCCATGCTAGCTCTAAGCTTTCAGTTCAGCGCGTGACTCTTAAAAACTAGACTGACTGAAGTGTGCAAAGAAAGAAATATACGTTAGAAACCGAAGAATTTCTTTGTTGGATCATCTGGGAAGACAGAGCTTATTAGAAGTGGATGCAGTAATCTTATACTTGCTTTCCTGCATGTAAGCCTTCTGGAATTTATCAGGGCTTACTTCTGAGTAGATAAGGGTGAGGGCATCAGTTTATCTTCCTGAATGTTTTAGATCCAAACTAATAGCTACAATCTTAGCAAACTCCTTAAAGTATGTGACCCACTAAAAGAGAGGGTAGGTGGAAAGCAGAATGGGGTGGGATGAGGTGTGGTGGAAAAGAGAGAGAGAGAGAGAGAGAGAGAGAAGAGCAAATGGTGTAAGGGATAAGCAGAAGTGTTCATTTAATTTTCCATGTACCCAGTATTGTATGAGTAATAAACACATTGAAGGAACAGAAGAAATACAAAGACAGATAGGAATAAACTTGTTGGCTTTAGCAGGCAGGCAGTTATATTGAGAATGCAGTTTAGCCAAAAAGATAGAACCAGTACCAAGCTACCTATATGGATCTCTCCACAAGAGGCTTTTTTAGGAAGGTGGGAGAAGGAGGATCAATGGCTAAGATATGAGGATTTGATTAATCAAGAGAAATGGAAAAAAGAAGAAGATACTACAATGTATTCAAGAGAAGAATTAGAGGCAAAAGGCATATATATGAACTGGTTCAAATTCCTGCAAATTAAAGAGAGATTTCGAGAAGATAACTGTAAATATGGGTTTGAAATAACTAAAACAGAGATTGATAAGCTGATTTGGGGAGAGAAAGAACACAAAATATCCCAATATTACAAATTATTATTAGAAAGAAATTTGGAGAGTGAAATTATATCAGACGCAATGATTAAATGGGCGCGGGATCTTAAAGAAACTATAAACCTGGAAGAGTGGGAGAAAGCTTGGAAAGAAACTAACAAATTTACGGCATGCTTAGCCTTAAAAGAAAACCATCTTAAGATAGTAAACAGATGGTATTTAACACCTGCGAGACTTAGTAAAATTTATAAAACACAAAACAAGTGTTGGCGCTGTGAAAAAGACATAGGGACGATGTACCATATGTGGTGGGGGTGTCCAGTAATACAAAAATTCTGGATGAAAGTCCATAAAATAATTCAAAAAATCTTCAATGTTCAATTTGTTATGGATCCTAAATTATATCTATTGAATATAACACTGAATTTAGAAAAGGACTTTACTCGGCAATACTGGAGAATAATGCTATATTTAATAACTGCAGCGAGATTAATAATAGGAGCCAACTGGAAGAAAAAAGACAACCTTTCGGTTGAAGATTGGCTGCTGAAACTTTGGGAGATGAAGGAAAATGACAGACTTACTTATATTATAAATAAGGGAAAGAAGACTAAGCTTGAAGAAGAATGGTCTCCAGTCCGTGAATATTGGAAGAAAAGATGGAATATGAAAGAGCACGTGTAAATTAGGGGAATATATATATATATACAAGAAATATATTAACATAAGGATGGGCCTAAATGATGTAAAAATAAAAATAACATAACACTCAAAACGACACTGAAACGGGAAGCTAATATATTAGAAGGAAAGCAAGATATAAAGTGAAAGAAAGTTTTAAGCAAATGATTAAAAGATAGGTAAAGGAAGATAATGAGATTTAAATTTCTAGAGATGGGAGGAAAAAGGGAGATAAAGGGGGAAAAAAGTCAAAAAGGATATCTTGATCGGATGGAACTAAAGGAAGTAAAAAGGATGGATGAAAAGAAAGAAGGTATTGCAAGTGAGATGGTGAGAGTAAGTTTTGGGAAAGTATGGATGGGATGGGTGGGATAGAAGAAAAAGAGAATGGATGGAGAGGTAGGAGAAGGGAAGAGTTAAGAGAGTTAAGAGAAGGTAATGAAGAGTTAAGATGGAGGTAAAGAGGAGGTAATGAAAGATTAGGATGATTGAAAGACTAGGATGGTTGTAAAGTGATGATTGTAAAGTGTAAATTAAATTGAATGAATGTGTATATATGTAAATGCAATGTAACGTAAATGTAATGCAATTTAAGACTGTCTACCTTTTGAAGCACAAATAAAACATATATATATATATATATATATATATATATATATATAAAAAAGATAGAACCAGACACTAATAATGCAGATTCAGGAGGGTTGTTCAAACAGTGAAAAAACTCCTCATGGAATGCGAGGAGAATCCTACCTGTCCTAATGGCATCCCATGTGATTCCACCCTATTGTGAAGGAGGTAGGCAAAAAAGGCGCAAAAAACTTTCCAGAAAAGCCTTCACGGCCTTTCTCGTCTTTTTTAAAAAACAATTTGATTCGCTTGCCCAAGCAAGAGGAACCATGCCCCTGATTGGCCAGACAAGCACAGAGGGCAGGGCTTGCTAGCAAGGCAAGGGCCCACAGCCACCATTACCCCCGAGCAATTTGGGATGGGGAAGGGGGGAGGGTGGCTGTCATTCCCACAACCCCAGCCCCACTGCCGCCGCCGCCACCACTAAGGGTGGAGAAGGGAGGAAGGCTCTCTCCCTCTTTTCTTCCTTCCTCGGTTCCCTCCCCCCCATCCCACTGCCGCTGCCTACCTGTCCACCCGGTTTCTCTGCTGCCTGACGTCTGTGGGGCAGAGGAAGGCTGCTGCCTACCTGTCCACCCGGTTTCTCCAGTACCTGACATCTGTAGGGCCAAGGAAGGGTGACGAGGGCGAAAGAGCCCTCTTCCCCCCCCCCTCTGTTTCTCCACGGCTCACTTGCCTGCCCACCTGTGGGGCTGAGGAAGGGAGAAGAGGGAGAAATAGCCCTTCCCCCCCTCAGTTTCTCTGCTGCCTGCCCATCCATGGGGTCGAGGAAGGGAGAAAAGAAAGAGCCCTCCCCCCCATTTCTCTGCCGCCTGCCTACCCGCTTGCCCGTGGGGCTGAGGAAGGGGGGAAAGGGCTCTCTTGCCCTCTTCTCCCTTCCTCAGCTGTCATCGGGGATGCAAACCTTATGGGGGCTGCTGGGGATAAAACTACTGTTAAAACAAGTTGTGTTTTTTTAATATTTTTATTAATTTAAAAAAATAAACAACATACAATTTATTCACACAACTTAACAAACATATATAACAGTGATTCCCTCCACCCAGGGACTTCCCTTTACATCCATCCCTCTTTCCAAAATGCCATTGTTTCCAACTCAGATTTGTTTCCTCTGCCCTTTATTAATACATATTCTAAGAATTTACTCCATTTTTCACCAAAAACATTCTTATTAAGCCCTCCTTTTTTTTTCTTTAACCATATTTGTTAATTTCTCATTTATAGCTATATTCCATACTTCATTATACCATTCTTCTATTTGGTATTAGAATCATAGAATCATAGAATTGCAGAGTTGGAAGAGACCACGAGGGCCATCCAGTCCAACCCCCCTGCCACGCAGGAAATCTTGATCAAAGCATCCCCGACAGATGGCCATCCAGCCTCTGTTTAAAGACCTCCAAGGAAGGAGACCCCACCACGCTCTGAGGGAGTGTGTTCCACTGCCGAACAGCTCTTACTGTCAAAAAGTTCCTCCTCATGTTGAGGTGGAATCTCTGTTTCTGGAGCTTGCACCCATTGCTCCATGTTCCAGTCTCTGGAGCAGCAGAAAACAAGCTTGCTCCATCCTCAGCGTGACATCCCTTCAAATACTTAAACAGGGCTATCATATCGCCTCTTAACCGTCTTTTTTCCAGGCTAAACATACCCAGCTCCCTAAGTCTCTCCTCATAATGCATCGTTTCCAGACCTTTCACCATTTTAGTTGCCCTTCTCTGGACACGCTCCAATTTGTCAATATCCTTTCTGAATTGTGGTGCCCAGAACTGGACACAGTATTCTAAGTGAGGTCTGACCAAGGCAGAATAGAGTGGCACTATTACTTCCCTTGATCTAGACACTATACTTCTATTGATACAGCCCAAAATCGCATTGGCCTTTTTAGCTGCCGCATCACACTGTTGGCTCATGTTCAACTTGTGGTCTACTAGGACTCCTAGATCCCTTTTGCACGTAGTCTCATTCAGCCAGGTCTCTCCCATCCTATATTTATGCATTTCATTTTTCCGCCCTAAATGCAGTACTTTACATTTCTCCGTATTGAATTTCATTTTGTTAGCTTTGGCTCAGCTCTCCAGTCTATCCAGGTCATTCTGAATTTTGATCCTGTCCTCTAGGGTATTAGCTACTCCTCCCAATTTGGTGTCATCTGCAAATTTGATAAGTATGCCCCTAATTCCCTCATCCAAGTCATTGATAAAGATGTTGAATAGCACTGGGCCCAGGACCGAACCTTGTGGCACCCCACTGGTCACATCTTTCCAAGACGAAGAGGAGCCACTGCTGAGCACCCTTTGGGTTCGGCCGGTCAACCAATTACAAATCCATTGAACAGTTAACTTGTCTAGCCCACATTTTACAAGCTTGTTTGCAAGAATGTCATGGGGAACCTTGTCAAAGGCCTTACTGAAATCAAGGTATGCGATGTCCACAGCATTCCCTTCATCTACCAAGCTGGTAACTTTATCAAAAAAAGAGATCAGATTAGTCTGGCATGACTTGTTTCTCTGAAACCCATGTTGACTTTTTGTGATTATAGCATTGCCTTCTAAATGTTCACAGACTCTCTGTTTAATGATCTGCTCTAGAATCTTCCCTGGTATTGATGTCAGACTAACTGGACGATAATTGTTGGGATCCCCTTTTTCCCCTATTCATCTTGTGTTTTCCATTTCTTTGCTACTATTAACCTTGCTGCTGTCAGCAGATTTCTTAATAATTCCTTAACAATTTGAGATTCTTGTATTTTTTCACAATATGATAATAATGCTATTTCAGGACATAAAGGTATATTTATCTCCATTATCTCACTTATTTCCTTCATTACTATTTCCAAAATCTCTGCACATATTTGCAATTCCACCACATATGAATATACGTCCCTAATTCTTGACATCCCCTCCAACACTGTGCTGAGTACTTTTTATCTATTTGATTCAATCTTACTGGGGTTAAATACCATGTCCATATAATCTTATAATAATTTTCTTTTATTCTTACTGATAATGTTTTCAAATGATGCATATTCCATATTTTCTCCCACTTGAATTTATCTATTACAATTGCTACATCTGTTTCCCATACTTCTTTAGGATAATCTTGTACTTCTTCATGATCCATTAACATTTTATATACTTTACTTGTAATACCTTTTATATTAATTTTTTCTTGAATAGACTGTATTATCAATTCCTCAAATTTTTATTTTCTCTACAACTTCTCTCCTTTAACCATTTTTTTGTCCATTGTTCTAACTGTATTACTTTAAACCATGTGAATCCTTGCTCTTTTAATATTTTTTCCATATAATTTCTATTTTTCATTTTTCCCATCCATTCCTTCAACCTTATTATTTCTTGTCCTCCTAACTTTGCTTCTACTTCATTTCTTAAATTTGCTGGGAAACCCTCCAGCAATATTACTTGCATTAATGGAGATATTTCTGGAACTAATACCTTTTTTATATTTACTCCAAATATCTAGTATATTTTTTAAAGAGATAGACTGTACTTTTCCCCTAAATTCCTTTTTTGGTTTACAAAAAAATATATTTCTTAATTTTAAATCTATTTCTTGTTTGTTTATTTCCATCCATTCTATTTCTTTTACTTCTGCAACACTATCAATAATATATCTCAATTGATTCACTACATAATATAGCTTCAAATTGGATAGGCCTAGACCTCCTTTTTTGGGGGGGGGGTTTATACCATCTGTTTTTATTAACTCTTGATCTTTTGCCTCCATTACAATAATTATTTATCATATTTTGCCACTTTTTTATTTCTATCTCTGATATTTTAATAGGCAGCATTCTAAATAAAAACATTATTTTTAGTAAAATTTTCATTTTAACAAGTGCTATTCTTTCAAACCATGAACGTTTAATTTTCCCATATTTCTCTATTTTTTTTCTCCACATCCTTCCTTAATATAATAAAAAAAAATTCTAATTTTTCCAGTTCTGCCATAGTATTTATTCCTAAGTATTTTATTTGCGCCTTTATTTTAATATATTTCTTTTTACTCTTCATATTTTTTGTTCTGCCTCTGTATAATTAAATATCATCATTTCTGATTTATTCCAATTTACTTGTAAACCTGTCATTTTTCCAAACATTTCCAAATGTTTCTCTATCTCTTGCATTTTTTCCAATGGATCTTGTATTGTTATTAAGGTATAATCTGCGAACATATTCAGCTTAATCTCTTCAATATTTCTATCCCTTTAATACCTTTGTCCTTTCTAATTACATTAGCTAATATTTCTATTACCATAGCAAATATTATTGGTGAAAGTGGGCAACCTTGTCTTGTTTCCCTAGTTAAATTTATTTGTTCTGTCTTACCATCATTTACTATTACTGTAGCTATATATATATATATATATATATATATAGTACATTTGGTCAATCACGCCCCTAAATTTTTCTCCAAATCCAAATGTTTTCATTATATTTTTTAATGCCAGCCATTCCACACAATCAAAGGCTTTAAATATATCCATGGCTATAAGCCCTGCTTTAATTTTCTTTCTTCTAATTATATCTATTATATTTATTACTCTTCCAGTTAAATTAGCTAAGACAAGTTGTAGCTGCTGTGACTTGTTTTTTCTTTGGTGCACTACAGTTTTTTTAGGCTTGTGTAGACTGCAGAAGGTAAGAGTCATTTTTGTTTGTTTGTTTGTTATGGGCAGCCATGCCTGAATACCAAACAGGAAGGATGAACATCCAAGCTCAGATTGTCTGAGGTCAGCAGCTTGAGCTGGAAAATTCAGCAAGCCAAAGGTAATGCCCATTGATCTAGTGGGGATAATATTCCTAGAATTTATGTCAGGCCCAGCCAATCCATCATAAATCTCATATTCTTGGATTTTCCTTCGGTTTTTTCCAAGCTGCGAGGCCGTGTTCTGGAATAGTTTTTTTCTGACGTTTCGCCTGCATCTGTGGCTGGCATCCTCAGAGAATTCAGAAAGAACGTCAGAAAGAAACTATTCCAGAACACGGCCTCACAGCCCGGAAAAAAACCCAAGAAAAATCTTTGGATGCCGGCTGTGAAAGCCTTTGACTTCTCATATTCTTGGTTCACACCCTGGAACCTCTAACAGAACCAATGGTTGAGGAGCATGAAAGATGGGGAAAAGGCTTAAATGTTTCAGAATGGCTGCTTCTTCAGTTGGAACTGTTGACAGCAACTGAATGGTAATCAGAAAGTATCAAGGCAGATAGAAATAATTAAGTGTTAAGTTACTTTGCAGCTGCAAAATAATGGTGTTGTGGTGATGTTATGTGTTTGTTTTTCAAGACCCCCAACTGGAATAAAAGCCTATCTCATTGCAGAGCCATGGCAGGCCCATGAAACAAAGCCTGCAGCTGCTACCAGAGGCAAAAGAGTGTGAGAACATGTGCCCTCAGTTGCCTGGGGTGGAAGAACAGCTTTGTGGTTCTTTTGGCCTACAGGCTAAGAGAATATTAAATTGTTCCTCTTACTCTCTCCTTTATGGCTTTCATATAAGGACTTAAAATGCTTTTCAAAGAGAAACCTACTATCCAGACCTATGAGCTCTTGCCACAGTGTAGAATCTAATAGGACAGGCCTAAGCAGTGAGTGAAACTTGTATAAATATAATGAGGTGCTGATGATGAGAAATGCCTTTGGTAGAAATGTTGCAGGTATATTTGTACCGTATTAAGAAGAGATCAATCACAGATTAGCAAAGGCATATAGCGCATTTGGAAGACTTTACAAAAGAGTCTGGAGCAATAAACACCTGAGGCAAAGCACAAAAATCAGTGTGCCATTGTACTGTCTATTCTCCGTTATGGGTCTGAAACATGGGTCACCTATCCCCACCACTTACGACTCCTCGAACACTTCATCAGCGCTGTCTACGCACAATACTAAATATACACTGGACTGACTATGTGATGAATGTTGCTGTCCTTGAGCAAGCAGGGATCACCAGCATTGAGGCCATGAAGAAGGGCGACTAAAATGGTGAAAGGTCTGGAAATGATGCCTTATGAGGAGAGAGTTAGGGAGCTGGGTATGTTTAGCTTGGAAAAAAGATGGTTAAGGGGCGATATGACAGCCCTTTTTAAGCATTTGAAGAGGTGTCACATTGAGGATGGAGCAGGCTTGATTTCTGCTGCTTCAGAGACTGGAACACGGAGCAATGGATGCAAGCTCCAGGAACAGAAATTCCACCTCAACATTAGGAGGAACTTTTTGACAGTAAGAGGTGTTCGGCAGTGGAACACACTCCCTCGGAGCGTGGTGGGGTCTCCTTCCTTGGAGGTCTTTAAACAGAGGCTGGATGGCCATCTGTCGGCGATGCTTTGATCGAGATTTCCTGCATGGCAGGAGGTTGGACTGGATGGCCCTCGTGGTCTCTTCCAACTCTACAATTCTATGATTCTATGATATTGAGAACATAGCTGCGCTGGGCAGGGCACGTTTCTGGGACGGAGGACCATCACCTCCCAAAAATAGTACACTACGTTGAACTCGCCATGGGTCAGCGTAAGAGGGGCACTCCAAAAAAGCGATACAAGGACTCCCTGAAACAACATCTCAGGCTCGGCCAAATTGGTCACCAACAATGGTCCGCCCTAGATTCACATCGGGAGGCATGGAGACGCACTATCGACAATGCTGCAGCCTTATTTGAGAACTCACACCGAACAAGTCTTGAAGAGAAACGACAACGCAGAAAGAATCACAACCCGGAAACATCACCCAAGGAGACCTTCTGCTGTGCTTTCTGCAACTGGACTTATTTTTCTCGGATTGGCCTTTTTAGTCATCAGCGCACTTGCAGAAAGTGCAGGATGAGTCAAAAAGCCAGAGAGAGATTAAGAAGCCAGTAGAGACTTCCTGACACTAAGGATTTAGGCATATGGGAGAATTTCCTACTTCAAGTTATATGTTTATCCTCCAAACCAATTATGTAGAAGAAGTTACTTGAAAAAGAACATACCTAGAAAGAAATAATCCCTTGCTGAACTCACTTTCAAGCAGCTCTGGCTGTGTGGCCAGAAATAATACGACGTATAGGACACGTGATCAGTGTTGGACCGCTCTTTTACTCCAACACGGACTACAATGTGATGGAGTACTCTGATCTATCATTGGACAAGCCCGCTGTGTGTCATGTTTACAGGGCCATTGTGAATCAAAAACATCAGTCACAGCTATGAAATAGTCATGGGGTTTCCCATCAGTTGTCAAGCCCAAAGATTGCCAAAATATGTAAACATCGTTGCTTGCTACTTTTTTTAAAAAAGTATCTAATGTTAAAAGCTCTCATTATAAAAAACAAACCTAACCAACCCACCCACGCCCCCACAAAACCCTCAACCCTGTACAACAGAAAATTGACATGTTCTATCCCTTCAGAAGGAGTTGCTATAGATATGTAAATTCCCTCCAATTATGAAAGAACATTTTAAAAAACCCTATACCTGTTTGTTGATTATTATAGTCATCAGGGAGCCTTATGTTTTCCAAATCTGAGATGCGGTGGGTGTTCTTGTCAGGGGATGATAGGACACTCAATCCCTGGCAGAAGCTAAAAACTATCTCAGCAGACATAGTAGCAACCCATTCCCAAGAATACTCACACACAGAGTGTTTTGATGTCCAGAAAACAGGAGGTACAGTCGTCCCTTCACATTCGCGGGGGTTCCGTTCTGCGGACCCCCGCGAATGTGAAAAATCCACGAATAACGACTCCCCTCCCCCCTCCCTCCCCAGGCCTTCGCGGGGCCTTGGAGGTCTCCCCGGCCCTTCCTCCCTCCCTCCCCAGGCCTTCGCGGGGCCTTGCTAGGCCCCACGGAGGTCTCCCCGGCCCTTCCTCCCTCCCTCCCCAGGCCTTCGCGGGGCCTCCGGAGGGCCTCCGGGTGTCCCGCGAAGGCCTCGCCACCCCTCCCCAGGCCTTCGCGGGGCCTCCGGACGGCCTCCGGGGGTCCCACGAAGGCCTCGCCACCCCTCCCCAGGCCTTCCCAGGGCCTCCGGAGGGTCTCCGGGGGTCCCGCGAAGGCCTCGCCACCCCTCCCCAGGCCTTCGCGGGGCCTCCGGAGGGCCTCCGGGGGTCCCGCGAAGGCCTCGCCACCCCTCCCCAGGCCTTCGCAGGGGCTCCGGAGGGCCTCCGGGGGTCCCGTGAAGGCCTCGCCACCCCTCCCCAAGCCTTCGCGGGGCCTCTGGGGGTCCCGCAAAGGCCTCGCCACCCCTCCCCAAGCCTTCGCGGGGCCTCCGGAGGGTCTCCGGGGGTCCCTTGAAGGCCTCGCCACCCCTCCCCAGGCCTTCGCAGGGCCTCCGGAGGGCCTCCGGGGGTCCGGCGAAGGCCTCGCCACCCCTCCCCAAGCCTTCGCGGCGCCTCCGGAGGGCCTCTGGGGGTCCCGCGAAGGCCTCCCCACCCCTCCCCAGGCCTTCGCGGGGCCTCCGGAGGGCCTCTGGGCGTCCCGCGAAAGCCTCCCCACCCCTCCCCAGGCCTTCATGTGGCCCCCGAAGCGCCTCCGTGGGCCCCGTGGAGGCCTCCCCGGGCCTCCCCGCTCCCTCCAGGTCTTTCACGGGGCCTATGGAGGCCCCGTGTCGTGGTTTTGGGGGGGCCCTCCCAAAACCACGAATAACCAAAACCGCGAATGTCAAGTTCGCAAATGTGGAGGGGCAACTGTACTTTAATCTTCAAGTAGTTGCAGATATTCATAAATATTTACAATCTCGTCAGTCAAACTGCTATGCCAGGAACCCATGAATCGCAAGAAGAGAATGAGCTCTGGTCTAGCTTCCTCATATACACATCTACAGGGCATTGGCTTACTCAACCACATGGGTGCATTACATCAGATCTTGTACTCCAAAACGTATGACTTCTAGTAACCCTTTTCAGCAGCTGTGGCATGACTAGGCATGACTTGGCAGTTCATGGAGTCAGCCATCATGACTCAGCATGACTCTGCAGTTTGGCCATTTTATAATGGAGTTCAGTCTCTAACTCCTGACAGTTCTCCACAACAGTCCAAAACAAATCATACTTGTATCTGAAGCAACAGAATAGGATCTAAAGAGGGGTGTTTTTTTTTCTTGTGTACAGTTATAGAGAATTTTGTTGCACCATCTAATTCCATGGGCAGCAAACGTCTTCAGCATGAAATAAGAACATAAATAGAATGTAGATGGATCATATCAAAGGCTTGTCTACTCCAGCTTCCTGTTCCTCACTATGATAAACCAGATGCCACACCAGCATCCTCTTGAACTTGGTGATAACCTTCCATGGTTGTGATATAGATTCTAATGTCTCACAATCCTCACCTGGAATACTGTGTCCAGTTCTGGGCACCACAATTCAAGGAGGATATTGAGAAGCTGCAACGTGTCCAGAGGAGGGTGACCAGGATTGTAGGAGGTCTGGAAGCCATGCCCTATGAGGAGTAGATCAGGGAGCTGGGCATGGGGAAGAGAAGGTTGAGAGGTGACATGATAGCCATGTTTCAATATTTGAAGGGATGTCATACTGAGGATGGAGCAGGCTTGTTTTCTGCTGCTCCAGAGACTAAGACACGGAGCAATGGGTTCAAACTACAGCAAAAGAGATTCCACCTAAACATTAGGAAGTACTTCCTGGCAGTAAGAGCTGTTTGGAAGTGGCATACACTGCCTGGGAGTGTGGTGGAGTCTCCTTCTTTGGAGGTTTTTAAACAGAGGCTGGATGGCCATCTGTCGGGAATGATTTGATTGTATATTCCTGCATGGCAGGGGGTTGGACTGGATGGCCCTTGCAGTCTCTTCCAACTCTATGATTCTATGACAATTTTTTACATATCACTTAGCGTGTTCAAGCTTCTAAGGGCAAGCTCTGGTTACAGACTGGCATTACTATTAAATTAAAATTTCACTTGGAAAACAAAAAAAAAAGTTCTCTAATTTTAAACTGGCTTAAGTAAAGAAGCACCCTTGGGGATCTGCTCTTTCTCTCCTACAGAGAACAACTGTTGCACTTCATTCACAGTCTGTTTCTAAATATTCAGAGGACTGTGTCACTGTTAAGTCTGTAACATTTTCTACTTCTGGGCTATTAATGTGGATGTCCAAAGGGAGGGAGTGGGGAGAGAGAGAGAGAGATCTGGCAGTTGCTGTCAGCAGCTGCTTTCACAAAGAGGCAGTTTTGCAATTCTATATGAAGGATTCATCCATTTTCATTTTACACTGTCAGGCCGTTACAGAAGCAGTGTCCAAATGGAGTTACCAAATGTCCTCTGCGACTTCTCTCTCTCTCTCTCTCTCTCTCTCTCTCTCTCCCTCTCCCTCTCTCTCTTTCTCTCACCAGGATATGTTTTCTGAACAGATTCTTAGACAGATTCTTGATGAGATGCTATTGTGCTTTGATGCCCACCTGCTCTGCTCAAAAGGCTGTTGTGCATGCACAACCCTAAGGAAATAATTTGTCAGTTTATATAGGTCCCGTCTACACGATTTAAATAATACGTACGGCGTGCGGAAGTTCGCTCTTCGGTACAAACGGCCGTTCAGATGCACACGAATGCAAAAGAGGGGGAGCCCGGTTTTCCACCCTGAAATACGCACACGCGGCGTTCGGGAGGGAAAGCGGATCGCGAAGAGAAATCCGTATGCCGTTCGGATGGCTGACGGGTCTGTATGGTCCGTTCGCACACATACGAACAGGCTGTGTAATCTAATTGGCTGGCTGAGTAGAGGGGGCGGGGCTAGCACGGAGGGAAATTGGGAGCAGCCGCCATGTTGGTTTCCCGGCTAGCGAGCGTCCGGTAAGTCCGTGAAATTATATGTTTATTTATTTTTATTTTATATTGTAAATATGGAAAACCGACTGTCCGCAAACCAGGAACCTTAAAAAAAAAAAAAAAGCAGCGGGAGATTTAAAACTGCTGCTTGGCTTGCTCGCTCCAGCCAGCTTCGGGAAGAGGGAGTCATACGGAGTTTAGGGGGTTTAAAAAATGGTATAGCCGGTTCATATGCATACAAATGACAAGCTGTTCGTATTTTTTGCCCCCCATATGGATTTTTTTTATGATCGTATAGCCGCACCCATAGCCTCTGCCGAATCTGCATATTTGCAATGAATGAATGGATTTATGCTGCTGAGTATTGAGTCCACTGAGGTTAAGGATGTTTTCTTCCATAGGTTCTTGGAGATAAGACAAAGGTGAGCTGTTTGTAAGATGTTACAAAGAGTACCATCAAAATGTGAACCTGGCTTTGGAAATTGATTTATAGAAGGACATTCTTATGATGTAACTGTCAGGGGGTGATAGAACAATCAATTTCTAGGTGAAGCCAAAAACTGTCTCAGCAGACTTGGTAGCAACCCTTTCCCAAGAATACTCACACACAGAGTGTTTGGCATCCAGAAAACAGGAGGTGCTTTTAATCTTCAGTACTTTCAGTATATACAAGCAAAGTGCTACACCAGGCATCTCAGGATCATAGCAAGAAAATTATCTCTGTTCTGTCTTGCTTTTATACACACCAGTTCAGCATTGGCTTAGCCAGGCACATGACCACATTGCATCAGATTTCTACCTTCATGGCTTTGTACTGTAGTAACCCTCTTCTGATGCAACCTTTCTCATGCAGCTGTAGCATGATTAGCATGACTGGCAGTTCATGGAGTCAGTCATCATGACTCAGCATGATTTCTGCAGTTGTTTGGCCATTTTAAAACTTAGGGTTCAGTATCCAATTCCTGACAGTAACCTGCATTGGGTCCCCTATTTGGAATAAAGTGGAACATACATAAATAAGTCAATTTCAGCAATTTCAACACCAGTCAACCCATCAATCTTGCTTCCAGTATCATGCCTCAGAGGAGAAAGTGTGTGCATGTGCATGCACCTTATGCTTCTCAGAAGGACATTTAGCAGATCATTGTAAAAATGCTAAGTAGCTGTGGTTGTTGTCATTAACTTTATTTACAGTTGTCTCTTCATATTCGCTGGGGTTTGGTTCCAGGCCCCCCCGTGGATACCAAAATCCGTGAATACTCCAGTCCCATTATATGTAATGGCATAGCAAAATGGTGTTCCTTATATAAAATGGTAAAATCAAGGTTTGCTTTTTGGATTATTGTTTTTTTAAATAATATTTTCAAACTGTGAATACTTGAATCTGTGGATACCAAATCCATGGATACAGAGGGACAATAATAATAATAATAATAATAATAATATTTATTTATACCCCGCCCCTCTGTTAAAACAATCGGGGCGGCTTACAAAATTTAAAATACAATACAAATAAAATCCCTAAACACCCCCACTCCCACCCTCCCCCATAAAAAACATTAAACAAATATTAATTAAAATAACTAATCTAAAATCACATTTAAAACTATAAATACAATAAAATATAATAAATGGCCAGCAGCCTAGAAGAGGCCAGGATCCCCTGAGGCCGGGATCTAATTAGGAAAGGCCTGCTGAAAGGGATCCGTCTTTAGTGCTTTTTTAAAGCCACTCAGGCTTGTTATCTGACGGATCTCATTCGGCAGGTCATTCCACAATTTGGGGGCGATTACCGAAAAGGCCCTCTGGGAGGTTGCAGACAGCCTAGATTTTTGTGGCTGAAGCAAATTCCTCCCAGAGGACCGGAGTGTGCGGGGAGGATTGTATGGGAGGAGGCGGTTCCGGAGATAAGTTGGACCCAAGCCATTTAGGGCTTTAAAGGTAATAACCAACACCTTATACTGGGCCTGGAAACTGATTGGCAGCCAGTGGAGAGATTTTAATACTGGAGTTATATGGTCTCTCCGAGATGTTCCTGAGACCACTCTGACTGCCATATTTTGTACCAACTGAAGTTTCCGGACCAAGCATGAGGGCAGCCCCATGTAGAGCGCATTGCAGAAATCTAGACGGGAGGTTACCAGCGCGTGCACCACAGTCTCGAGGTCCCTTACTTCCAGGAAATGGCGCAGCTGGCGTATCAGCCGAAGCTGATAACAGGCGCTCCTGACTGTCACATTCACCTGACTCGTCATCTGAAGCGATGAATCAAGGAGCACCCCCAGACTGCGAACACAGTCCTTAACAGAGAGCGTGACCCCGTCCAGGACTGGAGGTTGCAACCCAACTCCTGGTTTGGGGGCCGCTACCTTGAGCACCTCCGTTTTATCTGGATTTAATCTCAATCTGTTTTTCCTCATCCAGCCCATTACTGCTTTAAGACAATCATTAAGAGGAGAGACGCCATCGGAATTCGAGGCCGATGATCGGGGCAAGGAGAAATAGATCTGGGTGTCATCAGCGTACTGATAACACCCAGCCCCATAACTCCGAATAATCTCACCCAGCGGCTTCATATAGATGTTAAACAGCATCGGGGACAGGATGGCGCCCTGCGGAACACCACAAGTAAGCTCCTTTCTGCTGGAGCAGCTGTCCCCGAGCAACACCCTCTGGGACCTGCCCGAGAGGAAGGACCGGAACCACTGGAGCGCAGTGCCTCCGATTCCTAACCAACTGTATATGGCTTGGATCCATAGTAACTGAAATACTGTATCTCCCTATACAAGCCTACCTGAGTTTTAAAATCTTTGGGGCAGGGCTTTCTCTCAATCTCTCCACCATTGCAGGTACTTCTGCTGAGGATTTGAGAGAGAGCCTTCTTGGTGGCCGCTTCCAGGCTATGGGCTACTCTTCTAAGAGAGGATCAGTTGGCCCCATGTCTGCTCTCTTTTTGCCAACAGGCAAAGACCTTATTTAAACAGCCTTGAGTTTTTAACTTGTTGGGATAGTGCAATTGGCCTGCTGATTTTAATATCTAGTAGGTTTTTAAGTGTTTTTACCTATTCTAAATTAATGTTTTTAAGTGGATTGTTCTTTAATGTTTTTTAAATTTTTGTATTCAGATTGTTTTAGCTACAGTCAGACTCCCATATCCACAAGGGTTTGGTTCCCAGACTTACCACAATACTGGAAACTGCAGATAATAGCAAACCCCATTAAAATAAAGGACTTCCGGTAAAAGCATACCATAGAGTTGCGTTGGAGGACCTAGAAGATGATATTAAAACAAAACAAATCCTCCCTAGAGAGGATGCCTTTCTAGGCATTTTCCAGCATGACTTTATGGTATATGTTCCTATTTTATGTCCCATAGATAACTGAAACCGTGGGTATTGGTTCTGTGGATACAGGGGTCTTTCTGTGTTTTGTTTTAATACACAGTGTAAGCCGCTTGGGTCTCATGGGAGAAAAGTGGGGTATAAATTAATTAATTAAATAAAAATAATACCCCATCTTTTCAGCAGAACTGGCAGGCAGAGGTACATTTGGTGCACTAGCTTTAAATTACAAAAGCACTCCAAGCCACTACAGAATCCTGGAACTCCAGGTTGACTCACTTTGATATTCACTCCAAAGTCATCTTTCCCCTGGCTCAAACTGGTCAGGCTGAAAATTTGCGGAATGTCGTTGTTGTGTGCCTTCAAGTAGTTTTCAACTTAGGGCAACCCTAAGGTGAACCTATCACAGGGGGTTTGGGCAAGATTTGTTCAGAGAGGGTTTGGCTTTGCCTTCCTCTAAGGCTGAGAGAGTGTGTGACTTGCCCAAGGTCATCCAGTGGGTTTCCATGGCTTAAGCAGGGATTCAAACCCTGGTCTCCAGAGTCATAGTCCAGTGCTCAAACCATGACACAACAGTAGCCCTAGTATGTTTTACACTGGCCACTACTGCTCTAAAATAATTCCTTGGTCTTATTCTGGAATAGATTGTCAGAAAGGTGAACAATTTAGGAGTGTTTTAGCCTCAGGGGAATGCATTCTTGATGCTTCTTGGTGGAACAGCATTGAAAAATAATATATCAAGCAGAGATGAGAATAAACCTTTCTAAATTGCTACTTCTTGAAGAAACAAGCTGTCTCAGCTTGTCTCGATTTTGTTAACACCCACCAGATTTCTCACCTCTAGGACAAGAATGAGAAAACAAACTCTTTTTCTGTCAAGGTTTCCACAGGTTCGCACAAAAAAAACTCTGCACAAAATAGATGTCTGTTACCTTTGTGAATCAAAGCACATACCTACTGCAAGTGCAAAAGAACTGGCTGATTGATCAAAAAGACACCCCAAAAGAATCATTGTGTGTCTGATTTTTAAGAAACTATTCAGCTGTCAAAATTTAGCTACACAATTTGCACAAAGTGTTCTCATGAATGCGCATATTCTCTGACGACCAACATAAAATATTTTGGTGTCTCGCAGGAAAGGCAGGAATATTTTGCCATTTTGCAGGGGGGAATATCCTGTTATTTCTTGTTCTTGCCTGCAAAAATGAGACAAGTAAGGATTTGTATCCCAAAATCAGGTACCTAATGAATGTATCAAGTTGCTATACCACTTGAGGCCAGCATGCCTCAAGGATTACTTTGCCTATATGATCACCATGGTACTACCAGAGATTTGGCAAGATCATTCTTTAGATTTTTATTGCCTGTTGAAGTGAGGCAGTCAATAAATTGGGAAATTTGATCTTTATTTCTGTTTTCACCCTTTTTTCCTTATAAAGTTTACAACATGAACAAGTAAAACATACCTATAAAGGGAATATCAATTCTATCCATTAAAATGGTCAAGCAATGAAAAAAGGAGAAAAAATATCAAATGAATTAGAACTGAAATACATTGTTATAACTATTAATATATAATAATAGTAGTAGTAATATCTATTAAGTCTAGCATTCTTAGGACTTTATCAGACACTGCAAAAATTGCACAATTACAATGTTACGGTAACTTGAATGGTTTCCACTATTACATGACATTGTCATGTTTGCATGGTCAATCTGTGCTCCAGCCGTGAATAAGGTGTTGCTTTTCATTGATGGGACAAGCTGTCAGTACCCCCACATTTTCGCTCTTTTAGTGGTATTGAAAAGCATGCAAAAACATGTCTCGCTGTAATCACAAGATTACAGTGTGAATGTGTGGTCCTCTTTTCTCCTCCTGTTCCCGGCGAGAAAACTTCTGGGTGGAAACATGAAAAGTCCCATTCTTAAAGCATTAGTGGTGGTTGTACGATAATTCTGTGGTGGTTCTTTTGTGCAATTACAGCGATGTGCAATAATATGTGTAATAATTCCACTATGTTTCCGCTTTTCTAATTCATGAAATTACAGCATTTTTAGACACTAGTCTTATAAAGTCCATAAAGTCAATGAAAAGGCAAAGGCCATTAGTATCTGCCTCAAACTACTTTGGAGAAGTAGGATACAAATCAGTAATTATAAAAGAAAATGCCTGCATGTCCATGACAGTCACTTTTCTTTGTAACTAAGTAATGTGACAGACATTATTCTTCATGGCAGAGTAATGAAGCTACTGAAGAGTGTTTCTTGTTGTCTTCCATATTGCACTGCTGAGTTTCAAGCTGGAATTCTAAATAGGGGCTTAGCTGGAAGAAATCAGAAGGGCATTTATAGGGAATGTGTCTTCTTCCTCAACACCTCTTGACACAAGCTATTTCTTAATCTGAATATTTTATCACAGACCAGTCTTTCTATATATTCATTGTTTCTTCTAACTATACCTAGTGGTGAAGGCTTTCACGGCCGGCATCCATAGATTTTCCTTGGTTTTTTTCCGGGCTGTGAGGCCATGTTCTGGAATAGTTTCTTTCTGACATTTTGCCTGCATCTGTGGCTGGCATCTTCAGAGAATGGTTGGCTAGGAGTGTGTCTGTGGTTTTTATGCTGTGAACCCCTGTAGGGGTTAATTTGTGCAATTGAATAGTAATTGGACAGGGAGATTCTCAGCAGTTAATGGCCCATCAATTAACCATCAGCCAAACAGACACTAATGAGCTTTGCATCTCTATACCCAGAAACTAACCATTCAATTACACAAATTTACATATACTCCGCGAAGGCCTCCCCACCCCTCCCCAAGCCTTCACGGCACCTCCGGACGGCCTCCGGGGGTCCAGCGAAGGCCTCGCCACCCCTCCCCAGGCCTTCGCGGCACCTCTGGAGGGCCTCCGGGGGTCCTGCGAATGCCTCCCCACCCCTCCCCAGGCCTTCGCGGTGCCTCCGGAGGGCTTCCGGGGGTCCCGCAAAGGCCTCGCCACCCCTCCCCAGGCCTTCGCGGTGCCTCCGGAGGGCCTCCAGGGGTCCCGCGAAGGCCTCCCCACCCCTCCCCAGGCCTTCGCGGGGCCTCCGGAGGACCTCCGGAGGTCCCGCGAAGGCCTCCCCACCCCTCCCCAAGCCTTCGTGGGGCCTCCGGAGGGCCTCCGGGGGTCCCGCGAAGGCCTCCCCACCCCTCCCCAGGCCTTCGCGGGGCCTCCGGAGGGCCTCCGGGGGTCCCGCGAAGGCCTCCCCACCCCTCCCCAAGCCTTCGCGGGGCCTCCGGAGGGCCTCCGGGGGTCCCGCGAAGGCCTCCCCACCCCTCCCCAGGCCTTTGCGGGGCCTCCGGAGGGCCTCCGGGGGTCCCGTGAAGGCCTCCCCACCCCTCCCCAGGCCTTCGCGGGGCCTCCGGAGGGCCTCCGGGGGTCCCGCGAAGGCCTCCGCAACCCTCCCCAGGCCTTTGCGGCGCCTCCGGAGGGCCTCTGGGCGTCCTGCGAAGGCCTCCCCTCCCCTCCTCAGGCCTTCATGGGGCCTCCGGAGCGCCTCCAGGGGCCCCGTGGAGGCCTCCCCGCTCTCTCCAGGTCTTTCACAGGGCCTCTGGAGGCCCCGTGTCGCAGTTTTGGGGGGGCCCGGGGGGGCCCTCCCAAAACCGCGAATAACCAAAACCGTGAATGTCAAGTTCGCGAATGTGGAGGGGCAACTGTACTACAATATCTATCTATCTATCTATCTATCTATCTATCTATCTATCTATCTATTTATCTATCTCTTATATGTATAGGCAAGGTAGATATACTCAAAGCAAGCAAGCTGAAAAATGCCTGGAGAGGGACAACATGAATGCTTATATTTTCAGAAACAGGGTGCTGCAGCTGCATCCTGTGAAATCCTGGGCTTTGTAGTTTGGTGTTGCATGTCAGTGTAGAGGTTTTTAAAATGACTATTAGCTGGGAAGACAGGTGTGACCCTAAAACACAACAACACTAAAGCTGCAGGCATGGTACTGTTAATCAATATGGTCTATAATCAAGGCAGCAGTTGAGTCAATCCAATTCTAGGCTGCATCAATAACAGTATAGTATCTAGAGGGAAATAATAGTGCTACTCTATTTGGCTTTGGTCAGATTTCACCTAGAATACTGTGTCCAGTTCTGGGAACCACAGTTCAAGAAGGATGTTGACAAGGTGGAGTGTGTCCAAAGGTGGTGATGAAAATTGTGAAAGGTCTGGAAGCCATGCCCTATGAGGAGCAGCTTGGGGAGCTGGACATGTTTAGCCTGGAAAAGAGAAGGTTAAGAGGGGGCATGGTTGCCATGTTTAAATATTTGAAGGGATGTCATACTGAGGATGGAGCAAACTTGTTTTTTGTTGATCCAGAAACTAGGACACAGAGCAATATACTCAAACTACAGGAAAAAAGATTCCACCTGAATATTAGGAAGAACTTCCTGATGGTAAGAGCTGTTTGGCAGTGGAATGCGTTGCCTCAGAGTGTGGTGGAGTCTCCTCTTTGGAGGTTTTTAAGCAGAGGCTGGATGGCCATCTGTCAGGAATGATTAGTATTCCTGCAGGCCCTTGTGGTCTCTTCCAACTCTATGATTCTATGACTATACACACCCTGTGTCAGACGCTGTTGCCGAAGGATAGCAGGCAGGAGATAAAAATACCCCTGCACAACCAATGCTTTTCCTACTCCTTAATTCTGTTGCAACCATGTGCTGTCTCTTTGTTTTACCTTCTCCACACTGCTCCCATCTTTGCCTCCTTGCATCTTTGTCTCCATCAGTGTCTCTCCCGTCCACATATGGGAGAGATATATGGTATGAGTGGGGAAATTTCATTTGTTGGCAGCTAAATAACCTCTCTTTGGTCTACTTTTAGCTCCTAGTAACTATTGTTTTTCACTGAGACTTTCTCCAGTATATGTGATACACTATTATCACTTCACCTTATCCCTGAGTAAGAGAAAATGGAGTAGCCTATTTAGAAAATTAGGTTCATTTAAGAGAAGGAAAAAAAAACAGACTTTTATGATGCCCAGTAACAGCAAAAGAAAAATATTGGGGGGGGAGGGGTACACAATGGGTAATGTAAATTTCAGGAAAAGGAGCAAGATTTGCCCCATGATACATTTCTGAAAGAGGAAATATAATGGAGTTGTAGTGGGAGGTGAAGTAGGTGTGTAAAGAAACTCTTGTCCCACCTTGCTGTCTTACTCTGGTGTCTTTTGTAATAAACTGGTCATTTGCAGGTGTTATGTGTTGACTTGGTAACAAGCAAACAAACAGGCAAACATTATTAATTATAAAGCAACCCTGGTCTAGCAACACAAGTTCTTCAGAGTTGTTTTCCTTTCTTCCAGCTAGAAACTTCTCAGCAACCTTCTTTGCAAGCTTCAAACCTCTTGGCCTTTTCACATTATGCAATCATTGTGCTAGGATTCCACCTTATCTGCTGTGGCTGCATCCTGCGAAATCTTGTGCTTTGTAGTTTTGTCAGAGGCATCAAAGGAGCTCTGTGGCTGATAGTTCTAAAGGCCCTCCCTTGACCGCTAATCCCAGGATTCCATAGGATGTTGCCATGGCAGTTAAAGTGCAAGAACATCTGCCTTTTTCTTTTCTTCACATAACATCTCACTGTAGCTATCTAAATGATCACAGTATTTTGGGCCTTCGGTTGCAAGACAGGCATGGTCACTGAAAACCTGAACACAAAGTGATCACTTATACCTTACTAAATTGGGAGGGGGCTTTGAAAATCCCCTACAGCCACTGCTAGTGAGTGTAGACAGTATGAGCGAGATAAGACCAATGGGCACACTGTCTAATTGGAATATCCATTCTCTAAAAGGTGAGTCCCACTTATCCAGAAGCAATTAAGGAAGGAACATGATTTTCATTCATTGTTATCATTAGATGATGTGAAAAGTGACCTTGGGCAATGTTTCTTCACACTTAAATAATCCTAAACTGGCATCCTCAAGGAGGACGTCTGAGCTTTTAGCAAAGGATTTGACAAAGAATTTTGTGGTGATTGCCAAATGGGTAGCTGAAAAGAAGAATGAATTCCTTTTGTTGAATTGTTTGTTGCTGTAGGAGGCAACCTGTATTTCCAAGAACTGCCTGCTGCCCACAGGGCTTTAAGGGCACCCTTCCTGGATACCCTAACCTTTCCAATGCCTCTACCCCACCACACATACTTATTCCCCCTTCCCCATACTTATTCCCCTAATTTCACAATATGAGCCAAGTTTCACATGGTACCAATTGCTATTAATACTTCTTTTGAACATTGGATTGGATGCACTGATATACCTTAGCAGAATTTGGATCTTTCTCATCACTTATGGCATATTTTGTGGGAACTTTAATTGAGAAGTCACTTGAATGTAATTTCTCATTAATCGCTGTTGTGTTTCTTTCCTTCCTTCCCTTTTCCCACTGTGTCTGTCTTTCCCTTCCTCCTGCACTAAAAGTGGCTGTTCCGCTATCTCCAAGTTCCTCCTGCTGTTCTGCAATAGACCCGTTCCTGTCTAACCCTGAACATATTCTGTAAGTCTTCCATTTTACTATTGTAGCATTATATGTTTCTCTCTCTCTGTGTGTGTGTGTGTGTGTGTGCTTTTGTTGTGCGTGTGTATGCATTATTCATTATAATTGGCTTCCTCAACTTTGTTCTTGTTTCATGGCTCACAGTTGGTGCTGGTTTGAGGTGGGCTTGGAGAAGGGGCCTCTTCTTAGCTCTACCCCATCCACACCCCCAAACATTCCCCTAATGACTTCACTAGGAAGCTTCTGGGGGGGGGCAATGGGGCAGGGGATACTGTAACACTGCAGTGTACTAGGTGGCCTCAAACTGAAAAGGAAAATACTGGGCAAAATAATATGCTGCCATCTCAGTTCTCCAAAATATCTCTTGGTCCTACATTGAGGCCAAGAGGCAATTTGGAAAAATGCTAGAATGAGGAAATAAAGGTGATGATGGCTGCAGCTACCTTTCATACTTCCCTTCAAAGTGTCATCTCTCATAGAATTTTAGAAGTTGATTTATTTATTTTATTAAAAAAATAGAAGAAAACAGCAGTTCCTCCAGGGCCCTGAGGTTTGCCATAAAATTCCAGATGCTAATAAGAGGCATACCATGGTTCATCTCTAACTAAGTGTACAGGGAACTATCAAGAGTACAGTGTAAAGAAATTTACAGTAGATTATGAAATATATTATTTCTTGACAACTAAAAGAGCAGGTGATGCTTCCCAGATTGAGTGTTCTGAGCTGGGTGTGATTAATAAGTAGAGTGATCAGGAACAGGTATTATTATGGACTGTGTTCAATGGATAGGCAAAGGAAGGTAGTAAAGAAATCTGCTACAAAGAAGAGCAAATTGTAGGTCAGGCCTTTAGTACACAGCAGGATACTGAGCTTCTCTTAGTACCTTTGTTGGCCACTCTAAGGGAACGGCCCCAATAGTATTGTGCAGCCTTCTCTTAACTTCAAATTTTGCTGCCACTCTAATGCTTCCATAAGGAGTATTGCTGTCTTATATTCATAAAACACAGTGCTCATAGTTTTGGTTAATAAAAGAACAGGGTTCAAAATACATGGACTAAATGCACCCTGAACACTTGATTACTACTACCAGGAGTATCTCTCTCTTTGTTATGGAAAAATTCCTAAACATTATTTGGAAACAAGCGTATTATGAGAATTACTAAAATGGGCCTAAATCCCTACTGAAATAGACCCACTAAATCAATGTAGCATAACATTTTCATTGACTTACTGAGATTATTGCCATCAGCTGAAAGGATCTGCTCTAGTTGGCACTACCTAGATATTTAGGACATGCAGGAACATTGTGGCATTACATTTATTATTGCACGTAGCTGTAATCACGTGAAAGAAACATCATGGAATAATCACACAATGACCACTAGGACTTTAAGAACCAGAGTTTACTTCCGTGATTTGGCATGGGTGAAATTTCGGCGGGTCTCACGAGAAGACGCAAGTGTGCTTAAAACTAAAAAAAAAAACAAAAAAAAACACACCCTTAATTAACAAAGTAAATGAACACACAAGCACTGAAACAAACCGTAAAACATGCAAACTATATGGACAGTTCATAAAAGGAGCATCCCGTGCTTCGTTTTTGCATTCTCACCTGGAGGTTTTCACTCTGGGAATGGGGAAGGGGAAAAGAGGACAGCCCATTCACAATGTAATCTCGTGATTACAATGGGATGTGGTTTCGCACATTATCAATAGTGAAAAAAAAGCACTATTGATGATCTACTGACGACTTGTCCTGTAAATTGTAAATAACTTTGTGTGATAGCGGGGCCCATTTGCGCTACCCTTACATCATAATTCCATGATTTCCCCCACATGGATAATGTCCATAGACCATGGTCTTCAGTATTTAAAACTATATATTTTTCCTAGATGAGATTTAAAGGAGTTCCCTTAAGACTTGATTTGAGCCCATTAAAACTCAGGTGCGTCATTGCCACCTATGTTCTCAAACCTTGTTTTTAAGAACAAGGATGAGAACAACCTTAGAAGTACTGTAAATGTAGGCATTTAATACTCTGAGCTGAGATCAGTACAACTCAAGACATGCAAGAAAGCAGGAAGTCTGCCTTTGGTTATATACCTAAGACAATCTGAGCATGAATAACATTATCTCTACTGTTGGATTATTCATTAGTCTATTTGTAATGTAAGCACAGTCCTAAGACCTTGCCCTATAAAGGTCCAGCACTTTGTTAAAAGCTATTTTTATATAGTCTTAATATTTGTGAAAATCTTTATGGCACTTGAGGAGTGACAGAATCCAATAAATAAAAAATATGTCTGGAAAAAAGGGGGCCAGATCATTAGAGAGGATGATGAAGAGCAGTTAATTTAATGACATTCTCAACAGCATTTCCTATTATGGAGTGAGTTTTCTGCACATACTACTTTGGCTGTCTCCAGTTTTCTTAGAACAACATTCTCTCAAGCTGGAAGAATTTGACATTTTGGCAGGCCTAATGAAGAAGTCCTGGAATGAACATCACATGTGACTGTCAAAAATGACTCAAGGGGACAAGATACTTCTGAGCAAGAAGAGAATCTAAGGCTGTTATTATTCATACCAAGCTGTCACTATGGGCTAAATTCCAGTCTTAGTCCTACGTTAAAAAGGCCCATTGAAATGGACTTAGGTTAGTTGTGACAAATAAGTTGCATTCATTTCAATGGGCATATTCTCAGGAGCAGTTCAGCACCTTCAGTTTTTAGTGTAAAGGAGCATCTTGATTTCATATACCATAGGTTGTACCAGCAGCATTTCTGGGGTTACCTAGTGATAAATGATGAAGTCTCAAAAGACTTTGGTGTATTTTGAATGAGTAACAATGTATAAGGTAAAGCAGGCCATGCAACAGCTAATAAAGATCCGTTAATGTAAACAGTGCACCTTGGACTTTATCACACTACGCTTATAGTGCTATTATTCCACTTTAAACACTAAGGCTGCCTCCTGTGGAACTCTGGGATTTGTAGTTTAGTGAGGCCTAAGAGCTCTCTGGCTGAGAATTCTAAATGCCTCTCCCTAAACTGCAAATCTCAGGATTCCACAGGAGGCAGCCATAGCATTTAAAGTGGAATAATAACACTATAAAAGTCCCTTCCTTTGCACTTGGGCATAGTTTTTTTTTGTTATGCTGCCACCTATGCTCTGCATTTGGAACTGCATTAATTTTCCTTTCCTAGCTTTGCCAGCAGCTGTCTGTTAGTTATACATAGACTGGTTTCTTCCTGGGCACAATTTCTAATCATGCTTTTACCAGTTTTCCTCAGAAAGACGAAAATACCTTCATCTGGTCTTCTTCTCTGCCATCTTGAATTGTGGCCTAAAAGAGGCCAGGATTCACATTTCTCTTTTCATCTGGTCCATCCCACTTTGTTTACCTCAGTTAACCTAGTTCAACTTTCCATTTATCTTTCTCCTATTGCTAAAGATTTCATCTCTTGGGTTTACTAGCTATTTGTTGTTCATGTGGTATTATCAATAACGTTAAAGTTTGTTTTCCTTCACTGAAGGGGAGTGTTTGGTTTTCCGGATATCATTGGACTGCAAACCCCCACCACCACCATTGGTTGTGCTTACTAAATAGGTGGGAACTGCTGACCAGCAACACTTGTAGGTCCATAGTCCCTCATTATAGGTTTACATGGAAGTATATATTGAATGTAACCTTAACCGACTGGAAAGACATGTAACCTGAAGTGTTTTGAAGCCAGAAGAGTGGTTAGAAAACACATGTTGGTTTGTTGGAAGTGTGTCTAAATTCCCATATATTCTCTTTTGACATTTTGAAAATTCATATTCTGAGCATTAAGCTATAAGAACTGAGGGCCTCTTATACCCAATTGAGCAATGCATGTGGAAAATAAATTATGAGGAGGTGCAAAATCAATCCAGTTGTGTTGGAAAGACTGAATGACAACAGAAGTGGGGAGATAACAGTTTTCTGTTTCTCATTCTTTGTGGAGATGCTTAGTTACTTTTAGCATGTTCCATTTAATGTATATTAACTATGAATTGCATGTACTTTTGAATTCCAAGTGGAGCAAAAGAAGAAGGAAGCCATGAAGTAGGAATATCATTAAATGCATCAGTTCACAACTGACATTTTAACTGAAGTTTTTCTTTCATTTTGGCACCATTTTAAGGCATTTTCTTTTCCTTGATTACTTTTAACAGTTCTGTGATAGGTGCTGACTATCTTCTTTCCCTTGTATCCAAAATGAATCACCAAGAATTGAATACAACTACATGAGTCTGAGGTCAATAGAGAAGTTATCAAATACTTTCTAGAAATACAGTTGTATGAGCTTGTGTCTCCTCACAGAGCTTGGGAAAATTACTATTTTAGACAATAAACCCCTCAAATCTCCCAGCCAGCATAGTGATTCCGGGAGTTGTAGTTCCAAAAAGTATTCCCTCCCCAGAATCTGCTGTTTGAGCCAACTGTGGAGGGTTTTTTGCTACAAAGTATGAGGTGTGAAATCACATTTGGCTATACCAGTGACAAAGAATAAGCAAAGAGGTAGTACAGGAATACCTTCTTAATCTAAATGAATTTAAATCTCCAGGACCAGATGAACTACATCCAAGAGTATTAAAAGAGCTGGCAAATATAATCTCAGAGCCATTGGCAATAATATTTGAGAACTCCTGGAGAACAGGAGAAGTCCCAGCAGACTGGAGGAGGGCAAACGTTGTTCCCATCTTCAAAAAGGGGGAAATAGAGGATCCCAACAATTATGGTCCAGTTAGTCTGACATCAAAACCAGGGAAGATTCTAGAGCAGATCATTAAACAGAGAGTCTGTGAACATTTAGAAGGCAATGCCATAATCATAAAAAGTCAACATGGGTTTCAGAGAAACAAGTCATGCCAGACTAATCTGATCTCTTTTTTTGATAAAGTTAGCAGCTTGGTAGATGAAGGGAACGCTGTGGACATCGCATACCTTGATTTCAGTAAGGCCTTTGACAAGGTTCCCCATGACATTCTTGCAAACAAGCTTGTAAAATATGGGCTAGACAAGTTAACTGTTCAATGGATTTGTAATTGGTTGATCGGCCGAACCCAAAGAGTGCTCAGCAGTGGCTCCTCTTCGTCTTGGAGATGTGACCAGTGGGGTGCCACAGGGTTCTGTCCTGGGCCCAGTGCTATTCAATATCTTTATCAATGACTTGGATGAGGGAATTAGGGGCATACTGTTCAAATTTGCAGATGACACCAAATTAGGAGGAGTAGCTAATATCCTAGAGGACAGGATCAAAATTCAGAATGACCTGGATATACTGGAGAGCTGGGCCAAAGCTAACAAAATGAAATTCAATATGGAGAAATGTAAAGTACTGCATTTAGGGTGGAAAAATGAAATGCATGATATAGGATGGGAGAGACCTGGCTGAACGAGACTACGTGCGAAAGGGATCTAGGACTCCTAGTAGACCACAAGTTGAACATGAGTCAACAATGTGATGCGGCAGCTAAAAAGGCCAATGCGATTTTGGGCTGTATCAATAGAAGTATAGTGTCTAGATCAAGGGAAGTAATAGTGCCACTCTATTCTGCCTTGGTCAGACCTCACTTAGAATAGTGTCCAGTTCTGAGCACCACAATTCAAAAAGGATATTGACAAATTGGAGCGTGTCCAGAGAAGGGCAACTAAAATGGTGAAAGGTCTGGAAACGATGCCTTATGAGGGGAGAGTTAGGGAGCTGGGTATGTTTAGTCTGGAAAAAAAGACAGTTAAGAGGCGATATGATAGCCCTGTTTAAGTATTTGAAGGGGTGTCACGTTGAGGATGGAGCAGGCTTGTTTTCTGCTGCTCCAGAGACTGGAACACGGAGCAATGGGTGCAAGCTCCAGGAACAGAGATTCCACCTCAACATTAGGAGGAACTTTTTGACAGTAAGAGCTGTTTGGCAGTGGAACACACTCCCTTGGAGCATGGTGGGGTCTCCTTCCTTGGAGGTCTTCAAACAGAGGCTGGATTGCCATCTGTCGGGGATGCTTTGATCAAGATTTCCTGCGTGGCAGGGGGTTGGACTGGATGGCCCTCGTGGTCTCTTCCAACTCTGCAATTCTATGATTCTATGATTCTATATGAGCCCCAAATTGGCATAGAAGTAGCCAGCAGCAAAAGATAAACAGTAATCAGTGAATGTTCTAGAGGTAATAACCAGAATTTTTCTCAGAAAGCATTTGTTTAGATCAATGGAAACATTCTGGCCTTGTAGCTGCTGAAAACATACCAGTGTTGGTGTGCTCAGCATCTTATTATTTTTCTGTTCAAACATCTTTGTGGGATGGTAGTGTTCAGTCATGAACATATTCTGCAATTTGCCAATGGCAAGGTGAACCAATTTTGTCAGTCTTCAAAGCCAGAGCTTTGATTAGGCTCCAGCACAGAAAGACATTCAGGTTGCTAAAGCTGAGTGATATTTAGAACTGAATAATTTGTCTTAGAATGGAATTAGCTGTAGTGATGTACCATTTATGATGACATGATTAATAGTGACAGGCTTGAAAGATAACATGGGGGAAAGTTGTGGTCTCTCAAATGTTGCAGTATTTTACAAAGGTAACCCGGGTACAGATTGCAATGACTAAGAAAACAGGTGTGACTTTGATTTTGCCATCTATTAAAGCAGTCATTCAGCTTATTCACGACTGATAAGATAAATCAAGTTCTTCAGAGAATACTTACCTGGGCCTCAGAGAACACTACCATGGTTTTGTTTTTGTTTGGTTTTTCTTAGCAAACACAGTTCTTTGGTCACTTGATTTTTTTTGGTCAAGTCAGCTTTCTTTTAAGCTCTCCCCATGAGAACTGCCTCTGTGGAATAGGAAAAGCAGACAGATTGCATTTGAGTTCTGTTTTACAAATCTACATAGATAGAATGTCACTGTGTGTGTATATATGATAGCATAAACATATGTCGCTTAAGTGTGCTGATATTATGTTGACTTCCCTCTTGGTGGAATTCATCGCTTATGGAAAAGACGGGATAGAGAGGTGGACAGTATGCTGCAGGATTTCCCATTCCAAATGTACCCACTAACCCACTGTTTAATTTCTAAGATGTACACAGTTTTCAGTATAAGTGTTCAATTTGGGATTGTAAGCAGAAGCAGTCTCCTAACAATGGAATGGTTTCAGTCCATAGGATGGATCCAGCCCTTCACTGCCTGGTGCAACCTTTCAATTCTATTTGAGAAGACTGAGCAAATCTAGGATTTGAAGGAGATTCAAGGAGGGAAGGAGAGGATGAGAAAGTTTTATTGCATGAGCAGCTGAGTTTACCCTTTGAATTGTTAAGTAAATGAAATGTGTAAGTCAGAAAATTAGTGGTTTCAGCTTGTTATTATCACGTTATGAATCTTACAATGGAAAAGGATTGAAAACACACATGCACATGTATCCTCTTTCTGTTATCTTCCACTGAGTTCATTGCTTCTACATGTTAATCTTACCTAGCCTAATACATTAACTGCGTTTTCTTACTAGCTATGGCAATTGATAATGCTGCCAGTTCTGCCTCTTCTTGGAATAGATTGTGTCTCCTCTGGCCTCTTCAGGAGAGAAAAGATTGGAGTAATGGATGAAAAAAATCTTGAAGAAGGCTCTTCACATCGAGAAAGCAGTAGAATTGTTCAGTGAACTATTACCTTACTTGGCTAAAGTGTTTGAATGTGTGGCTGCATCATGGTTCTAGGTACAGGTATACCTCAGTTAACAAAAAGTCTATGCTACCAACTTTTTTCTCTCAATCTCAAAGGTCCTGCAAAATCCCTTTGCATACTGATATTCCAGACTAACACAGTTATGTCTTTGAATTCTCCCTAATAGATCAAGGAAGCAGCCTGACTATGCTTTAGGATCTCACTTTACTCCTGAATATACATGTGCTGGATATCAGAACCCTTTTTCATGGTATAATAATCTCTTGGTTTGTCTAATGCTGTGTGCTCTCCTTGGAGCTGCCCTTGATATCTGGGGAAGGCAGAACTTTGCAGGTGTGCTCTCCTGCTGTTTGGAGAACTGATTTTTGCTGAATATTATGGCTAATTGTCCAAAAGCCCATTCCAAAATATAAGGTGCAACATTTTTGATTGTGTAGACATCTTTAAAAAGGTGTGTCATCCCCCAAACTGCCAGTCTTTTGAGGAACTGCTAAGGTGTTTAGGGATTAGCTTGTCCTCCTGAAACACCTTTCTGTCACTGTGATACATTGCATGGATGAAGCAAGCAGTTGTGGAAGAGAGCACATCATTCCAGGCTGCCAAATCTGACTAATTTGTTCAGGCTTTTCTCTTTCATTTCCCCTCTGAAAAGCTATTGATTACATTCTAAGGTACATGGCTGGATGTAGTACTGCCACTTGGTAGAGTTCCTCTTCCTGAATAATAAAATACCCAATCTTACTCATTTACATGGTGCCAGTCTTAAATCAGACCATTTAACAAGGCCAGAATCATGACAGTTTCCACTGTACCAAATGATTAGCATTGATATTTAGGCTCTAGAAATGTATTAGAGTCCAGTACTTTATCCACTTCCCCTTAAAGAGAGAAACATGTGACCCTCCAGATAATACTCAGCTGCAGATCCCATCAACCCTCAACATTAGGTATGGTGGTTATGGCTGATGGAAGTTGTGGTCCAACAACACCTGGGGCAATCACATGTTCCTCACTCCTGCAATACACCGTGCTCACTCTGTACATACAAGAGTGAAAAGATATACAGTCAGCCCTCCATATCCACGGATTCTTGATCCACAGATTCAACCATCCATGGCTTGAAAATATTCCAAAAAAAATTCCAAAAAGCAAGCCTTGCTGGTTGCCATATTATATAAGGGACACCATTTCACTGTGCCATTGTATATAATGGGACTTGACCATCCACAGATTTTGGTATCCACGGGCGGTGGCATGGCGTCCTGGAACCAAACCCCAGTGGATACTGAGGGCCCACTGTAATTACATTGTTATTTCCATGTTGTGATGACTACTGTGAAGTGTGTACTAAAATGGGGGGGTCTCATTTTGAGCTACCATCTTTACTCTGAAAGAATTCTTACTGTAGTTTTTCCTTAGCATGAAAAGGGATCCAAAACAAGTTGTTCTGAGAGAGTGGTTTGGCAGCACACCAGTACAGCGAATAACCCAGTGTGCTGTCACCAAAAGCGACACTAGTTCTCTGTAGCAGCATTTGAGGATTCATGGTCTGGCTTTGCTCCCCCACCTTATAGCAAACAGCTCCCTTGGCAAACTAGACTGTGAATAAGAAAAAATGAACTCATGATGATTTCCTAAGGTGATTCTGCAATGGTGGCTACAGGACCTGATCTTGTGAATTCCTGCCTAATGTGCACTCAGAATAAACATTCTCATGGAAACACATGAGTGCACTGGAGCTAATAAAATGATAAAGAAATTGTGCATCCTTTGAACAAGATAGCAGACAATTGAAGGTGGTCTTCTTTGATTAGAAGTGATGTGAAAAAAGAAGAGGAACTTGTTCTATGCCTGTGAAGCTCATACTGACTAAATGTTGGGTGCAGTGC
Source organism: Gambelia wislizenii (assembly GCA_030847615.1). Lineage (NCBI taxonomy): Eukaryota > Metazoa > Chordata > Lepidosauria > Squamata > Crotaphytidae > Gambelia > Gambelia wislizenii. The sequence continues at coordinate 165,962,108 of JAUMIR010000002.1, forward strand.
ATGAGAATTTACAGATGTGACTCCTATCATGTGACAACTGAAGTGAAAATTTCTCAAGAAGTTTAAGATAAAAATTTAGAAGTTCAGCATTCTCAAATGGTTGGAAGCATCCAAGATTCCTCCTGTCCAAGCAGCATTGTGTGTACTTTGTGGGTGGGGGGTCTGCTTGTTGGTGTCCATCCCAATTCCTGGGGTTCTCTGTTATATCATTAGCTACAGGTTTAGCAAGCAAGTGTGGTAGACTAAAGGACTGTCTGTCTGCTGAGCTCTGCCTTCCTGGTGAATCATGGTGCAGATGGCAGCGCCATTTTCAGAGCTATAAACAGTATCATTGTCATAGCTCTTTGAATGGTACTGCCATATGTACCGGAAAAGCAGCATTTTAGATATGTAAGGGGATTTGTGCCAGCTGGATTGCCATCCTGAATTATGTGGAATTCTGCAGTAAGACTAAATGCTATACTAAGCTTTGGAGAATAAACTCCAGGGGTGTTGTCACCTGTTCTAGAAAAAAAGATAAAAATAATCCAAGTATATTTTAATGAGTGGATGATGCAGATCAATGCTTTTGATCCATGAAAGGAACAGAAGAGTTTCAAGGGGGGAAATGGCTGATACCAAATAAATCACTTGGAGACTGGTTACTTGAACAAATACTGTAATGTATTTCTGTGGAATGGTATCTATGGTAATGTATATTTCATTGTGTGTGTGAGAGAGAGAGAGAAAGAGAGAGAGAGAGGATGCAGATGTAGGGATTCCTTTTAAAGAAAGTTGTAGAGAAGATTTAGCTAATTCACATTGGAAACCGCTTGGAGAGTGCCTAGCGTGCTATAAAAGCGGTGTAGATGTGTTTTGGAGAGTGCCTAGCGTGCTATAAAAGCGGTGTAGATGTGTAGGTGCTATTGCTTAACAATTTGTAAGCTTCTCTGAGAGTCTTTGTGGCTGAAGAGTGGGATATAAATAAATAAATAAATAAATAAATAAATAAAATGTATAGCTAAACACCTGATGACCCATAGAGCCCCTTCCAACTCTATGATTCTATCTGCTTTCAGTATGACTTGATATACTTTTCTTTGCAATGTGCATTCATTAGCCAATGGAAAGCACCCATAATTTGTGGTGCAAAGAGAAAAATTGTGTGACCTGGTAACATAGTAATGAAAGAAGGGATTGCATGGGGCATGTTTTTTTTTTTTAATGGCGCCTTTTAATGTGTAGAACACTGAAAATAGAAGTTACATAGACAAAGAATATTTTTAGTCAGCAGTGGAAAATTGTAAGATATTCCCAACAAATGTGTTTTAATGCTTTCAGGATGTGGAACACACTTCGAAATAAAACTCCCTGGTTCCTTAAATTCAGTCTGGAATGATTTTGAGAAAATTTTGATAGATCCATAAAAAGGAACAAAGAAAATAAGTTGTATGGATATGGAGAAGTAGATGGAGCTTTGTAAGTGCCCCCCACAGATGTTTCTTGGGTACAGTTCCAATCATCTCTTGGCGCTGGTTATGGTGGCTAGGGCTGATGGGAGTTAAAGCCAACATCTGGAAATGGTCTACCCCTTATGTAACAGGTTTTGTAAAAAGTCCATTTGTATTCTTTGACCACCCCATTTGTTCATGGGATTTGGTAAGCAATGTCAATGTCAATATAATGAATATAATGCTTCTAACTAAATGCTGCCAAAATAGACTTGCATGTGTGGGAAATACCTGGTGAAAATTGAGAAACCTCAGTTTCAGAATTACTATTTTGCAATCTGCAGATGTTCTCTTTGGCCTGGATAATCCTGCAAGAGCCACAATCTAGACGGCATTTCCCTGATGCAGGCATCAGACAGCTTTTGTACTGAATTTATCACACAGGAATTTATAATAAGCTTGGTTCTCTGCTCCATCTTTTATATGCATATTTTAATGATCAACACATGAAATAACAAGCCAAGACACAGAAGTTGAGTTGAAACATGGGCCACTTTATTAAATATCTGTCCTATTTATTTATTTATTGAGGTATACAAATGGGGGGGGAGACCCACTGCGGGACAAGCTGGAGCCAATGGTCCCCCCAGACACATCTCCCAGCTTCCCTGGGTGAAACACCTGAGCCCCGAGGGGGATCCCAAGACATGGGATGTCCCCCGGGTACCTTCTACTGGAAGGCAAGGCACCAGGAGGGAATTCATCAAGCCACATTGACTTCTATCAAGGGTCCCATCTTAGTGCCAGCCTCAAGGAGAAGCCATCTCCCTGCACCCCAACTGCATGGTGTGCAGCTGCAATGTATAAATCTTATGGTGACATCTGCTCCCCCCCCCTCGTGTATGCACACACATCTCATTCTATGTGAAGAAGAATAACCATGAAAAAAAACCTATTACCATAATTATTTTAGGCTGAAGGGGTGGACAGATTAATTTCCATCTTGTTCCTGTGTATACTCTGAAAACTGGTTAACCCCTTTGGCTACTGGGAGGATTAGAATATTGTGTGAAGTGCCATGCCTAAAGATAGCACAATGTGTTACTACAATTAAATGAAGAAATAACTGAGATCAAGAGATTGCCTGAAGCACTTAATTGGAACTAATTAGGCAAAGTGATTTACAACAGAGGATGGAAGTGAGCAAAGCAGAAGGCTCTTATTGGCTCAAAGATGCAGCTGTGACAAACTGATTTATAAAAACGCATATCTGGAACAGCCTGTTCAGTAACACACACTCTCTTCTTCTCTCTCTACCCATGGGGGAAGGATAAATTCGAAGAATACATTCTTCTGAAAATAAGTTTATTGGGTAGATGTTCGGAAATCCAAAGCAGAGGCTATCAACTTTTTCAATGTGAAAGTTGCTAATGAATGAGTGGATAAAAGAAAAAATAAATAAAAAGAAACTGGTGTTGGAGAGAATGAAGTTGAGGAATCTGGAGATGTATTTTAACACCAAGAGAGTCAAGAACACAACAAAATCCATAGTGAGAGGAGCATTGTATATTCATGGGCATACTCAACATGTTTTATGTAAATTGTAGAAACATTAAATATCAGCTAAAGTACATGATTCTTGATAACCATTCAATCTTAAGGCGGAGAAAATCTCAAAAATGTATCCCAAGAAAAATTACATTGCATGGACATAATTTTAATCTCAACTGCCAACTCCTTTGTCAAACAAGTTTTGAGGTCTCTTCAAGATGGCAGCAGTGTACACATTTGGAGGTAATCAATGGGTAGGAAACCTTGTACCTTCAGGTAGTAGTGAGCAGTTACTCCCATCATGCTTCACTGTGAAGAGGGATGACCTGAACTCCCTCCTCCCCATCATCTGTGTTAAATCAGGCCTTGGTTTGTCTACAGCACTCTAAGCATTTCCTCTCTGCTGGCCACTATGGGAAGAATTCAGAGACATAGTCATGTTCGTCTGGAATATCAGTATGCAAAAGAATCTTGTAGCACCTTTAAGCGTAACTGAGAGAAAGAAGCTGTAGCATAAGCTTTCGTAGACCTAGTAGACTTAGCATGCATCTGAGGAAGTAGACATAGTCTACAAATGCTCATGCTACACCTGTCTCTCAGTTAGTCTCAGAGGTGCAAGAAGATCCTCTTACATACCACTATGGGAAGAGATTTTAAAATCTGAATGGCAGGGATGATCAGTTGACCCAACACTCTGGGGCAGTGAATACAGTCTATGTGCCCCCCCCCCACTCCTCTGCTCTTTCTGTTGCTGTTCTACATTGTTTGGGAAATCTCCCAGTTCTGGACCATCTTACTTCAGAGCTTTCAGCCAGCAGAACTCCTGTACAACTTGAAAAAGCTGTTGGAGGAGAAGAGGTAAAATCAGGGATGAGTTTCCTACTCTTGCATTGACAGATTGACCAGCCACCCAACTTAGTGGGTTGTTATTGCTGGCGTGCCTAATGTGGTTGGGTTTTGTTTTTGTTTTGTTTGTATTTTAGATCAGTGCTTTTACATGCTGTTGTAGAGACAGGGTTTTTGTAAATTTCTCCTTGAATATTCAATATTCCAAATTACGCTTTTTAGAGAAGCAATGGGTATATTCATTTGTATATTAAAATTCTAGGAGTTTCAGAGCACAGTTCTGCTATCAGTTCCCTCTTGAGGGTCTTGAGGGTCTTCTGCAGTTCAGTGAAAGTACTTGTCATCTGCTGTTTAATGTCCTTTCTCCTCCATGAAAGCTGATTTTGTCTGGGAAATTGTTCTAATGTACATGCCAGCTCAATATCTTTGTGGTTTTGTTTAATCATGAGCTACACAGAAAATGCTTTGGTGGCAGTAACTAATACTCAACAATGTTCCATGACATTACTACGTAGGGGAGCCAGCAAATTGACCGATGAACAATGGGTTTTAAGCACATTGGGACATGAGCTATAGAGTGCCAGTGTGCATCAGTAGAGCCCAGTACATATTGGGACACTCTTGCTGGCATCCTGCATCTTCATAATTCACTAGGAGAGTTCCTTAGTCTCTGTGCTATGTAGCTAAGTATACACAAAGTTATGCAACATAGATTGTGACAGAATTCTGGACAATATTTATAAATGTTTGAATTTCAGTGACAAAAGTGTCTTTATACTCTGAGATACCCTGATGAAAGCTGGCTACCACTGCAGCAATTACTGTTGTTGTTGTTGTTGTTGTTGTTACTCCCTACGCAAGTGGGAAGCACTGCCCACCAATTCCTATTTCCTACCCTTATCACTTGTTGGGCTCAGAAGTGTCTGGATGCAACAAGTCTCTTTCCTTCTTTGTTAAGCAAAGTGGGTGCAAGCACACACACACACACACACACACAAATATACACTGATCAATTGCATAAGGATAGGTTGTTTGCATCAAAAAGAAGCAAACAACCTATCCAATGCTTTCACTTGTCCAAAAAAATTTCAATAAGGCATCAGTGATATCAATTTATGCAAAAAAACTGCAAATGCAAAAAAATAATTTAAAAAATCAACACTTTGAGAAATGCAACCAATCTCTTGTCAACTCACCCAGAGGGGAGACATATTGGGAAATTTTTCATTTTGGCACACAATAAAAAATATAAGCAGTGATCCACATCCTTAAAACAACAACAACACAATTATACCATGGGTTAAACCTTCCCTCATAGGCACTGGAGGGGGAGAGATGACAATTAAGAAATATCCATTGGGATTGTAAGTGGTATTGGATAGCTGATGTAGGTTAATATAAACACAGCTAAAGTGTATGGGCACACTGATGGTACTGACAAGGAATGAGCTTTCTGCATCCTGGCTCTCATTGCTCTCTATGTTAGCTGTGCTTCTCAGTGAACCTCACATAAAATAAACTATCTCTTCTGTCTTGGACTCTTTCTCCGTTTATTGACTGTGATTAAAGAACCTGAACTGAAGACAGAAAGTGTGTAATAATTTTAAAAATTCTACTTTTAGCCAAAGCATGCTAATGTGTAATACAAGTAATTGAGGCCCAGTCCCCACCCCAGTACACATCTGCTGGGCCCAGTGCTGGTATTCAGACATGCTAAAAGTGATGTATCTTTTGGAAACGAATAAATGAACATCCATTCCATCAGGCTGCTTTGCATATCATCATAATATGCTCTTTTACTATACACATAATTAATTTGATTAATGTTTTGCATTAACAATATGAAAGTCTGGCTATATGAAATCAGTTGTCAAAGATTGATCTTGCAGAGCCTTCAGTAGGTGTTATGCAATCTCAGTTGCCATGGATTAAGAGTGGCATAATTCTCTTTTTCCTGAAAATAGAATATGAAGAACCTGCTTCCAAAAATAAGATCTCTTAAATTATAATAGTATAAGCAGAGCTTATAAGCAAAGGTGTGCGAACTCCAAATAATTCTGTCCTAAGTAAAATTACAAATATTCCCAGGGTGTATTGCTACATTCTTGCATGTATTATCTTTATTTTAATTCATGTGTATCTTTAGTTTATCAGTAGGAGTGAAAATCTTTCCAAGGACAGTGTTCCAATACTGAAATTCCGTTATTTATTTATTTATTTAGGTTAGTTTGTGCCTCAAGTTTCTTAGAACAGAATCCATGCATATATCCCATTTTATCCTAATAGTGATCTAGTAAAGTAGATTAGGCTAAGAAATGGTGACTGGCATATAAGGACTTCATGAGTTCCAAATTCAGATTTCTATTTCCTCTATCTTGTCACTTCTAATGCTTCAAATTTCTTGGTTCATTTCAGTAAATCACAAAGCAGTTTAAATAACGTGACAACTGCAGTGGAAATTCTTTGGTCTGTACTGGTGTCTTGGAAATCAGTGGACTTGTTTCCACCAAATATTATTTTACCTTCTCTCTCTTTTCCCTCAATAAATCTATGATTGTTTTAAATAGGTGATAATACATTTAAAATGTCCTAACAGCCTTATTATGAGAACCAGTAGCACTTTGTGGACCAAACAATGCTGTGGTCAAACCCAAACATATACAGGAGTGCTGGAATCTGACCCATCTAAATCTCTAACCTGTCTGCATGTGCTATGCTAGTGGCTTATGTTAGTCAGGCATGGACTATGTTGACATTGAATCTGTAGAGCTGTTATGAGTAGTTTGTGGTTCTTTACATCAAGGGCTTGCCTATACGAGAGGGAAAATGTGGGTTGATGTGCACTAATGCCAATTTGAAGCAGGTTTTATTTGTCTTAATGGTTTTTTTGGCAAGATCGCAGGCATGCAAAGCCATATGCCTTTGTTGTTCAAATGGGCATGCCTGCAAATCAAGATGGAGGGTGCAAATGAATTACTCGCATTTTTATCGTCACCAGTTGCTGCTGCCGTAATTTTTTTTTAAAGTATAACTAAGGTGCAAAAGTGCAATATTCCACCTAAATAGATTTTTTTTTAAGGAAAAAAAAAGGCTGTTTCTTTGCCTTAGCACACAATCACTAAGGCAAAAATCCAATGTGGTAGTGCCTTGTTAGCAAGCTCTGTCCCCTGCGCAGGTTTGCCTAATCAGCTTTCCACTTCCATTCTTAATGGGAATGCAAATGAATGTGAATCATATTGTCCCAATGAGTGGGGATGCATATTCCCTGTGGAGGTTTTTTTTAAAATATGGGGAAAACTTTTGGTCTTGCTATTTAAGGTCCTGTACTTTAACCTCCCCCCACCCCCAATATCTGGCAGCTCAGTTAACATGGTATGTACCATCTAGAAATTTGAGATCTTTAGACAAAGGATTATTGGCAGTTCCACAAACGTATATGGCCCCGTCAAGGCTGCTAGCCTTTCAGGATTTTGTGGAGTGGACTTCCGTTGCACCTACAACTGGAGGGGAGGATCTTACTCACTATGGTAAAGGGCTGAAGACCTTCCTCTTTGATTTGCTGGATTAAGCTGCTGAGTATGTCTAAGGTGGCCAAGATGGGTAGCAACTGATGAGGATTTTGTTTTGGTACATTAGTATATTATTTTATTATTTTATAATGCTGTGTTTTATTGTCTTGTTTGGTTATATATGTCGGATGCTCCACCCTTCAGTGAAAAGGGTGTTATAAATAAACACCACCACCAGCAGCAGCAATGAAGGCTTTTCCTGCAGAGTTTTTGGTGCATTTGGCCCCTCCTTCTAAATACTGCAGATTGATGCAGGATGGCACTTAGTCAAAACATATTCTTCTCGAATTCTATGAGGAGCATTTTGCCGTTTAGACAACCCTCAAGACACCTACACTCATGGAATGAATGTGGGCTGCTCATCAATGAACAGAGTTTTGTGTTCTCATACTTGGATTAGTTTTGTCTTCAGCAGACAATGCCAAAATGGAAAAGCCATGTATGAAAAACTAAGTACACCCTTACTGCTTCCATAGGAATTAAGATGCTAAGTAGCAGATAGGTGCTGCTAATCAAATGCCCTTGATCAATTGATTACCAGCAAGTGTGATCACCTCTATAAAGCCAAATTTTAGCAGTTTGCTGGTCTGGATCATTAAGTTGTGTATTAACACAATGCCAAGGAGGAAAGACATAATCAATGATCTTAGGGAAGCCATTGTTGCTGCCCATCAATCTGGGAAGCGTTGTAAGGCAATTTATAAACAACTTAAAGTACATCATTCTTCACTGTGAAAGATGATTCAAAAGTGAAAAACATTCAAGACAGTTGCCAATCTTTCCAGGAGTGGACATGCCTGCAAATTCAGCCCAAGGTCAGACCATGCAATGCTTAGAGAAATTACAAAAAACCCTAAGGTGCATCTCAGACTCTCCAGTTAGCATGTTAAATGTTAAAGTTCTTGGCAGTACAATTAGAAAAAGACTGAACAAGTATGGTTTGTTTGGAAGAGTTGCCAGGAGAAAGCCTCTTCTCTCTAAAAAGAACATGGCAGCACAGCTTAGTTGCATCTGAACAAACCACAAGACTTCTGGAACAATGTCCTTTAGACAGACGAGACCAAAGTGGAGATGTTTGGCCATAATGTTCAGCGATATGTTTGGTGAAAACTGAATACAGCATATCAGCTCAAACACCTCATACCAAGAGTCAAGCACAGTAGTGGAAGGGTGATGATTTGGGCTTGTTTTACAACCAAAGGACCTGGGAACCTTGCAGTAATTGGGTCAACCATGAACTCCTCTGTATACCAAAGTATTCTAGAGCCAAATGTGAGGCCATCTGTCCAACAGCTAAAGCTTAGCTGAAATTGGGTCATGGAACAGGACAATGATCCCAAGCACACGAGCAAATTCACAACAGAATGACTGGAAAAGAAAAGAATCAAGGTGTTGCAATGGCCGAGTCAAAGTCCAGACCTCAATCTGATTGAAGTGCTGTGGCAGGACCTTAAGAGAGCTGTGCATAAACAAATGCCCACAAACCTCAATGAACTGAAGCAGAGTGGGCCAAAATTCCTCCACAATGATGTGAGAGACTGATAAAGTCATACAGAAAACAATTACTTCATGTTATTACTGCTAAAGGTGGTTCTACAAACTATTGAATCATAAGGTGTACTTAGTTCTTCACACATGGCTTCTCCATTTTGGCTTTATTTTTGTTGAATAAATCATGACATGGTGTACTATGTCATGTGTTGTTGTTCATCTGAGGTTACATTTTCCTAATTTCAAGGCCTGCTAAGGAACAGATGATTGTTATTATGTCCTGATATGTAAAACCATAGAATTCAAAGAGGGTGTACTTTCTCTTTCAGCCAGAGAGAAGTATGTGTAAAGTTACATAATGGACGCCATGCTAGAAGATTATGTCCCTGATGTTTTACAGAGTTGTACCATTCTTGACTGCTTTCAGTGCTATATTTACACAGAGCTTTCTTTTGTATCTTGTTTTTGTGTCCATAGTTTGCTGTTTCATAATATTTGACTTGAATTAAGTTAGAGTTTCCTAAACTCAGCAGTAATAGCAATTACTGGAGCTATTTATTAATTTTCGACACTTAGACATTGTTAGTGTACTGATATGAAGAAGGATTAAATAAATTACCTTACATATATCCTGGGAAGCGTAGAAGATAGTTCACACTACTTATTTATAAACCTGTCTAGGGAGGCAACATTTATTGGTTGCTGTGAGATTGTGATCTTCTTGCTTTATTTGCTGTCACATCCATTGCTATTGGTGTTAATTGTGTAGGTGATATGTTAATTTGATTTATGTCTTAGGTTTGATTATCGCACATTTTAAAATATTTGTTTGTTATAAGTCATATACACTAAATATTTGATTTTGTGGCTGACCTTAAAGATATGCTTGAAAGAAACAGAATGGCTCAGCCCATGAAAAAAAATCTTGCTTAATATTATGGCTGCTCAGTTCAATAACGCAAAGGAGATTTTATGACAGCATAAAGTTACTACATTGTCTTACAAAGTTAAGTGGTATCACTCAGGAGAGAACCCTCAGGGATACATACAGGGCTTAGCAACATTTGTAGAACTGTAGAACGTTTGGCGTTTAAGCAGTAAAGCAGCCTCAGAGATAATAAAGTTTAAATTGTTCATGTAAATCCTGAAATGTTGGAGTTTAATCTTACCAGAGATCAAATGAACAAGCCTATAGCTCCCCATACACTTTGCAAACCCAAATGATTTATAGTTTTTCAAGATGGCTGATTTCAGGATAGAGTCATATTATTCTTGCTGTTGAGGCAAACAGAACAAGACTTCTGCATTGAAAACAATGGTAATTTATGAGCCAACATTAAGGTCCAGTCTATCATCTCACACTAATTCAAAAGTGTTTCACTGGCACCTATCAAATATCACAACAGCAGCATGCATTTGTGTCACCAAACTGTATGAAGGTAGTAGCACTGGCAGATAACAGCAATGATTTTGAAGTACAGGGGTATTACACATTTTGCATTTCTCTACAAGGTGCCAGTGAGGATTACAGCAGTATTGGTACATGAGTGTATGTGCAGATTTGTTCACTTTACCCATGTTGCTTGGAGAAGGAGAGCAATGGAATGCATGTTGCTACTTTTTTTAGCCCTTCATGGGTGGGAAAGTAGTGTTATATTTCTAAATAAATATGCAAGATGTTCCTATATTTCCTTCTTTACTGAGAACCAGATTCCGGTAATAGCTGCTCTAGCTCACCTTTGTTTGTTAATGCTTCAGCGGAAAAGCAAGGTCTATTATTCCCTTATACATTGACTTTTCCTTTGAGAAGCTCAGATTTCTTAACCTTCCAGATTGGATTAAGTTTGTCTGGCATAACTATCATGATACCATAATGAACTCTGGTGCTGTTCAGTGGCTATGTAATTCAGTTGCAATAAATGCTTGTCAAGTACTTAATCTGGTAGGCTTATACCAGCTAGCTTCCACAAGCTAGCATTTGTTTCAGATGGTATGTGAATTTTGGCATGAATGTTAATACAAGCACACATACAGAAACTCTCTCCCAAATCTGAGACATGCACATGGATGACAGCTGGCAATCCCATATTCTCCCTTATTTAGTTCCTTCCATAGCAAAAGAAAGCTGTATTTATGAGTTTTATTTTGTTTCTGCAAGAAATAGAATCTTTTGTCCCTTCCTCTTGTGTTTGTTGGGAATATTGTCAAGAGGCCTGAACAGATGAAAATTAGGTTTCTTGGTCAAGTGGCAGAAGAAGCAGATAGATAATCCTTCCAAATTATAATTATAAACTACAGTATGCAAATTTCTTTTAAAAGATTCTGGGGCCAGCTTATGTTGAAGAACTTTTGGTTATTTTATTTATTTATTTGTTTGTTTACAGAGAGGGGCTAAAAGTTGTTTTTTAAGAGCAAGAACACACATTACACTTAATATGTGGCTGCTATTGAAAAGTTCTTAAGCCCATGTAAGTTCTTACAGCCTTCCCATTCATCTGAATGTACATGGGGCTACCCTCGTGCTTGGTCCAGAAACTTCAGTTGGTACAAAATATGGCAGTCAGAGTGGTCTCAGGAACATCTTGGAGAGACCATATAACTCCAGTATTAAAATCTCTCCACTGGCCGCCCATCAGTTTCCGGGCCCAGTATAAGGTGTTGGTTATTACCTTTAAAGCCCTAAATGGCTTGGGTCCAACTTCTCTTCGGAACCGCCTCCTCCCATACAATCCTCCCCGTGGACTCCGGTCCTCTGGGCAGAATTTGCTTCAGCCACAAAAATCTAGGCTGTCTGCAACCTCCTAGAGGGCCTTTTCGGTAATCGCCCCCAAATTATGGAATGGCCTGCCGGACGAGATCCATCAGATGACAAGCTTAAGTAGCTTTAAAAAAGCACTAAAGATGGATCTCTTTCAACAGGCCTTTCCTGATTAGATCCCGGCCTCAGGAGCTGCATCTCCTGGCCTTTTTTTAGCCTTGTTTATATTTGTTTTTTTAATGTGATTTTAGTTAGGTGGTTTTAATTTTATATTGTTTTATGTCTTTTTATGGTGGAGGGTGGGTGGTGCTTTTCGTCATTATTGTACTGTTTTAATTGTTGGGAGCTGCCCCGATTGTTTTTAGCAGAGGGGCGGGGTAGTAATAATGATGATGATGATGATGTGACATCATCACATAATGCATTTCCCCATCAAACAATGCACACTGTGAGGTTAAACACATACAATATAATATGCATCCTTTGTTTCTTTGGCCTGTACTATGAGGAGTCTTTGAGCAACAACAGCTCCAAGCAGGAATCAGATCTACTTGTTCCCTGGTCTTTCTTGTGTAGTTCCCTCCAGCCTACATCCTACACCCTGCCCACAAAACCATGAGGGGAGTGATCATGCCATCAAACTCCAAGGAGTGGACCTTGGACTCTGTTAAGTGGGAGGCAATAGCAATATCATTTATATTTCTATATCACTTATCAGTGCAAAGCACTCCCTAAGCAGTTTGCAGTGTGTTAGCTAACTGCCCCCAACAAGCTGGGTACTCATTTTACTGACCATGGAAGGATGGAAGGCAGAGTCAACCTTGGAGCCCTGTAGGATCAAACTCACAATATCATAGCTGCAGTACTGGCATTAAACAACTGCACTACCAGGGCTCCCTACGGCACATGATAAGCATTCTGTAATTTGCTCCCTATAATTCCTAGCCTCAGCCCGTTGAAGAATGATTGGAAGGGGAGGGAGAGACACAGGCTGTTTAAAATGGCTTAACTTGTGAGGATGGCATTTCAGCATGACTCCTTTGACCAGATAACAAAACTGGGCAGTTGTTCCAAGACACTGCTAAGAGTAAGACAATGGCTGGAATCTTGTTGGTGACATACAAAGGCATAATATTACAATATACCTGTGTATATCGTTTTATGGTTGTTGAGGGGGGAGGTATCCACATCTTCATTTGCAATGACTCCTTGCCAGCTCAGCCTATCTACCTACCAGCAGGGTGCCCACTCCTACAGTCATGGACATGGATACAGAGGTTAAGTGCATGGATGGGGAGGAAGTGGAGATACTTGTGGCAGAGGTTTACACTCTGCTAGTGTGATCCAGGATTTCAGTGAATGTATTTCTTTGCCTTCTCTGGAGGACTGCTAGCCATAGTTTTCCATCCTAGCTACCAGTCTTCTCCAGGTTCCTGACTGTGCTCATGGTTTGGTGTGGTACTTCCCCTTGCCTCTTGCCTGACTGTAGTGACTTGCCATCACTTCTTTGTGCTGTTAAAATTTGTCATGAATTAGAATACCTTGTCATTTTAATTAACATAGTAAATGAATATGGCCTGGGGTTTTAAAAATGCAAATGGAACTAAATGTATTGTCAGCATTAGAAAGTTGTTTGCTTTCGCTTTTGCATACTCCAGGAAGTGATGAATGTAGAATTTAAAGTTTTATTAACACTTGGGAAATTTATTAAGTTGTTGTCATTGCTTAACAGATGGCTAGATGTGAAACCCAAAAGACTCCTTATGCAACAGAACTTGGTCCAGGAAATAAATTACCTTAGCTTCTATGTATATTTCAATACAATTAAAAGTCTTTGTTTCTAGAACCGAATATTTCTCCTTCAACCAGTCCTTGGTTTGATGACATTGTCTGTCCTCCATTTTCCATCTGAGCTTTTACTACAGCCATGAAGTATTGGCGATTAGAGTTGGAGTTGGATTCCCATGCCTGTTGGACAGCTTCAGTACTGAAGGAAAATATAAAAAGTATCAAAACTAGTATTGCTGCCATAATGGGCAGAAACCCAGAAATTAATTTAAAGGTCATATCTGTTCTAGCTCATGCTGAGTCCTGACATATTCCAATAAATCTTGTATTAAATCTTTTAAAAGATCAGCTCAGATGAGTTTTTGCAAAGTATTTAGATGAATGTGGAATACAGTGAAGCAACAAGAGAATGCCAGGGATAGAATTGTTCATTAGCAGTGAAGATGGAAAAACTACCATAACAAAATCTTGACATATTTTAGAAAGCCATCTCTTCTTAGGCTACGCTCCTATTTTTGTCTTAGTTTCCAAACAGCCGCCAAGAGGTCAGCAGAAAGTGTCACACCTGTTATGAATTGCAGTCTACTTCCTCCCTCCCACCTCAAAAAAACCCCCAAGGTTCAGTGTGGCACAGGAGACATCTGTTAACAGCACATTTCAGGTGGTACAAATTTTATCACCCTCACTTAATTGCCTCCTGTGTTGCTGTTATGTTGGGGGGCAATATCCAGTTTAGCCCAGCTCACCTCCCCAAACAGAAAGCATTTAGGTGTTCATCCAAATGACTAAACATTTCAGTGTGTTCCAAAATCAGACAGCAAAGCAACCATGTGGTAAATGATTAGGTCTTTGATATGACTTTTGCAGCCACTTTCTGAAATTTTCCAACTCATTCTCCTCTCTGTATGTGGCTTAAAAGAACTTGGAATGTACAGATCTCACAATAGTTTACAGCACAGTAAAAACCAAATCCATGAGAGCCAAGATCCTTTATTTCACTTTCTTCAGTATCAAGAAGTTTCTTGTTTTGGGGGGATGTGGAGAAAGTCTGGAACTCTTATCTCCAATTATCCTTAAAGGCAAAAACCAGAACACAAACTCTTCAAAATGATACAGCTTGTAAATGTTGAGACACCTTTGTGCTTTGTAGGCTTCCAGGTGGTAATCCATTTGAGAGCCTGTCCACAAACAGGAATTACCAGCAACTAGCTACTTATGCTTCTTTCTTCTATTCTTTGTAATGAATTGGTCTGAAGAACATTCAGAATTGTCTATTTATTAAAACAACATAAACCACCAGTTCTATAGCAATAACAGATAAATAGTAATTCAAAAATACTAATTCCATTATAATGATAAGAGGTAATAATGACAGTATTAATCAGCATTCTCACACAACACTTCATCAATGGCAAGGGTGGAGAGTACCTGTCTGCTATTCCCCAATGCTTCAGCTATCACTCTAGAGAGCGTCCTGGGCCCTTCTCCAAGTAGCAGGAGCTGTTTGTCTGGTTGTGTTATCTGGACTCTGACCTCTCCTCTTAGGCACAGCCCCTCATTCCAGTCCATTCAGTAGTGGCACTAGGGAATTGTGGAGAGGCCAAACCACACCAGGGTGACACCATCAGGGAGGGAGAGGGTGACACCAGCCTTACAATGCCACAGTCCCTGTCATCTTACCCCTTTACATTATACCACACAGAGGGGGCAACATTGTTTGGTACCTTTTCCCCACCCCAATTTCCAAGAAAGTATTTGGCATAAACTATTACATGCATTTCTGAGACAGATATCACACCCTGAAGAGGGCAGGTATACTCCTTTCCCTCCAAAAGGAAAAAAAAATACACCCTCTCACCAAGTAAGGGGGGAGTATGCATAATAACCCTTCTATCCAGCCATGTCAGATGCCTAATGTCTATAAGCTGTGTTAAAATAGTACTCTACGGTGAACTCGCCACGGGTCAGCGTAAGAGGGGCGCTCCAAAAAAGCGATACAAAGACTCCCTGAAACAACATCTCAGGCTCGGCCAAATTGATCACCAACAGTGGTCCGCCCTGGCCTCACATCGGGAGGCATGGAGACGCACTATCCACAATGCTGCAGCCTTATTTGAGAACTCACGACGAACAAGTCTTGAAGAGAAACAACAACGCAGAAAGAATCACAACCCAAAAACATCACCCAAGGAGACCTTCTGCTGTGCTTTTTGCAACCGGACTTGTTTATCTTGGATTGGCCTTTTTAGTCATCAGTGCGCTTGCAGAAAGCGTGGGATGAGTCCTTCCTGAATCTTCGTTTGCGAAGCAAAGCCAGAGAGAGAGAGAGAGAGAGAGAGAATGGTCAAAACTCTGCAGTATCATAGAATCATAGAATTGCAGAGTTGAAAGAGACCACGAGGGCCATCCAGTCCAACCCCCTGCCACACAGGAAATCACGATCAAAGCATCCCCGACAGATGGCCATCCAGCCTCTGTTTAAAGACCTCCAAGGAAGGAGACCCCACCACGCTCCGAGGGAGTGTGTTCCACTGCTGAACACCTCTTACTGTCAAAAAGTTCCTTCTAATGTTGAGGTAGAATCTCTGTTCCTGGAGCTTGCATCCATTGCTCCGTGTTTCAGTCTCTGGAGCAGCAGAAAACAAGCCTGCTCCATCCTCAACATGACACCCCTTCAAATACTTAAATAGGGCTATCATATACAAATACTTAAATAGGGCTCTTAACCGTCTTTTTTCCAGGCTAAACATACCCAGCTCCCTAAGTCTCTCCTCATAAGGCATCGTTTCCAGACCTTTCACCATTTTAGTCACCCTTCTTTGGATACGCTCCAATTTGTCCATATCATTTTTGAATTGTGGTGCCCAAAACTGGACACAGTATTCTAGGTGAGGTCTGACCAAGGCAGAATAGAGTGGCACTATTACTTTCCTTGATCTGGACACTATACTTCTATTGATGCAGCCCAAAATCGCATTGGCCTTTTTAACTGCCGCATCACACTGTTGACTCATGTTCAACTTGTGGTCTACTAGGACTCCTAGATTCCTTTCACATGTAGTCTCATTCAGCCAGGTCTCCCCCATCCTATATCTTATTCATTTCACCTTTTCGCCCTAAGTGCAGTACCTTACATTTCTCCATATTGAATTTCATTTTGTTAGCTTTGGCCCAGCTCTCCAGTCTATACAGGTCATTTTGAATTTTGATCCTGTCCTCTAGGGTATTAGCTACTCCTCCTAATTTGGTGTCATCTGCAAATTTGATAAGTATGCCCCTAATTCCCTCATCCAAGTCATTGATAAAGATGTTGAATAGCACTGGGCCGAGGACCGAACCTTGTGGCACCCCACTGGTCACATCTTTCCAAGACGAAGAGCAGCCACTGCTGAGCACCCTTTGGGTTCCGCCGGTCAACCAATTACAAATCAATTGAACAGTTAACTTGTGTAGCCCACATTGTACAAGCTTGTTTGCAAGAATGTCATGGGGAACCTTGTCAAAGGCCTTACTGAAATCTGAACCCACACTAATAAAACTCCAGGAAATAGACTCTGGTTGTTTGGAAAGTCCTCTGTTACCACCATGACCATTTCCTGGCCTGATATTTTTCCTAGATCATTCTCTCCCCCATGGAAATGTAGATAAATATTTTGACCTGTGGGGACAGTGTATTTCAACATGTGGCAGTTCAAGCGGTCAAGGCATGAGCATTGTCCATTGCATTCCTTATCACCCAAACCATTTGATGGTAGCAAGCTGAGACAGACCTAGATCCTTCCTGTGAGCGGAAGTGGAGGTATACTTCTTTGCCCCCCAAGATGATGCTGTGACTGCATAACCATTTGTGAGGCATCTCTGAGAGAACCAAAATGCAGTTACAGTTGATGTGTATGTGTCTGAACTGCAAGGAATAGGTGTGAATCACATCTTGCCTGTATCAGTGGGTCTGCTTCTTGTAAGCACTTGACTTCAATCACACAATTGGCTTAATAACATTGGGAAAAATGTCTGAGCACTCTATTGCTATGGCAGTGAAAATGTTGTGCAGATCCTTCCATGGGCAAGCCAGCTCTCATGGATGACTGTCTCAGCATCCTAGTGAATGGAAATTGGGTAATCTGCTGCCCATGTATGAGAAGTGGTGTAGGTGCTTCTACTCTCAGGGTATGGCTACAGGCTATATGTTCCCAGGTGCTGCAGGCTGAAGGGTTACAGTTTGACCCCACCCCACCAGTTATGTTGCAATGTTGTCCCCTACCCATTCTGTGCCAGAGACTTCCATGCATAAGTCACCTTGATTCCAGCCACTGTCTTCTATGAGTTCCAAGGCAGTACTGATAGTTCTCATTCTCAGAAAATCTTTCAGATGGTTACAGATTAGCAAATGCATATGATTCATTCTGTAGTTATTCTTCTCCACATATTTATACAATGTCTAACATGAAATAAATGTTTAATATACTCTCTCTCTGGCTTTTCTTCGCAAACGAAGATTCAGGAAGGACTCATCCCGCGCTTTCTGCAAGCGCGCTGATGACTAAAAAGGCCAATCCGAGATAAACAAGTCCGATTGCAAAAAGCACAGCAGAAGGTCTCCTTGGGTGATGTTTTTGGGTTGTGATTCTTTCTGCGTTGTCGTTTCTCTTCAAGACTTGTTCGTCGTGAGTTCTCAAATAAGGCTGCAGCATTGTGGATAGTGCGTCTCCATGCCTCCCGATGTGAGGCCAGGGCGGACCACTGTTGGTGATCAATTTGGCCAAGCCTGAGATGTTGTTTCAGGGAGTCTTTGTATCGCTTTTTTGGAGCGCCCCTCTTACACTGACCCGTGGCGAGTTCACCGTAGAGTAGTATTTTTGGGAGGCGATGGTCCTCCATCCTAGAAACGTGCCCTGCCCAGCGCAGTTGTGTTCTCAATATCATGGCCTCAATGCTGGTGATCCCTGCTTGCTCAAGGACAGCAACATTCGTCACATAGTCAGTCCAGTGTATATTTAGGATTGTGCGTAGGCAGCGCTGATGAAAGCGCTCGAGGAGTCGTAGGTGGTGGCGACAGGTGACCCATGTTTCAGATCCATAAAGGAGGATAGACAGTACGATGGCTCTATACACACTGATTTTTGTGCTTTGCCTCAGGTGTTTATTGCTCCAGACTCTTTTGTGAAGTCTTCCAAATGCACTATATGCCTTTGCTAATCTGTGATCGATCTCTTTGTCAATCTTGGCATCTGAGGAGATGATGCTTCCCAGGTAGGTGAACTGCTGAACAGACTTGAGCACAGATTTGCCGACGGCAATGTGGGGATGGTGGTGTTCGTCCTGTGGTGCAGGCTGGTAAAGAACTTCTGTTTTCTTCAGGTTGACTTCTAGCCCAAACAGCTCTGCAGCTGTTGCAAAGCAGGATGTTAGGCGCTGCAGAGCTGCTTCTGTGTGGGCAACAAGGGCAGCATCATCGGCGAAGAGCAGCTCACGGACTAGATAGTTTAGAGTCTTAGTGTGAGCCCTCAGACGGCTTAAGTTAAACAAGCTACCATCAGTACGGTAGCGTATATAGATGCCGTCGTCTTCTTCAAGCTCTGCCATAGCCCTTTGGAGCATCGTGCTAAAGAAGATTGTAAATAAAGTTGGTGCAAGAACACAACCTTGCTTCACTCCATTAGTTATTAGAAAGGGCTCTGAAAGAGCATCGCCATATCTGACTTGACCACGCTGTCCCTCGTGTAGCAAGATAATCATTTTAAGGAATTTGGGGGGACATCCTAGTCTTTCCAGGATCTGCCACAGACCTTTTCTACTTACAGTGTCAAAGGCTTTGGTGAGGTCAACAAATGTTACATAGAGACCCTTGTTCTGCTCCCTACATTTTTCTTGCAGTTGCCTAAGGGCAAATACCATGTCTGTAGTACTCCTATTGGCTCTGAAGCCACATTGGCTTTCAGGGAGAAGTTCTTCTGCAATAGCAGGAACTAGTCTGTTCAGGAGTATCCTTGCAAGGATTTTTCCAGCAATAGAGAGCAGTGTTATGCCTCGATAGTTTGAGCAATCAGATTTTGCTCCTTTTTTCTTGTACAGGGTGATGATGACTGCATCTCGGAGGTCTGATGTCAGTTCCCCTTTTTCCCAGCAATTCACAAGGAATTCGTGGAATTTTTCGTGGAGTGCATGACCTCCGTGTTTCCAAACTTCAGGTGGGATTCCATCAATCCCAGCTGCCTTGCCGTTTTTCATCTGCTGTATGGCCTTAAGAGTCTCTTCCAAAGTGGGAGCTATGTCCAATTCATTTTTCATTGGTTTTTGTATCATATGTTGGATAGCTGAGGCTTGGACTACTCGGTTGGTGCTAAAGAGACTTTGAAAATGTTCAGCCCAACGATTCAGGATGGAGGCTTTATCAGTAATTAACGTTTGACCATCTGTACTGTATAAGGAGCTTTGGACCTGATAAGTAGGTCCAAGCACTGCTTTAAGAGCTTCATAAAATCCTCTATGATCACCCAGATCTGCACAGCGTTGTGTCTTTTCTGCTATATTGATCCACCACTTGTTCTGCATGTCTCGGAGTTTTTGTTGTAGTTTACTACATGTGAGGCGGAAAGCTGCTTTTCTTACATGACAGGTTGGCTGGGCGAGGTATGCCTGGTGAGCAGCTCTCTTCCTTGCCAACAGCTCCTGGATCTCTTGGTTGTTTTCATCAAACCAGTCTTGATTTTTCTTGTGGGAGAACCCGAGGGATTCTTCTGCAGACTGGAGGATACTGTTTTTGATATGTTGCCAAAGCACTGTAGGAGAAGGATCTGTAGGATGGTCTTCAAGTTTCGTTTGTAGATTTGCCTGGAAGTTGTCTCTCATGGTAGCTTGTTGAAGATTGTTGACTTGGAGTCTCTTCTTTAAGATGCCACCCCTCTTAGGTTTGAACTTAAGATGAAGATTTAGTTTACATCTGACGAGGCGATGATCTGTTTGGCATTCTGCACTGGGCATCACTCGGGTATGACGGACATCACGAATGTCTCTCTGACGGACTAGAACGTAGTCAATGAGGTGCCCATGTTTGGATTGGGGATGCATCCAGGTTGTCTTCAAGCTATCTTTCTGCTGAAAGATTGTGTTTGTAATAGTCAGCTGTTGTTCTGCACAGAACTCTAGCAGGAAGCGTCCGTTATCATTGCAATTTCCAACACCATGCTTGCCTAAGACACCTTTCCAGGCTTCGGAGTTCTTTCCTTCTCTGGCATTGAAGTCACCAAGGATAATAATTTTATCTTCTACAGGGACTTTTTGTATGAGTTGGCGTAGGTCTGTGTAGAATTTGTCTTTCTCTACAGGGTTGGCTTGCATAGTTGGGGCATATATACTAAAGAGAACAACATGTGGGAGGCGTAAGGAAATAATGCGATCAGAGTGTCCTGTTGGCAAGGTTTCGAGTTTGGAGGCAATGGAGTTTTTAATCATAAAGCCTACTCCTGAAAGATGTTTTTCGGTTTTGGGTTTGCCAGACCAGTAAAGTGTGTAGCTGGCGCCATGTTCTTTAAGGCTGCCTTCCTCATGAAAGCGAACTTCACTAAGAGCAGCGATGTCAATATTAAGCCGTGATAGTTCAAGGGCTATTAGGGCAGAACGACGCTCAGGCCGTCCACTATCTTCAGAGTCTTGCATGGTTCTGATGTTCCAGCATGCAAGTGTCACTTTATGTACACCTTTGGAGGCCGGTGTGTGCCTTTGTTTCTTTGCCTTGGTTTGACCGCATCAGAAGATTCCCGTTGGCCGCGGCTAGCCAACCAGGTAGTTGGGGATGAGCTTTCGTTAGGCCACCTTTTCTAGGCCCCTCTCCATATGGAGCAAGCAGTGCTCTCCTTAAAAAAGGCTGCTTGGTCGTTCAGGATGCTGCCGAACAAGACTGTCATCTCCCGGGTCAGGCTTGAGTGACCAATGTCCTGAACCGCCTGCATGCAGGGTTGGGGCTGCGGCTTCCAGTGCATCTTTACACCTGCCGGTTTCATCCCGCGCCAGTCACTACAGGGCTTTTTTGGAAATGGATTTGTCCTTCGAGCCTGTGCAATGGATTTTTCTGGTGGAGCGCAGCATGCACAGAACTGGCCTCACCCTTTAAACCAGAGATTCATCTGCCGTGGCCTTGCAAGCATGGACGTGGCAGTATATATATATATTCCATGTGAAATGGTGTCATGTGCATATATTTTCTGTTACTAAAACAAAGGCATAGAGGATTAGCCTTTTATCCCTCTAACAGATAGGCACTTCTGATGTGTGTGCACTTCTGATTCTGAATGAAACCATGGCAACTGGGCCTTAAAAAGATTAACTGAGTATCAGACTACTCATAATGTCTTCACTGGAAAGGGGAGCATTGCTCAGTTTGAAATGTATATACTTAGTGACAACAGATCTTCTATTAAGAGTACTGTATAACATATTTAAAGCCATTGTCAAAATATTAATTGGAAACAAAGTAAATAAATATATCAATATAGGCATTATTGGAATGTTGACTTGGGTCATTTGAAATGCATAGTCCTTTGATCCCTACAGCACTGGGTTAACTAATTGCCATCACTTATACCAGTATAAAACCCGCAATCTCATCAGCACTGACTACAGAAGAAATTAACTACCATCCTTGAAGTAGCATTTCACATTTGAAAGTTTCAGATCACTTTGAGCTTTTCCCCTGGGAACATTCAACAGGGTGCATGTAGGAAGTTGATTGTCTGTAGTTTCTGGTTACATGGTGATTTTTTTTAAAAAAAGAAAACTGTTGCACTTACTTGGATTTTAACCAGGCAGATGTGCACAGGGAAACTTAGCAGATGCTGTAGAGGAATAGCTTGTGACCATGGAGAAAATGATAGTAGTCACCCTGTATTTATGAGACTGCATTAACTCCACCACACTCACACAAGCACTACATGAACCATACTGACAGGAACCACATAGGGTGGCATGTCTTTATTTAGGTAAGCAAAGCAAACAAAGACTTGCTATGGTTTCCCCAGAAAATGGATATACCGTATACTTTCCCCCATCTCCCTGTTCTGGCTGGTAAACCCACCAGTAAATCAAATTCTTTCCTTTCTTCCCACTTGTTGAAAATACAGGGAGAGAAAGCTTTTAAATATAGGCCACCTTCCCCACCCCCCATTCTGCCAGAGCCTGTTGAAATGTCTGTTTATACATTTCCTACCTGGAAATGTAACCGTTTTGGCAAAGCCTTTGTGCCATTTGAAATATCTAGCCCTGCCCTAAGACTGCAAATGTAAGGGTGAGTTTGATTGTGGAGTTTGCAATGGCATCTAAGATCTATTGCTTCTTTTTTCTGAGTTGTTCAGTATCTTTATCCAGTAGACGCATTCTTCCACACATAATGAGGGGAGATCTAAGCTCTTAATTGATTTTGAGAATATGTGCATATATTCTTGCAGGGGAAAAGCCAAAATAAATAAACAAATTTGCTTAATAAAGATCTCAGGAAGGTACATCATTGGAAGGCCCTGAAGACTAGACTCTATCTAATAAGCTGTGGTTTCTGTTGCTGTATCAGAATAAAGACTTTCTTGGGTCCATTTGGATCAAGAGGTTGGAAGAACAGCTGTGAGGAGCTGTGAGGAAATATGGTGATCCAATACCATTTAACTTTTTCACAAGACCTTGAACAAGTAGACAGTAGTGATCACTGGAAAGTCTCAGTCATCAAGTTTAGTAGAAAGTGGTTATGCAGCCACAAGGGGCCACAAGCTCACAGAATTTGTTCTGTGTTGTGTTGATGGGAGTGAAATAAGAACAAGAAATAATGGGTAACAGAAACATAGTCAGCAGGGTTGGTCATGTTGCTGTTTCTCAGAGAGAGTTTTCTGCAATGATTCATGCTCGATAGGAGACCGTGGGCTTTGTGAAAGTAATTCTCATAAAAACTGCTAAATCTGCAGCATGACAATTGTGGGATGAAGCAGATTTCAACCTGCACAATGGCTGAATCTGGGACAATATATATGGAAGAGACAGATGTATTCTGATGCTTATTGTGCTTTGTAATGCCATAGCAATTTGGAGCTGTGGGAGGAGTGTCTCATTTAAAAAATACAGCAACTGGGGGGGGGGATCCTCTTTCTATTGTTAAATGCAGAAATACTGAACACTATAGAGCAACTACCATAATTTCAGAGGCATTTCTATTTCTGAGATAAAGTAATGCTAGGTAATCTGCTAAATAATCTCTGTGATCTGCAAAGGGGGAGTTTAATGACTGCATTAGGTGATGAAGAAACTAAGATCTGTAAAAGGCTATGCAAAATAGCCTTCTTTTGTAACCTCACTGTTCTGACCACATTAGGTTTACTTTTGTTTACATAATTTGCTGAAATCATAATGGCCATAAAGAGAGTTCTAGGAAGAGAACCAAACCACCTGCTTTTGGTTGTTCATCTTGTGCCTTGGTCATGAAAGTATCAATCATACACACACACACACACATATATACATATACTGTATATGTTTCCAGAAGCAAGTAAGACCTGAGAGGCTTGCATGTTGTTTTCATGTGCATAGCATTGATAAACATGAGATACTGTAGAAGTGATTTTCTTTTTGTTCAGTCTCCATGGTTCAAGGAAGCTCACATTATTTGACTAAAAACAATCATTCTTATCATTGGCTCAGTGCTTAATGTCCTACACAAAGACGCGAAAAGAATGCTGATGTGCTCATTGGAATAATGGATGAGGGAATGTTCTGAGAAGACCAGCTCAGATTGACAATACATGATGTAGCATGGGGCTCAAATGTCAAAGGGCTAAGCCATAGTTATGCACACCATGGGTTTGCATACTCCTCCCCAATGGTATCTTTCTTTTCTCCTAAATTATTATCACCCCTCCCCCCACTCTCCTTTTCTATTTTTCAGTAACTATCATGCACTATGATGTCCAAATCCTGTTTTCTGTCTTTGATTTCAGTGTAAACTGTGGTTTTTCAAGTTCAGATGTCAATAAAACCATGGTTTTCACTAACGGGAAAAGGAATCCAGAAGCAGTGGTATGTGGGCCTGACAAGATGACTCGGGAGGTGTGTTGTCTCCCTGGGGCAAAGATCTGTGATGTGACCAAGAGGCTGACAAGACTCGTCAAGCCTACGGATCATTACCCCTTCCTTTTGGTCCATGTGGGAACCAATGATACTGCAAGGCACAGCTTTCCCAAGATCAGAAGAGATTATGAGGCCCTGGGGAGGAAGCTGAAAGAAATGAACGCACAGGTGGTCATCTCGTCTCTTCTGCCAGTTGAAGGGCATGGTCCAAGAAGGGAGAGGAAAATAGCCGACGTAAACAACTGGCTCCGTAGATGGTGTCGCCGAGAACAAATTGGATTCTTGGATCATGGACTGCGCTTCCATGCGGGGGGACTTCTGGCAAGAGATGGTGTGCATCTTACAATAGTTGGAAGAAACATTTTTGCCAACAGTCTCAAGAATTTGATCAGGAGGGCTTTAAACTGAGTCAAATGGGGGAGGGAGACAGTATTCTGGAAGGCAAAAGGGCTGGAGAAAATAGTCAAACTGTCATAGAGGGAACAAGGCAAACAGCGCAAGGACCCAACAGTGGGAGGCAAAAAAACTTGCACAGGGAGCAAGTAAAGGGAACACATGGTCTCAGATGTCTCTACACTAATGCACAGAGCATGGGAAATAAGCAAGATGAACTTGAACTCCTTGCACTACAAAACAAATATGATATAATAGGCGTTACTGAAACCTGGTGGGACGAGTCTCATGATTGGAATGTAGGAATAGAGGGGTATAACCTTTATAGGAGAAACAGGCCAAACAGGAAAGGAGGAGGAATAGCATTATATGTCAGGGATATTTACACCAGTGAAGTGATCCACGACATCAATACTGGAAGCCAGGTGGAGAGCATCTTAGTAGAGCATCTTAGTGGAGAGCATCTTAGTGGATAAAAATTAAAGGGGAGGGAAACAACAGGGATGTTATTGTGGGACTCTACTACAGACCCCCAAATCAGACGGAGGAATTGGATGTTGTCTTTCTAGAACAGATGAACATACATGCAGAAAGGAGAGATGTAGTAGTGATGGGTGACTTCAACTATCCTGATATTTGCTGGCAATCTAACTCAGCCAAAACTACAAGGTCTAGCAAATTCCTTACATGCCTGGAAGACAATTTCATGGTCCAAAAGGTGGAAGAGGCAACAAGGGGGTCAGCTATTTTAGATCTGATCCTAACCAACAGAGACGACCTGGTTAATGGGGTGCAAGTGGTGGGATCCTTAGGTGAGAGTGATCATGTTCTCCTGGAGTTTGTTATACAATGGAAAGGAGGAGCCAGGCATAGTCAGACACACATTCTTGACTTTAGGAGAGCTGATTTCAATAAACTCAGGGAAATACTGGGGATGATCCCATGGTCAAGAATACTAAAAGAGAAGGGACCTCAAGATGGATGGGACTTTCTCAAAAGGGAGATACTGAAGGCACAATTTCAAACAGTACCATTGAGGAAGAAAAATGGGAGGTGTCTCAAGAAACCAGGATGGATGACTAAAGAACTTTCAATGGGGCTAAGTTTTAAACGGAACATGTATAGGAAATGGAAAAGGGGGGAAAACACCAAAGAAGAATTCAAACAGATAGCGAACACGTGTAGGAGTAAAGTCAGAAAAGCTAAAGCGCAGAATGAGCTCAGGCTTGCTAGGGAGGTTAAGAACAATAAAAAGGGGTTTTTTTGGGTATGTCCGCAGCAAAAGGAGGAAGAAGGAAATGATAGGGCCGCTACGTGGAGAAGATGGCAAAATGCTAACAGGGGACAGAGAAAAGGCAGAATTACTCAACACCTTCTTTGCCTCAGTGTTTTCAGAAAAGGAAAAGGAGGACCAACCTGAGGAGAATGGAACAGAGGACACAATAGGGGAAATCCAGCTCAAAATAAGTAAAGAGGTAGTACAGGAATACCTTCTTAATCTAAATGAATTTAAATCTCCAGGACCAGATGAACTACATCCAAGAGTATTAAAAGAGCTGGCAAATATAATCTCAGAGCCATTGGCAATAATCTTTGAGAACTCCTGGAGAACAGGAGAAGTCCCAGCAGACTGGAGGAGGGCAAACGTTGTTCCCATCTTCAAAAAGGGGAAAAAAGAGGATCCCAACAACTATCGTCCAGTTAGTCTGACATCAATACCAGGGAAGATTCTAGAACAGATCATTAAACAGAGAGTCTGTGAACATTTAGAAGGCAATGCCATAATCACAAAAAGTCAGCATGGGTTTCAGAGAAACAAGTCATGCCAGACTAATCTGATCTCTTTTTTTGATAAAGTTACCAGCTTGGTAGATGAAGGGAATGCGGTGGACATTGCATACCTTGATTTCAGTAAGGCCTTTGACAAGGTTCCCCATGACATTCTTGCAAACAAGCTTGTAGAATGTGGGCTAGACAAGTTAACTGTTCAATGGATTTGTAATTGGTTGACCGGCCGAACCCAAAGGGTGCTCAGCAGTGGCTCCTCTTCATCTTGGAAAGATGTGACCAGTGGGGTGCCACAGGGTTCTGTCCTGGGCCCAGTGCTATTCAACATCTTTATCAATGACTTAGATGAGGGAATTAGGGGCATACTTATCAAATTTGCAGATGACACCAAATTGGGAGGAGTAGCTAATACCCTAGAGGACAGGATCAAAATTCAGAATGACCTGGATAGACTGGAGAGCTGGGCCAAAGCTAACAAAATGAAATTCAATACGGAGAAATGTAAAGTACTGCATTTAGGGCGGAAAAATGAAATGCATAAATATAGGATGGGAGAGACCTGGCTGAATGAGACTACGTGCGAAAGGGATCTAGGAGTCCTAGTAGACCACAAGTTGAACATGAGCCAACAGTGTGATGCGGCAGCTAAAAAGGCCAATGCGATTTTGGGCTGTATTAATAGAAGTATAGTGTCTAGATCAAGGGAAGTAATAGTGCCACTCTATTCTGCCTTGGTCAGACCTCACTTAGAATACTGTGTCCAGTTCTGGGCACCACAATTCAGAAAGGATATTGACAAATTGGAGCGTGTCCAGAGAAGGGCAACTAAAATGGTGAAAGGTCTGGAAACAATGCCTTATGAGGAGAGACTTAGGGAGCTGGGTATGTTTAGCCTGGAAAAAAGACGGTTTAGAGGCGATATGATAGCCCTGTTTAAGTATTTGAAGGGATGTCACGCTGAGGATGGAGCAGGCTTGTTTTCTGCTGCTCCAGAGACTGGAACACGGAGCAATGGGTGCAAGCTCCAGGAACAGAGATTCCACCTCAACATGAGGAGGAACTTTTTGACAGTGAGAGCTGTTCAGCAGTGGAACACACTCCCTCGGAGCGTGGTGGGGTCTCCTCCTTGGAGGTCTTTAAACAGAGGCTGGATGGCCATCTGTCGGGGATGCTTTGATTGTGATTTCCTACGTGGCAGGGGGGTTGGACTGGATGGCCCTCGTGGTCTCTTCCAACTCTGCAATTCTATGATTCTATGATTCTATGAGGTGGAGGAGTGGGCAAGCCCATCAGTCATTCTTAATAACTAAAATACTGTTTGCAGTTGAGCCATATGAGGAAAAGGTAAAAGGGCTGGGCAGAGAACTTGTTTTTCATAAAGACCAGAAGATGGTAAAAGAGTGCCTGAACTGCATGAAGTGAGTGGGGAAGGGTCAGTAGGAGGTCATTCATTATTTAATGTCTCTTTATACATTTTATATAGCTAGAGAGGCTCAGCTCTTTATCACACTACACTATTATAATACTATATTCTGCTTTAACTGCCATGGCAACATCCTATGGAATCCTGGGATTTGCAGTTTAAGAAGGGCATTAAAAATTCTTAGCCAGAGAGCACTTAGGTCTCACTAAACTACAAACCCCCAAATTCCACATGATGTTGCCATGGCAGTTAAAGTGGAATATAGCATCATAACAGTGTACTGTGATAAGGATATTTATCTCACAGTGTATAGTAATCTAGATATTAAAGGAAAGGGTTCTAAATTAACTTTGGATATTATCAGACATGGCAAAAGCCATGTCAGAAGATTGCGACGGGAACAGGAACAGGAGTTATTATCGGATGACGATGTCCTTCAGCTTCCCTGGGGCATAGCATCGGTGTGAGTAAGGCATCCCTTTTTATTGGTGGCTTGTCACCATCCATACAAAAGTGAATTCTTGTCCGCAGCAGTGCTATGCCCTGAGAACAGCTGAGGATGCAGGCGTCTGATAATGTCGCCCTTTCTGTTCTCATAGCATTCTTATAACGCAGTTGGGATGTGTTTTTTTGCCACGTTTCCCCATGTCTGATAATCTCCTGTGTCTCTAGCATTCTAGTTTGCTATTTAGAGGAATCTTTTATAATGAAGTAACATTCAATGATAAACCCTCACCTGAAATCTGAAGAAATAGAACAAAACACAGATTTACCTATCTCTTTATTGTTTGTGAGAACTGGACTAGAGAAGAAACTGGGGAAGGGTTAAACAACTTTTTAAATGCAAGATGTGGCTTTTCTTAATTAGAAAGTTGACATTTTAGGTAACCAAAAGAGGCCCACAGAATTCTTTACCTTCGACTCTGTTACACATTTTTTCTGTACTGTTGGCTTTCAGTGTTTCTCCAATCTATGGCTGTTTCACTGCAGCTTTAAAAAAATGGAAAGGCCTTCTCATCAAATGGTTCCAATCAATGAATGATCTCAGATATGAACATTATCATTATATCACATACCAATTGGTTACGTGATAGTTTCACTGGGAGCAAATGAAGCCCTCTTTTGTCATATAATTTTGGAAGGTTATTCATAGACTCCTGCTCTACCATTTATATTCAAACATCTGCAACTATTCACAAGATTCTGTAACCCAGAGGCTCTTGAAAAAGAGAGACCTGTGATGAAAGGAATACATTTTTACTTCCTCTGCTGTTGTCATCACAAAGTAAACCTTAAATTAATGGTATTTGTTCCTCTTCCTTTTTTCCATTGAAGGTTAGTTCCAGTAAACCTTCAAAAGAAAAAAGGAAGAGGAGAAATAAATAGATTTTTTAAAGGTTTGCTTAGTCATTAACCAAATAATTGTTCTCATGAATGAATCTGCAAATGAAAAAGTAAAATATATGTTTGTCAAATAAAGCATAAAATTATTATTTGGATATAGACATTGAAAAGCTTCAATATCGTGAAAATGATTTTTCTCATTCAGGGAACTGAGAATAATGTAGAACCCATTAGCAAATGTGACATTAGGAAAATGGGACTGAAAAGACTCTGACTTGCAGATATGTTGTTTGAAGTTCCTTTCCTAAACCAACTATTGCACAACATAATATTCCCACAGATAAAATGTTGCCCTTTCGGTGGAAGCAGATGCAAACTCGCACATTTGAACTCCATAAATGTAGTCTTCTATGGCATAGTGAGTTGGAGATAGAGTTTGCATCACACATCTTTCCTCACTGGCATTAAATGGCAATGTTTGGTAGTTGCCATGCCCACCTTCACCATCCTTATCAATACTTATCATGATAAAAACAAAAAGCTCCAAACTTCTAGGTTGACAGTCAACAAACACCTTTTTGGCATAAATCTGATTGCTGGTTTCAACTAGAATAGACCCACTGAATCAACTCCTGGTTCTGAATGGGAAAGTAACAATCATGTAAGTTCCATTGATTCAAGGATCTACTGTAATAAGGATTAGCAATTTGGACCGGAATCCTGTTGGAGAGTTATGAATGAGTAACCTGGAGTTATGCATTTGTAACTGTGTGGTATTCCTGATCCCCACATAGCCCCTAGTTTAGGGAACATGTAGGGACTGTGAAAATCCCCCAATTCCCAATTATGAGGAAGCAGCTGCTGCCATTGATTGGGGTCCATTCCTCTGTTGCTTAGGAAGCAGCTGACTGACATTCCCATCTCTTCTTGCACAAGCAATCTCTGGCATGAAGGGGCATTTGGACAGGGCCCCTGCTTCTGTCTGTTGCAATGGCTGCTTTCCGGTAAGTGGGGATTTGGAGGGTTGGGCTGGAATTCCTTGCGTAGTATTCTAACTACAGTATTTATACATTTGTAACTCTCCAAAGGGATTCTGATCTGGATTTCAACCAGTTTAAAGACACATTTATCAAATCATCTTGAATCACTAACATTCAATTCACAAATATAGAAATATTTTAGGTTTTACCGAAGTTTACAGAAATATTCACTGAAACATGTTTTCTTGAACCAAGTACAGTCTGATTACTTTTATTTACCCTGAAAAACTGCGTGAAAAAGCAAGACTCACTACAAATCTAATTTATGAAACCATGTAACAGATGGTTATGAATTTGATTTTGAAAGTACTGGAGCAAGTTGTCTGAAATTATGTTCTTGATATTTTTTCCTTTTCTTTGTCTTTTACTTGTCTTAGGTTTCAAATGTTTTCATTTGATCATGTGGTTTTCATGTGGTCTCCCTGGTTCTCCCAGAAGGCAGGAAGGAGTCCCGCAGCATGTGACCAAAGCTGGTCACATGCAGTGTGCCTTGGTCACAAGTTACAGGGCCCCTTCCTGCCTTCTGAGACAGTGAAGAAAATGGCTGTGGTGGCTGCAGCAGCAATGGGCCAGTGTACCTGTCAGGACTTCCGTTCCACACAGGGAATGGGGGAACAACAGTCCAGATCCATGGCTGGGATTCACTGGTGGGGTGCCAGCATATCCTGCCTTTTGTAGATGAGTCCATAGAAGATGAACATGTCTATCATTAGTTGTGCCAGAACTATAATAAGGTGGAAAGCTCTAACCAAAGGAGTTTCTATTCGAGTTTCCATTGTCTAAAATTCCAATGTTGTGTAAATGTACCTTTTCTTCAGTTGTTTTGATTGTATCTTATCAGTTCTATCATTGCAGCAAGGAGCTATGTCTAAACACACAATCATAAACTACTATCATAAGCTACTGGCTATTTAAAAAAAAAAAACAACAACCATGGAAACCATTCTAGAAAGAGCTTGCTTCCCACCTGTGCCCTAAAATGACATAAAAGTTGAACAGGTGCTTCATGGCCTGTAATAACTAACACACAGACATGTTAATCTTGTGTTTTTATGATGCAGTTGTGAATTATGTTGTTTGCATTTGTAATTATACAGCTGAACAGATGGTGGGAGATTTATTTCAAGATAAGGCTTCTACTAAAATAGCCTAGTCTAGGCTCCCAAGCAATTGTTAACTGTAACCCTGATTCATTAGAATAGGGACACATTATACTTTCTATTTCTCATGAAACCAATTAGAAAGGAAGAGGGCATAGGAAGATAGGTATTGTGCAGCACAATTAGCCATGGTGGATGTTATTTAAAAACACAATGGACAGGTGTAACAGATTTCTATGTTTGTATCTTTGTATTCTAAAAAAGGGAACAAAGAAGGTCTTGCAGCCAGTATTGTCTTACAACCCATAAATAAAAAGATATTTTTCTCCTTCACCTTTCATTCTAACAGATCCTGAGAGTGGCTTGCAGTGAAAATATCTATCCATAAAACATTTAAAATAATTTTGAGGCAAAATGACAAAACGCTACATAAGCAACACAGCCCAAACAGTAAGCAATTTGAAGGATTGAGATCAGCAAGCGCTTTCATAAAAGGCATTCCTAAATGAAGTCATTTTGACCCATCAGTTAAACATTTCCAATGATGTAGTCAACTGAAGTTGAGATTCTGGATCAGGCAGACAGGATGCTTTGTATATGTATGTACCTTGAAGTCACCTGTCAACTTAAGGCAACTACATAAATTTCATTGGGTTTTCTTAGGCAAGGAATCTTCAGATGTTGTTTGCCATTGCCTCCCTCTGAAATGTCACCTGCAGTGCCTGGTAGTCCTTGGCTGTCTCCTGGCCAAGTACTAAGCAGGCCTGATCCTGTTTAGCTTTCGAGGTTAGACAGGGTCTGGTGCCAAGAGGAGGCTGTTGTTGCTTACCAGTGAGGAGGGAACTGAAGGAGGAGGCAATTCAGAGGAGGAAGATGTGGCCACAAGGGGGGAAGAAATGAGGGTGTACTCCGAGAGTATACCCTGCTTCCCCTCCCCCTTGGAGCTGATGCATCTTTCCCCTTGTGTTCCATCTAAAAGAGACATGTATGTCTATATGTCACCAACAGTATGCTGACCCTAGTTTCCCTGGCAAAGGTGCCCACAATTTTTAAATTGTGTTTTTAAACTGTTTTACTGATACGTATGTAGACAGCCTTGGGACCATGGCCATTAAAGTGGAATCATATCACTTTAATTGTGTAGTGTGAAAGGGCCCTTGGTTGGAACATAACTTTGTAGCCCTGGTAACAGCATGAACAAAGGCATCAAGGACCCATTTCCTCTACAGTGGAGGACAAGCACTATCTTATCCCCCAACTCTTCCAGTCTCTAAAAGACACAGAGCAAGCCACATATGGCTTATCTAGATGGGCAATATACCCCATCTTGCTCCCATCTTAGAGCCCTGCTGTCCTGACAATGCAGGGCATTTGCCCTATTCTGTCGCTGGGACAGTTCTCATGATGCTCAGGGCAGGGGCAGGGCTAAGAAGGAGCTAAGATGGAGGGAAGGTGGGACAGGGCCTGATAAAATGGTTTAAGATATTACTTGCTTTAATGCATTCCCACTGGGAAGGAACTGATTGGGCCCTATGTGTCTGCAGCAGCCCATCCCAAATGACTGGCCTGTTGCTACAGCTGCTGGCCTCCCTTGCTCTACCAAAGCAGGAATGGGTCCCGCAGCATGTGACCAAGGCCAGTCATGCGCAGAGGGCCTTAGTCATATCTTGCAGGCCGATTTCCTAGCTTCCAGGAGAGCACAGGAGATGATGGTGGCGGCAGCGACAGGCTGGCATGCCTGTCTGGACTCTGGCCTGTTTGAAATGATAATGGAGGAAGAACAAGACTGGCCTGTGGCAAGGATATGCTGGCGAGGACCAGGTGTATCCTGACTCTTGTAGATGAGCCCTTAGAAGTAGAAAGGTTTTCCTGGGACTTTTTCAAACTGGGTAAAATAACCCCGAGGAGGTCGGGAGAAGAATGGGGCTGTCGAGCTTACAGAGCCCCATTTCAGACAGCCCCATCTTCCTCCGTCCTCCTCCTGACCTTCCCCCGTGCTTCCTCCATGCTGTGGGTGCTGCTTTTTATTGGTAGAAGTTTTCAGTCAGTAAAAAGCGGTGCCTGCAGCACAGGGGAAGGTCAGGAGGAGGACAGGGCTGTCTGAAACGGGGCTCTGTAAGCATGAGAGCCCCGTTCTTCTCCCGACCTCCTCAGGGTTTTTTTTTTTACGCCGATTGAAAAAGTCCCTAGACTCACAGTGGCTCTTTGAACATCAGTAACCTTGTGGGTTTTCTTTGTCTGAGGTTTTAAAGTCCCTAAATTCAGCATTCCCCCTTCTCCTCAGGTGTTTTCATTTTCATTGTGTATCCATTCCTATTATTTGAATATATGTAATACATGTATTATGCTTTGTTTATAAATCTTCTGTTTCAAATAATTGATTATATTGAAACAAAACCTGATGTGATTTTTGATGTGTGTGTGTGCGCGTGCGTTTGCTTTTTGTTCTCCTTGATGACGGTGGGTCTTCCACAACCCACACGCACACCCTAAGGCATGTGCACGTCCTCCTCCATCTACATTTTTTACTGTTTCCCAAAATCACAAAATAACCAAAGAATTGCAATGGCTTCCAATTTGTTTTTGAGGCGGAAGACAAAAGGTATACTCACTCTTCAGTTTTAAGCTACCAGTATTTTTTTCTACACCCAGTAATAACCTCTTCTTACCATATTTAATCACTAAATGCCAATGACTATTGTAATAAAAATTAATTATATACATTAAATCCATCCATCTATCTATCTACACATGCCATTTCACATACTTTATCTTAGAATTTCTTGTAGGTCAAGGATGGACAAATGGGGAGGGAGGATACACCAGCCTGCATGATTCAAACAGAAGTGACATCACATAACTTCTACTGTGATTTTTCTGTCAAATATTTGGACTTGTTTTGCATTTTTGCAGGGGCAAGCTGGGGTGGCAGCTTGGGGATTTGTGAAGGCAAAACCACTGCATTGCCCAGATGCATTGACCTATTTTGAGCTGGTTTCGGGGCAAAAATATCATCCAACTTTTAAAAATTATGTGAGCATTGGGGGCTTCAGGATTGCACTTTGAGACCCAGAGGAGGACTTCAGGGGTTGCACTTTGACCACTTCTGCTGTAGGATTAGACTAATGCCAGTGTCTCCTCATTGTACACCAAGGGCTGGGTACCTCTTTCAGTCCATGGGCTGAAATGGAGAATTTATTGGCAGATGTCATTCAGTAGTGAATAGGACAAAAGGCAAGAGTATTTCTTATGCTCCCCCCAGCAAAAACAAACAAACAAACAAAAAACAACCACCCACCCACCCAAAGCCTGTTTGGTTTTTTTTTAAAAAAAATAAAAAATCCATCAGTAGAATCTGTGACAGAACCTTGGCTCCGAGTGTGTTTCGCATCATTCAAATCAAAGAAACCATGGACTGCTTACTAATTCTGAAGCTGCCCCTCTGCAATGGAATCCTTTCCTAGTTGATGGAGCAGTGAGTAGTAAAGCCCTTGCTAGTAATGTGCAGTGTTTTAGTTGTGTCTTTATGTGTTGCTCCTACATTTCTTTTTGTGTAAAAGAATGTATATAAAGGCGTGTACAGTTGTCCCTTCATATTTCATAGAATCATAGAATTGTAGAGTTGGAAGAGACCACGAGGGCAACCCCCTGCCACGCAGGAAATCACGATCAAAGCATCCCCATTTGCTGAGGTTTGGTTCCAGGACCCCCCGTGGATACCAAAATCCGTGGATACTCAAGTCCCATTATATGCAATGGCACAGCAAAAGGGTGCCCCTTATATAAGATGGCAAAATCAAGGTTTGCTTTTTGGATTATTATTTTTTAAAGAATATTTTCAAGCCATGAATACTTAAATCCATGGATGCCAAATCCGTGGATACGGAGGGACAACTGTGTATAAAATGAAGATTGGCTTGATCCTAACTCAGTATCAAAGAGAAATAATAAACATGTTTCCAAATTTAATGTTAGTAACACGTTACTTTTTTCCATCAATGGTTTTTATTACTTCTAATTGGGTGCATCTGCAGTGTAAAACTAATGCAGTTTGACACCACTTTAAGTGCTGTAGCTCCATCCTATGGTATCCTGGGATTTGTATTTTTGCAAAGTGTTTAGCCTTCTCTGCCAAAGAGTGCTGGTGCATCACCACACTACAAATTCCAGGATTCTGTAGGATGGAGCCATGGCAGTCAAAATGGTGTCAAACAGCATTATTTCTACAGTGTTGATGCACCCATTGTCAGTGTAAAGTTTTTATTAAACCATTTCTTAGTGTATTTTTATGAATTTCCTTTGCATTTATAAATGTCTTAGAGACATAACAAAAAACAACAAGAATACCAGAAATAATCTTAATTTAGACTACATTTGCATTTGTCCTGTCCCCATCTCTGACCCACGTTTTCTTACTACAGTTGTCCCTTCACATTTGCTGGGGTTTGGTTCCAGGACCCCCTGTGAATATCCAAATCTGTGAATACTCAAGTCCCATTATATGCAATGGTATAGCAAAATCGTGTCCCTTATATAAGATGGCAAAATCAAAGTTTGCTTTTTGGATTATTATTTTTTAAAGAATATTTTCAAGCTGTGAATACTTAAATCCATGAATATGGAGGGACAACTTATTAATTTGCCTGCATTGCCACCTTAATCAACATTTTCCTGAGCTGCTCCGGTTTTATGTGCTCTACAGAACCATGACATGGTAACCCTATGAGCCATGGTGGCAGGAGGAGATATCTAATTCAAGAAAGGCTTAATTGATGGTGTTCTGTCCATGGAAGTAAAGTCAACTAGAAAGAACGGGACCACACACATTGGTCTCACCACAGCTCTGGCACCCCCTGCTGGCCCTGCCCTCATGTTGTCCACATGTCAAGGCCTTGTCATTTAAGAGGAAGCCTGCTGTATGTGCCGATCTCTGGTTGGGAAACCTGAAGGGAGAGCCTACGTGTGTCCAGCCCACAACACGTGCATATCCTCCAACTGTCCCAGTTTTGCAGAGGGAGTCTTGATTAATCCTCAGTTGTCCCACTTTTTCAGTTGCTTTTAAAATGTCCCAGTTTCTTGCTCTTCTGCCTCTCATTTCCCCCCTTTGTCCTCAGCTTATCTAAATGGCTGAAAAATGAGTTCAAAATTAAAACTAGTTGCACTCAACTCATCAGTGGAGAGAGGAAGAGGTAGAATCTTTCTCTTCCTTGTAGGCTCAGGCAAGAGCAAACTGCCACAGCCACTTCTAGCTTGTGTGTTATTCCTCATTAGTATCTTCAGCCATCTTAACCACACTGTGATGCTTCTTGGCCACACATGCCATGGTTTTCATCTGTGAAATGTTGAAGGGTATGCTCATGTACATCATGGGGCAGGGAATGGGGAAAGGAGTATGAGCAGGGACCTATTCTCTTAGGGCAGTGACTCTTAACATTTTCTTTACCAGGGACACCCTTTAAATATCTTTTGTTGCCATGGACACCCAAGACTTAACTCAAGACTTAAAACAAAACAACAACAATAATACAATTACACCATCTGTTAAACCTTCCCTAAGAGGCACTGGAGGAGGAGGGAAGACTTTTCTCTTGCTTCTTCCTGCAAGTTTGTGGCTGGAGAGGATTGAATGGCAATGTACAGGCCCAGCCAGCCAGCCAGCCTTTGCTCCTGTTACGTGGCCACTCCACTGCGGGGAGGAAGTGAGCTTAGCAGCCTTTGTGGACCCCCCTGTGAGGACATCACAGCCTCCTGGGCGTCCACAGACCATAGGTTAAGAAGCATTGTCTTAGTGTAATTATGATGATTTGTAAAGAAGGCTACTGCTCTGCTGTACATTTTCAAACAAAACCTATGTATTGTTTTTCTGACATCTGTTAGAAGCAACCCAAACCCAGAACTGAATGGTTTTACTAACAAATCATGAGTAATTTCAAATATTTGTGTTTTTTTCTTTAGCTTTTACATTGTTGGTTTGTATTAAATAATAACATCATCAAGGGTGATGACACCTTTTAATTTCAATTTTGACTTGCAACAGTTTAGCAAGTAAGTCCATAGAGGACTGAGGACATCCTTCTTAGCATTTCATAAAATGATCCCCAAGGTATTTCCTCTGTTCTAATGTGGTTGCCTCTTCTCCCTTTCTCTAGGTACACAGTCTTGTA
Source organism: Gambelia wislizenii (assembly GCA_030847615.1). Lineage (NCBI taxonomy): Eukaryota > Metazoa > Chordata > Lepidosauria > Squamata > Crotaphytidae > Gambelia > Gambelia wislizenii. The sequence goes on from JAUMIR010000002.1 coordinate 165,999,893, forward strand.
CAATGGGCATCAACAGGAACATGACAAGATTCCAATCCACAACGATCCAGAGTCCCAAGAGTCCTGCTTCTGACCAAGGTCCCAGAATATGATCTAGCCTATAAGCAAACCTAAAGATAGTTGTGCACAGGAGATGTAATGCCAGATCAAGATTGTCTGTATTGCCATCATGCTCTCCTGTATTGATTTTGCATCTGGGCCAATAACAAGTATGTGCCTACTGACAGGAGTAAATGGGCCCAGTTGGCACAGGAGAAAAGACAAGAGATCTTGATGTTGCTGCAGAGCAATGTGTGGCATGTCCTAGTGCTTTGTATATGATGAACAAACAACAAGCAAGATGTTTGGTTGTCCTTGTGATCTCTGCAGTTGATGTATTTGTACACACACATCTTTTTGTTGTGTGGTAGCCATGTGAATCTTCTCCCAGATGCTAAGTTTGACTTGAAGTGCTGATATCAAGCCACAATTGTGCTTTACCAAAAATGGAAACTGAGATGTATTTTTCTGTTATTTTTAATAATGACCGTACAGTCAAGAAGTAGTTCCTACCTTCTGTGCAAAAACAAAAGGTAACAGTCATTCTGTAGATTCTTTCTGCCACTCTACCCCCCCCCAATATCTCGTTGCCCACCTAAGGAGAGCTGAAATGTGGCCCATGGAGGTAGTATTCACTGTAACATGAAAGTATAGTCTACACAGCCCTGCAACCTCAACCAGACTAATCTTGTAAGAGCAGAGTGGTTATTGGACATCAGCCAGTTTCCATCTGTAAGCTGTTGCCTTCAATCTCCTCCCATATCTTAATGAGCTTTTTTCATGGGATAAGCATGGGGTAGTGCTACGTGGAAGGAAAAGTTGGTCCAGAGAGAACCATTGAGAAAATAAGAGCTATCCTGTAATAGCTCACCAAGTGCCATCATGATATGTCTACACCAGTTTACATTTGAACCTGAGGGGTGCATCTGAAAAACAGCCCTACCCAAGTTAAGTCATTTAGTTGCTCTCCATCCCTTTTAGCACAAGCAGAGGCAGTGCTCAGGGACCATGTGAGATTAACACAATGCCTACTTGAGTGTCTTTGGGTTTGTCAGGATTTGCTGGTGGTCATTGTCCTACTGTGGTAACAGGATCAGAGACCCCAGTTCAGAAGGGAACAAGCTAACAGCCAAAGTTGACCCACTGATCCAAGCAGCCTAAACTGAGACAGAGAACCAGGAGCCAGAGTGTGGAGGGGGGGGGTGACAACAGGGCCAGCCACAGGATTTGCTAGCATGAGGAAGAGTAGGAGGAAGACGTTTCACCTGACAGATGTCTTCTCAGAAGATGCTACTGAGACTGAAGAGCAGGTCCCAGAGCTGCAGTGTTGTAGAACCAGGCAGAATTGCCTTTGTTCGCTGAGGAAGGCACTGGCCTGGGTGCTGAGTTAGCTGGTGCAACAATCAGTGCTGGGAACTGTTGTCAGACTGCGTCTTCCAGCATTCCTCCCCATTGGCTGTGCTGAGTAGGGTTGATGAGTGTTGCAGTCTAACAGCATCTTGAGGACTGCCCAATTCCCATCCCATTTTCAATGCTGTCTCTGTAATACCTCTGGGAAGCTGTTCAAGCCACTGTCCAGTAGATGTAGCTGCCCTGCTGTAGCACAGGAGTTTGGAAGCTGGGGTCTTGCAGCTTGGAAATCTGCTTGCTGTGATCCCTAGCCCCTTTGAGAAGGTTTTCCTTTCCTAACCCTTTCTCAGCATCTTTAGATATTTCTTCTACATAACTGTCCTTTTAAGAGGATGTCAGTGTCAGCCATACTTACCAACTATGTTCTGCATGCAGACAGCCTTCCCTTTTAGCAGGAATCCTCACCCCACTCCCATTATTTGCATGTTATGTCAATAGGCATGGCTGTAGATCCAGGTATGTCTGGAGCCTGGTTTTCATGCCACAGGATGTGTACCAGTCCAGATATGGGCCTGAACTTTCCTTGGCTGAAGATCTCACCCAAAGATGGCAACCTTGCTCTGGAATACAGATACTTTGTTACACTGTATAATTATGTACAGATTTTTTTTTAATGTGTAGAAGAATGTCTGACGTTATTTATTATTGTTTATAAGGGGATTATTAGTTTCCCATTAAAGGCTTCTCAATATTGAAGCTAAAACAGTACCATTTGTTTTTGTTTTCATTTTACTTCATTGTTGTTCTGTTGACATGTGACAGCAATTCATTGTATAGAGAGGAAGCAAAAAGATAGATCAAATGCAATTAAGAGGCCATTTAACAGGCCTATTCTTGTTTGGCCAGCTGGTGAGTTACAATCGAAGGATACAGGCTGGAAGGAAAATTCCATGGCCTTTGTGTGTTAGTGTTCCTTTGCTGACTCTTGGGCTGCATCTGCACTGCAGAAATAATCCAGTTTGACACTGCTTTAACTGTCAAGGTTCAGTTCTATGGAATTCTGGGATTTGTAGTTTTGTCAGATATTTAGCCTTCTCTGTCAGGGGCTGTGGTGCCACAACAAACTACAAATCCCAGGATTCCGTAGCATTGAGCTAGGGCGGTTAAAGCGGTGTCAAGCTGCATTATTTCTGCACTGCAGATGCAGCCTTGGTGCAGAGTTAGTAGATGTAAAAGTCATTCTTTAGGGCACTATATTATTGGATCCCAGGGGCACTACAAGTATTCTACCCTGGTCTATGCAGTCTATTCAACTGCCTTTCCAGGTCCATGCAGCTCAATCCTGGTAAAAAAAGAAAAAGGGAGAAAAGAAGCCTTCCTGGTATTCTTTGGGGCCTATATATCCACACAGCCAGGCTTGTGGACCTTCCCAGCATTCTGAAGGCTTTGATTGGCTGGCTCTAACCAGGCCTCTCCAGCTTTCTCTTCACACTGAAGATTTATAAGCACTAGACCAAAGACCTCCATTGTCTTTTCAAGGCAAGGGAGCTGGGATGGACTAGCTGTGTGACCTTGTAATGCCAGGGTGACTGCCTCACACCTTTTCAAGTTTGCCTTTGTTTCCCTCCCCTCGGCAGCCAATCAGTCAACAGCAAACAATAGAAAAGAACCAAGCATGTGGCACAGTGACTTCTCATCTGCTGTACTGTACTTTCTTTTTATCATGGCAATTTTTAACAGGGAGCAGTCTGCATGTTAATTAAACAAGCTGCTGCCACACTCTTACCTGCACATCACAAGTCTTTTGAAAGTGCACCTCCTTGAATCTTCATCAACTCTCCCCCACTCATTCCGGTAACCTGCCTCAGTTCTGACTGACTGACATATGATATACTCTGACACCCAAGAGATATGTTTCACCAGAATATCAAATACTTGCCATTGTGCGAGATGGTTTTGTTTTGTTTCCTCTTTAGATGAGCAATGGGGAATCTCAGGCTCCAAACTGTCTTCTTTTGGGGTCTCATTCTGGTGCTCTGGGGTTCTGCTAGTGGCTACACTCCCACGAGATCATCATTTGGTGCATTCACAGCTTTTATCCAGCTTCCCTGGCCCCGTTCTGAAAGGATGCAATGCTTCTCTGGCAGTATGAGCTTCAAACTCTTGATATTTTTGATCTCCTTTTTTTCACCTTTGGTTCTACCTCCCCTCCTTGGAATTTCCCCTCCCCTTTCCCTTAAGGACTTCTCTGAAATTAAATTTGGCCCTTGTGTCCCACCCTTGCTTTAGATGTTCTCTAAGCCACATGGGAAGCACTTCTCCACAGGCAGGCCACGTGTAGCTATAAGACTATTTAAAGGACTCCACATGGTGGTGGTGGTGAAGGAGCTCTTTCTCCTGGCATCAGCAACATGCCAGGAGGAGGTTTGGCTTCCAAGGGAAGCTCTTCCAACCCAGCTCTATCCAAAGTTACAGCAGCTTTTTGCAGCTGGAAGAATATCTACCATACTCTAGAATTTATTCAGATGCAGGTACCTTTTAGAGTTTCCCCATGTATTTGCTTTTGGATTCTTACACACACACACACACACACACACACACAGAGTCCCTTAATCTGAAAGACAGACTTAATTTAAAAATAATAATAATCAGGTGCAGGATTTATGATCCTTGCTCGCTCCTATGTAAGTTTAGTTGCTTTCAGTGATTATTGTGAACAAGTGCAGATGCTGTTATCTGACATCTTTGGAGGACATGATTTCCAATAAATCAGTGTTTTATTGTTGGTGTGTTGATCATTCTTGAAAATCCTTCCCAAATGGAGCAATGCTACAGGGTAACCCATTTCTTCTCATGATCCACAGTGGGCATATAAACTGAGCAACAATGAGTCCATGGAAAACACAGACTTGGCCTCTGTCCAAATTAACTGAAACCCTTCTGTTGATTTCTGTGGGAGCTTGTCACAGATTTTGCTAGTTTATTGCACTACATCTCTTCTCAAATGGGTTCCAGAATACATTTCAATCTCTACATTTCATGGAAATAAAGGGAGCCTGTTATCTGTTAAGATACCATAAAGAAGTACCGGCTTCCCTCAGGTTCAGGAAACTGCATTTTTAAAGTGCAATACAGGAAATCTAATAAATGTGTTTCATTCTGAAAACGGGAGCTGTAAGGAAGAGCTCATGAGAAGTGGTTATACACTTCAATTAGAAGTTGACCAAGCTTGTCTAGGCAATGCAAAGCAATAAGCAGATGAAGTGTGCCTCCTAAATGTCAGTACTGCAGGCAGGCAGAAGCAAGGTGGCTTATTTTTTAGGAATATTTGGTATCTAGAGGCTTGTCTATACAAGGGGTGGGGGGAATGGATTGCTACGAAGAAATAGCAATTCTGAGTGCTGAGACCTATGTTAATGGTTTTACAACCCCCCTAAACTTTGCATATCCCCTAGCCAAGATGGTGGACGTGAGTAAATGATTCGCGTTTTTAAATCCGCTGCCACCACATTTTTTTAAAAAAAAATTGCCATAGTGCGCACAAGTGATACTTCATATTTACAAAAGAAAAGAGAGGAAAAGATCACTGTTTGATCGCCTTACTGATCTCTCGCTTAGCCAAAAATCCAACATGGTGGCAGCAGGTGCTTGCCCTGTTTGCAAGCCCCGCCCCCATGCTTGTCCAGCCAATCAGCTTGCACTGCCTCAACACAGCAATGCAAATGTGACTGTTTTAATGATCGGACATTTGCATCCACTACAGAGCTTTTTAAAAACTTTGAGAAAAGCCCTGAAGGCTTTCCTGGTGCAGTATACAGTGGATTTGGCTTCCCCTCTTTGAATACAGTGTCTTGATATGAATGTCCATATAGACAAATCACCTTCTATGTGAATTCTATTAGGATTATATTCACTGTTTGGACAGCCCCTAGATCAAACAGAGTGCAGCAGAGTCTGTGCAACATGAGCTTGTGGTAGAAACAGTAGAAATTACTCTGGATGATCTTGTAAGGTTTAAAAAAAAAGAAAGAAAGAAACTTTTACGATTTCAGGAAATCAATCTTGGAAAGGAGAAAGACCAAAGAAGTTGACCTAAACTTTGTTTGAAGAGCCCCTAAAGGCTGGCTCTCCTGGATGTTAGCCTCATGGATCTTCCCTTCCCAGACAAATGGAGACAAAGGACTAACTTCTTGTGAGAAAGGGGGTGAGTGACCTCTGCAGGCAGGAAGGAAGCAAAAAAGCTTGAGTACATAGATCAAAGAAAGAAACAGGGAGGTGAAACAAAAGGACAGGCGTGCTCTTTAGAGTCCCCTTTCTCACTAATCACTTTGCAAGTGTCCATGCCTCTTTGCTTCCAATATATTTGAAAGTGACTGTGGCCACCTTCATGCACAAGGAGGGCCAATCTAACAAAGGGGATGCTGTGATCTTGCAAACAGCAACTATCTTTCTAGCACAGCTATCAGGTAAACAAAGGGTTTACAACTTTAGGCTAATTAGGACTCTGGAGGAAAGGTAACACATCCAGATCAGCATTAATGAGGTAAGAGCACCAGAGACAGTAAGTGGCCAATCAGAAGGACAGAGGGTAAATTCAAATAAGGACTATATGTTTAGTCAGACCAGGTGGAGAGCTGAGACAAAGAGACAGTGGAGATTTTCACATGGGGGAAATAACCCCTGGGGAGATTGGGAGAGAAAAGGGGCTGTTCCAGTAGCAGCGCTCCATTTTGCACACCCCCTCCCTTCTCCCGATCTCCCATCGTCCTCCCTCCATGCTGCTTCTATATCCCTCCCACTATTTTTTACTAACGAAAGTTCTTCATTAGTAAAAAATAGCTGAACATACTAGGAGGAAAATGGAAGCAGCATGGAGGGAGGACGACGGGAGATCGGGAGAAGGAAGGGGGCATGCGAAACAGAGCACTGCTACTGGAACAGCCCTGTTCCTCTCCCAATCTCCCCGGGGGTTATTTCCCCCATGTGAAAATCTTGCATGTCTCAGAGCCTGAGAAGTTGAACAATGGAAGAGGTGGTTAAGCCAGGCCTCAGATGGCCAGCTGGCTTAACACCTTCTTGGAATTCAAAGACAAAATCCTGCATACTGGACTTCACAGTTGTGAGTAGAATCTTAGTGTAGGGACAGTTTTTTAGCTAGATTGTGTCAGGATTTTATGATTTATTTTTTCCTTGACTGGATGAATTCTGTACTTACTATATTTTTGTAACTTTAAGCTGAACCTGAAAGGAAGGGCCTTTCATGAAATGATTTACCTCTTTAAACTTGCTGGGATAATAAAACAAGCCTTTCTCAATCTTCCTATACGCTGATGCTGCACGTGCCTGCCTCTCTAGTCTTCACTGTGTTGCTTTCTCTCTCTGGGGATAGGAGGGAGGAGTTGGTTGGTTCCAAAGTGGCAGGTAGTTCCACAGGTTATCCATTCTCTCCCTGCGGGCTGGTGAAAGACTCCATCAGGGTGGTGGCAGCTTTTTGGCCTCTAGGGGCACCCTTGAGTGAGGCTGCTTGGAGTTGTCTTTAGAAGGGAGCTAATTCTTGGGGTTCCAGGCTGAGAGCCCCCAGATTAGCTATATTACAGATGCAGTGGAGGAAAACAAGACTACAAGAAAGGATGTACATGGGAGCTGCTTGCAGGAAGGAGGTGGACAGACAATTAAAACTGGAAGTTTGTGAAGGAGGGCTTTTTACCTCCTGGCTATTTACCTCTTAAAAGTAAAAATAGAAGGGGAAATTGTGTCTAGACTGGTTTTTCCCTCATCACAACATTGGTATGATGCAAAAATTCAAATTTAGTTTAATTCTTAGTTGTAAACTACAGTAGTACCCCTGTATCCACTGATTCAATTATCCATGGGACATAAAACAGCACATCTACCATAGAGTCTTCCTAGAAAATGTGTCCTCTCTAGCCATTTTCTAGGTCCTCCAAGGCAACTCTATGGTATTTAAACCAGAAGTCCCATTATTTTCAATGGTGTTCACTATTATCCACAGTTTTTAGTATCCATGGCCCCCGCAGAACCAATCCCCAGTGGATACGGGGGTCCTACTGTACTTTCGAAAGTACAGAAACTCATTCAGGATTTGGAATTAAAGCCCTGAGGGGACATTTGTAGTCACTTCCTTTTAGTCACTTTTTAGACTACAAGTTCCATTGATTTCAATGTGTTTACTGTAGTTGGGATTAACATTGGGTTTAGCCCTATGACCACACCAAGTATGAAAGCATATGGATCACACTAATAGAGGCAAATAGCAGAACTCACCTCTGTTTTGTTCATACCTTTCCTTCATATATAAAAGACACATTTCATATCCTCCATAAAATAAAACCAACATTTAATTACCAACAAGTTCCTTACAGTGTTTTCCTCATAATTCCTTGAAAATCCATATGCTGCTCATCCTGGAAGCAAAAACTACAGAAAATGTGGTGGTTGAGACCAACCTATGAAGGGCCTTTCTGTCACCTGTGAACATGGAAGATCTACATGAGACAACATCTATCTGTGGTACATGCTGTTCATGCAGTTGAATTGTGCAGTTGAGCTTTCTAATATGCAAAGAAACTCTTAGCATGAGCAATTCCAAACTAGTCAAGATGTCATCAATGACTGAACTATCCCAACATTTCACCAGCCTGAAATGTTGAGAGCCAGCATGGTGTAGTGGTTTCAGTGTTGGACTAGGACTCTGGAGACCAGGGTTCAAATCCCCACACAGCCATGGAAACCAGCTGGGTGACCTTGGGCACACATAGGTCCTGTCTAAACGATCAAGTGCCTGCTGCTACCATATTGGATTTTTGCCTTAGTGAGCAATTACTAAGGCGATAAAATGGTGATTTGTATTATCCTTTCTCATTCTTGCACTTTTTTTTGTTGTTGTTAATGTGAAATATCACTTGTGTGCACCATGGAAAAATTTTTTTTAAAAAAAATTCGGCAGTAGCAGATTTAAAAATATAAGTAATTCACTTGCGGCCACCATCTTGACTAGAGGGCATGCAAAGTTTATAGGGGATGTAAAACCATTAAGACAAGTCCCAACTGCTACAAATTGCTGTTACTGTGGAACAATCAATTTTTTTCAGACTTGTATAGACAGGGCCATAGTCTCAGCCTCCTGCACAGAAAATAGAAGTTTTCCGCAGGATACCTGTTTTCTATGCAGAAAACAGAATTTTTCTCAAGAACCCCTCTCGTTTTTCTACACAGAATAATTCCTCCATGACACATCAGGACAAGTGAATGCTGGGAGAACACTGTGTAAGATTCTCACTGGTCTTTTATTTTTCCTGTGGAGGAAAGGTGTCCCCAACTGTTGAGTACCCTATTTCTTGATGAATAATGGTGAATATTGTTTCCATCCCTAGCACAGAGGGCCATGGAAACTAATAATAATGCACAAATGATTCCTGCTGAAGGTGTGAAGTGTCTGCTATGTAAAAAAGCAATGATTTTTATCAAAGAGGCAAAGAGGCAGATTAGGCAATAATTGTGGGTGTCCGTCCCTCCCCCCTTGAAATGAAACTAAACTGATTGAAATGCAAATACATTGGTGGAAGTCACCAATGGATTATATGATTTGTTTTAGTGATTGACTGTAGCAATTTTTTTTTATGCTGTGCACACCATCCATAAAAGAAGACTATCAGGACACATTTTAGGTAAACACTGCTTAACACATTTACAGCTGACCTTGAATCTCATGTAGCATGTTTTGAATGTACTTAAAACACAGACAGCAAAAATCCAAAGGTGGCCATTGAGTTCACTATTGCTTGTATAGCATGAACCCTCAGGAATACTGGGAAATGGCTTAGTCTGTCAACTTGGCTTAACATTTTGATGGGGCTTTAGTACTCCTCCACATCCCCCCACTCCCATTTCCTTTTGTGAACTGATCCTTGCCAGGTAGAGTTTAGAAAAATCACATGTTATCTTAAACATCTCTGACTGTTTAGCTTAGTTTAGTTTCTGTTTAGTTTCTCAGCTATAAACCAGAAGCCTGACAGGAGTGACAGAGCAGAAGAGCCAACTGGTCCTTACATTTCTGCTCAGCTTGCTTTGCAAACAGAATTGAGAAACTTGGGGTGAGGGGAGCATGTGTTGCTCTGGAAGGCACCAGGGACAGAAAACATGGGGTTGGATCCAGGATCCACCTTTCATGAACTTCTGGGAGGCGTGGGTGGGTGGGTGGAAGAGTGGAATACACTGCCTTGGAGTGTGGTGGAGTCCCCTCTCTCTTTGGAGGTTTTTAAACAGAGGCTGGATGGCCATCTGTCAGGAATGATTTGATTGTGTATTCCTGCATGGCAGGGGGTTGGACTGGATGGCCCTTGTGGTCTCCTCCAACTCTATGATTCTATGATTCTGTGAATCCTGCTCACACTATATAGCTCATCCTATATTATATGGTCCCCCAACCCTCACTTTAGCTTTTCACAGGGGCTAGAGGGGATGCTGTGGGGAGGATGGGGCAGAAGAGTCTGTTTGCAGCAGCCCAGTTGAATATGCCTTACTCTGGGTCCCACCCCACAGAACTCGGCCTGTGTTTACAGCAGGAGTAGGCAACTGGGGGGGGGGCAGGGGCTAACTTCCCCTCCCCAGACTCCCTGTATGTTACATCCCCTCCCCCAGCAAGCCCACATACCTGTGTTTTCTTTTGCAGACCTTCTCAAAATGGCGCCATGGTGAAGGTGCCTTACTTTCTGTTACTATTGGAGAGTGACAGTAAGAGAAAATGGAAGTGTTTGAAGGTAATATCAGGTCCTGGGGAGCTTGCGGTGGTATTTTTGAATTTCAAGAGGCTTTCTGAGGACTTTATCAGATGTTGGCAAAAACCGTGTCATAAGGACGCAACTATAACAGAAAATGGCAACATTATCATACGATGTTGTTGTTCAGCCATTCCGGAGTGTAGCGTGGGCATGAATAAGGCATCACTTTTTATTGATGACTTTGCCCATTGATAAACAAGTGATGTCTCATCCGTGCCAGTGTTATGCCCCAGGAACAGCTGAATGACGAGGACATCTGATAATTTTGCCCTTTGTGTTATTGTCACATCCTAAGTGACACTTTTTTAAAGTGGTATGTACCTTGTCTTATAAAGTCCTGAATGATTTTAGGGGAAAAAATGGCTTGAAAATCACAGCCAGGATTTTTTTCTTTCAGTTTTTTTTTCTTTTGGTGAGGTGAGGTTGAGGGGCTTCAGAGGTAGGGATTTGAGGAGCCACAGAAATGGAATCCAAGAGTCCATACACAGCCCCAGGGCTGCACTTTGCCTACCTCTGGTTTACAAGCACATCTAGAAGAGGATGGGGAAAGATCTGATCTCAGCCAGTGCTCCCAGGCTCTCCTGGCAGAACCAGTTGCAAGGAGCTGGATTGTATTGTCCCCACCCACCCTCTTTGCACAGAGAAAGTGGGAGCTAGCCACTCATATTTCATACCCTCCGACACTTCACACTTCACTTGGACATACATGGCTAAGCCACATCCGAGGGTGTTCAAAAGGGTGTGGCCAGGAAACAAGAGGGCAAAAGCTCCTAATGAGGAAGAATGCACAAAACTACTGTTTTAAGCAAAGAAACCCCTGGAATGTATGTACTAAGTTTAGTAAGGGCAAGACTCTGTCCCCTCTCCTCCCCTCCTCTTCCCTCCTTCCCTTTTCTCTCCTCGCCCTCCTGCTGAGTTAACTGAGTGCAAACCACTTCTGTACTTCAGTTTACAGCAATTGAAGTAAATTGAGGATAGAGTGCGAAAGCAGGAGGTGGAGAAAGAAACTGGGACATTTTAAACACAGCTGACGAAGTGGGATAGATTAACTGGGCTGTCCTTACCAAACTGGTATGACACCATCATCTAGGACTTCCAGGGGTTCCTGGGAAAAATGGTGTCCCATGCCCATTCTTCTACTGGAGAAAACAAGCAGAGCTGAGCAAATCCCTTGGTTAAGGTGCTTGACCAGAGCAACCCTTTCCCTCTGATTCCATTGGAGGGGAAAAGCTGATCCTGCCCCAGCAATTCAGTTACAACCAAAGATTAGCATTTGAAAGCTACAAAAAAAAAAGTTGTAAAAAAATGTAAAGGGTTAAACAAAGTTAATACCAAGACATTTCTCACTAAATGCTTCTTGGCACATCTGCCTCTTAAGCAAAGTAATAAGCAATTGTTAACAGGCAGGGAAAGAGAAAGTTAGGAGCGAAGATTTGCCAACAAAGGTGTTTGCAGAAGGTCACATGGAGAGCACAGTATTTGCTTTTGAAGCCTGTATATCCTTGGACAGCTCTCCTGCTACATTTCTGTCTTTCTTCAAGATCAGAATGCAACTTCTTTTCCAGACTGTGGTTCACATCTTTCAGAATTTAGGGGTTTGCTGCAAACAGCTTAGAATGGGTAATATAAGCTCAGGAATGTATCTTCTACACCAGGTGAAATGAAATGCACAGCCAAGATGTTTACCCTTCACTGATAAAGGAAAGTTGTTCCTGTTTGGAGATCCAGCTGTCCTCCTGTGTGCTGTTCAACAGTTATCACTTCCTTCAGTTCTTGCTACCACAGCCATTTATCTAAAATCACTCATAGGCTGCTGTTTAAGCTTAAAGCAGCACCCAGCTCCCAAGTAAAAAAAAAAAAAAAAAGCAAAGCAAAGCAAAACTCTTTCCCAAACAAAGAGTTCTATTTCAATCATCTTTTTTTTTCACAAACACAGGTAAACATATCTTTTGGCATATACGTGTGGAGGTATCTCAAGATACAACATTATACAGCATTGAAGGAAAAAACACAAAAAGGAAGCTACTCTCTTGTTACCTCCCCTGACAACCCCTCCCTTCCAGTAATTCACTAATTGGCAATATTTCATTATTTGGCTTATACTGACATGCCATGTGGTTAGCAGTAGACCAGGGTGGCTCAAATATAGGGACTAGTGGAAGTTTGCTCAGGCGCTAAGAAGAGGTCTTGGAAATTTCCCAAACTCGGACACGCCTGGGAAGCAATTATGCGGAACCCCCCTCAGGCTGTAGTTAGGGTGGGATGTGCTAATTCTCCTGGATGCACCTGGCAGTGAATCATACCCACAAACAATTGAGTGACCAGAACACCCATTACTCTGCAAATGGTTTTCCCTCACATCTCCTCTACACACAAAGTGGAGGTTGCCTGAAACCCATCAGTCTTAATGTTTCAGCCATTAACAGAGCTGGAGCTTCCATTGTTTCACTCTGGGAAACTCACTCAAACATCGTTCTCCACTCCAAAACACTCCTCAAGTGCAAATATTGAGAATAAATATTATCCCAAAACACAACCAAAGTGTGCACAGTCTTCTACATGCCATCACTCTGCCTGTTTTCTTTGCAACCTCAGAATCAGACCTGAGTATTCTTCTCTGCACGAACCTCTGATCATCAGACAGGTATAGTATAGCCCATTATCCTGAAATCTATTCATCTATCCAAATGCTTCCTCCTATCTTTTGTTAACCTTGTATGATTGCTTGAAGCGTGAGTGTATGTGTGAGTGGCTTTGTGATTATTTCTCAATAAGAACATTTTATTTTATTCCCTGGCTTGGAGTCTCATCAGTGAGTACTGGTACACACAGGTCCAAAAGTCCTATAGTTACCAACCTCTTGCAGCCTAATTTGAGCTAATTAAAATTCCTCATACTAATATCTTGATTGACTGACATGAGTGGGTTCCCACAAACCCCATGCAATTTGAGTAACACTCTTCATGTTTTCAACATTAGCATAACATTCTCTATTAGTTTCAATTATCATGTATTCTTAGTGGAAAAATACAAACAAGAAGACAGAAGTCAAATTATTGTTGCTGGTTTTTCAAACTATCATTTCATAATGAGAGTTCTACACAATAGAAATAAAGGAAGACCCAAGCTCATGAAGCTTCCTCCTCACACACCTTCATTTGACCAAGGAGGACATGTGACACGTGGCAAGAGCATTCTATAAAGCACGGGGGATGGCAGCTCCCTATGGCCCACAGGAGCCCCACCTACTTTCCCCCACAGCCCAACCAATCAGCTGGGCTTTAGGAAACAGACTACAGTTCCAATGCTAGGACACAATCCCTATGTAGGTTGAGGAGAGAAAGTTTAGCCACCCCGCCATCAGCATCCCCATACTAGGTTTAACACACCAATTGGGCCTCTAAGGGGAGAGGATGCCACCATAGAGAAGGCTTTTTCCCCTTTGTCCTCCCAGAGCAGGACCCTCAAGCAGACCTCAAACCTCAAGTGGGTATACATAGAGAGAAGCACTCATTCATTCACCAAGTTCCTAAGCCATTTTATGGGGTTGAATGTCATCATCAACACCTTGAATTTAGACTTGAAGCTTATTGGCAGCTAGTGCAACTGGTTTAAAACTGGTGTTACAGTTGTCCCCCCACATTCACAGATTTGGCATTCACGGTTTTAAGTATTCACAGGTTGAAAACATTCTTAAAAAAAAAATAATCCAAAAAGCAAACCTTGATTTTGCCATCTTATATAAGGGACTCCATTTTGCTATGCCATTGCATATCATGGGACTTGAGTATTCACGGATTTGGGTATTCACAGGGGGTCCTGGAACCAAACCCCAGCGAATGTGAAGGGACAACTGTATACAGTTTCTAGGTGGTGTTTGAGGATATAAATCTATTGCCGCTTCTACTTTCAACATCATGGTTTCTACCACTGTGTTCCATGACTTTAGGCCAGGGGTAAGCAAAGTATTGTCCACAAAATGCTACTGGACTCATCACAGCCCTCATCTCTGCTTTGTGTGCAGTTGGGGATACATTCCCCAATTGAAGCTATTATTTCCCTATATACCAGGAGTGTGGGCACTTGTCTTATCCAGTTTTCTAATACAGGGCAGAATTTACACACCACCACACCATAAGCTTCTGCCTCCTCACAGCCTCAAGTGTTACTTTTTGAAGAATGAGAAAGGAGGGGGGAGAAAAATAGTCTCTGCCTTCTGAAACATCTTGTCTGCTTTTTCCAGCTCTATAAAGCTTTGGTCTGAAAAAAATATGTAGTGAAGATATTGCCCCTTACTTGCTTAGTGAGATAATCATAGGGTAACATAATCCCATGGGCTATTTCAGAAAGTTCATGTTGGCCATGACATCATATACTAAACGGGACATGATTACATTTACATTTTCCTTCCTTCCTTTTCCGTCAATGTCTTCCAGATCTCTGCTGCCATAAGCCATTAAAACCTTTGCTTACCTCTGTTTCTTTCAGTTTTACTCAGCTATTGTGAGCCAGGGTTCAGAGCAAGGTGGTTTGCCATCAATCATGTAAATCTTTTGTTAGGAGTAGTAGAGAGAGGCCAACTGGCTAATGACATGTCAGCCTCTGTTAGCCTTACTGCTTTCTTTCCTCACCATAGTTTCTTGAGAGGAAAAGGATACTATACAGTTGTCCATTCATATTCACTGGGGTTAGAGGAAGAGCATCATTGCAAAAATGGAAAAAACACACACAAATAAATTAAGCCCCACCTCCACCATGCATATTATACTACAGTACTGTAGACTACTCTCCCACCAACAGGACTGCCAATACCTGCCACCGCGGTAGCAACACCTGCCCCCAGCACACAAACCATGCCCCTCACCCACACTCGCCTCCCCGCCAGCTCTCCCTCCCTCTGGCCTGTCAACAACACAATTCCAGCTTACTTTCTTACCTTACACCAAAACAGTGCTGCCCATTTAAAACAGTAAGGTTTAAAGTAACAGGTAGTGATGTTTTGGTGCAAGCTAAGAAAGCAAGTTGGAGTGTTTTGTTGCCAGGACAGGAGGAGAGGGGGGAGGCGGGTCTTGGAGTTTGAGCTATTTGAGCAGCAGCTACAAACTGCAAATATGCAAAACCGCGAATATGAAATACGTAAATATGAAGAGACGACTGTAGTCCCAAACACAGCATACTACTGTACCTTATCATCCTGCCCAGCTTTCTGGTCCTACATTCTCTGCTCATGCTCATGAAGTGATCCAGGAGAAGACATACCAATGTCCAGACACATGAACATTATAAAGGTAATACTAACGGAACAGGTTAAAGCGGGGGGGGGAAACAAAGAATGTGGCTCAGGAAGCAAAATATTTGGAAAGCTACTTCTTGCTACCAAGTTTAAATTGCACAATGTGAAACTCAATATTGTTGTTGTATGCCATCAAGTTGTTTCTGACTTATGGCAATCCTTTCATGGGGTTTTCTTGGCAAGATTTGTTGGGGTGGGTGGGTCTTTGCCTTCCTCTGAGGCTGACTTGCTCAAGGTCACTAAATGGGTGTTCGTGGCTCAGTGAGGATTCATGCCCTGGTCTCCCTGAGCCCTAGTCCAACACTCAAACCACACCATACTGGCTCTTGAAACTCAGTATACACCTTCTCTAATCCTAAACCCTGAGCAAAAATAAAATAAAATAAAATAAAACCCTATGTGATTACAAAATCAAAAACTAAAAGCAAATCAAATTATTTATCACTGTTGATTTCCACTGCATGAATGACTGGCAGTAATATTTTTTTAAAAAAAAACTGAATTCACAATAGTAACTTCCAATGATGGAAACAGCAATTAAATACAGAGTGTGGATTTTTTTATAATAAATTTTTAGACATGCCAAAAAAAAACCCACTGAAAACATACACGGGGGGGGGGGGGATGAGACAAAGAAAGGTATGTGCAATAAGCACTTTGAGAAATATGTATCTTTATATTACAGTTCTAAACAAAAGTGATCCTGTAGCTAATTTTAGCAATTCATTGTTTTTCTTTAGTTTTACATAGTTTTAACAAGAAGATTATGCTGGTGATCTCATTTTCAGACTACTGCACAAAAGGTTTATAAAACAACTACACCTAGTGGAGGAGCAGGGTAGCATCCTAAGAGCAGAAGTATTTTTAGTTGGCTCACTATTTATTTTAGGGAGTAATAAGCCTCAGAGGAAGGCAAGTCAAACCCGCTCTGAACAAATTTTGCAAAGAAAACCCTGTGATAGGGTCTCCTTAGGGTCACTGTAAGTCGGAAATGACTTGAAGGCACACAGCACACACACAAAATAAACAAAAAGCCTAAGACTCTACTCAGAAAGGTACTTATGTGGAAGAAGGAAGTCTAGGATTAACTTTTAAACACATTGGAAATGCCAGAATGTTTTGCAAACATCACCACTGTGGCTAGAATGAAGAGGGATTTGTCTTCCCTCTATCCATATTTAGCATGAGTTTTAAACAAAAAGGACTTTAAATGGTAACTGAGAAAGACAGCATGACCAGTCTACTAGAAGTGAATGTCTTAGCAATTTGAAACATGACAGATTATGCAGACAAAAGCTTCAGAGTTGTTCAAATGATTATTATCAGTGATGCTTACTAGAGATCTTCATCCACCAGAAACCATATTCTGTAGTTAATTCCCTGGACCTTCCTTCATCATCCAAGTGGCATGTTTCTCTCCTGAGACATTTTTATCAATGGTTTTCAAAACAGTTGCAAAATGGGGATTAAAATGGTTGTTAAAGGGTTTTTTTTAATTTAAAAAAAGACCCCATCCGGCATGATTAAGGTCTCAAAGGGAACAAAGCACTTGAATATTATTCCTACAATTAAATACAAATTATTATTGGAACGTATAATTTCCCTTCTTTTGACCGAAGCCATAAGCAGTGCACCAGGAACCTGCATCTGTAATAGGAAAGGAGAGATTTGGGATTCTTGGTTTTTTTTCCCCGCTCCTCTATTTTTCATTTTCCTTCCAACTTCAGATAAATTGTTGCCAGAAGATGTGGAAGCTTTTAATTTTATTGACAGCTTAATTATATTATAATTTTGTATACTTTTGTATTTGTATACAAAATTTGTATTGTATACAAATTTTGTATATTTGTATATACCGTAATTTTGTATAATGTAAAATTTTGGTAGTACTGTATCTGTTTTAACTTTTGTAAAATGCCTTGAGTCCCAGATTGGGAAATACATTAAGAGGGAGGAGGAGGAGGAGAGGTGAAACCAAACAAATTTGATGAGTTTAAAGGGGGATTAGACAAATTCAGAGACAGGAAGGCTGTCAAATGCTTTTCAATCTGACAGATTAGATAGGTATACCCACCCTACAGGATCAGAGACACCACACTTAATAACACTTGCAGGAGAACAGAAGGCAAGGCCTGTTGTCCTCATGACCTGCTTGTGGGCTCTATGTAGACATCAGGTTTCAATTATGAGATCAGCAGACATTTAAATGACCCATCAAATCTCTTCTTGTATTTTGTACCAAATTCTGTATCAAGCTGAGTTGCGCTACCTAGAATCATAGAACTGGAAGAGACCACAAGGACCATCCAGTCCAGCCCCCTGCCATGCAGGAATACACAATCAAAGCATTCCCAACTGATGACCATCGAGCCTCTGTTTAAAAACCTCCAAAGTAGGAGACTCCACCACACTACGAGGCAGTGTATTTCTACTGTTGAACAGTTCTTACCATCAGGAAGTTCTTCCTAATGTTTAAGTGGAATCTCTTCCTGTAGTTTGAACCCATTGCTCCATGACCTAGTCTCTGGAGCAAGCAGGAAACAGGCTTACTCCATCCTCAATATGACATCCAAATATTTAAACATGGCTATCATGTTGCCTAACCTTCTCTTTTCCAGGCTAAACGTGCCCAGCTCCCTAAGCTGCTCCTCATAGGGCATGGCTTCCAGACCTTTCACCATTTTGGTTGCTCTCTTCTGGACACGCTCCAGCTTACCTCTCTAAGTAATTTAGATTAAGTAAATGTGTGTATGTTTTACTCATCATGCAAAGAAAGAAGCAAGGAGCTATGCAGTGTACTGAAGACCCACCATCTGGACACCTTGCTCACAAAACAGACAACAGTGTGAGTGCTCATACCTGGATTTCACCAAACATCACCTATATACTTCTAAAATCTTTTTCACTGTTCAGTTTATAGTAATTTACAGCAACAAGGACTTTTAACATATATAAAATTAAGGAAGGCAATACAAAAAAAGTGGAAGCAAGTGAGAAAACAGGAGGGAAACCAGGGCTAGTTGTGGGTTTACAGGGTGAGGGAAGAAAAATACGGTATACCTCCATTCACAAAGTAGACACGGTTTTTGGCACTATTATTTTAAAAGAAAATTTGGTACCAAAGGCAGAAATAACAGGGAAAGAGAAGGAACAGGTTCCTGCACCACCACGTTTCAGCAAAAAACCCAAACACTATGCACATATGAATTGAAACAGGCAGGTCAGGTAAGCCTTGCATAAGTTAACAAAAATATTTTGTATCTTCTATAGATACAATCAGGAAGTTTCTAGCTACTTCCAAAATGTATCTAGGGATGATGTTCTTCTTTTACTAGCTGTCACTTTTTTTATAATTTCCATTTTTGTAGTCAACTTATGGGACTATGCCTTTTTTAAACATGATGGGTGGGAGAGGTAGCCAGTGAAGCAGATTTATCGCTGTCCCCTTTTCTCTGTTTTGCTGTTCACAAATACTCAGTAAGGAATTGTGGAGGCAACTGCTGTCTACCTTACCTGTCGTAGGTAGGCACACACAGCTAGAATAGGATCAGCTAGAGCAGAATCCTATGCTTTCTCAGTTCAAGCTGTATCGCATTGTTGACTGAAGACATGTTGCTGCACCCTGACATCTGTGTTCCTCCAGCCCTCCTTCACCATTCTCCCAATGCCAATGCTGAAAAAAAACCCAGCTAGACAGAGGGTGAGGAGGAAAAGGATGAAGCTGGTTAGACATAAAAGTATTTTGAACAAGGAACTTCTTCACCAGAGGTTTTGTTAACTGAAATATGTTTGTATAGCAGTTAAGGAAACACACTCATTTCTGAGTAAAGGCAAACATACACCCATGTCTTTCGGTTACATTGTAAATAAATATTAAAAATGATGGAAATAGCATCTAAACAAAAGGGTCTGTAAACATCTGTCAAGTGTTCAGGCAAACATCTTAGTGTCACCTCTGATGTGTCATATAAGTCAAGTCAGTGTGTCCAACCATATTTTAATCTATAGGCACTGTCTTGACTTTTCACTCTTGCACACCATTTATATTTCTGTTTCCAAACAGTGAATCAAAGCTTCAAAGTTCCAACACTACTGGGACATAAACCCTGTTGTAGAAATGTTATACTCTTGAATATTACCTATTTCAACCCAGAATTAGCAGAGCAAAGGCCAGCTACATCATGTCTACTAAATTATGGTCTGGATAACCACCTCTCTTGGTTAGCACCTTTGCATGCTATCTGCTCAGCACTCACTATGTCTAGAGGATCAATTTGTGTTATATAGCCTCAAAATGTATGGAACAGTTTGCCTGCTTTAAGAACAAATTGTGACTTGAACTTGTAGTACTGGTTGCATTTTTATATGTACTTTATAAGAGTGACAGTATGGATGAAACTGATTATCTGCAAGCAATTCAACTGTGCTTGTGTCCTGGATATGGGTCTGAGACTGCTTTGGTTGCCTTGCTGGATGACCTATTGCAGTAGCTCTTAACCTGTGGTCTGGGGAACCCCAAGGGGCCGTGATGTCCTCACAGTGGGTCCGCAAAGGCTTGAAGGCTGCTCAGCCCACCTCCTGCCTGCAGTGGAGTGGCCACATGACAGGAGCCTATACAAAGGCTGGCTGGCTGGCTTGGCCTGCAGATTGCCATTCAATCCACTCCAGCCACAAACCTGGGAGGAAGAAGCAGAAAAGTCTTCCCTACCCCTCCAATGCCTCTGAGGAAAGGTTTAAATTATTGTTGTCATCATCATCAGGTATTATTATTAGGGTTTTAAATCTTGTGGGTCCATGGCAACAAAAGCTATTTAAAGGGGGTCCCTGGTAAAGAAAAGGTTAAGAGCCACTGACCTAGTGTGTATCAGAACAGGATGGGAGGGACTGCAGCCATATTTGTTTGCTTGTACCTTTTGATGGATTTGGATGCCAATGACCATATTACTCTTGTGAGCTACCTTGTATATTCGCAGCCTAACTTAGAATATCTTGACACAAGTTAGGAACCTTTAGGGGATTTTATAGAGATTTAATTCTAGGCAACTACCAACCATCAGATCTTTTATTTGAACTCTGATTATCTAACTTTCCCATGTCTTTATGTGACTGAACGTAACTGGCAATCTTGTTTATTCAAGTGTCTTAATTAGGCAAGCATTTAAGCCATCTCAAGGCTAGCAAGACAAAAGTAGTGTGGTACTGTAATTTCCACCTACATGAATTATGACATCCTGAGGTTTTTATTCACAGAACAGCACATCAGCAATGGGGTCAGAACACAAGCAACATCTCTTTTTGGCTATCAGCAAGAAAAAAATTAACAGAAATGTTTACAGAAAAAAATCCGATAGTCATTAACAAAAACAGGACTGAATTGAACTGAGTAGTAACTCAGTCTGTTCAGTTATTATAGGGCTTAATTGAAATAAGTATCCCAACAGCAGCAACTGGTGGCAATAACAGGTGCTATGATTTTAAGTGAGAAATTTTCACATTATTTTACAGGGTTTATTATTTTTATTCTATGCGATTTGCATGTCCCCTCGGAAGATCCAGTTAACAGCTATTCTGGTTTATTACTTCTTAGGAAAGGACTCTCTGGAAATGTGCTCTGTGCAGTTCAGCCATTTAGAAACCAAATGACCATTACGGAATTCAGGCAGAAGTAACATGAGCAGCCACACATGGAAAATGCAGATCTACATTTACTGAGTTTTTCCTAATATATTTACATCTTTTAAAAAATCAATCTACTACTAAAGGAGGAAAGTGAAACAGAAAATAATGTGAAATTATTGCTTTTTATTATTAATCTTGCTCACTCTGGCCCACAAGCTTTTTAGTTCGAAATCAAAGGTTGGTTTTGCTTTAAAAAAATAATAATCCAGAAACGACAGTTTTAAATAGATCATTTGCATGGCTGCTCTTCCCACTTCTGTCATTCTTCACTGGTTTAGCGCCTTAACTTTCCTTTGAAAAATGCACAAGACTCAAAAGACTGTTCAACAGATTTACTCAAAATGTACTCTTAGATGCCCAAGAGAAAAAAAGGCACAGATTAAAAGACTCCTGTGAATCCTGAACATAGCATATGGGGCTTTGCTTGTGGCAAACCAACAAAAATACTGCTATGAATCATATTTGCTAAGAAGTTCAAACTTGTTCTCTCTTGCCATAATTGCCTTCATTAAAATGGAACTTAAATTAAATTTTATAATACAGACATGAAATAAAGTCAACTTTAAGAAGGTTTTCCCCCCGCCTGTGTAGAGTCCTCTACATACAATGCAATGTCTCATTTTACATTAACTACAAACTATTCCAGTAGCTCTGGGGCAATTGTGAACCACATAAGTTCCAAGACCTCTCAGTGTATCCAAGCACTTAGTGCTTTTTCCCCACTGTAATGCCAGTCAAAAGATAGGAAGGACTGAAAGCCAGCAGCCTGATCCATTCAGATGTAGTCATCCTCGACCGGTTCCCCATTGACATCACAATAATGGATGAAGATCGCTACCACGCGCTGGAATACGCCTTTCTTCATCTGACGGAGCTCAGAGATCTCCTCGCCTATGGTTTCCATGCAGATGTCTGCTGACAGCTGACCTTTTCTTCTGGGAGCATAAATAGTAGCTAAAATATACAGAGAAATAAAGAGAACAGTAGTAAAAGGAATTCCCTCTGGAATTAAAAAAATGTTTGAGCCATGGGGCATCAATCATTTGAAACTCAAGATGCCAATCATCACCATCACCATCATCAGCTGTCCGTCACAATCATCACCACCACCACCCTTCCATATTTTGGGCTGTGGGCTCTTCATAAAGCTAGAAGTATTTGCATCATGTAATTTATGAATTTGGACAGTATGTTAATTTTACAGAGAAAAATTGGCTAAGTTAAATGAAATCCATACTGCTATTTGGTATTTAGGTAGAACACAAACTAGTTAACAGATACTTCCTGATTGTCAACTCTGTATGTCATAAATTTCAGCTGTCCCTTATTGCTGTTTTGAAAAGATGGCAACACTAACTGAAGCTGGTGAAAGGTACACAAATAATTCAGTGGTCAGGAAATGACCCTTCTAATGCTGAAAAACCACACCCTGTACCTCAGTAGGAAGGGCAGTTCCAGAGCACAGGCACAGCTACTGAGAATGGCCTCACCTCTGCCCTCAAATAAGAACCTATTCAATCATTGGAATGCAAAGCATGGCCTTGCTTTCAGAACTTAAGGAACAAGGGGGAACATGTGGGTGGAAGCATCCCCACAGATCTCTTGGCCATTTTTTTTTTTAAAGTGAAGTGGTGCTGCCTTTTATATATAGTGCTTCAGGTACTTTCAAACAGAAGGGCAATCCAAGTATTCCAAGTGAATTAATGTATTTACATTCACTTACTTTTTTCGTCATCCTCAAAATCATATCTGGCATAGCCATTAGGCTCAGCTGTCCTGAGTGATCTTAACCAAGGGAAATCGGTGATCATGGAGTAAGGAGCCCCATCCACAACACCTAAAACAGAGGCAATTTGGGAGAAAACAAAGAAATGATTGTGCTGTAATCCTCTCTTTTCACTTAGAGGCCAATCCAGGAACCAATGCTCTGTACATGTTTGGGGTGAAATGTACACAGAGGCCAGGAGACCGAGGCTACACATCCCAGCCCTGCCTTCTCTGCATAAAGAGAGCTTCTTTTGGAAAGTACAATACATCCACATATTTTCATTTTCTCTATTACAAACAATTTCTGCATTATCTTTGCCTCTAGACCAGCGGTTCCCAAAATTGGGTCCCCAGATGGTGTTGATCTGTTATTCTCATTGGTCATGCCAGCTAGTCCTTCTAGCAGCTAAATTCAAACAGCATCTGGATGGCTCAGATTTGGGAAATGCTCTAGACACTCTTTCTGACAGATGTGCCCATGCTCCCATTGGTAAGGCCCAGTGCCTGATGCTAAGGCCAGAAAATACTTGTTTTTGTTAAGATACAAGATCAAACTCTGAAAAGAATTCATTTCTTGAGAAATATAGAGTTTTTCTTTAGGTCTTCCTATTGCCTACCTTCTAGAGTATAAATGTCTCTTCCCCAAGGGTATTTGGTATATTTTTTCAGATCATCTTCTGTTCGTGTGGCTTCAGGGAAGAATTCATATTTAATAAGCTCTCTGAAGGACAGTGAGAAAAAAAGAATATGAAAATCAATGGAACAGATATGGAAATCAATATGAAAAGTTGAGTATAGGTCATAATGTACTGAGGACAAAAGTCCCTTGGACTTGGATCTAACCTCTTTCCACTTGCTCAGAAGGAAAGCCCTCCCTAGCTGAGGGGATTAGACATAAGAGAATTTGTGTTGAATTACTGAGATTTACACAAGACACAAATATAGTGAGCAACCCTGGTGTTTGTAGGATAGGCCTGACACTATCAGCACTGAAACGGGATTGCAAAATAGCTTCCTTGAAATGATGAAAAGCATGGAAGAGGAAGCCAACAAAATAATGAAGGTCAGGGCAGTAGACTGGATTATTTCTAACTGATAGGAGCCCACTAGAAGAGCACAGAGCAGCATATAAATTCATCAGGAAAGATCAGAAAAGAACAGCAGGGCCAGTTAAGCAGAGCCAGGCAACTAGCCTACCTGAAATATCAGGACCTTAATTCTAAAGCTGGAAATAATTCCTATGAAGTTTAATAAAAAAAAAAACTGCTATGCTTAGAATCACAAGTGGTTTCTGATCTGCATATCTATTTACCTATCCATCTGTCAAAGACCTATGGGGGAGGGGATAGAGATGGTAGAAGAGTGACAGAAAAGACTATGAGACTTACTGATTAATGTTTGCTATTGTATCCATCCAGCTGCGAATGCGCACCTTGTTGCGAACATTTGGAGGATTACTAAACTCATGAATTACACAGATGTGGTATGGGTAAGGGCCACTAAATATCTTTTGTTCTAGAGTCAATGTGTCAACCTGTAGAAAAACATACAATATGATTTACAAGCTGGAGAAAAGAGCAAAATACACACACACACACACACACACATATAAAATCTGCAGGCTCTGATCATCCATATTGGTTTGCTGACAAAATGTGCCACACTTGTCTTTACAGAGAGCAGTAAGACCATGAACACCCTGGAAATTTTAAGAGCCACGTATCATTAACAATTTTAGTACAGGCATACCAGAGCTGCTTCTGGGTGGGCAACAAAGGCATCAGCGAAGAGCAGCTCACAGACTAGATAGTTTAGAGTCTTAGTGTGAGCCCTCAGATGGCTTAAGTTAAACAAGCTACCATCAGTACGGTAACGTATATAGATGCCGTCTTCTTCTTCGAGCTCTGCCATAGCCCTTTGGAGCATCATGCTGAAGAAGATTGTAAATAAAGTTGGTGCAAGAACACAACCTTGGTTCACTCCATTAGTTATTAGAAAGGGCTTTGAAAGAGCATCACCATATCTGATTTGAGGCATGGAGACGCACTATCCACAATGCTGCAGCCTTATTTGAGAACTCACGCCGAACAAGTCTTGAAGAGAAATGACAACGCAGAAAGAATCACAACCCAGAAACATCACCCAAGGAGACCTTCTGCTGTGCTTTCTGCAACCGGACTTGTTTATCTCGGATTGGCCTTTTTAGTCATCAGCGCGCTTGCAGAAAACACGGGATGAGTCCTTCCTGAATCTTCGTTTGCGAAGAAAAGCCATGCCTCAATTAACAAAGCTTCTGACAAGGAAGCTCCTTTTTACAAAGTCTCTTTGTCACTTTGCCCAGCCCCACTTATTCCTCCTCCTCCTCTGTCTACCTGGAAGTTTTTTTAGTAGCACTGGCATCCTGTCAGGATCGGTGCCAGATGTGACCTTTTCCTGCCAAGTTCAGGTTTACTGTATAAACCTTGTGGCATATGGTGTTTGCATTTTTTTTTTGTGCTTGCTAATGAGTATGTAGCTTGACTGTAAAGGTAGCATGTGCTCTAAGCACTGCACTTGGGTCTCAATTCTGGGAAAAGGCGGCTGAACCCTGGTACGGTGGAAAATGGGAATGGGGATGATGGGTTGCCAATGACTGTAGCCCACTAGGTTTTGTAGATTGGAATATGCTTTTAGTATACTGTTTGTCAGTTAGGTTTCATTCTGAGCAATGTACTTGTAGAGATAGCTCTTTGGATTACAGTGACAATAAAGTTTTCTGTTTTGAACTCTGACACTGCTGGTCATTGAGTCTGGGGATCCCATAATACATCCTGATGATGGTGAAGGAGGGCTAGAGAAACACAGACTTTTGGTATTGGGTTGCAGCAATGTGTCTGCACTAAACAATGCAATACAGCTTGAGTCAGGAAATAATGCGATTCTACTCTATCCAATCCTACTGTACTGTGTGTGCCTGTCTACAACAGGCAAAGTAAACAGCAGTTGCCTCCAGAATTTCTTACTGAGTATGTAAGACCAGTAAAACAGAGAGAAAGAAAAAGGGAAAGTGGATAAGCCTACCTCATCAGCTATCCAGTATTTTTTTTAAAGCATAAATCTGGGCATCAAAATGGAAATCATACGAGAAATGGAGGCTACTGAAAGAAAAATCATCCCTGGATGCATTTTGGAAGAAACTTTTAAGTGGTCTCTGGAAGGTCCAAAATGTTTTTGCTTATTTATGCAAGGCTTACCTGTCCTGATTGTTTTATTTCACATGTGCATATTGTTAGTTTTGAATAAAAAGTTGCTGAAACATGTGGAACTACTTTTTTTGTGTGGTGTAGGAAACAATCCCTATTCTTTTCATGTTATTTCTGCCTGTGGTCCAAATTTTCTGTTAAAGAAGTAATGTCCTGGAACAGATCTATTTTGCTAACTGAGGTATATCTATTCAAGTTTCCCAGCAAAGCTCTGCCAGCACTTTCTAAGCAAAGCTAAGGTGCACTCATTTTTAAACAATAATCAACTATTCAGTGAATGCACCAAATGCTCACCATCCTTACTATATTCAGAGACACTCAGTTCTAGTTTATTGTTTATTTTGCTATTTGCTGTAATGCTGTCATTATCTCCATTTTCCTCTCAGCAATTTATAGCTATCAAAAGTTTAGGAGTTTTAAAAGACTGTTTCAGAGACGGTTATTCTATTTTGTGAACTATCATATAGCCATGAGACCAGGTGAATGGCAGGGCAGCATTTATTAGGCATAGCACAGTTTAACAGTCAGCAAATCTGAGGTGTTTGGCTTGCCTATTTGAATGTTTACTTGGCAAACAAGCCCTTGCCCTCTATTCATAAAACAAAGAGGAACTGCTCAAAGAAACAAGCATCATAAAACACTTACCCCACTTTCATTAACAATGGTAGAGGAAAATAATTTGCAGGCATAACTACAAATATCTCACGTGGGACTGTGTTATGATGAATAGTACTAATGTAATGTCTGTGATCCACAGCGGACACCATATTGTAGTGTCATGCTGAAGCCAGCATTTTATGAATAACAAAGAAAAAAATTAGTTGCCTAAAGGAACAGAAAGCTTTCAATGTTCCCTTAGGTGCTTTAACCTGAAAGACATGGAACATACAACATACTGCAAGAGCACGGGGAAAAGTGTTAAACATGAAAAGCATGAAGACAGAGACATAAAGTGGCTTTTAAAGTCAGCCCTAATTCACACTTGAAACTTGCATGTAAAATATATTATATATGACAGAATACACAAGTTGACAAGCAGTTTCATTTTGATGAAATGAAAGTCATCTGGATACCTGCTGCATAGGACGAAGATAAATTATCCGGTTTCTCTCTGGTGGCATCCTTAGAATTTGATCCAGGACTTGATCCATATTGAATTTCTTGCACTGCGCATAGTCAAATCGATTGACAATGGGTGCATTCTCTACCTTTAAGTGCTTAAGTACGCGGCATCTGGTGGCTACAAATTACAGGATGTGAAAACGATTAGTCAAAAAGATATAAAGTCCACCTTTCACGCAGTTTTAAGTTCAGCCATACATATGACTAAAAGCAGATACCCCATTACAGAATAAATGCTACACTGCAGTGCTATATAGGTTGTGCTAACAGACTGCCAATACATCTTAGCATTTATGAAGCTCTTCAGCATCAAGACCTATCTACTGATTTAATTTGCATTTCTCTGCCTTTACAGGGCAAACTAAAAGCAAGCTTTTAAAAGCTGCAAATTTTATCTTTGTGATGTTACTCAATGCTGCTGTTTTATCACTTTATCCCACCACTTCTCTGCTTTACCTGGCTTAGCTGTATCTCTAACCTGCACACTTTTGGTGGCCTAGCAACAGAAGAAGGAATATTCTTAACCTGTAAGGACAGGGAGTGCATTTGAGAATTAACAACAGAATCAGGGGTGTAACAAGGCTATATTCACTGGGTAGGGGCAGAAGGATATGGGCACTGGTCACTATAAAATAGGTTTCTGTGGGAAAAGTTTTCATAAGTAATGACAAAAACAACTATCAATTACTGCATTTTAATTAGAATGTTGTGAAGATCCCAAAAAGCAAATCAATTTAAAACACGCTATTTTCCACATGCAAAATAGTTGCTTAAACTAAACAACAGTTACTAGCAAGTACGTAAATACATATTATGCAAGTCATCCTACTATAATGATTTGAACTTTTATGGAGTCTAATGTGCCATGATTTCTCTGCAAACATGCAGAGAAACTGTTTATTTGAAATTTCTTCAAATATGTTACTTTCAAAAGCCAAGACTCCTAAATTTGCTTTTCTTTGATGAAGCACTGAACACATATATGGTGTCAGCACATGGATCAAAGGTGAGCAGGAATTTTCACACACAGGTGTAGATGCGCTTCAAGTGAGTCCTGAAGGATATGCACTCAAAGGCTTCCTTTAATATGTACAATGCTTTAACAAAATCCAGAATCCACAAAAAAGTGATACCTTTATTGACCAACAAAAATACAAAACACATCATGCAAGCTTTTGAAGCTCTACTGGCTTCTTCACCAGGCAAAAAATGTTTAAAAATAAAGAAAGAAAACTGACGATCTTGGAGTCACAGACCTACATGTTGCCTCAGATTGTGTTGTTATTCAGGTGAGGGATCTTAAGCAGGCAGAGGCCACTCCTACTTTTTGGCCATGTGGGAACTGAGACAAAGGACAATGGGCCCTGTCTATATGAGGGGGAAGAAACTGGGAGTACCTTGCAGTAATGGCATTTTGCAGCATCAGCAAATTGTTCTAATGGTGTTTTTGGCGCCAGAAGCCCCAATAAGCTTTGCATGCCAGATGGCAGCCTTGAGTGATTTATTCATGTTAGTACTGGTACTTTGACACCGCCAAACTTTTTTTTAAAAAAAACAGTTGTTTAAGGTGCGCTTGAGCGATAGAGCAATTTTTCAAGTTAAAAGGACATAAAAACACCCTGTTTTATCACCTTAGCAAGTGATCACTAAGGCGAAAATCCAACATGGCAGCAGCAGGTGCCTATCCTGTTAACCCCTGCCCCCCCGCATGCTTGTCCGGCCAATCAACTTTGCTCTTTCTTTCATATGGAAAGTGATTCAAAGTGAATACACTTGTCCTAATGAGCAGGAATGTGCACACCCCTCACTCACTGTTTTTAACCAAAACTACAGGAAAAGCCATGAAGACTTTTCCAGTGCTGTTGTCGCTGTTTTGGGCCCCCCTCCTTCCGAATACTATGGACTGATGTGGGATCCCATTTAGACAGGTTGTATTCCCAGCGAATTCCATGAGGGTTATTTTCACCATTTAAACAACCCCTAAACTTCTCTTTCAGACTACAATTTGCTAAGTTTTACCTATATAACACCTAAAAGTTTTTTTCCAGATGTAGAAGTACAGAAACTTCTTGAGAAATCCAATTATTTCTGCCTAACAAAGGAGCCCGTGGCTTCATAAAGGGTCAGAGACATCCTGGATACCAAGAGAAGTTGCCTTACTGCTGCAAAAGGAGTTAAATTTTACTGTCCTTTGTCTCAGTTCCAACATGGCCAAAAAATAGGAGTGGCTTCTGCCTGCATGAGATCCCACACCTGAAAAAACAAGAAACACCTGAGGCAACATGTAGGCCTGTGACTCAAACATGTTTTTAAAATTTCATGAAGTGTTAGTGTTTGGGGATGGGTTGCTGGATGCTACCTTATCCTTTTGTCTGGATGCCTAAACTGTTTTTTTAAGTGCTCAACTGCAATGCTAGAAATTTGGGGAATTTCAGAATAAGAAAAGAAATTTGAGGGAGTAACACCCTCAGTTTTCTGCTCTTCCCCCCTTGCTACACCCATAAACAGGATCTTCTTTTAGGTGACACTGAAAGAACCCTAACTTCCAATTCCAATTCCTTCTATCCAAGAGTTATACTGTACATCATCTAGAAATGAAGATAAAATATGACACAAGCATTGCATTTATTACTGTAGCATTCATTTCCTCCAATTGATTATGGATAGAGAAATAGACAAGAAATGCTTGTTTATTAAAGGAAAAATGAACAAGGAACCATGCAGCTAGTTAAATTGAGGAATGTACTCCATCTGGTGAAAAGACAATTTAATTCATTTCCCAAAATCTAACAATCAAAACATACACACCGTGAATGAACATCATTTTAGGGCAGTCTTTCAGCACCAGGTCTGTTATGCCACAGTTTGTTAAAGTGATCCCAACAAGATTTTTTGATTTCAGTGTCAGAACCTGAGGAATTAATGTTAAAAATTATAGATTGCCACATAAACCACACAAATGTGTAAAAATAATAAATGAAAAACAATCTGGAGATCTGAATTCAGAACGGATAAAAAGAAGTGTTTCTTCTCACAGTGCATATTTAAACTGTGGAGTTTACCGGTACAAGAGGGGGTTAGGGCTACAAATGTGGAAGGCTTTAAAAGAGGAGTGAATAAGTTGGTGCAGTATGGAGTCGTCAATGGCTACTAATCAGGATGGCCATATATGATGTGCAGTATCAGAGGCAGTATGCCTTTTTAATATCAGTTGCTGAGGAAGAGGGTGCAGTAGCACTCTGGGGCTTTTTTCCATTACACCATTATAATGCTATGATTCCACTTTAATTGCCATGGCAACCTCCTATGGAATCCCGGGATTGGCAGTTTAGGGAAGGGCCTTTAGAATTCTCAGCCTGGGAGCTTCTTTGGTGCCTCGGACCAAACTACAAATCCCAGGATTCGACAGGAGGAAGGCATGACAGTTAAAGAGGAATCATAGCACAATAACTGTTTAGTGGAATAGGGCCCCATGGCCTGATGATGGGTTTCCCAGTGGCAACTGAATGGCTACTGTGTGAAGCAATATTGGACCCAATAGTCCTTCAGACTGCTGTAGCAATAGTGTTGTTCTGTTCTGACTTAATGTTGGATGAGGGGAAGAAATAATTAGAAAGAAATGTTGACATTAGAAACCAGAGGATGAACAGAGGAAATTACATAATAATACTTTGGTTGACACTGACATCCACAAGTGGCAATGCAAACTTTCCTCATAAGAGAATTGCTCCAGCCATTGGATCATTCCAGTTGTCCATTTCTGCCCCCTTTCCAGCTCTACAACATGGTCCAGATGTGATGACCATAAACATATGCATTATACAAAGTGTGGCCACACCTTAAACTTTGATAAGGACATTACGATATTGATAGCTTTATTTTCAATTCCTTTCCTAATTATACCCAACATGAATTTGCCTTTTATACAGAAGCAACTTGCTAGTACATTTGCACTGAACTATCCACTACAACACCAAGATCTCTTTTTTTGGTTAGTCACTGCTGGTTCAGATCCCTTCAGTGTAAAAGTGAAGTTGGGATTTTTTTCACCCCAATATGCATCAGTTTACCCTTGCTCACAGTGAATCTTATTTGCTATTTTACTACCAGTTTTCCCAGTTTGGAGATCTATTTAGATTTCTTCCCAATCTATTTTTCTTCTAATCATTTCAATTAATTTCACACCCCCATTTGGAGATCTTTTTGGACATGTTCTTCTCAATCAATATTTGTTCTAGCCACACTAAATAATTTCATATCCTCAGCAAACTTGGCTGTTCCCTTCTAAATCTATGTCATTTATGAACAAGTTAAAAAGCATTGGTTGCCATGCATATCCCTGAGGACTGGCCATTTATTCCTTTTCTCAGCTTCTTGTTCTTCCAGCTATTTCCAGTGCGCATGAGAACTTATCCCACTATTGCTAAGTTTGCTTAGGCTCCTCAGATCCTCAGCAGGACAGGTTAAGTGGAACTTCTGACGTCCCATTTTTGCAAGAACTTTCTCTTCCTCCCTACCTGGTATTTGCAACAGTCTTATCAGCATGGAAGTGCTCTGGCTGGCTGACTCTGGCTACTAGTGAAATGTGAATTCTTACATAAAAAGTTTAGCAGTAAAATATGTTAGCCGAGAAAAAAAAGAAAAAAATTGTTTGATATCCCTTCAAGACAGACAGTAATTCTTTATTCTTACAAAGTTCTTTTCAAAAATGCAGCAAGTATAAAGAAGAGGAAGACCTTGAACAAGAACTGTGTCTATAGCTTTGAAGCACATCTATCTAGATGGAGAATCTTTTTTGGCCCAAGGGCTCGATTCAATTTCACAGAAATTTTCAGAGGCTACACTTCAGTGGTAAGCAGGGAAACAGGCATATATTAGCTTCTGCCAGCTTTCAGAATGGGGGAAAACATGAGTACAAAACTTGGGAACACAACTATCATGGAGAAGAGTGCTTTGTCATCCAAGGATGTAAGAAAGACTGAATTCAGAGCCAAGGCCTAAGGTTCACAATCCCTGATCTAGATTATCAGAAAGGTTAAACAAGTTTCAGTGTGGAACTTTACCTGGACATGGTCATCCTCAATCACAGGGTCACTGGTACTTGTGGACTTGTCTGCTGTTCGTTTCCGCTTTATTGGGTGCCTGGGCTTTGGTTTGGTCACTTCTGGGGAATAATTATAATCATAGGCATAAACAAATCTCATTTGTATACAGCTGTAACACAGCAGCAGTGGCATATCCTGAGTGTTGTTTTTTTAAAAGAAAGAACTGGAGAGACAAAGACTCTCTGAGAAGAGCTACCAAAGGCTCAGAGTACTTGACAGCTGAAAGTTGGGAAGAATTCAATACAAGAGAAAGCATTTTTGCTTCTAAAGTAAAATCCCACTGGCAGAACCCTTCAATGAATGCTTGACAATCATAATTCTAGGAATGTGATAAATACAATACAACACTTGTATCTGCGGAACCAGAACAGTGGACCCTTGGTATCCACTGGGGTTTGGTTCCAGGACCCCCCCCCCATTGGATACCAAAATCCATGGATGCTGAAGTCCCATTACATACAATGGCATAGTAAAATGGTGTCTCTCATAAAAAATGGGGAAAAGTTTGCTTTTTGGAATTTAAAAAAAAAAGTTTGTCAAGCCATGGATGGTGGAATCTGTGGATGCCAAATCTGTGGATATAGCGGGCCGACTGTACCTGTGGTTTTACTTATTAGAATCTGAAACAAGTATGTTCTCTCTAAGCATTTTCTAGGTCCTACAGCGTGATTCTATAGTCAACCTCCGGCAGAAGTTGACCACAGAATCACACTAGAGGATCTCCAAATGCCCCTTTGTAGGCATTTGGAGATCCTCCAGCATGATTCTATGGTCGACTTCTGCTGGCATTTGGAGGCCCTCCAGCGAGATTCTCTAAGCATCTGAAGGTTTTCTGGTCCAATTTTATGATCAACTTCTACCAAAAATACAGGGTTTGCTACTACAGTAGGACCCCCATATCCACTGATTCAATTATCCACGGGACACAAAACTGCACAGCTACCATAGAGTCTTCTTAGAAATATGTCCTCTCTAGCCATTTTCTAGGTCCTCCAAGCCAACTCTATGGTATTTAAAACCAGAAGTCCCATTATTTTCAGTGGTGTTCACTATTATCCACAGTTTTCAATATCCATGGGGTCCCCTAGAACCAATCCCCAGTGGGTACGGGGGTCCTACTGTATCTGTGATTTTTGCTATCAGTGGTAAGTCTGGGAACATATCACCTGCGGATATGGGAGTCATATATTTACCTGGAAGCAGATCTCAGTGAATTAAGTGAGACACACTAAATTAGACATTTTAAGGCTTTGGGTAGAAAACTGCACATCACATTGTGTGTGCATTTACAGAATCTAATAATACTGTACTTTCAAATCATGCCCTGAGCTTAATGTAGTATGAAGCCTAAGCTTAAACACCATCTATACAGGCAGAGCACAAGAAGTAGAAAAGCTTGATTAAACCTCTAGCTTTTAATCTTATTCAAGCTGCACATGCCTTATGGTTGTATTATTCAAAATTGTTTTAATTGATTTTAAATTATCTGTTTTAATTGAGAAACTATTTAATAGATTTTAATCTTTTTAAACCTTTGTAATTATTTATTGTTTTAAATTGATTTTATTGTAAGCTGCCTTGCGATCTGGATTTCAATCATGTGGTATGACTAAACCAAATGAACTCTTAATTATAGAGAACTTCAAAAGCTTTTGTCATGCTCTACAGCTTAAGATGTTAAATCAGAACTCAAGAGAGAGTATAAAAAATTGCCAGTGCTACTTTTGCCATGACTCCATATTTGGAAGTAAAAAATGTGATAATCAACAGTTAATGTTGGGAATGTTGCTTCCCTATCCAAGGATTTAATTGCCTTTCTACTTTGCCTTAAAAAACCATGAGTTAATTCTTTAAGGTCAGAGTAACACATATTTGGTATATAGCTGCTGTCCTGGAAACACTGTGGATGGGCTGTATACACATTCTTAAAACAAATCTAAATGATAAAACAATATGGCACTTGCTAAACGGCTAGACAGTGGGAGAGGAACACAGTTGAGTGCTCATCTTCTTTAGAAATGCATCCAATTTATATGTTCCCTAGCCTGGAACACCTGCAGGGAAGTGACATTTACAAGAGCTCTCTGCTCACTGAAGCAAGCAAGAGAAGCAGCCATTCTATATAAATACCACCTCACTGTCTGCATACAGCACAGAAGCAAGTATGATTTAATGACAGAAACACTTGGAGAACAAGTCACCACACTATCACTCTAGGGGGGAAAACCTGCACCACTCAAAGCCAAAAATTAAAAGCACACCTCATTCATTCAGAATTTCTAATCTTCATAAAATCACCATGCGTTTTCTACCTGGACAATAAGGAATAATGTAAGAATTGAACCTGGACACTAATTTGAACACGTTTAGACAGTGCATCTCAAGTAAGATAATCAGACCATGTTTTTTCAACGTGTAAAGATCCTGCAGCCAATATGCACCTTTATTGAGAAAAGATCCACTGTATTCACTTTGACTTATATATTTTATAGCCAACAAGTCCCATTCATTTCAGTTACTCTACTCTAGGTAAAACTCAATGTTGGATTTAGGCCAGGATTCTACAGGTACCACATTAGAATGCCCAGAGAATGTCACTGAAAGAGCAATGCTGTTGTAAAACAAACACCATTTTTTTGGGGAAATTATGCTAGTTACATGTGAGATAAACTGAGTAAGTTTAAAAAATTTAAAGAGCTACTCAGAACAATGCACACCCCCTTTTTTCTTTTTCATGAAAAAACTTAAATATATGAAGCACTGAGATTTAAGATGGGGTGGGCAAGCCTACCCCAAGGATGTTTTTGCATCTCCTACAAGGATCCTCATGCCACCCCAGAATTTGGTGGGTGGAATTTCTGCCCACAAATGGTCCACAGCACTCCTTCAACTTCTGCAGGTGCTACTGGCCATTTTGCTATGTTTTGGGACTTCGGCTGAAGTCACTTTTTTCAGACCTCTAAAGGCCTTCCTTTAATCCAAGAGGTGACTGGACCTTCTGCTCCGCTCACCTTCTGTTTTGAGGAAATGCATCTACAGGCCAAAGTCTCTAGAGGTCCAAACAAAGTGCAGATGGCCCAAATGAGTGCTCCTCAAGACTTGGAGGGGCACTATTGGATATTTGGGGGGGGGGATTCCCCCCCCATTTCTAATAGATGTAAGCAGTAACATTGGGAAACAACGCTCCTTCCTTATATAAGAGAAGACAGAAGAAATTATTCTAAACAAGTGAAGTTCTAGCTTATAACTGCATTCAAAGAATTTGAAAAAACAAACATTCAAACAGCTGAATGCAACACTACCGGTGGCCACAATGTAAGCTTTGTCTCCATCCTTGCCACATCACCTGGAATCTGGTTTTGGGCGGCATGGGGGAAATCTACTACTATATCCTGCTGTTTTGCCAGCAGAACACAATCATTACTGCCTGTAAACACAAGAATCATTCAAATGATCAAAGTTATAACTGTTTTTCTTTTAAAAGCGTTACTGACAAAACTCATGGAACATATCCTTTGTCACAGAGCTTGTGATATAAAAGAATGCTGATCCTCTCAGTGCTGTGACCAAAGCAGTAGATCAAATCTCCATATTCATAATGATGAACCAAATAAGTAATATAAACTAAGATACATTTAAACTACTTAGAGATATGGTTTTTAAAAGTGTCACCTGAGGGTAAGCCTTTCAATAGGCACTCATACTGTGGCAGCACTAACATGAATAAATTTGTGATTACAGTGCTGCAATTAATCAAAAAGTTACATATACCAGGTTTACCATTCTATAGGTAAATTAAACAAATTGGAATCTCTTTCCTTCCACCACTCTGACTAGGTGGGCAAGTCAATTATGGAACAGCTTACAGTATAACTAATCCTAAGGTATATTTGCTATCACAGAAAGATTTTCTCCATTTCATGTATACACAGATGGGCCCATGAACATTAATATACCCAGGGACTGACATATTTTAGATGCCTCGAAGGGCAAGACTACAAGACCCAGGTTCTTCTGACTTTGTGCTGCACTTCTGAATCACAATATGAGGGCAAGGAAAACAAAAGTGTCTCAGTCATTCACCTCCAGAACTGGTGGAAGTGTACTGTCTTTCTCTGCTGCTATGGCTGCTAGTGTATTTGAAGCTCTACCCACTTTGCAGGCACAGAGACAAATAAAGCCAGCTCCATCACTCTCTCAGTGATAAGGGAGGGGCACTAGCAACTTCTCTCCACTGGCAAATGGAAAATTTCAACACATGACAGGTATAGAGACAAACCTTTACAAGCACTGAGCAACTGGGGCTTCAAGTGCTTGGCAGATCTAGAGATATGTTTCCACACCTGCACTGTCCTCCTGCAGCCCAAAACCAGACAAGGGAGGCAGAGGTTTGCTTTGGCTCTGAGCTCTATGCTGGATGGGTTTCAGCAAACACAAATGATGAGATTCCACCCATTTTCAGCTGGAGAATGGAAAAATTTCATCACTCCCATATTGCAGCTCCAGCCCTGGAAGGAACCTCAGACTTGTCCTATTTGGGAGGGCCAGGCTGACCTCTCATCACACTGAGGGGAATGAAAGAGTTTGCCAAGAGTTTGCATATAACCTGCCTCTATTCTAAAGAAAAATATATCCGACACATGATTTGGGCAAAAGAACAATTTCATTTCTTTTAAAGAATGGTGTCATCACAAATCCCAGTGAACCTTTGCAAGCAGCTTTCAACAATCTGATCTTCCACTTTTACAACAGCTTTCAAACCAGGTTAATAAGAGTATTTCAGGGGCAAATTTCCCAAAAGGCAACATCAGAAGACCTCTTGAAGATAAAGACTCAACTATCACCCAAGAGAGCAATCATTGTTCCATCTCCATTCAAGAGCAGCTTTATTAACACAAGAATCAAGGGGGGGGGGGAAACTATTTTTAAAAAGCATTTTTTCCTCTGACAATAGTTTATTCCTTTTGTACTCTCCATGTTGCTTCAGAGGAAGAGTGACATTAAAATGTGTCTCCTCCCCTGACAATACTCTGTTTTAATGCAAGAAAAAGACTATGTCAAGGCAGCCATACCTGATTGAGACACCAGAGGTACATGGGAAAGTCTGCTTCTGGCTCTAGTTAGAGGCCTGCGGGGGTAATCTTCATTATGTACCATTCCATGCCTCTCTTGCTGTGAACTAGTGCTCTGCTCCTCATTAGCAGTCCCGGAGACTCTCTCATTAGTCCTCTCATTGCTGGTCTCCCCTGGAGAACCACAGCCTGGCAATGTTCTCAGGGAGAATTCTGCCCGTCCCATATTTGGCCCGTTCATAGCACGTGATCCACTGGTTGATGGGCATTCACCATCAGAGACTCCATTAGTCCTCCCTTGCTGGCTCTGGGGCATATAGGAAGAACACCTAGAGCATAAAGAGTTGTCACCATCATCCCTCTCACTAGCACCTTCATTCCTGCAGAAACACTTGCCCGAATCTTCTGCTGCGGTAGATGGGGCTGCAGTAGAGCCATCAGCTGTCCTCATGCCATCAGGGTTTTGAGAAGCAGAAGTGCTCAAGTTCCCTGGAGGTCCAGTACTAACACCACCACCACAGCCTGGGTAACAATCTTTGTTTTTATTTCTTTCTGTTGTCCCATCACTGGCTGCTTTCATATCTGCTTTTATCTGCTCACTGGTCACTTGACAGCCTTTCTCACAGCTGCTCTCCTCAGAAAGAAAGACTTTCACTCGGCTGGCATTGCATCTCTTCCGTAATGGAGCTTTGCCTTTACCTGTCACTGCTACAACAACATTGGACAGAAAGGGAGAACACTATGAAGGGATATAAAGACAACACACAGTTACAGCAACCAACACACAGTGGACTACCTTGTAAGACATCAAAGAAGGCAACTTTCACAACATATTCCAAGCAGAAAGCCCAGATAAGACGTTGTGCAGCTATGTGAAGTTATCTTACTTGCTACAGTCTGATCTTGAACCTTTAAGTTTAAACATATTGTATCACACATTGTCATGCAGCTTAGAAGGCTAAAATTAGACTGATTTACCTAATTTTTCTTATGTTTCAATTAGGCTGACAACGTCTTTTGCAACAACAGAAGTCCAGCCATTTATTTGAGGAGAATTTTAATACTGTTTGTCTTGGAATGAGGAGTAAAAAATAATTTTGATGGATTACTTCCTCTCTGATGGACTCAATTCTCAAGTTTACATTGATACCAAGTTCTATGTGGGGTCTGTGATTCTCTAGATAGTGGAGCCTGTGGGGCCTGTGATTCTCCAAATGGTGAACTCCAGCTTCTATTATCCCCATCCAATATAGCCAATAGTCAATAACAATGGTAGTTGTAGTTCAGCAACATCTGGAAGACTATCTTCCACTGCTGCATTAAGGAATTTCCTTAACTATTTGAAATAAACTGTGGAGCACCAAAAATGCCTACAGGAAAGTGACCTCTTTTCCAATATGTGCTCTGCAGCCAAACGCCTACAAAGTTACTGGTTCAATTCTGACAACAACAAGCCTTGCCAGGGATGGGGTGGTTGAGTGAGGGGAGGTTGTGAATATCCCTTTACAAGAACACAAGAGAAAATCTTCACTTTAGAACAAACAGTGATTCCCCATTATGTGTGAATTTTTGCAACTATGGAATGTTTTAAGGACATTTAAGTTAGTTAAAACAAATCAGGATCAAACTGTGGCTTAGTATCCCAGTTTGTTCATTTAAAAGTGACAAAAATTGACAAACTGCTGCATTGTCAGCCTATCCACAATCAAATTCATGGCTTTTAAAAAGAGTTAAGGAAAAAAAAAACAACGAACGTAATTGCATTCTACTGCAATTCCTGACTGAACTTCTTAAGTTACCAGGGGAGGGCGGGGGAAAAGGATTAAAACAGATTCAGAAAATTGAAACTATATGGATGAGATCTATCCTCTAGGTATTCAGAGAGAAATAAAGTTGAAAAAAATGCAAACAGCAACAGAAGAAAAATCTGTTAAGAAAGAAATTAAAATCAATAACAAAAAGGAAATATTTGTGTTTGAATACCATAACTGTCCACACAAAAAGATAACAAACAAAAAATTGTGGAGTTAACACTGTGAAGTTCAAATAATCCTTCATATGTATTACAGTGGGCTTACTTCCATGGAAGTTATTTTTGATGGCACACTATAACGTAAGAAAGCATTACTCTCCCAACAGAATGGTAAATAAGCAGAAGTGATGTGTAGCAATATGGAAAAGAGCAAAAGAGAAGTATAACTACAACTGAACTACAGCCACTTTTCCAAAAAAAGATCTTCATAGATTACATGCTTCACAAAACAAAGACGTATTTTCACTGTTGCTGTTGTTTTGTACCTTCAAGTCATTTCTGACCCTAAGGGTCAGAGGTTTTCTTGGCAAGATTTCTTCAGAGGGGGTTTGCCATTGACCTCCTCTGAAGCAGTGTGTGTGCTACTTGTGCAAGATCATCCAATGGGTTTTCATGGTCAAGCAGGGATTCAAACCCTGGTCCCCTAGAGTTCTAGGAGTTCTAGTCCAACGTTCAAACCAAGGTTCTCTATTTTCTCTACAATGTATGAAAAAAAAACCAAACCCACACCTGGTGATTCATGGATTTCCACTGGATCTTTGACTCTCTCTTCTCCATCTGAGTAACTTTGTGCAATACTATTTGTTATACAGGATCTTGAGGTTGCCATGTTCTCATCTTCATCCTCACTGTCTGAGTCATGGACAGTAATAGGTGCTAGATTTACATTAGGCTGAAGACCACTGGGCCCTGAGAAAAGAATGGAAGTTTCACAGCAGATTAGAATACTTTCCAAAGATCATGATGCTTTCATTTCCCTTGGCCAAGCTCTTTATTTTATTGGGATTCAAAACATGGGTCCAGTCCGGCTGGGTTTTTGCACATGTAACAGGAAGCACAACACACCTTGCCTTGTTTGCTTCCAAGATCCCATCAAGGTTGATAAGGCACAAAAAGGGACACAAGAAACAAAACAGTGTGTACTCTACTGGGCTCTGATCTCAAGTGGTTCTTTGTGTTTTGCTGTCATCCTCTATCCTCCCTTCACCAGCCTCCTTTCCCCCCATCAACTTTTACCATATGATGTACTGTACTTTGTATCTGCAATCAATGTGCTGACATTAGATATTTGGTTTTACATAAATGTGTCAGCTAAATACAGTATGGCCCCCATATCTGCAGGGGATATGTTCCCAGACCTATTGTGGATACTGGAAACCACAGATAATAGCAGACCCTATTAAAATGAATGACTTTCAGCTATTCACACTGGTCATGCTGGAGGACCTAGATGGTGCCTAGAGAGAACACCATTCTAGGCATCGTCTAGGTCCTCCAGTGCAACTCTATGGTCAGTAATAGAATCGCGCTGGAGGACCTAGAAGAGCCTAGAGAGACTTTTTTTTTCAGATGCAGGTAAGTGAATCTGCAGATATGGGTCGTGCAGATACAAGTGTTGTACTGTAACTCCCAGAAGCACAGATGGTGTTTACAAATGAGAGTAGCTCTGAAGAACTCTTACAATTGGTTAAAAATAACCATGATTCTTGGATAGGGCACCATCATTCTCATGGTCAGGATTTTAGTATATAGACATCTCATGGTCAGGACTTTAGCATAAGCATGTAAGTGACAGTAAGGAAGAGGGTCACAATAGGAAGAGAAGAAATAGCAAGTAACAGAATGAAGCAAAGGAGAATGGTCTGAAGATAACCTAAATAAAAGTAGAAATATTTGAGAGAACTTGAACTACAATTAATAGTTTGATTTATAGGCTCAGCAATTAGAACAGATTTTCTTTAGTGTATCCATATGTGAGCCTAGAAGATCTTGTTCTGCTTTTGCCTCACCATGAACTTGCTAGGTGCCCCCACATCTGCAAAAACATTGTCCTGCCTTACTAAAGTATTCTACAAAGTGCGAGACAATGTACAGTCATGCGAAAAAGAAACTACACCCTCTTTGAATTCTATGGTTGATACACTGTAATATGTCATGTGTTGTTGTTCATCTGAGGTTGTATTTACCTATTTTTAAGACCTGCTAAGGAACAGATTATTGTTATTATATCCTGATATGTAAAACCATAGAATCCAAAGAGCATGTAGTTTCTTTTTCACATGACTGTACATGAATTCTTGAAATGAGGAGCATTATAAAAAATGTTTTAAACTACATGTTTGTTTGACTTCCGTTATCTGAAATTCACTGATTTCACAATTCTTAGTTTATATTGTTTATTCTAAAACAAATCTCTCTCTAGCTTTTCTTCACAAACGAAGATTCAGGAAGGACTCATCCCGCGCATTCTGCAAGCGCGCTGATGACTAAAAAGGCCAATCCGAGATAAACAAGTCCAGTTGCAGAGAGCACAGCAGAAGGTCTCCTTGGGTGATGTTTCTGGGTTGTGATTCTTTCTGCGTTGTCGTTTCTCTTCAAGGCTTATACTATGTTGATATATACCTT
This sequence comes from Gambelia wislizenii, assembly GCA_030847615.1. Lineage (NCBI taxonomy): Eukaryota > Metazoa > Chordata > Lepidosauria > Squamata > Crotaphytidae > Gambelia > Gambelia wislizenii. The sequence goes on from JAUMIR010000002.1 coordinate 166,041,801, forward strand.
GGTTAGAAAAAGACCCTGTTCACAATTACATAATGAAACAGGAAGACAAAAGGATCTGAGAAGACAATTACCTGCTTGTTCTTCATCAACTTCCATAGGAAGAAGCGCCTGATTAGTTGCAGAGGCATCACTGTGGCTCTCTGCCATAGCCACTCCATCCTCCTGTGCTGCTTCTTCCATATCATTCAGTGCTGCAAAGAGAGATAAGAATGACTTTGATAAAAATGGGAATACCTCTTTTCCTAAATAGGCAGAAGCTACACATACATAACTGCATGACAATCTTTGGAAGGCTTCAAAGTGCCCCTAGTATGGGAAGAGCATCTGTCCTTGAGCTGAAAAACTTAACCAGGCAATTCTCAAGTTATATCATAGCTTTTCTGATCCACTTCCACATCCTACCTTTTGATAAGAGTTCTGCTCTTTATGGAAGTTTTCTGTATACACTTTTCAGATAGAAAATGTAGCCTTCAAACCAAAAGACAACAACTAAACATAGCAATATGAAAGAAATCAATACATGTTTTTTAAAAGATCTTCAAATATGCCAGACGTAGTTGTTCTGTAAGTGGCCTAAATACCTAAAGGTACCAGATCCTGCTTGATCTTAGAAGCTAAACAGGCTCAGCCCTAGTTAACACTTGGATGGGAGACTGCCAATGAATACTAGGTGCTGTATGCTATATTTCAGAGGAAGGAACTGGCAAAACCACCTCTGAGTACTCCTTGCTTAAGAAAATCCTATGAAATTCATGGGGTTGCCATAAGCTGACAGGCAACTTGAAGGCACGCACACACCAACTGAGGAAAATACTAATGTGGATGTAATAGTTAAGGTGGAAATTTGCCAAAAGCATTAATTCATCTTCAGGCTATTAAACAGAAATAAAAATATCATTTGGTTGTTTTAAATCTTGTGGTGGCGAAACCTGCTATGTCAGAACTGAATTCTAGAACAGAACACTAATTCTAGATAACAAGTAAAATTGTATAACATTTTGGGGAAATGGAAGAATTAAGTGTTAATTGAAGCTGAAAGAGGCTGTAATTGTGACCGGAATACCTTTAAATGTGTGGATATGTGGATATACATAGATCATCACATTATTATTCAATTATTTAAAAAAAAAACCAAATGTAATATTATTGCTTGCATTTACCCTCTGCTGCAATCTGCTGTTCTTCTGCCTGTTCCTCCTGTCGCAATTCATTCTCTTCATTTTGATCATTTGGTTGCTGGTGGTTGTTATGGTGTATATTAGCATTGTTGTTCTGATGATTATTATTGTTGTCATTTTCATTGTTGGAGTTTTGATTGCTGACCAAAGCAGAAGAAACACCAATTCCTGTGCCTGCGCTTAGACCTACACGAGCACATCCCTAAAATACATAAGATCACTGACTGACAACTTGCAAGTGGATCAGTGCAAGTAAATCACAGTTGATTGTTTCTTGGATGAGCAGAAACTTCAGACTGGTAATTTCACATTGCCAGAAACTCCTGAATATTGAACTGAGCTCTACATGGTAATTTAAAACCTGCTATCATGAAAAGTCTACATATTATTCACATCAAACACATTTGTTAAGAAATGGAGAAACTATCCACTCAAGACGTCTTCAATTATAAAAACATCACACTTATATTAGTGATTAGTTCAATATGAAGAGAAGCCTCCAGCCAAGATTGGGAAAGTTTTATCAGTCAATATGCTATTATGACACAGAAGCACTACACAGAATTGTAGAAGTTACTGTGGAAATGCAATCTGAAAATATAATAGTATGCCTATGAGATTAGGGTAATGTCTATGAACAATTTCATTTTGTAGCCAAGATTATGATCATCTTACTATGGAGTAAGCCTCAATAACATAGTGGGATTTCCTTCTAAACAAACATAGCATTGCACTCCAAGGGAGGGATTTTTTTTTTTTTAAAGAAAGCCATCTCCAGCTCTTCTCCACTATTGGCTTTGCCTCACCATTTCCGCCCCCTAAGCTGCTGCTTGCTCTCTCTTCTCTGGGATCTTCATTCTTGTCCCCACCTTCCTAAATCTCATACTATCACCCAGATTTATTAACAGACAGTAGCTGTGCTGGCTGTTGCTTACCTGCATGTTCACATTCATTCATTTCTCAGCCTGTAATTATGGCAGTGGTGTTAGGCTGTTATTTTTAGATTCACTCAAAAACAAAATCCACAGAAACATATGAAGAACTATACTAGATCAAATTAAAAGCTTCTTTAATCAAATCTTCTGTTTGCACACTGGCCAACTAGTTGCTTATGTGATGCCTACCAGAAAAAGATTAGTATAACTACATCCTGTGTGTTCTTGAGTGAGGGGAATAAGAGCTAAAGCATAGAGGCTGGCCATATCCAGTGAATCGAGACTTTGGTTCATGAAAACTTTGGTTCACAAGTCTACACTGGATCTTTAGTACTGTGCTTAACATAATTAGGCGCTGAGTCTGCCTGTGAGGATAAAATATGGGACATAGGATTGGAAGAAATACAATGGAAGGATGGATCTCTCCTTCACAGAGGGACTAATGAAAAATGTTTGACAATAATACAAAACCTGCATTATCCTACCTTAGAAAATTCCCTTCCTAAATTAGAAAATAGCAGTGTGGGCACTATGCAGTTTCTAGAGGGAAAAGGAGGTTCTCTTCCAGGTTAAAGGTTGCATTCCTCCCCATTACCTTCCTCTCCAGTACTGTTCGTTCTTAGTTCAGTCCCATGTTAGTAAACTATGTGTTTCCTAGGAATAATGAATCTCTTCTTAAATGTGATATTAATTCAGAGGAATCGGGAAAAGGGAAATGTTGAAAGAGTTTTAAAAAAGGATGCTAATAAAATAAGGTAATAGCAATAGTGCCTTATCCTTTTGCCCAAGCAAAGTATTCTTATAATCAGGACTGAAAGTAGAACTACAATCTACAGTAATGTTAATTTTCATCTAATAAGTCATTCTGTTCTTAATGCAGTCACTGAACTTTGTAATTAATTTGAATGTTTAAAAACAGTAAGTTGAAGAACTATTTAATCATCTGCTTGACTGCATGCCAGGATAAAACATCTTAAAAGACACAGTTTGCAAACTCACCTTGGGAGGCTCCCGAAACATCTGGTCCAGAGAGATAAACTCCAGACTTGGCAGTAATTCAATAAACTGACTAAAAGAGTCTAATTTTATTGCATGGCATCTCACCAAGGTGAGATCAAATAGCCGAGTCCATCTTGAATGATCTATTGAAAAAAAGACACAAATGAACGTATAAGCCATTTTCTAACATACCTTCCACATTTGAATGTTTTTAATCTTGTCTTCATCAGTTCAGTGCAAGTTTTTTCTTCATTATGACTATCTTAAAAAAAGACTGTGCTGCTTATTCTGATTTATACACTTTTTATTCATGACTTCCAGCTACTATAAAGCTGAAATACAGCTGACTTATATTAACCAGCTGGCGGTTACTGGTGATTCAGACTAAAAAGAATCTGTGCAAACTAAATGAGCATCTTAACTGAATATTTTCTCTCTGTTTAGGGATAATCAGAACAGAGTTGAATTTCAAACCAGTCATCTTGGATTCTTAACAAAAGTTGTGTAGCCCATGAATTTTTAGAGTCTAGAAGAGGGGATAAAGAGGTAAAGTCCATTTGTGATTAACAAAAATTTCATTTCACAGCCAGGTTTTAATAGGCACAATTGTTCTGGGAATGGAAGGGGATCATTTTTGTGAGCAAAACATTTGTCCCATGACTGGAAGGTCCTTTCCTCTCTGAGGTAATTGTATTAGATGCCACCCATTAAAACCTATAGGCTAAATTAAATGTTAGTCAGCTACAAACAGCCTTTCTCCCTGCATCTATTTGTGCTAGCAGACAGATGTTCCCGAACTACACAGTCCTCATTTGTTGTATTTAAAGCAGATAAAAAAACAAACAGTGCAAGGAGGTACAAGATCATGCTGCAGTTTCCTCTTAATATGTCTCCAATGAATCTTAGAAACATAACCAAAAGAGCACACTTAAAACACAGATCATGTAAAGCAGCAAGTCACTGAGAGATCTTCAAACTTACTCACCAAAAAGCTTGGAAAAATAAAACCATTTTGATGTAACATAAAACACATCTAGAAGGGGTGTTCCACAACTAAGGCACCACCACAGAGAAGATTCTATCCTGTTGACACCTGCCTAATCTTTGAAGTCAGAGGAACCAGGGGGAAGGTCTCCAACAAAACAAATAGATAGTTTAATATAGAAGAAAGAGCTCCTTCAGACAACTGTTCGACGTGTACGCTATGTGTGAATAATTCTTTTTGTATAGTAAAACAGGGAGGAAAAACTGAGCTTCACTGTATCCACCCATGAATTAAGATAAAATCAGGTAACAATCACTAGTGGTATTCACTTTAATTTAGGAATGAATACATTCCTCTTGCTGAGGGCTTTCCAGATGTATTTGTGGGCACCATACCTGTGATCCAACTGCTTGGATTATGTAGATGTGGGCAGTTGTATATGACAAGGTATTTAATTGAAGAGAAGACCTCATTCACTGCTTTCATTCCAATGTCTGTGATAATGCCTGGATTTTCAACCACATCAGCCAAGCCATACTTCACTAGGTCAGCATTGATCATTTTACCTACACATAGGCAGAAGGCAATTTAGCAACCTGCTCTTTCCATTATTTCTACAGCAATTCAGAGTTATCACTGGCTACAAGTAGCAATGAGAAATGGAGGTGATGTGCTGGTCCTAGGCAGTGGTAACAACAAAGGTAATGTGAAGTCCTTGAACAAGGAGGGAGAAGCCTAAACTCTCTGGACGGTTGTAAGGTCACCTTAGACACTGGTCTAGAAAAATGAGAACACTTATTTGATTATCACTTACATTAAATAGCTTTATCTACCAGAGATGTCAATACAGCAGGTTCATCCTAGGACTACATCAAGATGGAAATGAACATCACTTTACAGGTCAAATTAGTTCTATAATGGGTAGGGCTTGGGGTCATTTCAGACCCTAGTATTTCTGAGTGAAAAAGATCCTTCCCTCTATACCCAAATTACTTTTTAAAAACATGTGTTTTCCTCCCAGTGAATCTCAGACAACAGCACCCCCTCCTGAGTGAAAAATGCCTACAATCAAAGGGGTGTGTGTCAACTCCCACCCATCCCTACACTGCACTTTATATTTCCTTGTTACACTGCTTTACAGGGAATTAACAAAACCTAAAGGATCTGACAAGCAGAACAGGTTTCAGAGCTGGGAGTGGGAGGGTATAGGTACAAAGTGGAAATGACACTCCAACCAACCTCCTAGTTCATTAACTGACATGAAATGTCTCCAGGCAGTTAGGACATTTATAACATTTGCTGTTCATTTGTGATGAATCCTTAGGTGAGCTGCCAAATGACAAACACATATACCTTCCTACTCCTTCCCTGCCTGCTCTCTTGCTGGCACAACTCCCAAAGAAAAACAGGTAGCTGCCACAAGGCTTCTTGTCTCACTCATTTTGGTTCCTGGGAAGAGGGGAAAGTCACATGCAGTAGGCAAGAAAGAAATGAGGAAGGGCTGGTAGCTCCTGAACATGAACAAGGGCTGCTGGTGACTTCCAACATTTATCTGCAATAGGATCTCTGCATGCTTATCTTATCTATTTTCATGTTGTGACTCTCTCTCTCTCTGGACTTAATTCTCACATGGGGACTCCCAAAAATGTATTGAGTTTTCACATTAGTCACTGGTCATCCCAGAAAATCTAACGTTGGCATGGCCATGTGCACACAAGCTATTTTAATTAAGTACAACCCATCTACAAGCCTGATCTTAGATCAGCAGCAGCAGAGAGATAAGGGCTGCTTGTGCATTGCAAATAGCTTTATTGTAGCATCTGCACTCTTTTTAAGAACTGAAGCATATAGACAGATAAAATCCAGATCTACCCTAACAGCTGACAGGTAACCCAAAGGAAAATGGAAGGTTTTCATACACTGCAGCAAAAACTCATCAACATATCCAAGATGTAGGGTTTCAAATTGGGGAAACTCCAATTCTGCCATTTTTAGTGCTGAAAATACTCCATCTTTGGTAAGGGAAGGCTGGATTCGTACTTCATGCAACCTGAACAGAGGCAAAACAAAATGTGAAAAGCTCACACTAACAATTACTTCCTGATACACAATATCTACAAGTTAAAGCCCCTTTTCAAAGCACGTCAACAGCAGAGGCACTTTCACCAGAAAAGCCAGATAAGTACTGATTCGCTTATGAGGTAGTACTTTGCAAATGCATAGCAGTGCAAGTGACAAATAAAAAGAATGACATTGTTTCATCAATAAGCAATAAACTAACAGCTCTGCAATGAATTCACTAATAGCATTTTGTAGAGGCAGATCAATATACCTTATGTACAAAGATCAAAGTGATCAATGTGAAGTCGAAGACTTTCACGGCTGGCATCCATAGATTTTCCTTGGTTTTTTTCCGGGCTGTGAGGCTGTGTTCTGGAATGGTTTCTTTCTGACGTTTCGCCTGCATCTATAGCTGGCATTCTCAGAGAAATACATATATATATTCTCTGAGGATGCCAGCCACAGATGCAGGCGAAACGTCAGAAAGAAACCATTCCAGAACACGGCCTCACAGCCCGGAAAAAAACCAAGGAAAATCTATCAAAGTAATCCATTTACAGGTAAAATGAAATGTAAAGTAACTAAGACCCTATAGATACCTTCGTGCAGCTGTTATAATGAGGTAGCCAAGGTCCACTTCCAGAGCATTCTTGCAAGCTCCCAGGACTATAGTGTGCAAATTTCTAAAGCCCCCTGTTTGGTAGGAAATCAAGAGGGAGGGAATCACTGGTTTGTAAGAACAATATTACGACTTGTCAGAACTGTGTACACATTGTCTTGGATTAACAACAATAAAATTGCAAAACTTCCCCCCATATAGGCAATACTGACCCAAGAAGGTAAAGGGCAGCCGTGACAAAAGAAGTATCACAGATTCTAGTCAACACTTTATTACCTTTTCTTAACTAGTGGCAGAAAAAGTTTGTACAGTTGTCCCTCCATATCTATGGATTTGGTATCCATGGATTTAAGTATTCACAGCTTGAAAATATTCTTAAAAAAATAATAATCCAAAAAGCAAATCTTGATTTTGCCATCTTATATAAGGGACACCATTTTGCTATGCCATTACATATAATGGGACTTGAGTATTCACAGATTCTGGTATCCACGGGAGATCCTGGAACCAAACCCCAGCAAATATGAAGGGACAACTGTACTTAGATAGGTACAGTGGGCCCTTGGTATCCACTGGGGTTTGGTTCAGGAACCTCCGTGGGTACCAAAATCCGTGGATGCTCAAGTCCCATTAAATACAATGGCACAGTAAAATGGTGTCCCTTATATAAAATTGCAAAATAAAGGTTTGGTTTGGGGATTTTAAAAAAATATATTTTCAAGCTGTGGATGGCAAAATCTGTGGATATGGAGGGCTGACTGTAAAGTTATTTGCTACATGGGGAAAATTCATTAGTAATGAATATTTGTAGCATGCACTAAATACAAATCTAGATGTTGAATATTTATTTTCCATCATGGATGCACACATTGGGAAGCAGCTGTTCACACCTATTTCAGAGTTATGTTTAGTTAGAAAGAAACCAGCACTCATGCATTAGAAGTATAAGCATATTCCCCATAAACACAGAGAGTAATCAAGTATTAAAGTATACTCTGACTGTAGTTTCCATGGGTCCAGCAAAGCAAGGTACCTCGATGGTTTATTTCTACTCTACCTTGTAATCTGATCAAAGTTCTTAAAAACAGACTCTCTTACAGTACCTTAAGATAAAGTTTAGATTTGTCCAGAGACAGATGCCACCCACACAATTCCCCCTCCTCACACACACGCACAATGGATGGACTCTAAGGAAAGAGTCAATCTTCACTGTGAGCTTTGGTTCACAAGGGTTTTTTTGGCGGGGTGGGTGGGTGGAAATACAACCCAAATCTTACACATCAATCACAGCGCATATAAAATGGGTACACTGGGAGTAAGAGTAAACCAGCCCCTGGTTTTTCATGTGGACAAAAGCAAGTATTAAGTATTTCAAAATTCATTATGTTGATTCAAAACAACAATCAGATGATATTCAAATTTACTTACTGCCTTCACAATCTTTCAAACAACTGCTGAAGCACATTTTGAAACAACACCAAAGTCTTTGAAATGACCCAGTGGCAATATTCTCAAAAGTACATGAACAATGAAGGGGAAACAATTCAAGTTTATAAACTATACACTATTCTCACTTCCGAGGGAGAGGTTGCATACCAGATCTCCAGCTGTCCTCTACAACATGCTGAATAAGACCTCCAAGGAAGGGAACTCGAACCAATTCTAGATGTTCCAGATTTCGAGCAGAAGCCAAGCCTGTGACCAATGGTACATACTTCAACGAGTTTGTGGGCCCTACAGAAGAAATTTTTCCAAACATTAGCATTTATATGCATAAATGACTAGGTAGCTATAACATAATGGTATCTGCATTCTTTTATGTTTCTGTATGTCCTCAGATGTTGTTAAGACTTCAGATTACAGAAGTTCTAGCCAACACACCTTATGGTGAAGGATTCTGGGACTTGTACCCACAGACACTGGGGACAACTGTGCTAGATGATATCATAAACATGCGTATTCACACAGAAAAACTGATCGCTCACCCACAGTGAGCAGAAAATGCACACACAGACAGTTGCTTCTCCTGACATTGCCATATTTCTATAGCTGAAATACTAAAATACTGTGCTAGATGATATCATAAACATGCGTATTCACAGAGAAAAACTGATCGCTCACCCACAGTGAGCAGAAAATGCACACACAGACAGTTGCTTCTCCTGACATTGCCATATTTCTATAGCTGAAATACTAAAAAAATTATTTTGCTGAAAATACAAAATATATTGGAGAAAATGTCTTTCTTTAATATGAAAGGAAAAGATTCATTCAGAATGTTAAGCACATTTGTAGCAGACAACATAACACAAATGGCAGTTGCCAAAAGTGATACCAAAAGGTGTTATTTCATTCCATTCTTACTAAACCGAATGACTAGCAAAAGAGCAAATAATTAGCTTAACAACTGAATAATGCTGTTATACAAACTTGCTTTAAACACAAAATTAAATTCCTCATTGAGCATTCTTTCTGGACTAGCCCAACCCTCCTTTTTCCAGTATGTGATAAAATTGCCATCTGTCCTTTTACCTGCACAATTTCTCATGACAAAAGTGCGTAAACTGATGCAAAGAAAATCCTTAAAAGGCTGTGGTTTGGTGAGCCTCACCCACTTCAGATACAGGTGCCTCAGCATTGGGATGCAAGGAATGTCAGGGACGTTAACTCCTAAAATATAGGAAATACAAGAGCAAGTCAAGTCCAAAATCCAGTGATTTCAATGGCAAACACTGTAAATAAAATTAAAGGGTTTAATTTTTGCAGAAAGTTCTGCAGCAATCTTAGCACACTGTTACTTCAAAGCAAAGGAAAAATTACTGAAGCTAAAAAAAATCCTTTGGTTCTTAACAACATGAATAATCACTCACTCTATTATGCAGCAAAAAAAGAGAACAAAATGGAATATGCACTTTTAAAATTTCATAGCTTTAAAAAATGTTGAATCCTTTGGTAGTAATTCAGAGAAATACATCACTGCAATGCTTACCTACTAAGTGCAAAGTCTGGATTTTAGCTCCTATTGGTATTTTGAGTTTGTTTTCGGGTGGAATTGGAAAGGCACCATTACGATTACGAAACTTCCCCAGGATATGAACTTGTGGCATGTAAGTCCAAATGGCTTCTACAAGTTCCAAATGGGAAGTCTCAACACCCTACAGAAGGAGAACAGAAACAAGTAAAGGGGAAACTGCATCACCATAAATAAACAAAGGAGCATTTATCCTGTCTTAAATGTTAATAACAGACCAAGAATAATGCTGAATACATGAGCTGTTCAACATTCAATAAAAAAGTAGCAGTACAAGTGAAAGTGATGGTATATTCAGTCATTTGATACACAGAGAGAATTTATTTCTAATGAATATTTGTAGCATTAACTGAATATAAATCTAGGTATCAAATGTTTATTTTTATTGCCTAATGATATATACCCTTTTAAAGATAAATCTCTCTAAGAATAAATGTAGCAATTTTAAACATTAAAAGCATGGGCAATTTTTGCCACAGCTAGACTATTTTGGCATCATTTCAGTACATTTAAGGGCTGAATTTCAGATGAACTTAAAAGTAAAAGAAAACAAAAGCTGAGTAGTCACTGAATTTAAAATTACACTTGATTTAGCTATGAAAAGGAAAGACAAATTTTACTGAACACAAGCATTGAGACACATCATCATCCTGCCATCCCTCCAAATTTAAGAAAGGATGATGGCTAACAAACAGCTATGTACATTTTATGCTTTGAACACAGAACACTTACTAGTAGGTTTGGGCAAGTCTGCAAGGCTTCTAAAACTCCTGGAATACTGAATGCTTCATAGCCACGAACTCTGCGCCTGTCAAGGTGCCTTGGATGAAGCCCATACAGCTGCTCAATGTCTGGCATTTTCTTCAACAAGGTTAGGAAGCTGGAATCTGTGAATCCTGGGAACACAACACATTTTATCTTTTGGGTTATAAGAGATGTCCAGGCATGCAAGTGTGATTAACGCAGTATTTTCAGTTCACAGAAACTAAAATTTTGGGCTCAGCAGAACAGGGGCTGCCGTTTATTTGATCATGTAAACTCTCCATGATTTAGCAAAGCAAAAGAGATGAACAACATGCCTAATTATTTCTATAACTTAGAACTACAGAAAAAATACTCTGTTGTTAAGCTAACAACAAGAACTGGACTACACACAAGAAGAGGGTAAGAGTGATTTGTCAATGTTGAATTGAAACCATAGTACCAAGAAGGGGGAAGTAATAATTCAACATCGGATACCTTTAAATCCTGTGGATTTAAACCAAAAACTAAGAAATTCATTCACACAGAGCCCAGTGAGACTAAAAGTGCTTAGTTTGGGTTAGTTGTTATCCGTCCCTTCACAAGCTTTTTAAAAAAATCACACATGGGGGGGGCTGTTAACTGAGGACATTGTGTTCTCATACATGCACTTATAGCATTCGTCTACTTCTTCAAGATAACAAAGTACAGTTGCCCCTCCGTATCCACGAATTTGGTATCCACAGATTTAAGTATTCACGGCTTGAAAACATTCTTAAAAAATTTGAAGTCAAAGGCTTTCACGGCCGGCATCCATAGATTTTCCTTGTTTTTTTTCCGGGCTGTGAGGCCATGTTCTGGAATAGTTTCCTTCTGATGTTTCGCCTGCATGTGGCTGGCATCTTCAGAGAATGGTTGGGTAGGAGTGTATGTGGAGTTTACAAGCTACTGAAATCCACAAATACCTGGACAACTTCAACAGGAAAGAAGAAGCCTTAAAAGTAAACAAAATCTGGCTCCCAGTTTTGAAGAACAATAGAATCAAAACTCAACATTTACAAAGGAATTCCACCCAGGGACAGGGGGATTTCCAGCAGATAATGGCCCATCAACCAACCATTAGCCAAACAGACACCAACGAGCCTTGCATTTCTATACCCAGAAACTAACCATTCAATTACACAAATTTACATATACTCCCCAACAGGGGGTTCACAGCATATAAACTCCACATACACTCCTACCCAACCATTCTCTGAAGATGCCAGCCACAGATACAGGCGAAACATCAGAAAAAACTCTTCCAGAACACGGTCTCACAGCCTGGAAAAAAAACAAGGAAAATCTATTCTTAAAAAATTATAATCTAAAAAAAGCAAACCTTGATTTTGCCATCTTATATAAAGGACACCCATTTTGTTATGCCATTGCATATAATGGGACTTTAGTATTCGTGGATTTTGGTATCCATGGGGGGTCCTGGAATCAAATCCCAGCGAATATGATGGGACAACTGTACAATCACTGGGTTCATAGCTCATTTAGCCTTTTTGTTTCTCCTTTTATACACCTTCCCCCATTCTGTCTATCACAACTTTCTTCAGCTTTTCTAGTATCACACAATAATATTGTTATAAACTGTGCAATCATTTCAGGCAATCTGAATGTGTGCCTCATCGTTTCTATCTGGTCTTTGTCTACATTAAGTTTGATAATTCTCTTGTTTCTAATTTATTTGTAAAATGCCGAGTATGCATGTGTTGCCTTTTTGCCTACTGTCTCTCATGCTCTTGGGCGTATTTCCTTTTCTACCTTTCATAGTTACAGGCCTCATTTGAATTTTTACTCTCTCTATTTTTTCTTAATAAAAGAATGCAGAAGCACACCCACAAAGCAGCTACCCCTCATCCTGCCTGTATTTCAAAATTATTCACGTATGTATACTGCATAACCAACAGTTTAGGTTTTCATCAAGAACTGTAAGAAATAAAGACCCCTTTATTAAAGGGATGGGTAAAGTCTGAGAGAAACATGGAGGATATACTGAATTTCAATGTTTTAAAAACAGAGCTCCTACTTTGTCTATTTCTTTCCATTGTTATATTGTCTAGATCAGTGCTTCTCAATTTTTCTGTCTTTAGAAACCCTTCATTGATGTCTTTGGCAGAATCTAATGGGCTACAGAAGACTCTGAGATCTAAATTAGGTCTCCATTTTTAAGCTCGGGGTTCAGAAAGACTGGCACACAAACATTAAAACATTTGTTCTATATAAGCACTAGATAATGGCACTGGGAGAAACAGAGAATATGTGTGCACATTCAGAACCATTCATTCCACAACTTTCACTAAAAATCTTTCTTGAAACAATTAATTGTAACAGCTAAACACAGACTAGGTCACAGCACACCACTGTCCCCACTGAGAACAATACTCACCAGTAGGCATGTACTCCCACCATCGGCCTGCACAGAGATCCACCACCTTCACCACTCTTAAGTACAAGGTAACTGCTTCCTTTAACTTTCGTGAGAGGCATTCCATGCACATGATATCCTGCAGGGGAAGGTATCTTTGGGTGGGGAGAGAAATGAAGTAACTCTTCAGATGGTTTACTTCCTCTTCTTTTCTACCAAATAATAATCTATATAGTTCTATACTCATCCATACACAATCCACAGTAGTGAATAAAAGAGGACTGTACAAACAGAGCCATCTAGTACAAAGAAGAGCAATGCAGTACAGCAGTTAAACATACTCACACAATTGTCAGCAGATAATGCAATTGCAACTAACCGGTTTTACAATGTCAGAAAATGTAAGTGGATGCTTTAGCAGAATCTAGAAAATGACTGGGCCTCTCAAACAATATAGGCTTCCCTCTATTTACTTTACAGTCAGGCAAACAGCAGGGAACTCTCTGGGTTCAGGACTCACAACTAGTTTTACACCAAATTCTCATTATTTTAGGGGCTACCTCTTTCATTTAGAAAATTGGGATTTAACGCTACCTCCAGTCAGCATAACTGAATGAAAGACCAAGCTTGTGAAAAGAATCCACTTATACTTCCTAAATCTGCTACCCACAAAACACTTATTATAGTTCTGGATACTACATGGGAGGTTTCTTGATAGGCCTCCAGGATAGAAGAGGAAGACACTTCTACAACGGGAGCAGCACCACCCCCAAGGCAGCTCCATTTGACATGAGAACACTTTTTTTTTGTCTGAGCAGGCAATAGCCATAGCAGGACTTTCCCTGCAGGTTATATCTTATTCCAGATTGTTACTTGCCTTCAATGTTCTTTTTGAAGAAAATAATAATACAGACAATTCAACAGATCAATCAATAACCAAACTGTACTGCATTGTACTGCAAATGCATAGCATCATTTAGTCAGAGACAGTGTTGCCAGGTTTACAAAATAGCAATAGGGGACAGTCAAAATCATGGCATTCAGGGTTGGCAATTGGGAAATAACTGCAGTATTATCAAGTTTGTGGTCTACATAACTACCGGTTAACTTAGCCTTGTATTGCTCTGTAAAATCAACATATTGTCCACATTCATAAATTACATGATGGATACACTTTTTTCTTTATGAAAGGCCCATCCAAAATATAGGATGTTCTGGCTTTGGGCACAATTCAAAGTGGTTTTTGACCTATAAAGCACTATATGGCTTCGATTCAGGTTATTTAAAGACTGTATCTCCCTGTACAAGCCCAGCACAGCTCTAAGATAATCTGGAGAAGCCCTTCTCTGTCCCACCACAAGGGAGAGGGCCTCCTCAGTGGCTGCCCCCAGATTTTGGAACTCCCTCCCCAGAGAGATGGCCCTGTCTTTGTTCTCCTTCCAGCGTCAGGTTAAAACATTTTTATGCTGCCAGGTTTTCACAAACTGACAAGGATTGGGCTTCTAAGGCTGTATGGTGTTGTTTTTAAGATTTTTAAGGGTCTTTATAGAGTTTTTTTAAAAAACATTTTAATATTTTTGATGCTTACTATTTTAATGTAAAATTGTTTAGTTGTTTTTACATTTTATATTTACACTGTTATTTTTGCATATGGATTGTTTTTAACTTGTATTTTTTACATATGTTGTTAGCCGCCTTGAATCCCATTATTAGGGAAAAGGTAGGATATAAATTGAATATTATAATAATAATAATGATGATGATAATAAATGGCATGTAATATCAAAAATAAGAAAACACACATTCTAACTTACCTAAATATATGACAAAGCACTTCATGTGAAAGCTGATTCATATAGTCCTTCAATTCAGCAGCTTTGATACATACGGGACCTTCCCTACTTGTGGAACATACTTTCACATTTTTCCGTCTAGGTCCCATTTTGTGATGTTTGCTGTTTAAAGAAGTCAGTGCTGGCAGGCAGATTCAGTGAAACTGAAAGAGAAAAAGGTAAAATGGAGACAATGTCACTATTCAAGTTAACATATAAAACAAATCAATACAAGATCGGCTACAAATGTGAAATTTAGGAAACAACAATTAAGTTTCAAATATTACCATCTTTCCAGAAAGTTATCACTTATGTGTTTTCTTTCACAAACTCTTTATATAAGAAATAAAGACTGACATCTTCAGGATAGAAGTAGCCCAATATCAAACAGAATTACCTTTTGTATAAAATCCTCAAACAAGTCTGAAGAAAATGTAGCCTAATACACATAAGATGAAGCTATGTGCAAGTAGCTTCTCATCCTGCATGTATACAATGAAACATGTATATGTTCTTTTCACATTCAAATACCAATATGCTCCAGATCAGTGATTCTCAGCTTTTGATCCTAGATGCTTTGCACTTCAATTCCTAAAGTCCCAGTCCAAATATCTGGAAGATCTTGTCTGAGAACTAGTAGTATAGATTAGAGTGCTGAATAGGGATCTGGATGATGTAGGTTCTAGTTCCCACTGGCCATAAATCTCACAGGATGACCTTGAGCTAGTCCCTCTGTCTGTGGGTTATAAATATAATTTACATATTAGGAAAGATGTATACCACAATCATAAGTTCTATAGATTTTGGTGGAAATTTGGTGGGAAACCATTTATAGGATCAAAGAAACAGAATACACAAAGAAAAATACACTGCAAGCATATACCGGTATGTTTCTACTCAGAAGCACTACTGATTTCAATGAGGCTCAATCCCAGGACTACAATCTTACTAGAATCATAGAGCTGGAAGAGACCATAAGGCCCATCTAGTCCAACCCCTGCCATGCAGGAATACACAATCAAATCATTCCCAACAGATGGCCATCCAGCCTCTATTTACAAACCTCCAAAGAAGGAGAGTCCACCACACTCCCAGGCAGTGCATTCCTCTGCCAAACAGCTCTTACAGTCAGGAAGTTCTTCCTAATGTTTAGGTGGAATCTCTCTTCCTGTAATTTGAACCCACTGCTCCATGTCCTAGTCTCTGGAGCAGCAGAAAGCAAACTTGCTCTATCCTCAGTATGACATCCCTTCAAATATTGAAACATGGCTATCATGTCCCCTCTCAACCTTCTCTTCTCCAGACTAAACATACCCAGCTCCCTAAGGTGCTCCTCCTAAGGCATAACGGCTTCCAGACCCACCACCATCCTGGTCACCCTCCTCTGGACATGTTCCAGCTTGTCAATATCCTTCCTGAATTGTGGTGCCCAGAACTGGACACAGTATTCCAGCTGAGGCTTGACCAAAGCAGAATAGAGTGGCCCTAACTCAAAGTACTTGAGGCAAGGACATGTGTGGACACCAAATCACAAGGCAACACTGTTTTTTCCAGAAAAAGTTATATATCTAGGATACTATTCTATACACACTAACTTGGAAGTAAATCCTACTGAACTCAGTGAGACTTAATTCCAAGTAGTCAGTAGAACCAGCTGTTTACTCAAAAACTGTGAATGACCACTGTTAATACAGCAATTTTCACAGATGACACTTTCTGCATTTTAATTACTTTTCACTCTACAGTACTGGTTTACAATCCCCCTCCACTATATCTTTGACTATACACATACCTGAAGCTTAAGATAACCCTCCATCTGATGAAGTGGACTGTAGCCTATAAAACTTTGTCATAACAAATGTCATAGGACTTTATCACACTACACTGTTATAGTGCTCTTATTCTACTTTAACTGCTCTGGCTGCCTGCTGTGGAATTCTGGGCTTTGTAGTTTAGTGAGACCTAAGAGTTCTCTGGCTGAGAAGGGTAAATGCCCCTCCCTAAACTGCAAACCCCGGATTCCACAGGAGGCAGCCAGAGCAAATAAAGTAGAATAGTAACACTATAACAGTGTAGTGTGATAATCTCCTTAATCTTTATAATGCCACAAGACTTGTAGTGCAACACTGTATGTGTCCAATGGATTCAGTGGAATCTGCTACTTGGTAAACAGATGGGATTTTTCTACAACAGACTGATAAATCTACTCTTCTGTTCCTAATCTTACTCTTCCTTTGTTTTTGCTGTCTCTACCAAATGGAACCCATTAATACTATATAACAAAGTATGAATCAAAATGTTCATGCACAGTGAAGGAAAAACAATCTTTAATAAGAAATAATTTGCACACATTTTGAAGATACTTTTTCACTCTTTACCCAAGAAATTCACTGGTTAATGTTTCTTTAAAAAACTGATTCAGGTCATAATGGCCATTAACATTAATGGCTGTATTCATCTCACTATAGTCTTGTGATACCAAGACTCCACAATTATGTTGTTATTATTATTATTATTATTCAGGGATAAACTAGAGAAAACTCTAGCCTGGAGGGACTAGGCAACAAATGGGCACGCTAAAAAAGAAGAGGATTCTCAGTTACAAAACAGACTGCAGGAGAGGAGAGGAAAATATTGTGCTTGTGTTCCTGTTCCTTCCTTCTTTGGATGACATCTAGTTTCTTCTTATCCAGGAAGAACAGGAAGGTGAGGAAACAAACCAACCAACCAACCACCCAGACCAGTGGTTCTTAACCTGTGGTTGGGGCCTCTCAGGGGTCCGCAAAGTTCTCACAAGGGGTCTGCAAAGGCTTGAAGGCTGCTTAGCCCACCTCCTCCTTGCAGTGGAGTAGCCATGTGACAGGAGCCAAGGCTGGCTGGCTTGGCATACGCATTGCCAGACAATCCACTCCAGCCACAAACTTGCAGGAAGAAGCAGAAGAAAAGTCTTCCCTCCCTTTCAGTTCCTCTGAGGGAAGGTTTAATGGATGCTGTAACTGTATTATTATTATTATTATTAGGATTGTTAGTGTTGCTGTTGTTAGTTTTAAATCTTGAGTTAAGTCTTGGGAGCCCATGGCAACAAAAGATATTTAAAGGGGTCAAGAAAAAGGTCAAGAAAAAGGTTCAGGGCCACTGACCCAGACTAAGGCTGTAGCCCTAAGCCCAACGCATTTGGAAGCGTCCCGCTATCAGACACGGGGTTTCTTTCCTCATTGGGGGAAGCAGGCGGTAAACAAGGCCCCAACACTGCAGGCCGGGGCTGCGCGTTAAAACGAGCCACGCGAACAAAAAACAGCCCCTCCAGACTCCTGCTGGAGAGGTTGGAGGGGCTGAGGGGGGGGGAGGCTGGAGGTCAGCCCCGGGTGTGAAAGGGGGTCCCCCCCACGGCGGAGACAGTGCCGGTGACAGCCGGTCAGAGGGTCCCCCGCGCCCCTCCCCCGGTGGAGCGCGAGACACGCGCGCGCGCGCGCACTCCGCCTTCCCCTCCCCCCCCCCGCAGGGTCTCACCTGCCCGGCCGCCCCCGCTTAGTAGGACTGGGATCCGAGAACCATCTCCGGCAGGAGACACTTCCTCCCCAGTTCAACACCGGACACTTCCGCTTCCTGTTCGTCACCGGACACTTCCGGCAACCTTCTTGTCAGTCTGTCTCCCCCAACGCGTCACACACACCTACGCACACATACACTTCCAAGAGACGTGGTAGAAGACGAGCACTACGCGGTACTCACTCCCGGTTCCCATTAGAACGCACTATACTCAAGGCAAGAGCGGAACTGGAAAAGAGTACAAGTTGTTCCTCCTTATTCACGGATTTGATATCCACGGATTTAAGTATTCACGGCTTGAAAATATTCTTTAAAAAAATAATAATCCAAAAAGCAAAGCTTGATTTTGCCATCTTATATAAGGGACACCCTTTTGCTATGCCATAGGCTGGACTGACTATGTGACGAATGTTGCTGTCCTTGAGCAAGCAGGGATCACCAGCATTGAGGCCATGATATTGGGAACACAGCTGTGCTGGGCAGGGAGCGTTTCTAGGATGGAGGACCATTGCCTCCCAAAAATAGTACTGTACTCTACGGTGAACTCGCCACGGGTCAGCGTAAGAGGGGCGCTCCAAAAAAGCGATACAAGGACTCCCTGAAACAACATCTCAGGCTTGGCCAAATTGATCACCAACAATGGTCTGCCCTGGCCTCACATCGGGAGGCATGGAGACGCACTATCCACAATGCTGCAGCCTTATTTGAGGGCTCATGCCGAACAACTCTTGAAGAGAAATGACAACGCAGAAAGAATCACAACCCAGAAACATTACCCAAGGAGACCTTCTGCTGTGCTTTCTGCAACCGGACTTGTTTATCTTGGATTGGCCTTTTTAGTCACCAGCGCACTTGCAGAAAGCGCAGGATGAGTCCTTCCTGAATCTTTGTTTGCAAAGAAAAGCCAGAGAGAGAAAGAGAGAGCACATAATGGGACTTGAGTATTCACGGATTTGGATATCCACAGGGGGTCCTGGAACCAAACCCCAGCGAATATATTATTCCAGCCCCCACCCAAAGGAGAACTGTATTCATCTCACTATAGTCTTGTGATACCTTTAAACCTATAGGATTTATTATAGTATCACCTTTCACTGGCTAGAGATATATTGTACTCGTCACTGAACAAGCAGAAATTGGAGTTTGCTTTTTTCTCACTACCGTGCTGCGAATTATCGTTTGATCTCACAATGTCTTTCTTGAAAACCAACAGTATCAGTATGGAACCCTGGGATGTGTAGTTTTTGTAAGGTCTCTATTGCCTTCTCTGCCAGAGTGCTGGTGCCTCACAAAACTACAAATCCCAGGATTCCATTGGCACATAATACAGTTTCAAACTGGATTATTTATGTAGTGTGGATTTGGCCTAAGGAAGCCTTTTAAAAGCGTATGATTTCTGCCTGCCTGTCGCACCATGTTTCAATAAAGAGGAGTCTTGCCTTTTTCTCTCCTATTGTTCCCTTGTTTCTTTTAATCCTCTGTAGTTAGCTTTCTTTAAAAATCTGAAGCAAAGGACACCATATTTTGAGAAAGTTGCAGCAGTAGGCAGCCTGCGCAATTTTACAGTCCTGCATTTTTAATCTTAAACAACAGGTACAAAAAAATTCATCCGGTGAAACTTCCCAGGTAAATCTGAGATATGATTCTTATCCTAAAGCACCAGTTGCAATAATATTGAGGAGATAACACTCAAGGAGAGATTTTCCTTGGTTTTTCCCCAGGCTGTGAGGCCATGTTCTGGAAGAGTTTCTTTCTGACGTTTCGCCTGCATCTGTGGCTGGCATCTTCTGTGATCTTCCCTGATGCAGGCAAAATGTCAGAAAGAAACTCTTCCAGAACACGGCCTCACAGCCCAGAAAAAAACCCAAGAAAAATCAATGGATGTTGGCCGTGAAAGCCTTTGGGCTTGAAGGGAGGGTCAACATCAGTGGTTCTTACCCTGTGGTCTGTGGCCATGGTTAGGCAATCCAGTCGTAAGCAAATGACATTTTGTTCTTGCTCAGAAGCACCTTTTAACCTTTATTGTTGTTTTTGTTAATTGCTGCAAAATTTGATTTTTTGTCTTTTGAACCATTCAATCTGCTCCAGCCACAAACTTGTAGGAAGAAGCAAGAGAAAAGTCTTTCCCCCACCTCCAGTGCCTCTGAGAGAAGGTTTAATGGATGGTGTAATTGTATCATCATCATCATCATCATCAGGTATTATTATCAGATGGTGTTGTTGTTTTAAATCTTGAGTTAAGTCTTGGGAGCCCATGGCAACAAAAGATATTTAAAGGGAGTTCTGGGTAAAGCAAAGGGCCACACTACAGAAATAATCCAATTTGAAACCAGATTATTTGCCACGGCCATTTCCTGTGGAATTTTAGGATTTGTAGTTTGGTGAGGTATCAACCCTCTTTGACATAGAAGGATAACGACCTTGGGAAACTACAAACCCCAGGATTGTATAGGAAGGAGCCAGGGCAACTAATCCAGTTTGAAACTGGATTATTTGTGAAGTTTTTCCTTCACAGCATTTTTTCGGGGCTGTGAGGCCGTGTTCTGGAAGAGTTGACATTTCGGCTGGCATCTTCAGAGAATGGTTGGGTAGGAGTGTGTGTGGAGTTTATATGCTGTGAAGCGTGATTAGGCCAAGGTTAAGAACCACTGGCCTACACCAAACCCTATTTTACTATTATTATTTGTTTGCACAACTTCCCTTCCCCCGGTTATAAAGGAACAAATCCGCCTGCCGCTACCACTCCCCGGCTAGCCCCGCACATGGACGGGAGTTGCGCGGACGGGGAAGCGGAAGCCCCCTTGGGGCGCCATGACGACCGTACCCGCTACGCCCATCCTCCCGCTTGAGAAAATGGCGGCCGCTCGACTCCTGCTCCGCGCCAGCCTGCGACCCTGGAGGACGTCCTCGTCCTCGTCGTCCATGCCGGTGTCCCCTTGGCGGCCTGGCCTCCGCGGGCTAGCCTCGGCCGAGTCCGAGTCGGAGTTCGTGTCCGTGGAGCGGCGCGGGGCGTCGGGGCGGGTGGCGGTGGTGCGGCTGCGGCGCCCGGAGGCGCTGAACGCGCTGTGCGAGGAGCTGATGGGCGAGCTGGGCCGGGTGCTGGAGGCGCTGGAGGGGGACCCGGCGGTGGGCGCCATCGTCCTGACGGGCAGCGAGCGGGCCTTCGCGGCCGGCGCCGACATCAAGGAGATGCAGGCGCGCACCTTCCAGCAGTGCTACGGCGGGGCCTTCCTGGCCCACTGGGACCGGGTGGCGCGCCTCCGCAAGCCGGTCATCGCGGCCGTCAACGGCTTCGCCTTGGGCGGCGGCTGCGAGCTGGCCATGATGTGCGACGTGATCTACGCCGGCGAGAAGGCCCAGTTCGGGCAGCCCGAGATCCTGCTGGGCACCCTGCCCGGCGCCGGCGGCACCCAGCGCCTCACCCGGGCCGTGGGCAAGTCCCTAGCCATGGAGATGGTGCTGAGCGGGCGGCGGATCTCGGCCCAGGAGGCCCTGGCGGCCGGGCTGGTCAGCGGGGTCTTCCCGGTGGAGAAGGTGCTGGACGAGGCCGTGGCGCTGGGCGAGAGGATCGCCCGCAACTCCAAGCTGGTGACGGCCATGGCCAAGGAGGCCGTCAACGCCGCCTTCGAGATGAGCCTGGCCGAGGGCAACAAGCTGGAGAAGAAGCTCTTCTACGCCACCTTCGCCACCGAAGACCGCAAGGAGGGGATGGACGCCTTCGTGGAGAAGAGAGAGGCCCACTTCAAAGACAACTGAGGTGCCACCTAGGAGACCCACCCATGGCCTGGCCTCGGGGGACTCTGGCTACCTGCAGAGGTGGCCACTTTGGGTTCCCCCACTGGGTCCCAAGAGGCCCTTTTGCAGTGAGTGGGGAGCTTCTATGGGCTCTTCTCAAAGTGCTGCCTCCTCTGGGCCAGGAACTGGAGGGGGCTCTTGGGTGCCCTGCCTAATGATTTGTAAAGGCAGTAATTGGAGATTATGGGCCTTCCTAAATTCCCTTTAAAACAATGTTTTGTGAATTGCCCCACCTGAAGATGGCTTGGATTGCAGAGCTATTGTGCCTTCCCTATGCCTTTGTTTGACTCTAATAAATGACGCTGATCACAATGCAAGATGTAGGGATATTTTGGGTTTGCGCACACATGTCCTCTGAGCTGTAACCTCTCCCAACTAGCTCAGAGTTGGGAGCCTTGTGGCTGAAGAGCGGAGTATAAATAACTAATAAAACAACAACAACAACAAAGAGCAAACAATATTCTATTCCCAAATTGGAGTTTGTCCAGGAAGATGTATTGATACTGTCCCCTGCCTACGCTGCTAGCTATATGCTTTGGCAGGTTTGTGGGTGTGATTGTCTTCTGGTGTTATTTGTTCCAGAGCCACATATGGATTGTGTGTCACCAGGAGAGTCCTGCTGCTTTGGTGTTGTGTCTAACCTGTTGCCTTTACTGATGGTCAAGAGAGCAGGACAAGTCTTATGTGGTTATACACATTTAAGAAGTCCATGAGATCAAGCTTGTAGCCAAAAATGCTTTTGGGAAAGGTTTAAGGGTATGTTGGTGAGGGGGTGCTTCTGAACTCAGTGCAAAAGAAATGTGAATTAGCTTCATGATTGTAAATTAATTTCTTTAATAAAAATCACACCATTTTAAACAAGGTTGTGCACCCCTTACCCACCTTCTCTCTAACAATGAAATCCTATACAAGCTAGTCAGGAGTAAGTTTCAGTGTGGTCAATAGAGCTTATTCCCAAGTAGGTGTGTTCAATGTTGCAGCATATATTGCTGCTGCATGTGTAGCAGAACTAGAGTCTCTTATTTTTCTGTCCCTTAGAGTTTACTGGTCCCAAATTGAGCTTGTTCCCCCCCCCCCATTTTCCACTTGTAATTCAAAATAGCATTTTTTTAAAATAAGTGAAGTTCAAAAAAAGGCAGAGGGACACTACCTGGTGGTCAGTGAGAATCACAACTAAAGATAGTTTTCAGTTCCCAGAAGTTCACTGTGTCCATTTCAACTTTCCTATGTTTCTTCCCTGGAAGAGAAGGGGGGATTGTGCAACCCTTCAAATGTTGAACTGCAGTTCCCAGAATTCCTCACTACTAGCTATGCCATCTGGCAGACCACACAATTCCCACCTTTGGTCTGTGGTTTGCTGTTACCATTGCTGGGTTGCTTGGTATGGTTTTTGAGGAATTAGGGGTCAAGCAGAAAAGGAGAAACTGCCATATTTGAAGTGATTCTTGCCCATCCTTTGTCAGAAGCCACTACTGTGTTGTAATCACTGGATTTAGTTCTAAGATAATTTTGTTGGATAACTTTTGTTATGCACGTTTCCCACCCAAACCTATTTCCTCAGTTTTTAGGCCACTGTGCATGACATGAAAGAGAATTCAGTAGTTACTAGACAGGAAAAACTCCTCTGGCGTAAGGGAATTTTAATAGATGAGGAAGAATGAAAGTAAGAGTGAGTTTGTTATAGTCAAATCTGTTTACGGACTCAGATTGAAATTCTGTACACGTTAACCTGGGAATAAGTCCCATTGAACTCAGTGGGATTTACTTCTGAGTAGACATGCACAGGATTGCATAATTATACCTTCATTTCACCCTTGCAATTTAAAGATGCATTTGTTAACCACTATGGTTTATGAGTTCCAGTTGTGGATAGACATTGTCTCTTGAGAACAAAGAGATTAGAATTACAAGTAAATCTGAATATTTTTAAAATCCATAAATTCAGTGTGAGTGAACGCTTCATACTGTCTGTATCAGATATTACTTGGCTTTTATATATAGCTTTTCTTCTTGCTTCTGTTTATTTGACATCAGATCAATGCACTTCTAAAGCAAGGATGGGAAGCACATAGCTCACAGGTTGGATGAGAGCTATAGGGGTTCTCCACATGGCTTTCCAGCTTCTCTCTTGAGTCCCTACCAACACCCAGCAGCTGTGTTGGTGTTGTTGGTGCCAACATCAAAATGTCTTGAGATATATTTTACTGGGACAATTTTTTTTTTTACCCACACATTTGTACTAAATTTGCCTTCTGAGGTGTAAAAGGCAGTCTACTCACTGTTGATTTGGGTGTGTGCACGCACATGTGTGCATGCATGTATTCATGCTAGTAAAAGAGAATAGACTAAATAACCTTTAATTCAATTTATTGAGGCAAGGCAACAGATATTTGGAACCAGGGAATTTGGACACACTATTGGGCCAAAAATGTTACAAAGATCTTGTTCTTTTTGGTCTGATCCATTATGCTTAGCCTCTGTTCTTCTGCAACTTAGCCTAAGGAAGAAGAAAAAAGAATTACAAATACTTCTCAAAGCAGCAATTTTCAAAATCTGGAAGATTCACTGAGTACCAGGCAAAAATGTAGATGTACCAAAAGAAGAAAGCTGGTATTCGGGGGGGGGGGATTAAACTACTGGAAAAAAATACAGCTCTTTATGGCTCATCAGAAATTGTTAAGAAGTCTGATATTTTGATGAGAAATTCTACATTAATTTATGCTTTCAGATACTTTGTTCTGAAAGTATCTGAAGGCAAATGAAGGCTTAGCAGCAAAAAGAAAGTACAGTATTGCTATATGGATGTAATCATTATTGGACCCAGTGGGAGTAAATATACTTGGGCTTGTGTTGTTTAGATTCAAATTTTCTCTTTTTCATAGGGGTTGTCTAAACAGTGAAAATACTCCACATGGAATGAGAGCAGAATCCTACCTGTCTTAATGGCATTCCCCATCGTTTCGCTGTATTGAGAAGGAGGGGGGTCCAAAATGTCAAAAACTCTGCAGGGAAAGCCTTTGTGGCTTTTCTCAGAATTTTTAAAAAAAACATCAAGAGGAATGTGCATTCCTGCTCATTGGGACAAGTAATTCGATATGAGTCGCTTTCCCATAGGAGAGGAAGCACAAAGCTGATTGGCCAGGTGATGGTGGGGGTAGGGCTTGCTAACAAGGCAAGTGCCTGCTGTAGCCGTGTTAGATTTTTGCCTTAGGAAGCAAGTGCTAAGGCGATAAACTGGGGCATGGTTTTCTGTTGTTGTTGTTGTTGTTTTCCTATTTTTGGCTTTCCTGTTAAAATGAAAAATCTCTATCGCAATTTGGGCATTTTTAAAAAAAAAGTTCAGCAGTGGCAAATTGATGTAAGTACAAATGAGTATAAATCACTTGTGGCTGCCATCTTGCATGTGAAGCTTATGGGGGCAAAAATGTTAAGACAAGCAGCTGCTGTGAAATGCCATTACTGCAGGACACTCCATTTTGTGGGAGGCTCGTATAGACAAGCCCCTAGAAATATGACTTCCATGGGCAGATTGTTAGATGGAACTAAAATGAAAAATCTGGCTTCCTGCCGGTCACAATCAGTAGATTTGCAGGACATCTTCAGGGACAGAATTGTTTCAGTGTAGAAATAGACTAGAGCCAGCATGGTGTAGTGGTTTGATAGCTGGATACTGGGAGACCAAGGTTTGAATCCCTGCTTGGCTGTGGAAACCTACCGGGTGGCCTTGGGCAAGTCATGCTTTTTCAGCCTCAGAGGCAGTCAAGGGCAAACCCCTTCTGAACAAATTCCGCCAAGAAAACCGCATTAGGGTCACTGTAAGTCAGAAATGACTTAAAGGCACACATCAGCAACTGAAATGCCAACATATAGAATAGGACATACCTATTTGTTGCATTGTCCATGTTTGCGTATGCCAATTAGTTTTCCGGTTTTCCTGTAACAACAGAGCGGTTTGTATGAATGGCTGGCTGCTGGGCTTCTGGTATTATGAGAACGTAGTATACCGTACAGAGCTCTTTTGACCATAGCAAATTACATGTAGGAAGTGGTTGAGAACTTTATTTCAAATATTTCTACCTCCAATATTTGGCCATATGGTCTCTAAAGCAGTTTACAGTTCATTATTCAAAACAAGCATGAAATAAGAGACTGTCACTAAGAGACAACTGGATGTAAATTTCCACACTAAGCAGTGCAAAATATAACCTAAGAGCTAACAAGGAGGTGGGAATAGGGGAAGAGATCTCACTAAATGTAGCCTCAAAAAACACAGTTTTTATCTGGTGGCAAAATGCTGGCATGATAACTAGGGATTAGATATAGGCCAGAAGCTTGATACACAGTGTGCTATATAAAGTACCTACTCTTTAGAGCAGGGGTAGGGGTCATGTGACCCTCCAGATATTTTTGGATAGCAACTCCCAGCAGTCTTAGTAGTCCAACAACACTTGAAAGTCCACAAGATTCCAACTCCTTCTGTAGAGGATATGGGTGCTAGACAATTTCCTGTGCGTGAGCCACAGTCACGCCAGAGTCCAATGAGGCTGAGAAATGCCACAGCATCACTCCCCCCCCACACACAAACTGTGTTATATGTGGAACTCATCACATTGCACGGCCATGGCCAAGAGGCATGGTAGATCTAGGACTTGGGAGGTGGCACAAGGGGCTGGAAGGAGATAACTAAAATGGACCAAGGAGTGGATTACTCTTAATAGTATTTGGGAAGGCAATGAAGCAACAGCATTTACTGAAAAGATAATGTACTGGAGAACCTAGCAGCACTCTTTGGATATTGGGATAGACTCCCGTTGTATGATAGTTTAGACAATCCAACAGTAATAGACATGGAAGCAGACATGTTGCTGACCAATGGTATCCAACAAGAGGTGTCTTATCTGCCATGCTTATCACAAAGTTGCCCTTTCCAAAGGTCTCTGGGCAGAACTAACTACAGGTATGAGAGTCCCCGGTGCAAAAATCTCTGAGGGAGGCTTTTCCTCTGTCAGTGGGTCCTGGTGAACATAGCAATAGCATTGATATTTCTGTACCGCTTATCAGTGCAAAGCACTCCCTAAGCAGTTTACAACGTGTTAGCTAATTGCACCCAACAAGCTGGGTACTCATTTTACCGACCTACGGAAGGATGGAAGACTGAGTCAACCTTGGAGCCCTCTGGGATAGAACTCACAACCTTGTGGCTGCAGTACTGGCATTTTAACCACTGCACCATCAGGACTCCTGTGAGAGGAATGGCAGTGCTCAGCAGCTTGGGGTGGACAGCTCTAGCCAGTGTTCTAATTCCCCACAAAGCCACAGAGTGACGCTGTTGTATAAAATTAAAACAAGTAGATCCAACTGCCTGGCACTACTCGGAGTGCCACGTCAGAAGGTATTTTTCAGGGGTAGGGGTACAGGGTAGGAGGTAGGCATAGGTCTGGCCAAAGTGAGAGCCTGGGCAGGTGTTTCACCAGCCATGTGTCTGGGCTAGATCTGGGAAAGAACCAGGCATTATGGGGACATGTGGGACTACCAACTGCCCTTCAGTTTTTGTTTTGTTTTCAATGAAGCAGCATAGGTCAGCGCAGCAGGCACGTGATGACTATCAGTTGTCTTAAAGTTACCCCCTTTTCATGTTGAACTTACCAAATTTTTGCACACAAGAGGCATGTATTGGCATAGTCCTCACCATCAGTGCCACAAACAGGTTTATATATTTTTGGGCAGGCTGCCTCCGAGCCCTTTCGTGGTGGCGGGTACTTACTGCAGTCAACCTATAAATACATTCCAGATGTAAATAAATGCAGTTTAGGGGACATTAACTTTGAGCAGGCTCAGCCTATGCTAACCAGCTACAGCAAGCTGGGAGCCATAAGAACTTGTAGAGACCTTTCCTTCCCCCCTCCTGCTTTCCCATCCCCTGTTTCATTGGGACCTATGCAATCTTGGGGGTTGTACAAGAGCCAGAGCAGAGGAAAGCTTTTTCTCCACTTCTTTTTGCCCCACTCTGTTCCCATTAGATGCCAAAGAACTGGCAGGAGACAATGAACAGAGGACCCAAGCCATGGTTTAGTCTAGATCTTTAGTAATGACTTCAGTACTCTGACTGCTAGTCTAAGATAGTTGCCCTTCCCTTCCCTTTGCTTCCCTTCCCCCTTTTGGTAATATAGTAGCCTTGGGATGCTCAAGCAATGGACATGCTAGCTTGGTATGTGAGGAGGTTTGATGTGTGTGTGTGTTCTCCAGATGTCATATTGCATGAAGTTCTAAATAATGAAGGTCTTTACCCTCAGTAAGGACCCCTCTCTGCTGGGCAACATCACCACTGTATACACTGTTATTGCCACTCTTGTTAGCTAAAACATAATGGTCTGCACTCTGCTACAACTTTCATTCATCAGCCGCTTCACATACACTCCTATGGCCATATCATGGCTGGTGGAGAGTGGAGAGGAATCTGGCTATGATCCTATAGCCAGACAGAGCCTGACAATGCCTTCTGTCAAGATCTGCTGGGATCCTTCAGAGGTCTGTGCTGTTGCAGTGGCAGAGTGAGTTGTGGGGGGAACTTTGGTTAATGCAGAGAGAGGAAGGGAATACCAGCCTCCGCAACAACCCCTAAAAATACACAGCAATTGTAAGGTGGAATTACACTTGTCTACAGTCAGCCCTCTGTATCCACAGATTCTTTATCCATGGATTCAACCAACCACAGCTTGAAAATATTTTTTTAAAAAAAATCAAAAAGCAAACCTTGCTGTTTACCATTTTATATAAGGGATGCCATTTTCCTATGCCATTGTGTATGATGTGACTTGAGTATCCACAGATTTTGGTATTCATAGGGGGTTTAGGAACCAAACCCCAGCAGATACTGAGGGCCCACTGTATATCACTAATAGGATGATGGCCAAAATATGGAATACAGTGGGACAGAAAGTGCTGTTTCCTGTAACACTGAAATAGGAAATGCTGGTTTTGTATCATCTGCTGTACTGCTCTTGAGCATCATGCTTATGCAGTAAACAGAGCAAGCTGTTCCTTCATCTGAATTATTAAAATAGGTGAATGGATTGTGTTATCTTCATAATTTGGGATGGGCTATTTTTACTCCACTATTTCCAATTAAATGGAACGGTTCCTCTAAGATCAATGCACTCTTTCAGACCAGTGTACAGCATGCAGCCAGTAAAAGTGGCCATTGTAAGGTGGATGGAAAGGGGAAGCAGCAAACAGAGGGAAGGGAGAATTTGCATACCCTCCATTCTAAAGGCAATGAAGCCAGCATGAAGCCAAGTAAGTCTGGACAAACTGTTGCCTCTAAGAATTTGTGGTAGACAGAATTAGTCATGAAGAGAGGAGTTGAACCTGTGAGTTGGCTGTATAAGTTCAGGCTAGAGCAGAGGTGGGAATCACGTGGTCCTCCAGAGGCTGCAAGTTGATTATGTTGGCTAGAAGCTGATAAAAACTGCAGTCCAAAAATCATGGCCCCCACATCCTGAAGTGGGCCCCCAGGCCAGGATCTTTGGTGGGCCCCCTACCTACTTCTAAGGTTCAGGGCAGCGAGATGCTCTATAGGATTTAGGATAAAAATTAAACTAAATCAGTTTAAATGATGAGACCGAAGTAATATTTATATTTTTTTAAAAAAAAAAAACCCTAAATGGATTTACATAATAAAAACTTACAATAATATAGAATCATAGAGCTGGAAGAGACATGAGGGCCATCCAGTCCAACCCCCTGCCATGCAGGAATACACAATCAAATCATTCCCAACAGATGGCCATTCAGCCTCTGGAGATTTTCAGACCGCGTTTTACCGTGGCTCATGCGGGAGGAGCTTCTGGGACAGGGACGGCGGTCTTGTGCGGCAGAGGGTTGTTTTTGGATGCCGCCGTCCCTCTCCCGAAACCATCCGTGTCACTTCCGTGAAGCTTCGGAAGCCGCAGAGCCATATTTTAATCACGGGCAACCTCCGTGATTAAAATATGGCTCTGCGGCTTCCGAAACTTCACGGAAGTGACACGGATGGTTTCGGGAGAGGAACGGCGGCGCCCGAAAACGACCCTCTGCTGCGCAAGACCGCCGTCCCTCTCCCAGAAGCTCCTCCCGCATGAGCCACGGTAAAACGCGGTCTGAAAATCTCCTCTGTTTAAAAACCTCCAAAGAAGGAGACTCCACCACACTCGGAGGCAGTGCATTCCACTGCTGAACAGCTCTTACTATCAGAAAGTTCTTCCTAATGTTTACAGCTGGAATCTCTTTTCCTGTAGTTTGAACCCATTGCTCCATGGATGGAGATTTCCACACTACACTGTTATAGTGTTACTATTCCACTTTAACTGCTCTGGCTTCCTCCTGTGGAACTCTGGGGTTTGTAGTTTAGTGGGGCCTAAGAGCTCCCTGGCTGAGAGTTGTAAATGCCTCTCCCTAAACTGCAAATCCCAGGATTCCACAGGAGGCAGCCACAGCAATAAAGTAGAATAGTAACACTATAACAGTGTAGTGTGGAAATCTCCTATGTCCTAGTCTCTGGAGCAGCAGAAAACAAGCTTGCTCCATCCTCAGTATGACTTCCATTCAAATATTGAAACATGGCTATCATGTCACCTCTCAACCTTCTCTTCTCCAGACTAAACATGCCCAGTTCCCTAAGCCACTCCCCATAGGACACAATGGCTTCCAGGCCTCCCACCATCCTGGTCACCCTCCTCTGCACACATTCCAGCTTGTCAATATCCTTCCTGAATTGTGGTGCCCAGAAGTGGATACAGTATTCTAGGTGAAGACTGACCAAAGCAGAATACAGTGGCACTATTACTTCCCTTGATCTAGACACTATATTCCTATTAATGCAGCCTAGAATTGCATTGGCTTTTTTAGCTGCTGCATCACACTGCTGACTCATGTTCAGCTTGTGGTCTACTAAGACTCCTAGATCCTTTGTGCATGTATTGCCCTCAAGCCATGTGTCACCCATACTATATCAGTGCATTTCATTTTTACTGCCCAAGTGTAGTATCCTGCATTTCTCCCTGTTGAAATTCATTTTGTTAGAAAGCTCAGCTTTCTAATCTGTTGAGATCATTTTGGATTCTCATCCTGTCCTCTGGGTTATTAGCTACCCCTCCTAATTTGGTGTCATCTGCAAATTTGATAAGTATGCCCCTAATTCCCTCATCCAAGTCGTTGATAAAGATGTTGAATAGCACTGAGCCCAGGACAGAACCCTGTGGCACCCCATTGGTCATTTCTCTCCAGGACGAAGAGGATCCATTGGTGACTACCCTTAGGGTTTGGTCAGTCAACCGATTACAAATCCACCTAACAGTTGCACTGTCTAGCCTGCATGTTACTAACTTTTTTGCAAGAATATCATGGGGGACCTTGTCAAAAGCCTTACTGAAATCAAGATACACTACATCCACTGTGTTCCCTTCATCTATCAAGTTTGTAACTCTATCAAAAAAAGAGATGATATTAGTCTGGCACGACTTGTTTTTGAGAAATCCATGTTGACTTTTAGTGGTCACGGCATTCCTTTCTAAGTGCTTACAGACTGTCTGTTTAATGATCTGCTCTAGAATTTTCTCTAGTATTGATGTCAGGCTGACTGTGCGATAATTATTTGGGTCTTCTTTTTTTCCCCTTTTAAAGACGGGAACAACATTTGCTCTCTTCCAGTCTGCTGGGACCTCTCCTGTTCTCCGGGATTTCTCAAAGATTATTGATAAGATTACTTCTTGCCAGTTCTTTTAATACCCTTGGATGAAGTTCATCTGGCCCTGGAGACTTCAACTCATTTATTCTGGCCAGGTATTACTGAACTACCTCTTTACCAATTCTATGCTGTATTTTCCCTACTGCATCATCTGCTCCATCTTCCCCAGGTTGAGCACTGTTCCCCCTTTGGGAGAAGACTGAAGCAAAGAAGGTGTTAAGTAGTTCTGCCTTTTCTCTGTCCCCTGTTAGCCTTTCACCATCTTCTCCCTGCAGTGGCCCTACCATTTCCTTGTTCTTCCTTTTGCTATGGACATACCCCCGAAAAAGCCCTTTTTATTGTTTTTAACCTCTCTAGCAAGCCTGAGCTCCAGCTGAGCTTTGGCTTTTCTGACTTTCTCCTTATATGAGTTGGCTATTTGTTTGAATTCTTCTTTGGTGATTTCCCCCTTTTTCCATTTCTTGTACATGTCCTTTTAACATTTTAGCTCTGTTGAGAGTTCTTTTGACATCCATTCTGGTTTCTTTAGACACCTCCCCTTCTTACCACGCTGGACCCTTCTTCTAATCCCAGCCCCCCAGACTAGATCCCTGTCAGCCCCCCGCTTGTGGGAGCATGCCAAAAATATGTAGGGGGCACTTTATTTATACGAATAAAGGTTCGTATGATTGCTCCTCCACATGCTGAAACAAAATATGATTTTTTAATTTCATTTTTTTTACAAAATCCCTTTTCTTTGGCAAGAGGTTTTTTTTTAATGTATAGGGCATATTTGAAGTGGGGAAGTATTCATTCATCTGACTCTCCACCCTTGCAGTTCGACATAGTGTTGCCCAAAGTGTTGAGCTCAGAATGCTGCTGTAGCTATCCTGTAAGCCTGTCAGTACTTGAATCTACATATACCTGTAGATTCCAGGTGGATTTGACATTTCAAAAAGCTCCTTTGGAACTCACTCTAGAAATCTTTTAAATAAATAAAATTGATATGACTTTTAAAGGACATTAAACTCTCATTGCATATTAAGAAATTGTTCACATTTCTTTCAGTATAAAGGTTCTTGCTTCCATAGGAATTGTACTTTGATTTCAAATTAAATAAGAATGATACTTACGCATTCTCCTTTAAAAGCTAGATCTATGTTGGCTCCATTTCTAGAAAGAGAGGCTGGAGTTAGTTAAGAGACTGACCAAATGTGTGAGGCATTTAGAAAGGAAGCATATAGTACTGGCAGCATGCAGTCTAACAGTATGCAGTCCTATGCATTTACTTTCAGAGGTAGGTCCCTAGATGTCTAGCGTGGCTTACTCCCAGGTAAATATGCACAGGTTAGCATCTAAAAATGCTGAATGTAATCACTGCTGGCCTTGAAACACTCCCTCTGCCCTCTAACAGAGGAGCAGTTGGTGGACCTGTTATGTTATTGGACTGCAACTTCTATCATCCCCTACTATTGGTTCCTTTGTTAGGGCTGCTGGAAATCACAGTCCAACAATATCTAGAGGGCCACAAGTTGCCCAGTCCCAATCTACATGAAATAAAATCCAAACAATTTTTAAGAACGAATTCAGAAGAACACATTTCAACCTCTGCATTAGCATTGTTCTTTCAGTTGTTTCACTGTTTTGCAGTGTATTTCCAGATGCAGCTTTTGTAATGCAATTGTCCTGCCTCAGTCATGGATGTCCAGATGACATCATCTTCAGTTTCTAACTGTTGTCTTTTCTTTAACTAAGGTTTTTTTTTCTTACTGGGAAAGAAAATCTGTCAAGGAGGAAGAAAAAAAAATATAGCTGCGTACTATCTACTGATTTGCTTGGGAAAAACCTCAGTCTCAGCCATCCACCATAAAACTGGATAGCATTTTGCTAAGGTCATTTATTAAGATTGCCAAATTTCATGGTCTGGGCCTGACTCTCCAGTTTACCTGGGTCATCTCCAAGCAGGAAACAAGGGTGCAAATTCTCCACTTTTGGTGGGTTCAGCTCCAGCAGGAGGAAAGTGGTTGTGTGCAAATCTCCAGCTCAGCTACTAGAGAGGCACCTTGCTACAATTTTGCCAGGATACGTTGAATTTGTTGCGGAAACTTGTAGGATTCTATGTATTTGCTTATTTAGCTTTGTCCTTCCCTCAGTTGTTGCGGTGCCAGAACTCACCCTCTGCTCAGCTCTGCATCCATCTTCTGGCTAGAAGCAAGTTGGTTAGATCAAATGTTCCTTATCCTTTCTCCTTAGGTGAGTGAGAAGGAAGAATCTTCTCATTTCATCTTGATGTGGGAATAGCCCCTTTAGCCAAGTCTAGCTTTCCAAACAGGAATATATGTTGTGTGTGAGAGAAAAAGGAGGGGGGAGTTTGAATGACAAGCTATGAGCAACTGTGGTTGGTATTTAATGCATAACCCTTAATGACCTCACCAGCGACCATCCTTGAGTCTCAGGTTTTGGCCCAGAAACCTCAGGGTCTTGGATGATCCTGAACTGGCAACCCTATCATTTATGATATTCTGCTTTTAAGTTTGTGTAGTGCAAAAATGTTTTAGTCAGATAATCTTGTCTTTGGGTAGATGTAAGCCTTCTGGTATTACCTGCCCTGACAGCCCCACCCTTCCAATAATTCACCAATTGTTTATATTTCATAAATTGGCTTATTTATTGATGCTTCACGAGGTTAGCAGTAGAACCAGAGTTCCCCAGAAATAGGGATTTCATGAAGGTTTGCTCAAAACCTAACAAAGAGGTCTTTCCAAATTCCCAAAATACATGCCCAGGTAGTAATTATGCGGGCAGTGAGTTAGGGTGGAAATGTGCTAATTCTCCCGGACACACCTGGAAATAAGTCATTCACTAATTCAATCAAGTGACCAGAAAACTTCTTACTCTGCAAAATGGTTTTCCTTTGCACCCCTCTCCTTGACAACAGAAGGTTGCCTGATGCCCATCAATCTTAATGCCTCAGCCATTAGTGATCATTGACATAGCTAGAGCTTCCATTGCCTAACTGTGGGAAACTCCATCTAACACTGTATTCCACTCATTACACCCCTTAAGGGCAAATATTGGGTATAAATATTGCCCCAAAACACAGTCAAAGTGTTCATAGCACACAACCTTCATAACTCCCATCACTCTGTCCATCTGCTGTGTGATCCTCAGAGCTCCATATGAGTATCTTCTGCTACATGAATATTTGTTCTTCAGACAGGTATAGTATAACGCATAATCCAAAACCCTACTCCTCTATCCCAAATCTTCCTACTTTCTTTGACAGCCTTTTGTGATTGCTTGAAGCCTGAGTGTCGGTGTGAATGCTTCCAAAATTATTTTTCAATAAAAAAAAACATTTGTGAGTCTTGTCAGTTAGTACATAGATCAAAAGGTCCCATAGTTTCCCAGCCTCTTGTTACCATGTGGAGCTAATTAAAATTTCCCATATTACTATCTGGACATGAGTGGGTTCTTTACAGACCCCAAAGGCAATACTGGTTTGAACGTGAGTATCTGAACATCTACTGTTTACTAATTCGAGTTGATGTTTCTGTGGCCTAAATCTACCTGTTAGTCTGAACTAGAGTAAACCTAGTAAATCAATGGAACTTACATAAATGTTTATATACTGAATTCTCAATGATTCAATAGAATCATAGAATTGTAGAGTTGGAAGTGACCACAAGGGTCATCCAGACCAACCCCCTGCCACGCAGGAAATCACGATCAAAGCATCCCTGACAGATGACCATCCAGCCTCTGTTTAAAGACCTCCAAGGAAGGAGATCCCACCATGCTCCGAGGGAGTGTGTTCCACTGCCAAACAGCTCTTACTGTCAAAAAGTTCCTCCTAATGTTGAGGTGGAATCTCTGTTCCTGGAGCTTGCATCCATTGCTCCTTGTTCCAGTCTCTGGAGCAGCAGAAAACAAGCCAGCTCCATCCTCAACGTGACACCCCTTCAAATACTTAAACAGGGCTATCATATTGCCTCTTAACCGTCTTTTTTTCAGGCTAAACATACCCAGCTCCCTAAGTCTCTCCTCATAAGGCATGGTTTCCAGACCTTTCACCATTTTAGTCACCCTCCTCTGGACATGCTTCAATTTGTCCATATCCTTTTTGAATTGTGGTGCCCAGAACTGGACACAGTATTCTAGGTGAGGCCTGACCAAGGCAGAATAGAGCGGCACTATTACTTCCCTTGATCTAGACACTATACTTCAATTGATGTATATTGATGTATTGATTGTATATATTGTATATATATATTGATTGTATATTGATGTATATTGTATATTGATGTATTGATATAGGTCTCCTCCAGCTGGAAGTAACAAAATGGACTTAGGCCAAAGTTTTATTTTCAGTTTGCTTACATTTTTAATGTATGTGTCTAATTAATGGATGGATTAGATGATCTTATACTGTTTTAATGTGATGATTTTCAATTGTTTCTAAACTTTTATTGTTAAGTTTTAATTGATTTTTTTTTCTGTGAGCTGCCTTGGGTCCCACTCCAGGAGAAATGAAAATGAAATAAATAAATACAGATCAGATCAGATGTATATTTATCTATTTACAGCTTTCCACTGTCCTGGAGCATTCTTCCAGGAAAGTATGCATTGGCTTGCACCCATCATGTTCTCTCATACAAATGAGCTATGCAAGTACTCACAAGATTTCAAAACACAGGGCACAGGCATTGCCATATGTCTTCCCATCAGTTCCACAATGTGGGTCATATTCCATAGTGCAGGCTATCGGGGCTTGTTGTTTAACTTGCTGAAATTTGCTGCAATCGATCTGCAAAATACAGGAGATGAAAAAATGGTTTGCACTAATTCACAAAAGAGAAGTGTTTTTCCTTTCATAATTCAAAAACAAGTGGGGCTTCACCCACCCACCCCTGTCAGGGACAGCCCACATTTGGCTTCCTGAGGCAGAGGTATACTACCAGCTTCACCCTCAAAGAGCTGTTTGACAGGCGAATGCAATGCCTTGGAGTGTGGTGGAGTTTCCTCCTTTGGAGCTTTTCAAACAGAGGCTGGATGGCCATCTGTCAGGAGTGCATCATCAACATCATCATTATGACAGTTTTCCATTTACACTTATCAAAACACATCATATACAATCATCTTTTAAAATATCTGTTATTACATAATTCAACTTCCCCAGTAAATCCATCTCTAGAGTTTTTCCTTTGATCATCTGTCT
Organism: Gambelia wislizenii; assembly: GCA_030847615.1. Taxonomy (NCBI): domain Eukaryota; kingdom Metazoa; phylum Chordata; class Lepidosauria; order Squamata; family Crotaphytidae; genus Gambelia; species Gambelia wislizenii. Next base: position 166,078,863 of record JAUMIR010000002.1, read on the forward strand.
ATTTTGTTACTTCCTTTGTCATACCTTAAATTGAACTTAGAAGTTTATCCCAAATCATATATTTCTCACATATCGCCATTGGTATTTCCCATTAACAATAACCGCTTTTCATCTTTGTATCCGAACTTCACTCCTTATGTTACTTCCTATCCGTATTATATCATCTCATTAATTTAATTTAATTTCCCCCCTTTTTAAATAACCTTTTCTACATTCCATCTGCTTTTACATATATTGAGCAGCGGCAACCACACTTCTTCTCCCTGTTTCATATTTTTCCTGTTCAGGATATAAGTTAACTTGTCGTTATCCCTCATTTCTGTCACTTTGAACAACCATTCGCCTATCTGTAAGTGTTTGCTGCTTTTCCATTTTGATGCTATATGCATCCTTGCTGCTGTAATTAAGTATAACATGACTCTCCAATTTTTTCCTTTCTATTTCTTTTGGCAGCATGGAAGTAATATTCAGTAGATATAACTTAGGGTCCATAATAATTTTTTGAGTATTTAACATTTTCTGGATTAGTATATGAATCCTTTGCCAGTACTTCCTGATTATCGAGCAATTCCACCAGACTTGGTACATAGATCTTACTTCACTACCACATCTCCAGCATCTGTTATCTTTCAACTTGTAGATTTTACTAATTTTTAATGGCGTTAAGTACCACCTATTAAATATCTTAATACGGTTTTCTTTCAAAATTTGACATGCTGTAAACTTATTAGTTTTATGCCATGCCTCTTCCCATTCAGCTAACGGAATACTTTCACCTATGTCCTTTGCCCATTTTATCATAACTGTTTTGATGGTTTCGGATTCTAATTTCCTTTCAAGTAGTACATTGTAAAATTTTGTTATTCTCTTATTTTTCCCTTTCCACATTATTTTGTCAATCTCATTTCCCTCCAAGTCGAAATCATATTCTTTTTTATCTTCTTTATATCTACTATGTAACTGCTGGTATGTCATCCAATAAATGTGCCGTCCTCCTTCATCCAGTTCTTTCTTTGTCTTAAACTCGTAGGTGTTATCCTCTCTCCAGTTACATAAATCATTATATGATAACCACCTGTGAGTACTGATCCATCTACTCATAAATGCTTCCTGCGGTGAGATCCATTTTGGCATCTTCCTATAAAATTGTTGTTTTACCTTCTTCCATATTCTTAATGTTGCCTTTCTCACTATATTGTTAAAATCTTTGTGGATTTTATCCTTCTCGTACCACACGTACGCATGCCATCCTAATCTCAGTCCCTCTCCTTCAAGTGTTAGAAGCCTCTTGTTTTCCAATTTTATCCATTCAATTCATACTGCAAGCAATATAGTATGTGTGAATATTGGGTATTGCCAATCCACCTCTTTCCTTTTTATCAATCATAGTTGTCCATTTGATTCTTGCCTTTCTCCAGGGGCATGTAAGAAAAATGCTTAAAGATCTTCTTGTTTCAGCTTAGTTAAAGGAAGGTGGTGAATTAATGATTTAACAAGTACACAATGATTTAACAAGTAACAAGTGAATTAATGATTTAACAAGTACACAATGAAAAGTTTTCTTATGGAAAGTGGTGTGTTATTTCTCCAAGGTTTTTGATGTGACATGAAGGAACACAAAACTAAATCCATTAAAATAAGAAATGAAAATTGCCTTACAGCACCCCCCCCATTTTTTTTTTGCATATTTTCAGCATGGCATTTGAAAGTGTGGCCTCCTTTCTTTAAACAAAATTTGGAATCACTTTTCTTACATAAATGTGTCTGCTGAGGAATGAGATCTATTAAACTCAGTGGGATTTACCCCTACATTATTGCCTTTATGGGACTCCAGCCTTAAGAGTCTTTTTTTAGTTACACACACACACACACACACACACACAAAGAGCGAGCTCCTTTAGAAATTCTCTTTCTACAGTCCTTTCAGCATCAATTTACCATGTGTCCCCGTGGTGAATTTCTGAACCATGTTACTGACCTATGGCTTAATCTAGTCTGTACTTTCCTGTGCAAGCAGTTGGACTGCTAAGAAATATGACAGTTTAAAAACAAACAAGCAAGAATGTACCTTCTTTGCTGAAGTCCCTGTACCTGAAAAATAATTCAGAAAAGCATCAGAATACAGTTGAGAAGTGTTCAGGAGATTTCATCTTGCATTTTATAACCTTATAATGAGTGGGCAAATGGTCTTTAGGCTAACTAGGCTGGATTAAAATAAGATGAGTCTCTATTATGTGTTAAATTAGGACCCAAAGCATTATCACTCCACCACCCCAAAACAATAGTTAGTGTTTTATTCTAACAACTATGTAATTTTGGAAAATCAATACGGTGTTGTGTTTTGAAGCCCTCATAATTTTAGGACTTTATCAGATGAGGCCGATATCGCTAAAACTCCACATCATTTAGGATGTGATGATAGCAGAAAAGGGAAAATTATCAGACGTTCTTGTCACTTACCTGTTCCCGATGCATCACTCTGGCATGAACGAAGCATCACTTTTTATTGATGAGCTAAGCTGTCAATAAAAAGCAATGTTTCATTTGTGCCAGTGTGACACAGCAGGAATGGGCAAGTGATTACATCATCTGATAATTTCAGCCATTTGTGCTATCATCCCATCCTAATGACGTGGGTTTTGCCACATCTTGGCCAATAGATAAATCTGTCATTGATTACCAAACAAGGAAGTGAACCTGTTGGAATCAATGCTCCTGTTGTTAAAGAACTGTTGACTATGTCCTTATCAATAGTCAGCTACTGGGGCAGACAATTTTGCGGGGATGGGGAGGTCTGTGGAAAAAGAACCACCATTTTCTTAACCCCACTCCCCCCTTTTCCTTGACACCTGCCAGTTAGTTCTTTAAAATTTTCTCTCCCGTGTTGTAGGGCTGTCATACTCTTTTGCCATTTCTGAGGGCAAATCAAGGGAAGGAGACAGCTTTGGATCCAGGGGGCCCAAGGCTTCCTTTGATCTGCACCAATGTCGTCCTTTACTGCATCGCCATCGGAGCCACAAGACAAAGCGACAATGATGCTGGAGCTTTCCATCACCACAATAAGGCATCCAGCAATGGTCTTCCTTTTGTCTTGTGGAGGTCAATTCAGTAGTGGAGGCACATGCCATTCAATATGCCTGCAAGTTGCCTCCCTGGGAGTTTAGGATTGCTCTATAGAACCCAATATATGAGCTTTTCATATTTTATTAAAAAAAACACATTTATAGCAAGTATGTCATGCTTCTGGTTTTGAAGTGGTTAATTTAGATTACATGTTCCTGTGCATGTGCTTTGATGAAAACAACAATGACAATATATATTTACTAATAGCCCTAATAATACTTGAACAGAGTTGGGTCCAAATATTGAAACAGGTCCTGTTCGTGCATTACTTTTGCATATTGTATCAGCATGTGAAGGTGGGACCATCTTAGCCCCATCATCTCTTCTATTACTGCTACTCTCTAGATATGGAGGGTAATAAGTCTCAAGAAGCAGAGCATCTGCTGTCAATGGGAGGTCTCTATGTGAGAGCTCTGGAAAATCAGCAGAAAATCATCTAAGACTTGATTACTTGTTGCCCTATAATTGGAGGAGGAGGATGAAACCAGGTAGGTGGGGGGTGGAACTAGATCTCTCCCCTTATAACATGTTGATACAACATGCAGAAATAACATGTGAACAGAGCTTCTAATCTTGTAAGAACTTACTCCAGTTGAAAATTTGTTCCTATATAGTTTGAAGAGGCCACACACGTTATAGCTTCTTCACGTTCCATTTTGCAGAATTTTCTGACAACTATGAATTTTCCATGGTGCTTGTTCATATGTTACTTTTTTTCCTATGTGGAAGTAATGCTTTATATCCAAAGGAGGCACTGCCATACTGGAAAGAGCTTCCACTTCCATGCATTGGCGGACCAGATTTTCACCAGTACCTCTGCCTTCTCCAATGCTTGTGTTATAGTTACAGTCAGTTACACAGAACGCTTAAGAGGACAGAAGGTGCCAGTCAAAATTGGGTACACTGACTTGCAGAATCTCTTTTTTTTCTCCTGAAACAAAGCCTCCACTGGGTACAACCAAATATCTTTGTAGTGGGTCTTTTTGGTAGTGGCACTGGAACAATGGAATGCCCTTCCTGACAAGTCATTCTCTTCTTGCATTTAGGAAGGTCCTGGAAATGTATTTATTTAAACAGGCTTCAATGTTTTATCATTTTAAATTCTATTCTACAGGTGCTCTTCCTTGTACTATAGATTTTTAAATTATTTTGTTGTATATACATTTTAATTCTGCTTTTATGTTTTGCTTGTCAAATCATCATTATTTTATACTTGTTTATAAAAATCTTTTTTAAAATGCCATGTTAGGCATTTCTTTTTCATGGAAAAGCAAAGTATAAACAAGTCTGAAATACCTGAAAGCACAAGTAGTTACCACTAAGTTTTATAATCACAGATCTATGAATCAGATACACAGTGATGTGTCATCTCCTAGGTAGAGTGTGATTACAAATAGGATACTATCCAGGTTTTTTTTTTCATCTTCCTCCCTCTCCCCTTTGATATTTGCTCTCTGCTTTGGCCTGGGGGGTGCAATCAGAGAATATACAGTAATTTCTGGATTTATACATGGAAAATATGCATGTAAGGCAGTTTTATATGTGGTTGGATCTTATAGTATCGAAAAGACTCAGGGATGGAAAGATAAATATTCACTATTCATCTTTCAGTGACTAGAAAATCTTACTGTTTAGCCACGTATGAACATGTGTTCTGCCAATGTCAGTTCCAATCAAATCTTATTTTGGACATATGATCAGCTTATATGAAAAGTTATGCCTAGCCCTTACTCATATCTGATGTATTCCCCATTTTACCTGCTCTTCTTCCCCCCTTTCTTTGTATTTATATGTTTTAAATCCATTTTTATTTTATTGAAAATTAAAAATAAGCTATACATTTCAACATAATTACAATGCTAACAATGAAGCAAAGTAAACAGCATCAAAAGAACATGAAAGCACCACAATTTTATTTGTGCCGTACAGAGAAAATAAAATGTATAACCTGGTCCTCATGCGTGGAGTCTTAGAGGCTCTACAGCCATGGAAAGAAGTCTTACCTAGAAAGAAGCAACAGCTCACAATGGAAAGGATCACAGGGATTGTTGCTATCTTCATGGTTAATGAAGGCAGTTTTCTCTCTGGATTCACCTGGTGCTCTTCTCTGCCCAATAGGTTACTGGCTCACTCAGGATCATATTTATACTATTTTATCTACAAGTGCAATCTCATTCTTTGCTGTTATCACAAGGATTTTTAATGATTCTTAAGTAATTTCATTTGGAGCAGAGGTGAGGCAGGAGGAATGCTGCTTTTCTTCTTTTCAGATATGATGCCAGCAAATTGACATATTGTGTGTGCACATGTGGTGGTGAAGGTCAGGAGTGAGGGGAGATATCTTATCAAAGAGTTGGATCTAACAAAAGTCTCCCACAGATAGATGGGCTGCCTCCTTCAGAAGGAGGTTTTGAGCCTTTTTTCAGCTGACTAAATGGGGTAAAGGGTTTTTTTTTCCCCCTTCATGTTTCCCCTTCCTCTTTAATCTCCTATGTCCCATGGAAACCTGCTCTGGAGTGTTAGGGGGTCATCTGGAGGAGTGCGTTTGGTGATGCTGGGACCAGGAGCAGGGGGAAATTGATGGAATTCCCATGACCATTTTTAGCCAGCAGGACTGTTTTGAATAAAGCTCTTCTTGCAAGTGCTCCCATCAGTGAGATAGTAATACAAATTTTGCCTCAAGTACATTGTTTACATCAAGGGTGGGCAAGAGTTTTCAGTGTGGGAATTCCAATTTGGGAAGGAGATGGAAGACTACATTCCAATTCTGGATGGGACTTACAGTCTGGGTTCAAGGCCAGAATAGTCAGAGATAAAGCAAAGTGGGGCAAGGCCAGATGTAATTCTTACCAGTTTGGACGTGTCCCCACCAAGCATACAAAACACATCTATGTTTGTCTTTTCAGGAGCAAGCCCCCATGCAACACATTTCAAACATGCAAAGTACAGCTCATTTCTACATGGCAGTTTCTTGAGCTGCAAAGCACAACTTAGTTCCATGTAGGGTATTTAAGAAGATGGCATTTATCATTATCAAATCAATTTCAGACCCAATGTTCCTTCCTTGGATGCACATTCTCCCTCCTTTGGAAAGTCACTGTCCTGCAAAAGGTGGGAAGATGTCAGTGTGTCAGGTTGCTTCAACCAGTTGATTCTGGATCTTCCATTTTGCAACAGCAGAATGTATAATATAAAACCCTAAGTTACAAGGAAGTGCTTCTCCCCTTTTCCTCCTTAAAAAGTCACAGAAGGAAGTCTGCAATGCAGAGTGGGGGGCATAGCTGAAATAACTGGCTATTTGGCAATGGTTGTAAAATAATGGAAGAGAAGAGTATGTGGCTGCACTGAGGGTTGTTGTTGTTGTGTGACTTCAAGTTGTTTCTTACTCATGATGACCTTAAAGCAAACCTATCATGGGGTTTTCTGAAGTTGAAAATGTGTGACTTGTCCAAGGTCACCCAGTGGGTTTTCATGGTCAAGCAAGGAACCTTTGTCTCCTAAGTCATAGTCCAACACTTAAACCATTTGTCCTATTCTAAAGAGGACACTGTTCCGTTTGGAGACATTTTGTTTTGAAGGGCTATCAGGTCCAAAAGATAGCTCCAATAATGAAGAGGGACAACCCAAGACATTTTGCTACCTTTGGTGGAATAGCAGATGGCATTCCATACCAACCCAAGACAAGATACACAGTACCTAACGCTAGCCATGCTATTTTGGCACACAAAGGCAGAAAATACCACAGGCACTCCTTCCTCTTGTTTAAAGTAAGAGTTCAATAATAGCAAATCAAATAGGTATTTGCTGTCCTTTCATGATAGCTTACATCAACTATCATGAGGGGGCCTCTTCCATCTCTGATTCCCAGGCCCAGCCCTTGTATTATCCGAGCGTAGCAATACCAGGAGAGCTTCTAACTGGAGATGAGTAAAAAATGTTAAAATGTCCAAGTCCCGATCTGACAGCATTTATCTTCCATATTTAAGTGAGGTACTTCATGTTGGGCACACTTCCAACATTGCCAGATATCCACATGGAAATATAACATTCATTGCTGTTTTCCAAGAATTTGTTCACAATTACTCCCCCCACATCCAGTATTCTTCCCTTCCTCAGACAGGATGTTTTCCCTACACATGGCCCTATTGACCTTGTGGTCTCTTCCAACTTTATGATTCTATGATTCTATGATCTGGCTTCTCTGTATCTCTCTCTGACTCTCTGTATTAATATCTTGTCTACAATGATGACTTCTGAGCAGAGCCAGCTTAAGGGCTCTGCAGCACCTGCAGTCACAGCAGGCCCCATCATTGTGGGGGCCCCATCATAACCCTCCTCCTGCAAAAACATTATTAGTAATAATCTGAATATCCTGTACTGTGGTTAGGTTAGGTTACATTGACCTGAGATAAACATATGGGGTCCCCAAAATAAAGTGTTGCTGGGCCCCCCCAAATTCCTTAAACCAGCCCTGCTTCTGAGCTATAAATAAACCCCACAATCCAGCAGGAAGTTCTTCTGTGGCAAGGCCATTTGGAAATTGATAGCAGCTGATATGGAGTCTGGCTACAGAAGAACTCCTCAACAGTCTGAGCCCAAGCAGTGATATCCCTTGGGCTGCTTGCTGGTGATGGAGCCCCCATGGGAAGGTGGCGAGGGGAAGCTTACAACCCAGCAAATATGCTTTGTCCTGGGCTGCAAAACAGACATCCATGGAGATGCCAGTGCCACCCAAGCTCTGGCCTGCCTAACATATTTTATTTGTTTTGCTGTGATTGAGCAATTGTGCCAAAATAAAAAAAAGCATCACACATGTGTTAAGTAGTGTGGGCATGGTTAGCAAGGTGGGGTCAGTGAGGCAGTGTGGAAGATTAATAATGGGACTGTGCATTGCCAAAGCATTACCATAATGCTGTTGCAGAGAAATGTGATAGTGATTGTTTCCATACCTGTATGTTTCTGTTTCATTAAACAATAGGATTGCTATGAGACAACATGAAATCGAAGGCTTTCACAGCCGGCATCCATAGATTTTCCTTGTTTTTTTTTTCTTCTGGGCTGTGAGGCCGTGTTCTGGAATAGTTTCTTCCTGACGGTTTGCCTGCACTGTGGCTGGCATCTCCAGAGAAATGGAAAGTGCAGGCGAAACGTCACCAGAACACAGCCTCACAGCCCGGAAAAACAAAAACAAGGAAAATCTATGAGACAACAGTTTGGTGTGATAAAGTCCTCTGTTAAATGACAAGCCATTCATTTTGAAGAACCTTTGACCTGTGTGTTTAAGATCTCATCAAACTTTTTCTTTCTTTTTTTCTTTTTGTGCATCCATTTCTAAATAAGCTCTGCATAGACTTATCCAGCAACAATCGTGAAAGAGAAGCTTGGGACATGGTCAGTCTTCTTGGGCAGAGGTGGGGGTGGAATCTAATTGGGGTGGTTGAATCTAATGGTTGGAAAGTCATAATATTATTGTACTTGTTTTCTATCTATTATTGTAGATCTATTTATCTATGATTGCTTTCCATTCTATTATTGTATCTGTTTTCATTTTTTTGTCCAAAGTCATGCACATGAATTATTTCTCTCAACCACACCCCAATCAATGGCCCCCAAAGTCAGCTATATTTAACTTTTGGGTCACCTTTATTTAATTTTTGTTTATTTATTAACATATTTATATCCTGCCCTCAATCCAGAGATCTCAGAGTGGCTTACCACAAAATTGATCTGACAGTTTAAAAGAGTGTGAGTCATTAAAATGATTTTAGAAGGCTCAAGATATATGAATTTAACAAGTTAGGAAGACACATTTAAAAGGTTATAGTTTAAAACCTATTAAAACCATCAGTTTTAGATGAAGATGCATGGGATTGTTAATGAAGACCTTTTATTTATGGATGGCTAACTATCTTGGGTCAAATGATTTAAACAGCATACTCTAAGTAAAACCTAAAACAGAATAAGACCTTTGCCTCTAAAGCAGGCCTCAGGCAGAACACTTCAGTTCATGTTGTCTTTCTGTCTCTCAAACTTCAAGTTGTCATTCTGAAGTTTTCCCCAGCACTTTGATGCTGCTCTTCTCTATTTTTCTGTGAATGAACACTGTTTCAGTCAAAATTCATCCAAACCATACTATATAGTTCAGAACTCCTCTGAGGTCGTTGAAACCCATTTATTGAGTGTGTTGTTTCCAATGGAATAATTGATTCTGTTTCTTTCTAAATGGAAAATAATTGGCTTTATACATGGAATGGGGGGAAATGTATCTAGAAGTTATTCTCTTTCAGTCCACCGTATAGAGGTCCCTGCTAACAGGGAAAAAGGGAGATTATGTAGTTCAATTAATTTTATTCTATCAGCAAGTCAAGGAAAAAATATTCTTAATAGTAGTGACTAAAACATACACAAAGAAATAAAAAAAGAATCTCTTCTGTTTAAGAATAAAGTTTCCGGCTTTAAATTGTCTCCCATCATTGCCCGTATTGCTGGGAAAATGAAAAATAAATGTCAGGCTTATCACGGTGATGGGTGCTACATGAAAAATTAATGAATAAGGAAAACGTGTGAGTTATTAAAAATTAAAAGGACAGAGAACTTAGCTTCAATGAGATTTAACTGAAATTCAGGAAGACAAACCAAGGGTGCATTCAGACTGATTGAAAAGTCCCAAATTTTGTTCCTGATTCTTTCTGATTTTATATTGGGTTAAAATAAACTGACCTGGGAAGCTGGTATAAAAAATATCTGATTGTACAAGGAGCTGACAGAAAACATTCTGGGATAAACAAACAAAATAAAATCTGAAAGAACAGGAACAAAATCTGCAACTTTCTCTGGTTTTTTCCCCCAACCAGTTTGGATGCACCCCAAGTCACATCTTGGATAGCTCATGTTATGTTAACTGAATCAAGAGCATGACAAAAGCAGTAATGATCTTGGAAATCTCTGAGACCCTTCTCACTGTCCTTATTTTTTGGATTAGATGTCTCATTTTTGTCCTCTTTTCCTTGCCTTCTGGTTAAAATGCAAGCAACAATGCGAACGAAGGCAGTGGTCCTCACTCCCCTGGAATTTCAGCTGCAATGGGAGGCTGGCTGTCGGAGATGGAAAAAAAGAATCCTCCCCCTTGGAAACAAGATGCCTAGTAGCCATGCAGTATGCAGTGTGTCAAATTCTTCTTGGGAACAATCTACAAAGCTAGACCACTATCATTCCTAACATGGCATGATATCCAGTGATTACTTAACAGTCTGAACATACGTGGGGGCAGGGGACAGAATGAAGTCAGAAAAAGGGACTCAAATCTGTTTGCACTAAGGATGGGTAGTTGAAGGCTTATGGGATTGGCCAACCCTAGTCTCCAAAGGTTTCCCACCAGCTCCAGCCCCCATCCCCATCTTAGCCTTTGCTCCCAAGGATTCTGTCTTCCCACAATATTATACATCTCTTGGTTACTTTCTTCTTCCTAAGTAGGGTTTCCAGAGGGAAAACCAGAGAGGGCTCCTGTACCTTTAATGGTTGTGTAGAAGAGGGTATTTCAGCAAATGTTGAACCAGGTAACCAGGTAACAAGCAATAGTTGGCAAATTTTTCTTCTTTTGTATGTGTATGGACTTTTTCGGACGAAGAAAAATAACGCAAGCAGCCTCTCCAGCTTGCGAGGCTGCTGCGCTGCAAAGCGCCCCTTTCGTATGACACTCGCCCCTGCCGGTACTGTTGCGGTACCGCAGGGAGAGCTGAGCGTCATATTTCATTGATTTTTACTCACGATCAACTTTTGTGAGTAAAAAATCAACCAAATATGACGCTCAGCTCTCCCTGCGGTACCGCAACAGTACCGCTAGAGGGCAGCGTCACCCGAAACTGACACTTTGCAACGCAGCAGCCTTGCAAGCTGGAGAGGCTGCTTGCGTTATATTTCTTCGTCCGAAAAAGTCCTGTGTCTTCAAGTTTCCTATCAACTTAAGGTGACCTCATGAATTTCATAAGGTTTTCTTAGGCAAGGAATACTCAGAGGTGGTTTTGCCCATTCCTTCCTCTGAAATATAGCCTACAGCAACTGGTATTTATTGGTGGTCTTTCATCCAAGTACTTTACAGGGCTGACCCTGCTTACCTTACAAGATCAGATTGGATTTGGTGCCTTTAGGGTATTTAGGCCCTCTTTTACACAACCATTAAAGATACAGGAGCCCTCTCCAGTTTTCACTCTGGGATCCCTACTTCTGAGCCAAACATAGGGTGTTTCCAGAGTCAGACAGAAGGCTATTACTGCTACCTGTCAAAAGTCACTGAGTAGCTATGTCTTTCCCTGCTTAAAAGAAAATACAGTAGTTGAAGGAAAAAAATGTTTTAAAAGGTGGGAAAATGTGGGGCATTAGCAATGTAAGATGTTGCCTGACCTCACCCCAACAAATTCTGTGTTTGAGGCAGATTGATTATATGGAAACCCTTTACAAAGTGCTGTAATATGAACAGGAGGAGATGTTTGGGCAGAGCAAAGCTCTCAGGGGTAGTCCAGATGGTGAAATAAATCCTCATAGAATCTGGGGGGAATCCCACGTGTCCAAATGAGATCCCACAGTGTTCCATCGTTTTTGGAGGGAGGGGGAGAAAAAATGGTAAAATTATGGGGGGAAAGTCTTTGAGGATTTTCCCAAGTTTTTTAAAAACTGCGGGGGAAATGTGCACTCCTGCTCATTAGGACAACCAAAAAGCATGGCAGCGCATTCCTGAAGAGGATAGCTGATTGGTGGGACATGCACAGGGTGGTGGTGGAGCTTGCTAAGAATGCAGCACCTAGAACTGCCATGTTGGATTGTCACTGCAGCAATTGTGCACTGAGGCAATGAAACAGGCTTTTTCTCTCTCCTTTTTTTTCATTTTTTTAGCAGAAGATCTCTCTTCTGTACCTTGGATTTAGATTTTTTTTAAAAATACTCTTTGGCAGGGGCAAGTTGGGGAGTATAGAACCACAAGTAATTCACTTGCGCCCACCATCCTGATTTTCTGGCATGCCTCCATGTGAACAGCAAACACAGAGAGCTTCGCACATCAGCAACCTTGCAAAAAAAAAAAATCGTTGAGACAGATGAAAGCTGCTGTGAATTGGCATAGGTTTGCACCAATCCACATTTTATTCCCTCATCTAGACCAGCACTCAGTTGTTCTCTCCTGCACTCAAGAGACATGCAGTCAAAGGGTATTGAGCAGCTGAGGGTGTTTCAATAATATGCCTCTGTTGTCCAGGCCTCTTACTATTTCCATGGGGGATATGGAAGTTGAGAGGCCTTTGCCAGTGTCTCAATTTGTGTGGGAATGAGTCAGTGGGTGAACGGAGAAATTATAGGATTCAAGTGGCTTTAGCTTAACATATCCCCATAGAATTACACTTGGAAGATAGGTTAACCAGATATGACTCTGAAGCAAGACCAAATGGGAAAGTTACATATTTAAACATACATCTAGTACACTTCATAGTAGTACCGGTAGTCCTTGTCGTCATCTACTTCCTCATGACCAACCTGTTCTTCAGGTTTCTTCTCTTCTACTTCAGGCTGTTTAGATTAAAAAAAAAACAAACAAAGCCAAAACTCCAAGTCAAACACCCATAATTCTTTGCCATGTCCACAGAGGTTTTGTTTTGTGAGCAATGAATGATGTGAGCAAAGGGCTCACTTCTCTTGCAGTATATTCATAAGTGAAAAACAGCAACAGTGCTCTCAATTGCTCCTAGCATCAAAATATGAAAACTTTAATATCCCATGACACAAATGTGGGGTGTTCTGTCCTACTGGCTTTACTTCTCTACTGAAATGGCAGGTGGCAGTACAGAATATTGTAAAGGTTGAGTATCCCTTATGGAAATCCGAAACTCTTCAAAATCCCAAAAAATTCCACATGAGTGGCTGAGATAGTGACTAAGATACCTTTGCTTTCTGATGGTTCAATGTACACAAACTTTGTTTCACGCACAACATTATTAACAATATTGTTTATAAAATTATCTTTAGGCTATGTGTATGAGGTTTATATGAAACATAAATTAAGGTCATTTATGTTTCATATAAGAAGGCTTGGGGCCCATCTCTAAGATGTCTCCTTAGATATATATACGCAAATATTCCAAAATCGGAAAAAATCTGAAATCCCAAACACTTGGCCCCAAGCATTTTGGATAAGGGATGCACAACCTGTATATGGAGAGCTTCTAGTGCAGCCTCAGGGCCAGTAGCTCTAAACTAAGGCCGCACATTTTACCTCAGCCACAGTGAAGAGGTGGGTTCTCAGCAACCTACAAACATCCCTCTGCAGGAGCTTAGAACTGTTCTCTTGGATTGGGGTAGACAGGTGCTTCCTCCATGGCCATTTGTATGGGTCCCAGGGGCTGATATATATATTTGCTCCAAAATACCCCCAAATGACCATTAAGGGCATTTTATTATAGTAGGGTCAAAACAAATGTTTTCAAAAATTTTCAAAAGCTTTTTTTTTTTGGCCTCACAATACCCCCAAATGGGGCTCAGGAAAACCCTCAAACATGATGAGAACACCACCATGTCCCCTAGAGGGTACTTGAGAGTGTTTTGTTTTGTGGGAGTGGATGCAGAAGGGAGTGTAGCCCTCCAAGGTCTCCTGGGAGCTAATGCATGCCCCTAAACTTCCACGGTTGCTTACCCCATCTTAGACAATAAGGTTCTAGTTTATAAAATATTTTTTAGAATGTGAGGAATGCTCTAAAAACACATTTGTCCACAAACCCAACAAAATATATTTAGAACCAAATTAATTGTTACTCAGCATGCATATCTTGGAGGGAGAATTGTATTAACAATGGTAGCTGATGTACAGTGTTTTTTTTTTTTTTAAGTATTGCTAATGGAGCTCACTAATGCTACTTCATCTAATAGTAATCCTCTGTCTTGCTGGAAAAGCTGCACCAGAGAAGCTGATTTTTGGATTCTGGTTAAAACAATTTTCAACAAATTTTGGACATTAACTTTCCCTTAGATCTTGAAAGAATTTTATAAATGTTGCTCTCTAAGGAGATAAAGACATCCTTTTTCATACAACAGTGACAATAAGAATAATGCATACAAAATATTAGCGAAGTGGGTCCCACTCAGGAAAACACGATTCTAATATAGTAAAACTGAATAAAACTACATGATACATATAAACAAAACAAAGGAAAAGTATAAATGTTGTTGTTGTGTGCCTTCAAATAGTTTCTGACTTAAGACAACCCTAAGGTGATCCTATTACAGGGTTTTCTGAGGGCTGAGAGTGTGTGACTTGCCCAAGGTCACCCAGTGCGTTTTCATGGCTGAGCGGGAATTTGAACCCTGGTCTCCAGAGTCATAGTCCAACCCTTAAACAATTATGCTACACTGGCTCTAAATAGATGTGTAGATATATAGGATTCCTTTACACAGCTTTGGAATTGTTTGTTTGTTTATATTGTTGCTGTTAAAATATTATTGATGTTAAACTGGGGCACCGAGACATCCTGGCTGATCTGTTGCAGGGTGTGGGCTGAGGCAGAAAAAGCAGGGAGCTTGGACTCCTTCCCAGAAGCAAGTGGGCGGTTTTCATGAGTCTCTGGCAAGCTAGCCAACCATGAAGCCAGATGGTTACGGAGGGAGGTGAGCTTTTATCATGTCAGATGTGGAAGCTCCAAGACCTCCATGAGTTGACAAGTCTACTTCTTAAGGAGGAAGACTTCTCTTTTTGTAGCACAAGGTTCAGCAGCTTCTGGCCCTCCCGATGTTCTTGGAATGCAACTCCCACTGTCCCTTACAATCGGCTCTGCTGATGCGACCGATGGGAATTGCGATCCAACAACATCTCAGGGACCCCCATCCCACTGTAGAGATTTTTGTGAGAATGTGACATGTTTTGACAGGCTTCTGGGAATTGACTGTTAGGGCTTTTTGTGGTGTGCTTTCTTAATGGTATGCTGTTTTGCTGATTTTTATCTTTTGTTTTTGAATGGATTTTTAAAAAGGTTTAAATTCTATGGGTTGTTTAGCTTTTTTATATGTTTACCTTATGTTTTAGTAATTGCTTTTAACTGTATCTCACAATTTTTAAAAACTGCATTGAGTCCCAATTTTGAGGAAAAGGCAGGGCTATAAATGACTTAATAGTAGTAGAGCTAGTTCCAATTCGACAGTTATATCTTTGGGCTTGTCTAGATGGGCAATTTACCCTGTCTTGCCCATGTCTTAGAACTCTGTAGTCCAGACAATGCAGGGCATTTGCCCCATTTTGACTCAGGGCAGTCCTCATGACCCACAAAGCCAAGGTGGGGGAAGGATGGGGGGAAAGACGGGGAAGTCCCATTATACTGTTTTTTTTTTAAAAATACCTGGTAAAATCCACTCCAGCTGGCAAAAAAATGAATTGAGCCCCGCATGACCACAGGAGCCCTTTCTGGCATACTGTCACTACAGCTGCCATCTGCCATCACTTTTCTGGATCCAGGAAGCAAGCCTGCAGCATGCGATCAGGCTGCTCATATGCAGGGAGCCTTGCTCACGTGTTGTGGGCCCTCTTCCTAGCTTCAGTCAGTGGGGTGAGGGTGGTGTTGGCAGCAGCTGCAATGATGGTCCAGGGTAGTGATCTGGACTTCCTCCTGTTTTGTGTTGGTGCTGGGGAAGCAACAGGCCAGATCGGTGGGCAGAATATGCTGGCAAGCAGCCGGTGTATTCTGCCCACATAGATGAACCCTTTGTTGCTCTCCCCACCACCTCCTTTACTTGTTACCCCTGGCTGGAAACATTAGCCAGTGACTTCTCCATTTTCTTCAGTAGTTTTCCTATCACTTTTCATTTTAGAATCTTAAAGGGCCAGCAGGAAACAAATGACATTGTTCATATTTTTGTAGTCAGCTCTGCAATCATTCTGAGAAAAATAGACATACATACACTCAGAGGGAAATATAAAGATACCTCCTTCCTGCATTCACCCTGATATGCAATGCCAATATTCTCTTTCGTGTACCTTGAGGAAAGAAAACAAAGTAACAAATATGATGATACTTCTTCAGAATACACATTTCACAAACCCACATTACAGATCAGGGCTGGAAAAACTTTGATTGTGCTGTTGTTAGATCATGGGGAATCAGAAAGCCTTGCTGAATTCCTGCAAATCACCCCATGATCCTTTGCTAGATGCTGATTTACCTATTCCTATCTCTTTGCTCAGTCTACAGACACCAAATGTGTCACTCTAGTGGTGGGTGTCTGTGCTTTATTTACTGTCTTGCCTCCGAGATTCCATCAACATCATGCTAATTGCAGGCTCCCCCCCTTCATTTCCCACTTCCTGTTCTTTAAAAAAACTGATGCTTTAAAGAAAAAGTATTTTCTAATAGCTATACCCGGCATAACATACACCATTGTCTATACATATAAAACGGTTCGGTATGTTTCCATTCCCACTCTGCTGATTGACCACTTAGGAAACCTGTCAAGAATACGGTTATTTGACACATTAACAGAACATGCATTTGTTGCCCATGGTATCCCCTGTAGTGGTACAGACATTTACAGGATCTACTGGGCAGATTTGTATGGGTTTGGGAAACTCGCTGCATTCATCCTGCAACAACAAATAAAATATTTTTAGTTGAATGCCAGAAAAAATGAAATAGGTAGTATCACGATTAATTGCGTGGCGAGGTGTGACAGGGTCCCCTCCCCTCACCCCTACCCCCAATGAGACACAGGCACAAAATGACATTAAGGAATATATTATGATACAATTGAAGAGTGTATATGGTATATTGGCAGAAAATGGCTACAACTTTCTTTGATGACAGCTGTTTAAGTTGGCGCATAGGCATGGGTTCGAATCTGGGCATTGAGCAACCCGTATGCTTGGTCGATGAGTCTCTTGTCAGCCCATCTGCTGACAGACATCTGCCCCCAAAAGGGGAGGAGTCGCTGGAGGCCCCAACTCACCTGTCCACATCTGCTCCTCCCCTATGGGCTACCAGAACACGTGATCCAAGACTGTGCCAAGGGGAGGAATTCCAGACAGCGTGCCCCCAAATGGCTTGCTTATCCTGGACCTCCCGCCTCCGGGGTCTCAGTGAACTTGATCTTGTCATTGAACTTAACTTGATGGAAACCCTTTTAACCCCAGAGTTTGGATCAGAACCCATGCCAACCACCAATCCCCCCCATAAGTTGTGACAAAAGGCAAGGTTACATCAGATAATGGAACAAGTAGCCAAAACCTAATACTAAGCATGCATAGAGGGAGGGTGGGCAGGTCTTCAGCTCTCGGAGAGCCAGCTGCCTGGCCCAGCTCCCTGGTTGGGAATATATAGCCAACTGCTGGACCAGAGGGAAGACCTGTGGCCTGTAGCAGCAGGTCTTCCCTCCCAGCCAATCAGAAGACAGGGCCCAACCCTGCTCCTGTGGCCAATTCAAATCCAGCCAATCAGGAAAAGGGCAGCCTCTCTCTGATTGGCCGGATTATGATCCTCTTCCTGGCCAGGCAAAGCCTGCCAGGAAGAGGAACTCCAGCATGGTGGCGCCCACGCTGGCCATGTGAAGGGGCAATCGAGGAGGGCCCCCCCCAAGCGCCTCAAAGCTGCTGCGAGGTAAGTCAGGCAGCTGTGCTTTACATTATTACACATAAATTGACAACAACTGAACTTCCTTATAGGAGTCTCAAACCTGAACTGTTAATTCTATAAGTGTAATTGTTGAGCAGTCTTTAAATAAATGGCCAAAATAGGGAATACATAGTAAACTGAGAAGAATGAGCAGTTTGTTTTCTTTTTCTGCATCTATGAGTCAAACATACAAGCCAAGAAAGTGAAGCTTTCTATGTCTGTAACATGGGGACAAACATGCTGGAGAAGAGTTGTTGCTGCAGCTGTGACAGAGTTAGATTTCCTCTAGGTATCCCCCACGATCCTGGATTTGTTCAGGCTTCCCCATGGCTGTCATTTACATACATGGGCATTAACTGCATTTGCGCAGGTAATGTCATCTCACGTTTGGCTCCAAGATGAGGAACTGCATGTGACTGAATGAGATAATCATGGATTGGCATAAAAAATTAGAAGGGTGTCAGAAAACAGTGCACTTTTAAACAAGGAACACAAAACCTTGAGTTGTCTTGAAATATATTAAGAATTGGAAAGATTGTGCAATGAGAGTAATGATCCTATCTGTATCTATATAGACTGTACACGTACATCTCCTGAGAGCTCATCCTTCTTCTCTTCTTGTTCCTTCTCTTCCTCTTCTCCTCACTTCTCTTCCTCCACAAGCTCTTCTTTCTTTACACCTTCTTCTTTCTCCTCCTCTTCCCCCCATTCCTCTTTTTGTTCTTCTTTTTCCTTCTGTTCATCCTCCTCTCCTTCACTCTTCTTTCCTTCCTCTATGTTTCCCTCCTCCTTTTTTTCCTCTTCTCCACTCTCTTCTTCTTTTACTTCTTCCTGTTCTTCGTCTTCGCCCTTCTTTTCATCATCTTCTTCTCCTTCTCCCTCTTTCTCGTCTTCCTCTTTTTCCACCCCCTGTTCTTCTTCCTTCTGTTCTTCCTTTTCATCCTCTGTCTGCTCTTTTTCTCCCTCCTTCTCCTCTAGTTCTTCTTCCTCCTTTTCCCACTCCTCCTCTTCCACAGACTTCTACTCTTCTTCTTCTTCTTCTTCTTCCTCCTCCTCCTCCTCCTGTTCTTCCTTCCCCTGTCCCTCCTTCTCAATCACTCCCTTCTCTTCTTCTTCCTCCTTGACTTCCTCCTCCTTTTCTTCATCCACTTCTTCTTCCTCCTTTCCTTCCTCCTTCTTTCCATCTTCCTCTTCCTTCTCTTCCCATTTCTCTTCCTCTTGGACATCCTGCTAAGATAAATTAATAAAATTATTTCTGTTTCTATAAGTTGAAAATACATATACATAACAAACTCCTTTTCTGTTTCTCTTAGTCCACCTCTGTAATATGAAAACCTGATCAATCTCAAACATCTATGATGTTTTGGTAATTCATAAAATAAGACATGGTCTTTGTTTGCTTTCACTTATCCTTGAATTGAAGAAGACACAACGTGCAGGCAATCTAACAACAACAATTGGGACAAAAGGTATTCTCCTCAAATTCTACTATTTAGAGAACCCCTATGTCCCTTTTGACATGAAATAGATAATTTTAAATGTATCTCCACAGTTTTTATATGGGTACAGTGGTTAAAGCTTGGTTTGTTGTTTTGCCTTCCATTGAGGGTTGATGGCTGGTATAACATCTCAAATAATCAGTAAGGCCCCGTTTACATGGCAAAATATTCCCTTAAATAAATTGCTAAGATTCCTAATTGTTCCCATACATCGCACCACAGTATCGCCTCATTCAGAAGGGGGGAGCGCAAAAACTCAAAAGTAGCATGATAGGGGATTTTGCTTGGCTGCTGGGGTTGAGAAATCCCTAGTTAGCCTTTTCCTGTTTGTGTGTGTGTGTTTGTTCTCTTGCCCTGCTGAGATCCCGTTTCTGTGTGTGAGAAGAGAGAGGGGGGGAGAAGGGGGAGGGGAAGGGGGGCTTGATGGGGGTTGGCTCCTTGACTGACACTCCCTGCTAAAGAAATAAAAATTAGCAGGCATTCCTCTGGTAATCAGAGGGAAAAGTACCAGCACTTTCTCTCTCTCTTTCCCTCCCTCCCTCCCTCCCTCCCTCCCTCCCTCACAGCTCTTCGGCATCTTCCCCCAGATGTGCTTGGGAGGCCATGCCCCCACCTCTGTCTGTGTGAATTACAAAGCGGAAAACTAAACAGATCAACCGATTTAGCAGTAAATCGTGTGAACTATGCAGCACTGGTGCAAAACTGCGATAAAGTGCAAACTACCACAATAAAAACTGCAGTGTAACTGAGCCCTAAGAAGTATATTGAAGAAAAAAAATGAGGATTTGGTATAGTACAAGATTACCTTTTGCTCACATGTACCCTCATGAATAATAGTAGGAACTTTATTTCTCCTAAAAAAAAAAAAAAGGAATAAAAGTACATTTAATAAGATTGCAGTTCAGGAAAATGAGGCTGCCAACCTTTTCACTTGCCTTTCCCAAACAAGCATGCTCTAGATGGAGCAGTTTGCTCTGAGCTTGTTTATCTGTTTTAAATGTTTTAACAATGTAATACTGGAGTTTTATCATGCACCTTGTAGGACAGTGATGGCGAACCTATGACATGCGTGTCAGCACTGACATACATAGCCATTTGGGCTTACACGCAGCCATAGGCCTCCCCCCCTCCTGCAACCTCACCACCCTCCCTAAAGTGCTGATCGGTCACCACTTGAGGGAGGGTGGGAGGGTGGAGGAAAGTGGCGGGTGGGGCTACGAAGCCCCAATCACCACTTTAGGGAGGCAGGGGGGTAGATCCCCCCCAACCTGGCCACCCACCCACTGAGGCCTGCCGTGCTTCCCCAGAGCCGCCTGGGAAAGGCCAGGTAAGGCGGTGGGTGGGAGTCTGCCTGTCCTCTCCCTGGCCTTCCCAAGGGGGCTTCAGGGCTTTGAAGCCCCGGAGCCACCTCTGGGAGGCTGGGGAAGGCAGTGGGAGGGAGGGACTCTGCCCGGCCTCTCCCCAGCCTTCCTGAGGGCATTCTGAGGCCTCGAAGCCCCATAGCTGCCTCAGAAAGGCCGGGGAAGGCAGTGGGCAGGAAGACTCTGCCTGGCCATTCCCCAGCCTTCCCAAGGGGGCACCAAGACTTCGAAGTCCGGGAGCCACCTCGGAAAGGCCAGGGAAGGCAGCGGGTGGGAGGGAGGGACTCTGCCCGGCCTCTCCCTGGCTTTCCTGAGGGGGCTCTGAGGATTCAAAGCCCTGGAGCCACCTCGGAAAGACCGGGGAAGGTGGCGGGCGGGCGGGAGTCTGCCCGGACTCTCCCTGGCCTTCCCGAGGGTGCTGCAAGGCTTCAAAGCCCTGGAACTGCCTCAGAAAGGCCAGGGAAGGTGGCGGGCGAGTGGGAGAGACTCTGCTTGGCCTCTCCCCAGCCTTCCCGAGGGGGCTCCGAGGCTTTGAAGCCCCAGAGCTGCCTCGGAAAGGCCAGGGAAGGTGGCAGGCAGGCAGGCAGGACTCTGCCTGGCCTCTCCCAGGCCTTCCCAAGGGGGCTCCTAGGCTTCGAAATCCCAGAGCTGCCTCGGAAAGGCTGGGGAAGGCAGGGGGAAGGCGGGCATCTCCCTGGCCACTCCCCAGCCTTCCCAAGGGGTCTCTAGGGCTTTGAAGCCATAGAGCCACCTCGGGGAGGCCGGGGAAGGCAGTGGGTGGGCGGGTGGACAAAAGTCTGCCTGACCTTTCCCCGGCCTTCCTGAGGGCACTCCAGGGCTTTGAAACCCCGGAGCCGCCTCGGGAAGGCCAGAGAAGGCAGTGGGAGGAGTCTGCCCAGCCTCTCCCTGGCCTTCCCGAGAGGTCTCCAGGGCTTTGAAACCCCAGAGCTGCCCCGGGAAGGCCGGAGAAGGTGACGGGAGGGCAGGAGGGATTCTGGCCGGCCTCTCCCCAGGCTTCCCAAAGGGGCTCTGGGGATTGAGAGCCCCATATAGCTTCTTTGGGAAGGTTGGGAGGGGTGGAGGGAGTGCGGTGTAGAGGCTTTTCAGCCACCCCACCCTCCCAAAGCCTCAACAAGGCTTAGAAAGCTCAATAGTGGCTTTGGGAAGAGTGGGGGGGCTAAAAAGTGCCTTTCCAACCAACTCCCCATTCTCCTGGGGCTTGGCTCTCCCCCCCTAAATGGAGCCAAGCCCCAGGAGAGCAGGGAGTTGAGTGCCTGGCTCGCTCAGGAAGCACTCCATTTAAATCACCTCCTCTCCCTAGACTGGGAGGGAGAGAAGCTGATTTAAATGGGGTGCTTGCTGAGCAAACCACGAATAATCAAAACCACGAGAATGAAAGCTGCGAATGTGGAGGGGTAACTGTATATATTTATTTTATTTAAACAATAAATATCATGAAATAATGTTTTTTCTTCAAAGTGACACACCACCCAAGTTATGCTCAGTTTTTTGATGAAGTTTGATGCACCAAGCTCAAAAGATTGCCCATCACTGTTTTAGGAGCTACTGATAAGACTGGTTACAGCCAGCCCTCCATGTCCATGAATTCTTTATCCATGGATTGAACCATCCATGGCTTGAAAATATTTTTAAAAATCTAAAAAACAAGCCTTGCTGTTTGCCATTTTATATAAGAGACATCATTTTAATATGCCATTGTATATGAGGCAAGAGTGAGACATTGGGGTCATTTATACAGCAAAATAAATCCTCTAAGAATTCGCCAAGACTTCTATTAGTTCCCACATGTTTCGATTCAAAATTGCCCTATTCAGAAGGAGGGGGGGGCAAAAAACCCTTAAGTCATGAGGTAAAAGCTTTCGCTACTTTCCCTGACTTTTTTTTGATAAAGTTCACAGAAATGCGCACAATAGGTGGTGTTAACTATCTATTCGGAAAAGGCTGTGTGATCTACCAACATTCTTCCCGAAACAGGCACATAGCAGAGCTGAGCTGTGATTTGTTGCAGCTCAGAGGGGGCAGGCTTGCAAGGGATGCCTTTGGAATGCAGGATCTACCATTGTTTCTTTTTTTGACACAAACTGGGCAATCCCGGCTGCCTGTCTCCCTGCTTGAGTGTTTGCCTCCGGCCGTGCTCCTTCACTGGCCGATCACCGCCTTGCTTTATGTGGGGGGGGGGGATTTGCAGACTTTGAGGGATGCTGCAGCCTCTTCCTCCCTTGGCTTCGTCCCAGCAGCTGGCAAACAAGGAAGAGAGGGAGAAACTTGGGGGAAGAGGCTTCAGCAGTGGACAGGTAGGCAATGGGACTAACAGTCCCATTCCCCACCTGTCTGCCACTGGACCTCCTCCTCCCTTGCCCCCTCCTCCCTACTTGCCTCAGAAGCCAGCAAGCGAATAGGGAATGGGGGGGGGAGAGGAAGAAGAGGTTTCAATGGAGACAAGCAAGCAATGGGACTGATAGTCTCATTGCCTGCCTGTCTGCTGCTGGAGCCTCCTCCTCCCTTGTTGTCCCCCTCCCCACTTGCCTCAGAAGCCAGTGAGCGAACGGGGAATGGGGGGGGGGAAGGAAGAAGAGGCTTCAATGGCAGACAGGGGGAAACAGTGAAGAGGGGGGGAAAGAAGAAACCCTTTCTGCCCCCTCCCATGAGAAATAGGCGCAGAGGTCACACCTTCCCCATGTAAACTGCTAAATCCCATACTTCTCGGGATTCATTAGAATGGCCGAAATCATGTAAACTGCTCGGCTCAGAATCAAAATGGAAGTAAGTCGGCATTTTCTGCATTAAAAGTGGTCGTGTAACTGACCCCATTGAGAGACTTTGGGACTGACAGAGAGGTAGAAGTGCCACCTGCCCCCCACATCCTTATGGAAGCTTAGTCAGAGGCTGGACAAGGGGTCCAGACTCCCTGCTTCCCATGAATGTCCAAAGACCCAGAACACCGTCTGCCTCATGTGCAGTAAAGGAATGCTTAACTAGTCATGCTAGGGCTTATGTTTTCTTTCCAACCTCAGCCAAATATGATTTGAGACTGTTTTGGTAACTTTGTAACTACTGCTAAATAATCTCTGAAGGAAACATAGCTTCATGTACAAGATACCCTTTTACTAATGTAAGATTGCTTGCTTAGGATGAAAGCTTTCCTTAAAATATTTCCTTTTTTCTACTCTCTCTCCATATGCCTCTGCTCAGTGTGTGCATGTGTGTATGTGTGTGTATAGGATTCTCATCTTCCACAGGAAGGGAGGGAAATTTTCTGTAGAGTCAGCTGGGGGGGGGGGAGGGAAAAGGTCAAGTTAAACCCAGCAGTGACTTCTCATTAAAACATGAGGGAGTGATGGCAGCTGGTAGAATTTGGGGATCCTCCTTTCCTACTCAAGAGCAGGAGATGGGATCAAGCCCTTAACACCCCTCCTTTTTGTAACTGTTTATGCCATCTTAGAGCTTTTTTATCCTGGGATTTTATGATTTTATTATTCTTTGAGCAAGAAGGATGGCAGGAGAGAGAGCCTGCAAAGATTTTGACACTGACAGGCTGAATTAAAGAATATTAAAGAATGTTCAAAAACTTAAGACTGAAATGTTTGCAAAGGGAAAACTTTTGACTTGACCTTGAAGAAGATGAAAGGCAGCTACATTGAAGCTGTCTTTTTGAGAGTTCCATTTTAATTATATTGACCTTTTAAGTTACCTACATCTTCATTAGCTGTATAGGAAGGGACTTACCTGAGAGTTTGCCCAGGGCTTAGCCCATTGGAGCATTAATTGATAGGGAGTAACTATTGTTTTGTTTGAGGTTGTGGAAGTAGAGACCTATTGCTGGTTATGAGCTTATGTGGGAGTTATCCCACTGCTTCATATCAAATTTTACACCTCAGATTTATTGAGACAAATGACAATATCTGGAAATCATGATGTGCTGGTGTTCTTCTTTGGTAGTTTACAAATTATAAAAATAACGACCATAGTTTTTACTAGGGAACAGAGGAACTGAGCATGATTAAGGCGTTTACCACACAAGGGCTTGTTCCAGCATGATTCCGTCATCTCAGTAGTGGAATCATGTCTGTTTTCTACCACATGTCTCACCTAAATCCCGGAACAGCAGCAGAAGAGCAATGAGTATTGTGCTTTCTGCATACCACATGTGCTGGCTTCGCCCCTCCTCTCAAGTGCTGCGTCAATCACCACCTGGTAACATCACTTCCTTTCTTGATTGTGCGCATGCTTGATAGCTTGAAATTTAGTAAGTTGAGGTTTAGGTTTCACGCGATCTCGTGAGAATGTGTTCATCAATGATATTGTATTGTCCCCTTGCGCATGCGTTTTTTTGTTGGATTCGCGTGAAGCTGTGATATAAACATTTCTGTTCCTGGGAGAAGGGGAGTGGGGGAAGAAGCAGCAGTGGCAGTTGGTAGCCCTTGCCTCCCACCCACCCTGCCTGCTCTGGCCATCCCAGGCAGGGAAGCCAGCCGGGAGCGAGATAAAGGGAGGTGAAAGTGGCGATGCCCGATGCCGGACGGAGGGGGGAACAGAGAAGGAGGAAAGAAGGGAGAGGGAGGGAGACCCCAGCAGCAAAGGGGGAAGGAAGGAAGGGGTTCCCCTCCCTCTCCCCCCTCTCTTTCTCTCTGGACATCCCCCTCTTCCTCCCCTCACTCTCTCAAAAGAGGATCCTCTCTCTTTCCCGTCTTCCCTCCTGCTCCCTCGCTGCCCACTCATTTCTTCCTTCCTTGGCGTATTCTCTCTTTCTCCCCTTCGCGCACTCTCTTCTGGATGTGGATCGCTCCCCTCCCCATATTCCTTTTGCAGGTTGAACTCAGTTGGCAGCAAGAGTGTGTTTGCCTTTGTGCCTTCAAGTCATTTCTGACCAAGGCCAACGTATAATGAGGTTTCCTAGGCAAGGTTTGTTCAAAGGGGGTGTGCCTTTGCCTGCCTTTGAGGCTGAGAGAGTGTGACTTGCCCAAGTCATAGTGCAATGCTGAAACGTCTACTACACTCTAGCTCTTTTAACAGAAGAATGTAAAGAATATAAATTAAAATTTGGGGTAATATTACTGGGAACAATGGTTTTATTGTTGTCACTAAAACAGCAGTATCCCATCAATGTTATTTGAGAGGCATTGGCCTAGAGCAGTGGTTCTTAACCTTTTCTTTACCAGAGACCCCCTTTAAATATATTTTGTTGCCCAAAGACTTAACTCAAGATATAAAACCCTAATAATAATATTATTAGGGAATACTGAATACATACAGCGTTGTGTGGGCCGCGCAAATTCAACCCAACACTGAAACGCTTTCACGATGGAAAAAAGCCTTGTGTGGTGAACGCCTAAATAAAAATGCCTGCAGTTTATTCCAAAAATCAACTGCCGACTTCTGTGTACCCTTGGAAACAGTGGTGGCACTGGAGTCTGTGTGTGGAGAGGCTGAACTGCACCAGGGGACATCATCAAAGAGAGTGGTGACACTGGCATTAGTAACACCAGAGCTTGGAACCTAATCAACATGACAATATCCTTTGTGGGGTCAGCAGCAAGCAGGAAGTTTCTCTTAAACACACTGACAACAGTTTTTGGAACAAAAAGGCCACAGCTTTTTTGATTACAATGCAGGGGTTTGGCCTCAGCAGGGGTTTGGATCCAGGCATCAGACAAGCTGACTGAAGAAGCTACCTCAAGTTTGCAACAACAGCAAAGAGAATATAAAACTATGAGGGCCCATCTACACGAGGGAGGAAAAAATCCAGAGTACCTCATAGTATTAGCATCTCGCAGCAGCAGTGACAAGTCTAAACAGTTTTTCTGGCCTCGGAAGCCCCCATAAGCCTCACATTCCTGATGGCAGCTGCGAGTGATTTACTCACATTAGTTCTCCACCACTGCCATTTTTTTAAAAGGCATCCCAAGGCGCGCTGGTGCAATAGAGCGATTTTCCAATGTTATAGGAAAGCAAAACAGAAAATATTGATCCTGTTTTATCGCCTTAGCAAGCGATTGTTAAGGTGAAAATCCAATATGGTGGCAGCAGATGCTTGCCCTGCTAGCAAGCCCCACCCCTGCTCTCACCCAGCCAATCAGCTTTGTGCTTCCCTTTGGATTTCCTGTCATTCGATAGTCCAAATGAGCAGGAGTGTGCACCCCCTCACATTTTTTGAAAAAGTATGGGGAAATCTGCAAAGGCCTTTAGTGTATTGTTTTTGCCATTTGGGGTCCCCCTCTTTCCAAACAGTGTGGATTGGCACTGGATCCTATTTAGACAGGTAGGATTCCCAGCCAATTCCACGAGGGGTATTTTCACCATTTAGATAGGCCCTATCTTTATATATTGGTAACTGGAAATTGCTGAGCATTACCCAAAATGTGGGAAAGGATTCTAGATTTTGGAATCTGATTCAGAAAGGTCTCTCTTGAAAAGATTACGAGATGGCTGTTCCAATTACAGCTGAAACATGGGTTTCTCATTTTAGTTGCATCTTTGGAGTAATCAAAGTGCACAACATGTTATGAATGAGATTCCCTCTAATTGTCCTAAATGACTGCCTGTCTCTTTGGTGGAAACAGAGGAGTTGGTTTTGTACTTACAAAATGGCAAGGCCCAAGGAGAGGGTATTATTTTTCCTGAGGTGTTTGCCATAGAATGTCCACCAGTGGTCCCCAATTTCTAGTGAAATTATTTACCTGCATTAAATTGAACCAGTCATATGCCCTCTGGCTGGCAATCTAGCATTGTTATCCCAATTTTTTTTTAAAGAAAGATGATCTACAGGGGCTGCGTTTACACGGGCAAATATTTCCCTAAATATACCTCTAAGATTGCTCATTGTTCCCATGGATCGAGCCACAGTATCGCCTCATTCAGAAGGGGGGAAGTCAAAATACCCAAATGTAGTGTGACAAGGATGTCGCTACTTTTGCCGGTTTATTTGAAAAGTAGCTCGACTTAGCGCATTAGTGCTAGTGTGAAAGGCAAGTCTGTGTGAATTACCAACAATCTTCCCGATATAGTTGCAGCAGAGCTGCACTGTGATTGGTTCTTATGATGAAGGGGTGGGCTGGCTAGATGTGGAGCCAGGAGGGAGACTCAGGAAATCTTAAAATCCTTCGTGCCTACTGCTTGCTTTAAACATCCAGCCAACTGGCTTGCTTTTAGCATGGGAAAAGCACTGCAGAGCAAAGGAATCCTAGCCAGCTGCATGTGTGTGTGGCTGCTTTCCTTCCCACTTAATTATTCATCTCCTCCATGGTCTCCCTCCTTTTTTGTTGATTTATATGCAGATGAAGGTACCCTCCTCTCCATCTTCTGCTGGCTTTAATGATAATGATAGAGCTGCCTGGCTATCTCCCCCCACCTTTGTCTGCCAAAACTCATCCAAATTAGCCATAAATCTTAAGAACTATTCACCCCTGTTCCGAAAGGAGGGAAATCCGGAATTTCACTCACTTTATTCTGTCCTGGAACTGGCTCCTTTGTCAATCATCTGTTAAGCAAGGAGAAAAAAAAATCTTCCATTTGGAGTTTGATTTGTGGGCAGGGAGCTGGGGAGAAATGACATTCTTTGCCTCTAAGCTGTTAAGCACATGGAGTTGGGGCCAGGGCAGACATTCCTATGGCATTCCTTTGTCTCCTCTCCAATGCTTGGCCACGCCCCCACCACATTTGGCTGTGTGAATCTCAAAGCGAGAAAAACTAAAGTGCAACAAAATACAGCTGTTTCCTCCATAGACCATGTAAACTACCCACCACTGATGCGGAAAAGCGCTAAAGCGCAATTTATCGTAATAAAACCTGCTGTGTAAATGCAGCCCAGATCTCTGCAGTTCTAGACCTATTTGTCTTTTAGATGTGGTTTCTAAACTTTATTCAAAATATATTTTAAACAAGTTACTTGAATAGGAGGGTAGAGAATCCATCATTTGTGAGGAACAAGGAGGTTTTTGGAAGGGTAGAAGCACAGCTGAACAGGGCTTTGTTTTATAACTTTAATCTCCAAGTCTGTTAAAAGTCCAAGTAAGCCTATTTTTGTAGACTTCTCACCTGCTTTTAGTTTAACAGACAGAGAACAGCTATGGTACAAACTGGCTGAGTCAAAAAATGTTGGTAAAAGAATACTATGGCTTCTAGAACTGGTCCATCAAGATAATTTTTTGCAGATGAGAACTAATGTACACAGTACCTTTATACAATAGACCCATATTAACCAAAGGGTAAACAAGGCTGCATTTTGATGACTTTTTAATTTAATTTTTATATCTGTGACCTGATCTCTGGAATGATTTCCTCTTTTCCCCCTTACTGCTGCTTGCAATCACAAGGTTTCAAGTCTATTTTGTGCAGATAGTATTGTCCTTGAATAAAATTGATCTTAACAGAATGCTAATAAAATTTGGACAGCTCAACAAAGGAGAACAGCTGGTAATTAACTATTGCAAATCTAAGATTTTGGTTTTTGTGAAGAGAGCTTATAAATATAATTGGTCTCTTGATGGTCGTGCTGTAGAACAAGTTTGCTTCTTCAAATACCTGGGGCTGCATTTTAGCAAGAATTTTTCTTGAAAGCAACATCCTGAAGTTGCTAAATGAACAAGTGTTAAATCTATTGGGCAGCTTCAAGACTTCTTCTGTACCACATGGAGGCAACTAGTTAATCGAGCTCTTAAAGTATAGCTCAAAGAGTTGGAAAGAGATCTAATTACAGATGCAATGGTAAGATGGGCAAAAGACATAGGAGATGTAATAAGCCTGGAAGAGTGGGAGAATGCCTGGGGGAAAACAAATAGCTTCACGGCAAGTCAAGATTTAAAAGAGAACTTCTTGAAAATAGCAAACAGGTGGTACTTGACACCAGCGAGACTAAGTAAGATTTACAAGTTAGCCAATAAGAAATGTTGGAAATGTGGTAAAGAGGTGGGGTCCCTCCACCACATGTGGTGGGGCTGCCCAATGATAAAGAAATTTTGGGAAAATATACACAAATCAATACAGAAGATGTTTGGAATATCATATATAATGGACCCAAAAATATATTTGTTGAATATGACATCGTCATTAGAGAAGCATGTAGAAAGGAAATACTGGAGGGTCATGTTATATTTAATTACCGCTGCCAGACTGAAGATAGCTGAAAAATGGAAAATGAAGGAGACACCAAGGATAGGAGAGTGGTTAGATAAGCTGATAGAGATGGAAACTAATGATAAACTAACACAAATCATAAAGAAGGGAGACGCAGAAGGAGTGCAGGAAGAATGGAAACCAATAATTGATTATCTGAAGAGAAGGGGTAAGATATAAGAAACAGGATATAACAGGGGAGAATGTACCGGAGCAAGAAAGGGAGGGTTTTTAGAGAATCAGAACTTAACCGACAAAGCAATCTGAAGGTAAATGGCAAAGTACAATGAAACAGATAAATATAGTAAGTGTATTGGAAGATTGGAGGGTAATTAGGAAGCGAAGATCGGAAGCTGGATAAAAGGGGAAAAAACCCTTTGAGTTTGTAAATAAGAGGAGGTCAAGGGGAAAGAAGAAAGGGGAAAGAGGAAAGTAAAAGGAAAGTAGAAAAAAACCAATTGTTGTAAACGGTACGAAGATGATGAATTATGAAAAGGAAGAGTAAAGAACACTGTAATAGCGAATTGATTGTAAGACCATACGGAATTGATTACTGTTTGCTATATAGACAAGACTTATATATATAGACAAGACATATATATATATAAGTAACATAGATAAGTCAATAAGTTTTTGTATAAGACAGATGTCTGTTGATGTTGATGATCACGGTTTTGTTCACGTTGGTGATTGTACGTGAGGAATGATATATCAATGTACCAATGCTGTATGTATAAATAAATATATTAAAAAAAATTCTGATAACATGTCAAAGCATGTCAGGACATCCTTTCTCATTTCTCTTCTGAAGCCATTTCTTGTCTTTCCAAGAGCTTGTCTAGATGGGCAGTTTGCCCTGGCTTCCCACCATGTTGGTGCCCTGCAGTCCAAATGACGGTGGGCTCTTGCCCCAATTTGCTTCCAGAGAGTCCTGGTGACATCTGAGGCAAAGCCAGGGGGAAGCTGGGGTAGAGCCATTTATAAAGTTTTAAAATAAACCCCAGGAAAACCCGTGTTATGCGGGAAAAAAATGAATGGATCAGGTGTGGGAATGCAGGGTCCATACCTTCATGCTGGCCTGTATTGCCCATCCTCACCACTGGTGTTGCTCTGCAGCTGGGTAGGAGACCCCCAGCACATGAACAAGGCCTCCCTGCATGTGACCACCCTTGATCACATGCTGAGGGCCCCCTTTCTGGCTTCAGGGAGTGCTGCACAACAGTGGGAGAGGTGCCCGCTGATACCAGTCAGCATGTGGGTGCAGACTTCATCAGGGTAGGGGGTGGGGAGATCTAGGCCAGCTCCAGGGCTAGAATACTCCAGTCAGAAGGCAGAGTATTCTGGCTGGTATAGACAAACCCTAAGGTAGAAGTGAGCATTGCCAATAGAAACCAACTGAAAAATCAAGGCGTTTAGCAGAGTTATCAGCTATCAGTTATCAGATAGGCAGATAGGAAACTGCCTATCAGTTTCCGGGCCCAGTATAAGGTGTTGGTTATTACCTTTAAAGCCCTAAATGGCTTGGGTCCAACTTATCTCCGGAACCACCTCCTCCCATACAATCCTCCCCGCGTACTCCGGTCCTCTGGGAGGAATTTGCTTCAGCCACAAAAATCTAGGCTGTCTGCAACCTCCCAGAGGGCCTTTTCAGTAATCGCCCCCAAATTGTGGAATGATCTGCCGAACGAGATCCATCAGATGACAAGCCTGAGTAGCTTTTAAAAAGCACTAAAGACGGATCTCTTTCGGCAGGCCTTTCCTAATTAGATCCCGGCCTCAGGGGATCCTGGCCTCTTTTAATCCACTGGCTATTTATTGTATTTATTGTTTTTCAATGTGATTTTAGATCAGTTGCTTTTTAATTTATATTTGTTTAATATTATTTTATGGGGGAGGGTGGGGGTTGTTTAGGGATTTTTATCTGTATTGTATTTTAAATTTTGTAAGCTGCCCCGATTGTTTTAACAGAGGGGCGGGGTATAAATAAATATTATTATTATTATTATTATTATTATGACTGAGGAACAGAATGTCCCCTCATTGCCCATATTTTCCAGCAAAAGAAAACATTAAAGAGAGAGTGCATGCTCTTAGTAACTCAGAGGCATTTGTATTAGCATGTAAAAAGGAAATATTTGAAGGTTTTATACATTTTAAAGGTATAGTAGGTCTAAATTTGATTAAATGCAACATAAGGCTTCTGCATGTAATTCCAGATGCATTTGAACTGAGACAGTGTCAATCAAGGCAATTTTTTTTATTCTTGGCTCCAACCAGCAAGATGTTCGCCTGAGGGTCTGATGGATCTGTTGCTATAGGGGCAATAAATCTGATCTCAGTTTTACTCCTGCTCCCCCCACAGCTACTCCAGGTTGTACAGGAGCTCTCCTGGTCCCAAACCTCAATCTAGATAGGGCTGAAGACCAGATATGGATCTAGTGTCCACTCTAGATGTTCTGTGTGGAACATGTTTGGCTGGAAATTCAAGCCAATCTCACCACCATTTCTAAATATATATTTTTTCATCTTAAAGACTAACAGGCTTTATTTGACATAAAAGTTTTCACAGATTGCAGCCTGCTTTGTCTGAAATGAATGAACCATGAGAGCTATTATTCCTCACAGGGTTTTTTTTTCTCTCTCACCCCATCTCTACCCTGGACTACATTGCTGAGCTGTTGTTGGCAAGTCTCTCCCAGGCAGAGCTTTTTTATTGTTAGAACTAATATTTGTGTTAGGACTGGTAGAGCAATATTTTAAAAAATTATACCCCCAGCTGCAATTTTGTGGGTATGCACCACTGAAAACAATGGAATTTGCTTTGGATTAAACATGTATAGAACTGTGCTCTAAATTACATTTCTTACAATGAAATAAGATCTGAGTTAGAAAAGCATGAACTCCTGATTCCTGTTATCTTTCATCTGGACCATGTCACTTCCCTTAAATTAGCCACAGCTCTTTTTAAATGAGTAGTGCTCACTTCACCAGGTGAGCAGGGACCATCAAAAGGAAGCAGGATATATATTCTTCCTCCAGACATAAAACTGTGACTCTAACAGGACGTGCCCCACTCTTAAGCAGAGCGAAATACTGTATCTGTTCCAAACAGTGGAGTTTTGGCCAAAAGTCCATGAAAAAGCAGCATACTATTCATTATTAATTTATTGTTTTAATTTTTTTTTTACTTCAAATAAGAGGTAGAGATCCTTGTAGGATATTTTCATTCAGGGGTCAAAATAACTTGACTGTTCAAAGGCACTGTGAACCTTGGTGGATGTGGGTGGAGACCAGATGACACTTCTCTGCTTTGGCTGAGGGAGTAAAGTGTCTTGGGCCAGCCTTGCAATCTATTTCCTATCTCTATGGTCATCACAGAACTTCCCTTATACATCAGCACTAGGTGAGGGAGTGTGACTTCCTGCACTGGTTCCAACCATGGTGGGGCTTCCTTCCCCATGACACTGAGTAGAATACTGCTTCCACATTTGGTCTCATGTCTTGTTCTATAATGGCAATGGCTTACTTTTTTTTTAAGATGAAAGCTGGGATTCCGAACCTGATAATGGACCAAACGGCCACCAGTTGGCATGGGTATAACCTGACCAACTGGATGAAGTTGCAACCCTAGCCTGAAGGGAGAAGAGAATCTGATTTAAGAGCAGAAAGACTAGGCTTTCAGAAAGGTTCCCACTCACCCCTGCCCCACTGACATTTATCCTTTTCTTTATAATTTATTTTAATTTTATGTGCATTTAAAAATATTTTCATGTAAACTCTTTTGTGAGTTTAAAACAATTATTTGACAACTCACTGGTAGCCATAGCCAACCAGGAATTCCCATAGAGACAAGTGAGCAGGGTAGTGGAGAACGGGTGGGTCATTCCCTCTTTCCTGTCCCACTCTGCTTTCCATGCTGGCCACGTGAACAGAACCTGGAGTTACCAGGACCTCAGCAGGGTAATACTGTAAATGATTTTGCAGGCTAGTAACTTTTCTGAGCTTCTTTATGTGGCTGATATGATAAATAAATTGTTTCACATTCTGTTTTTCTTACTTCTTCACTTCTGGCTTTTATTTGCAAACCAAAGAAACAAGAAATCCAATAAGTGAAAAGAAGAAATGAAAATCTGATTTACAATCTCCCATAAAAAGGGATTGTTTTTGCATGTCTTCACTATGGATTTGGAAGTTTTATTTCCCACTCCCCCACATTTTGATTGGGGCAGCTCTTCATAATTTATTCTGTGCAAAAAGAATTGGAATATATCAGAACAATGCGATGCATGCCAATTTAGGATTATAACCAAGTGAATTCACTGCTAAATTCCATGGAACTGAATGGTGTTTGCTTCTTAGTAGAGATGAATAGCATTGCACTGTTGAGAGTATTTTTCTTTCCATTTATACAAGTAGACATGCCCTTGAGAGAGTGTCTTCTATAGATTCTTCAGCCTTGGTTTTTCACTAATCTCCCTCCTCAATTCCAATTCTCCCTCATGCATTTAAGGCTCAGACGTCTCATTTTAACCTGGGTATTTGCTCACTCAGAAAAATCTGCATTGCCTTCAAGGCAACCTTCTGTGCAGAGCTAGTAGGGTATGTTTGATAAATTTTAGCCCAGTTTCCATTTGTTACACAAAAGATGTACAGTAATTGCAATTTTCACCTGATATTCAGCCAACTCATGTGGTAAAATCTATTCTGCTGAATTTACAAGGGAGGGCTTATTTTGTATTGCTGTTCATTTCAGTGGGACATGAAGTTCAAAGCAGCCAAAACCCAAAAGTATTTCAAACAACAGCTACATTCTTCAAACAACTTCCATGTTTCATTAATCACTTCTGATCCATTTTATTTTATTTACCTATGTGAACACATTTTCTTGAAAAAAATATAAAAAAATGTATTACTGCCAAACACATTAACTGACCTTTACTGAAATACCAGCACCTGAAAAATAATTTGAGAAACCATTAAAACACTTCCAACAATTGGGTTTGTTCAACATAGCTTCTATTTTTATTGCGTTTCTGAGTTTTCAACCATAAGAAGGCAATGCTTAAGTGTCAAAGACTGATTTCCGTGAAACTGGAAACATCATAACAGAAAGCAAGCTCTTGAGTATCAATCTTTTCTGGTAATTTCTGAGCATTTAAAAAGAGAATCTCTAGCAGATTAAATGGAAATGATAATTTAGATTGTAAACTCCTTGTGACAAGAGGAATCTGCTTTCTTCACTATGTTGCTTTGGAAAGTGCCATGTACTTTGATAGTGCTGTGGTACTAAAGCTATGCTGTTGTATTCCTAGAAGTTTTTTTAAAGGCCAATAATATTTTCACAATATTAGATCCATGACTAAGATTTTGGAAGAATTAACCCCATTTTGAAATAATCTGTTCCATTGAGTTCCCACAGTGGCTAGATGCATTACAAACTAGATTTATGTGGGCAAGGAAGGGGAGGGCCATCCATTCCATAAATTCCCACCTTCACTATTATAGGAGCCGTCCTCCCATGGAAGCCTATCAGGCCATCAGACCATTTCCACTGGTGCAATGGGGTAGGAGACTATCTTCATTGTTTCTACCTTCCTCCTGAGTCCAACACCTCCTCTCCTGACACAGAATAAGGTACAGGGAGGAAGGAGGTGGCACTGGGGGCTTGCAGTGGGAGACGGATTTGCCAAAGTCTAAATTCTCCCCGCTTTTGCCTGTGGGAGCATTCTGCATGGGATTTTTCTCAGGAAATGCTACTGCCAGGTTGCAAAAGAATCTGGATTAAACACAGAGAGTTTTAAACAACTCCGTTTGTTCCTTGAGGCAAATTATATTCCTCCCTGTGTATGGAGTTAATGATTTGGATCCAGAATGAGTCATAGTTACAGTAAGCTTCCTACTTCCTACTATTGCTTACTACTCAACCCGACATATGAGCAAGTCTGGATCCAGTACCATGTAAGGAGGATAATATGCATATTACCTCCATACCCTCATTTTCCTAATGACAGACTAATACATGAGACAGACAATGGTGTATCAGTCACATGACATACGTGTCGCAAAGTGTCAAAAACATGCAACTCTTATCTATTGCCAAACACTTATTATCCTATGATTTTCTTTCAATGGGACAGAGGAGAACAAGAAATGTATAAAATGCTCCTTACTTATGGAAACTGAGACCGTGAAACAATGCTTACCTAAAAAGAAGCAGCAGTTTGCTAGAAAAAGAGTCACAAATAGTCCTGTTATCTTCATGGTTAATGAAGGCAGGCCTTTATTCTCTCCAGATCTAGCCAATGGTTTGTTCTGCCCAAGAGTTTATTCACAGAATTCATGGGCATATTTATAGCACTCCATATCTGTGGTAGCAATCAATTATTTCCTCAAATCACAATATAATTTATCTGAGTGATCTCTAACAATGGACAATCTTACGTAATTTCACTTCAGTTAGACGTAGAGTGAATGCTTCTCAAAGACTACAGTTTAACAATGAGATTACTATTTTTAAGCCGCCCCCATACTCAAGTATATTGTCAATGACCATGGTATGAAAATTTTATTATTTAATATTAATGTCTTAAATATCATTCTTCTTGTAATTTCTTCTTCTTCTTGGTATTTCTGCAGTGCTAATTATGTCTGCTCTTTATTGTGGATAATGCTGTTTTGACTGCCTAAGGAATCACACTCAGAAAATGTTCATTATTAGTACAATGATTTTTTAGCATGGAACAACTAAAGGTCACAGTAAAGAACTTCTAGTAACTAATACTGAGGATTTTTCTTCTGTGACGACTGGGTGTGTACACATGAGTACACAACTTGGCAATGTAGGGCTCAAGAATTTCACCTGTTTCTATGCTACTTCTCCCTTTAAAAAGTGGGGAGAATCAAGCCCCTCTATATACTATATGAAGTTATGTGCGGAGGTATCATTACCCATTATTTTATGCCTGGGATGAATATTTGCGTATACCCTGTCCACAACTATGCAGAAAGGAAATTTGCTTGGATTCACTCAGAACGTGACACCTCACTGGTTACAGAACTCAGGAGGTGTCCAGTAGAACCCATATTGTCAGTTTTCATGGGATCAGTTTTTGTTATCGAGGCCTGATGACGTTGACAAGATGCTTGAAGTAGTTCAGACCACCACACGTAAATTCATCCCTTGCCCATCTTGGCTGATAAAATCTAGCTGGGGTGGACTGATCGGGTGGGTCTAGGGGTTGATAAATACCTCGTTATGCCAGTGGGAGGTACTTACTGCCTTGAAGGAGGCAGTGGTGTGCCCTTTCCTGAAGAGCACCGCCCTGGAACCAGAGGTATATGAGAACTACCACCTTTTGAGAACTGCCACCTTTTGGGGGCAAGGTGCTTGAGTTTTGCAGCTGTGCAAACCCACAATAGTGAGGCCAGTGCGTCCTTGAATAGGAATTATGGGACACAAGATTGGAAGATAGCAATGGAAGAATGGGTTGCTCGTTTGCAGACAGGCTAATTAAGGATGTCTGAAGATAAAAGAACACCTGCACTGGAAATCCCCCCCCCACATTAAAATATGCTTCAAAACTGAGAGTTTATCTCGTAACATCTCTCTGACTATGAACTAATGCAGACCATAGCAGTAAAGAAATGGTTTGAATTTTTTTTTGAACTCCTGGGAGAGGCTGCTTGTTGCACAGGGTGGAGCTTCTGTGAGTTTGAATTTTTTTAAACTCCTGGGAGAGGCTGCTTGTTGCAGTGGGTGGAGCTTCTGTGAGTTTGAATTTTTTTTGAACTCCTGGGAGATGCTGCTTGTTGCAGTGGGTGGAGCTTCTGTGAGTTTGATTTTTTTTTAACTCCTGGGAGAGGCTGCTTGTTGCAGAGGGTGGAGCTTCTGTGAGTTTGAATTTTTTTTAAACTCCTGGGAGAGGCTGCTTGTTGCAGAGGGTGGAGCTTCTGTGAGTTTGAATTTTTTTTAAACTCCTGGGAGAGGCTGCTTGTTGCAGAGGGTGGAACTTCTGTGAGTTTGAATTTTTTTTAAACTCCTGGGAGAGGCTGCTTGTTGCAGAGGGTGGAGCTTCTGTGAGTTTGAATTTTTTTAAACTCCTGGGAGAGGCTGCTTGTTGCAGTGGGTGGAGCTTCTGTGAGTTTGAATTTTTTTAAACTCCTGGGAGAGGCTGCTTGTTGCAGTGGGTGGAGCTTCTGTGAGTTTGAATTTTTTTTTGAACTCCTGGGAGATGCTGCTTGTTGCAGTGGGTGGAGCTTCTGTGAGTTTGATTTTTTTTTGAACTCCTGGGAGAGGCTGCTTGTTGCAGAGGGTGGAGCTTCTGTGAGTTTGAATTTTTTTTAAACTCCTGGGAGAGGCTGCTTGTTGCAGTGGGTGGAGCTTCTGTGAGTTTGAATTTTTTTAAACTCCTGGGAGAGGCTGCTTGTTGCAGAGGGTGGAGCTTCTGTGAGTTTGAATTTTTTTAAACTCCTGGGAGAGGCTGCTTGTTTCGGCGCGCAAGTTTCAGTAGCCAGCCCCCCCCCCAAAGCATACTTAAAAGTACAGCATAGAGTTTTCAGCATTAACTAAGAGTTCTTAAATTACCTAAAAACTCTCACCATGGACACTGAGGGGACTGTGGCGGTCACCTGCAATACTTGTGCGATGTTTGTCTTCTTGGCTACAGATGTGGGGAACTTCACATGTACAAAGTGCAAGTTGGTAGCCCTCGTGGAGGAGAAAGTCCAGCAGCTGGAGACACGGGTAGCTACACTTCAACAGATTTGGGAGCAAGAGGTTTTCCTGGACAGAACAGAACAAACACTCTTGGACGGGGACCACACAGAGGAACTGGCTGGGGAGGAGAGGGTCACTCCATGGACACAGGAGGTAGACAGCTGGAAGAATGTCACACACAGAACAAGAAAATCCAGGGATACTTCGAGCAGCTTGCAGCTACAGAATCGATTCAAAGCCCTCTCTCTTATCAAGGACAATGAGGAAGAACAGCATGGACAGACTTCAGAGGCAGAGCAGGGGACCTAGAGAGGACCACCGCAAGGAACAGCAGCTGCGAAGCCTTGGCGGAGGCGTGTTGTGGTGGTGGGAGACTCCTTGCTGCGGGGTACAGAAGCAGTGATTTGTGGGCCTGACAAGATGTCTCGGGAGGTGTGTTGTCTCCCTGGGGCAAAGATCCGTGATGTGACGGAGCGGCTAACAAGACTCATCAAGCCTACGGATCATTACCCCTTCCTTTTGGTCCATGTCGGAACCAATGATACGGCAAGGCACAGCTTTCCCAAGATCAGAAGAGATTATGAGGCTCTGGGGAGGAAGCTGAAAGAAATGGATGCACAGGTTGTCATCTCGTCTCTTCCGCCAGTTGAAGGGCATGGTCCAGGAAGAGAAAGGAAAATAGCTGATGTAAACAACTGGCTCCGTAGATGGTGTCGCCGAGAACAATTTGGATTCTTGGATCGTGGGCTGCGCTTCCATGAGGGGGGACTTCTGGCAAGAGATGGGGTGCATCTCACACCAGTTGGCAGAAACGTTTTTGCCTACAGTCTCAAGAATTTGATCAGGAGGGCTTTAAACTGAGTCATATGGGGGAGGGAGACATTATTCTGGAAGGCAAAAGAGCTGGAGAATATAGTCAAGCTGTCATAGAGGGAACAAGGCAAACAGCACAAGGACCCAACAGTGGGAGGCAAAAAAACTTGCACAGGCAGCAAGTAAAGGGAACACACGGTCTTAGATGTCTCTACACTAATGCACAGAGCATGGGAAATAAGCAAGGTGAACTTGAACTCCTAGCACTACAAAACAAATATGATATAATAGGCATTACTGAAACCTAGTGGGACGAGTCTCATGATTGGAATGTAGGAATAGAGGGGTATAACCTTTATAAGAGAAACAGGCCAAACAGGAAAGGAGGAGGAACAGCATTATATGTCAACGATATTTACACCAGTGAAGAGATCCATGACATCAATACTGGAAGCCAGGTGGAGAGCATCTTAGTAGAGCATCTTAGTGGAGAGCATCTTAGTGGATAAAAATTAAAGGGGAGGGAAACAACACAGATGTTATTGTGGGACTCTACTACAGACCCCCAAGTCAGACGGAGAAATTGGATGATGCCTTTCTAGAACAAATGACCACACACACAGAAAGGAGAGATGTAGTAGTGATGGGTGACTTCAACTATCCTGATATTTACTGGCAATCTAACTCAACCAAAACTTCAAGGTCTAGCAAATTCCTTACTTGCCTGGAAGACAATTTCATGGTCCAAAAGGTGGAAGAGGCAACAAGGGGGTCAGCTATTTTAGATCTGATCCTAACCAACAGGGATGACCTGGTTAATGGGGTGCAAGTGGTGGGATCCTTAGGTGAGAGTGATCATGTTCTCCTGGAGTTTGTTATACAATGGAAAGGAGAAGCCAGGCATAGTCAGACACGCATTCTTGACTTTAGGAGAGCTGATTTCAATAAACTCAGGGAAATACTGGGGGTGATCCCATGGTCAGCAATACTAAAAGAGAAGAGACCTCAAGACGGATGGGACTTTCTCAAAAGGGAGATACTGAAGGCACAATTTCAAACAGTACCATTGTGGAAGAAAAATGGGAGGTGTCTCAAGAAACCAGGATGGATGACTAAAGAAATATCAACAGAGTAAGTTTTAAACGAAACATGTATAAGAAATGGAAAAAGGGGGAAATCACCAAAGAAGAATTCAAACAAATAGCGAACACATGTAGGAGTAAAGTCAGAAAACTAAAGCACAGAATGAGCTCAGGCTTGCTAGAGAGGTTAAGAACAATAAAAAGGGTTTTTGGGGGGTATGTCCGCAGCAAAAGGAGGAAGAAGGAAATGGTAGGGCCACTACGCGGAGAAGATGGCAAAAT
Source organism: Gambelia wislizenii (assembly GCA_030847615.1). Lineage (NCBI taxonomy): Eukaryota > Metazoa > Chordata > Lepidosauria > Squamata > Crotaphytidae > Gambelia > Gambelia wislizenii. The sequence continues at coordinate 166,119,501 of JAUMIR010000002.1, forward strand.
GCTAACAGGGGACAGAGAAAAGGCAGAATTACTCAACACCTTCTTTGCCTCAGTGTTTTCAGAAAAGGTAAAGGGGGACCAACCTGAGGATAAAGGTACAGAAGACACAACAGGGGAAATCCAGCACAGAATTCCCTTCACGCAGCATACGAATTAGATGGAGTAAACGTCGGTGAATCGAAGAAGCCTCCAGTTTTTTCCACAGCATGGTTCGGGATATAGAGTCAAAAGCTGCTTTAAAGTCTATGAAGGCAGCATAGAGAGAAACTGTGCTGCAGGTGGAGTATTTTTCAATAAGGTGGTGGAGTAAGGCACTGATCTATGGTGGAGCAGCCTTCCCTGAAGCCAGCTTGTTCTTCTGCAAGTATGTTTTCTTGTTCCAACCAGGTCTGAAATTTCCACTGTAAGTGTCTTGCATAGAGTTTGCTGATTGTACTGAGGAGACTAATTGGTCTGTAGTTGACAGGATCATCCTTGCTTCCTTTTTAATATATGGGGACGATGATTGCAAGGCCCCAATCCTTGGGTGCTCGACCATATTTGTCGATACAGGTGAAAAGTGAGGCCAGGATAGGGGCCCAAAATTCAAGGGTTTTTTAAACAGCTTCTGCAGGTATTAAGTCTTCCCCTGGAGCCTTCCCCATTCTCAGCTGGGCTACAAGGTTCTTGATCTCTGTCACTGTCACTGGTAGCCACCCTTGGATATTTTCTATATTTTGGCTAGTGCATCCATTTTCAATGTAGTTGTCCTTATAAAGTGCTTGAAAGTGATCCTCCCATATCCCCGGAGGGATATGACAGTCCACTGTGGCTGGCCCATTTATCTGGGAACTTGATGTAATATGCCAGAATAGAACTGTGTTGTTGGATCTGACTGCCTGAATAAGTTGTGTCCAGTCATTCTTCATGGCTTCTTTTTTCTTGTTCATCAGCAGCTTTTTGCAGTCTCTTTTCTGCTGGAGCAGCATTGGTACAGCATCTGGGATGTTATTAGATAGGTAACCCTGATAAGTATCAATGAGGGCTTTTTTTTAGCAATAACACATTCCTTGTCAAACCATGGTTTGGAGTGGTGCTGTTGTTGTTTCCACTGATGTATGCTATTTTGATGGATTAGATATTGGTGTAGAGCTTGGGTAAGTGTATTGTAATTTTCCAAAATTTCAGGGGACTTAGCTGATATCAGGGCAGTCCTAAGACGCTGAAGTTGGTCTGAAGCCAATACTTCACTCACTGTTTGGTTTAGTTGGGGGGTCCATTTAGCTCGGCAATAAGTCCTTCTTGATGGTGTCACAGAAAGGTCACCAGGGAGGTGTGTGTCTCCTGAGTGAAGTCACTAAAATGTAGCCAAATTGGAAAACGATCACTTTCAAATCTGGCCATAACTTCTAATTCCTTGGCATAGGGAAGAAGGTCTCTAGAAATGATTATGTAATCTATGGCACTCATTCTGGACCCAGAGAGATAAGTGAATTCGGCTGGGCCAGGGCCGGTTTAAGGAATTTTGGGGCCCCCTGCAGTGCTTTATTTTGGGGCCCCCATATGTTTATCTCAGGTCAATGTAACCTAACCTATTCACCGTACAGGATGTTCAGATCACAGTAGGGCCCCCGTATCCATGGATTCATTATCCATGGGACACAGAACAGCACACCTACCCTAGAGTCTTCCTAGTAAATGTGTCCTCCCTAGTGGTTTTCTAGGCCCTCCAAGGCAACTCTATGGTATTTTAAACCAGAAGTACCATTTTTTCAATGGTGTTCACTATTATTCATGAGTTTCAGAATCCACCCCCCCGAACCAATCCCCAGTGGATAAGAGGGGCCTACTGTATTACATAATTTGACACCAATAATTTAGTTTAAAAACTATATTATAGGCACTAACATAATATTTTTAGTTTATTAGCAATTAATGTAATGATGTAGATTTCCTCAAAGAAAAGAAAGAGTGGACTACAAGCTAAACATGAGTTAGCAGTGTGATGCAGCAGCAAAAAATGCCAATGCGTTAGGCTGCATTAATAGTGTCTAGATCAAGGGAAGTAATAGTATCACTCCATTCTGCTTTGGTCAGACCTCACCTGGAATATTGTTTCCAGTTCTGGGCACAACAATTCAAGAAAGATATCGAGAAGGATGTTGGGAGGTCTGGAAGCCATTATGCCCTATGAGGAATGGCTTAGGGAGCTGGGCATGTTTAGCCCAGAGAAGAGAAAGTTAGGAGGGGACATGATAGCCATGTTTAAATATTTGAAGGGGTGTCATACTGAGGAAGGAGCAAGCTTGTTTTCTGCTGCTCCAGAGACTAGGACACGGAGCAATGGACTCAAACTATAGGAAAAGAGATTCTACCTAAACATTAGGAAGAAGTTCCTGACAGTAAGAGCTGTAAGGCAGTGGAATACTCTGCTGCCTGGGAGTGTGGTGCACTCACCTTCTTTGGAGGTTTTTAAGGAGAGGCTGGATGGGCATTTGTCAGGAATGCTTGGATTGTGTGTTCCTGCAGGGCAGAAGCCGATCGGATGGGATGGCTGTTGGGGTCCCTTCCAGCCCTATGATTCTAGGCTGCATTCAGAGCCTGGGAAAGTTACTCTTGGATTACACCTCCCAGAATCCCCCTGCCAGCACCCTTCTCAAGGTCTGGTTGCATTGTTCCTTTTCCAGCATTCTCTAGCCCAGTGGTTCTTAACTTGGGGTCCGCAATGTCCTCACAGGGGGGTCCACAAAGGCTTGAAGACTGCTTGGCCCACCTCCTCCCTGTAGTGGAGTAGCCATGTGACAGGAACCAAGGCAAAGGCTGGCTGGCTTGGCCTGCACATTGCCATTCAATCCACTCCAGCCACAAACTTGCAGGAAGAAGCAAGAGTGTCTCTGAGGGAAAGTTTAATGGATGGTGTAATTGTATTGTTGTTGTTGTTAGCTATAATTATTAGGGTTTTAAATCTTGAGTTAAGTCTTGGGGCAACAAATTTAAAGGGGGTCCCTGGTAAAGAAAAGGTTAAGATCCACTGCTCTAGGCCAATGCCTCTCACATAACACTAATGGGATACTGGTGTTTTAGTGACAACAATAAAACCATTGTTCCCAGTAATATTACTCCAAATTTTAATTTATATTCTTTATACAGTATTCTTCTGTTAAAAGAGTTAAGAGTGTTGTAAAAGTTTCAGCATTGCACTATGACTATGGAGACCAGGGTTTGAATCCTTACTCAGCCATGAATACCCCACTGGCTGACCTTGGGCAAGTCACACACTCTCAGCCTCAAAGGAAGGCAAAGGCACACACCCTTTGAACAAACCTTGCCTAGAAAACCCCATGGTAGGTTTGCCTTAGTCAGAAATGACTTGAAGGCACATAGGCAAACACACACAAATGCAGGCTGAACTCAGTTGGCAAGGGAAGGGAAGGGAAGGGAAGGGAAAGAAAGAAAGAAAGAAAGAAAGAAGCCCTTTCCGAGACAACGCTCAAATTCCCTGTCTCTCTCATAAACACACACTCACCGTCTCAGTGGTAGCAGCAAACTCCCTCCAGCTTCTGCCACAGAGGGCTGCTGTTTCTTTCGCTAATGCAGCCAGGGACTGTCTCCAAATTACAACTTCCCAAGAGCAAACCCTTTCTCTATCTCCCGCAGTAGCTCAGTGCTATTGCCATGCCCTGCCTGAGGAGGGAGGGGGAAGGGGCTCCAAAGGAGCGGAGGAGCCGGCTGCTGTCTCCTGGCTGTCTCCTTCATCAGATAAGGGCAACACTCACCAGGGGGCCCCCTTCACCCCCGAGGCCCCCCGCCAATGCGGATCTGGCAGACAGGTTAAACCGGCCCTGGGCTGGGCAGTCATTTTTCAGGGCACCATTTAGGATTTGAAGGTTCAGCCTGAATACTGTTTGATCCAGACAAAGTCCTGCAAAATTTGATTTCTTGTCGTTTGAGCATCGGATGGGGTGAGTTCCATCATCTTCAGAATCAGGAGGAGGGCATTTGTGCTGGGCATATAAGGTATGATTGTTGGGGCCCAGTCTGGCATTCAAATCACCCCCCCCCAAAAAAAATTACAAATGCATTTGGGTTCTGCAACATGAGATTAGCGGTGTATGATTCCAGTTCAGCCCACAGGCCTCTGATTTGGGATTTCTTCTTCATTGGAGGCATGTAGACATTTATTATCAGCAAAGTGCAATGGTTAAATTGAATTAGCACTGCCATGGGATATGTTTTAAAAGTGGAAAGAGGCCTTGTTATGGCACATAGGGTGGTGGAAACCAGAACGCCCAGGCCGCCTTTAGCTCTTCCATGCTTTTTCCCTGGCTCTGCTGGAATTGAGAATGAGTGAAAGCCATTTAATAGCAGATCCTTATTAGTCCATGTTTCCTGGATTTGTATAATGTCATATTGGGTGAGGAAGTCACTAGGACAAGGATCTCTGTGGGCCCTCGGCCACCCAGAGATGTTCCAGGTCATAAGGGTAACCTTGTGCTGGTCTGTTGGAAGTCAGGCAGTGGCACTGCAGGCCACAAGCTAGATGGGTAATTCATCTGATGGCAGTTGGTTAAATGGCTGGGTTGACTGTGGCTATGTCCTCCTCTGTGGATGGAGGGGTAGTGAATCACATTCCTGTTCTTCCCGCCCTGCCTGTTCTGGAAGGGAGATTGGAAGAACCAATGCAGCATGGGAAGCAAAATGAGGATCACAAGCAAGCAAGGATCCCATCTCTTTAGTGAGAGGGGCATTCTTTGGCTTAGGAGATGAGATAGGTGGCAGTGAAGACTGTTTTTCCCTTGAACTAGGTTTGCATAGGGATGTTTGAGACCCCTGGAGTTTAATTGTAGATGGGGGTGCATTTGCAGTATATTGCATTTTTGAAGGGGTGTTGGCTACAACTCGGGATTTCAAGGCTTCCTTGATTGTAAGTAGAGAATCATCACTTTCATTTTCATTGTCAGAAAAATCAGAAAAATGTACTGACAGCTTTCTGCGAGAGGGGGCTGGTTTCAATGGGGCTGGATTGCTGTTAGATTGACTCAGGATGGTATCTCTCATCAGCTGTATTGTGGGAATGTGTTCCCAAATTTCTATGAGTTTTTCTCTCAGTTTAATTACTTCTTGCTTTATAGCCTGAGCTTCTTCCTTTAAGGTGTGTTTAGGTTGTCCCTCTTGGTGTGCAGAATTATTTCTTCTTTGTGTTATTGTTGCTGTTTTCCCTGTGATGAGGCCACGGACTATCTCATCCTTAAAAACTCTGTTAATTTCTATATAATGTGCATTCCAGAGGAAATTTCTTTTCCGTAACAGCCTGTTAGGAATATTTGCCTGGTTAAAGGTAAAAAAAAAATTGTTTAGTAGCTCTTGAGCTGGGTAAAAAGTGGCAGTCTAGTAAATCAATTGTTCCTGTTTAAAAGTCGGGAAAGGTATCTCACAATTGACATGTGGCTGTTCCACATATGGGCATTGTGATGTATTTGTAGCAGGAGCTGATTTTTCTGTAACACTCAGCAGTGATTAACTGCATCCTGTGACGTGGCAGGTCACGTTTCCTCCAAATCTCCTACATCCCCCTGTGTACCATATGGGTTTTGCCTTTGAAAAGCTTGTTGGGAAAGCTTGTTTGTAATGTCATTTAGTCTTTGCAAAATAAGAATCAATGTCTCTATGGACAGTTTGCAGAAATCATAAAGAGCTGAACACTGTTATTGTAGGGAATGCTGCCAAGCTCTGGGAGTTTGACTTTGTTATCAACTTCCTCTGGCCCATAATTTATATTTACACTTTGAGGAATTGAGGAGGCTGGTTTGTTTAGTTCAAGTGTCTGTGATGGTTTAGGGAATAAAGAAGGAGCTGTTGTTACAGATCTGTTACGAGCTGTGTTGTCTCTGCCGCCGGGAAGAGTGAGTCAATCCTCATCTGTTTTTCTGCTTTGGAGGATTCCTGGTTGTCATTGTTGTTGCAGGGGCTGGTCTGATTTCTTTTCTTGCCTTTGGATGGCATTTTTAAGGTATATGTAGGTGGTAATGCCAGATGTTAGTGGGAGGACAATTCAGAAGTTGTTAGTCTGTCGCCATCTTGCCCCTCCTCCTCGAGGCAACCATCTAAGAATCCTGAACAGTCTACAGGAGTGGTAGATATGTCTTTCTTTTTTAGCTGGAAATTTAAGTTGCTTAAGTTTGTTAAGCTAGCGTGGAGGTTTTATCAAGCTAAGATTTAATGCTTGAGATTTGTTCTGATTTTTAATACACTACTTGCTATCTATGGAGATTTTCACACGGGGCTGCCACCTCCTCTCCCGTTCCTGCAACGGAATGGAGGTAAATGTTTGCACACTTACCTCCATTCCAGAACAGGAACAGTCCTCCTCCTTCCTTGCCTGGCTGGCCGTAAATGCAGCTGTCGTAAAGCTGCTTTTACGACCGCCCGGGGGAACTCCTGCTCGTTCTCGTGGGAGAACGAACAGGAGGGAAATTCAAATTAAAAACCCTCCAGCTGTCAAAAGAAATAATAAAAATAAAAATAAAATAAAATAGAAGTAACCCGGGAAGGGGGGTGGAAAGGGTGGCACTTACCTGGCTGTCTAGATCGTGGCAGGAAGTGCCTGCCATGGAGCTCCCCCTCCATCCCTGTCATTCCAGAACAGGGACGGAATCCGATTCACACACCCATGATTCTGTAACAGAAACAGAACTGGGTGCCTATTAATGATTGGGTGCCTAGTAATGATTACTATATCATGGGGAGAAAACAGAACAGGCATAACTTAGGAACAGAACAGGGTGGACGTCATCCGAAAGGGAAAACCTTTCCCGACCCTGTTCCGTTCCAGACACGGGATATATAGCCTGTGTGAAAATCTCCTATGTTGCTTTGATTACTATTCCATTCTTTATTTCATTATAGCCTTTTGTGCTAGTCACATTGTGACTGCTTTAATTATTATGTTTGAGGCTATCCTCATAGCCTTTTTAGTAATTGTTGTACTTTAGCTATTATAAGATTTCTCTTATTTGCTAGCCATGTTAAGTTGTTATGATATAACTTTCTTTACCATTACTTCCTCATATTTTATATTACTCATTTTTTTGTAGTCATGTATTGCTTTTCATCCTCTTGTCTATCATTTCAATAAATTTTAAATTTGCTTTACTCTTGAGGGTGCTGCTGTTGGTTCAGAAATCATTTTCTCTACTCTTTGGAACTATATACGAAGGGGTGGTATAGAAAAAGAACCCAGAATTTTCACGGTTCACCAGCTACAGCATTTCCTGGACAGATTTAACCCAGCCACAGTAGTCAAACAGATTCTAGGAGGTTTGAAATGTTTTTCTTTACTTATGGAAGACTTACTTCACCTGGCTGTTATTTTTCACATTTGCATATTGTTAATTTTCTGAATATAAGGTTTGCTGAAACATGTTGTAAGTTGTCTTCTTTTTGTGGTGTGGGAACCTATCCCTATTCTTTCCATGTTATTTCTGCTTCTGGTACCACATTTTCTGTTTAAAGAAGTCATGCCCAAGTATGCATTGACTTTGCTAACTAGGGTAGTTCATCAACTCCCAGAGTGTCCTCCCAGAGCCATTAGAACCAGTTAGGAAGGGACACTGCTAGTAGCATCCATTTCCAGCCACTGCCCATACTACTCTGTTACTCTGCATCGAAAGCAGACACATACATATATGGGGAAGGTAAGAGGTGCTTTTTCTCACTTGTGTTTAGCAATGTTTTCCTTTGTGGTTGGTCATTAAAATGTAAATATTAACTGTGCAAACCTGACTGTTGAGACATGCAAGAAAATCCTATTGCTGGTAGAAAAATGAGTTAATTGCACAGAATGTGGATGTATGTAATGTCTACTCTGCGTATAAGAATCTATTCACTTACCACAAAGCCACATCCAATAAGAGTTCCTCGATACATGTCTACTGCATTTTATTAATATTCCACCACTGCTTTAAACTTTTTGGTATTTACTGCAATAAGCATTGAGGTATATGCCTAAAACATATTGACCAGCAACTGCATAGTGTATGAAATGCCCATCAATAATGGTAATTTCTTTAAAAAACAAAAGTAGTTTTCTCTAATTCATTAATGTAAGAGCAAGATCACAAAAATATACTTTGTTCTTTATTTATAAACCTCATATATTAATGAATACAGTCATTCCTTCACATTCATGGGGGTTAGGGGCCCAAGACCCCTGTGAATGTGAAAAAAATGTGAATAAACTCTCCCCCTTCCCCCCAGGGTTTGCTCGGCCTTTGGTCCCTGGGGGAGGGGGGAGCCGAAGCCCAGTCAAGCTGCCTCCACCTGAAAAGCCACTTTTTAAAAGGATTCTGTTCACCCCCCTTCCCTGGTTTCTTACCAGCTTTGGGGACACTCGTGGCAGTGGCTTCTCTGGGCTTTAGATGCCCCCCTTGACCCTGGGTGGGGGAAGAAGCCATTTAAACAGTGGGAAGCCTCCATTGCCTCTGCCTGCAAAGTGGCTGTTCTCTGTGAAGGGGTTGAAATGTGAAGAACAAACAAACCTCCAGAGGCTTTGCAGCCAGCAAGGTTTGCTTGTCCTTCAGATTTCCACCCCTCCACAGAGAACAAACACCCAGCAAACTCGGGTGCTGCCCGCAAACCAGGGTTCAATGTGATTGGGGCAACAAAGGCAAGCCCTAAGAACGGCTGGATTTGGCAGTTTTTGACCTGAATCCAGCCATTCTTTAGGGCTTCCCTTTGCCACCCAAATCACATTGAACCCCAGGAAGTGCCGAACATGGTGGTTCCTGGGTGTTCAGTGTGATTGGGGTGGCAAAGAGAAGCCCCAAGAACAGCTGGATTCAGGTAAAAAACCACCGAATCCATCCATTGCGGTTGGGAAGGGAAAGGCAAGCCCGAGAAATGTCATTCAGGGCAAAGTCGCCAAATGCACAGCCTTCCTCGGGCTTGGCCTTCCCCCCCAAACAGAACACCACCATATCTCCAGGGCATCTGCTGCTGTGTCCGCCATGCCACCACACCCCTGGGGCCTCCACCACCACCATGCACCCACTGCCGAGCACTTGGAGGCTTTGTGGTTCAGCAGTGAACACAGGGATTTCCTCCGGCTTGGCTCCACCCCAAACACATTCCCTGTGGGGGGAGCCGAAGGCCGAGCAACCTCTTGGAGGATTTCCACAAATAGACGGCACTGCGGAAGTCAAAGCCGCAAATGTGGAGGGACAACTGTATATACATTCAGCAAAGAAGTGACATAGACAATTTGTAGGTGTTTCTCACTTATTCGATAGGTTAGGGACCATAGCGCTGTTAAAAAGTGAAAATTGTTGAAATGCAGAATCTACAGTGCATTGACTCTTAACCTGTTGAATACGTGAATATTGCCTGTAGAACCATGTAATTTATTTGCAGTTTTTGCTGAAGCGTAGAAACTGCTCGAGTCCCCACAGAACAGATGGGTACGTGAGAATTTGGCTCCTGTGCTGCTGCAAGGAGATCACCTGAGGCTGCATCCAGGCCCAAGAGGTGGCCAGAAAATGGCACTGACCAAGAACACCAAGAGCTTATCTACATTCACTTAATCTGGGGCCAGTCCAGAGCATTATACTCCTGGACTGGCCCCAGATCAACCACAATGGCAGCCACATGCAGCAGGCTGAATCCAATGTGGCGCACTTCATTATTCACATGGGCTTGCTCAGTGTGCCGTCGCTTGTGCTGAGGCAGGAATGGGTGCCTGGACATGTGATCAACAAGGAAGGGTTACTCTACCCCCTCCTCATTGATCACATGGGATCCCTGTTCTGAGCTCAGCAGAAGTGATGGCGTGCTGGGTAGGATTTTCATGGAGTTCCTTGGCTGGTGAGGAAGAGGGATCCATTGCCTTCCCTGTGCTGCTCAGTGCAAGATAAGGGAGATAGCACCGTGTTTATGTGTGGGCAACTGGATTGTGCCAAACTGGACCTGATCCAGCTGTCCAGACAGTAAAAAACCCCAAGGTCACTCCAGAGTTTCTGGGAAGCTCCTATGTTTTCGCTGACTTTGCTTAGTTGTGTTAAGGGGAAAAAAAGTGATCATCCCCTGAAGAATCAAGTCTGGAATCTTGTATGTTATTTATGCATGAACACACACACAAGTACACTCACAGTATGCATGTATGTGTGTGTATATATACACATACAGACATAAATACTTAGATACATATACGCACATACTTTAAAGAAAATGCTACTGTTTTTTAAGCCACATTTTATCTCTTAAAAAACAGCCTGAGCCTTTCAGGATGTTTAGGCAGAAGTAAGGTGCACTTTGAGTTCATACTTCTGAGTGTTTTCTCCCCAATCTGAGCAAACAGGCACCTCCTTAACTGGTTGCTGATAGTAGAGGGGTAGGGCTCCTGGCTGTACTTTTGGACTGTTTCCTAGGCTGGGTATGTGCGTGGAAAAGGCAGACTCGAATCAGGTGAGACCTCACCTCCACTCTTTCAACTTTTTAAAATTATACAGTAGATAGCTGGAACTCATTAATTTGATGTGTGGTTGAAAGAAGTGACCACACGTTGAATGAATGGGTTCTGGTTATAATTTTAAAGTGTCGAAACAGTGGATCGATGAAAAGCGGATTGACAAAAAGCAGGGGACGCCTGTATATCACTTTAAAGTGGCTGATGAAAGCACTGAAACAGCCAAAGACTTTCATGGCTCAATCATAAATCAAAATAGAGACTGTAATCAAGAAACCTATGGACTTTATCAGATGTGGCAAAAACTGCATCATACAGATGCAACAATAACACAAAAGGGCGAAATTATCACACAATGATGTTCTGGCGTTCCAGGGTGTCACATGGGAATGAATGAGGCGTCACTTTTTATCGATAACTTAGCCCATCAATAAAAAAGTGACACCTCATCCGTGCCAGTGCTGTGCCTTGAGAATGGCTGAATGATGAGGGTGTTTGATAATTTCACCCTTTGTGTTATTGTCATGTCCTAAATGATGTGGGGGTTTTGCGCAATTTACCTTGTCTTATAGAGCCCTATGACTTGAAAGGGCAACTGTGAAGAAAGCTGAAAGGAAGAAAATTAATAATTTGAAATGTGCTATGGATACCATGGACTGCCAAAATGAGCCTGAAAGCAAATCAAGCCTGGACTCTCCCTAGAAGCAAAAATGACTAGACTGAGGCTATTGTAAGTCTGGCAGTTGGGATGGAGGGAAGGCTGCAGAAGGAGAGAAGAAGAGGCAGGCATAGCTGCATCATGCCTAGGCCCAGAAGCAGATGAAAGCCACACATCCAGTTTTGTGTTGTTAGTGATTTTATGTTTGAGAAAAGTGGAAATTATTGTCTTCTGCTCTGCTCTTCTCATGGCAGCAGGGGCGGGGAACCTTTGGGTCCCACAGATGTTTTGGACTAAAAAGGCCATAATTATGATGGCCTATTATGGACAATGCTGGCTGAAGTTTCCCCACTCTCATTTGTTACCTGCCCTGACACCCTCTACTCTTGTAATACTTCAATAATTGGCAATATTTCATAAATTGGCTTATTATTGGCACTCCACAAGGTTGGCAGTAGACCAGGGACGCCCAAGTATAAGGAATCAAGGTTTGTTCAGATAACCTAAGGAAGTAGCCTGCTAAAATTCCTAAAAGACACTCCCAGGTGAGAATTACACGAAAACCCCTGGAACTGATAAGTTAGGTCGATAATGGGCTAATTCTTCATGGACATCTCTAGAAATGAATCATTCAATAATCCCATTAAGGTAGTTGGACACTCTTTGCTTGCAAAACTGGTTTTTCCTTGCACCTTTCCCTAAAACAATAGAGGTTTGCCTGAGACCCGTCCATTTTAATGTTTCAGCCATTAGTGATGGTTAACACATCTGGAGAATCCATTGTCTGATCCTGGGAAACTCCAGCAGAGATTGTATTCCACTCAAATTCACCCCTTCAGGGAATTATTGAATATAAATATCACCCTAAAACACAGCCAAAGTGTGCACAGCTTCTCTTCCTCCCATCACTCCATCAGTCTGTGTCACTACAGGTTGCAGCTTCTACTCGAATCTCTGCTCTTTGAATAGGTACAGTATAACCCATCATCCCAAACTTGATTCCTCTATCTCAATATTTCCTACTTCTTTCGTTGGCCTTCTGTGACTGCTTGAAGCCTGAGTGTATGAGTGTGTATGTTCCCTTGATCATGTTTCAATAAAAACCATTTTTATTTCATCCCTGTCTTGGAATTGCCTCATTTACTACTGGTATACATAGGTCAAAAGATCTAGCCATTACCCGACCTCTTGCTGCCAGCTTAAGCTAATTAAAAATTCCCCATATTAGAATTCGGACACTAGTGGGTGTGGTGAACTAAAGGACAGCTGTGAGCTGAGAAGACCAGAACGCAGCTGACCAATCTGAAGACAGCTGGAGCTAGCCAATGGGAGAGCAGCTGGGAGCAGATAAATAGCCCAGGCTGTGTGAGAGATGGGGAGTTAGGGACCGTTTGTAGAGAGGATAGGGATGGTTCTTAGAAGAGATAGGAACCTAGAGAGTTCAGTGAAGAATCAGTTGGTCAAGGAAATTCTATGTTCTTGGTTGCTTCCAAATGACACTTTTTAAGCTTGGGCTCATAACTGGGCCTACTACTACAGCCAAAAGAGGCTAAAACATATATAAGTTGTTAGCAAGTGGATATGGATAAGCCCTCCGAGAGGCCAGTCTTTAATGAGGGGAAATCAAATCACCAGAGCAGATATTGCTGTAGATATCCCCTTCATTAGGAATTCAGTCATTTCATTTCTATTTGGGAAAATGGATGTCGCTTTACACAAAAGGCATTGTAACACTAATCACTTATATTCAGACACCATTTTAAATAACCTTTTATTATAAAAGACAGGCATGGTTTTACAAATGTTTTAAAAGACCCATTTGTGCAAGTTCAAAATTTATGGTTTCATGATTAATCCCCTAAAAGGGTTCATAATAGATACAAGAATAGAAAAATATTATTCTGAACATATTAATAGAAAAATATTTCTTTTAGATCTTACATTCGTTTGAATAAAAACAAATAAATATATAAAGAACCATCTTGCAGAATACATAAAAGGCTGTTCTGGTCTCTCCCCTGTTTCTCAGAAATATTACGATAATTTTCTCTAAAACAACTTTTTAATTTTGTTACTGTACATGAATAAAAGAAGGACTTCCCTCCCATTGCTTATAGATTAAAACACCCAATATAGCAAAGAGACTGGTAACTGTAGTCCAAAAATTAACATTTCCAAGCTCTGACACTATACATACAAGCCCCATGTAGTAACTGGGAAAAGATCAGAATGATTGTGGGTTCTGGTCTAATAAAAATTCAATGTTTTTAAATAAAATACATTCTTCATTAGACAAATATAAACTTTTTTTTAAAAAAAATGTCCTGAAATATGAACAATATTTTTTTTAAAGCACAACATTCTTTTAATCTACCTTTCAAAATTTTTGAACTTATTTGTTTCTCTCTGTGAAAATAAAATAAGTTAAGATTTGAATCCATAGTATCTGGTATTGATAGTATATTGCTTCAAAACATTTAGCAACCGTGACAAATAGCTATTGCCAGAACTATTATCCACAGTAATAAAATACTCTGTCAATTACATCAATTAAGCCTTTTCAAGCTGCTGACATTTTGATACACAATCGTAGCATGTGTTCACTTTCTGAACACAATATTATTGCTTCATGATAGATACACTGATTTGATCTCATATTATGATAAATTGTTAAGTAGAGTAAAAAGATTAGACAGACAGATTAGATAAACAGATGTTAGAGTTTTGTCAATCAATCAATCAATCATCTATCTATCCCTTCACCCTGTCCTATTGAGAGGTAGGGAAAAATAAACTTAGTTGGAGAGATATTGAAACTTTTAAGTGTACAGTACTTGATCTCACAGTTGAACATGAGAGTGACAGTTTAAAATGAAATACAAACCAAAGCAACTTGTATATTGCTGTCATCATAAAAATCTTTAACACTTCTAAGTGCCTTTGTGTTCTCTTTCACCATCCACACTATGGTTCTTTGGAATTTCATTTGTTAGTTTTACTTTTACTTTTTTGTATTCTTAATAATATTGTAACAACGACAACAACAACTTATCAATAATAATAATAATGATAATAATAATAATAATAATAATAATATACTAAGCTAGCTTATTAATCCTCTATCAGCTTGGCATTGTTCTTGTCAGTATATTTATAATAAATTAGTTGGTTCAGAGTAAATGAATGCAAGAAACTTCAACACAATGTATTCTTGATAGTTGCATCCATTAGAATCAGCTGTGTCTATTTAAGGAATGCATTGTAGTTCAAACAGTGCCAGCTTTTTAAAGAGAATAAACATTCTTCCAGTACCATTCATATTCAAGTATAAATAATTCAGCTATGAAGGATAAATTTCAATTACAATAATAAACTGCAAACTGGTCCAGCAAATTTTCAGTCTCAGTTGCACTTGCATGGTTCTATTTTTCCTTTATCCTCATGGATGTGTGGTTTGTCATTCCTGTGAGATTCACCTCTGAAAAGTAAAATGAAACATTAGAGGAACACATGCACACACACACACACACACACAATATAAAATGTCCACTACATACATGCCTGGCATGAATGCCATCCTTTTTTGAAGTGCATAACTATCCATGGCTTTAAGTTATAGCCAGAATTCACTAAGACAGTTATGAATGAATAACCTAGAATTAAGCCTTCGTGACTGGTTTGTATTCACAACACCTCTGTATTCACTAGATTAGCAGACACACAGACTGTGAAAGTCCCCTAAACCCCACCTTCTAGGGAGCAACTGCTGCGAGCAACAGGAGTGTCCTCCCCCTGTCATTTGGGAAGCAGTAGACTGATGTTTCCACTCCCTTTCTCATAAGCAGTGTCCGGTGCAAGGGGGAATTGAAACAAGAACCCTGCTTTTGATTGTCACATCAGAGATTGCTTACATGAAGGAGGGTGCTTCATCAGCCAGCTGCTTCCTGATCAACAGGGGAGCAGACTCCTGTCATTCACAGCAGCTGCTGACCAGTAGGTGGAGATTGGGGTGTGTATATGTTGGGCTGGCAGACACTATTTAGCTATGCAACTAAGGTGATTACATAGCTAAGTAAGTGATAAACAATTGTGGCCTTAATCTTTACAGATGCTAATCTTGAGTAATATGATCTAAGTTCAACCAGGATTCAGTTATATTCAATCTAAGCACTCTAAACCCCGGTTAAGATATAAACCTAAGTTAGTACTGTGGCTAAAGCTGAAAAAGTGTGTAAAGGGACATTTGCACTGGAATTGGGAGGAGGAATGAGCAAGGAATGTATAAACTCATAGACCATGCTATTATAGTAACCTGGAGGAACATAAAGATCCACCTATGTGCTCTTACGGGGTTACCATTTCTGCCTCCATAGCAATACAGCTTAATGGGAACAAAGGCACACGCTCATAGCCAATTAGTGCCTGAGGAAGGGTGGTGAGTTCCTAGGCAGTGAACAGCTGCAGTTGTGCAGCCAGGAGAAATGGACAAGCATCTCCTGGAAATCCAGGTGGTATGCTGGGTGTACTCCATTCAGGAGACCAATGGCTGTTCCTTTCTCTTGGCTGCACAATAGCAGCTGGACACTGCCTAGTCACCTGCCACCCACTGTCTAGTCATCCACCACAGCCACTAATTGGTCATGCAAGTACATCCTGGTACTATCAAGCAGCACTTGCTGCGGGAAAGGCATAACACAAAGAAGTATTGAATATCTCTTTCAGTAATGAACACCCCCCCATCAATGTCATTCTCTGCCACCTACAGGATTCCACCTATAGACTGCTCCCCACCTCTCCACTATGATCTGTATGGAGCTATATTCCATGATACCTCTCAGAGAGGAGCAAGCAAAAGCCATGCATAGTACTTCTCAACAGAGCATGTACACTCAGCTTGGAGTCAAGAACATTGGGTGGAGGGAAGAGTGTTGAAAGTGGTATGATGGAGGGATTGCTCAGAGCAATAGACACACCCATTTCTTCTGTCTCATCACCTTTACTGTTCAAACAGGGTTTTCCCAATTTACCTCTTTCCCCAATTTAATAAAGTTTGGTCAGATATGATAGTAGGTTGATTTGAGTGGCCCTCCAGATGTTGCTGGATGGCAAGTGCCAGCAGCCCTAGCCAGTCTAGCCAATGGTTAGGAAAGCTGGGAGTTGCAGTTCAACAGCGTCTGGAAGGCTGAACAATTCCCACCCTTGATTTACAGCTTATATTGGCTCAATTGTGTGACCTTCAATATTTGACAAGTGGGGTTGGAGATGCCATTGTTCTCAAGATTTCCAATGCTTACTCTTCAGAAGGTGAAAGATAATTGACATGTCCTCCCTTCCTCTTCTCTGCTTTGGAGCGAGAAAATGCCAACAAATGGAATATTACCTGGCATTATTCTTATAAGGTGAACAGGAACTGAGCACTTTGCACTATAGTAAGCTGAGTACTATTAAATTTTGCTCAGATTTCAAGAGGATATGAGATGAGGCAGGAAGGTATGACCAAACTTTCATGTCTATTAAGTAAATGCCATCCATAACAATGTAGAAACTTTAATCCTAAAACAGCTTCATTATGTTTGATATAACTCAATCAATCAATCATAGAACAAGTGCAAGTAGGTAGAATACACAAGACTGCATGGACCAGGTTCAGAGAAGGGCAACGAGAAAGATATGAGGCATGGAGAACAAAACATTTGAGGAAAGGTTGAAGGAGTTGGGCAAGTTCAGCTTGGTGAAGAGAAGATTGAGGGATGAAATGATTGTACTCTTTAAATAACTTTCACAGAGAGGAGGGGGAAGGCCTGTTCTCTGCTGCCCCAGAGGGTATGACCAGGTCTAATGGTTTGAAATACAGGATGGTAGATTTTGATTGAACATTAGCAGGAAGTTCTTGACAGTAAGAGTGGTTCAGCAATGGAACCAATTGCCTAGAGAGGTGATGGGGTCTCTTTCTCTGGACATCTTCAGAATGAAGCTGGACAGCTACCTGCTGGTGATGCTTTCACTGGAGATCCTGCACTGAGCAGGGGATTGAACTCGATGGCTCATCAGGCCCCCTCCAACTTTATTATTTTATGATTCTATTTTATGACTCTACCATAAGGTTTGGTTGGGATAAATTATTGTACAAGGTAGCATGTCTCTGTCTAAAATAATTTCAGATTAGTAATAATATATATGTTGTGCAGCCTTTAACTTGGATTGACAATAACATGCAAAACCTATCGACATCATGATGTGAAGCTCTTGATCTACTGAACTCTTTTTCAATAATGAAAAAATTTCAGACCATTTCATGGAAAAGACACTTAATGTAACTTGTAGCATGGAGTCAGGGGTTCCTGTTTTTACCCCTGAAAGGGAGGTATGCCCTGCTATAATGTGGATATCTCTGAACCTTTTCAAACCACCTCGATTCATTTTGAGATTTGTTTGAATCTGACCCACACCCTTAAAGGACTGGCACTAGAAAAACCAGAAAGATGTTTAGCCAGAAGAAGAGAAGGTTAAGAGGTGACATGATAGCCATGTCTAAATACATCAAAGGATGTCATATTGAGGATGGAGCAAGCTTGTTCTCTGCTCCTCCAGAAACTAGGACATAGAGCAATGGGCTCAAACTACAGGAAAAGAGATTCCACCTAAACATTAGGAAGAACTTCCTGACAGTAAAAGCTGATTGGCTGTGTAATGCGCTGCCTGGGAGTGTGGTGGAGTCTCCTTTTTTGAAGGTTTTTAAACAGAGGCTGGGTGGCCATCTGTTGGGCATGCTTTGATTGTGTATTCCTACATGGCAGGGGTGGATTAGATGGCCCTTGTGGTGTATTCCAACTCTATGGTTCTATGTACTTTCAGATGCTGAAATCTATGATATATTTAATCATACCTGCACGTCTCAGACCAGTTGCTCCAAACAGAATTTTTGTGATAGCGATCCCTTGATCGAATAAAGCAGCTTCCATATCGACACCCACGGTTGTAGCAGGCTAGAATATCTCCATTTTGATTTAGTTCAGCATTAGCAACTTCACAAATCTGAAAATAAAACCAGGGACCACTTTAGTAGACAAGAAAAGCTCTTGATCAAGCAGGCAAGCCTACAGTTCATACAGGAGATGTATGAGAGAAGACAGAGTACTGCATGTGGAGAGGGCCTGCCATTAGAAGCTTCCTGCTTCCCATGCCCCCAGCATTGGAATAGCCTATGAAAGCACTGGATTTGATATGGTTAGGAGAGCATGAGATCTGTATTTATTAATTAATCAACATATTTCTATTCCACCCTCTGTTCTGAGATCTCAGGGCAGCATACAATTCAAACAATATAAATAGTTTAAAACAATTCCAGAGCAAAAAAACAACAGAATAATTTAAATAGGATAAAGGATATTAAATATATCACCAGGTTAACACAACATAAAAGGCTAAAACAGTTAAATCCATTTATGTGTACCCTTTAAGAGGAAATAGATTAAACCCCAAAGGCTTTTTAAAAAAGCCATGTTTTAACTTGGCCCCTAAAAGTGACCAATAATGGTGACAACCAGGCCTCCAAGGGGAGGGCATTCCGTAAATATATTATTGGGAAGTAAGAACGACTAATATCACTATGCCTTATATATTGAGATGTAGTGTACCCCTGCATACAATATGGAAGACACAAGAAACAATGGCTGTGCGTGTTGTGGTTAGAATGTTGTACAGGGACCTGATAGATCCAAGACCAAGTTCCCATTAAATGATAAAATCCACTGTATGATCTTGGCCAAGAGATGCTCTCTCAGCCTGACCTACCTCACAGAGTTGTTGTGAGGATAAAGTGGGGAAAGAGGAGAGGCAGGTATGATGCCTTCAGCTCATTAACAGAAAGGCAGTCTATAAATATAACTTAGTTTATAGCTCCTGTTCTACACTTCCCATTGATAGAAAGTGGATGATGCATCTGAAGAAGCAAATTGGTATCCATGAATGTTAAGGCTAGAATAAACCAGTTAGGCTCAAATGTGTTATTAGATGCCTTTTTATCCTGAAACACACGAACATGGCTATCTCTCTGAATGGTGCATCAAAGTATCTTTAAAGGAAGCACATCTTATAACGATTACCTGTTCATTTTGTCTACGCCCAACAGTTTTGATCTGGTACGTTAGTCCATAATAACTATGCGGGGTGCTCCAGGTTTTAGGGGGTGTCCATGTCAAGAGGCCAGTTTGGTCAAACCAGCACTCAGTAGGATCAGGCTTTACTGAAAGAGCAAATTAAATCACCATCAGTTTTATTGTATACACACCAAGGTAATTCCATTGCACCTAGTCTCAATAGCACTAATAGTATCTGTATGATTAATATTTAGTAGCTGAGGAACTAAATTAATGTTAGGGTTGATAGGTGAGTGTTATCTATTATTTACCATAGAAGAATCTTTGTTTGTGCACGTGCATGTGCTTATGTGCAGGTCTACTCAGTATAGTCTAAATAAGTGGGGGTGCGTGCAAAGTGCAGGCCTCCACATATTGCTGTACTGTAACTCTCAGCAATGGCTGTGCTGGCTTAGGGCTACTGTCATTTGCAGTCCAAAAATTTCTGGAGGGCCACTTGATTTCCACCCCAGATGAAATCCATGTGCAAATCCAAATTTATTGAATCAATGGGATTTAATTAAGTATTGATTTACCATTCAGCATTTGATTCCATGGGTCTACTCTGGTTGGGACTAGAAATTAGATTTAGGCCTAGGTATCTCAGTACAGAAACAGCTCTCCATAATGTTCTGAAACAGGGGAGAAGATATTCTTGGCTATTTAATACAAGTGATTACCAAAACTGACTATTAGACCTACTGCTTCTTGGGCTGTTATTGAGAGCAGCTATATCACCCCCTCTCCTTCCTTCCTTCCTTCCTTCCTTCCTTCCTTCCAGACAGCATCGATTGGTCACTGATTATTCTAGCCAGTATGATTATTCTAGCCATTACATAAGAGCTCACATTGTGCTTCCTTGGATTTTGCATTAAACTAGGTCTGGCTTTATTTCCTGTAACAGAGACTTTTCTTTTCCTGCATGGAGGTGGGGGTTCTGATTAAATTGTAATGCAGATAAAAATCACTATTCCAAATGACTTAAATACTGTATAGAAGAGTGGTGGTATGTATCTAGTATTTTACTACCCTTTCAGCATTATAAATATATGACCCAAGGAGATGGGGGCAAACCTATTATAAAGAATAAACTAGTGTAAAGGCTGTCATTATGTGAATAATAATCCATTGTCAATAAGATTATCGAAACAGAGATATAGGAGATTATCAGACACAGTAAAAAGTACCAGAGGAGAATGCCAGAACGACATTCCTGTCCCATGAACGGGACCCGTTTTCAGACGACGTCGTGCCCATTGCGTTCTGCTCCAGTGCCTCTGCTGTTAGTACGGTAGCACCTTTCATTGATGGGAGTTCCCTGCCAATGAAAAGCGGCACCTTACTAACCGCAGAGGCACTGGAGCAGAACACGATGAGCATGAGGATGTCTGAAAACGGGTCCCATTCGCAGGACAGGAATGTCGTCCTGACGTTCTCCTCTGGTACTTTTTACTGTGTCTGATAATCTCCATAGTAGTCAGTTAAGGTTGCTAGCCATCCTGTTAGTGATATGGTAAACTGATTGGTTACAGTATATTGTTGCAATTTTAAAACACCATTCACCTAATTTTCTGAAATACAGATTTGAAAGTGAGAAATCTCACTGGAATTGCTGCAACTGAACAGAAGCTGATAGGAAACCTTACACTGCCCTCTAGTGTTAATATCAAATATTGTGAATGAAAGAAGAAACCCTTTCCTTAACATGGATTTCATTACTTGTCTCTTTCTCAGCCTTTTCTAAATTGAGAAAGGATTTTTTTTTTTCACAGCTTACATATTTCCTTGATAAAGAAGATGTGTGTGTGGTTTTCATATACAACTCCATGGAAAACTTCTAGAACCATCTCAGTTTGTTGGTACTCCTCAGTGAATGAGCAGTTATTTTGTTTTTTGCAGGAAACTGAGTACATTACTTCTCTCCTTTCATTATTCAGTCCCATAGCAGTTTTCACAGGCTCCTCACAAATTATGTTTCCTGGAGTGTTATCTTTGGACCTAGATTCAAAACCAAGATGAGACAGAGTGAGTTAACTTTTCCTGAAAAAAGTTAGAAAACACTCATCTATAATTTTGTTTACCTTAGTAGCAAGAGCATATGAAATATGCAAACAAAGGAATTCAGAAAATATTTTCAAGGGAGACAGTGATATATTATTTACAAACTATACAAATATCATGGCATATCAAGGATTAGTACATTGATTAAGTAATTATGCTTTCATGGAATATAATCCATTCCATCATTTGCATAAAATGCATCCTCAGTTAGAAAGACCTAGACCTTCAAAGAAAACTATGTACTGTACAGACTCTGCTCTCCTGTCCAGTCAAGTAAAACTATTATAGGAGTAACGACATCAGCCATACCAGCATTGTTTCTTTCACCAATTCATCCTCAATAAAGAGGTGATATATGTCACCATCCTTCTGTGTCAGTCTCTAGACAAAAGAATAAATGGATGTATGCCAGACATAAAAAATGGCAATTATTAGAAATGAGTAAGGGGACATTTTAGTCTCCCAGTATAAAACAACAACAACCGAGTGGTGGCATAGAGGCTGATAACATCTAGCTCACAACGTGAAGGTTCCTATATATTTTGCAACAAGCTCCTTTGCTCCTTACAATTTGAATCAAGAATATTATGCATGGAAGAGCTAGCATGGTACAGTGGTTTGAGTTTTGGAGTAAGAGTCCCGGAGACTAGGGTTTGAAAACTTGCTCAACCATGGAAACCCACTGGGTGACCTTGGGCAAGTCACATTCTCTCATCTGCAGAGGAAGGCAATGGCAAACCCCCTCTGAACAAATTGTGCCAAGAAAATTCTGTCATAGGTTTACCTTAGGGTCACCATTAGTCAAAAACAACTTGATGGCACATAACAGCACCAAGAATTTATGTGCTTATGTCCGGCTTGTAGGATTCCCATAGCAATCTGCCTGGCCACCATGGGAGTAGAGTGCTGGACTAGCTAGGCCTTTATTCTGATCCAAATTATCATGAATCTTGTTATATACTTTTGAATTTATGAATGCCTAAGCAGCACTCCACAGACGACAGGCACACAATGGTTGTATTGATGGCTGTTTGGTATACTCCCTTGCTGAAACTGGTGTGAACATTTTAAAATAATAGGAATAAAATGTCCAAAACAATTCCATGGCTCCCTGTGTACACCGTAGAGGCAGCTATGCATTATATCAATATAAGAACATAAGAAGAGCCATGATGTATCAGATGAAAGGCCTATCTAGGTCACATGGTATATATCAGTACAACTGCACACTTCATCTCCTTGTGCCCCAGCAACTGATATACAGAATATTACTGAAAATATATCCTTTGTAAAAGCAAGCCCTTTGTTTGATGGATGGAGGTGTGTGTGTGTGTGTGTGTGTGTGCATGCACAAGTGTGTCTGTGTACTAGACACAAGATGTTTATATATGCAGGCCTAATTTTCATTTGCATATATCATACTATATACCTAATTACTGTTGCATATATCATACTTAGGACTTTATCAGACGAGCCCTTAAACCCCGTTCTTGTTCCATTACCCACCCACCCTCCCTCCTCCCGTCCCTATAACTGAATAAAAAAAAAGTTCACACATTTACCTTAATCCCGGGGCAGAAACTGCTCCCCCATCCTCCGGCAGTCCAGGAAGGGAATGGAGCTCTTACAGATCCCCCTCCCCTTCCTGGAGACCAAATCGCATGGGGAATTTAAAAATAAAAAATCCCCCAAACCTCAAAGAAATGCACCAAGCACCTAAACACCCTTAAAAAAACCCAAGTAACCTGGGGAGGGAACAAAAAAGGCTGCCACTTACCTCTTTGTCCCAATCGAAGTAGGAAGCGTTGTGCAGGGACCTCCCAGGACCTTGCAGGGAGCCCAGCATCACGCAGGGATTTATTTTTTTATTTTTTAAAAAACAGACATCAAAAAATTAAATCAATCACCTAAACAGCCTTTAAAAGAAACAAGTAAACAGGGGAGGGTACAAAAAGGTTTGTCACTTACCTGGATGTCCAGATTGTCACCAGAAATGTTCTCTACTTACCTTCCAGGACCTTACAGAGGCAGGCAGCTAGGGGAAAATTTAAAAATAAAAATACAAGCAGACGTCTACAAATTAAAACAAGCACCAAAACACTTTTAAAACTTTAAATGGAACACGATGAGGGTACAGAAAAGGCTATCACTCACCTGGATGTCCAGACCGTACCCAGAAGTGTTCTAACATTGTGCCAGCATAATGGCAAATCAGTTCACACACCCGTGATTCTATTACAGAAACGGAACCGGAGATCTATGGATGACTTTTCCCCATGAATAAAACAAAATGGAAGGCACACAGGGTCAGAACAGGGTCAGAATGGGAGAGGGGAACGTCGTCTGAAAAAAAACCTCTTTAGCGACCCTGTTCCATTTCTGTTCTGGTTTATTAAGCCTGTGTGATAAAGTCCTTACTCTTATTTATCAAGAAGTTCTATTTTATTGCTCTAAGCCTTCACTGAGGCCAGCAATATCTCTTCCACTACACATGTTCAATTACAACAAACATAGGAAAATATTGTGTTAGGAAAGGTCACTCTTTTTGCTTTGAAAATATTTCATCTTTTCATAACCACCCCATAGAATCAAGGACAAGAACCCCTTTCAGACGAATTCATACTGAATACAACATCATAGAAGGAGGGAAGGAAACTGGGCTTTGGTTCACAAATAGTTATGGAACAATAAAGCAGGGAGTCTTTCAAGGGCCACAACACTATTTGTTTCCAAAAACAATTATGATTTCTTAGATCTGTTTGTCCTCCTCTAAGCAAATTCTGATTTTTCATCATTTCCTCTAAATCAGTTAATGTTGCAATTTCCCAGATTTCTCATTGTCACAGGCGAATCCATGCAACATCTATCTATCTATCTATCTATCTATCTATTACTCTTAGGTATGTTGCTGTTTCCAGGGTGCTGATTGGCTGCTTAGGAAACTGACCAACCAATCAAAGTTTGATTGGGCAGGCAATCAGGATGCTGGGGGTGGGACCATGTGGAAGTTTCAGTCCTTTCTAAACACGGTGGAGCAGAGGGAGTGTGAGTAGCATGGGGGGATGTGTGTGTGTAGGATGTGTGTGTCTGAGCATGGGGGGGGGCACAAGCCTGGCGGAGCCACGAGCCTGGCAATGGGAAGGGTGGCAGGGGGCCAGGCCTAGTGATGGGGGGAAGCCTGGTGATGGGGAGGGTGATGGGGGGCCAAGCCCAGTGACGGGGGAGCAAGCCTGGCAATGGGGGGTGATGTGGGGGTAAGCCTGGCAACAGGGGGGTGAGAGCCTGGTGATGGGGGGGCAAGCCTAGCAATGAGGGGCAATGGAAGGGTGTGCCTGGTGATGGGGGGCGATGGGGGTGATGGGTGGGGGAGCCTGGCGATGGGGTGGGCGACAGGGGGGAGTTTGAAGGTGTATGTTACACCAGGTATAGCTAGTTGTTTGAAATGATGTAAGGGGAAAATAGAAAAGAGGAGGAAGACCCTCACCTTGCTTGACTTCCAGTCCCAACCTTGAACACCACATCTGAATCCTGGATAGTTGATATCCAAAAGCACTTGAAGTTGCCAGAGTAGTTGTTTGCAGTGCATTTGAAGAAGGTCCTGTCCTTTGTTTCTAGAGTAAAACAAAGAATGTATTGCTGTTGTGTGCCTTCAAATGATTTTTGACTTATGATGACCCTAAGACTATCATATTACAGGGTTTTCTTGGCAGAATTTGTTCAGAGGGGGTTTGCCCTTGGCTTCTTTTGAGCCTTGGGCCCTGTCTAAACGGTGAAAATGATCGTCATAGAATTCGAAGAGAAGAGAATCCAACCTGTCTTAATTGGATCCCACATAATTCTGCCATGTTTTGAAGGAGGGGGGCTAATTCAACCCAAAACACCTCTGGGAAAGCCTCCAGGGGCTTCCCTGAAGCTTAAAAAAAAAAAAAAACTCCACAGAGAATGCACATTGTTGAACATTAGCAATCACATTTATTTGCATATCCCAAAAAGGTGGAAGTAGAAAGCTGATTGGCTGGATGGGAGCAGGTGGCGGGGCCTGCTAAGAAGGCAAGCACTCTGGAACGGCCATCTTGATTTTCGCCTTAGCAAGTGAGCGATTGTGTGACAAAACAGCCCTGTTCTTTTCTTTTAAAAAATTATTTAGGTGGAATATCACACCATTGCACTTTCACACCTTAGATATGCCTTTTTTTTTTAAAAAAAAGTGTATAGTGACGAGAGAAAATAAAAATGCAAGTCATGGCCGCCATCTTGAATTGCAGGCATGCCCATTGGGACAGCAAAAGTGGGTAGCCTTGTGTGCCTGCAATTTTGCCAAACACTTTTAGGACAAGGCAATCATGCTTTGAATTTGCTTGAGTACGAATCAATTCACATTTTCCCCCTCATATAGATAGGCCCTTGGAGAGAGTGTGACTTGCCTAAGGTCACTCAGTGGGTTTACATGGCTGAGTGGGGATTCAGACCCTGGTCACCTGGCGTTCTCCACCAACACTCGAATCACTATACCATGCTGGCTCTCAAAACAAAGAATACATGCCTTTAAAAGAGTAGTCCTTTTTTACTGTCACATGCTTTTGTTTGTTTAATAATATATGGCACCCATTCATCTTATTCCCTATAAAGGGTGCTACTTATATAGTAATCCTTGATCCATAGTGATTTGAGCATTGGCTTAGGACTCCAGGAGACCAGGGTTTGAATCCTTGCCCTGCTCAGCCATGGAAGCCCACTGGGTGACCTTGGGCAAGTCATGCTCTCTCAGCCTCAGAGGAAGGCAAGAGCAAACCTCCTTGGAACAAATCTTGGCAAGAAAACTTCACAATAAGTTCACCTTAGGGTTGCCATAAATCAGCAATTATTTGAAAGCACATAACAACAACTTATATGGTAGCAATATATAGAGAAACTATATGGCTCATGAAAATACCTTTGAAGTCTTTGAGAACTGGATCAGCGATTTTCCCATTAGCAGCTCTCTTCATAATGTAAATGGTAGTGGAACTTATGAGTGTGTGTGTGTCATTATTCCAACAACTGTAATTGCCAGCATCCAGGGGCTCCTTGACTGTGATTTCCAACCGCTTGCCATCTCCTTTCCATTCCTGGTCTTTCTTCCAATAGACAGATGCCTCCTCAGATATATTGCAGACAAGCACCAGTTTCTCAGGTGGTATTGTGGGATTTGCAGTCCACTTTGATTCTACAATGTGGACTGAACATTGCAAAAAGTTCAAATAAAGAAATAAAAGAGGAAGGCACGACAAGAAATTAATAGTGAGAGCTGGCCAGATTAAAGGGTGATCACCTACTCACATGTGCTTTGAAAATTAAGAATACACACACAAATAAATCAATTCAGTTTTAACAAACACAGTAAATGTATTTGTTTACAGACAAATTAACTCAGTTGAATGTATTAACTAAATAAATAAACTCAACTGCATATAAAGGATAAAGGATTTCAAAGGAACCTTTGACCAAAGTAAAGCAAGTTAATGAGTCATTATAGGTTACATATCCATACTGCCACACATTAGGCTGGATCAAAGTTGCTGCCATGAACCATTTATAGATGCATTAATAGCCAATGGGTTAGATGTAGTCATACATAGAGAAGACTCATGGAAATAAATGGGATTTGAATCAGTATATCCCACTGATTTCAATTAATCTACTTCAGGGATTGAAGTAATACACCCAACCCAGATATTGTTGAACTGCACCCCCTACCGTTCCACGCCATTGATGGTACTGGCTAAAGCTTCTGGGAGCTGTAGTCCAATACCAATGCAGGACCACATGATTACCATATCTGGTTTACTTGAAATATGACTGGATCTAACCCATAGGCAGTTGATATATATTAAAAATTCTTCTCAGCATATAATAGGACGACACCAAGCATATGATACCAATGGGCATGGACCCTCAATTAATTATGCCACTGGAGAAATAGAAGACATTTTCTAGAAGGAGTGCATTTATTGAGAGATAAATGGTGCTTAACCCAGCCTGTCACTTTCCCATAGGCCGTATCTCATTCCTGAAGGCCTTCTCTATCCCACAACTGGGCATATTTTAGAGCCAGAAGAAGAAATGGGCAATATTATGAGGAATGACACACAGTCAGTGGCAGGGGGACTCCTTTCTGCTTCCCATCTCCTCCTCCAAAGGCCTGTTTCCCTCTACACCTTTTTCACCAGTAAGGGGCCAGGAAATTACTGATGCAGTACACAGAGCTGGAAAAAAATGGTCAATTCCCAGAAATCCTTAGCCAGCATGGTCAGATTCTGAGAACTGTGGTTCAAAAAGTAACTTTTTCAAGTTCTAGTAATATGTAGTTCCACCGCCAGATAAGAGAGCTCACCATGAAGTTGTTTGATCACCTCTAAAGGCACTGGGAATGGAGAAAAATTAAACCCATTATAATAATTTACATTGCCTTAGAAGATGACTCTGCAGAGGGATGAGCATTACAGTGAGTAGTTGTTTAGATTTCATTTCTGTTCTCCAAATAATGTGAGATGGGTAATCCAAACATGTTGCATTGCTTTTTTTAAAAGACTTTTTAAAAAGTTAGGTACCTCTGCGATTTATTTTACTGATAACTGTTCTTTGAAAATAGTATTTCACTGCACTGTTCATCTAAACTACATTAAGCTCATCAGTATTCTGCACATTAACAATACACAAATGATTCAGAATTTCTTTCGGAATACACCCTTTATATCTTGTTCAGATATTTCCTTTTAATTTTATATGTGAGGTGTTATTAAGAAGATTATCAGACAGGAACGAAAAAAGTGTTCCTGTCCCACTTCCACCCCTGTCCCGTCCCTGTTCCAGAACAATCACCCTCCCCATCACACTAACCTCCTCTCCCATCATTCCATCAGCCCAGGAGTGAACTGAGCTCTAACAGAGCTCCCTTCACTTCCTGGATCAAAATCCCACAGATTCTTGCAAGAAGACGTGAACGTGGGAAATTCAAAAATAAAAACCAAAATACACACACAAAAAAATGTTACAAAAAGCACATATGCACACTTTAAAACTTCCAGGTAAACCAGGGAAGTTTTTTAAAAAGTGTGTCAGTTACCTGGATGTCCCGATCTCACCTGGAAGTGTTCTGTCAGGGACCTCCCATTGACACTGGAATCTCCCGAGCATAACAGGGCATCTTTTCACTTGCAAGAACATCCATGACAGGAACAGAATGGGGGATCTATTGACAGCTTCTCCCATCAATAGAAAGCAGGGCCAGCAGAACGGCAGCAGAATGGGTGCATAACGAGGGGGGAACAACATCATCTGAAATGGGAGCCCTTTTGAGATCTCCTGGAGTTCGTGTAACACCACCCTCATGGAATTCACTGGGAATCCTACCTGTCTAAACAGGCTCCAGTGCCAATCCACACTATTTGGAAGGGGGGGGGCAAATGGCAAAAACAACGGGGTAAAAGCCTTCACAGACTTCCTGCTACTTTTTCACAAACAGCAAGGTGGGTGCACATTTTTGCTCATTTGGACTATAGAACAATAAAAGACTTGAAGGGAAGCACAAAGATTATTGGCTGGGCGAGAGCAGGGGCAGGGCTTGCTAGAAGAGCAAGTGCCTGTTGCTGCCATGTTGGATTTTTGCCTTAGTGATTACTTGATAAGGTGATAAAAAGGATTAATATTTTCTGTTTTGCTTTCTTATAAAATTGGAGAATCACTCTATTGTACCAGCACACCTTGCGATGTCCTTTTTAAAACAACAACAACAACAACAACAACAACCCAGCAGCGGTGAAGAACTAACATGAGTAAATCACTTGCAGCCACCAATGCGAGGCTTATGGGGGCTTCTGAGGCCAGGAAAACTGTTTAGACATGTCACTGCTGCTGCGAGATGCCAATGCTACAAGGTATTTTAGATTTTCCCCCCTCATGTAGATGGGCCACTAGTTTCAGAGAACTCATAAAAAGCTGCTCCAACTCCCTCCTTAGTACAGGATCTTCACCTAAAGCATCCCCAGCAGGTAGCTGACCAGCCTCCTTTTGAAGACATCTAGAGAAGACCTCACCACCTCTCTAGGCATTTGATTCCATTGCCGAACCACTCTTACTGTCAAGAAATTCTTTCTAATGTTCAATCAAAATCTACCCTCTTGTAACACAAAACCATTAAATCTGGCCCTACCCTCTGGGGCAGCAGGGAAATGCCTGCCACCCTCAATCTTCTCTTCACCAAACTGAACATGCCCAACTCCGCCAACCTTTCCTCATATGCTTTGTTTACCATGCCACTTTTCATTTTCGTTGCCTTCTCTGAACCTGCTCCAAGTTGTCTACGTCCTTCTTAACATGTGGCACCCAGAACTGAATGCAATACTGCAGATGAGGCCTGACCAGTGCAGAATACAGTGGGACTATTACGGTACTTCCCTTGACTTAGAAACTATGCTTCTATTAATGCAGGCTAAGATTGCATTCAATTTGTCATTACAAGTCATAGAAGGCTATTCCAGAAGGGTTTAGGAGGGACTCGTGTGTGTGTGTGTGTGTGTGTGTGTGTGTGAGAGAGAGAGAGAGAGAGAGAGAAAGACTTACCATTCTTTCTTACTTCCTGTTTTGCTTCTGAATGAATGTTCAAAGCCAGAACAGAAATTAGGATGAGCAATAGGTGTGCCATCTGTTAAGGAAGAATAAAAGAGGGCCTGGTTATCTGATTGCACTATTTAGCGGTCTAATTAAGAAACCTAGCTATTTTTGAGTGAGATGTCTTGACAGCCCATTGCTTTACTCAGTTGACAAATTTCTTGGTTTAGATTCCATTGACATCAAATGAGTGTACTCCAGGATTGAAGTGCCTACTTGCCTTTTAATGATTGACGCATGAAATAACGAGACCAGACACAGAAGATTGG
Source organism: Gambelia wislizenii (assembly GCA_030847615.1). Classification (NCBI taxonomy): domain Eukaryota; kingdom Metazoa; phylum Chordata; class Lepidosauria; order Squamata; family Crotaphytidae; genus Gambelia; species Gambelia wislizenii. The sequence goes on from JAUMIR010000002.1 coordinate 166,149,714, forward strand.
GTTGAAATACTTTATTGATTTATTTATTGAAAAACACTTTATTGATATCTTACCTATTTATTGTATGTTTCTTGGGGGATGCAACCTGTATAGGGGAGATCCCTTGCGGGGGCAGCTGGGCAGTTGTTCACAAGTGACCTAACTCCCAGCATCCCTGGGCGACTCACCTGAGCCCCAATGGGGATCCCGGTGTCCGGTGTTACCTTTGGGCGCCATCTGCAGGAGGGCCCTGCAGTGAGCAGCAAATCCTTAAGCCGTGTAGCTTCTGTGAAGGATCGCAACCTGATGCTGGCCCTAAGGATAGCCTACCTTGCTGTACCCCATCCATTAAGATGCTGATACAGTTCAGTGAGGGCTATCCTTCCACTCAAATTGAGGTTGCCATAGGTGATCGCCACATAATTATCTCCCCACTCCCTGCGAAGTGACCACCTAGTTAACAAACCACACCCTGAGCCAATTGTCCAAGTCCCAAGCAACAGTATGGGGTAGGCAAAACACCCCTCGGAAAAGAGTAGGTAAAAATTCCTACCCGGCCCATGACGCGACCAGAATTCTCATACTGTGGCAGAGGCGGGAGGGCGGGTTTCAATCCAGTGGAAAAGAGGAGGAAGCCAGGGGCGGCAAAGGGTAAAATAGCCCCAGCCTCAGCCCCACCCCTGTCTCCTCCTAGCCAGGGCGTAGCCACGCCCTGGCCAACCCCTGCACTCATCTCCACGCCCATCATTAAAACACCTCCCCTGGATCTACCATTCTTTAAGATCCGGGGGGGGGTGTCTGTTATTACAAATGCCAATAAACTTACTTACATATACATATTAGACCACAGCTAGACAACTTGATGTCCTCTAGATATTTTAGACTACAGCCCCCATGACTTCCAGCTGGTATGCCCAATTGCCAGGGATGATGGGAGATGTATTCCAAAACATCTGGAGAACCTTACAAGAGGTCGACCTCTGCACAAGAAGTAAAAGCTAAGTTTAAATTAGGATGCTCAGATGATTTGCATGAAATACACTGCCCAATAATTATTCTTAGTAAAATTCTTAGGTAATCATTTAATTACCAAGGAAGGTATAAAGGAAGATGTAAATTTCCAAGGCAATGGAAATTTCCAACCCAAGTATCTGACTTGGTATGCTACGTTACCATGTAATCTAACTATCTTTAGTTCAATGAGGCGTGTGTCTAGTTAGATGTGAGTAGGACTTCAGACTTAGAGTAGCTGAACCATAGATAATGAGCATGTATATCAGTTTATGCATAAGTGTTTATAATGACTTCTATATTGGCTAAAGTTTTAGTCTTCTGGTTTGAATGTATATGGTTTCATCTTTATAAAATTGTTTATACAATATTTTCTGAACTTTTTTTGTTAATTAAAAAAGTGAATCACATGTTCAACAAAGATCTCAGGGTGGTGTATGTAAAAGGGATGTGGGGGAATTTTTTTAAAAAATGGTATAACAGCATAATTGCAAGAAAAAAGGAAGTTAAAACTAATTATACATTGCATAAATACAACTAAAGTTATTCACAAAAGCTTAGCAAAATTTGAGCATACCAGAAAGAGGAAAAATCACCACCAAGCAAACAAGTGCACCAGTGTCTCTGCCACTCAATTATCTGAACTGCCTCAAAAAAGACCTGATGATCCATCGGATCAAAAATCACAGAGACAGGTCAAGAAGTATCAGCAAGGTGATATTTTGCCTGTCAAATTTCAAAAGCAGGTTATCTGTCAAGGCCATTAATGTAGGTGCCTGTTCAAGATCCAGGCCAGACCCCCAAGTGATATAAGGTCAGAAAATTACTATCATTCAGAAAGTTTGCCAGCTGTAGTAACATTGCCTGCCCAGAAATCAGCTTGCCCCCAAATGGGATATGAGTCTAGTAATTTTCCATATCAAAGAAGAAGCTTTATAAATCAAAAGGCAAATGAGAGCTGCCTTTACGGATGTACCAGCTATTTATTGCTGTTGCAAGGCCACACGGACAGGGACAAACAGCAATGGCTTTATGATCTCCTGACTAGCTTTTAGAGGCCAGGATAGGTCTCGAATGTGAGCAGGTATTTGCCAGTGCACTTTGTAATAAGTTGTTAAAAAGTAATGGGTTGTTTGCAATTAATTCCATACCTACCAACATTTCACAGATAAACACTGGGACGTGTGGCTAAGCAACATCAGAGTATGGTCAAGAGGGCAAAAGTTATTAATGAGGAGGAATACACAAAGTGGGAGAGGCTACAGTAGTTTGCTTTTGCCTGAGCCTACTGGGAGGGGCAATTCTCGGCCCCCTCCTCTCTTCTCCTCTTTGCGGAGTTGAGATCAAACTACTTTTGCACCTTGAATTCAGTTTGCAGCAATTGATGTAAGCTGAGGATAAAGGGGGAAGTGGGAGGAAGACAGAAAAACTGGGATATTTTAGAAGAGGCCAAAAAAGTGGGACGACAGAAGCTTAATTGGGTCTGTTCCTGCCAAATCAGGACAGTTAGAGGGTATGTAATTCCTTTCCGCAATAACAAAACTAAAACTACATTACATTACAGCTGTAATATAACCAGTGCTAACATAGCTGTGTAAATGTAACTTTTTAGAGACTTTTCTAGACCAAGATTCTCATCCACCAGTATCCAGTACCAGCTTAATTGGGATTTTCTCCCTCCTTGATCCTGCTGCAGCCTTCTGTGGACTATTTCAGAATGCTTCTCAGCCTACCAGACCAGGTTTCAAGGGTGTGTACAGTGCTGCTGGATAAGTGACTTCTGGCCATAGTTATAAGGCCTCACTCAGTGGTGGAGAAGGGATATTGATTGGTTTAAGGAGGGGTGGACAAAGTGCAGTGCACCAGCTATGTTTTATTCATTTATATCCTGTCTTTCTCTCAATAATGGGACTTAAGGCAGCTAACAACTTTTAAAAAAAAAAAACTATGCAGAAACTTTGATAAAAGAATAAATAGAAAAGTTAATTAAAAAGCAATTAAACAATTTAAAATGTTAAACATTAAAATATTAAAATTCATTAAAAGATTATACAAACCATAACATAACACAATACATCAATAAAAGACCATCCTATTTAGTTTCTAGAAACCTGGTGGCACAGGAAAGTTTTCAGTTGCCAACAGAAGAAGAGCAAAGAGGGAGACATCCTGGCCTCTCTGGGAAGCGAGTTCCAAAGTCTGGGAGTAGCCACTGAGAAGGCCCTCTCCTTTGGTCCCACCAACTAAATCTGATAAGATGGTGGGACAGAGAGAAGGGCCTCTCCAGATCACCTTAGAGCTTTGATGGGCTCATAAAGGGAGATACAGTCCTTCAAATAGCCTGGACCCAAACTGTAGAAGGCTTTATCTCATCATCAGCACTTTGAATTGTGCTCAGAAATGGCAGCCAGTGGAGCTTCTACAACATTAGATTAGCTTTTCTCAGCCTTTTTTTTTAAAACCATGGAGGAACCCTTGGAATAATTTTCAGTTTTCATGGAACCCCCTGTACAAAAACTATAGATCTCAAGGAACCTCTGTATAAAAATTGTTATACCTATAGCTCAAACAATGTCCCCCCCCCCCCACCAAAAAAAATCATGATCTCTCATGGAAACCCAAGTGTCCCCTCAGGGAAATCTAGAGTTCTGGGGAGAAACTCTGCATTAGATCTTTGAAGGCTCTAAATAATCAAAGTGGCCCAGGGGAAAGGATGTAACAACCATATCGACATGACAAGATTGGATGATAGCTCACTGACATAATGGTGGCTTCTTCACTATCATACCCAGATAGCATTTCCCCCTTCAAATAGATCCTAAGCTTTCGCTGGGACAGAGCCTTCCCAAGATCTGTGCTTTTATCACATGAAAATGGAAACAACATGATGTGTCATCTAAACCAGGCTACCCTTATCATGACCAGTGCAGGACATCAACAGTACAAATATATGACCTATAAATTGTATGGAATTTTGTTTAAAATGTATGGAGTTTTGTATGTTGGAGCATCTATGGTTCCTATAGAAGCCTTGAAGTTTAGATTTGCACCAATCAAGGTGATGCTAGACCATGTCCTTAAACTTGGCTAGAGAGTCTAAATGGGTAATGTAAATGGGTAAAACACTTACTTTTCCCATGCTTCCTGTGTATATGGTTAAGAATGATATATCTTGAAGTATAGAAAGTTTAATGCAAGGCAACACAATTGAAGCATCACTCATATAAACATTACTACTACCACGAGCGTCAGATGTTTTTAAAAATGTAAAATGATAAATATGTGTTTTATAAGATGTTTAATCTGTAAGCAAGGAGGAGGAGGGGAGGTAGCAGCAGCATGGTAATAATATCTTCATATATTTAGTACTGTATTGCAGTGGGCCCTTGGTATCCATTGGGGTTGGGTTCCAGAACCCCCGTGGACACCAAAATCTGTGCCCAAGTCCCATTATATACTCTCTGGCTTTTCTTTGCAAATGAAGATTCAGGAAGGACTCATCCTGCGCTTTCTGCAAGCGCGCTGATGACTAAAAAGGCCAATCTGAGATAAACAAGTCCGGTTGCAGAAAGCACAGCAGAAGGTCTCCTTGGATGATGTTTCCAGGTTGTGATTCTTTCTGTGTTGTCGTTTCTCTTCAAGACTTGTTTGGCATGAGTTCTCAAATAAGGCTGCAGTATTGTGGATAGTGTGTCTCCATGCCTCCCAATGTGAGGCCAGGGCGGACCACTGTTGGTGATCAATTTGGCCAAGCCTGAGATGTTGTTTCAGGGAGTCTTTGTATCGCTTTTTTGGAGCGCCCCTCTTACGCTGACCCGTGGCGAGTAAAATGGTGTCCCTTATATAAAATGGCAAAATCAAGCTTTGCTTTTTGCATTTTTTTAAAGAATATTTTCAAGCCATGGATGCAAAATCTGTGGATATGGAAAGCTAGCTGTAGTTTTTACGTATTTACCCCCACGTGAATGTTCTACCTCATTTATCCATCCATCAATGCTGCAATCTTATGCACACTTTTGAAGCAGTATGTCCCACTGAACATGACAGAATTTACATTGGAAAATAACATGGATAAGATTGTTCCCTATATAAATAGTCTGTGTGGATGCAGAACAGAATGAGTTACAAGCAATGTGGTTAATTGTAACAAATTATTTGGTGGTGTTTATGTGGAATGAGAGTATAATTAAGTTATATTTTAAAAGTACAAGCATACTTCAGTTAACAGAGCCTCTGACAAAGAAGCTTTTTTAACCAAAGTTTTTAAATGTCCATGCATCTCCCCACTTTCCTCCTTGTCCTCTATCTAGTTGGTTTCTCTTCAGATCATATAAATTTTTCGCCTTTTATCTAGCTGGGAGGGTTGTGTGTGTGTGTGTTTTAGCAGCATCAGCACTGAATGATGAAAGAGGACTGGAGAAACACATTTTCAGGGTTAGAGTGAATCATGGTATCTGCAGTAAATAATGTAATAAAGTTGTAGCTGTGGAAGAGCAGGATTGTACTCCATCCAGTCCTACTGTGGCTACTGTGGAGGCTATTGAAAGAAATGTCATCCCTAGATGCAGTTTGAAAGAAGTTTCAAGTGGTTTTTTTTTAAAAAAAACTATCACTCAGGCAAGACTTACCAAACCTGGTTGTTTCATTTTACATGTGCATATTATTAGTTTTCAATGAAAGATTGCACATATTGAATTGCTCATCTTTCTTTGTGGAGTAGAAACCAATCTATTATATCCAGGTTATTTCTGCCTCTGGTATCAACATTTCTGTTAAAGACCTAATGCTCTATGCAACACATAGACATAACACATCTACTTCATTAACTGAGGTATACCTGTAAAATTGATGAGTGTGGCTGAAGTCATTTTTGTGTTTGTATTGAGCAATGTTTTCTAGTTACTTTTAAAAGTCATCTTTTTATAAGGGAATTTTAGATGTACCTTCAAAGTTTCAAGTTTTCTGTAATTCTCTTAATATGAATGGTTTGTAAAATTAAAACAACAAAAAGCCATGAAAACAGGACAAGTAACACAACTGATTCCTCTTCTAGTGTTGTCATATTTAATAGTAATTTATTACTTTTTTAAGGAAAATATATCACAATAATGTATGATGGGAACAAAAATTACTTTTAAGAAGTAACTTTCCAAGCTCTGGAGAGAAGTCAAGATGCTAAATGCTTAATAATAATAATAATAATAATAATAATAATAATAATCTTATTCCTGTTTTATCAGCCACATAAATTCACAGATATTTCATCTTTTGGGCCATTTAGAACTTCTTGAGATTACCAAATATTTACTAACTTAGGGAAGTGATACACAAATGACTGCTTTAATCCTCTACTGCAGTGGTTCTTGGACTCCCGGGGGTCCGTGATATCCTCACGGGGGGTGGGGTCCATGAAGGATTAAAACTGCCCAGGCCACTTTCTCCCCAGAGTAGAGCAGCCGCATGACAGGAGTCAAGGCAAAGGCTGGCTGGCTGGCTGGCTGGGCCTGCGTATTGCTATTCAATCCACTCCAGCCGCAAACTGGCAGGAAGAAGCAGGGAAAAAGTCTCCCCACTCCCTCTGGCAACTCTGAGGGAAGGCTTAATGGGTGGTGTAATTGTTAATGGATGGTTGTTGTTGTCATCTGAAATCTTGAATTATGTTTTGGGGACTATGGCAACATAAGATATTTAAAAGGGGTCCCTGCTAAAGAAAAGGTTAAGAACCACTGCTCTACTGGTTTCCAATAGCACCTGCTTCAGGCAGTAGTAAACCCCAGGAAGCCCCAATTACATCTCAGGCACCATAAACTGGGGATATAAATTTTGATTTATTTCATTCTCACATAAAAGAATCAATTATTTCAAGAATTTTCTTCCCAATGGATGAAATTGCAAGAGTTTTGTACATTTTTGATGATGTTTCATACTGCAGGGTTTTAAAAATTCCCATGGCAATTTATCTGCACACAAAACTTTTGTAGTTGTTGCGGGGAACAGCAAAAAGTTTTACAAAACTGTAGGAATACAGTTTTCTGCCCCAAAATACATTTTGCATAAAATAAGTTTTTGTACAATTTTTTTTCTCTTTCTTTCTTTGAAGAAAATGTCCCAGAACATGAAAAATCTAGTGGCAGTTAACCATTTTCTCAGTGGGATATCTCAATGTATTGAGATACCCTTTCCCATCAAGGATGAGAAATTTTGTCAATATTCTTTTCATCTCTGCCTCAGACAGCTTTATACCTCCACCCTGAACCTAGTGCTCAATCACAAGACAGCAGTTTTTAGCCTGAGGCTGCAGGTTCTGGGGAAATGCAGAGACTGGTTTATATTAAACATAATATCCTTTATTTACCTGCCTTATGCATTTAAACTATTTACTTCAAATTTGTTAGCTGCCCTCATTTTTGAGGGGATAAAATGTAAGTTAAATACAATGGGTACAAAATAGACCATGCAGTGATAAATATGTGGTCTATATTCTGTGAATAAAAGATATATCATGGAAGGAAAAAATCAAATATTAATTTGGCAACCAGAGCAAAATTATCTGAAATTTTATAATCTTTTCCTTTCTACAAACAGAACAGAACAGAACAGAACAACACAGTTCTCCCTTACCTTGTTGGACCACTTAGGTCTAGTTTGTGATTTTAGTAAGTACCAGAATTTGAGCAAGCTACCTCTTTGGCCTATGCCTCCCAGAATGTCTGAATCAGCCTATGCCTCAAAAGCAATATTTTCACCCATTGGTAGGGAAGTGGTGTAGCTCTTCTGTTTTGACAACGTAACAGATCCACAATGTCTGTGGATCACCTCTAAATTTTTCTGACACATTTGGAAAACAAACATCCTGAGAATATCTGTAATAATTTTACTAGACATAGGCTGCTGACACACTGCAGAAATGATGCAGTTTGACACCACTTAAACTATGATAGTTCCATCCTATGGAATCCTAGGATTTATAGTTTGTTGTGGCTCCAGAGCTCTCTGACAGAGAAGGCTAAATATCTCACAAAACTAAAAATTCCAGAATTCTGTAGCACTGAGCCATGGCAGTTAAAGCAGTGTCAAACTGCATTATTTCTGCAGTGTGTCAGCAGCCTCAGAGAAAAACATATTAATTGATGTAAAATGAGAAGTTGTGCTAGCCTGGTTAGAACCAGCCAGTCTTTGGATTGCTTTGAAGAGGGGGCCTATGGTGTTGGGGGAGGATATAACCTTGAGGTTTGGCATATGAAGGGTTAGATAAGTGCAGAATGAAATAGAGTTAGGGTAGTGAGAAATAGAATGTGAACCCTGGTTAGGAGGAGGGGAAATGGATAAGATCTGAACTGAGGTTTGAGGATCTGAGAATGTGGAAAGAGTTCAGAGAGAATAAGAATTATCATTATCATTTCTTGGAAGTGTTACTTGGTTTGAAACAGTCTTACTTGGTTTGAAACAAAACTGTTACTATTTACTGTGTGTGTACGGAATCAGCATAAGGCTAGATGTTTATTTTCTTTGCTATATAAGAAACCTTTACTGTTTTATTTTCTACATCTCTTGCCTCAATGATTTAATTTAATAATGAAAAAAAAAAAAACAACTCATCACACTTTACCATACTAAACCCATGGATCAACACAGCCTCTTGTGCAGAATAACTATCACTTGAGGCCCAAGGACTAGATCCAGGGAGAGGTCTTGAGGGTAAAAAAGCAAAGTGAGTGAGTGGAGCCCAAGGGTTGAGACTGCGGAGCCAGTCTGGATAGGAGTTCTATCACTATTCACTTTTGGATACCTAGCTGAATGACCAATATCATCAGTTAGGTTTGTTTCATGAATATTGTATTTTATATTAATCAGCATTACTTTGAATATCCCTATCAATGCCTCAGAATGGAAGAAAAATGAAAGACATCCTTACCTTTTCAACTGTGGTCAGCTGCTGCTGCTTGTTGTAATGAGGCCTCTGTGAACTGGGATGTGTGAACACTGCTGAGTGTCACTTGCCTTAAATACCTTCTAAGTTCTGAAACCAAAAAGATACTTGGCTTAACCGCAGGGCCACAAAATTACAACACATGGAGTAAGTTCCCTTTTTATAAGCAATAAACTTTAAATGCAGAAGAAACCACTGGGTAAAAGTTTGGGACTCCCAAATAATCACTGAAGAGGAAATTGGATTATTTGATAACCATTGATACTATGTACTGGGAAATTCCTTCTCTGCTTCATTCTCTCACAGGCCACAAATCAGACACTCAAAGAAACCCTAGTGTGAGCTCATTGGGAATCCAGAATATAATATGAATAAGAGAAATGGAAAACACTGGATCTATTCCAATGGAATAGATAAAAAGGAAAGCTGTGATTCATGATATTCTGCAGCAAGAGGAAATAAAATTAATATTGACAGCATTATGTAATTTCAAAATATGTTTTGCTATTATATAAGATATATGGCATAACGTGGAAACAGATTTATTGGGTATACATGAGTTAATTTCTGAAGAACAATGCTAGCCTGATTCAGAACAGATAGCATGATGAATGGTAAGTGATATAAGCATAAAAGGGAGGGAAATTAACTTTAAATTCCTGATTACAGCTGTTTTCTCTAGTAGCAGGACTTAGTGGAGAGATGAAATGGGCATGATTAGTTTGCTGGGTTCTTCTAGTTTGGTCAGTTTTACACTGGGGAAGGGAGGGAATGACAGAAGGAAGTGTTCATGAATGGCAGATGAAAAAGCCATTCACTATACAGTAATTGGTACTGACACTATTATTCCTAGAGTTACTGTTAATGGACACCACCATTATTGTATGCCACATCTAGCCATACTCTTTGTGCCTGTGTGTTTTGTTGTTAAGGCTCACATTCCACATATTCTGCAAGAGCCTCTTTTAAATATGCCAGGCTGGCTATGTTTTTACAAGAGCCTTTAAATAACTTCAAATACTCTTTCCTTTGATGATCACCATACTGACTGTTCTCTTTGAATGTTTTATGTTGCTTTCCCTCAATACATTCTCTGTAGTTAATGCCATATTGGGTACTTGCATCACACCACCCTCATCCTAACATGGAAAACTTAGAAAGTGTCAAGTTTTCCTCATATTTTAGAAGTATTTCTGTCATCTTTTGAAACACTGACTCTGCTCTTTGGTGAGGATGAGGAGCAGAAATGAGGTTTTATCACATGAGGCTGAAATTGTGTGATTATTGCAGGATAGTAGCACAAACAGGTTCCTGTTATTCCACAACTTCGTCGCCATTCCATGGTCCATGTGTACTCCACATGTTATTTATGTGTAACTTTACATTGATGGGCAAAAGACATCAATAGCCCTGAATATTGCTCTTTTTGCAGTATTAATCAGTGTGCAAAATCACATCCTGTAGTAATCACATGATTACTGAATGAATGGACAAGCCTCTTCCCCCTCCCTTTCCCAATGAGAACACAATTAAACTTCCAGGGGAGAATGTGAAGAGTACCTACAGGGCACATTTTTAATCACCTGTCACCTTTTCTTGGTAACTTTTAATGTTTGTTTAAGTATTTATTTGTGAATTTCTTTGGTTACCTATTTGTTTTTAGTGTTTAGAGCAAAGTCTTGCATCTTCTCATGAGAACAGCTGAAATCTCACCCATGCAAAATCCAGGAAGTAAGAGAAAAATGTTCTTAAAGGCACATGCGCCAGCCAGTAGGAGGTGTTAATACGCTGTCATTAGAAGGCAATGCGAAGATAAGTGTTACTATAGCATGAGCTGAAATCCCATTCTTAAACCACCAGTGGTGGTCGTGCAATAATTCTGTGGTGGTAGTTTCACGCAATTACAGCAATGTGCAATAATCACTGTAATCATGCCACTATGTTTCTGTTTTCCTCAATCACGGAATTACAGCATTTTTAGATCCTAGTTTGATAAGGTCCTAAGCCTGGGCTTCTAGAGGAACCTGGAGTACTAGCTTTATTTTCACACTGTTTTTAGTCACCCTAACCCTAACCTAATACAACTTTTGCACGACAGGAATTTGAACAGTATAAAGGTCCTTTCAGAATGGATTCCCCCCCCTAGAAGTACACATTTTACATCTGGTTTGATTGTTTTTCTTTTAAAAAGAGGCTCTGTTTGTTCTAGGGGAGATGCATAGGAATGTATAGTTGGCCCTCAATATTTACTGAGGTTAGGAACGTAGGAACCCGTGAATGTGGAAAAAATATCTCTAGGTCCCCCAAACCATATTTAACATACAAAAATGTATGATCTGTGGATTCAAACCACTGCTGATGCCTTCGAGGTGGCAAGGCTCCTTTGCAAGGCAGAAGCGGGCAACTGGTGGGGCTCGCTGCCTCTGCTGCTGTCCTATGCTATTTTTATTAGGGACTTACAAGCCTTGCTGCACATTTGCAGTCTCTCTCAGTCTTATGAGGCTTATAGTTCCTATTAAAAATGGCATACAGCAGCAATGGAGGCGGTAGCAAATAATCCACGAATAATCAAATCCGCAAAAGTGAAACCTGCAAATGTGGAGGGGGCGACTATATTCCAGTTCTGGTTTAAATCGTATATGCATTCAAAAGCTTTTCCTGAATGGCAGTGTATAAGTAGCTTCAGCAGACATTGAGCATTTGATATAGGCTATCACTAGCAGTAGAGCTTCGGGGACCTGGGATGCAAAGTGACTTACAATAATTCATAACAAAAATGGAGCTAAAATGTTATTTTACAAAAGTTAAAAACAGTTAAAGAACAATTCTGTTTAAAAAGCACATGGTTAAAACAGTTTAAAATCCATTAAAACATAATTAACAAGATAAAATCACAACAGACCACTTTCAAAACCCTTCTGACACATGATGTAAGAATCAAATTATTTGGCGTAGTGGTTTGAGTGTTGGGCTATGAGTCAGGAGACCAGGATTCAACTCCTCACTCAACCATGAAAACCCACTGGATGACCTTGGACAAGTTAGGTACTCCCAGCCTCAGAAAACTCTGTGATAGGGTCACCATAAGTCAGAAATGTCTTGAAGGAAAACAACAATGACAAATGTTTGATTGATTATTGGTCTATTTATTTTAATGCCAATCCCTAGTTGGCTCTCTTGCTGTTTAACATAATTTCTGGAAACTTAGCTTGTTCATCCAGACCCAATCCCTCACTATATCCAAACAATTCAGGACTTCCTCAGTGTCCATGCCAAGAGATATAAAACTAGTTACAATCAGCATAGTGGTGGCATTTTGACATGCAGTTTTCTGTGGATCATGACCATAGCTTCTAACGTATTCCTCTTTCCATGATCTCATCAGCAATAATTAGAAGTTTATCCTAAAGGAAGGGACATTTCTAGTTGTTCTGGCCATTAGATCCTTGTGTCTCACCAATCCACTATTTTTACTCATCCTGTCACCATAAAGGATTGTGAAGTTTTGAATGGAATTAATGAAATATAAAATGTGGCTTACAGATATATATATTTTTTATTTTGATGTGAAACACACACACACACTGTAATAACAACTCTAATGCCTAAGAATAAATTTCTGGTTTATAGACTAATTGGGAAATTAAATCTGTCTCACGTATCCTTTGTCATACAAATTCAGGCTCCTTATTAGAGAGTGGAACTTCCTAAATTTTTGTGGAACTTCCTGAATTGTTAGAAAGTTCATTGTGATCCATACTGTGGAATTTTCTTACATAAGACAGCATAGTTCCTAGTAAACTCTCCATATGACAGGCTGGTTTTCCACTGTGATGTCATTTTTTTTTTAATTGGGAAAATTTAGAGTACACTAGATGAAGCTTCTATTTTATCCTGCTTCCTTATGACAGTGGCAAACTGAATCAAACCATAACTAACTTTGAAAAACAGTAAGGATTGTTTTGTAAAACATGCAAATTTTGTTACATCATCCTCCCACAAACAAGAATGTCTCTCAGCTATACCTTTTGCTACTTTAAAAAAATGTGAATCTGCTCATTGGGGAATTATGTTAGTTCTCCTGGAGTTCTGAAGTGTGTTAATAATATTACTCAGAAGTACGCAAAGGGGAGTTTCTGCCTAAGAAGGAAAGGGTAAGCCAAAAAAAGAAAAAAGAAAAAAGCACAGACTCTTTAAAAAATGCAACAGTGGTAACTAATGTTGTATAATGCACAGGGTTAGTACTTTTTTCTGGTGGTCTTATGCTGGCTTGGTGAGGGAGGTGTTTGTGGGCTAAGAGGCATTACAGAAATACTATAAATAAATAATAAACATTTGTTTTCCACAGAATTGTTGTTTTCTAATGTTGCTTCCGAATGGGGTTTTTTTCCCCAGTAAGCAATTTCTTTCCTATCAAACTGAACAAGAACATTAAAAAAAATATGGAAGAAATTTTTGTTATAGTACTATTATAGAAAAGGCACAAAAGCAAGAAAAAAGATTCAAGGTGTGTGGAGGGAGCAAATGGTGACATGAAAGAGGCAATCATCACAAGTGGAGACCTTACATATGGGGACTGGGAAATAGAAACTCACGGAGAAAGTGACTGAGTAGGAATTCATCATGGTACTGTGACTTCATAGCATTAGAATGGGATTACCGTATGCTGCGATCACACAAAGAAGAGAGATAATACTGTTGCAATGGAACACTGAAATACTTTTTCTTGCGAGGTTTCATTTTCATTTAAGATGAGTCCAGAAAACAGATCAGCAAAGAATAGGTTATAATCTTAAAACATGGCATGATCAGAAATACAGTTTAAGGTTTTAGCAATGGACACTAGAAGGAGATAACAGATGGGAAATACTAAAATAATTAACCAGACTTGGCTATTTTCCCCCCAAATGTAGATGAGATGATTTGTGAGTCTGATGAACAGAAGAGATAACTGTGGTTCTCACTTAGGAATGAATTTTCCAGTGTGACTTTGCATGTATAGAAAAAACTTTGACCCCCTCAATATAGAAACATAGCAGGTGCCCCCAGTATGGCATCTCTGAATAAAGACAGGCAAACTAACCTCAACATAATTTGTAATTTGCTAACCCAATAATGGAAGTTCTCTGTTTGTATCTTGAATTTTTGCACATTTTACCAAAATGTATCTTGGAACATGGTACAGTATTTATATTACTGTGTTCTTTTTACTCCATAGGTGACAACACATCCTTCTTTGCTGTTGTCAGATGTGCTTGTTCTTATAATTGGAGTTGTTCAATGTGTACCTACACTGGGTAGAGAAAGTGAACCCAAATTCTTAAACATTTCCTATCTCTATCAGATTTCCTATCTCTATCAGAAATACAGTTAATAAGGACCAGAGCCTTGCTGACCTTAAGACAAAGATTCTGGGCCCATGAATACCACTTGTCCTTAAAGAACCTGCCTGATAGAGGTCCTGCCCCCAGTTTTATGGGATAATAGAGTCTTCTTGTTTGTGGAAACCTTTTTGCAAACACCCTGCCCAGGTATATACCAGTAGCATTCCTCCTCTTCAGAATTTTAGGTACTAGTCAAATCAAAGCCACACTGTTCTCCTGCTTTTTAAATTAGCTAGTAGTATTTGCTGTCACTGCTTTTTTATTGTTGTATTACTCTTATATTTACAGATACCAACCCTGCCATGCAGATGGCTGAGCCAACCAGCTTCAGTTGGTACTGCAGATGATGACAGCCACTGGCTTCTAAAATTGTCTTCACTGTAAATAGGTATTGGGAATGGGCTGCTTTGTTTCGGGCAGCAAAATGTTCTGGTTGGCACTCTGTTCTTTCCACTGTAAAATTGTTTTCATGTACTTTTCATTTTTATGATGTAATTTTACAGTTTTTCATAATTAAAACAATATTTTTGTTAAACACACAAAAAAATTATGTACAGGTCGTCCCCTGTATCTGCAGGGGATTCATCCCGGAATGAACACAGATACGTGAAACCATTTGTAATAGCGAACTGTCATAGAATACCATAGAATCACACTGGAGGACCTAGAAAATGCCTAGAGAGGATGCCTTTATATGAATCTGGCACAATTCTATGCTCAATTTCTGGTGGAAGTTGACCATAGAGTCGCACTGGAGGATCTCCCAGTGCCTAAAAAGCCTACCTCCAGTGTGACTCTATGGTTCTTCTGATGCATTGAAATATTCCCACCCCCCCGACCATGGCCAAGTGAAATGGTGGTCCCGGTCTGATCCGGGGGGGGGGGCTTTATATAAACACTACAAAATGAAACAAAGCCACATCTATCACACTACTACAGAAAACATAAAAAATCAAATACACAAAACACTACATTGCTTCCCACATAACTGAAAGTCAAAACTAAAAATTACTATCTGTACTCCTTTATAAAGGTTATCACCTTAATCCTTCTATAAAATAGGTGTCTCCACTACTTCAAAAAACCCAGTATTGTCACAATTCCCCATTGTTGTTTCAAAAAAATTAATAAATATGTCCCAATCTTTCACAAAATTTACTTTCACAAGGATTTTCTCGTAACGAATATTGTCAGTTTGTCTATTTCAGCAAACTTTAGTAATTTCAAAACTAATCTTCTTGTATTGGAGTTAACAAATATTTTCCATCTTCTGGCATATAAAAGTCTGGCAACAGCAATCATGTTCCATGTTTCCTCTCAAGCTGATCATCCATCATTCTCCATAGGAAAAATCCAGGTCTCTTGTGAAATTTTATTTTCAAGATGTCCTCTATTAATAGATGGATCTGAGTCCAAAACTTTTGTGCCTTATCACATGATCACCACAAGTCATAAAATATAGCTTCCTTCTGTTCACATCTCCAACATTTATTTCTATCACTTTTATACATCTTAGACAATCTTTCTGGAGTCAGATACCATCTAGCCATCATTTGCTAAAAATTCTCTTTCAAATCAGAACTCAATGTAAATTTCAAAGGCTTTGTCCAGACCTTTTCCCGTTGATCCATATGTAATTGAGTACCAATATTCTGTGCATCATACATTCTTTAACTAGTTCATCTTCCATTTAACTTATTCATCTTCTATACGCAATAACATCTTATACATTTTCTCAATCAAATGATCATCATCTGAACACAATTGGACCTCAAATTCAGCTTTTTCTACTTCAAAACCATAAAACATTTTATACATTTTGAATGTCAGTAAGTTCTATGTTAAAAAATACAGTGTTTTTCCTTTCTATTTCTAGCTCTTCCCTAGATTTCATTCTATATTGCCTATTCTTCAGTACTAGTAAATTCTCATAAACATCCCATTCTTTTATTTACAAAGAGTTCTCTAGCATATAGAGGTTTATGAGGCAAAGACCACAATGGCAATTTAGAATTAAAGTCTGGCTTTATACTTGTGGACTTTATACAATGATCTTGTTGCATAATGATTATTAAATACACCATCAACTTTAATTTTGTCATAAAAACCCATGCCAACCAAATCTCAAATCAAAACCCTCCAATTGTAACAATCATCTCCTTTTCAGTGTAACCCAAACTTTCATCCATACCAAACAACAAGCATAATAATACGTCTTTAAATCTGGCAGACCCAAGCCTCCCCTTTGTCTTGAGTCCTCTAATCTCTTGCATCTAACTTTTGGGTATTTGCCTCACCAGATAAAAGCCCAAATATTCATCTGCCACTGTTTAAATAGTATATCATTTGACAAAATTGGTAAAGGTTGAAACACAAATAACATTTTAGGCAAAACATTCATTTTAGCCACTGAGATGCTACCCAATAGTAACACTTTCGGTTTTGCCCATTGCTGTAAATCTTGCTTGATTTCATTCCAAATGAGCATTAAATAGATTTGAATTCTTCATTGAAATATTAATATCCAAATATCTAACTTTTTATCAACGTTGTACCCATATCTTTCTGCCAAAAGTGCTTGTTCAGTCTTAGTCATTTTTTTGTTACAATAACTGTTTTTACTCTATTGACTTTGAACCCAGCCTACTCTCCATATTCACTTAAAATTGTATTCAATGTCCCAATATTCTCCAATGGATCTTCTAAAAAACATAATAATCACTAAATCATCAGCAAAAGTCCTCAATTTAAAACTTTGAGCTTTTACTTCTAGACCTTTAATTGCTTCTTCTTGTCTTCTAGCTGCATTTAAAACGTCTAGAGCCAATAATAAAAGTAAGGGTGATAAGGGACTTTTAGAAGTTTAAGAGATGCTAAAGGATTAACAGAATGAATGAATGAATGAATTTTGCTTACCTGACAAGCAGACTCTCAACGTCTTGGAACATGTGGCGGAGCACTAGGAAGTGAATCATCGTGTGACCTTCTGGCTATAGAATTCAGGAAGTAAAGGAGAGAGAGGAATGAAGCAAAACCAGAGGCTACAGCAACATATTGGGACGAATAGAAAAATTGCAGAGATTTTTTTTTTCATTTTAAAGGAAGGCTTTTGACAGTTGTCAAATAAGAGGCTAAAATGGGATGCAGTTGAGAAAGATGGTTGCCCAGACTAAAGGGCAAAGAAGAATGTCAGTGGAGCAAATTCCTTAAGATGCCAGACTGTAATGTGCAAATGCCTGAAGAAATGAAGCATCTGAGAAAGAAAGAGCTATGGAGATGACTCAAGAGACTTTGGAGACTTTGGAGCTAACACGGGGATTAGAAGACAAACTGGAGAGACTGGTGATGATCAGATGCGTTAAAAGTGGTGTTACATGAAGCTAAAGGGCTGCCTTTTCAGATGATGTTGTTCCCCCCTCGTAATGCACCCATTCTGCTGCCGTTCTGCTAGCACTGCTTTTTATTGATGGGATAAGCTGTCAATATATTCCCCATTCTGTTTCTGTCATGAATCTTCCTGCAAGTCAAAAGGTGCCCCGTCATGCTGGCGAGATCCCCGTGTCAATGGGAGGACCCTGCCAGAACACTTCTGGGTGAGATCAAGACATCAAGGTAAGTGACACATGTTTTTAAAACTTCCTTGTTTACTTGGAAGTTTTAAAGTGTGTTTTTGTGCTTGCTGTCCCCTCCCCCTTTTTTTTGCATATTTGTCTTTTTATTTTTGAATTTACCGCACTCGTGTTTTCTTGTGAGAATCTGTGGGATTTCACTCCAGGAGGTGAACAGAGCTCCATTAAAGTTCCACCCACTCCTGGGCTGCCCTGTCGATGCTACTAAGGTAGGTCTGAAAATTATTGTTATTGTGCTGGGACAGGGATGGGACAGGGGTGGGAGTGGAGATTCTGGGACAGGAACACTTTTTTCATTCCTGCCTGAAAATCTCCATTGACTTAGGACATAGAAAATGATCTGGATGCAGCTTCTTTTTTAGAACTGAGAGAGGGCTAGATCTATAAGAGTGTGGTGCCCCCACTCTTACTTGAAGAATAGAATGAAGATATATATAAAAGAATGGCAGGTGATTTGGATGGCTATTTGGAGAGATTTAAACAGGATATCATGTGGGATCTAGATTGGACGCATGGGTGGCCAGAGAGAGAAAACTATCTAGATATGCCATTGTTTATTTTGTGAGGAGGCAGACAAAATAATTGGTAGTACAACTGCATTATCAGAAGAAATTAGTGATGGATGGCCAAGAATTGATGATTTATAATGAAATTCCACCCAGAATATTGAAGAAGAGAAAGGATTATTTATTTCTGACAAGTAAATTGAAGTGACAGAGAGATCATATAGATGGGAAAAATTGGAAGGCATTTTGGAGTTTTATACTAATTTTTAAAACCTTTTTCATAAGCTGCCTTGGAGATTCTTAAAAATGAAAGGTGAAGTATACATTAAGACCAACCAACCAACCAAAGGGATAAAGCCAGCTATATTCACTCAATCTAACCAATAATGTCTTACTGGCAGAAATCATCAGATTGGCCCTCTGAATTTCTAGGAATCCATGGGCTATTTTGCTGTTCTGCATTTAGTCAAAGAGCTTGCCATCGTAAGCAGCCTTGTTCCAGCTTTGTATGTTACAATCTCTGTCTTTTTTTATAAAGACTCAGCTTGGTGTTAGTGGTTAGAAAGTTTATTTGGACCAGAGAGACTTGAGTGCTCACTTTGAGTGTATCTACACTATACCATTATACTTGTTGGATACCATTCCTAGGCTCCATCCTAGGAAGCTCTGGGATCTGTAGCTTGGGGAGGTCCTTAGAATTCCCCAATTAGACAGCTCTGGTGCTGTAGCTCAAGATACCATAAGATGGATCCATGACAGCTAAAGTGGAATCAAACTGCTATAATTGTGTAATGTAGATTTACTCTAAGTCACCAACTTTTTGCTTAACCTACCTCACAGGGCTGTTATGAGAACATGGGGCAGGGTAGATAACCATATATAAGTCCCTTAACCTCTTGAAGAAAAAGAGGGTGACAGTGTTTGATTTATCTGCTTTTGGAAAATGTATAGGTATGAGGGCCAAAATACCCTAAAGGCCCCAGATCCCATCTGATCTTGGAAGCTAAGCAGGGTCAGCCCTGGTCAGTGCTTGGATAGGAGACTGCCAATGAATACCAGGTGTTGTAGGCTGTATTTCAGAGGGAGGCAATAGCAATCAACCTCTGAGGATTCCTTGCCTAAGAAAACCCTATGAAATTAATGGGGTTGTCATAAGTCAACAGGCACATTCTAGTTTAGCACTGGTCTATCTTTGTCAATGTAGGAGGTTATAAAGCATATTGTAAGGTAGTTTATTGTATTTTATCCTCTGTTTCTGTATCACTGACTTCTTAGAAATGGAATCTATCAGCATATTTTTGCCTTTGAGATTATATGTATAAATAATTAACAGTATTTAAAAGATAAGAAGATTGGGATAGGGCCAAAATACCCAAAGGCATAAAATCTGGTCTGATCTTGGAAGCTAGGCAGGGTCAGCCTTTGCTAGTACTTGGATGGGAGACTGCCAATGAATACCAGATGAGATAGGCTATATTTCAGAGGAATAACTACCCCTGATAATTCCTTTCCTAAGAAAACCCTATGAAATTCATAGGGTCATCATAAGTTAGAGGTGGCTTGATTTGAAGGCGCGCGCGCGCACACACACACACACACCTGGGATATCAATATAGTAAATAAATATGAATTTGTCCAGTCTGTTCCCCCTTTTCCCCTGAAGTGGGGACTACCTGTCCCTGTCAAGTGTCTAAAATGATGAGTATTTTGCAGTGATAGAACCCCCCACAATCTAAAGGCTTTCTTCACTTCAGTACTTGAACAATGAGGGGAATAAGAGGTGGAGGGTGTTTTAGAAACCCACCCATGATGCCAAAATCTCTGTTATTAGTTAGGGGAAATATTAGGTCAAGCAGATGCCTGTAAGAGGAGGCTAACTGCTTGGGATCTTTTCACCGATGTATACCAGTACTAACTGCAGAGAACTCCAGCTCAGAGTGAAATAAAGTATTTTTATTGGAAATAACACAAAAAGCCTTCACACACGTAACACATTTTCCTAAGAACCACAGAAGGCTGTTGAGAAGTAAGGCAGAAAGATTGGATGGAGGGAGAGATTCAGGAAAATAGGGCAATAGTTACCAGTCTTGATGAGTAAAGTAGTCAGATAGAATCTGAGGGTGGCACTGGAAGTTCTGATCTGGAGGCACACCGAGAAAGAAAGTGGCTGGGTTTGTCCACAGTGGCACACTTGTCTATTGTTGGGGGACTAATATTTATATCCTATTTCATATCCTGAAGGGGTACTCTGGCTAGGACAAAGCCTGGATGGCTTTCCCACCAGATAGACAAAGGAAACTGAAATGTAACTAATTGCTTTAATGGTTAGGTGATAAGAACTAATGGGTTATGACAACCTCACAATGGTGGACAGGAGGGGGTATGAAGTGAGATTTCCTTAGGAGTAGATTTGGGAATGGTCACTTAATTGTTTGGTTGAATGACTCATTGCTGAGGTGCCCAAGAAAGGATTAGCATGCACCTCTTAACAACTTCGTTTAGTAAGGACTTCCTCATAATCCTAATATGGGCTTCCTTGCCATATTATTTCTAAGACACATCCAAGGTCATTGTGACCTCCACCTGACCTTTTTGGTTCACCCCAGCCAACTTGACCACAAAAAGTGTGCAATAATTCCAATTATCATCATAGTATAGTACAGTACAGTATATGGTTCCTTATTCACTTCCTACCTCATCCCCATGATGGGGTGGGGGAGGGGAGATTTTACCTCTCAAGTTCAGGAAGGATTTCAAAGACATAGCCATGTTAGTCTGGAATATCACTACGCAAAAGGATCTTGTAGCACCTTTGAGACTAACAGAGAGAGAAGCTGTAGCGTGAACTTTTGTAGACTTAGAAAATTATCACATGTGCTAAATATGGCATTATCAGAATGCCAGGAGATCACTAAAAGGCTTCCTTTTCAGACATCATGGTTCCCCTCTTGCAATCCACCCATTTTGCTGCTGTTCTGCCGGTGCTACTTTTTATTGATGGGCTAAGCCATCACTAGATCCCCTGTTCCGCTGCTGTCATGGATACGACAGCATCTGAAAAGGTGCCCTGTTTCACTGGTGAGATTCCTGCATCAATGGGAGGTCCCTGCCAGAACACTTCCTGGTGAGATGGGGGCATCCAGGTAAGTGACATACTTTTAAAAAATTTCCTTAGTTTACTTGGAAGTTTTAAAGTGTGTTTTTATGCTTGCTGTCACTTTTTAATGTTTATTTTTCTTTTATAGTTTGAAATTCCTGCACTCATGTCTTCTCACGAGAATGAGTGGGATTTCATTCCAGGAAGTGAAGGGAGCTCCGTTAGAGCTCCATTCACTCCCGGGCTGCCCTGTGGATGCAATAGAAGGTAGGTCTGAAAAGTTTTGATGTTTTTGTGGGACAGGGATGGGAAATGGGTGGGGGAGGAGATTGTTGGACAGGAACACTTTTTTCATTCCTGTCTGATAATCTCCTAGGTCTATTTCCTCAGATGCATGGAGAGGCCAGGAAGATAACAGGATGTGGTGGCCCCTCTTTCTCCCTTGTGACTAGTTGTAAAATTCAAGATATACAATTAGTGTAGATGTTGGCAGTATCTTTTTACTACTGGCAATGATGAAGTTTCATTTTACAAACAGTGTGGGTGGGAGAGGAAAAGCACAGTGGGCCTCTCCTAGCTTCAATGGAATGTCCTCTACCGCATGCTGCTGGCCCCCGGAAGTGAATGATTTGCTCCTTAGGGTGGAAGATAAAATAATAGGTAGTAGATGATGGGAGAGAGTAGCAGAATTGGGGTGGTTGCATAAAGCAGCTGGTGTGAATCAAACCGTGCCCATCCTAGAGTTCTTCTCAAATGAACTCAAGCAGGAACTTTTGTATGGATCAATGCCTCTGCTGTTTTTCATAATAAACTCATTTTCTGCAAGTGTTTCCCTCTAATATAATACATTTTTATTAACACTTTCCCCATATGAGTGCCTTTTTGTTAGGGATCTAGATCCTAAGTTATCTTGCCCATGCTGAAGAGAACAAAGTTTTTTTTCTCCTCCATGCCAGGTGCATGGTAAAATAAATAAATAAGTAAATAAGTAAATAAATAAATAAATAAATAGTGCAATGTTTTAATGTTTTTAAATGTTTGTATTTGCAGTTATTGCTGGTTCTTGTTCACTGGTCTTTGACTGTAATAAATATTTACAGTTATAGTAAATAGTGCAATTTGTGAAGTGTTTGCATTTGCAAAGTGTATTATTGTGCAAATTGTGCAATTGATTTTTTGAGGGGGGAGATTTTGGTTGCTGCCGCCTTGTTGGACTGACTGTTTTAAAAAAATAAACATTGGATGGGTTATTTGTATCTTTTAAAATCAATAATGCTATTTTCCTCTCTCTCTTAGTTGTTGTTTTTGAAGAGTCTTCTTATGCTAATTGTAGAGAAACTCACTTCCCCTTCCCACAGAAACATTCTATGCTTGCCCTTTTGATCTTGCAGTTGCCAGGTTTTCAACAGGATGTCTAGCTGGGTTGGGACATTGAGAACAAACATCTTAGTCAGTATTCTTAACATCCCTAAGTTTTATGCAAAGTTTTGGATTGAAGAATTGCATTACATAAAGTTATAAAATGGGAATATTGCAGTACAGCTGCATTTCATTTCATTTATTTGTTTGGGAAGGGTGAATTGAGCAGATTTGTCTGAAAATTTAGACCAAATCAATTTTTCTCCCACCCATTTTTGAAAATTATGCTTGCCATCCTTCCCAAAGTGTTTAGATTCAAAACTCCTTTTAAAAAAAATTAATCCCAATTGGTACACTCTCCTCTTTTCAAGATGTCACAATTGTTATTTGCTGTCAGTTGCAACTTATGGTGACTCTTTTAGTGAGAGACTTCCAAGAGCCCTGGTCACCAGCTGCCCTGCTTAGGTCTTGCGAACTAGACTTTTCCATATCTGAATAAGAAATACCACCCTGATTTTATTATTATTGGTTCCTTCCATGTCAGAAGAATTTTCATAGGAAATGAAACTGATATCTCCTCACTCCTCATTATAAACACAGTTTTTCATAGGTTTGACTCTGCCATTACAATTGGGTTTCCAGTAGTGTTGGGTCTCCCTTGGAGATACTAGTAGGACTGGAGTGTTTGGAGAGAGGCTTGGCGCACCTACAGCTCCCTTGGTGCAGCCCAGATGGCTGCACTGAATAATCAGCCTCCCTAGATAAGGCAGGGAACAAATGCTCTGTAGTTGCAGGGAACAACATGGATCACCTAGTCTGTGAGAGACTCTTAAGCCAGCTCAGAGACTCAGCCCAGTTCCTGTATCCAGAGTACTTTTCTGTGTCCTTCTTCCTGTTGGTTTTGGTTCCCTAGCTTCTAACTGATACACTGGCTCTCAACTTTCAGATTGCTAATCAACCACTCAGCTTCTCATTTCCCCAGGTGAACTGTGACAAGAAGTGATTGTAGGTTGTTCTTGAAGGAGTGTGGGGAGAAAATAATGGTGGCTGCTCAAAGGAGCTCTGGGAGGTGGCATTGAGCTCCCACTTCCAATTTCCTTGTGGATTCAGCTCCGCTTTTGTCTTCTCCTAATCTTTAGCATCTGAGGACTTTTTCAGACAGGCTAAAAACACTGTTGCAGGCACGGAACAGGGTCAAGAAACGGTTTCCCTTTCAGATGACATCGACCCTGTCCCATGTTGCTCCCATGCTGTTCCTGTGCTGCATCCATGATATTGTAATCACAGGGAAACATTATTAATAGACCGCCCGTTCCTTTTCTGTCACAGAATCATGGGTGGTCTTAAAGGAGCCCCGTTCCTCTCCCGTTATGCTGACATGATGCCAGCCACAGGGGGAGGTCAATGCTGAACACTTCTGGTGGAGACTGGGACAAGGAGGTAAGTGACACCCTCCACCCTCCCCGGGTTACTTGTAAACTTTTTAGAGTGTTTTGGGGCTTGTTTTTTTTTTAATTTGACATTTGGTTGTTTTTTTTATTTTTAAATTTCCCAGGCGACCGTTCTCTCACAAGAACGGGTGAGATTTGCTTTCTGGGACGTGAATGCAGCTTTATAACAAATGCATTCATTCCTGGACAGCTGAGGGGAGGAGGAAGATGTTCCTGTTGTGGAAAAAAGGTAAGTGTCTGAAAAAATTATTCCATGGCAGGGACGGGAGTGGGGTGGGAGGGTGGTTAGCAAAACAGAAATGGTATATAAGTCCCTGTCTGAAAATGTCCTAAGTCCTAATTTTTTTGAGAGCATTTTCATCTTCACCTGACTCCAGTCCTTTCCTAACATGGAAACCTGGGTGCTGAATATGATGAATATGTAGTGGGATGAATTCATGCCAATCCCTGGTTGTTTACACGTACATCGTGATGGTCCTGAGATTTTCGGAAGGGGGCCCACATTTTATCCCATAACCAATGGGACTTTGCGTCCCGCAGTTTGTAGCAATTTTAAAAAAAGTCACAGGAGGATTCGGAAAATTGGAAATGTAAACAGCCCGGGACAATAACTGAGTTATTATATCGCGGTACTTGGTGATGACCAGAAATTGATGTGACCAGGGACGGGCTCAGAGATCAGAGGAGGGGTCAGTCACCCGTTCAATAGATTCAGCCTCACCAGCTGAAAACAAAGACTTCCCTTCCAGCTGCACGTAGGTTTGTGTGTGTATCTCTGCACTAAGTCACCCTGTTCAATGGATTTCTACACTGAAAACCCTTCAGCTTTAACCTGTCCCTCCCCTGCATGCTGGGTTTAAATTTTAAAGAGAGACTAAATTTTAAAGAGAGTAAATTTTAAAGAGATTGTGGGCGGACGATCACCCATTCATCCCCCGTCTGCATCCCCTCCATGGGTTTAAAGACACAGTAAACACTGCAAGTGGGTGGGCGGACAATCGATCATTCATCCACCACCACCCCTGCAGCATCCCCTCCATCGTGGGTTTAAAGGCACAGTAAAAACTGCCAGCATCTGGGCGGGCGATCGCTCATTCATCCACCACCACCACCTCCCAGTAGCATCCCCTCCATCGTGGGTTTAAAGGCACAGTAAAAACTGCCAGCATCTGGGTGGACGATCGCACCAACTGAGGTTTGTCTTTTAAAATGCCTTAAAATCCATTCTCCTTTTACATGGATTTTACCTTTTTTGGGGCATTTACCCATCAGGTTTTTTAAAAATCAAATTGTGCAGAGGGGTTTGTCTTTGCCTTCCTTCTCTGACCTATGCAGAAGCTTTAACAAACATTTGTGCCAGCCAATAGCATCACTCATGGCAGGAAACTCTACAGGACGTAGTCACCAAGGTTGTGAAAAAACGAGTAATTGCATACTTGATTGACAGCTAAAAAATAAATAAATCCCGGGATCATAAACGCATGTAAAAAACAACAACAACCAGGGATAGTATATAGTAGGAGAGGAGACATAACATGGGACGTGATGCCATGTAAACAAGATCCCGGGATCTCCCGGGATATCTAAATCAGAGACAAAAATCGTGTAAACAACAAGGGACGAATACGGGATCAATAAGTCCTGGGACGCCCCGCAACAATAACTACCATCTAACTGGCACCCCGCTGAGACTTAGATGTGGCTACTTCTAATAGTGTAAGGACATGAAGATGTTCCTTTAACCACTTTTCTATTAGGACTTCTGAAATTATTGTAATGCCTGAAAATAAAGGTATCATACCCCAGCCTGCCTGAAAAGGTATAACAAGTTACTTGTAATCAATTACTTTCTCTAATAATGACATTATAACTGAGTTATTATTATCATGCAATGAAAAGTGACTTCATTCCTTTTGTGGTGGAAATATAACTTTTCACATTACTTTAAGCATCACTTTTATTATGTAAGCTTTGTTGACAGCAGGAGGTAATATCCTAAGGTAAGTGGGTATAAGAATATATAAGAATATCTTTTACTGCTCATTCTCAAAATGTTCAGGGCTAGCATTGAGAAGATTTTTTTTTTAAAGAAAGAAACAAGAAAGTAGAATTTAAGTGTAAGTTTTGAGTTTTTAAAATATTTCTTCCATTGTTCCTGGGTTTCATTGTACCTTCACAATATAGAAGGTGGATCTGGACCCACTATTACACAATTTTCTTATTAGTCTTTCACTGATCCTTTGGATATTCTATCCCATGACCATTTCTTTTGAATGTTTGTCTTTGCACCAGAGGGCAGTGACTTGTAGCTTTCAGAGGTTTTTTAAAATAGCATAACTATTCTTAGCCATTCTAGTTGCTTTTGAGAAATAGGAAAGTAGAGTTACTTTAAAAATTGTAATTATAACAATATCATCGAGTTAATTCAATGTGCTTGGAACTATAACTGTAACTAATTACATTTAAAAGTGATTTTCTAACTTTTTAAAGGAACCATTAAAATATGTGGCATACAGAGCCTAATTTTGTTTCCTCATATCATTGCACAGGAAACTTTAAGCACCAAAAGTGAGATACTCTTTCTGATTACCTAAAAGCCCCTGGAAATTACAATATTCCTGCTGAATTTATTAAAATGAATAGCTACCAATAGGCTCCTCTACTTGCAGCTTTGTTTACCCAGATAAATAACTCTGGATTGGTTCCAAACAGCTGGAAAGTAGCAATAGTACAGTTGTTCCTCCGTATCCATGGATTTGGTATCCATGGACTTAAGTATTCACAGCTTGAAAATATTCTTAAAAAATAATAATCCAAAAAGCAAACCTTGATTTTGCCATTTTATATAAGGGACACCATTTTGCTATGCCATTGTATATAATGGGACTTGAGTATTCACGGATTTTGGTATCCACAGGGATACCAAACCCCAGCGAATATGAAGGGACAACTGTAGTACCAATCTATAAGAAAAGCCAAGCAATGACCCTGGAAATTAATGACCCAGGCCAGCTAATGACCTTGGCCAGTAAGCTTGTTATCCATTATGGGTAAACTTTATTCTCATTATTTTAATAACAGACTGACCTCTTTCCTAAATGATAACAACATTTTCTCTGAGGCCCAATGTCTGTTGTTTGATGGGTCTATGGACTGTATGAATAAACTGAACTTGAAGTATAAATATTACCTAAACATTCCAGGGCTGAAACCTGACTTTGGAAATGAATTTTTGGGGTAGGTTCTAGTAATTCCAGTTCCAGCTAAAACATGCCCTGTCTAGATCTTTTCTTGGCTCATAAAATTACAGCTGCCCCTCCGTATCCACGGATTTGGTATCCATGGATTTAAGTATTCACAGCTTGAAAATATTCTTAAAAAATAATAATCCAAAAAGCAAAGCTTGATTTTGCCATCTTATATAAGGGACACCATTTTGTTGTACCATTGTATATATTGGGACTTGAGTATTCACAGACTTTGGTATCCATGGGGGGCCCTGGAAACAAACCCTAGCGAATATGAAGGGACAACTGTATACTGTTTACACTTACCCATCCAACTGTTCTGGCAAATGGAGAAACAAAAGGATTAGACTGGCATTTACAAAGAAAATATCAGGGGACTGTGAATTAGTCTTGAATTACATCTCTGTGATGGACTTCCCCTGTTCCAGGCCCTTATTGTCACATGTACTCACTCCATCCTGGGAATCACTTCAAGATTACTGTCCTCCAATTTTGCTTTGTTTTTCAAACTGATGCGTACATAGTATTCAGATTAGTAAAATGTCTTACAAAATTCTTTTAGAGATGACTGTAAGCACCAATATCCAGCAAAATTTACCACCCCATTTATAAAGCTTGAATTGGGAAGTGGGTCTTTTGGCATTTCTCCACCCCTAGAGTTGTTAGTGAAAGCTGTTGAAGATTTGGAAAGCACACAATCATAGACTTGGAAGAGACCATGAAGGCCATCCAGTCCAAACCCCTGCCATGCAGGAATACATAATCAAAGCATTCCCAACAGATGGCCACCCAGTTTCTGTTTAAAAACCTCCAGAGGAGACTCCATCACACTCCAAGGCAGTGTATTCCACTGTCAAACAGTTCTTACCATCAGGAAGTTCTTCCTAATGCTTAGGTGGAATCTCTTTACCTGTCATATGAATCCATTGCTCCATGTCCTAGTTTCTGGAGCAGCAGAAAACAGCTTGCTCCATCTTCAATATGATATCCTTTCAAATGTTTAAACATGACTACCATGTCACTTCTTAACATTCCCTTCTCTAGGCTGAACATACCCAGCTTCCTAAGCTGCTCCTCATAGAACATGGCTTCCATATCTTTTACCATTTTGGTCACTCTCCTCTGGACAAGTTCCAGCTTGTCAATATCCTTCTTGAATGGTGGTGCCCAGAACTGGACATGGTATTCCAGATGAGGTCTGACCAAAGCAGAATAGAGTGGTACTATTATTTCCTTTGATCTAGACACTATACTCCTATTAATGCAACCTGGAATCACATTGGCTTTTTTAGCTGCCGCATTGTACTGTTTACTCATGTTCTGCTTGTGGTCTATTAAGACTCCTAGATCCCTTTGACATGTACTGTTGTCAAGCCAGGTATCACACATACTATATCTATGCATTTCATTTTTTTCTTCCTAAAAGTAATACCTTATATTTCCTCCGGTTGACATTCATTTTGTTAGTTTTGGCCCAGCTTTCCAATCTGTTAAGGTCATTTTGAATTCTCATCTGTCCTCCAGCGTACTCACTGCCCCTCCTAATTTGATATCATCTGCAAATTTGATAAGCATGCCCTCTATTCCATCATCCAAGTCATTGATAAAGATTTTGAATAGCACTGGGCCCAGGACAGAACCCTGTGGCACCCCAATAGTCACCTCTCTCCAGAATGAAGAGGAACCAGTGGTGAGAATTCTTACAGTTCAGTCGGCCAATCAGTTTCAATTCCACTAACAGTAGCACTGTCTAGCCCACATTTTACTAGCTTGTTTGCAAGAATATCATGGGGGACCTTGTCAAAGACCTTACTACATCCACAGCATTCCCTTCACCTACCAAGTATGTAACTCTGTCAGAAAAAAAAGATAAGATTAGTCTGGCATGAATCCCCCCCCCCCGAAACCCATGTTGATGTTTAGTAATCATGGCATTCCTTTCTTAGTGCTTACAGACTGTCTGTTTAATGATCTGCTCTAGAATCTTTCCTGGTATTGATGTCAAGTTGACTTGTATCTGCTCTAGAATCTTTCCTGGTATTCATGTTGGGCAGTAATTGTTTGGGTTCTCTTTTTTTCTCTTTTTGAGTATGGGGACAACACTTGCCCTCCTCCAGTTCTGCTGGGATTTCACCTGTTCTCCAGGAATTCTCAAAGATTATTGCCAGTGGTTCTGAGATTACTTCTGCCAGTTCTTTTAATACCCTTGGATGTAGTTCATCTGATCCTGGAGGCTTGAATTCATTTAGAGTAGCCAGGTGTTGCTGCACTACCTCTTTACCTATTCTGTGCTGCATTTACCCTACTACAATATCTGCTCCATTTCCCCCAGGTTGAGCATTGTTTTCATTTTGGGAGAAGACCGAGGCAAAGAAAGTGTTGAGTAGCTCTGCCTTTTCTCTTTCCCCTGTTAGCATTTTGCCATCTTCTTCATGCAGCGGACCTACTATTTCCTTGTTCATCCTTTTGCTATGGACATAACCCAAAAAGCCCTTTTTTAAAAACCTCCCTAGGAAGTCTGAGTTTGTTCTGCATTTTAGCTTTTCTGCCTTTCTCCCTACATGAGCTGGCTATTCATTTGAATTCCTCTTTGGTGATTTCCTCCTTTTTTTCATTTCTTGTACATGTTCCTTTTAAATCTTAGCTCAGTTGAAAGTTCTTTAGTCATCCATTCTGGTTTCTTTAGACACCTCCAATTTTTCCTCCTCACTGGAACTTTTTGAAATTGTGCCTTCAATAACACATTGTTAAGAAAACTCCCATCTATTATGGATTACCTTCTCTTTTAGTATTCCTGACCACGGGATTACACCCAAACTTTCCCTAAGTTTAATGAAATCAGCTTTCTTAAAGTTTAGAATGTGTGTCTCACTATGCTTGGCCTCTCCTTTCCTCTGTATAACAATCTCCAGGAGAACATGATTACTCCCACCTAAAGATACCACCACTTTCACCCCATTAACCAGGTTATCCCTGTTGGTTAGCATCATATGTAAAATAGCTGATCCCCTTGTTGCCTCTTCCACCTCCTGGACAATGAAATTGTCTGCAAAGCAAATGAGGAAATTGTTGGACTTTATATTCTTGACAGAGTTTGACTTCTAACAAATATCAAGGTAGTTGAGATCTCCTGTTACTACTACATTTCTTCTTTCTGAATGTGTGGTCATCTCTTTTAGGAAGGCATAAACCAAGTCCTCAGTCTGGCTTGGAGATCTGTAGTATGCCCCCACAATGACATCCTTGTTGCTTCTCTCTCCCTTAATTTTTACCAAGATATTCTTAACCTGGCTTCCAGGATTTAAGTCACTGATCTCTTCACAGGCATGAACATCCTTGACATATAATTCTACTCCTCCTCCTTTTCTGTTTGGCCTGTTTTTCTGAAATAGATTGTACCACTCTTTTATTATATTCTAATCATGAGACACCACACCAGGTTTCAATGAAGTTTCATATTTGCTTTGCTGTGTTAAGAGTTCAAGCTCATCTTGTTTATTTCCCATGATCTGTGCACATTTGCCACCTTGCAGTAGTCATTTCTTTTTGCATCTGCGGTGGGCCCAATTATGCTAGAAATCCCCATTTCTCTCAAATGTCCCAGAATGATTCTACTTCATTATGTGTGTAGCTTCTATTTTTCTCTTCCTCACTTCCCCCATCTTTGAAGGATGTTACATCATGATGCTGCATGGTTTCAGCATTCTGAATTGGAAAAATGGTGACATCATGAGGAACTATATTACCATCACTAACTGTGGTTGCAAGAGAGTTAAGCCACTACTGCAATTTAAGGGTAAGGGTTTATCTACACTGGCCACATAAAACAACCTCACCTTGTTTTTCACAGTGCTGTCCAGATAATGGATAAAATCTGGGTCTTTTTTGGTGCCTTGGAGCTTTAATTCACACCAAAAAAGTGGAGATTTTGTCCGGATTTGAGCAGAAAATCTGGATATTTGTGTGTATGCATGTGTGCACGTGTGTTGTGGACTGTGTTTCATCAACATCAGTGTGGGACTGGGGGAAGGAGTTTTGGTGGCTGGACAGAGGAGGTTGGGAGGAGGCTCCCTGGGCCACACAATCTCTTCCTCTGTTTCAATTTCACTTTTTAGCAGTTCCTTTGTTGTCATTTATTTTGCATATGCAGCAGTTTTTTGGAGAAGTGCATACCAGCATACCCATATTGTTATTAGCTGGGTATACCTCTGCTTAATAGGAAGTCCAAAGTGACCCCCCCCCAGCAGTGAGAGAAGACATACATACATTTACATGCATAGCGGGGAGGGGGGAGAGGAAAAAACCTGGAGCAGCCACAGCCGTGGGGCTGCACATACTATGATTTATCAAACCGAGGTGAGTTCAAAAGGGAGAACCATGTGTGGATAGTGCTTCCAAACTTGCCTCAGTGTGTGTGGTGACAAGCCTGTGGTCGCTGTGAAACAGGGAAACTTGAAGGTAAACTAAATTTTCCTGTCACTGTAGATGAGCCCTGAGTGCCACTGAAGAGCCATTGTAGTGTGGTGGTTTGAGTGTTGGACGAGGATTCTGGAGACCAAATCCCTACTCAGCTGTGGAAATCCACTGGGTGACCTTGGGCAAGTCACACTATCTCATTGGGAAACATCCATTGGAGAAATCTTGTCATCAAATCCTGTAACAGGTTTGCCTTTCTGTTGCCATAAGTCAGAAACAACTTGAAGGAACACAACAACAAGCCACTGAAAACCTATGTTCATTTATCACCCCCTCAATTGTATCTGTTCAGACCTACTTCCTCACTTAAACACAAAAGTTCTCAATACCCTCTTTGTCTCATGATTCACCTTAATTTTGATTGAAATATTCAGTATGTGCAATCATATCAGGTTTGCTTTTTTGCAAAGTTTTTCAGTGTTTATATGTTTATATTGGCAATGGTAGGGAGAGGAACTGATGGAACTAAAGCTGTGGGAAACTATGCATGCACAATTTTGGACAACCCTGCCATGCAGCAAGTGAAGCTAAGTGCTTTAGGCACTACCATGGGGTAAGAATAGAAATAACTGGAAGGCAGGAATTGGAGCCTGCTTGATATGGCAAGATATTTTAGAGGTGACAAGAAATTTTAAAAAGTTGGCTCTAATGAGCGTGAGCAAGCTCTGGGTTCCAGTTTAAGCAGCAAAATGTTGTGGGTTAGCATTGTTCTTAGCTCTATGTACAAAACTGAGATGATGAAGATGAGTATGTTATGCAACAACAGTACTATGCCAATGTGACTTCAGGCTTGTCTAGACAAGCAATGTACTCCATCTTAGAGCCCTGAATTCCTGTCGATGCAGGGATTTTGCTCAATCTTCCCCTGGGCAATCTTCATCATCCCCAGGGTAGATATGGGGCTGAGATGGGGGGAAGGTGGGGTACAGGATGATACTCCATTATAAGATAATATTTATTTTACTCTGTTTCTGCCAAGAAGAAACAGATTGGGCCCTGTGAGACCACAGGGGCTTGTCCTAGCAGGCTGGCCCCCACTGCAGCTGCCAGTCTGCCCTGCTCTCCTGGAAGGCAGGAAGGAGTCCCACCCCATGTGACCAAGGCTGGAAACATGCAGAGGGCCTCGATCACCTGTTGCAGGCCGGCTTCCTGCCTTCTGAGATAGTGAGGGAGATAGTGGTGGTGGTGGCTGCAGTGATGGAACGGCATACCTGTCTGGACTCTGGCCTGTTTGGAGGTGATAAAGGGGGAACAATGGGCCTGATTCATTTAGATGAGCCCTTTGCCTCACTATGGCTGCATCTGCACTGCAGAAATAATCCCATTTGACACCACTTTAACTCCCATGATTCAATGCTATGGAATCCTGGGATTTGTAGTTTGTTGTGGCACCAGAGCTCTCTGAGAGAGAAAGCTAAATATCTTACAAAACTACAGTGCAGATGCAGCCTATGTCAGCCAATCATGTGGATTCATACAATTACTGATTGTGAAATTCTTCATAAAAGGTTGACATTTGTACCAAATGATGCAAATAATGATTAATTTCAAATTACGATTGAATTAGGAATGCTTATGAAATCTTTTTCAGCCTAGTTTCTGTTATGCAAAACCCTCATGTCTGTGGAAAATCCATTCATGAAACTGATCTTACAATGGGGAATTAATAGCAACTCAAATGGCAAGTGAGAGGCTGCGTGACATTCAGAATCTTAAGCCCTATGTATATGGATGGAGCTAGGAAAAACATGGAGTCACAGGTCCAAAATAACTGATGAAACTTTACTGAGTTAAAGTATTCACACATCACACACATTCATTACTAAGCAAACAAGTCTATCAGAGTAAGGCAGGAAATAGAAGTGGGTTTAGTCTAAGGCTTTGTGGTAATACTGCACTCAGGTCCTGAAGCTTGGGAGATTTTCAGACCACATTTTACCGTGGCTCATGCGGGAGGAGCTTCCGGGAGAGGGACGGCGGTCTTGCGCGGCAGAGGGTCGTTTTCGGATGCCGCCGTCCCTCTCCCGAAACCATCCGTGTCACTTCCATGAAGCTTTGGAAGCCTCAGCGCCATATTTTAATCACGGGCAACCTCCGTGATTAAAATATGGCCCTGCGGCTTCCAAAGCTTCACGGAAGTGACACAGATGGTTTCGGGAGAGGGACGGTGTCGTCCGAAAACGACCCTCTGCCATGCAAGACTGCCGTCGCTCTCTCGGAAGCTCCTCCCGCATGAGCCACGGTAAAACGCGGTCTGAAAATCTGGTCTCCTTGTGAATAGAAGAATTACTCTCGAGCAGCAGCAGTGAGCAGTTGCAGCAGAAGTGGGGAAGGAGGATTTAGGAGGGAAGTTAGTACTATTGGAGCAGGGAAGGAGTGCCTGAGTTGGCTGGAAGCTGGCCAAGGTCAGGGAAATGTTAGTGGGGACTTGGAAGGAAGGAGAAGGGGGGAGGAATCAAGAGATAGAGTGATGTGGATTCAGAAGGAATTGGGATCTGAACTGAAGAACTGAGATTTTCAGAAGGCTTTTATAGGGAAATACCTCTTTGAAGGTACAATTGAACAAAAGGAACATTTGTCTTCAGGTAGTTTCCAATTATTTAAACATAGGAATTCCAGACTTAGCCAGAAACTGGGGAAATAGGGGTGATCTGGTATCTGGAGACAGACAACACCCCTTTGTCTCGTGGATATGTGGGTACCAACTTGATTTGCAAAGCAATGAATACTAAGCATACAAAATGAGTGGCTGCTTTTCTCAGAAAAGAAGAACCTTCTCCATTTCAAAGGAGATTCTGGTTGTCTGTGTTTGGGTGTGAATGTTGGATAATACATGGCCTCTTTCCTGGCATAGTATGTGCTAACATTGGCTTGACCTTGTCTGTTTCCTGTCAGCCCTTGAAAAGGCTTGAGTTAACCAAATTGATATCAAAACACTGTTGCCAATTGAAGTGAACCACACTGGTGGATGCTGGGCCTTCCAATATGATTACAAATCTGTCAGGTATCTAATTTTCTAGAAATACATATTACAGCAGAGTTAATAGTGTTTACAATAGTTCTTTCCACAGCCATATTTCTGAATGGATGCTTTGTTTAAGGATCAAAATAAAACAATGATAATATTTTAAAACGTATTTGTGACATTAGTGACCTCTGGGCTGTATAAATGGAATAATTTCCCCTTAGTACAGTAGTTCTGTCCTGTAATTCATACAGTATGTATGTATGTATGTATGTATGTATGTATGTAAATAAACATACAGTATAAAAAGAAAACACACAAGGTCAGAAGGGGATGCTACCATCAGTGCCATGAAACAGGTAACAGAAGTGGGGTAGGGGTGGATGGAATTTTGAACAAATTGTGGCCTAAAGACAACTTTCTGCTAATGTCTTTCTGTTTTAGCTGGAGAGAGAACCCACCAAAGTTCTATAAACGACTTTCTCAACCTTATTGGAAAAAAGTTGAACCCAAAACCAATATGTTAGGCAACTATGGATGTGGTGTTGTATTAAAGGTGTGTAAGAGAAAATAATTTCATTTTTTTCCAATAATTTCAATTTTATTTTTTCCTGTTCATAGTGTTGCATTCCTTTCAATTTCCATTAATTTGATCTATGTTTGTTTCATTTTAAAATCATTATTAGTTCATTCATTTCAAATTGTTTTCATTTTCTAATTTTCTACCGCCTTTAATATAGGTGTATCCCATTAAATCGGCATGAATCATGGTGGCATCTACTCCTCATGTCATCAGACCTGTTGCATATCATTCAGGCAGCTATAAAAGGCACAATTTCTATACTTTTCTCCAGGCTTTTAATAGGAGAATAAGCTGGTCTGCTCTTGTTTTGGTATCATATGTGTTAAAATCCACTGACACCACATCAATAGACACCAATCCCCCCATCAGACCTGCACCTAGGGGTTGGGACTAGCCATGGAGTTCCACAACAGAGAGAAGGGAGGGAAGGAGCATGTCATGGTCTCAGGTCCTGTGGAGTGCATGTGTTGGTCACCCATGGGCTTTGGGGAGAGAGGGCTCCTACACTTCCTCTTGCAAACCCCATGGTGGGGGGAGTTTGGCAACTGATCAGCTGCTGGCTGGGCTTAACCCTCTTGCTGCCACCACTGCTACTGGGTGAAGACTGACTTGTGCCAAAGATCACTTCCTTCCCCCTGTCCAATCAGCCACTCACTTGGGTGCAAAGGGAATCAAATGGGAGGGGGAATGAAGAAGAAAGATGTGCACATTCAATGGCTCACTCACTCACTCTCATCTGATTCCCTTCCCACCTCTTGCAGTGCTGGAGCCCTCTCCCTGAAGCCCACAGGTGACCAACACAGGCACTCCACAGGACCTGAGATTGTGGCATGCTCCTTCCCTCCATTTCTCTCTGGTGTGGAGCTCCATGGCTAAATCCCAGCTCCTAGGCACAAGTCTGATGGGGGGGGGATTGGATGGGGGAAGGAAGAGGAAGGGGACACATGTTCACTTGCTCACTCATGGAGAGAGCTCCATACATACACCCGCTGAAGTAAAACAAACAGGGTTGATGGGGAATTGGATGGGGGGAGGAAGAGGAAGGGGGCATGCTTGCTGGCTCACTCACTCACTCACTTGTGCAGAGATCTGCATACATACATATTTACACTAAAGTTTAAAAAATGGTGACACACACCATGCTTACCGGACCTAGGTAACCACCCACAAACCTGTCCAGCTCTCAAGCCCACCCCGATTGCACCTGAAGTCCACCTAGTCCTGACACAGATGTAAAAAGTCCAGCTTTTCTTAAAACCGCAGAGTAAAAAGTGAGCTTATAAAAATCACATAAATGCCTAAAGGAAGTGCTTTCACCATGAAACCAGCCATACATCATGTGTTCCAATATCACTGGAAATGAAGTGAGTATGGTGTGTGTGTGTGTGTGTGCGCGCGTGCGTGCGTGCGTGCATGCGTGCATTTTGCCTGTGTAGACAAGCACTGAGAATTCTGGGCTGAATTTCCCAACAATATGTGGTATAAAATTCCACAGGAGTACTCTCAAGTTGGCTTTCCCAACAAGCTCCACAACTAATATTGCGAGATCATAAAAATGTCTTTTCTTCCAGTATGTCTGCTGATGAAATGCCATTTTAGAAAGTGTCCATACCTGTTTCTCTCCTAAAAGACACATGAAAAGATTTGGCTCTTATACAGGCTAGGAAATGTGAAGCAGCCCTTCGGATTTGAAAGGATTGACGTATACTGGTCTTTTTGGTCCTGAGGGACTTGAGATCTTTATGACATATATGTTCTGGAAATTCACTACAATTACATTTGTTGTAGAACCTTTCTGCCTAACGTGTACTATCTGCTTTCTGAAGTGAAACAGTCTACTCTGTCACCAGAGGATTCTGCTATACCATCATATTTAGACCAGTCCAGAATCAAGTAGAAATGGAATGGTATAGAATGAACTACACCAGTTTTGAATGTACTTTTGAATACAGTGGAACCATACATATAAAATACTGTGTAAGAAGAAACTAGCAGGACACATCAGAACAGGCCAAAATGTTTTTATCTGATGTAGGAGGTGTTTTTTTTTTTTAAATAGAGGGAGAGTTATCTTTAATGTGTGGCAGATCCTGGAAAACTAGGATGTCCCCCCAAATTCCTTAAAATGATTATCTTGCTACACGAGGGCCAGCGTGGTCAAGTCAGATATGGCGATGCTCTTTCAGAGCCCTTTCTAATAACTAATGGAGTGAAGCAAGGTTGTGTTCTTGCACCAACTTTATTTAAAATCTTCTTTAGCACGATGCTCCAAAGGGCTATGGCAGAGCTTGAAGAAGACGACGGCATCTATATACGCTACCGTACTGATGGTAGCTTGTTTAACTTAAGCCGTCTGAGGGCTCACACTAAGACTCTAAACTATCTAGTCCGTGAGCTGCTCTTCGCCGATGATGCTGCCCTTGTTGCCCACACAGAAGCAGCTCTGCAGCGCCTAACGTCCTGCTTTGCAACAGCTGCAGAGCTGTTTGGGCTAGAAGTCAACCTGAAGAAAACAGAAGTTCTTTACCAGCCTGCACCACAGGACGAACACCACCATCCCCACATTGCCGTCGGCAAATCAGTGCTCAAGTCCGTTCAGCAGTTCACCTACCTGGGAAGCATCATCTCCTCAGATGCCAAGATTGACAAAGAGATCGATCACAGATTAGCAAAGGCATATAGTGCATTTGGAAGACTTCACAAAAGAGTCTGGAGCAATAAACACCTGAGGCAAAGCACAAAAATTAGTGTGTATAGAGCCATCGTACTGTCTATCCTCCTTTATGGATCTGAAACATGGGTTACCTATCGCCACCACCTACGACTCCTCGAGCGCTTTCATCAGCGCTGTCTATGCACAATCCTAAATATACACTGGACTGACTATGTGACGAATGTTGCTGTCCTTGAACAAGCAGGGATCACCAGCATTGAGGCCATGATATTGAGAACACAGCTGCGCTGGGCAGGGCACGTTTCTAGGATGGAGGACCATCGCCTCCCAAAAATACTACTCTACGGTGAACTCGCCACGGGTCAGCGTGGGAGGGGCGCTCCAAAAAAGCGATACAAGGACTCCCTGAAACAGCATCTCAGGCTTGGCCAGATTGATCACCAACGGTGGTCCGCCCTGGCCTCACATCGGGAGGCATGGAGACGCACTATCCACAATGCTGCAGCCTTATTTGAGAACTCACGACGAACAAGTCTTGAAGAGAAACGACAACGCAGAAAGAATCACAACCCAAAAACATCACCCAAGGAGACCTTCTGCTGCACTTTTTGCAACCGGACTTGTTTATCTCGGATTGGCCTTTTTAGTCATCAGCGCGCTTGCAGAAGGCGCGGGATGAGTCCTTCCTGAATCTTCGTTTGCGAAGAAAAGCCAGAGACATTTTAAATAAAGCCTATATGTAAAACAACAGCAACAACAAGAACAACAAAATACACCATGGGAAATAGTTCTAGTCTAGCCATCTTCCTGAATGCTAGTTTTCTATTTGCAGAGAAGTGTCTTTTTATTGTTATTTTTACAAAATATAATAGTTTCATCTTTAGTCTGTGCTTGTGGTGCAATTCAGAGATTTCCTTCTACCGTTTTCCTTGGAAATGAATGTTTACTTTCATTTGATGTAGTTCTGAAGTTAGCAAGCCTGTGATTATTTGCGTACTATGTGTGGCATCAGTAAAAGTTGCAAGTTCCCTATTCTACTTTTGTGTTCTCTTCACTTTAGGACTGGCTGAGTCATAAGTGGGTGGCAGAGACACTTAGTCTCGTAATTATTTTGGGTCTTGCCACTCAATTTATAATGACACTACTAGGAGTGTAACATGTGTCCACATGCACATTCAACAATGTATTTATTTTCTACTGGCCACTGAGTAGAGACATATCAGGTGGTTAGTGATTTTCTTGTTTTGCTCTGTCCACATTTACATAATTTTAACAGATGGGCAATAGTTTTTTCCCTACTATTTTTGGTTCATCATTCAGAGGCTGTAAGTTAAGGGCGAGGCACTTAACCTCTGGCAGACGTTGGCTATAGAATAGTGCTGGAGGACCTATAAATGTCCAGAGAGAACACTTCTGGAAGAACTTGACCATAAGAGTTGCACTGGAGGAACTTCAAATTCCTAGAGGAGTGTTCTTGCAGGTAAAAAAATAGTGGGCCAATATTCATGGTTTTTTCACTTTCGTAGGGTTACTGCACCCTCTAACCTCCATGAAATTTAAGGGCCAACTAAATTTCTTGAGAATGTGTGGCATTCCACATTATTGGACTGCAACTCCCATCAACACTAGCCAAGAGAGCTAATGGTGTGGAATGATGGGATCTATAATCCAACAACTTTTGGAGGTCTGAACATTCCCCATCCCTGCTTTAAGTGGATCATTGTGCTTTGATTCAAAGAGCACCATTAGTCCTAATGTTCTGTATCCATATTCCCCACTCCAAGAAACACCTATACTTAGACCATATTTTGAGAGCAGTCACATGTTCTGTGGAAGAACATTTATTTATTTACATTTATATGTTTCATTTGCATTCTAGTCCCAAGAACAAACTATGAGAGCCACTGCCATTCAGACTAGACAGAACTGGCATCATATATTTTCTTTTCTTTATGTATTGCACTGCTGATAATGACACTTTAAACCCCATCTATATGAGGGGGAGGACGTAATGATGTCATGATGGTGTCCTGAAGTAACAGCAAGTTGCAGTAGCTGTGCCTTGTCTTAATGGTGTTTTTGCCCCCAGCAGCCTTCATAAGCTTTGCATCTAAGATGACAGCCAAGATGAGAGAGTCCTCCTTCCTTCCCTGGTCCTTGCAGCAGTGGCAACAGCGGTACATGGAGGGAGGATTGGGGAAGGAAGAAGGGGATGAGAAAGCCTTCCTCCCTTCCCCAGTCCCTGCAGCAGAGGTGACAGTGGCATGGGGGGGGGTGACCAGGGAAGGGAGAAGAGGACAAGAAAACACTCCTCCCTTTCCTGGTCCCCATGGCAGTGGTGGTCCAAATAGCTTGCTAAAGGCAAAACAAACAAACAAACAAACGGCTGTGGATGCATGCCCTGTCAGCAAGCCCTGCCTGTGGACTTGTCCAGCCAATCAGGGTCATGTTTCCTGTACTCTTGGGCATTCCTATCAAATCGCTGTCCTAACAAGGGTGAATGCGCACCCCCCTCACTGTTTTTAAAAACTCTGGGAAAAGCTGCAAAGTCTTTTTTCCCTCTGAGTTTTGCCATTGTGGGCTCCCCTCCTTCCAAATATGGCGTAACAACACAGATTCCCATGAAGATAGATAGGCTTTTCCTTGAATTCAACAAGGAGTATTTTCACAGTTTAGACGGTCCCTTAGTTCCTCTCTTCGTATGCTCGATTCTACTATATGAAGCTAAAAAATGAGACTAGTGCAAGTTGGCAAAGTTTTCCCCCATTAGTCCTGATAAGAAATTTAGTTGGCCCTTAAATTTCACGGGGGTTAGAGGGTGCAGTAACCCTACGAAAGTGAAAAAACCATGAATATTGGCCCACTATTTTTTTTACCTGCAGGAATTTGAAGTTCCTCCAGTGCAACTCTATGGTCAAGTTCTTCCAGAAGTGTTCTCTCTGGGCATTTATAGGTCCTCCAGCACTATTCTATAGCCAACGTCTGCCAGACGTTGACCATATAATCAGGGTAGAGGACCCACAAATGCCTAGAGAGAACATATTAATCAAATATGCAAATCAAATCCACGAATGCTTAACCTGCAAATGTGGAAGGACAACTGTAATAATAATGAAGAATTCAGTATGTAATAAGCTGAAGGACTCCATGGAAGATTTCACAGATAAAAAAAATGTCCAAATATTTTTGGAGAAATTTAAAAACCAAGAAATGGAAGATATGTCAGCCATAATTTATTAAGTTAACTTACATTTAGTAGTGATATATAACATATATGACACCTTGGTTTGTATGACTTTCAACAGACAAGCTCAGATTCCTCGATTTCTATTGTGGTCAGAGTATGGAAACTTAACAATTACCTGTAGAGGAAGGGTATGGGATCTTATGTTTGGTTATAGGATTCCTGTTCTGTAATGATGAAACATTCTTTCTTTGCTACATATATTCCCCACCCCCTCAATGATGTACATTTAACATCATTCTTTTTAACAGAAACTCATTACTAGGAATCTCTCTAAATAATTAGTTCTTCTGATGCAGATGCATAAACTTGGCATTTTAAAATGGCCCTGGGGATGGCTCTGCTATCAAGCAGATGGAGGTGGGAGGAGCTGCCTTGCCTTGAGCTTTTGGAGTTGCATGTGACATACAGTCTGCGTTGTAGCTAATTTGCTAGCAATTTTGCCCTTGGGAATGGTGGAAGATGCTGTCCTATTTCCAGTGTGTGGAGTAAAGTTCACTGACCAGACTGTCATCTGCATGTGGAAAAGGGCAGGGCAGCATCCTGTTCTTTGGCTAGGAACATGAAAAATATTTGCAATATGTCATATTTATTTATGAAACAGGCTGGCCTGACACACTGCGAGCTTGAATTTTTGGGTTTTCTCCTAAAATTCAGAGCATACTGTGAATCTTACAGATCCAGGGTTTCCTGCTGAGACCCCGGTGCAAATGTGCATTGTCGAAAACTGTGCCACAAATATGGGTGAATACAGGTTTTATTGCCCGTATAAACAAGCCCTGAGACAGCCTGCCAATAAATGGCCTCTGTGAGAGTTCTCATCTCTAGCATGAGAATAATATGATGGAGTTATTTTTTTTCCTGTTGAGTCTTTGAAATTTGTGTGGGGAAAAAAAAAGTCTTCACAAGACTACTGTC
This sequence comes from Gambelia wislizenii, assembly GCA_030847615.1. Lineage (NCBI taxonomy): Eukaryota > Metazoa > Chordata > Lepidosauria > Squamata > Crotaphytidae > Gambelia > Gambelia wislizenii. Next base: position 166,192,168 of record JAUMIR010000002.1, read on the forward strand.
TGTACCCCTGTGTAGACCAAAGCATACACAAATAGCAAGCACAGAAAGAGTGACCCATCTGATACTTCAAATTTTTTAAAGAGCCATGAAACAAGGCAGTGAATATTGTAATTTTGTGTTGTTTTACAAGAGAAAAATCATCCTGCAAATACAAAAATTCTTACTGAGAAGGGCAGAAGATATGTTGCCATCCTGCAGGCAAGGAGAGAATTTATGTACAGTTGTCCCTTGGTATCCATGGATTTGGTATCCATGGATTTAAGTATTCACGGCTTGAAAATATTCTTAAAAAAATAATAATCCAAAAAACAAACCTTGATTTCACTATCTTATATAAGGGACACCATTTTGCTATGCCGTTGCATATAATGGGACTTAAGTATGCACAGATTTTGGTATCCTTGGGGGGGGGGTGTTCTGGAACCAAACCCCAACGAATATGAAGAGACAACTGTAATTCTTCATTCTCTTGGGCAATTATTTATCTCCATTCCTATGCATGAGCACAATGTCCTCAGCTGGCCTGGAACATGCCGCAGATGTCCCACACAACTGTCTCATTTAATAAAGCAACTCAACATGGACTCCTTACTTTCTCTGCATCATAGTAGTTAACTCCTGAGATAGCAGCCCAAAGCATCCATTTTTGCACAAAGGACATATACTGGTCATTATATTAAGAAAACAACAAGGTCTAATTAAATACAGTAGCACCCCTGTATCCGTGGGGGATTGGTTCCGCAGATAAGAGTGAATGCCACCCACCACTGCCCTACCACTGCTGCAGGAGCCCTTCTGGGAGAAAGGAGAAAGGAGGCAAGCTTTCCTCCTCCTCTCCCTTCCCCAGCTGCCGCTGCCGCTGGCGGGGGGGCAGCAAAGCAGAGGAAGCAGGAGAGGCAGAGGGCTTTCACCCAGGCTGAGCCATGCTGCTGCTGTTGCTGCTGCTGGGTGATGGATAAGGGAGAGGACCCACCCCCACTGCCACTGCCACCGGAGCCTCCTGGAGGAAGGGAGGGGGAGGTGAGATCCCTCCTCTCCTCCCTCTCCCCTTCCCCCCTGTCATCACTCCCACTGTGACCAGAGCCCTCCTGGGGGAAGGGAGGGGGAGGCAAGATCCCTTCTCCCCCTCCCTTTCCCTTTCACGCCCACCATCGCCAGCTGTGCATAATGGAATCAGAGGTTGGTGAATCAGCGTATATGGGGGTGCTACTGTAATGTGCATTTGTGAATTTGTTTCCACATCTCTACTCATAAGTCTGAAGATTTATGTGTTCTGTTATGACTATTTGCTACACAAATAATAAATTATTGTGCTATGATTATTTGCTACACAAACTCTTATCCAATTTTTTTTAAAAAAACACAATTATTTTTCAAGGTACTCCCCAACTGATAGCCAAAGTAATATAACAACTATATTATTGTTGTTATGTTACCTGACAAGGTGGGCTGTGTGTGGGGAACCCACCCATGATCTATTTTTAGCTGGGGGAATTATTATAGCTCAAATGGAATGCTGTAAGAGGCAGGTAACTTCGGGACCTTTTCCCCTGTGTATACCAATACTCACTGCAGAGAACTCCATGTTAAAGTAAAATAAATGTATTATTATTATTATTATTATTATTATTATTGGAAAATAGCCCAGAAAGCACTCACACATGCAACACATACTCACAAGAACCACACAAGGCTATTGAAGAGTTTAAGGTAGAAAACGTGGATAGAGGAATAGATTCTGGAGATAGGGCAATAGTTACCAGTCTTGAGAAGTCACAAAGAACTCAGATGGAAGATTGAGGGTGGCACTGGAGTCTGATCTGGGGCTGCGCTGACAGAGAAAATGGCCAGGTGTCATCCACAGTGGCAAACCTTGCTATTGTTTGGGGCTAATATTTATATTGTATTTCATGTCCTGAAGGGGTATTTGGACTTAGAACAAAACTTAGATGGGTTTCCTACCGAATAAATAAAGGAAACCGAAACTCTGTTGATTACTGAGAGATAAGAACTGATGGGTTTATGGCAACCTCATGTTGTAGGACAGGAAGGGGTGCCGAGGGATATTTCCTGGGAATAGGAATTGTTTGGGTCAGTTGTTTATGATGTGCGACTCATCACCAATGGGGTCCAAGAGGGGATTAGCACATACCTCCATAATGGTGTTGTTTCGCTTAATCCTGTTGAGTGTGTCTACTCGAATATTTCCAAGACACCTTCCCAGGTCATTGTGACTCCCTTCTGACCTCTTTTTGGTCTACCCCAGTCTACTAGATTCCTTGAAGCATCTAATATTGCCAATTATGAAATATTATAGGGAGGGGATGTAAGGCATGGCAACAGCTACAGTATGGGATTTAAGTGTAGGAAATGCAGCCTCAAATCTCTGCTTAGCCTTGAAAATCACTTTCTTTGCCTAACGCACCCCATATATTTGCTGTGTGCTGCTTCGTAATGCTTCAAAGGAATTAAGGAATAACAGGTTTCTAATTTATGTTGCCTTCCAAAATGAATGTCCCAAATTTATTTTATGTCAGTGGTTCTACCCTTTAGCTAGCCAGTGTTTTAGACTTCCACACCCATAATCCTTGACAATTGGCTATATTGGTTGGGGCTTCTGGGAGTTGAAGTCTAAAGCAAGTGAAGACAAGGGGTTGACCACCATTGGTTTAAGTTCTTCAAATCTCCCTCCCTTCCCTCACTCCAGTCTAATGTTTCTCCTGAGCAGTTATGGTCCCCTCCTGTATATGTGTTTACATTTAAACAAGAGGTGAAGTGCTTAGAGGTACGCATTTGGTTAGAATGAAACCAATGAGGAGGGGGGTATCATTCTAACTATTCACTTTTAAAAAAATCTTTATGTATTATATATTTAATTTTTATACTGTTTTAAGCGATTATTGTTTTTCAAGCAGCTTGCCGCTTTGCTATTTTTCTGTTAAGTTACATAAAAACACACAAATGAATGAATGTATTGCAATGGCAGGCTCAACCTTATGTGCATCCATGCTAACCTCTAAGTGTTGTTATTGTTGTTGTGGCCAAACATATAGATCTATGCTTTTTTAACAGGATGGGGGGGGGTTTGGAGAGGCAGACTTATCTGTTCTCTCCTTTTCTCTTTGTTTTGCTATTCATGAATGTTCAGTAAAGGATTCTAGAGGTACCTGCTGTTTACCTGGCCTGTTGTCAGCAGGCACAGACAGCCACAGTAGGACCAGCAAGAGCAGAATCCTATTCTTTCCCAGCATAAGCTTTGTTCATTGCATTATTTCCTGCAGACGCATTGCTGCAGCCCAGCATCAACTGTCTGTGGACTTTATCAGACACACTAAATATGGTGTCATAATGATGTCACATAAACACAAAAGGATGCGCAGATCAGACAACGTCGCCCTTCCGCATTTATGTATAGTCAAAATCCTCTACCTTTTAATTGACGGCTTAAGCTATCAATAGATTCCCCCTGCCACTTTTTTGCCAGCATTGCCAGTGTGTGAAGCCTTTAACTCTCATCAATGCAGAATCAATGGCCCAACCAGGCAGAACACTTCTGGGTGAGATCACGACATCTAGGTAAGTGACAAACTTTTTATGACCCTCCCCAGGTTACTTGGAGGTTTTTTAGTGTGTGTATGTGCTTGGTGTGACTTTTACATTTTTATTTTTATTTCTAGTTTTGAATTTCCTGTGCAATGAAATCATGCATGATTTCAAAAGAGAAAGTGAACGGAGCTCTGTTCACTTCCTCTTTATTGCTGGAGCTTCCTTTGCTGGGAGAGGAATGTTCTTTTGCCAGCATAAAAATGGATTTTTTTATGCCGGCAAAAGAACGTTTTCAGGAGATTGTCTGATAAAGTCCTGTGTTTCTCCTTCACTCTCCTCTCAATCCTGATGCTGCTAAAATATCTTCCAACAAGTCAGAGGAGAAGGGGTAAAAGGGGGCTGGATGAGTGTAAAAGGGCATCATAAAAAGGATGTTCACTATCAGAGGCTTTGTTAATTGAGCTCTGCCTCTGCCCTCCCACCGCCCCCATATGTGTTTGCTCTCCAAATACTCCCTAAGGCACCACCACCACCACCACCACTACTACTACTACTTCTTCTTCTTAAAAAAAAAACCTTGCTGTTTAATTGATGTTTCTCCCTTCCTTGATGGACATATGAAAAAGAGCATAGCACTCCCATGCCTTTAACAGCTTTGCAAAATAGGGAATTCCAGCAGGTGTAGTTTATATTGCAAACTACATTTTCTTAAATACCCTGTTCCTTTGACACATTTACTAAAGGTACAGAATCCCTGTCCTCTTTTCTGTGAGCATCCTACCTTTTTGACATACTTCATAGTGAAGCGACAATCTTCATAACAAGTAATAACTGTTGCCTGTATAATCTAACCAAAGTTACACATATTACGATTTCATGCAACCATTTTCAATGGGACAGTTAAGCATGTTAGCAGTGACATCATTCTGCTAAAAATGAGAATGCAATTTCAGAATGTTGGGCTGTGGCTGAATCATGCCCTGTATTAATTTCTAACCTCTGAGATAACGTTCTTATGCAAGAGATCCTGCAGTATGGGAACTTTGTTCTGTGTTATCTTTCTCACTTTAGAAATCCATGTAGATTGGGAAGTTACTTGTCCTTCCTCATTCCACTGGAAGAATTTGCATGGAGAACACATTTGGGTCAGATGGCAACTTCCTTTATAGGCCAGAGAAGGAAGCATGCATGGATTTGATGTAGGCAGTTTGTATACAGACAGTTTCTCATCAGCTGTTACCTATGTTAGGGGAAGTGTCATGTGCTGTGGCTGATGATATAAGATCTCATTTTTCTCATGTCAAGGAAACTGAAGCAGAGAATCTCCATCCTGACCTCATCAGGTCAATACCTTTGGTAAGCACAGTTCACTATAAATAGCTGGATTGGGTATATTAAGGGAATATGTGGGGGATTTTAGTAGTTAAATAGGATGTCTGGCTTTTAAAATTTCCTGAACTAGCAAAACCAGATACTTCCAAATTTTGTTTTCAACACATTACAGTTGTCCCTCTGTATCCATGGATTTGGTATCTACAGATTTAAGTATTCACGGCTTGAAAATATTCTTTAAAAAAATAATAATCCAAAAAGCAAACCTTGATTTTGCCATCTTATATAAGGGACACCATTTTGCTGTGCCATTGCATATAATGGGACTTGAGTCTTCATGGATTTTGGTATCCATGGGGGAGGGGGTTGTGGAACCAAACCCCAGCAAATATGAAGGGGCAACTGAATATGTGTTTGTGTTTAAATATACTCTAATCTTATACACCGAGGTTGTCAGCTGTTAGCTTTTTTAAAAAACAGATTGCTCCTGTGCAGCATATGCAGTTTGTTAGCTTGTGAAAATGCTTATCTTAATTCTGTGGAAAAGTCATCTGATGTTTTCTGTAGATTAAGCAGCTGCTAACAAGAGAAATATGCAAGCCTGACCAGTCTTTCCAGATTAGTTGGCAACAAGAAGACAGGGCTGCTATATCTTTGACAGTAGTGTAGAAAAGGAAATTTCAGGAAGTGTAGCTTGTCATGCAAAAGCTTTTTCTCTTTGTTATGTGACCGCTCTAATTGTCATCCCAGCTTTTCCAGAGAGTCCATGGTTTGAATCCAGCTTCAGAGACAGCAACTGTAATATATCCTTTCATTACAAATGTAGAGATTGGACAAAACTCAGTAATAAAAGGTGCTTTGTTAAATCATAACCATGGTAAAAAAGCTGCTAAGTTTCAAAGCCAAGAAAATTAACAAGTAACCAAGTAATGCTAATAATTGCAGTGTGGAATATATCTTAATACTGCTGGCCTGAAAGACTGAGAAGAAGCCAATAAATTAAAAGTAGATCTTGACAGGATAGGGATATTATTGATGGATGATTCTTAAGCCATTTCAGAGGCTGTTTTCCCGTTTCGACAGGGTTACATTCCTCCTGAAAGAGAAAATGAGCAACCTGGGCGCATACCTAGAACCATCTGTGTTGCTAAAGGCCTTAGTGGAATGGAGTCAACATTAGCTGGTTTGCCAGCTGTGATCTTTTCTAAACATGGATAGTAGGGCTATAGTGATCCATCCTCTAGTAATCTCCAAATTGTGTTTATGCAATGGCTTGCACGTGGAGCTGTTGTTGAATATGACTCAGAAAACTTCGATTCATGCAGAAACTGGCCACAAGAACTTTTTCTACTATGGCTTTAAATTGCTTAGGGACTGAATACCTGAAAGAGCAAAATAATATTTAAGCAACTTATACCGGTATATATTTTTGTTAGGGGTTTTAAATCTGTTTTATTATTGTATTTAATGTTGTGATAACTGAACATAATCCATCCTGAAATTCTAAATAGAATGATGGAGGAGGCGGTTGGGATAGAATAGACAAGAAAGTTTTTCAGGTGATTGTGCAACTGTCACTGTAATAAAACTATGTGTCAGGGCCTGGCCCAAGCCTGTTTGACAACACCTGTGCTAGGGTGGTTGGCATGGCAACCAGGCCCAGCTGCTCCCTTTGTGGCTTGATCCAAGTATCTTAGTACTGCTGCACAAACTGAGAAAGCTTGGGGACAAGCCAACCTTCATTTCTATGTGCTTCTGTTTGTTTCTCCTGACTGCTGCATTCTACTGTTTCGGCTCCCCCTGACCTTTCTGTTGCTTTGGGCTTTGTTTGGTGTATAGACCTATGGCCGGTTTAGACCACATTCTTATTTGCTTTGGATTCTGTGATGACACTCAGTCCTGCAAGGCACATAGAATCCATTCTAGTTCCCAACACTATCTTAGAGAGCCTTTTTGCACTACACAGTTATAGCACTATTATTCCACCTTAACTGCTATGGACTTTATCAGACCAGGCAAATATGGCATCAGAATGATGCCTAATGTTCGTGAAAGGGCACACATACCATACAATGTCATCCTTCCATGATCATGTCTTGCCAAAAACCTGTTCCTTTTTATTGACCGGCCAAGCCATCAATTGATCTCCCGTGCTGCTTTGCTGCCAACATTGCTGGCATTTGAAACTTCACACCATTGTGCTCACGGGAATACAGTGTCAATGACAGAACACTTCCAGGTGAGATCACAACAGCCAGGTAGGGGACACTCTTTTTATTACTCCCCCCCCACACCCAGTGTACTTGGGACATTTTATGTGTTTATTTTGTTTTAATTTTTGAATTTGCTCTACTCGCTTCTTCTTGTGAGAATCTGTGAGATTTGGAACCTGGAAGTAAACAGAGCTCTGTTCATCCTCCATTACTGCCAGGGCTGCCTTTCTGATGCTGGTTAAGGTAGGTCTTGTGGAGGAGTTCTTGTGCCGGCATAAAAACATTTCATAATATGCCAGCAAAAGAACGTTTCAAGAGGGTGGTCTGATAAAGTCCTATGGCTGCCTCCTGTGGAATTCTGGGGTTTGTAGTTTAGTGAAGCCTAAGAACGCTTTGGCTGAGAATGCTAAATGCCCTTTCTTAAAGTGCAAATCCCAGGATTTCACAGGAGGCAGCCAGAGCAGTTAAAATGAAATAATAGCGCTATAACAGTGTAGTTATACTCTCCAACTGTCCCTGTTTGAAAGGAATAGTTCCAGTTAATCCTCTTTCATTCCACTTTTTCAGCTCTGTATAAAATGTACCAGTTTCTCTCTCCCCCTTTGTTCTCAGCTAACTTCAATTACTGTCAATTGCCCTCAAAATGCAAAAGTAGTTCACAGTCAGTTAACTCAGCGGGGGTAGGGGTGGGAAAGAGGCAGGGACAGAATCTTACCCTTCTCAGTAGACTCAGAGAAAAGAAAATTGCTGCAGCCTGTCCTAGTTTGTGTATTCTTCCTCATTAATCACTTTTGTTATATTAACCACCATTTGGATGTTGCTTGGTCACTCATGTCCTGATTTCCATCTGTGAAATATTTCAGGGTATGCTGTCTTGTTAAGGTGGCAGAAATTAAAAAAACTATGCTTGCAGAGTTTTTTTTTAAAGCCTTTTTGCTGCACAGTTCAATCTACTGAATAATCTGCTTATATTATTGCATTGCCTCTGGACACTTAAAAAAAAACAAACCCAAATGGGATCCCACACTGGCATCTGTGAGGCCCATTTTGCATATGAGCATTTCCTGCAAGCTTGGGACTTGGGAACATTATTTTTGTAAAATATATTTTGCCTACAAAGATAGCAAAAAAATGTGGATAAATTGCAACCATCAATAATGTGTCTTTCTGTTTCAGAGGATGCATGAAGTAAGAAGGAAGGACAACTCTACTATAGGTAAGGGCTATTTGATTATTATCACCAGGACCGGTTTAAGAAATTTTGCCCCCCCCCCCCGGCAATGCTCTCTTTTGGGGCCACATATGTTTATGTCAGGTCAATGTAACCTAACTCAACCTATGCTATTCATGGTACAGGATATTCAGATTATTACTAATAATGTTTATGCATGAGGAGGGTTACTATGAGGGCCCCCACAATGATGGGGCCCCCTGTGGATGCTGACTCCGCTGGTGCCTTAAACCGGCCCTGATTATCACAAAAGCTTTTAGCCAAAACATTTTTTTGGAGGGGAGGGGGTGCAGTGACAGCTTCAGGATGGGGTATAAAGATGCTTCAGGATGGGGTACAAAGGTCAGGTTCTGACCTTTAAAGCCCTAAATGGCTCCAGACTATTTGAAAGAATGTATTTTCCTATACAAACTGGCCCGAGTGTTAAGATTGGTATGGGGGGCTTTCTCTCAGTCCTACCACCTTCGCAGGCATGGTCAGTGAGGACTTGGGAGGAAGCCTTCTCTGTGGCTGCTCCCAGACTGTGGAACTCCCTTCCAGGCTCCCCTCCCTGCTCTTTTTGTCAGCAGTTGAAGATGCTTTTATTTAGGGCAGGTGTGTAAAACATGAATTTTACTTGGTGTGCTGTTTTTTAATATTTTATTTTTTATTGATTTTATGTTTTTAATTAATGTTGTGTTTTTAAATATTATATTTTAATAATGGTAATTATGGTAATTCAATTCTTTTAAATATTATATTTTAATAATGGTAATTATGGTAATTTAATTCTTTTTAAACTTTTGAATCTTGTAATGTTTTAGTTGTACTTCTTAATTATTGTAAGCCACCTCGAATCCCATTTTGGGAGAACGACGGGATATAAATCCAATAAATAAATAAATAAATAAAATGCAGTGATGGAGCAAAAGTCACTGCACGATTCAAAGGCCTGGCCTTGTATAGATCAGCCCTCTGTATTCTGAGTTCTGCATCCATAGATTCAACCAGCCACAGCTTGAAAATATTCGGGGGGTGGGAGTCCAAAAAGCAAATATTGCTGTTCACCATTTTATATAAGGGATGTCAGTTATACATACTATCCCGTTGTATATAATGGACTTGAACATCCACTGATTTTCGTATCTGGGGGGTGGGTGGGTTTCTGGAACCAAGCCCCAGCAGATACTGAGGGCCCACTGTATTCAAAAGTAAACAATTTAAGAACATTTGCTGTACTTGGCTACTTTTAACAAATGCACACACACGCACACTGATGACCAGAGATATACATGGTCCCAGTAATTAGACAGGTGGTCTAAAGATGAGCCAGTGACTGGCTCTTAGTCTACCTTCCGTTCATTATGTTCCTGGAATTTCATACCCTCTGACATTTCATGGATTGAAATTTCATTCTTCATCAAGACAACCTTACACAGTACTTTCTGTGAAGCAGTTTTTGGCCAGTAAACACATTAGTACATTTGAATATTCTCCATATTCATCAGATTTGGCACCATGTGACTTTTTTCTTTTCACTAAAGTGAAACTGGTGCTTAAAGGAACATGTTTTGAATCAACTGATGCAGTAAAGAAGAAAATGGCAGATGTGTTGTCACAGCTGACAGAAACTGATCTGCTCCATGTCTTCGACCAGTGGAAAACAAGACTGCACTGGTGTGCGAGTGTGAACAGGGAGTATATTGAAAGGAACAAGCATTAGAATTGTAATACATATAAATGAAGATGGGTTATTGTATCAGTCTTGCTATTTAATAGACAGACTGTGTATGCCTCATAGAGGTTATATTCACTGCATTCAGAATTTACATATACTGTGGCTGAATTTACATATACTGTGGACAGCAGCCTTCACCACCAGAGTCACAGGATGTGCAACTAGGAAGGAGGCTATGAACAACATCAAGGTTTTTTATCTGTCTCAACATTAGTAGCATTTCCCCCTTTATTGGCAAGGCGAAAGTGTGAACCACTTTGCAGGCGGGGGGGGGGAGAGAATATAAAAACTTCCTTTCCAACCCCCACTTTCTGAGTCAAAAAGGTGTTCCTGTGAACTTTTTGGCTCAGCCTTTCAACATTGGGTCTACTTTTTCTACTTCTCCATAGATCCAGAAGTTCTGGCTGCTGTTAAAAAATGGCATTTTTCTCTATAAGAAAGAGGAGCTGTAATATCTACTGTCTTTATAATATCAGTAGTTTAGTTTGTACAGGGAGGAAGCATGAAAGCTAGCCTACCCAGAGAGGCAATTCTAGATTCCATGCTAGCAGTCCTCTAAAATTATTGTTATTAATATTATTGTTACAGTTCAAATTGATTTTATGGTACACTCCCTTATTAGCCTTGGGCTACCAAGCTTGAACTGCTAATCAGCTTGAGAAGCTAAAGCAGCCTTTCTCAACCCTTTTACCCTGGGGGAACCCTTGAAATAATTTTCAGGTCTCAAGGAACCCCTGCCTAAAAATTATATCTACAGCTAGAAAAATGTTTTAAAATCACATCTCTCAGGGAACCCCTAGCGACCCCCCAGGGAACTCTGGGGTTCCGGGGAAACCTGGTTGAGAAACACTGGGCTAAAGGGACTCCAATCCATCTCTGTGATCTGCACTTCCAGGAGATCCCCAGCTGTGAACCAGGAGTATAAATCTTTGCTTATTTTGTTCTCTCATACATGAACAAATACTTTTCTCCATTTTCTCCCTGCTTTATGAGAATATGAGGGTTTCTGCAATATTTCCAAGCATGACTTTGGGGCCCCAAAGTCTAGAGAAAATTCATTTACAAAAACTACATTTGACTTCCCTGGGATGAAAATGTGTTTTGCACAAATGAATTCCCCCCAACAAAATCCTGTACTACAAAGAATTTTACAGATGGTCTTTTCTTCCTTAGTGAGAGGTCTTGTATGCCTACATATCCCATTATCACCAAGGGCATAAATATAAAGGAGTCTTCTTCACAGCCCTACTGTAATAATATTCTTTTAGAGTACGTATGAGTGATCCTTGCAACTTTTTTGTCCATACCTTTAAGCTAAATAAACTGAAAAGTATCCATATAGATCTGAAAAGTGGAAATAAGGTGATTTCATCCCACCCACTCCCTTCTCACAAAAGAGTAAACTAGTTCTTAGCTTGTTCTGCCCAGTAGACAGGTTTGGCATGCACTCCACCTACTTTGACAAGGAAAAGCCTAATTGTCCATCAGACGTCATCATCCATGATGACACGGTGATTCTATTGAGCTTGGAATTATGTCTGGAATGTGGTTGTGTGACTGTTACAGATAACTATAGGAATGTATGGGTGAAGTCATCAGATGCTGCTCCAAACTTGTGTCAAATATTCAGTTGGCAAAGTGCTGAGTTGCATGGGAGCTGAAAATAGCTCGTGGAGAAGCCTTTTTTCAGGTTGTTGCCATCAGAATAATGTACTAACAATGGGCTCCTCTGCAACTCACTTTGACATTAGTGAGTTTCAGCTCTAGTGCTACGTCTCGTTTGCAGAGTATAATATAATGAAGCACACGTAAGCCCACCTTTAAAAAATGGTAGAGGTAATAGCAGTACAATGAACCACTTTAGTTACTCCCCCTGAAGCTTTCCCACCACCCAGTCCACCATGGGTGTCTGTCATATTTCTTTTGAACTGGGAACTGCATGACAGCACTGCAGTGGCTAAATATATTAGGAACATGTTTTGAATAGATACTCTGGATAACCCCTTAGTATGCAAATGGGATAAAGCAACCTGTGCTCTGATTGTTGTTTCTTTTATGGCTGGACAACTTCTGGGAGGATCATCACAGCAAAATAAATAAATATATAAATAAAATAATATCAACTTCATCTGCAGTAAAGTTTTTACATAGAATTTGTGAGCTGGATCAAATTTGTATTTCAGTTCTGATATAAATGAACTTTTAAGCTACTTTAACTAACCAGTTCTTAGGTTTTTGAAAGTATCTCTATTGAAAAGGAGAAGGAAAAGTTGTTAAATCTGTTGAGAAGTGTGTTCTCAACTTCAACTGTACATGTAATCTGTAGTTTTATAGCATCAGGGGTAATAGCCATGATTTTAAATGCATCTTTGATTTTTAACATGTATATTTTTAAATGGCAAAAAGTATCCACTGGTGTGTGTGTGTGTGTGATAGTCATTGCTGCAAAAGCAGGATTACAGTTCAATATTAAGAAAACAAAAATAACCACAGATGATTTGCATAACTTTAAAGTGGGTAACAAAGACATTGAACTAGCTAAAGATTTCCTACATCTTGGCTTAGTCATTAACCAAATGGATACTGTAGTCAAGAAATCAGCAGAAGACTAAGGAGATTTTCACATGGGCTATATATCCCGTGGCAGGAACAGAACAGGGTCGGGAAAGGTTTTCCCTTTCAGATGACATCGACCTCGTTCTGTCCTGCATCCATCCTGCTTCTGTGCCTGTTCTGGAATAACGTATTCACAGTGTTTCATCGTGAATAGACCACCCATTCTGTGTCTGTCACGGAATCATGGGTGTGTGAACAGGAGCCCCATTCCTGTTCGGAAATGACAGCCGTGGTGGGGAGGTATGTGCTGAGCATTTCCAGGCATGATATGGACATCCAAGTAAGTGGCACCCTCTATTTTACCCTCCCTGTTTTGATTGTGTACTTTAAAGTGTGTTTTTGTGCTTAGTGAACTGATTCAATGTTTTGTTTTGTTTTTGAATTTACCGCCCAGACATTCTCTCACAAGAATGACCGGGATTTCAGTTCCCGGTTGTAAATGCAGCCTTATGACGGCTGCATTTACGGCTGGCCAGCAAGGGGAGGGGGAGCCCATTCCTGCAGTGGAATTAAGGTAAGTGTGTGAAAGATTTACCTTATTCGGTGGCAGGAACGGGAGAGGAGGTGGTGGGGCAGTAACGGGCCATTTTGGCCCCATGTGAAAATCTCCTAAGACTTGAAAATGCAGCCATGATGAAACTAGAAGGAACTAGATAAGATCCTGAGATGTAAAGACATACAATTAAATACCAAAGTCAGAATTATCCAGGACATAGTATTTCTGATTTCTGTTTGTGGTTGTGATAGCTGGGCAGTGAAGAAAGCTGACAGGAAGCAAATTAACTCATTTAAAATATGGTGCTGGAGAAGAGTTCTATGGATACTGTGGACTACTAAAAAGAATGGGTCTTAGAGCAAATCAAGTCTGAACTCTCACTAGAAGCAATGATGACTTAAGTGACACTGTCATACTTTGGACACATCATAAGATGACATGACCCATAATGCTTGGAAAAGTGGAGGAAAATAAGAAAAGAGAGAGGATTGATTCAAGCAAGCTATCCATAGCCCTGAGTTTGCAAAACCTGAGCAGGGCAGTTCTTGACTGGTGCTCTTTGAGGTCTCTCATTCATAGTCTTGCTATAAGTCGAAGTTGATTTGATGGCAAACAACAAAAAAAGATCCAATGGGTTCAGCAGGGTTTACTCTCAGGACAGTGTGCCTTGGATTGCAGCCTTAAATTCTAACAATATAGAGTTCTTTTGATTTTTATTTAGTCTTTGAAGTTTCAGATACATGTTAGATGTAGAAATCTCTAACCAAACTCAATCATCTATTTCCTTCCTGCAAAGAAATTTGGAAACAGATCATTTTCAAGAAGAATTAGTGGCATGGGTTTTGGGTTGCTTAACCCTATCTGAAAACAAAATGCAGATTGTATAATTAGCAAAGACTATATATGGTAAGCAGAATAAGCCACAGAATTTTGAGGAACTGAAATATGCCAATGCTATAGTTTTGTAGTTTTTCAAACAAATAATCAAACTCAAACATAAAACAAAAACTGTAGGAAATTATAAATGAGGACCTTCTGGTGTAGTTGCTTCTCCTCTGGCCCTCAGTTTTACAATCAATGGAAGAAACAATAGTTAAATAAATTGAACATGATTATAGTTTTGAAAAATATTACTGTTTGCTCCATGGTGTTACACTATTGAAGACAGGCCAAGTGTTTGGGAAATACAGATAGAAACTAAGCTAATTCATTCTTTCCAGTATAGGCAGTAAACTGGATGACCAAAAATCCCTTACTTTGTTTTTCTATTTGCTACTCCAAATATTTCTTTGTAGTTAATTATCTTGATTTTTTCCTTCCTGCGAAAAGATTATGCAATGATGCTACCAAGGGTGGGGGGAGAGAGAAAGAGAGAGAGAGAGAGAGAGAAAAGCAATTTCAGCCTGAGGACAGCATTTTCTGCATATATATATATATATATATATATATATGTAGACTTTTGTGCCCTTTTGTAAATCTCTCACTAGTCATCAAAATGGTATTTCCATGAATATTTTAACCTTCTGTGAAAAAAAGAAAACAAAGCCCCCCCCCCCCTTGCCTTATCCCTCAGTGCAGGAGGTTCATTGGAATTTTAAGAGCTACTTTGTAAAAAGTTGCACCTTTTATAGGAAGTTGCCTGAAGTACTGTAGGACCACTGCTCTCTTATATGGAGGGGCTTTCTCTTTCTGTGTGTGTGGGCAGTCTCTCATCCAAGTACTAATCAGGGCTGACCCTGCTTAGCTTCCAAGAGAAGATAGGGTCCATTGTACCCTATATAAAAAGCCACTTAAATGATTAAATGTGCCAAACAGCTACTGGGCAGGAGCAGTAATGGGGAGTGATACTGATGGAGGATCTCTCAGAGACAACTGCAGTGGCACCACAGCTAACACTGGTTAGTACTGTGCAGAAGGAGGCATAGTAATAACTGTTTGAATGTCTTTTACCATGAAAACCCTATGATGAGACAATAAAAAATGAAACAAGCGATAGTGCCAGAAGGCGAGGCTCCCAGGTTGGGAGACACTCACCCTAGTAGCTCAATGAGCTACTCAATGAGCTACTAGGGAAGAGCAACTATGAAAAGTGCTGTGGCTAATGACACAAGTCAAAAAGATGTTCAGCTGTTGATGTGCTCTTTCATTATACAACACTTAATGTTTCCTAAGGCTCTTTTGTTTCCATCTACAGAGACTCTTAACAGTTAAATGTGCGTAACTCTCATTAGCTGTGGCTAATGATGCAACTGGACTGAAGCTGAAAGGGTGTTCAGCTGTTGGAGTGATCAGAGGTGAAAGGAAAGTCCAAAGCTGCACAACAAATATTATAGGAACATGGAACATGAGAAGCATGAATCCGGTGAAGCTAGACATAGTAAAACAAGAAATGGGACATTTATTTATTTTATTTATTTATTATCCCCCCCCCTTCAGCCACAAGGCTATCAGAGCGGCTTACAAATTGTTTTTAAGCAATAGCTATTTACACATCTAACTGCATTAAACAGTTTCCAATGTGTGTTAGCTAATTGCCCCCCACAAGCTGGGTACTCAATTTACCGACCTACGAAAGGATGGAAGGCTGAGTGAACCTTGGAGCCGGCTGGAATCGAACTTGCGACGTGGTGGCTTGCAGTACTGGCATTTAACCACTGCGCCACCAGGGCTCCTCCATATAAATATTAGAACACTTGGGCTAAGTGTGCTAAAATGGACAGGAATGGGACTGAAATAGGAATGAAAATCTAAGAAAAATGGGGTGGTGTTAATAGTGAGGAGAGGTATAGCAAAAGCAGTCAAAGGATATAATGAAAAGTCTGACCAAATAATATGAGTAAGACTTCAGGGAAACTCCATCAGTATAACTGTAATCTAAGTTTATGATCCAACTACCGAGGCAGAAGAAGAATCTTGAAAATGTTTATTGCTTAGTTCAAAGACCATTGCAAAGAATAAAAAAACAACAAAATAGTACAGAACACCCAAGCTTTCATACAATTACAACATCATAATTAAAATTAACTAAGTAAAATATATACCTAAACTTGAAGTACATAGCATATATTATAAAACAAATTACATTAAAGTAACATCCACTCCATGCATTGACCTGGTATTGCAGAAGAAGAAGAAATTGAAAGATTCTGTGCTGAAATTCAGGAGAAAATTGATCACACACCAAAGCAGAACTTATTGTTAATCATAGGCAAGAATCAAACAGCGTTGGAAAATTTGGCCTAGGATCAAGAAATTAAGCAGGAGACTGACTGACTGAATTTTGTGAGGCCAATAATTTGTTCATCACAAACACAATCTTCAAGCAACTCAAAAGGCAATTCTATACATGGACATTATCTGATGGCCAATGTAGAGATGAAATAGACTACATAACTGGAAGCAGAAGATGGAGAAACTCTATTCTCTTTACAAAAACAAGATCAGGAGCAGATTGTGGAAGAGACCATGCTAGTATTAAAAATGAGGGTAAAGTTAAAGAAGAACATTGAACCAATCATCATGCCAAAATACAACATGAAGAACACCCAATAACATTTAAAAATACTGTAATAATAGATTTGCTATTAAGCTTGAATGACTGGGAGCCAGAAGAACTGTGCACTGAGACCAGGGACGTTGTCAGGGAGGAATGCAAAAAGACACTATCTGCAACCAGAAAGAAAGATAACCCTCAATGGAAGACAGATATTATGAAAAGTCTTCAAGAGGTTAAGGACAGCTGAGAAGAACAAGTAAAAGGTTATAGAAATAGGGTCCGAAACCTCAATGCAACTGTTCAGCAACTTGTGCACATGGACAAAGAAAGCTACTACAATAATCAATGCAGAGAAGTAGAAGATGACAAAAAAGAACAAGAGATCTCTTCCACAAGAGCCAAGAAATCAAAGGGAAATTTGAACCAAGAGTGGGGATGCTATAAAACCAGCAGGGAAACACATTAGATGACCAAGTAAAAATGAAAAGACAATGGAAACAATACACTGAAGAACTATGTACAAGACATGAAAGGATGACAGATTTATTCGAGAAAGGACCATTTGAAGATGAACCTCCAATTTTAGAAAGTGAAGAGGAAGCTAGCTGCATTCAGAATCCTTGGGAGAAATAAATTTCCAGGAATAGATGGCATACCAATAGAGCTGCTTAAATCTACAGAGGACAGAATCTACTCTAGATCTAACTAAAATCTGTTAACAAATATGGAAAACAAAACAATCACCCATAGATTGGAAATGCTTAATATAGATTCCAGTCCCCAAGAAAGGAGTCACCAAGGATTGTACTAACCCTAGGACTTTTGCATTAATCACCCATGCAAGCAAAATGATGCTCAAAATTCTACAAGAAAGACTTTTACCATATATGGAGCAAGAAATGTCAGATATCCAAGCTGGGTTCAGGAAAAGAAGAGGCACTAGAAATCATACTGCTAACAAGGGTTGGATAATAGAGTGCACCAAAGAATTTCAGAAGAAAATCACCCTGTACTTTATAGATTATAGCAAAACCTTTGACTGTGTAGTTCATGAAAAACTATGGATCATCCTTAAAGAAATGAGTGAGCCAGAACATTTGATTGTCCTGTTGTGTAGCCTATATTCAGACCATGAGGCTATCGTCAGGCCATAATATGGAGCAATGGAATAGTTTCCAGTGGACAAGGGCATCAGGCAAGGCTCCATTTTATCACTCTTTCTGTTTAACTTGTACACTGAACATACCACATGTAAAGCAAGATTAGACTTGGAGGAAGGAGGTGTGAAAACTGGAGGAAGGGAAATCAAGAGTTTAAAATATGTAGATGACACCATATTACTAGCAGAAAATAGCAAAGACTTGGAACGATTTCTGAAGAAAGTCAAGGAAGAAAGTGCAAAGACAGGTTTACAGCTGGACATTACAAAAACAAAAATAATGACCACAGGTGACTTACATTGCTTTAAAGTAAATGGTGAAGATGTTGAAATAGTTCAAGATTTTCCATACCTTAGTTCAGTCATTAATCAGAATGGAGACTTCAATTTAGAAATCAGAAAAAAGACTGATTTGGAAGGGACTAGAGAAGTTCCTGAACTGTAAAGTTATATCAGTTAGGATTATCCATGCCATTGTATTTCAAATTTCTATGTATGGTTGTGAAAGGTGGACATGAAGAAAGCTAATAGCAAAAAAACCAAACAAAAACAAAAACAAACAAAAACAAAAACAAAACTCCTTTGAAATGTGGTGCTAGAGTAGAGTTCTATGGATTCAGTGGACCGCTAAAAAGACAAATAAATGGATCCTAGAGTGAATCAAGCCTGAACTCTCCCTAGATGCCAAGATGATTAAACTGAATACTTGGGACATTTCAGGAGAAGATCTTATTCACTAGAAAAAACAATAATGCTTGTTAAGGTGGAAGTTTAGGAAAAGTGGAAGATGGCATCACAGATAGATGGACTCAGTCAAGGAAGCCAGGGACCTGAGCCTGCAAGACCTGAGCAGGGTTGTTGGTGATACGATATCTTGAGGGTCTCTCATTCATAGGGTCACCATAAGTTGTCAACCTGATGACAGTTAACAACAATAAATGTTTTAGTAAAAGAAAACTTAGTAAGCCAAACAGTCCACTAGAGGGAGATATAAACAAAGGAATATGGAAAAAATGGATACTAGGAAACTAATAGTGTAATAAAATGAAAAGATCAAAAATTGATACTAGAATACTACAACACATTTGGATAGAAGTTTTAGCAAAAGAAATATATCAATGTAGCTCTTTTGCCCCTTTCACTATTGTCAATGATAGATGATTCCAGAAATGTCATTAAAGATGCAACCCTGTGTACAGTTATGTAGGAGTAAACCCTGTTGAGCACAGTGGGAGTTCTGAGAAAATACAGGATCGTGCTGCACTACGCTCATTTTCTCTAATTTGCTTAGGGTAGGCATGAAACATCTCTCCATCTGCAATGACTGAGAAGTTCTGGGTATAGGACGAGGGTGAGCAAGTTGTGTTAATCAAATGTTGTTAGACAATACCACTATTGCCTGTGTTGATGGAATCAGTAGTCTGTCAAAATCTGAAGGCCTGTATTTTGCCTACCCTGGTTATAGGGAGTGCCACCTTAATTTTCAAGCAGTGGGGCAAGACTCACAGCAAGGTCCAAAGGACTGCTCTTAGATCACAAGTGAGAATTGTGTGTGGCTGTTTTCAGGTGAAACTTTTTTCCAGCCATTGCAATAAAGATAAGTTAGAAAGTGAAAAAAAAAACTTTTTCCCAGCCAAAAATAAACTCTGGAGGGGATGTTTTGGTTTGAAAATGCTGTGTCACTCCCCCACCTCTGAAAAGTGCAACCAAGAAAGAAAAAAAGTGACAGGAACTGAAGGCACTTCCCCCAAAGTGCCATTATCAGGAACTCAGTGTGTCCCGCTGAGGGTCTGGAGGAGGCACACATGCTTCTCCAACCCTTGAACTGTCCCCTTCCCTGTCTTAGATATACTCAAGAACAAGAACACTGCCCTGGTGGCGCAGTGGTTAAATGCCAGTACTGCAAGCCACCACGTTGCAAGTTCGATTCCAGCCGGCTCCAAGGTTCACTCAGCCTTCCATCCTTTCGTAGGTCGGTAAATTGAGTACCCAGCTTGTGGGGGGCAATTAGCTAACACACATTGGAAACTGTGTAATGCAGTGTAGATGTGTAAATAGCTATTGCTTAAAACAATTTGTAAGCCGCTCTGATAGCCTTGTGGCTGAAGAGCGGGGTATAAATAAATAAATAAATAAATAATGCTACAAAGCAAAGCATTTTAAGAGCATTTTAAATCTTTAAAAGCTCACACAATTAGCAGAGGAGGGTAACTGCTGACCATTCAGATGTCTTGGACTCCCAGGCACCCCACTGTCCTGCCAGTATGGCCAATGGAAAGGGATCCAGAAGGTCATAATTTTCCCAGTCCTGATTTATAGCCAGTCACTCCCCACCCCCTTAAAGAAAGAGGTTTGACTTTCTTAGAGGCATAGCCCAGGCACTGGTCCACTTAATTGTTTAAATTAAAAATCACTATGGGCCTGTCTAAATGGTGAAAATAATCTTCTTAGAATTCGCTTAGAATCCTAGCTGTACTAATGGGATCCTGCATAATTCCACTGTATTCAGAAGGAGGGGGGTGTAATTCTGCATAGAGATATCTTTACATGTTTGGAGTCCATCCTGGAAGGACATATAGCCCGTAGCTTAAGAGAACATAGTACTATGCTGAAATGCCTTGCTATTTCTTTTCTCCAGACATCAGTTTTTCCTCTCTTCCCTGAGACTTGCCTTGAACAAAAAAGGTCAATGGAATCAACTGAAAGTGGAATAGCAAGAGTGAGTTAGCATGCGTATCCTGAGGCATATCCAGTCACACTGATATCTGGTTTAACTGCTTGCCTTAATTGCCAATGAACTGACATTGCATTGGCATTATGCTATTGGTATGAACAAACATGTAAGATAGATAGATAGGTAGGTAGGTAGACAGATAGCTTACAAAATTGCATAAAGATATAGAAGGCAAAAGGGACTAATAAGAGCATTTCCTCTGCAAACAAAATGTCATTTTGGAATAAGGGCTGGAGGATGACAGCAAGATTTTGGTGATGCAACTCTTCAACTGCCCACTGTGTCACTTCCAATGCAATTTTTACTATCCCTAGTACCCCCTCCCCTATTCTGGGGACCCCGTCATAATAATTGGCAATATTTAATAATTAAGTCAAATGTAGTCTTCCATGTAGTGCAGCCATTAACATGCACTGGGGAACTAGGAAATAACCCAAAGACAAACCTTGCTGAATCAGGAATGCACTTAAGGAGGGGCCATCTAAATTCTAAAAGAAATGCTAATTCACAAGGCAACTGGAGACACATACACATGGCTAATCCCATCTGCTAGTCTGGCAACCTGAAACCTGTAAACTACCCTCATTAGTTTCCCCCACCCCAAACAAAGGACGTTGCTTCCTCTCTTTGATTTGCAAAGTATAAACTCATCAAAACGCTATTACCATATCCTGCATACCATTGTCCCTCTCTGAGCAGCAGCTTAAAGCATTGTCTTCTACTCAAATTCTCATCTCCAGAAGGTAAATATTTACTATAAATACCCTTTCTAAACCCCACTCAAGTGCACACAGTCATCTTCTTCTTGACTCCACATCAAACTGTGCAGCCATTCCACATCGGGACCCCTGCTCTGCTGGCTTCCTCTGCAACCTTGTCTCTTCAGCAAAAGGTGTCATATCACCCACTGGAATTTCTCTTCACTATTCCCCTATCCAATACTCCCCACTTTATTCATTAGTCTTGCATGAATGTCTGATGCCTGAATGTGTGCGTGAATGTGGTTATTATTGCTTTTCCAAATAAAGATTATTTTTATTTTAGCTAGCTTATGTCTCCTCTATAGTACTGATATAGCTGGTCACAAGATCCTACTGTTACCCCCCTCTTGCACTGACACATCAAGGACATAAATTCCCCAAATTAATGTTGATATTTTGAGGGTCCTGACAACCCCAGATCGATTAGGGTAACACAATGCCAGAACTACTTTTCAGGAGAGGATGAAATGAGAATCAGTAATTGTGGTCAGTAATTGTGCCCTCCTTTCTTCAACAGGGGCATCTCACCAGAGGAATGCTGTTCTCCTGGTCTACTAGATTAATCCAGTTCTTGCTGTTCTCTGTCTCTCAATAGGCTCCGTTCTGTTGTTCTTTTTATTTGTTTTTCACATAATAATCTTATTTGTTCATTTGTTCAATTTATATCCCAACTTTCTTCCATGAATAGGAGTCAAGGTATGTTAGAACAAAAAAGTAGGAATACATAAAGTAAATAAAAACACAAATATTTAACTGTTACTGTTTACTTGTCCTTACATAGTGTGAACTAATTTCCTTTGTGGAAAAGGAGAGTGAAAAAATCTAGTCTAGTTTAATCTAATCTTATTTATTTAATGTGTATGGCACCTTTCTCTCAGAATGGGACCCAAGATGGCTCCTAGAGACAATCAGATCTCATCTCATCGAATTAGTACTGGCTATGGGAGTGAGCCAAATCAAATAATTAATTCTATAGCTACGATATCTTTCTACAGGTACAGTCACTACCACAACAGAAATCTCTAATTTTATAGATGGCACCTCCCACTTTTAAAGGTGCATCCACATGTGATATATCACCCAGTTCAAAAAATGACTTGTAACAATCAGTTTATCATGATTCAAGTGCTGCAGTTCAAACATTAGATTTCGCCAGTATGAAAGCTCCTACCTGACTTTCCCAGCATTCATTTGCACAGTCTCACCATACACTCAGAAACATCTACCTGAAGGTGTAACCGTTCCAAAGAAGTTGGTGTTATGAGCAGTGGTGGAAAAACAAAACATACACTGAATAATTTCTCCAAATTACAACTGCCTCTGCTTATCCATTATTTCCCTGTGCAAATTAGAGAGAAGCGTTGGATAGCTGGGAATCTGCAAAGCGATCAGCTGACCACCTAGGCTCCAATCAGATTTCTTCTTAGCTTAACAACAAGCTCAGCCAACACTGATGGAACAGGAGCATAATCTGTGAGTTCCGGGGGCCACCTAGTGGCAAAAAAACACAGAAAGGGGCAATTAAAATGGTGTAGCTGTCATATGAAGAAAAAGTTACAATGTTTGGGTCTGTTTCCTTAGATGAATAAGGCTGGGGGGGGGCAACTGAGGTGTATAAAATTATACATGGTGTGGAGAATGTAGATAGAAAAAATCTACATGCTAGAACCTCTCATGCTAGAACCTGGGATCACCCACTGAAGTCAAAAGATGGGAAATTCAATGAAGAGTCCTTCCTTACATAGGTAAAGTGTGGAACTTACTGCAACTAGATGTAGTGATGGATGCTGTTAACTTTATTTATAGCCTGCCTTTCCCCCCAAACAGCGATTCAAGGCAGCTTAGAAATTAAAACAATATAGCCAAAAGATATAATAAAGCAACATTAAAATGGTATCAAACCATTAACAACACTAAAAAGGATTTTAAAACATACAATTTAAAAAGTTAAGAAGCAGTTTAAAAACAGTACACTTAAAATAGTCAGCATACTCTTAAAGGCCCATTCTTTAAAAACTTTCAGTTCTCATAAACCTGTTGGAATAAAAATGTCTTTCCCTGATGATAGAAAGATGGCAAGGTTGCAAACTTGGATGATTTTAAAAGAGGATCATATAAAAGCATGGACAATGGGACTGTCCATAGCTACTAGCCAAGGTGACTATATGTATGCCTCTGTGTATGAAGTTGGTGGGGAATATAAGATGGAGGGCATCCTGTGGGTAGCTGGCCACTGGGGGAGAGAATGTTTGACTGGAGAGAGTTTTAGTTTGATCTAAAAATGGATTGCGTTTTTACATTCTTATGCTGTTGGAAACGTCCATTCTATATCTATAGATAGATACTCTTTGGGATGATTTCACTTCCTCCTCCCTCAGTCCTTGCCCTCCCTTTTCTCTCTCACAAGCATGTACCTTAGGGATAGCTTCCATTTTTCTCTCAATATGAAATATGAAAGTTTCATTTCCATTTTCTCTAACTGGCCTCTACTACTTAATCAAGCACTTCACTTCTATGGATATCTCACAATGGATAGGATCACATAGGGATGGTGTTTGGGATTTGTGGCATCCAACGTAGGTTGTGCCTCTTGAATGGGTATTATCTTCAGACAATTTTTAGCAAGCAAAATCATCTGTGAGAAAATGTACCAAATTAAAAGCTTGCTTTAGCAGAAAAGCTATCAACCATACTGTAGTGCTGCAGCACAAACAATTATACCTGAAACTTTGTAAAGTCTGGAAACAAAATAGGAACATGAACCTGAATATGGTGCAGAAACATTGGGTTATTCACTGACCACACCACATGCTGTAAGACCAGGGCAGGGGCAGCTATGGCCCTCCTGATGTTGCTGGATTGCAAATAATTGACTATGCTGACTTAACAGTTGGTGGAAGTTATACTCTGGCCACATCTGGAGGGTGGGGCACAAGTTGCCTACCTCTGCGTTGGATTCTGTTTGATTGGTTTTGGCTTTTTGCTGTTTTATAGTCCTATACAGTGTTTATTGTTGCTTATATTTTATTATATTATTTTAGTAGGAAATGCTTTTTATTTAAATAAAAAATAATAAAATTCCATTTACATAAAAAAAAATTCTCCACAATAATATGGTGTTATTACAGATGAGAAACTGTGTCCTCTGATGTTCTTGGACTTCAAAGCCTATAATCTCTATTGCTGCCTACCTTTTCCTCTGTCCTAAGCCCTTGGGCAAAAAGAGAGGGCTAGCCAAACAGGAGCTCTGCACCCCTACCCATGTGCTCCCTAGCATCTTCTTCTTCTTCACCTTTCCCACTGGAAGACAGAGATATGAGCAACACAAAGTAAAACAACTTTTCTTTTCCCTCACCCTGGAGAAGAAAGGATCCTGTATGTGCCATGTAGCCTTGTGTGTGCTGAGTAGTTAAGCACTGTGAGGCTTAACAGAGAGTTTAAGGAAGTTTTATTCTTCATAATGAGCATTAAATCAGGTTTCTGAGTATCGTATCTTGGAGCATTCTTCTCCTGGCATAGCTTGGAAAATTGCAAAAGTTACAGAAACAGATTACATTCCAAAGACTCCTTGGAACTGACAACTAGCTAGGGAAACATAACAAAAATCCCTGACACCTGCAAAATAAATGGTCCTTTGCCACTTACAGAAAAGTAGACTTTCTTTTCTCAGTTTTCCCATGGCTAAAGAAGTAGGAGTCTGACCCTCCCAAGATCAGCATCGACTAGTCTTCCTCCTGCTGATGGTCAGCATCCCAATAGGACAGCTTGAAAGAAAAAAAAACATAGCCCACTGAGAACAAAGGCATTAAAACTTTTATACCCCTGACTTCTGAAGGTTCCAGATTTTTTAGCATCTCTCTACCCACATGAAGCTTGATTGGCAAAGGGTGTCTCTCCTGATCTTAAGTAACCTTCTGCCATCCTAAGTGGTAAATTAACCCCTTGTTAGCTGGATGTAGCTTCATTCATAGCCACTAGATAATGAACGAGTGCATTGTCAAAGGGCTGATAAACATGGTAGGCAAAAACCACCTGGAGGGCCACAGCAGCCCATCCATCATACATGGACTATTTTGATTGAGATTATATACCAACATGGTTGAGACTGTGCATTAAACTGCAGACTGAATTTATAGCTGTATTTTTTTGGATGCCAGTGGAGAAGCAGTAGAGAAAAAATGTATCAACATCCCCTGGATATAGAAGGAAACCAGTTGTAGTGAAGATAGATGTGCAATGATCTTTTGAAGTATGGGAGCACTCAAATTTAATCCCCTCACTTGCATCTCAAGTGGTATGGTTGTGGCTGGAATTCTTTTTCTGAATGTTGACATATTTGTTCATTCATTCATTCCTTTTCTCATTCTTTCTTCTCTCACACACAAAGAGGCAGAAGGTTCTTCTAGACTTGTCTAAAGAAGAGTACATTCTTATGATATAGTTTCCCAGTTTTTGCTGGGGTTTGCTTATTGTTGTTGCCTCCCCATCTACTTGTTCCATTCTTTTGGGGAGATGTTTGTAGCAATTTCTTGGCTCTACACTAGAGTAAAGGTTTTTAAAAACCAGGGCATAGTTTGCTGAGGTGATTCTATGGCCTGAAATGCAAATTTTCTCCCTCCCCCTTTCTAAAAAGCTTAGTGATAGTGATAGCATACAAAAGTGCTATTTCAGAGATGCATGATAGTTCATTAATGAGAGAAGGGGAGAGGGAGAATGGAAAGGAGAAAGGTAATTTTTCTTCCTACCTACCTTGGAATTAAAAAGAAATCCACTTGAAGGTGAGGATAAAATGTTGGATCTGTTGCCAGGAATTACCAGAAAATAGTCCTGGGCTTTTCTACACTATTAAATGGATCTAGGAGTCTTAGACGACCACAAGTTGAACATGAGTGAACAGTGTGATGTGGCAGCTAAAAAAGCCAATGTGATTCTGGGTTGCAACAATAGGAGTATAGTGTCTAGATCGAAGGATGTAATAGTGCCATTTTATTCTGCTTTGGTCAGACATCACCTGAAATAGTGTGTCCAGTTCTGGGGACTGCAATTCAAGAAGGATATTGGCAGGCTGGAATGTGTCCTGAGGAAATTGAAAAATGGTGAAAGGTCTGGAAGCTATGCCCTATGAGGAGTGTCTTAGGGAGCTGGGTATGTTTAGCCTGGAAAACAGATGGTCAAGAGGTAAGATGATAAACCATGTTTAAATAATTGAAAATATCTCATATTGAAGAGGGAGCAAGCTTGTTTTCTGCTGCTGCAGAGACTAGGATGCAGAAAAATGGATTCAAATGACAGGAAAAGAGATTCCACCCAAACTTTAGGAAGAACTTCCTGATGGTAAGAGCTGTTCAACAGTGGGATATATTGCCTTGGAGTGTAATTAAGTCTCTTTCTTTGGAGGTTTTTGAACAGAGGCTGGATGGCCATCTGTTGGGTGTGCTTTGATTGTGTATTCCTGCAAGGCAGGGGGTTGGACTGGATGGCCCTTGTGGTCTCTTCCAACTCTATGATTCTATGGTTAAAAATCCAGAATCTCCTTGCAAATTCCCCCAAATCTGCGGTGAGCAGACCACATGATGTATGTCCTCCCTGAATCTGGGGCAATCAGGCCATATGTCACATTGGCCATATTCGAGGCACTCTGGGGTATTTTACCTAGATGCAGAGTTTGGGGGTTTTCTCTGCATTTTTGTCTGCCGCCACAGCTGACACAACTTCCACCACCACCACCACAACGGTCATAATTTAAAGCTCGGGAGGTAGTTACTGGCTGAAGGGAGAGGTTTACTCCCTTCCCCTGTCTTGGCAGCATTGCCTCTGTCTGCTCTCCACTCACCCATCACTTCCTTCAAATGCTTCTGTTGCTTTCTTCAAGTGCCTTTTCCTATGACAGGTGAGCAGGAGAGTGGGTGGAGGCAGCACTGCTGAGCCAGGGGAAGGTAGAAAACCTCTTCCTTCAGCAAGGAACTGCCTCCTGAACTTTAAATTATGGTTGTGGTGGTGGTGGTGGTGGACAAAACTTTGTAGGGACAGTGAAGACAAGGTACTCCATGTCCCTGTGGAGAATAATAACATGCAGGGCTTTGGGGTGAATGCAGAGGCACGTGGACAGAACTCCATTCAGGATTTGCCTCACGTGTAGTCAGGGCCCTGGGCAGAAGAAACAGAAACATTTTTTTAAACCCCTGCAAACTACAGCAACAAATAGTGCAACCTCCTGACTCATTTGCCCCATCTGAAGGAGCCTAGATACAAACATATTAGCATGCCTCTTTTAAATACACCTGTAACCTTTGCCCAAATGCAGTGGAATCTCTTTAATAGCGCATATTAGTAGTATAAGGGATGTACTTCTCCTCAAACTAAAAGTGACAAGCGCCCCCTCCCCATTTTGGGGGGGGTACCCTCTTAGTCCCACCTCCTGGATTTTGGGGTGCTCTTTTTGGGAGGCCCATATTGGGGGCCCATTCCTATGTTTAAGGATTTGGGGTTTCCTAAGGATTTTGGGGTTTCCATTCATGAGTCTGTGGGACCCCCTAGAGTCAGTTTCCTGAACTCCAAGAGGGCAGCCATCTTTATTGTGCAAAATGAATGGAGGCATGTGCAACTACCTTGTTAAATGAGTAGAAATTGAAGGAAAAAATTCTGCAATGCTGATGTTCTCCTGAGATAGGGTTCTCAGAGCAGTATGTAAGAAAGAAACACTGCCTTTCCCCTGATGACACAGGACATGCCTCCATTCTTGATCCATGAGCCATGTTTTACATAGAAATATTTAATTCTGAAAAGACAGTTGCTCACATATATGGTAGTTTAAAGATAAATATGGAATCAGTTTCGGTGCTAAGTCTTTGGTTACAGTGGAAGATACTTTCCCTGAAAAACACTGCAAAGAGGTATCTTTACACCTCAGAGGAGACAGTGGCTCAACAGAGTTGCAGAGTCAAAAGGCTTTTTTAGAGGGGAGGTTAGGCTACACAGATATTTTTTAAAACTGCAATGCTTCAACATCCTTTCAGGTATTCATAAGTGTAGTAGTCAAAATGTTTACCTCCAATTACTTCTTCAATTTATATCTTTGCTTATCCCAGTAGATGTACTTGTGATATGAGTCCAAATAAATATTATCACTTTCAAAGTTGAGAATGGATTCTTACCACATACACATCAGGTACAGGCATAGTAGGAATAATATAAAGTGCATGTGGCTTAGACATCGGATGATATTTGGATTACAGTGTCCTGCTTTGTGGACTTTGGTTCCCAAGAAGGCTCATTTAAAAAAAAAAGTCATTCATTGCATAATACTAAAGAAATGACTAAAGAATAATAGTAAACTGGATCTTAAAAGATACTCTTGAGTATCAGTATACTCTTATTTATCAACAAATTGACTGTCTATCATCCCTTCACTACATGTTCCCTCTGCAACGATTTCATACAATATACTTTCCTAAGTTTTAATGATTTAGGGAGTCACTATTTACAAGATGCACTTTCTATTTAAATAAGAGCACATGTGGAAGTAAAGGCTTATTTTTTTATTTATGACATGTCTTCATCTATTTACAGTGTAATATTGAAAAAAAACTTTCATTCCCTATGTAATAAAAATGGTCATAATGGATATATTATGATACAAATATCCATTATTTCATTGGACCTTCATGGATAAAGCTAAGTCAAATTTTACATTTGCTTGGCTTCATTCTGTTAAGAGAAATTCCTTATTAAGTGTCCCCATCTCAAACGCAAAATAGGGCTAGCATGAAGAAGGTTAAGTGTCTGAGAAGCAGAAATGTTTATATGAAAAGAGCAGCAGAAGGATTTAAAAAGTCCAGAAGCATAAGCAACACTTACAAGTTGAGTGGATAGCCATAAGCAAGAGTGATGGGATGGGTAGCACTGCATAGAAAAGGTGTGGGGAAATTATAATGCAATACAATCTTGTTATCCCATGTTAAGTTCAGTTTAGGAATTTCCCTGCATGCATGAGTTTTTCCCACTCCCCCTTCTTCTTTCCCTAGGCAATTTCAGTCAACTGGAGCAATGGGTCATTCATCACATGACCTAATTTAAATATTTTATTACACTTTGTTTAAGTTTCCTTTTAAGTTTGTCTCCATGTGGCTGTAGGCATCTTTTCTTGTAGTCTTGGTCTTGTTTTACTTTTCACCCTTTCACCATGTAGCCCTCATCGCTTAAGGCTGGGTGAGTTTTTTTCTACCCTAAATTCTCTTAATTAGTTAAGGACCTTTAAATTTGTTTTAATATGTAGATTAAGATTGATATACCTTCAGCAAACTTTTGATATGCATTTTTAAACTGCCATCGTTCTTGTTTAATGAGTCTAATTGACTAGATGATCAGACCACACGTTTAAATGTTAATTGAGCTGTGTCTGCATTCTGATGCCTTTACTCTGCTTACTTTGAAAGAATGTTTTTTTTTTTTTACTTTTAAAGAAGATATTTTTATTTTTAAAAGGGCTAGATCCCTGGAATCTTTAATACATTTTTAATTTTAGACTCATACTCTCCAACAAATGGAACTATCTAGGGTATTAAAAAATTCCAACCTGCCCCCCCCCAAAGCTTTTGGGGTAACAGGGGGAAAAGGAAGGAACAGTGCCTTCAAGTTTGGAGGTGTGGAATGGGAGCAGAAGCACATTGGACAAAGCCTGGTGGCAGGAGTTTGTATGGATGTGGAAGGAAAATTAATGCAGAAATGTTTCAAGAATGCATTAAAAAACCCCAATAACATTGTAAATAGAGTGAAAAGAATTTCAAATAGAGTAAAACACAGTTAACATGTCTTTTCATGTTGTGATACATAGTAGCTGCATAGGCTGAAGAATGTGTGGAGAATGTGTGAGGAAAGGAGTGTGAAGAAGCTATCATTAGAAAGCTGCAACTACTTGAAGAAAGATTAGGTCCTCTTTAAGCACCTATTACATGACTGTCTTGTCTGTGTAAATGTGCTTACATAAACATATAGGTAAGTATGTGTGAACTGTATGTTACAGAGTTAATTGCAATTAGGAGTATGTATTTAGGTTTATCAGGGAGGTGTGGATGGGACAAGCCTATGATGAACTTTTTTCTGCTGCCTTAAAGATCAATAAAACCATTTTTAAAAGAGGTCAGCTACTTGGCACATGGCAAGCCTTAGATGCACTTTGGAAGACAATGGAACATATGTCTTTTTGTAAGCTAATAGTTAATACTCGGCAAAACATCTCCCTGTCCTTTTCCTCCTCCAAAATCTGAGGAGCTGGAGAGGAAAGAGTTACTGACATTTATTATTCCACATCCATAGCTTCTGGGGAAAGATCAGGTGCTGAACCAACTGCATAAGCAACAGTAGTGCAAACCCTCACCCCAATCTAACAACACTGGTGCACAGAAACACATATCATACTATAAAAGACAACTGTCTGTCTACATATGTCATGATGTTTCCTATCTTCCCTCTTATTTTCTGTTAGCCCCTGTTAAATGCAACTCAGATAATAATTTACTCCTGAGTGTAACTTTATGCTGAATTAACAACACCCTGGCCCCTTTCTGCTGAGTTAACAGACAAAACACACTTACCTATTGGAAGAATGTACTAATTTAGGCTTCAGTCTTCGGTTCTGATTCTGGAAATTCTGACAGATATCTTTGAACTTTCCTGAATCCCCCCCCCCCATCCCCTGTATTTCAAAGTGTCCCCTTATTGGTTAATTTGAGCAGACTATTAATTATTATAATTTTGGCCTACCTATTGGCCTGTCCCTCTCGCCTGCCTTTAATTTTGTTTCCCCCATTGGATCATTTAAACTCCTTCATTTCTAGAATACCTGATAGGCTGTTCCTCTATCTTTCAGTTTTGACATAGAATCATAGAATCATAGAATTGCAGAGTTGGAAGAGACCACGAGGGCCATCCAGTCCAACCCCCTGCCATGCAGGAAATCACGATCAAAGCATCCCCGACAGATGGCCATCCAGCCTCTGTTTAAAGACCTCCAAGGAAGGAGACCCCACCACACTCCGAGGGAGTGTGTTCCACTGCCAAACAGCTCTTACTGTCAAAAAGTTCCCCCTAATGTTGAGGTGGAAACTCTATTCCTGGAGCTTGCACTCATTGCTCCGTGTTCCAGTCTCTGGAGCAGCAGAAAACAAGCCTGCTCCATCCCCAGCGTGACATCCCTTCAAATACTTAAACAGGGCTATCATATCGCCTCTTAACCATCTTTTTTCCAGGCTAAACATACCCAGCTCCCTAAGTCTCTCCTCATAAGGCATCATTTCCAGACCTTTCACCATTTTAGTTGCCCGTCTCTGGACACGCTCCAACCTGTCAACATCCTTCTTGAATTGTGGTGCCCAGAACCGGACACAGTATTCCAAGCGAGGCCCGACCAAGGCAAAATAGAGTGGCACTATTACTTCCCCCGACCCAGACACTGTACTTCCACTGATACAGCCCAAAATCGCATCGGCCTCCCCAGCCGCCACATTGCACTGCTGGCTCATGTTCAACCTGCGGTCCACCAGGACTCCCAGATCCCTTCTGCACGTGGTCTCATTCAGCCAGGTCTCTCCCATCCTATATTTATGCACCTCATCTCTCCGCCCTAAATGCAGTACCCTACATTTCTCCGTATTGAACCCCACTTTGTCAGCCCTGGCCCAGCTCTCCAGTCTATCCAGGTCATTCTGAATTTTGATCCTGTCCTCTAGGGCACTAGCCACTCCTCCCAATTTGGTGCCATCCGCAAACCTGACAAGCATGCCCCTAATTCCCCCATCCAAGTCATTGATAAAGATGCTGAACAGCACCGGGCCCAGGACAGAACCCCGTGGCACCCCACCGGCCACATCCCTCCAAGACGAAGAGGAGCAACTGCCGAGCACCCCTTGGGCTCGGCCGGTCAACCAATTACAAATCCACCGAACCGTTAACCTGTCTAGCCCACATTCTACAAGCTCGTCTGCAAGAACGCCACGGGGAACCCCGTCAAAGGCCTTACTGAAATCAAGGTACGCGATGTCCACAGCATTCCCTTCATCTACCAAGCTGGTAATTTTATCAAAAAAAGAGATCAGATTAGTCTGGCATGACCTGTTTCTCTGAAACCCATGTTGACTTTTTGTGATTATGGCATTGCCTTCTAAATGTTCACAGACTCTCTGTTTAATGATCTGCTCTAGAATCTTCCCTGGTATTGGTGTCAGACTAACTGGACGATAATTGTTGGGATCCTCTTTTTTCCCCTTTTTGAAGATGGGAACAATGTTTGCCCTCCTCCAGTCTGCTGGGACTTCTCCTGTTCTCCAGGAGTTCTCAAAGATTATTGCCAATGGCTCTGAGATTATATTTGCCAGCTCTTTTAATACTCTTGGATGTAGTTCATCTGGTCCTGGAGATTTAAATTCATTTAGATTAAGAAGGTATTCCTGTACTACCTCTTTACTTATTTTGAGCTGGATTTCCCCTATTGTGTCCTCTGTTCCATTCTCCTCAGGTTGGTCCTCCTTTTCCTTTTCTGAAAACACTGAGGCAAAGAAGGTGTTGAGTAATTCTGCCTTTTCTCTGTCCCCTGTTAGCATTTTGCCATCTTCTCCATGTAGTGGCCCTATCATTTCCTTCTTCCTCCTTTTGCTGCGGACATACCCAAAAAAACCCTTTTTATTGTTCTTAACCTCCCTAGCAAGCCTGAGCTCATTCTGCGCTTTAGCTTTTCTGACTTTACTCCTACACGTGTTCGCTATCTGTTTGAATTCTTCTTTGGTGATTTCCCCCCTTTTCCATTTCCTGTACATGTTCCGTTTAAAACTTAGCTCCATTGAAAGTTCATTAGTCATCCATCCTGGTTTCTTGAGACACCTCCCATTTTTCTTCCTCAATGGTACTGTTTGAAATTGTGCCTTCAGTATCTCCCTTTTGAGAAAGTCCCATCCGTCTTGAGGTCTCTTCTCTTTTAGTATTCCTGACCATGGGATCAGCCCCTGTATTTCCCTGAGTTTATTGAAATCAGCTCTCCTAAAGTCAAGAATGCGTGTCTGACTATGCCTGGCTTCTCCTTTCCATTGTATAACAAACTCCAGGAGAACATGATCACTCTCACCTAAGGATCCCACCACTTGCACCCCATTAACCAGGTCATCTCTGTTGGTTAGGATCAAATCTAAAATAGCTGACCCCCTTGTTGCCTCTTCCACCTTTTGGACCATGAAACTGTCTTCCAGGCATGTAAGGAATTTGCTAGACCTTGAAGTTTTGGCTGAGTTAGATTGCCAGCAAATATCAGGATAGTTGAAGTCACCCATCACTACTACATCTCTCCTTTCTGCATGTGTGTTCATCTCTTCTAGAAAGGCATCATCCAATTCCTCCGTCTGATTTGGGGGTCTGTAGTAGAGTCCCACAATAACATCCCTGTTGTTTCCCTCCCCTTTTATTTTTATCCAGATGCTCTCCACCTGGCTTTCAGTATTGATGTCGTGGATCACTTCACTGGTGTAAATATCCCTGACATATAATGCTATTCCTCCTCCTTTCCTGTTTGGCCTGTTTCTCCTATAAAGGTTATACCCCTCTATTCCTACATTCCAATCATGAGACTTGTCCCACCAGGTTTCAGTAATGCCTATTATATCATATTTGTTTTGTAGTGCTAGGAGTTCAAGTTCATCTTGCTTATTTCCCATGCTCTGTGCATTAGTGTAGAGACACCTAAGACCATGTGTTCCCTTTACTTGCTCCCTGTGCAAGTTTTTTTGCCTCCCACTGTTGGGTCCTTGCGCTGTTTGCCTTGTTCCCTCTGTGACAGTTTAACTATTTTCTCCAGCCCTTTTGCCTTCCAGAATACTGTCTCCCTCCCCCATTTGACTCAGTTTAAAGCCCTCCTGATCAAATTCTTGAGACTGTTGGCAAAAATATTTCTTCCAACTGTTGTAAGATGCACCTCATCTCTTGCCAGAAGTCCCCCCACATGGAAGCACAGTCCATGATCCAAGAATCCAAATTGTTCTCGGCGACACAATCTACGGAGCCAGTTGTTTATGTCAGCTATTTTCCTCTCCCTTCTTGGACCATGCCCTTCAACTGGCAGAAGAGACGAGATGACAACCTGTGCGTCCATTTCTTTCAGCTTCCTCCCCAGGGCCTCATAATCTCTTCTGATCTTTGGTAAGCTGTGCCTTGCAGTTTCAGCTGTGCCTTGCAGTATCAACTGTGCCTTGGGAAGAGAACAATTGTTTATAGAGAGACAAGGTGCTCTCTGGTGAGACAAGCTGCCCAAATGAAGCTTTATAGGGTCAACTTTTATAGGGTCCTGAAGGCTAGTGACTGGTTTTTCATAGAATCATAGAATTGCAGAGTTGGAAGAGACCACGAGGGCCATCCAGTCCAACCCCCCGCCATGCAGGAAACCACGATCAAAGCATCCCCGACAGATGTGCATCCAGCCTCTGTTCAAAGACCTCCAAGGAAGGAGAGCCCACCACACTCCGAGGGAGTGCGCCCCACCGCCGAACAGCTCCCACCGCCAAAAAGTTCCTCCCAATGTTGAGGTGGAATCCGTGCCCCCGGACCTTGCATCCATTGCTCCGTGCTCCAATCTCCGGAGCAGCAGAAAACAAGCCTGCTCCATCCTCAACGCGACACCCCCCCAAACACTCAAACAGGGCTATCACATCGCCCCTCAACCGTCCCCCTTCCAGGCCAAACACACCCAGCTCCCCAAGTCTCCCCCCATAAGGCATCGCCTCCAGACCTCTAACCACTCCAGCCGCCCTCCTCTGGACACGCTCCAATCCGTCCACATCCCCTCCGAATCGTGGCGCCCAGAACCGGACACAGCACCCCAGGTGCGGTCTGACCAAGGCGGAACAGAGCGGCACCACGACTTCCCTTGATCTGGACACTATACTTCTATTGATGCAGCCCAAAATTGCATTGGCCTTTTTAGCTGCCGCATCACACTGTTGACTCATGTTCAACTTGTGGACTACTAGGACTCCTAGATCCCTTTTGCACGTAATCTCATTAAGCAAGGTCTCCCCCATCCTATATCGATGCATTTCATTTTTTCGCCCTAAGTGCAGTACCTTACATTTCTCCGTATTGAATTTCATTTTGTTAGCTTTGGCCCAGCTCTCCAGTTTATCCAGGTCATCTTGAATTCTGATCCTGTCCTCCAGGGTATTAGCTACTCCTCCTAATTTGGTGTCATCTGCAAAGTTGGTAAGTATGCCCCTAATTCCGTCATCCAACTCGTTGATAAAGATGTTGAATAGTACTGGGCCCAGGACAGAACCCTGTGGCACCCCACTGGTCACATCTTTCCAAGACGAAGAGGAGCCACTGCTGAGCACCCTTTGGGTTCGGCCGGTCAACCAATTACAAATCCATTGAACTGTTAACTTGTCTAGCCCACATTTTACAAGCTTGTTTGCAAGAATGTCATGGGGAACCTTGTCAAAGGCCTTACTGAAATCAAGGTATGCGATGTCCACAGCGTTCCCTTCATCTACCAAGCTGGTAATTTTATCAAAAAAAGAGATCAGATTAGTCTGGCATGACTTGTTACTCTGAAACCCATGTTGACTTTTTGTGATTATGGCATTGCCTTCTAAATGTTCACAGACTCTCTGTTTAATGATCTGCTCTAGAATCTTCCCTGGTATCGATGTCAGACTAACTGGACGATAATTGTTGGGATCCTCTTTTTTCCCCTTTTTGAAGATGGGGACAACGTTTGCCCTCCTCCAGCCTGCTGGGACTTCTCCTGTTCTCCAGAAGTTCTCAAAGATTATTGCCAATGGCTCTGAGATTATATTTTGGGAAAAGCTGATTTCATGTACGGCAGTTCAAATAGCACACTGCCTCAACAGATCTCATTAACTCTCACTTTATAAAAATGCTATCAATATTTATGTAATTAATTGCTTTTCTTTTTTAAAAAAAACTCACCAGGAGTTTATAGTGTTCCCATATTATCATTACCACAACCCTGAGCAACTGAGAGAGAGAAAAAGAGAGAGAGGTATGAGTCCAAGGTAAATGAGTGAGTGGTGGCTTGATGTCCCCCAGTTAGCTTCATGGGGAAAGAGTGGATTGGTACTCAGTGCTCTCAAGTTGTAGTCCAGCACTCTAACTGCTATGCTGCATTGGCTTTGTGAACAAACTGTATCTGCCACTACAAATTTGCAAAAGGTTCCAAGTAAGCTTTCCTCACAGTCTTTAAAAAAGAAAAAAGCTCATAGGTGAGGCTAATACAGGATAAATTAAGACACAGTGAAGATTTTCACACTACACTGTTCTAGTGTTACCACTCCACTCCAACTACTCTGGCCTCCTCCCGCGGAACCCCGGGGCCCGCAGTCCAGTGAGGCTCTCTGGCTGAGAATGCTAAATGCCCCTCCCTAGACCGCAAACCCCAGGACTCCACAGGAGGCAGCCAGAGCAATGAAAGTGGAACAGTAACACCAGAACAGTGTAGTGTGAAAATCTCCAGTGAGGCCTAAATACTTTAAAGGCACCAGATCCTGTCTTATTTTGGTTAGTATTTGGATGGGCTCTCCCTCTCTCTCTCTGGCTTTTCTTCACAAATGAAGATTCAGGAAGGACTCATCCCACACTTTCTGCAAGTGATGGGATGGGAGAACACCAGTATGGATGGGAGCACACCAGTAAGTCCCAGGTGCTGGAGGCTCTATTTTAGAGGGAGGACCTGGCAAAACCACCTCTGAGTATTCCTTGTTTAAGAAAACACTGTGAAGTTCATGGGGTTGCCATAAGTCAACAAGCAACTTGAAGGTGTGTGTGTGCGCGCACACACACACACACACAGCTTAAAATCGCAATAGCCCATTTACACCATAAAAATAGCTCACCATCTTTCTGTTCCTACCATCCCCTTTGGGAGGACTTTAAAAAGGGGGGGAGGGAGAGAGAGAGAAGAGAAACACCCACTTCACAAAAGTTTCATGCAGGCAGCTGACAACAGCATTTGCCTACAACTGCAAATGTGCAGCTTTGCTCACACAATGGCCATTTGCAGCCCTGGCTTATATCCAGACCCTGCTGAGTGATGGCAACAAAAGGGTGATCTGGAAGGCCTTAGCTGCAGCACAGTTTTAATAACATCTACAGCCCCACCATCCTTACCCCACCATGTGTTCTGAGGAGAGAGGCGGGTAATAAATAACTAAGTATTAAAAAAATAAATAACTAAAACTAAGTGCTCTTATTAGATAAGAATTGCTTATCAGCTATTGTGCACTGCCCAGCACACCTTCCACCACCCCCTGCATTCCCCACTCTCAGCACTGGGGAAAAGTTGCATTGTCCCAAAGGCTGTTTTTAATATTTACTTGTTTTAGATAGAGGATTTCTCACAAAATTGACAGGATCTGATACAAAAAATTGAAAAATGTATACACTTAAATTGTAGGATATATACATCTTGCTCTTGTCTGACAATCTTTAATGCAACCTCTAGTTAAGAGATTTTCTGGGTTTGGAAGTTTCTCAGAAGGGATCCTGCTCCCTCTCTAAAAGTCCCAGCTTCACTCAGTTTTTAATCTAGCCACATGGGCCCTGGGTATGTGCTCTAATAAAGGCCCCTTCTGACAACTCTCTGCTTTACTGATATACTCACAAATTAAACACGACTGTCTTTTCGTTGTCTTCCTTTCCAGGTTTGCTACCAGACAGCACTTAGAACCTCTCATGATCACCTTTCACAGAGCTTCCACATTTCTTCTCAGCTGAAATAACAGAAAATTATCCATGCTACAGTCCACACCTCATCCCATACATATGCCCACCATACCTATCAAGGAGCTTTTTTCATAGATTCTGCAAGACTCCCTGGCTAGACAGTTTGTGGCAATTGTGGTGTGTTGTCTGGAGCAGGGGCCAGAGCACATATACCTCCAGTCACATACCATTGGTGAGCTACTACTAACTTCCCATTCACCCATTTGGTAAAAATGGAGGTGGGGTGTATGAGTGTATAAACTAGATCAATAATGTTTGTGCTCTATATGTTTTGGGGGTGCTGGTGGTAGAAACATGTTCCTACTGTATGAGGGTGGTAGGCTGAGTGAATAGAAGGGTCACATTCTATCTTAAAATGAACGCTTGTGTGAAGAAAAACAAAAGCACTGCATTAAGTCCTGCGAAAAACAAATGAAAATTGCTGTGGAAAATGTCCCATTTCCCTACCACTCATTAGTCAGACTGGAAGGTGGGGAAACACAGACCAATCAGCTGTATTCAAAACTGCACCATTCTGCCACCC
Organism: Gambelia wislizenii; assembly: GCA_030847615.1. NCBI lineage: Eukaryota > Metazoa > Chordata > Lepidosauria > Squamata > Crotaphytidae > Gambelia > Gambelia wislizenii. The sequence continues at coordinate 166,230,768 of JAUMIR010000002.1, forward strand.
CGCAGAAGAGATCAGCTTGCCTTATTATTCCTTCCTCAAAGCTGCAAAATACATATGAAGTCATGTTGCTGAAAAAGTCATTCAGATTCCTTTCAAAGAAGCATCCTAACTGAAGGAGAAGTTCCCCATACCCCATGCTCATGGAAAACTATTCCTGTCAGTCAAGAACAGTGAGGCGTGTGCAGACAAGACACCTAACCTACACAAAATCCACCCTTGGACAGAACAAAATAGATGCTGTTTGTGAAAAAGTACTGCTCCGAGAATAGGGAAACATGTGGTGAACTGGAAACCAGCTCCTAGTGGTGAGGATGGAGGGAAAACCACAGAGAGGGTCATACACTGCCCCAAAATACATGCTTATGCAAAAGGAAAAATATAGTTGTCATTTCCCAACTTTACATAAATTCTGCCATGGCAGCAAGAAAAGCTGTTCCTCTTGGCTATAGATGGTAGATGCACTGCAACTTTGTGCCAAAAAAAAAGGGGGGGGTGGTTCTCACTTGTAAAATGGCTGGCATTTGAATGGTGGAGCATCCAGGGGCTTGGAAATCTGTTACTGGCCATCAAAAGAGTTTGGATAATCATGGACAGTTTATATCAAAATTGACATTTCCATAAAACATGTCCACTCCTTGGGGAAGCAAACAAATGGAGTTATTCAATGGAGGAACAGGCAGCAGGGAGGGACAAATCAGAGGGCCCTGAGTGCCTTGGGAAATGGGGAGAAGCAATATCTGGGTGAAAGTAGAGGCACTGTGTGTGTGTGAAACACATGACACTACAGGGGCTCATGCTCCTAACTCACAGACATTAATTGGTTGGAGTGGAGGGTGAGAGTGGGGAATTGGGCCTATCAGTGGCATTCAAGATTGGCACCATTCTGGAAGACACATTCTTAGGGGAGGAGAAAAAAATGGCCCCACCTCTTTTTTATTATCCAACTAACATCTCACAGCTGGAAAGCTGAGATCTGAGCACACTGTTGAAGAGTGAAGGACCTTCCTCCTGAATTCTGCTGGCTTAGAAACATAGCCCTCTCTCTTGGAGTGCTGAGACCAGCTCAGAGAAATATAACACCCCACTCTGAAAAACAAGTTTGTGCAACAAAGATGGCCACCGATTGTCACATTAAAGCACCAACACGCACTCTAGGAAAGCTCCAAGAGACACAACACCTGTTCCTAGTGGTCAGGGATCCCAAGACAAACTTGGAGAGGGGCCACACCCCAGCCCAAAATCCAACTCTGCATGACAAAGATGGCTGTCAATTGTCACACTAAAAAACCAATACCATGACCACAGGCATATTCCAACAGGCTCCAAACCTGCTCCTAGGAGTTGGGGGTCTCAAGACGAACTTGGAGAGGGGTCACACACCCCAAACAAGTCTGTACATCAAAAATGACTGAGACTTGGCACATTAAAATTTGCATTATACCCATAGGGAAGATCCAACAGGCCCGGAACCTGTTCCTAATGGTTGGGAGTTCTGAGACGAGCTTGGAGAAGGGCCACACCCTACCCCCAAAACCAGGTTTTGTACAACAAAGATGGCTGTCCTCTTCGGGGGATTTGGGGTTCAGGAAACTGACTCTATAAAGACAGCCAATGAAGATACAGTTTCTCTGGTTGCCCCCATTTTTAGTATTGCTTCTCCACTCTCTCTCATCACACCATTTGTTTTAACACCTGGACTTGCAAACTTTTCACCACAATGACTCACTAACTTTCATCTGTAGTTCATCTTGTATTGAACCATCTTTGTGTGAGTTGAATGGTAAGCCTGCCCAATGAACACCCAAATAGTCCTCACCCCCCATTATCCGTAAGAATTTTCTGTGGTCTAAACTCCTGTAGGATTTTCCCCCCAAGCAGAACTGGCCCCAAACATCCATAAGATAGACATACACATTGTTTTATGTATGTATCATATTTTTATTATTAAAACCAAAATCTTTGAAAATGTTCAACAAAATATTTTACAAATTGCTGTTTGATCATAATATCTGTGGAAGTGAAGCTATGCTTTGCTGCCCAATAGAATGGCTTGATTTCTCATGAACTTTTTTTCAATTTTTCTCATGTCTTTAAAAGCTATGGTGGTTGTTGCATGAGGAAGGAAAAAGCTATCACATCACTGCACTCTTACGAATTACATTTCTTATGTCAATACATTGGTGATGTTTTTCTGTAGCATGACAACATTTCTGGGATGCCACTAATCTGTCATTCCAACTGAACATTGCAATATATCTCCTATGAAACCATTACAATCAGTGTTATTCATGGTCACTCATGGGACTGCAACAAGTAAAAGGAAAAAAATAACATCAAAAGCAGGAGACACGTTAGTTTATTTTTTGCATCATCATTATTGTCATTTCTATTTTTAACAAACTGCATATAAATAACATTTGGAAAAATTCTACTTCTGACACAACTGTAAAAACTTAAAATTATTCCTTGACAAACATGTTGGACATTGCAGAAACGATCACAATTGTACAATGGAGAACACTTACATTTTAAGACTTAGAACCCTAGCCCACAAACTATTTTCTACATAATGCTTGTAAAATTCAGGATGATACAAAACCAATTGTTCACAGTATTTCTCTTATCATCAGGTCTTTGCCATAAATATTACAATTATGGACAACAATCAAGCTGAGCTGAATGGTCATAGAAAACTAAAACTGGGCATGATCCAGACAAAGTTAAGCAATATATTCAAGGACATTGAACAGTGAGGCTGAGAATCAAAATCCCAGTGAGGTGTAAACAGGCTGCAATAATGGAATTCTGGTGGACATTCCAGGCCAATCCAGTTGCTGTTCTGAGCTTGGGTAGGGGCAAAACTATGTCCCGTGGGCTGACCACTCATTGTACTGTGGGATCAAGGAGAACTGTTTGCATAAGATGGTACTGGATACCTCCTTACAGAGGTATGTAAAAAGCGCAACCATCAGTGTAACCCAGAGTTTATACCAGTGTAATGCTCTAATAGGACTCTGACCTGAGTTTGATGGCTGTTTTAAGCTTATTTGTTGCGTCCTACCTAGTTAAATCAATCAGCTTTGATGAAGTGCATAACTTTGGTTGGATCATGGTCATTGTCACAAGTGATCTCACTTCCCAGTACTAAATGGCACTACTATGAATGATACATGGCTCTGTCATCTTTATGCATTAGTCAGGTTGCATGCTATATTCATAGGTTCAGTCCATGGATGGGACCTTCATTAAGAATAAAAAGGTTCAGATGAAAGAAACAGAAAACCTGGATTATTAAGGACCCTGGCATCATCACAGTTAAGAGTTTATAGTTAAAGATGATAATAAAGGGGCAATGGCTTCAGTCTCTTTTTACAGTATACATTTTAAAAAAAGAGCATAAAAATGTAAATTAGGTGTAGTGACTACCATGGTCACTAGTAACTTTCATTGCAGATGGGAAATACTATGTCTGTTTGAATCATCAATCTTATCCCACAAGGGTATGCTGGAGTCACTGGGTTTTACCACTGATCTCTGTAGTAACAGGAGGAGAACCGTTGTGCTATTGGTGGCAAGTCCATGTGTAAACCTGGGCCCTGGCAGCACTTTTTGACCTGCAGAATTTGGAGTTCCTGGGGGTAGAACATATTGAACAGGCTACCCCAATTGAACAAGTCATCTTGATGGGCAACATTCTGAGGATGGGGAGAGAGGTGGGATTTTAGTTTTTAGCATGGTGGAGATGCCAAAACGAAACAATACAGTAAATGATATGATCTGGCACACAATAAATTACCAGAACGAAGGCTAGTCATTGTGGAAAAGGAAGAATATATGATCTGTAGCCTGGCTACTAGTGCTTGCAATAACCTTCAAATGTGCCCTCATATTTGCTCACCACATATTAATCTGTATTTATAGCATCAGCTGCAAACCATGAAAAATTGACCCATACATCTTACCCAATATCCTGTTAGCAACATATGCACATTTTAAGGACATGTAAATTCTGTTTTTAACAGATGGAAAGGGCTATTCTCTATCCTTTTGGGCATTATTCAAAATCAGCCCCCTAGGCACTTGCCAAACTCACTGGGATTCACTGCTATAGTGGATGGGGACTGACCAAGCAGCAGGGACTGCCTCTCATCCCTACTGCACTTTGCTAGAGAGGTTAAGATGTGTAAGATACAAGGTCATTGTTCTTCTGCCCCTCTCTTTCTAGTAAAGTGAAGGGGGATGAGAGGCAGTCCTTCTGACCAGTTGCTTCTCACTCCCCTTTTACAGCAGCACTGATAGTGTCCTGGAGCTTGACAGTTGCTAAAGAGGGAGGGAATTATGAAACTATGTGTGTGGAATGGTTACTGTCCATGTGTACAATCTCAGATCTCAGTCCTTATGTTCTGGAAATAGACACATAGGAGTTCCCAGAGCAAATATATCACCAATGACAAGGGATTATGGGAACTGCAATCCAACAACATCTTCTGGGTCACATTTCCCAATCCCTGCACTAAAATATCCCTCCTCCCCCACAAAAATTTGTTTGCTACAGAGGCAGATTCAAAAAGAACGTCCCTAATTTTCAATACATTTAAACACTAAGGCACTTAATATGCCTCAAGCTTCCACAAGCTTAGATGCTTAAACTGGAAGGAGTGTGTGCAGGTACACAAAACACAAGATTTGAACTACACATTAGAGGGGATTTTTAAAATTTATCCTGCAACATTATCTCAATTTAATCAGAAAGGTAATGTTTATCTAAATGTGGAGGAGACCTCCCTAGAGGACTGCAGTTAATCTGGGTAGGCTTGGCTTTCGGGCGGAGAATGAAGTGCTTTGTTTTAGTCCTCTGTTAATGCCACTGTTGGATTTGTGTCTCAGTCTATAGAACTTTAGGGAAACAACAGTGGGTTGGGCTGCTCTGTAAGTCCAGTAAGTTTAGAAATGAGCCTGGGGTCAAACTGTGGGTTTATTTAAATACAAATAGCATTAGGAGAAGGGACTAGGCCATAGACAAATACAGGGGTTGAAGCTGGTGCAAAGGGGAAATGTAACTCTTTCCTCACATGCTGCTGATTTGGGGATAATTTGAGAAACAGTGCCCTTGATCTGTAGTTACTGATAGTACACATGGTTTTCCATCAAGTAGAGATGCTGCAAACTTCTGTACCCACTGTACTTTGTCAAGGATAAAGGTGGCAGGATTTGCAACACAAGATCTTGGTGGACAGAGGGACTGACAAGCGTGACCGAAGCCAGGAAACAGGAGGGACGATTAGAAACTGGAGAGTCAATGGGAACAGAGTTTTCAGACCAGTGTTCCAGGAGGACCTAACAGTATCCTATGAGAACACATCACTATCCTATGAGTCACATGACAAATCCAGTTACACTCACCATCAGCTATACAGAGGTCTACACACATTTAGGCTTTACAATTAATGTGCTTTATAAAATATAGAACTATGAATGTCATATTTAAAATATATTTTCCTTGCCAACAACAACATTTAATCTGATTGTAAAAAATATATGCAGAACCTTCCTGGAAATCTGATGGTCACAGAGGCCTAGTGTGAGCCAAACCACTGGTTGCTGCCCTTCCTTATTTCTTCTGTCCATAGTTAGTCACCTGTTTAGACAATACACTTTTTCGATTACAGTTGTCCCTCCGTATCCACGGATTTGGTATCCCTGGATTTAAGTATTCACAGCTTGAAAATATTCTTAAAAAAATAATAATCCAAAAGCAAACCCTGATTTTGCCATCTTATATAAGGGACACCATTTTGCTATGCCATTGCATATAATGGGACTTGAGTATTCATGGATTTTGGTATCCATGGGGGGTCTTGGAACCAAAAGCCAGTGAATATGAGGAGACAACTGTACTTTGCAAACCAGGACATGTGGCAGTTTTCAGTGGGCTTTCAAGGTCTTAGAACTAATCCTTTTTCTAAAATGGGAACTCAGCTTTTGTATCCCTTTAAATGTGAATGTTCTGCTATTCCTTCCAGTACTAACAGCTGGGGCTGTACATGATGGCATACAGCTTGTTCTTGATCCAACTAAAATCCCTGTGTTCTACAGTTCAAATTTATAATGCTAGATGTACTGGAAGGAACTCACTAAGCTCACAGAAGGCACAAGCAGTAACTGTAACTTCCTTCAAACCAAAATGTTATGGCCTCAATCCAGCTGGTCATAGCTTCCACTGAAAGTGGTGGGGTTTACATTAAGCAGCCAATCTCAACTAAGTTTACTTGGAATTAAGGCCATTGATTTCAACAGAATTCCTTCCAAACAAGTTGTTTAGGATTGTAGCTAAACACAGTTTCTTGGAATAAGCTCCATTTGTAAAGAACAGGAATTATTCTTGAGAAAATGTGCCTAGAATTGTGTTGCATATCATAACTAACTTTAGCTGGATTAGGGCCATATATTTGGATAGTAGATTCTATGTACAGTTGAAAATGCAGTGTCAAAGGATACAATGTCTCCTTTGAAATATTCAGCATCAAAATGCATTTAAAAACATTCATTATTTTCTTTCAAGTGATGTTTTGGAACAGGCCAAGTTTGGTGCCACTAGTTGCTGAAAATAACATATAGAATTTTTTATTCTGAAAATTTTACTCTTGATAAAGGCAAAGATGTCAATAAAAAAATCCCCTCTGCTCTGAAATATGACTATTTTAAAACCTATTAAAATGTTGTATCCTTCAAATATTCTAAACTGCCCCTAGTTCAGCGATTACAGCTGTTTTTTATCCTGACTCCTCAACATCATCACTGTATTACAAACTGGAGCTCTAAAACCCAGCAAAATCAATGTGTGCTTAATGTTTGCTCAGGGCTCCAGCTTCATGGCTTTGATTTATTTTGTACACTGAAAAACATCTTACTTCCAAAGTAAGTACTTTAAATGTCCAACCTTTTGATAATTTTGTTCTACTACATGGAGAGCATCATGCATGCTTTTGTGCTTGGGAACTCTGGGAATCATTTGCATATGGCCTCAGTTCATTTCAGTGAGGCCCTTGCTTTCAAAACAACACCAGGTGGGCAGCCGGCAGCCAATGTTAAACCCCCCTCTCTGGCTTTTCTTCGCAAACGAAGATTCAGGAAGGACTCATCCCGCGCTTTCTGCAAGCGCGCTGATGACTAAAAAGGCCAATCCAAGATATTGTTAAATGTTAAACAGCTGTGATACAAAACAATATCTGATCCTTTCTGTTGACCCCATACTTCACTGCTATATGTGCTGGGAGTGGGGCACTACATAATAAGAACTTATCCCTTCTAATATTCCAGCCAATTAAAACACTATAAATGGTGAGGCTTTGACTGTACACATTTCAGGCCAATGAAAGCAATGGAGCAAAGAATCAAACCTGTTCAGTATAATATATCACAGATCTTGCCTGCTTAAGTATACCCTGCTTTTATCTGAATCATTTAAGTTGGGGGAACAACTCTAGTTTAGTGGTATTCTTTACATGAGGAAGGTCCTTGGTTCAGGCCCTGGCATTTCCAAATAGGTCAAAGAAAGAAGACTGCCTGGAATCCTGCAATGCCATTCTCAGCCAGTGTCACCACTATTGGGTTACATAGCCATGTGGCTAACTCAGTATAAGACAGTTTTCTGTGTTCCTGTGCCTTGTGTAAATTATGAGGGTAAGTCGGAGAGAGAAAAATTGCATGCTTGCAAGTGAAAGGGAAGTAAGTAATGAGTTACATGTGTCCAGAAAATAGGTTCCAAGCATGCCCCTACTGCCTTTGTAGCTTGCAGGATAATCCTTCACATTCCAATTCCAAGGATGTAGAACAGGTTTGGGGATTTTGTACCCTTCCAAATGTTGTTGGATTTCTGTCAAGCCCAGTTTGTGTAGTCAATGTTCAGGCTTGACTTGATTTGTGATTCAACAACATTTGGAGGACCACAGGTTTCCTATCCCTTTAGTAAAGCACTAGGCACTCATATATAATGGAAGGGAGTGGATAATTTTTGGAGTGATATTCCTGTTGCTATCCCCATTTTAAGCAAAAAAACAAACAAACACACACACCCTGGATGGACTGATAAATCAATGGGGAAGTGGATGTATTCAGCCTGCAGAAGGGATTCAGATAACTCTCTTACTAATCTGAAGGCAAAATTTGCCAATCCACGTATCTCCTTGTTAATTTCTTCTGTGCCCTCTCTCTTCACAGTTGCAAGTCCATCTAAACTCTTGCTTCAAGGCAGAGTGTGTAGAGGAGACTTGCTGTGGGGATGATGGTAGTGAAGCTGACAAGGGGCTTCCATTTACTTTGTCTTTAGAAGTGTTGGTTCAACTTCCAGGGAAATTCCCTTTTTGAAGGCTGAGTGCTGATGTTAGGTCACAAAATGACACAGGTAGGTGGCAGGGATGGAGTTTTATTACTCACTGTTGCTGATGTAATGGATACTACCAATTGAAACAGTCCTCCAGAATACAACAGCTTTGCCAGTGGAGAAAAGAACCTTATACTTCCTGCAACAATTTGTTGCAGTTTAAGTGATGGGAAAATGCAGTATCACTAAACAGGAAATATTTTCTTAAGCGAAATGGTCTGAATCTTGTGCAACACATGAACCACAACTCTGTATGTGTTGCAGAATAAGCAGATAATCTAGACAGGACCTAAACCAATCCCATCCTTCCCATTTATTATTATGTTAAATTTGTGTCACCTTGAATAACAAAATTGATCTCTTCCTCCATGTTGCTCTCAACACAACATAAATGTTTTCTCTTGTGAGAATATTGTAAAAAGAATTTCTGCTCACAATAGATGGTTAAGCAAGCAACTGATGCTGAGCTACTGTATGCAATCCAGCTTGCTAGAGCAAAAGCAGCAGCAGTTTTGTGATTAGCAAACAGAACACTGAATATTGTTTTAATCATTTAAACTTCCATAATTCATTAACCTTTTAAACAGCAGGTCTCTCTGGTCAAGTTTTATTAGCATGCTTCCAAATGAAATAAATTCTAGCCAGTGTCTCTTGAGGGATGCAAGATCGAGTTTGTTGCATTCAGAGACACAGCCCAGTTTGTGATGGCATACAAAATCGTCGCACACTGAGTAAATCCAAGTAGTAAAAAGCTTTCATCAAAAAGGATGGTAGGGAGAAAAATCTTGACTCATTTTCTTCAGGGTCCCATTACATATAAAGTCTCTGATTTCTGGTGCTACTCTTCAGCTGCTGTTACATGACATTTTCAAAAAGTTGTAAGGATCTCATGATATTGTCATCCTAGAAGAAACAAGAAAATATACTATGCATATTGCTGTTACTTACACAAACTGTTCTGCCAAACCTGTAGTGTTTAAGATGGTTGTAGTTTCTTAAGGTCCATACATATCGCTGAAAGGGAGCTATTGGCCTGGTTCACAAACTCTGCCCTGCATGCAGTCCATATATGCTAGGGGTGGGAAAAGTGCAGCCTTTAGGCTGTATGCAATCCCCAATGCTGTTTGGAGGTCCCCAGGCCTCCCCCAGCACACCAGAATTGGTGGTGGTGGTGGGGAATTGCCACTGTTTTAGAGTCATTTAAAAAAAAAAACTAAAAAAAAAAAACAGGAGGTGAGTGCAATTATAAAAACATGTGACAAAGTGCCAAAGGTTCTCTTTCCCATGTGGGTCCAAATCAACATGGAGAAGATTTAGCAGTGAGCACAGAGATTACAGGGGTTTCCTTCCACATTGCTTTCCTGTGGTGAGCAGAAATGCCTGGTTGGTTTTTTGTTTTTTTGTTTTTACAATCATCTGCTAATACTTTTTAGCCTGTCAGTGCATAATTTAATCTGAGACCAGTTCTAAATTTCTGTTCTTACAATTAGCCTACAGATAAGCTAATTTCCTTTATTATATTTGCTGAATATTATTATTAGGATGAACACGTTCAGAATTAGGGGAGCAGGAGGTTAATGTCATTTTAGATTACTTTCCTATTCGAAATAATATGGCAGAGTAGATATCAATAAATTAATTAAGAGAGTAAGCTTTCAGTGTGAGGAAAGACACTTCATATTAGAAAGAAAATAAGAGTATTAATTCCTAATTGATTTCTTCTGTACTATTGAAATCTGCTACATGTCTATACTAAATTCACTTGCTGACATTTGTGTCTGCCCTGCAATCCAAGTTTTTTATAGTGTACTACAGTCCAGAAAGCAAGGTCTCAGATTAAAAAGACAGATGGCTGGCATTATATAACACTACAGCTTTCAATAACATAGGAGATTTTCACACGCCGAAAATATTGCCTCCAGAAACCGGGACAGAAATATTTCTGTCCCGGAAGCAGCGCCGCGGTTCGCACGCTCACCTCCCTCTTTCGTTGTTCCGTCATCCTCGCTTTGGGTTTTTCCCTCCCTCTTCTGGAATATTTTACTAACGGGAGTTTGCCGTTAATAAAATATTCCGGAAGAGAGAGGAAAAAACCCAAAGCGAGGACGACGGAACAACGGAAGAGGGAGGTGAGCGTGCGAACCGCGGCGCTGCTTCCGGGACAGAAATATTTCTGTCCCGGTTTCTGGAGGCAATATTTTCGGCGTGTGAAAATCTCCATAGTGTACAAAACAGGTAAATTTATATTGAGGAAATACAACATTAATAGACCCTTTGTATGTTCACAACCCTGATTCAGTTTATTGTGAAGCAGGTCTGGTTGCATTCTGTGGGGCCTGCTCCCATGAATGTGTCTTGGGGATGGTGGCCTAAGAGTAGAAAGGCTGTCTCTGTTGCATGCATTCTCTCTCTCTCTGGCTTTTCTTCACAAACGAAGATTCAGGAAGGACTCATCCCGCGCTTTCTGCAAGCACACTGCTCTTCGCCGATGCTGCTGCCTTTGTTGCATGCATTACTTTTACCCTTATTGCACATATTCTGTAAGCATTATGCTCTTTGTTGTGTGCATGCACACAGCCCTCACCCTTGCAAAATCCAACCCTATCTGCAGCACAGAGATTGAAAATTACTTTTAAAGTTTTTTATCACAGGGAGAAGACAAAAGTAGTTAGATACCATTATCTTTATGATGTCTGGTTAAACTGTAACTTTGCTTCCATGGTTTTTCAAAAGTAACTACATCCAAGTTACTTTTAAGACACTAATTCAAGTTCCCTTAAAAATCCATCCGAAAATCACCCTATGGTACAAGATGTACCTAATTAGTGAGCCACATTCGCCCTGCACCTATAAAAGTAACTAAAACATCCTTTGTCATGTTACAATTGTCAATGCCTTGATCAAAGAAAACTATTGTAATTGTAAGAAATTTATTTGTAACTATTTACTTCATTGCTCTGCTATACCATTGTTTGCCACTTGTTACTTCTACATCTCATCTTCCTCATTTTTTAACTTGTTGTTGTTGTGTGCCTTCTAGTGGTTTCCAATTTATGGTAACCCTAAGATGACTGTATCTTAGGGTTTTCTTGGCAAGATTTGTTCAGAGATTTGCTGCTGCTTTCCTCTGAGGCTGAGAGAGTATGACTTGCCCATGGTGACCCAGTGGGTTTCTGTAGCTGAGCAGGGTTTTAAACCCTGGTCTCTTGGAGTCCTAGTCCAACACTCAAATCACTACACCACTCCTTCCTTCCTATAAATCGTGAAACTCAGCACATAGTCTTGATCTTCATGAAGAAGGTGGCAACTCAAAATTTTGTCCCAGAACAAATTTTTTGTCCCAGATGTGAACAAAGTGAAAGCTAAATTTTCTTGCATGAGACAATCTCTCTTGATGGGCTCTATTGTGGAAAGTCTATTCTTACCTCCTGACACGACTCAATAAATTCATCCAAAGTTACGATACCATCTTTATTTTTATCCATTTTCTGTAAAATACAAAAATATATGCATGGTGAGGCCATAAAACTCATGCATTTGTTAAATGCAACAGAATGTTAAACCACAGGCATTCAAATATTATTGCACAGTTTTGCAGATTTATGTAGATTCTACTGCCCAGACATAAAATTATTGTAAATGTGGAGGAATAGTGAGGTTAAACCGCAGAGGTAAAAGTGTATGAAAACAACAACAACAACAACAACAACCCCAAATACCTGGAAAAATACTTCTACATGCTGCCTTGGAGCATCTTCTTTCAGCACTGGGTAGGTATATTTGCCCATCATGTCATAAATTGCCTTTACTATATCCATCATTTCCTAGAATTATAATGATAAAGACACAGAAAAACATAAGATAGGCCTATCAGCATTAGACAAGGCTACAAGATACAGTTCCAGATTTGCTTCTTGATACCTCCATATGAAGATTTGTATTTAAAAGCTATGGATTATGCAAACTCTTCTACCCCAGAACAACATTTTATTGTACTGCCATCTGCCTCTGTGAGCACAAACAGCAAGGAGGAGCTCGTGTCCAGACATTATACAGCATCTGCATGATTATAGAGTAGAGTGGTAGCGGACAAAGATGCTTGATAATGTTTAAAACATGGATTGACCTTGAGCTGGGGGGGGGCAAAAGAACAATTATCTCTGGCCTAAATTTAATTACTGGTCCAACAAGAATACACCCATTGAATCAATTGCTGAAAGTAAGCCAAGAGTGCATAAATCCCATTGATTCAACGTGTCTATTCTATTTTGGACCAGCAGTTGGATCTAGCAGTTTCAGCAAAGTCAAGAATAGTTTCAACTGTCTAATGTTTGCCTAAGCTGCTGTTTTAGGTTCAAAAGACAGTCTAATAAAAAGTTGGCAAGTCTGATTCCAGGAGCAAATATATTTCCGTTTGTGGACTTATATGTGAAAGGTAAAATAATGAACACCCCTCTCATTAACTGCTTTCCAATGCTATTGTCATGTTGGAGTGACTGCAACTCCCATCATGGAGCCAGAACTACATCTGCCAGAACTACATTTCCCATCATCTGTACATTTCCATTCCCTGCTTTCCAGAAAAAAGGTAATACAGAGGGTGGACACTCATTTGCTAAGCATGACATCACATCACCTGACTGAAGAGCCAATCAGATTTGGCAAGGCAGAGCCAATCAGATTTGGCTAATGGCGTTTTGAGCTTCTGCAGTCATGGGATTTGGGGGTCTGAAGAAGCAGACAGGAGACATGGCTTAAGGGTCATCAAGAGAGCCACATGATACCATGAGGCCTGAAGGGCAGGCCTATCTGAATTGCTCTGAATTCCATCATCAGAGACTGATTACCAGGAACTTCCTAAATGTGAGTTGGACTTTTTCTTAGCATTAGAAAAAATGTGTTTAGCTAGAATTGCATTAGTTTTTGTGATTTATTTTAATCCTCTGACTGAATGCTATATCTTGTAATGCTAAGTTAGCCTGGAGAGAAAATGCCTTTTCTCCATGTTATGATTACCTCTGTTAACTACTCAATTGCTTGAACTAGAAAATAAAGCTTTTACTGTTTTTCCTACTAAACCATGTACACATGCCTGGCTTGGGCAAGCTACCTTGATTCTCTGGGATAGAAGGGAGGGGTTAGGGGTAACCCTCATTTAAGGTTGGAAAGCTTAAAATAACAATGTAATTGTCTCCTTGTAATCACATTTCAAAATTAAGTTTAAATCAAGGAGTGGTGGCAGATACCAAAGGGAAACCTATTCTAAGGGATTCCAAGGCTAGAAGAATCCCTCAGGTTTGGGTCTCCAAAAGGTAGCTCCGGTGGTTCTCAGGCAGAAGGACCCCAGGGCCCCGTCACAGCTATATATCACACAGTACACAATATTACATAAAGAAATGTGTAATGTATTTGATGCATCTCTTTGACCTTCTAATGGTGTGGTAATAGTTTGTGGCAAGTGTTTTTGCTTGCACACTTTGCTGAAATCCAGCAAAGAATCTTGTGGCACCATAAAGACTAACAAATTTATGACATCCTAAGCTGTCAGGCACTCTAAAGTTTTCTTCATTAGACGTTTCATTGGATGCTAGTCCACGAAAGCTTATGTCCCAATAAATATATTTGTCTGTAAAGTGCCATGTGATTGGGTCACCCCCCCCCTTTTCTGGAGGCTAATGGAGAAATTTCTTCACTGAAAATTTCTTTACCAAATTTTCTTTAGCTAATGGTTCTTGGTTTGTCTACAAGATTGAAACTGGCTGAGCCAGTAAAATGAATTGTAAAGTTTCAAATTCTTTATACCATTTTGTATACAAAGCTACATAATATTTTAAATAACAAAACTTGCATGCAACACTAAAATAAAATTGCATATATTACAGAAGAAGACATAGTAGGATTTCAGCAGAGGATTCTGGTTTGATAGAGTTTATGTAGGAAAAAACAATATAGCTGTTTAGACTGCTGACCCAGATGGCTGATGTTTCAAGATACAATGCTGTATCCACTTACCTGGCTGCAAACACTGAACACAGTAAGTTTTTACATCTGAGCACACATTATAGGATTGTGCTTTAGTTCATGGCAATGATCAAATACAGTAGAGGTATCTGACTTTTTGAGGTACATAACAGGACATATAAACCTTAGACTGTTCTGTTTCCAAAGAAAAGCATACTTTTTTGGCAAACATTTTTGGCACAGATTGTGGCTCAAAAGAGATAATTAGTTCATGTAATTTATTGAACATATTGAATGAGGTTGTTGCCATGAAAATCGGCAAAGTTGTCAAAGAATAAAATGGCCAAGTTGGCATATGGTGTTCCATGTGTTATGAAATTATCTGTGAGACTGATTATTGCTCTGGCCATAAATGTGTTGTGAACTTATTCCCTGTATTTATCTTTTCCCAAGGCAACTGGTTGGCAAGATCTAAGGCAGACATTTTGTTCTTTTAAACCCTTGTCTTAGACAAGACATATCCAGCAACCACATTGCTTCCTGTTTTTTGGAAGACTGTCAGTCTGTTCCAGATAGTTGTCTTCTGTTCCTCTTAACTTTGGTCTGTATCATGATTGGGAAAATTCCCTCTGTCCTGGGAGACAACATTTCACTCCAGGGCACAGAAGTGTTGCATTTTTTTTTAAAAAAATGAATCATGAAGTGACTGGATGTCCACATCATGTCTAATTTTTGGTTTGGTTGTTTTCTGTTTTTTTGTTGGGTTTTTTGTTTTTTGCTTTTTGGCATTGGAGACAGCTGAGTTTTTACCTCTTGGAGGCTTCCAGAAGCAGGAAAAATCCCAGGTTGTTTTCTCCCTCCTCATTTTGGGATACAGGGCAAGAGTGGAGGATGTGTGGTGCTTAGGGTGTTTTTTTGGCACCCTATTCCAATTAAAGAGTTGACCATATTCCAATTAAAAAAAAGCACAACATGTCTTTTAGAAGAACAGGGACACTCTCCTACTCCTCTGGCTTTGTTCTTCATCTTTACTTAGACAAAAATACAAGAATCCTGGTGGAGGGTTGGAGGTGAGAAAATCAGGGGCATATAATAATAATAGTAATAGTAATAATAATAATATTTATTTGTATCCCGCCCCTCTACAAAATGCAATCAGGGTGGCTTACAACACTTAAAATACATACAAAACCCTCCATCCCACCCCCCTTAAAATACAGTTAAATAATTCAACATTTAAGATACTTAATAGATACTAAAAAAACAACACAATAAAATAGCTGGATACGGATCGGACTATTTTTTTTTACGATTTTTTTTTCCTGCTGGCCAGGTATCATTCAGGAAAGGCCTACTGGAAGAGATCCGTCTTAAGAGCTTTTTAAAAGCTATTTAGGGTGTAGTACAGTAGGACCATATCCACTGATTCATTATCTACTGATTCAATTATCCATGGGACACAAAACAGCATGCCTACCATAGTCTTCCTAGAAAACATGTCCTCTCTAGCCATTTTCTAGGTCATCCAAGGCAACTCTATGGTATTTTAAACCAGAGAACCCATTATTTTCAATGGCATTCACTATTATCCAATCCATGCTTTTCGGTATCCACGCCTCCCCCCCGAACTAATCCCCAGCGGACATGGGGGTCCTACTGTAGTAGAGCCACAGTGCATGGTCATAAAAGGCATATTTTTTTAATGAATTGAAGGCTCCTCAGGTTTGCTCTAACACTGTCTCTCTCTTAGCTGCTCAGTTGGAAGGCGACTCCATTACCAATTGTGGCCACAGCAGTGAGTCCCTCATGCAGGAGCAGCAATAGGGTGAGAGGAGGGGGTTGGTTGAGAAAACTGGTGGGTGAACAAAGGAGTCTGGTTTTTCTCTCTGCACTAAAGTTGTGTTATTACCAACCAAGAATTCCTGAGGGTTTTTTTTAAAAAAACTGCGCTGTGTGTGTGTGTGTGTGTGTGTGTGTGTATGAAGGGATCGTCACAAACCAAAGAAGAAACTCTCCAACAACCTCTTTACATATGTGCATGTGGAAGAGAGTGCAAGTGCTGCCGCACCTGAGGGAAATTGCCCAGTTGGTTCCTATCTTAATAGAAAACGGACTTGTCCAGGAGCCTTGCTTGGCAGCCATGTTCCTCTGAACTGAGGCACTTTTCTTGAAATGCCATGGCATCGGGTTGGGTGTGCTAACTGCATGGAAGAGGCTCAGGAACGAGTGCCATTTGTGGATTCCCAACCCCTCTTTCCCCATTTCTGCAGGAAAGTTCTCAATATATTTTGTCCAGGTCTTTGAGACTTGAGGCTTCCCTTCCTGAATCTCTGTTCTCCTCTTCTTTTCCCTTTTTTGCCTCCCAGAGTTAGCAGCAGAAGGAGCTTGAAGTTAACACTTCTGCCTGTTTTTCCCACAGGGGAGGGGAGGAATAGGGGGATTGCCGAGAGAGGCGCACTTTGGTGTTGCCACTCCTGCTGGGGACAGGGCACTGCTGCTGCAAATATCTTCTCTATCTGGGCTGTGGAGTGTGTGTGAGGGACTCTTCTTCCTACTTGTTCTCCTGGTTTTTTGTTCTTCCTCCTCCTCTTCCCCATCACCACCAGCCACATCTTGTTCATTCGCTACTTGTGTTGTGTAATGGATCTTGTTATATATATGCAAATACAGGTATTCTAAAAAAAAATTGAAAATCTGAAATACAGAGCACTTCTGGTCCCAACCATTTCAGATAAGGGATACTCAACATGTCTTGCTGTTGTTAAAAAGACTATTTGAGGAATGCTAGGAAGACAACTTGGTGAACACTGATCAAGTTTCCCTCTTGGTTATGTTGCTGGCTTTCTTATCTAGCCCTGCTCCCAAGACACACTTATTATGTCTCTTTAGAATGTAAAAGCCAGGCATGCAAAACAGCATCCCCAGCTTTCTCATGTTTGCAAAATATCTATTTCTGCCGTGCAGCCTCATTCAAGAGTGACAAAAAAATCAAAGCCATATGGAGCATACATGAGTTTAGAGTTGCTTCTCTTTGTACTATATAAAATTTACAAACAACCACCCCACCAAAACCAGACCCAAGAACAAAAATTAAGAAAACAAAACTATAGCCCTCTCAAGCATTTCAGCAACTTAGAAAGTCGCCTTTGGCCTTCTGTGGTTGCCCACCCTAGCCTACTGTTGGCATTAAGAGAAATGTGCAGGCTTTCTTCCAGTTAAAAAGGCTCTTGGTACTGTACCTGCCTGGGTATTATTTAACACATATCAAAAACCAATTCATCATTAATCTTTCTTTTTCTCCAGAAGTATGAGCATCTTGGGAAGTAAGCAACAGATTTAATAGGGAGCTCATAAAGAACTAGGTCCATGTGCTTTCAGTTACCCTTGCCATGGATGAACTACATTTTGCAAAATGAGCCAGCCACTGTCTTTCCTCCCATTTCCCCTCCCTTCCCAAAGCAGTATAGATAAAAATGGTCCAAACAATCTCACCTCTTTGTTTATATAGCCATCTTTATTTATATCATACAGATTAAATGTCCATCGAAGCTTTTCATGAACTGTCCCTCTCAACAGAATGGATAGTGCTGTCACAAAATCCTGTTGGTAGGAGAATGAAATGTATTTTAATTGAGAAAGAAAGCTTGCTTTGAACCTTCTTTCTATAGAAGATTGTTTATTAAGATCTGCCTGATCGTAACATTCACTTCTCTATAATAATACACATGTATATCGTTCACTGTCCCTTCATTATTTCTTGAGGATTCTGAGCTTCAGGCAATCTTTTCAAAGCTGGTATCTGCTAAATAGACAAGAGACTCAAATGCTTATGACAGACAGTGAAATTCACAATTTTTGAGAATAGAAGTTGCGTCCCACTGGGCATCACACAAGGAGGCTGCAGGTTTGTCACATTTTGGGTAATCTGATTTCATGTTTTGTTTAGCTGTTGGGAATGGACTCATTTGCCATACCATGTATGAAATTTGCCCATTTTAGAAATGAACAGAGTTCACACTTCATCAAAAGTAAAGAGTGTATCCACATGGATGTGAAAGGATACAGAACAAAGGTTGATATCTTGTTAAGCAGCTCAATTGCATCATCCCCTCTGTTCATTACTATGGGATTTGTGTGGGAAGTAAGCTCAAGGGGATACACCAAGCATAGGAGTTATGAGACCTTGTATATATTGTATTAGTTTCTGGGCAGAAAAGTAGACCTACAACACTCCTTTTAAAAAAAAAACAAAGAAAGGGGATGCAAAGAATCCAAAAAGAGAAATGTGGCATCCATTTAGGTGATATTGGAACAAACAGAGTTTATACTGATTCTTCTACCTCAAACTTTACAGATCCATTCTGTGCTGTATCAAATGCATTAAAGAGGTAATGGGCATACATGCTAGCATCTGAAAAACAAAAACACAGTGAAAGGGTGCATTATTAAAATAATTTAAATAAATATATTTATGGTTGAGCGGAATGTACTCTATATATACTTTTTGGCTCAACAATAGTTCTCATAGCTGTTTGCCAATCTTCTTAGCCACCATCCTCCATGAACGTAGCTAGTCAGGGATTCCACACATTAGCCCAGTTAGATTTGGCAATTTGCTAGTCACAGTGACTGAAGACATATGAAATTCATAATGTTTCCTAAACAGTTTCTATGCACTAACAAAGCTGTACAAAAAATGAACAACAAACATACCATTTTAAAGCATATGAACTAGAAGCCAATAAATCCAGTTTACACTTAACAAATCCTTCAGTGTCTGAGGGGTGGGGGGAATCTTTCAGCCCTGCATTCCAACCACCCTAAAGGGTGATCAGTTTCCTTAAGCAGTTGTCCATCATATCACAGTAAAAGACTGCTGTGACATGTTAGGGAAAAGTGACTGCTGCTTGCAGTATTTTAATCATTACTCTTTCAGTTCTGTCTGACCTATGACTTCTAACTTTTGAAATGCAACTCAGAGGAAAAAAAAGGTTTCCTACTTACCCCCATGAGGAAAAAACTGTGCATAGATCTGTTTGAATGTTTCTTCATTAACAGCTCCACTAGGACATTCCTGTTGGGAAAACAAAGAGTGGGAATAGTTAAGTTTTCATTTGCAATACTACTTGTTCTCACATGTAACTTTATATCACATGTAACCTTTGTCCACTGCACAGGCTTTATAAACCCAAGGAAATGGCTCATTGTGGTTTTAATCAGTCTTTTATCTGGTCAGCAAGTGATTATTTCTGAAAGAATGGCAATTCTCTTTTTAAACTGGTTGGGAAGGACCTTGCATGTTTTTTTTTTTAAAAAAAACTTATAAAAACATTACAAGTACATTTCTGATTGTTCCCCAACTTTAGGCATCCATTTTCCATCCTTGCGGCTGCATTAATCATCCTCCCCAAATGCTGAAACTTGCCCACTCCTTAATTATAGTCTAGCTTCTGTACACATTTCTACTAGGAAAGTGTGGGATAATGCTGTCTAGCTGTGCCTTCTAAATCATAATGCCAGTGGAGTCACATGGACTAAGGTTGTCCCATCAGTATCAAAAAGAGGTATACCAGGATAGGCCCTTAAATCTGAGCATTTATAATTATGATTTCACTGTGCAGGGGCTTGTCTATACATGCTCATAAAAAATGGAGCTCCTTGTAGTAATGACATTTTGTAGCATCTATGACCTGCCCTAAAGCCTGCCCATAAAGACCTGTCCCATAAACTTTGCATGCCTGCTGGTAAACATGGTGGCTACAAGTGATTTATTTGTGTTTTCACAATTTGCCACTGCCAAGCTTATTTTATTTTTTTTTAAAAAATGATGTCCAAGGAGAAATTTTTCAATCACAGTTAATAAGTACATTTGGAAGGGTAGACTTGTATGGAAGAGATTTAAGACCAGCATTTTATTTTTCTTTTCTAACAACTTTAGGGCAGAAAATGCTTAGAGAAGAGAATGAAACAAATAAATGAGAAATAAAGTAATCCTTCATATGTAGACCCACCACCTGC
This sequence comes from Gambelia wislizenii, assembly GCA_030847615.1. Classification (NCBI taxonomy): domain Eukaryota; kingdom Metazoa; phylum Chordata; class Lepidosauria; order Squamata; family Crotaphytidae; genus Gambelia; species Gambelia wislizenii. The sequence goes on from JAUMIR010000002.1 coordinate 166,251,130, forward strand.
AAACAAATAGCAATGGCAAGCACTGAAGTGCGGAGGAGGAGGAGGCTTTTGAATAAGCAGACAATGAGTCCAATCCCAATAAAGTTGAGTGCTATTAAGTCCTATTGATTTTGCTGGGAGGCATAAGGACACACTTAACTAGCATAAAAATGTTGTTCTGAAAAGAGACCGAGAATGTCTGGAAAGTACAGGAAACAAATCAAGGCAAAATGTATAAATAAAGGAACTTATGTAAAACTTATATATGAGAGAGGGAGGGATGGGAGTCTGGTTGTTTAAATGCCCATGCATCCTTTCCTTTGAATTCATAGACCAGAAACACTCTTATGTGAAGTGTGTGTGTGTATATATATATGTATATATATATACACACATTTAGTATGCTTAGCATATATATACCACAACCAAGGCATCGGCTAATATGGTGGTGGTGATTTTTTAAATATAACTGGCAAGCCCTTATGGAAGTAAGAGAAATACCAATATTATCTTGTCAGAGTTTACAGTTGTAAGTTGTTCTCACTTTCTGTGACTAATAATACTGGCCCTCTCCAAATCTCCTTGCTTGGCTAAGCATACTTTATAAGAGTTTATGTTAGGATAGCCGTAGGTCTTCTTTTGTAAAGGACATTATGAATATGTCCTCTGTCTGAAGCACTGTCCAGTCCAAGTTCAGTTTAAGCATAAAGAACTGTAAGAAGCAATACCAGGGGCTTTGATGTTGCCCATCAACAATAACTAATTGGAAAACAGAATGAGGAGACAAACTGTTTATCTGTTCAGTCTTTTTCACTATGGTGGGATGAATTTAATTTTTGTTTCTGTTTCTTAAATATATTCCCATTGTGTGTCTATACAGATAAATTGGTATAGGCATATTTTATGCAAACTCTTTGTCCTTAGATTCCCACCCTCTCTTTTATGACAATGTGATAAGGAGGCATCATACTGCCACTTGAGGCCTTAACACATTGGACTTCATCACACAAGGCTGAAATCACGCAATTACAATGGGATAGCAGCATGAACAGGTTCCCATTATCACACAATGTCATCTTCCTCCTGTGGTCTGTGTGTGTTCCACCCATTAATTAGGTGTAACTTTTCACTGATGGGCAAAGCCCTCAATATCACTCTTTTCACAGTATTGACAAGCGTGCGAAATCACATCCTGCTGTAATTACACAATTACAACATGAATGGGTGGTCCTCTTTCCCTCCTCCCTTTTCCCAGTGAGAACACATAATTAAACTTCCGGGGGAGAACGTGAAGATGACCTAGAGGACGGTCTTTTAGCAACTTTCACCTTTTTTTGGTACCTTTTTATGTTTGTTTAAGTGTTTATTTGTGAAGCTCTTTGGTTATTTATTTATTTTTGGTGTGTTTAAGTGAAGTTACGTCTTCTTGTGAGAACAGCTGAAATCTCATCCATGCAAAATCCAGGAAGTAAGAGAAAAACATTCTTAAAGGCGCATGTGTGGGTCAGCACAAAACATTAATATTCTATCATTACAAGGCAATGTGAAGAGAAGTGTTACTACAGTGCGAGCTGAAGTTCATTTTTAAACCACTGGTAGTGGTTGTGTGATAATTTCGTGGTATCACATGATTACAGTAACATGTGATAATTACTGTGATCATGCCACTATGTTTCCACTTTCCTCAATAGCAGAATTATAGCATTTTAAGACACTTGTCTGATAAAGTCCTCATCAAGATGCTATCAGCCTTCCTGGGCTGGTAGTACTGGTTTGCAGATGGTAAGCAATCCTTAATGTTTTCCCTGCATTATTTTTCCATTTTGGATAACTCACTGAACTCTTTGGCAAGATTTTGAGCAAACTACTCTTTAATACTATAAAATGCAATATAGCAATTGATAATCTAGATCCAGCTTTTGGTAGCTGGATTTCTTTCAGATTCATCTGCTTGTTCCAATTGATTTCCACCTAAATGATCACAGTTTAGTTTCATAAGAACCAAGAATGCTCAAGAGATCTCATTAGTAGTAGAGAACAACTTAATATAGTTGACTTGCAAAGCTTAATTCTTGAGAAATCAAGCAGGTATGCCCTTTAGTTTAATTTCTACAAGAGGCAGCATAGCTATGACAACTTTAAACTAGTTTGTGAAGAACTCTGATTAATATTCTGTCTAGTTAATGGTGCTTGAAATATGACGCGAAGCCGTCCCAAGCTTCACGGAAGTGACACGGACGGTTTCGCCAGAGGCACAGCGTCGTCCGAAGAAGACCCTTGCCGCGCAGCAGTTTCGGGAGGCTGCTCGCGCGGCAAGGAGCGATTTTTGCCTGTCTGAAAATCTCCATAAACTTCCCAAACTCTTCTTACTAGATAATCTCAGACCCAACACTCAGCAATACACATAGTGTCACAGAATGAAACTCCTCCTAACATATAAAGTGTTTAAGTCAGATCTGGAAGCCTGGCAACCCTTAGCAAGAGATCAATGAAAATGAAAACCTTGCATTTGCTCTCATTAGAGGAGCTCTACTTTCCTCCTGATTTACTTGTTCTCCCCTCCCCATTTAGATTTTTAGAGCCTGTCTCTGTCCTCAGCAATCAGTGCTTCACAGTAATTGTTTCTGGCTAGTAAGGCCTTTCGATGCTTCCCTATAAACCATGAATATGAGAAGGAAAAACCAGTTACCTGATAAATTTCTTTTATAACTCTGCAGATTTTTATTTCCTTTATCAGTTTTTTCATCTAATAATGTTCTGCTGGACAATCTCCATGTTAGATCTCACTTCAGTTGCCTATCCTTTCCTCCCACAACTGGGGGAGGTTATGATATAAAGTGATTTTGGCAGGCATAATAAAATAGTTAGCTTCTTGGGGTAACAACATACATTTATATACTTATATTACTTCACCATATACACTGATGATAGCAAAATGTCACTTCTACCACCACCATCACTACCATTTCGAAAGTATCAGTACTATTATTTGATTTAAAAATCATGTCTTTTGATTTTTTTGAACACTCTAAGTCTTTCTCAGATTTGTGATCAGTTTTAAGAAATGTGATAAATTTCAATTTTAAACCTGGGCCCAGTGCTATTCAACATCTTTTTCAATGACTTGGATGAGGGAATAGAGGGTATGCTTATCAAGTTAAAAGATATAGTTGCAGTCAAACTGTATCAACACTAAATCATACAAAAATTGCAGGTGTATGGACACTTTAATAATATACAGTATGCACACTTGCATCCACTTACTTCTGAGTCAATATGAATACGCAATAATCATGGCCTTCATGGTCGGTTGGGGAGTAGGTTAGGGAAGGTTATCTTATAAAACCTGTAGCTTTCAAAACCCCATGCTATTATAAATACTTACAGTGAGTCTTCTTAAATAATTAAACACACACACACACATACATACACAAAACTATTTCCCCAGATATCTAAGCACCACACTGTTTGTCATTACCACCGACAGCCACAGCAAGATGAGACACACAGCAGAACAGACATCTGCACTGATTAAGAATGGCTCGATAACTGATGCACACTAGGAAAAACCATGAAGATCATTCAGGCATTTATTATCAGCTGTCTGCACCTCTCTAGGGAGGCTCACTTCTCAATTGAAAGACCACTGTTGTTGTGTGCCTTCAAGTTATTTCCGACTTATGCTGACCCTAAGGTGAACCTATTACAGCATTTTCTGAGACTGAGGAGATTTTCAGACCTGTAAAAATTGTGCTTTGCTGCGCAAGCAGCCTCCCGAGGCTGCTGCGCGGCAAGGGTCAATTTCGGACGACGCCGTTTCTCTCTCGGCGTTGTCCGTGACTGTTGCGGACTGTTGTCCATGAGTAAAAAATAGTGCGGCCGCCTCCAGTGCTGGCTGCAACAGTCACGGACAACGCCGAGAGAGAAATGGCGTCGTCCGAAATTGACCCTTGCCGCGCAGCAGCCTCGGGAGGCTGCTTGCGCGGCAAAGCACGATTTTTACAGGTCTGAAAATCTCCTGAGAGTGTATTACTTGCACAAGGTCATCCAGTAGGTTTTCATGGCCTATCGGGGATTTGAAACCCAGGAGATTTTCACACTAGCTATCTGTTCCGTTGCAGGTCACTGAAAGATTTTTCTTTCAGATGACGTTCACCCCCTTCCGTGCCCTCAACGTTACCATTCTGTTTTCTCCCCGTGATATTGTATTCACGGGGAGAAGTTGTTAATGACCACCTGTTCCGTTTCTGTCACGGAATCACGGGTGGTCTGAAAGGTGTCCCATTCATCTCCTGCAATGACAGCTGTGGGTTGGGGAGGTCCATTCTGGCAGGAACAGGACACCCAGGTAAGTGGCATCCTCCCCCCCCCCACTGTCCCGGTTACTTGTATTTTTTAAAATTTATTTTTGTATTTTGTTTCTTGCTTTGACATTGGGGCAGGTATTTTTGAATTTGCCGCGTGGTCGTTCTCTTGCAAGAACAGCCAGGATTTGAGTTCCCAGTTGTAAATGCAGCCTTACAATGGCTGCATTTATGGCTGGCCAGCTTGGGGACAGGGAAGACATTCCTGCCGCAGAATGGAGGTAAGTATGCAAACATTTTTCTCCATTCCGCGGCAGGAACAGGAGAGAAGGTGGCAGGGCAGTAACAGGGTATTTCGGCCCCATGTGAAAATCTCCCCAGTCTCTAGAGTCATAATCCAACACTCAAACCAACACTCCCTCTAAGGAGATTTTCACACGCCGAAAATATTGCCTCCAGAAACCGGGACAGAAATATTTCTGTCCCGGAAGCAGCGCCGCGGTTCGCACGCTCACCTCCCTCTTCCGTTGTTCCGTCGTCCTCGCTTTGGGTTTTTCCCTCCCTCTTCTGGAATATTTTACTAACGGGAGTTTGCTGTTAATAAAATATTCCGGAAGAGAGAGGAAAAAACCCAAAGTGAGGACGACGGAACAACGGAAGAGGGAGGTGAGCGTGCGAACCGCGGCGCTGCTTCCGGGACAGAAATATTTCTGTCCCAGTTTCTGGAGGCAATATTTTCGACGTGTGAAAATCTCCTAAAAGACCATTTCACAACACTAATTAACCACAGCTCAGTAGAAGTATATATAAGGTTAAATAAGTACTAAAAATGAATGCAAGTATTGGATTTTGAGGTTTTGATTGTTCTGATATGCTCCTCTGTGCAGTTGATTGATTTATCGTATCCAAAGAGCAGGCATTGGACTGTGGGATATATAGTATATAATCTATGTTCTATGGCCTTGAAATCTGTCCAACAATCGCATAGAGGAAAGGCACATAACAGAGCATTTTAAAGAGCTTTCGAGAGAGAGAGAGAGAGAGAGAGAGAGAAATCTACAGAGTTCTCAGATCTTCTTTTATTTGAATGCTGCTGATCTTTAAAGAAAATAGGCCCAGTAATAATTTATCCTTACTTATGTCTTTCAAATGGATTGTCAAATTTGCCCCAGTGAGCAAAGCCCTATATAGCTGATATAGATATACTGAAGAAGATTGTAGATTGTAACACACAGTCTTCTTCTTCTAATATATATAAATTAGAAACAGTAAAGAATGTGCTAGGACAAAGACAGCCTATCTGAAATGACCCTAACAGCAAGAACAAAAGATGTCCCTCTGTGTGCGGCAGGAGGACTAGCACCCAATTTCTGCCCTTACAATACTTTACATGGCCACCTCTCCTATAATCCCTTGCTTTATGGAAGGACGCCATACAGTGAAATGCCCCCCTTATGTTTGTGCAGCAGTCCCAGAATCTATACAGAAAATATTCTAAACAATTAATTTTGAATTGGATGATTCACAAGTGAATACTGTACAGTGAAATCAAGAAATAGTAATAATGCAAAAATATTGTTCAGCCATTTCAAACTGCAAATAGTTGTGAGCCACCCATTTGAAATGAGGAAAATGGAAAACAGTTCGTATTTTTAGTACAGTAATTTGTGCTCTGCACATTTCTCATCCAGCTATACTTTCCCATACAATATAATGGTGAAAAACACTCATGTGTTTTAAGGCAAGCCTTATATTTCTTTGATTCTGAAACAAGGGCTGAAAAGAATTATTCCTCCTGTTCAGAAATGTATCTGTGCATATTCAGTGTTCATGTTACAAAATAGTTTCCCCTCAATTGCTAGTAATGCCATTCTATGTCACTTCAATGTAATAATTTGTACTTGTATAATCTTACATTTTTGAAACCTCTGTAAAGCACTTGAAGTTCCTTCTTTGTAAAATTGGTTTGTGCCTCAAGTTGTTCCAGTCCTTCTGGCCGATAACATACTGTGGTCATTTCCAATTCATCTTCAATTTTATCTAGAAATGAAAGAAACAGTTTTATTTGAGGCATCAGTCTTTGCATATGAAAATGATGGAAGGAGTTAAATGTGATACTGATTAATCTTGGAAATGTTCATAAATGTAAACAATAAAATATAGCTCCATATCCACCCAGTTCCATTACACATAAAATCAAAAACGAAGAAAGAGAAACCTACCTTAAATCTCTCCTTAGCATTCATTAACATGTTACTGAACTCAGTAGGTAAACACTTTAAAATATTGTTATCCAACAAATTGAAGAAATTTCTGAACACCTTAAAATGCTTCTAATTCAATCAACAGATAATCTCTCCTAAATTTACATACACTGTCTTGAAAATATTCCCCAGCATGTGGTAATATTTTAGAGCAGAGTGTAAATAACGTGAACTAGACATGCTTAAACATAGACAAAAGCTGTGATCCCAAGCACACCTAATGGCAGTACATACCACTGAAACTGATGGACCTTACTTCCAAGTAAGAGGTTTAGGATAAGCCTAGCAACATCTACTGAGCAGGAGTGGGATTTTTTTCTTTTGTTGTATGACAAAAGAATTTGCAGGTGTGGCTTTATTAGATGTCTTGTGATAATTCAAAGTGCAAATAAAGATTTTTTTTAGACAAATGAAGGCAAGGCACAGAAAGGAAGTATTGCAGTGGAAAAGTATACACAGCTCAAAATATATTTTCACCAAAGTGATAGTTACATAAGAACATAGAGAACACTATTGTACCTCAAGGCCTGTTTCGTATAATTCTGAGTGATACATTACTGGGAAGTTCCACAGTTTTTTGTTTTTTTTTTTAATCCATGGGTGAATTGTAAACCTATGATTATGACCTGGGAGTAATTTTTACTGTATTTAGATGTCTTCAATGTTTGTTGATAGTTCTAAATGATGGTTCTGTATGTTGCAACCTCTTTGGCTCAATGATTTGTTGCAAAGTTTCCCAGCTGATGGGAATGAGTTTTTTAGGATGAAGAATGCATGAGGGGTTTTTTGTCTGTTTGTTTGTTTTTGCTTCTTGGTATATACATTCCTTAGATGAAAGGATAACCTTACAGGAGACATGCCGATCAGCAGGGCCAACTCTGCTGTTACATAGAGGCCCCCTGTTCTATCCTCCACCCCATCGATTGCCTCCTGCAGCAGCACCCATCCCACAGAGAGACCCATCCACTTACAGTCCAGGGAACTAGAGTGAGTATAGATGGGCAGGTAACAGTCTGAGCTCATTGAGCTCCTGGTTTAACCCTGAATCTAGTTGAATCCAAATGTTATAGAGTGTTGGAATGAGATCCACATCTGCCACTTGCTACTAGCAAAGAAAGAATGAATGTGGTGAATTCATAGACATTATTGAATAGCATCCAGAATGAATATGATATGGAAAGGGTTGTTGAGGGCTGCCAAGCAGACATTCCAGCAGGGCTTCTTTGTCTTTGACAGCAGCATTCTATCCTTTTTAACAACTCAATATGAAGAATGTGTTCACATGCTACATAAATACATTTCCTGTCATGGAGCTTTCAAAGCTGCAGGCAGGTAGATTAAAATCCCCGGATGACCACTGGGTATCACTGTTGCTGATCATGATCACAAATAGGTATGTGGGATAGATCGGTACAATGGGAGCCTGTAAAGAACTAAGGGGCACACCAGGGATGGGGTGGGGGAATAGTGAGGAATAGATAGCATCTGGAAGATACATTTCCCAAATGTGGATGAAAATTAAGAATTTGGGAGGTTTGAGAAAGAAGCGTAGTGCCAACTGAGTGGTAGCCATTATGCGAGCTATAAACCTATCCATGGGTTGGGGCAGCAGGATGGAGAACTGCAGTAACTGTAATTCCCTTTCCCTATGTGGAGTGGAGGGAACACTGGCCATAATCCTCTTGGCCAATATGTGTCTGTCTGCCCCTGATGACGATAGGGGTGGTACTCCTTCAGTTGTGCATTGCTTTGTACACTCACTTGTACAATGTTGCCATTCAACATAAAGGTCATGAAGCACAATCATCAGCCACTGTATGCACAATGTGTATATAAAGTTCTGCTTCTCCCAAGAGGTACTCCTCCATGGCAAAAGTGTTCATGAGTTTTTGCCTAGTAGTGACAATAGTTGGCTTGAAACATATTTGTTGTTGTGTGCCTTCAAGTCGTTTCCAGTTTATGGCAACTTTAAGATAACTCTATCATGGGGATTTCTTGACAAGATTTTTTTTTGGAGGGGGGGGTCTTTGTCTTCCTCTGAGGCTGAGAGTATGTGATTTGCCCAAGATCCATGGCCAAGCAGGAGTTCGAATCCTGGTCTTTGGAGTCCTCGTCCAATAGACAGCTTACCATGTAAGATAATGCCTCCTCTGCATTCAGGAGATGTTGAGACCCACTCTTAGGAAGGAAATATCCTACAACAATACAATAAACTCAGTGTTCACATATGGCAAAGGATATGGAGGTCAGGAAATGGTAGCTACAGTTGTACTTTGTAGCAAATGCTCCCATTCTTTTGCTTACATATGTAGACTGCTATGTTCTGGATCCTTCAGTTGCTGAAGTAGAATGAATTTTATTTGTATCTGAGTCTCAAGGTGAGTGCTTATTATAAATCTAGGCAGAGATGTGTTAGCAATATGTTCCATTTCCTATATGCATTTTGAAACTAAATTCTGTTATACAAAGTGCTCCTTTCTAATGCACAGTCCCCTTTCTTCAGAGTTTTGTATTATTGAAGTTCCCATGCTCTAAATGTATGTGTAGCATGAATTCAGAGAGTTATACCTCCATGCCACATACCCTAGCATCTGAGTTGTCTCCCTGTGCCAGGTGTATAAGTAGGTAATTGTGCACTGTAAGTCATTGGGTGTTGACTTGAGCATTGATGGTTTGCATTGTGACTTTTGTTGTGGTGATGTAAGTGGTACAGAGATTGATGGAGACCAGCAGGTTTTTCACCATTTTTTGCCATCCCATTGAAGTCAATGAGATGGAAATTTATTGTAAGAGTTCTGCGAAGCTGTGCTGATATGACTGTTGATTGAAGAGGTTTAGAATATGGCATGTGCCTCCCTATTCCATCCACTTTCTAATTCTATCTCATTTCAGCCATTTTGTATATGTCATGGTGGTGTTACAACTAGAATCCTGTTGTCATAGTTGTATTCCAGTGCATCCTCTGGCCTCTCATCCAGTGGATCTTGAGTACAAGATTGTGCCTTTAAATTACAGAGTATAACTCATCACCATTATCTTTGCCATCTTTGTGGATGGATTCTTTAGAACAGCCATGGGTGAGCAAATTGATGTTTCCTCAATTAAGACATTCCTCAGTTGAGATTTTTGTTATGTTATTCATCTTCTGTAGTAGCAGTTGCCTTTTAGCAGGTTACCTCACCATTCACCAGCTACCAAATTTAAATACTTTACCTGTTTTCCAACAGAGCAAGAAGCAAAACTAATCAAACAAAAAGGTCTGATGACTTTCCTCTCCATTTTGATTTCAATAGAATTTTATCTGGACTGCAGTTTTTCAGCACGGAAATATGCTTAGAGTGCTCCAGTCAGTGGATGGCTGCAAACATCAGGCCAGCGTCACCCATGTTAGATTGTATTCTCTGTGTTTCATCGCCAGAGTCAGTTCTGTCTTCTTTAAAGAGATTCCCCATATGATAACAATATTATGAAACAGATTCATTAATATCATAATATTTATGGTTAAGGAATGCCACTGAAGATGACAGCTCTACCTTTTTTCTTTTCTCTTTTTAAAAAGATCATTTCTATCATTTCACATATCAAGAAGAAATCACCCTAGAAATATTGGATTCATCAGATGTTCAAGTGTAACAGGACTGTTTATATCAGATCTCTGAGTTAATGTATACTTCTGGAAATAAGCCCTCCGAAAAGACATTTGTAATTTTTTTCCTTAAAAGGATTTCATATGTTATAATAGGTAATTACTGTCCCTGAGTTCCATGAAATATTGGATGTTGATAAATTGGGAGAGAGGAGACTAATAATTTAAAAACCTTTTATCTAACTAGCAGGAAGCATGGAAAAAAGTATTTTACCTACCTAGGAATCTGAGAAAATAATATGTGGATTGAATTTCACGTGCATTTCACATTTGGTATTTTAAATTGCCAACAGGCAGACATTTGTGGAAGACATGTTCATGCTTGTACATACCTTCCTGATGATCCTATAAAGATCCAGGAAAATACCTACCAAATGGTTAGAACATGTATGGAAATTAAAACTACCTCACACATTGACAATTCAACATTCTGGGTACAAAGGAAAAGCTTTTGGGGTCCTTAAATGCTCCTTAAACCCCCTTGAACATGCTTACCTTGCTCACCACCTTACTTAGCAACTGCATTGGCACCACCTCATTCCCTCCAGCACCCCAGCAAATCAGAGGAATTTTAGCCAGAATGAGGACACAGCAAAGCCATGAGCCAGCTGGACTTGGTTCTAAATGTGTGCTTACCATAAAAGACTGGGCTGTGATATAAGAAAGCTAATTCGGTGTGTGGTCACTCTGAGCAGGCAACCAAGAATGGCTGAAACAGAGTGGGTCACTTTCTTCCCTGTTCTCAGTTGGCACTGCCATAACTTTCTTTCCTGTGTAAACACACACACCCCCCACATACCTTCTTGTTCATGGGCCCCCCTCCACCATCTAGGTGATTCAGTTGCCTCTGGGAACTGGACAAAGTTGGCATGTTGGCTGGTTACAGTGGTACAGAGGTCAAGAGGACATTGAAACTAAAAAAGCCACATCTTTTCCCTATAGTGCTGAGCTGCTATCTGCTATATGCCCTATCTGCTAGCTCAGAACTTATAAAAGCTGTTTTTGGGACTTCATATCCCAGAATCCAGCATGCTGGAAAATTAAGGAATTATAGTCCAAAAAGTAACTTTTCCAATGTCAGTGCTAGCTGGTAGCCTACATCTACATCCAGTCTGGAAATGCTCTTTCTCTACAAGTTGCAGTCATGACAGTGGTGTACAATGATTACTGTGACTCCAGAAATTATATTGTCTAATTAACTGTGCAGCCATAAGCATCAGCTGTGTTTGGTCATTTGTCCATTTTTATAGTATATGTCCACACCTTCTATATATCATCACCTAAATCATCAAAGCTTTTGTCTCTGAATAATTGCACTTGCAGCTTCTATAAGTATGTAGTTCAGACATTTCACAGACTCAAGTATGTCTCATTTAATATTGCCTTGGCTTCTCTCCCAAGACAGTTATTAAACCCTCTAAAGGAAACAAGAAAGGCTTTAATTCATACTAACACAGTGTGCTTTCCTTCCCTTTAATCCTTTTTTCATCCCAATCAATTCTTAATTTATGCTACATCATTTTATCTCATTTCTTCCAACTTTTCCAATTTGTAGTACATTATCTTCTGTACTGTGGGCACCTAGCTTTTTTCTCATTGGAGTAGTACTGGACAATTTATTTTATTTATTTATTTTATTTTATTTTATTTATACCCCGTTCTTCAGCCACAAGGCTATCAGAGCGGCTTACAAATTGTTTTAAGCAACAGCAATTTACACATCTACACTGCATTAAGCGGTTTCCAATGTGTGTTAGCTAACAACTGAAGAGGAGCGGGTTGATTATAAGGGGATTTTATATTTCTTACTAGGTTTTTATCCATCAGATCCCATTATATCTATCTGATGCTGAGCTCTCGGATTGGGGTTTTTTCTTGCATACTGTTTTCCTTGCTTCCTGGAAGATTTCTCAATGAGCTTTTGGGAATTGTGTCTGACATAATATTGAGGTTCTCCAAGCTAATGGTCACAGTGGGCCTTACAAACCATACTGAGCACATTCTTGCTGGTAAACCAGGACTTCTTGATTTTCCCATTGCATTGGGGCATGCATCTTCATTCACTAGATATCATGCTTTCAACTTGGCATTTACTATTGTACTGTACTGGAGAATAAAAACAGTTCATTTATTTTTGACAGACCATTATTTTACGGTGTCTCAGCAGTTTGAAAGTCAAATATAGGTAGAGACCCATTTTGATAGTCATCCTTGGTCCAGGTGGTTTTCAGATTGATTTTATATTTGCTGAAATGCTTTTGTTGAAGTCCAGGCTGATCTCTTGGGGGGAAAAGGTTCATAACTTTGGTGGTTGATGTTCTAGCTCCAAGATAATTTCTCCTATTGACAAGAACGTATGCTTCTCCATGATACATTAGGCAGCTCCAGGGACTGAAGAAGTAAGAATAGCTTAGATTATTGGAACCTTAAGAAAACTCTATTTGAATGTGGGTTAGAATTCATATTAGAAGCTGCTGCATGAGAAATGTAGTGCTGATGCATTCATTTTCACTTCTCCTTCACCAAAGTGTATTAGTATGCTTTCATTTTTGTGAAATCCAGCTGTAATCCTTGGCCCAGAGCAGGCAACCTTGTGATGCTTATGATTAACACTCTATGAACAGAAAGAAGATCAGTATCAATCTGGTTTGGGAGTTAAATGTATCCCAATAAATCCACAGAAAGAAAATACGCAGTGATAGGTATCAAGCATGACACCATTTGCAAGTTTTTAAAAAGCCTTTAAAATGTGTTCAAATATCTTTATTGAACCCTTCCTTTTGCTTGTAAGCAATATTGGCTGGAATCCTATATCAGCTACTTAGTTAAGTATATTTAACTAATTATACTAACCCCAAGTATATTTAATTAAATAACCTCTCCTGGCTGTACCTTCCACCCCAGCAAGCCTGATAGAAATGTCCAATCACCTCCAGAATGGACCTCCTTTTCCCTATGCAGCTGATGCCCAGTAAAGTAGATTGGAGGGGTAGTTATGATTGTGGCAATTGTCAGGCTCATCCATGAAGTCTCCCTATTACTCAGACTTCATGGAGGATCCTGACATGGAGTTGGTAGTGGCTTGGGCCTGTTTCCCCTGTGTGGGCCTCTCAGCTCTTCTCAGTTTTTGGGAATGGGCCAGCCCGCCCTTTTTGGCCTGAGAGCGCTGTTCTCAAAGATAACTCAAGGTCAGCCACCTGGGCTCTGTCTGGGAGCCAGAGCCCTCTCTGCATGCCATTCTCACGCGGTGGGGTTTATCTGGGAATGGGGTTGTGTTGCGTTCAGTCTCGGCTTTGGCCATGTTCATGACATGCATGTCCTTACTGAATAAAGGTTTTCTTATTGAGTAAATGAGAGTGTGTGTGTTCCTGGTACATCACAGCAATAGTGTCAACATTATGACTAGGTAGTGATCATGAATACAAGTTACAGATGAGGTAGGATGAAGTTAGGTCAGAGGTTGGGCTAGGAGAGGTTACTTAAGTATGCTTAGCTAAGTATCTGATACAGGATTCTGGCTCTTGTGGCACATAAATCACTGAGGTCATACACTTCAACAGCATGTGAGCTCTAACAAAACAACAACAACGTGTTTTAAATATAAAATGAAACATCATATTGTTAACATATACATCACAGTTTCATAGTATAACAGCACAATAATTGTGAGCTGTGAATAACAAGCACACATCTCATTGACCTTGAAAATACAGCACATGCTACCTAAGCAGCCCATGGACAATCACCACATTTCACAACTGTATATGTAGGACAGGCAAAACAATTCCAAGAAGCAACTGTAAATCGTTGCTTCAATTTTCTGTCATTGTGCCGACCACAAAGATGACACCTTCCTGTTTTCAGCAGTAGCAACCACTACCAGATCTGTGACTTCCTCTCTTGACATTCCAAATAAACTAGCAAGCTCTTTAGGTTCAATCCAAGTTTTGATTAACCCTAGAAAGAGGCATCTTGGAGGATGTTCGCACCACAGTTGGTTGTTAATCTTCCAGACAAGATAGGCATTAGGTAACATCCACTATATTTGGAAAACCACCACTGGTCTCATTGGAAGCCTATGTGGAGCATACACATACACTAAAGAAAAAGAGGAGGAGGAGGATCATCTCAGGCACAGAGTTCTGGTCTGAGGTTGCTGCATCATTATGCAACAAAGACAGGAGAATCACTATTTTCTTCAGCATGTAACTTATAAGTGCTACATTTTCTTGAAAACTGAATAATAATGCTGTGGACACTGTGAAGAAAACCAGGAGGATTCTGGTTTGTTTGTTTTTTCAGTGTGCCAACCAGACTGAAGTTTTTCTCACCTAATCCACTGGCTGGTGGCACAGTGATGACTGTTATTGTTCAATCAGAAAACTGTAAATGTATTAGTTTCTCAACTAATGTCTGGCCTAGGTTTTGAGGCACTAGTTACACATATGTCTGTGGCCAAACCTCAATAGAAGGTTTTGTAAAGAAATTTTGTGAAGAGAAGAAAGCAGTCGTGTAAATGTTTCTGTCTGAGAGGTGAAATTAAATCTGGCTACCTGTTGAGGTGAGGGTACACGTCCCTTGTTCCAGGTACAGCTGAGATCAACAGTCAAATAAATACATTTTTCTCAAACTGTATCTTTGATGGGGGAGTTTTGTTGGGTTACAAAGTTCTAGCTGAAGACAATGTTTTAAAAATTCAGTTTTTAAAAGGGTTTTGTAAACCTGTAGGTATTGTTGGCTCCAAAATACTATTTATAGTGATTATAAGAAAACTACGGTAAGTAATTTATGTAGTTTCACCAAAATAAACAAAATTTTATGTTTCACTACCATGGGAGAAAACACCTTTATCCAGACAGACTATGATCTAAGAGTCTGTGACTTGATGAGTGAGTAATGCAGAGAGTATTTGAAGGTCATTTTTTAAAATCTTGTACCTTATGTGCATGGTTTTCAGATGTCATTTTGAAAGAGAGAATTGATTCCAAATGCCATAAGAATAAAAATAATGATTTTCACTACATTAGAAGGAAGACTCCTGAAACATCTTCTGCCAATTCACACTTCATCAAGGTTGAGGATTCTTGAGAGTTGTGAAAGACTACCAGAAGAAATTTGTGACTTTCCCCCTCAATGCTGGCTGGCGGTATTTGACTTCAAATGACAAATGGAGGGTTAAACAGCCATTATACTCTACTCATACAATACCTATGTTGATTAAATGCCCATGAAAATTTTATCATCTGTAAACCACTACATAGAGTCTTGCCAATGACCAATTATGCATGAGGGAGAAGAAAATTTGCATTGGACAGAAGCTATTAATATTCTGTTTTAGAAAATAAAAGAATAAGAAGCTTCCTCATACTGGCCATCTCAAAATGAATTCAGCCCAGTACATCAAAGACAGTCAATGGGTCAGTTAACTGAAGCCCAAGTATCAGTTGGTGAACAGAGAGCCACAAGTGCCAGGGTCACCAGATGTAAGGCTTGAGCATAATTAAAAGATTCTCCTATATACATGGTTATGTTAAGGTATATTGCTCTGAGCAAGCATGTAGAAAGCTGTGTTAAATGAGTCACTTGTGCAAAGATATGTGCAAAATTATACAATATCATTTCAGATAATGATGGCTTTTACCAGTACACTAATAACGATAGCTTTGATAGTGCACAGTTTCTTCTTCACTGTGAGCATTATTTGTATACAATTTATTTATTTATTTATTTATTTATTTATTTATTTATTTATACCCCGCTCTTCAGCCACACAGGGTCTCAGAGCGGCTTATAAATTGTTTAGCAACACTTACACATCTACACTGTTTTATAGCACTAGGCACTCTCTAAGCAGTTTACAATGTGTTAGCTAATTGCCCCCACAAGCTGGGTACTCATTTTACTGACCTGTGAAGGCTGAGTCAACCTTGGAGCCCTGCAGGATCAGATTCACAATGTTGTGGCTACAGTACCAGTGTTTAACCACTGCGCCACCAGGGCTCCAACATGGTGAATTATGGTGAATGTTATTTTTCCCTACTTCTTACTTGGTGGACCAAACTCTCCATGTGCCCTTCAGACAACACTGATTTGGATACAGCTTTAGTCATACTAAGAGCAGACCTGCTGAAATCAATTGAGCATGCATAAGAATCTCAATGCATCTGCTCTTAAGTATGACTAAGTCTTAAATGTGACTACATCTGGATCCAACACATATGTTCCACAGAGTTCATTACACTAATTAGAAGCAGTTTCTTTCAAGCCAGTTAAGGGGAATCCTGGTTTGACAAAGTGGATGGAGCATTTAGATTCATTGCTCATCTGTACTACTTATAAGTATTTAAGATCAAATTAGATTTTACAGGTATTACATGATCCTGACTGATTATGGGACTGCTAGATAAATGAATTTTACATTGCCTGTATGATAAACATCTCTTCATGTAAAAGTAATTACATACAAATATTCTTGGAAGGTGCTCCACTAGCTGTAAAATTGCCATGAACTCTAGAGATAGGACAGATTGATCACTAAACAAGAAAGTTTTAATATAATTAGGTGGAATTCATTAGTATTTGTTTCACTTTTAATAGCTACAAGTTAAGAGAAGAAATCTTAGGAAGAATTACTTTCCATTTGTCTGTGCTTAAATTAAAACATTTCTAAAACCATAGAGCCCAAAGCCTCAATCTAACACCAATTATATGAGCAGATAATGGTTTCCATAAAGTTTTCATTACAACCACTCATGCTGCTGTATTTCAGCTTTTTTCTTCAGCAGAATGGCTACAGTAGACCATTAAAAAAAGAAAAAAGAAAATGTCTGCTAAACCACAGCACACTATGTGTATTCTAGCATACTGTGCTGATCTGCGCCCTTGCTTGTGGTATCACAAAAATGTCCTCACTGTTGGATCATGGTCCCACCTAGGTTTTTCTCCAAAGTAGTGGAGGTATCTTTTATATTTCTAATCGACTGCAGACATAGAAATGGCTCCTGTCCTGACTCACTGTAGCTGTAGGCTGATTCACATTAACTTTTCCCTGTGTAGTCATGTACCTGCAATTCATATCAGCACACATGAACTAGCAGTGTCTCCAAACATAATAACCTCAACTAGATCCTTTGACCTGGACTGTAACATTAAAATTTGAATACAAAGCAAACACATCCTCTTTGCATGTGAACTCCTTTTGACTGTCATATACAGTCACAATTGGTACACTTGAGAAATAAAGTCACATCTTGAAAGATGTATATTGCTCACTTTATATGGAATGTTATTTCACAGTTACCTCTTTTATATTCTGATCATTAATGATGTGCTCAGTAATCCCAGGAACTGTTAATAAGCTTTAACAATGGGATAGAGAAAGATTGTGGGAGCGTGGATTTATCTTCAGTTGGTTTCTGACAATTTTGGAACAATTTACCATATGTTGAATTACACAGATTTGTTCATGGAAGATAACACATCAAAATGTCCACTCTGTTTTGAGAAATGGACATGGTACATTTCGAGAGGACAGTAAATTACAGCTTCAAAGTCTTGGCCTACTTTTTGAGGTTTAAGTAAAACCATGGAGTGTGTAAATTTATATTAACCATTTATATCATTGTTAGAATAAGAAGGGGGAAAACTTTTGAAAATTAGTCAAATTGATTTAAATTTTACCTCTCTGAGACAGGTAATACCACCGGGCGAATTCTAGGAAAAAGTAAGAGAACAATTTAACAAAAAAGACTATAGACACTTTTATTATTTTTTTTCCTTTCAATGTAAAACTGGATGGGATCTATACTAAATATGAAGGGGGCCCTATTTTCTATATGATATGTTAGTTTCTTGTTCACTGGATGTGACATTTTGCATTACATGGCCCTGCTGGCTTTCCCAGATGGTGATATCAAATGTAAAGCCTCCCTCTCCCTGGTATGAAACAATATGACAATGGATGACAAAACATAACAATAAGACAGCATGTTACCAGTCATGCAACCATGCAATTGGCAGGAAAGTTTCACAAGGTGAGGACAGGCAATAACAGTTCTAGAAATTATGATCATAAGGATCTTTCAAAGACACAGGATATTTGTCATGCAGTTTTAAATGTCTTTCCAGGAAACTAGAACAGTTCCCTTCTCAAACAACAGGGAGATTGAAGTCTCCTGTTTCCTGCTGAAGGAACAATGAATGATTTCTGCAAGGAAATAACCTTAGGTAGATTTTGGTTTCCCTAACCAAAGTCATCATAATTATTACATTTTATAGCTATAACAGAATGCAGTTCACACATTCCTGGGGAGAAACAGAATGATTAATAATTAAGAGGAGGAAGAATAGAAAGTTGTTTTTATTGGACTTAATCCACACCACCATCCTGTAAGTGTCAGTTGAAAGACCTGTAAATTAGATTGTAGTTAGTCACCGCTAAAATGAAAAG
Source organism: Gambelia wislizenii (assembly GCA_030847615.1). Classification (NCBI taxonomy): domain Eukaryota; kingdom Metazoa; phylum Chordata; class Lepidosauria; order Squamata; family Crotaphytidae; genus Gambelia; species Gambelia wislizenii. Next base: position 166,269,772 of record JAUMIR010000002.1, read on the forward strand.
TAGTATTTGTTAGCATATTTCAGTAAATGAATAGCCAAATCTTTCTCAACTTTGCAACGGAGGTACAGAGGTCTGATTCTATAGACCACCACTCTACTGTTTTGCTTCTTTCCCCTTGAATGCATGGGACATTTAAAATATGAAGTTCCTTCTCAAATGCTAGTCATCCCATTCACTCACTCAGACCATAACAATTATTTTCCAGTTCTCTGAAAGCCACAGAAAAGGTCTCACATGCTAATATACATCGTTTGTCTAACCGCAACTTGTGTCTTGTAATTTACAGCCACCCTGAAATTGGACAAAAATTCTATTAACGTTCTCAGTAGGGGCATCATCTATTTAATGAACCACAAAGAACAAATGCTGCCTTGGCTATGAGGAAAGTTCAGGCATGGCTAAAGGGTAAATGCTCATCTTACCCCTGCTTTTCATGTTCTTCTCAAGAACTTTAATTGGCCACTTTGTATGATACAAGTAACGACAGTTTGCCAATACACATAAATGTATTGTGAGCGTGAGTTCCACAAAGTCCACAGAATGCTTTTGTCAGATATTATGGAAACTTACCTTTGTTTCAGTCATTTTACAGGTTTGCTAGCTCTGTCTGAACAAAATTTATTAGAAGTCAAGTGTAGTATCTCCTGTTAAAGTCACACTTGCATCCTGGGAATTATTGTAGCAACAACATGTAAGTAGTAACAAAACTGGTTGAAGTCACTGAGGCAACTGTTACCACTTAATACACACTGTAGGAATAAAATCCAGAGTATGCACAAATACTAAGACAGTGATTGAGATTTGCTTAGAGTTGGTGGCCAGGACATAATTTCATCTGGGTCTGCTTAGCTTGTTACCCTAGGTTATTACTTTTCATGGGTACCATGTTACACATTTTACTTTCTTGAGCTCTTATGATTACCCTTCTAAAGCCTTTTCCATACTGCAGGCAATTCCAGCATGATAAATAAGCTTTACCGTCACATGCATCTTCTATTACAGGAGGAAGGCTGTTAAGGATATCTAGATATGGTTGGTCTTTCTTGCATATAGAATGTTTTGCTAAGGCCACAATCTTCTGTAGACTGAGCTGTGCCCCATCACAGTAGGTGTAGAAAAGGATTAATTAAATCAAAGCCCAGCATGTTTTGTAAAATAAGCTCTTCTTCAACAGGTAGTAAACACTCCTAAGTGAAATATGTGTAAAAATGTTTGTACATGTATGATCATTAAGAAATGGATTATATAATTTAAAAAACCAAAAACCAGATATCTGCTAGTACAATTGTGTGGTGATGCCAGTATCTCTGTTTGGCCCTGTTCTGGTTCATATTAAAGAAGTGATTGTAAGGAGAAACTGACTTACTTGACTGATCTCATTTTCCTGCCTAAAAAAAATAATGCAGATACTTGCTACAGTAGGATTTAACTTTTAGGAAGCATTCTTTAAAGTTTTAGGGATGTTGATACAAATCATATTATTACATTGTCCTGCCTATATCAACAGAAATGGCATGTGGGGAAGTGGAAAGACCTATTTTTCATGTAATTCACAGTGAGAGGGAGGGAGGGAGGGAGGGAATAAACGAGACAAGTGTAACCATTTTCATACTGTATCTTGTTTCTAATACTTTTTGATAAACTGATAAATACTATTGTGCTCTACTGTAATAAGGTTACATATACTACTTCCTGACCCCCTGTGGATAATACACAGTATAGATGGCATTCTATCTATCTGTAGTGTTTTTGTTTTGCTTTCATAGCTCTTACATTATAAGGATGAAGACAAACATGACATTCTTCCTTCTACAGTAAACATAAGACATAAGCCCTGATATTTGAAAGCTTGGGATACAAAATCAATGCAAAACATTTGGATGCTGTCAATCAAGGAAAAAGCTGGCTAGGGGCATAAATAAAATAAATGTAACAAATAAAGTCTCCAAGGGGGAAATAGAGAAATCTTATTACAGTAGTATCAGTTTATACTGAAATAGATTTGTGGCTATTATAAACTCCTTAACAGAACTCTACTTCCCTCATCTCATTTCTGCACCAATACCAAGGAAACTTTTTCTCACTCCCTGCAGGACTGAAATGTTCAGGAATGGTTTTGAAAAAGAAACCACAATGAGAATCTGACTTGACTGGGTGCAATTGCTTTCATTTTTTCCCCTTTAGTCTCAGATAATTCATGAGAAGATGCACTATCCATCTGTACGTCTCAGGTAATTTCCCTGCAATCTCCCAGTAAGGACCAATATTTAGAGATTATTTTGAATTAGGGCAGCTTGCTGCAATGAAAGTATTGGGATCTGCTAAGGAATCCCAGCTGGAAGATAGAAACCTGACTGTTGTTGTATTGACTTCTGGATTAGATTACGTATTATACAGAAACTGCCTTAGACCAAGCCAGATCACTGGTCCATCTAGCCCAGTATTCTCAACATTCACTGGCAGCAATGGCTCTCTGGGGTTTCAGGCAGGTTTCTTTCCTAGCCTTACCTAGGGATCTCTGATATCCCCTCGCGAACTCCCATTCAAGTACTAGCCAAGCTTGAACTTGCTTAGCTTCCAAAATCATGCCTAGTTGGTGTGTTCAGCATGGTATGGTGGGTACGTATTTTAAATGGTGGCTTTGGACTATAAAACTGCTAGTAGTATGAATCCCATGGGGCAGCATGTTGTAGTGGTTTGATTACTGGTCTCTGGGAGAGCAGGGTTCAAATCCCTACTCAGCAATGGAAACCCACTGGGCAATCTTGAGCAAGGCATATATTTCAAACATATGGATATCAGTACTGACCAAACTATTGCTGTTTTTGAAGAAAGAAAATTTGAAGGGAGGCTCTGTCCTGAAATCGCTGCATTACAGTCTGTCAAGAAGTTAATTTCGATTTGAATTGACATAATGATTTCCTGACCCACTAAATATTGATTATTAGCAACTAAAGGCTAATTACAGTTGCTGTGAATGGTCACATTGTTTATCTTAAACTCTGCCACATGCTGTTTTCCCCCCCTTCTCATTACCATTGCTGACATATTTTTACCTCTGTTCCCGTATGTATATGTACCCTCTACCAAATGGAAATAACATCCATCTGATGAAATGGATGCTGGCCCATAAAGGTTTGTACAATGATAAATCAGAAGCCCAGATGACTAAACCAAGACTGTCATACTTTGGCCACATCATGAGAAGGCATGACTCATTAGAAAAGGCAATACCACTAGGAAAGGTGGAGGGTAGTAGAAAGAGGGGAAGGCCACACACTAGATGGATAAACTCAATCAAGGAGGCCATGGCCCTGAGCCTGCAGGACCTGAGCAGGACGGTTGAGGAAAGGGGTCTTGGAGGGTCACCATGAGTCATTTATGGGGTCACCATGAGTCAAAGTCAACTCAAGGGCAGTTAACAACAAAAGGTACCAAAAGCCTCTAGGTTAGTTCTTGCTGCTATAGACTGCTATGTTACTTAACTTGAAATTGGGAGCATGATAATGATTCAGTTCATTGTAATATGGTTTGCACTGGAGCACTCCCAGTTTATCACTATCTGGAAACATGCTCATTTTATACCAGCTGTTTTATACTAGGTCTTGCTATGGATAGACACATTCAAGGAAACCATAGCCCTGAGTTTACAAAACCTTAGCAGGGATATTAATAACAGGGTGTATTGGAAGTCCTTCATTCATAGGGTCTCCATAAGTTGGAGCTGATTTGATGGCAATTAAGAACAATAAAACTTGCTGTTGTGGTTGTTGTGACAAATTCCCTAATGATTTTTTCACTGACCATCAGCTGTGGTCAGTTGCCATTTCCTCAAAATAAACAGCACTGTTCTATTACTCTCTCAGCAAAGCATCCTTGTAGCCTTTCCAATATTACACACCTCTTACATTAGTAATGTGCAGCGTTCAAGTACTTGGAGTAGCTTTGAAGTTGCAGTATTGTGCCAGCATAAAGTATTTAAAAATTCAGGATAGATCACTTAAATTTCTCTGCTAACACACACATCCCTTGCCAAAGAAAAACAGGAATCTTTGGGGGGGGGGGAAATAAAAAGGTAAATAGATGGTAGCTTTCTACATTTCTGCTTGGCATAGCATGCAGTGTAATCTGACCTTGTAGCATTTGGACCAAACTAGACATGAGACCAAGGGCTTGTCTACATGAAGGAAAAACAGACTGCTCCACAGTAATAGCAAGTCCCAGCAACTGTGACCTGTCTTAATGTTTTAGAGCCCCCATAAACTTTGCATGCCTGTAGCTGAGATGGCGGCTGCAAGAGGATTACTCATGTTTTTAAATCTGCCATCACCAAACTTTTTTTTTTTAAAAACCCTATTTTTATGGTATGCACAAGCGACATTCCACCTTTCACAAAGAGAAAGAGAGAAAAAAAGATAGCACAAACCTTTGTTTTATCACCTTAGCGATCACTCTCTAAAGTGAAAAATCCAACATGGAGGTAGCGGGCACTTACCTGTAACCCAGCCCTGACCCCTGTGCTCATCCAGCCAATCAGGTTTGCACTGTGTCCTGCATGGGGAAGTGATTCATGTCGAATCGCTTGTCCTAACAAGTGAAAATGCCCATATCACTGGAGCTCTTTTTAAAAAGTCGGGAAAAGCCATGGATGCTTTTCTTGTGTACTTTCCCTCTTTTTGGACCCCCTCCTTCACAATACGATGAGACAATGTGGGATCCCATTAAGACAGCTCATTTTCTGAGCTAATTCTGTGAGGAGTATTTTCACTGTGTGGACAACCCCAGATCTCTTTGTGTGTTTGAACAGTTGTTTATACTTCACTTGCATAACTTTACATGTATGTTTGTGTGTGTGTGTGTGTGTGTGTGTGTAGGAGAGCAAGAGGTGTGGGAGGAAGGGAGAACTTTGGATATGAACATTTCCTCAGTCTGAATTACCTCCATGTTTTTATTCAGCTGACCACACATTATAAGTAAGTTTTTCCTTGTAGGTCAAATAGCTGCTTTGGGTAGATTGAGCTAAACAAGGGGAATTGCACAATAAAACAGGTCAAAGCATCCTTCCTCAGCAGTGCAGTTCTATCTATGAGGTTGATTACATGGCAAAAATAACCCATGAAGAAATTGGGATGAACCTTATTGGTCCTCACACTCAAAGTATGGGATTTTCCATCCCGCTATTTGTCATGGGTTTTTAAAGAAAGTGCAGGAAAACTGTACTATTGGTTGTCTGATCAATCAGCAACCATCTCAGATAAAGGGCACACATTGGATTGTGATTGGCCGGGCCTTCGAGGGGGCGGGTTTGCAAGGGATGGCTTGCAATTGAGGATCCATCATTGTTGAACGGCTGTGGCGGCTTCTATGAATGAGTGCCCGTACCTTGGGCCTCCCCGCCTCCAGCCTCTGCTTCCCTCCCAGCCTCCATGCCTTCCCAGCCTCTGCTTCTGTCCCAGCCCCTGCATAACAAGCCTGACAGCTATGGGTCCTTGGTTACAGAAGCTGGCTGTCAGTCATGAAGGAGGAATGCAGATGCTCCCCGTACCCCATGCCTCCCCACCAGCTGTCAGTCACGGAGGAGGAACACTGGTCCTCTCCTTTCGTTGGCGCAATTGACTTGTCCTTCCTCCATGGCTTTGCAGCCAGTTTGTGCTCCCTTCTCAGCCGTTTGGAGGCCTTGCTGGAGCTGCCAGGCCACTTCTTGATCTTGCTTGGCTTTGGCTTAGGGGAGGGGGGCTCACTACACGGCGGCTGGGACAGAAGCAGAGGCTGGGAAGGCTCTTGCGTGGAGGCTGGGAAAGGAACAGAGGCTGGGATGAAAGGAGAGGCACGAGGTATGGACGTGTAAACAACAAATCTGACACTTTACTACCTGCAACAAATCGTGGGTACAGTGGGTGACAGAATTGAGTTCTCTATTTCTCACATCTTCTCGGAGTAAAAGATGTGTGTAACTGAGCCCTGTCTATCTATGACATTATTTGCCTCTTTAGAAACCCACAAAGAAATCTTATTATAATATTCCAGTGGCAGCCAAGGTATACTTTGACATCTATCAAGCATCTACTATGCTAAGAACCAAAAGGCATACATGGTTGTATCACAATGATGCAGTCAGAGCCTGGGAAGTTACTTCTTAAAGGGAATTGCTACTGTTATTTGTTAACATTTTTTAAAAAATCCTTAAGTTACCCATTACATTGCAGAGCTTCCTATTTTTGGTTACCTTTTAGTCTTTTTTAAAATGAAAAAAGCAGTTTCAAACAGTTAGAAAATGACCTCAAAACTGCCTCAAAGTCCCCTCCAAAGCATTTTGCCTCCCCAAATAACATTACTAACCATTACATTGACTTCAAAAGGAATGTGATTATCTCCTTATTATCCACATGTTGCCTCAAAAAAAGTGTTATGGGTTAATGTTGCAACTTGCAAATTATTGCAAAATGTGTATTTTAAAAAATATTTTCTTCCAAAATGCACATCTCTAAATACGTTTTCTCTCACAATATGCATTTTCAAATATATTTTAATGTGTGTTCTTCAAATGATTTATTGCATTGGCATATCTGGGAAGCATGAAAAACAGTAGATGACCATGTTCTGGCCTGCACATTAGTCTGGGAGGTCTTGATCAGATCACTTGCTATTAGAATTTACAACAGTTCCTAGTCAAGCTATCTAAGCAATAGAATAGGAAGCTGTCCAGCTTCAGTGTTTACCAGCAATAAAACTACTCCTACAATGCTAATGCAATCATCACACCATGTTAATTCCCTGAGGAGCAACAGTGGGACTCAGTAGCTCAGCAGCAGTTGGTGCTGATAAGAAATGACAGGTTCTCAGGTGACTATCCTGGGGAAGAGGAATGTAAATGACTCTCCTTGTTGTGTCAGGACAAGGAAATTGCACCCCATGGGAACTTTTTTTGCTTAGCTGCTCTTCATAAGGCATCTGCCGTTTGCCAATATTTGCAATAGGAATACATGTACAATGGGGGGGAAAGGTGACTTAGCACTTCATGGGTGACCTATGCATTACAAGCCACAGTGTGGTCACAGGGTTAAAATAGTGGCACACAAGCAGAAATCCAGTCCAATGCTTATCTTGCAGCAGGGGTCTTATTATCCTGGATTGGTCCCACATTAATGATCTCATTGTTCAGCTAGAACATAGTAGCAGAAACATGTGAGTAAGGTACAGAAGTTGTGAATGCAGGCCTGGGCTTTGATGTGCCAGTCCTCACTGGCTGAACCAATCACTTATATACCAGGGCTCACCAGATAAAAGCAGAGTCCAATCTGGGGTGGGGGTGAGACTGTTGCACACTGGGATATAGCAAGATATATCTTATGATATGATCCTACTTAGCTACTACATACAGGTTCAGTGCCGGAAGAAAGCTTCAGTGGGCCTAAATGAGAACTATATGAGAGACTTTTTGGAATATTCATTTGTTAGTTGAAAACAAAACCAAAAAGGAAGCCTTTGATCAAAACTGGAAATGAAATAATATCACTGTTAATGTTGTTATATATCATGGATAACAAAAAAAAAAAAAATTGAGGGAGGGGTAATTTGGGGACATTTTTTCAGGACAGAATAGGGAGAAATGGAATGGTTTCCAGTTGGAAAAAGGGTCAGGAAAGCCTGCATTTTATCACCCTAACTGTTTAACTTGTATGCTGAGCATATGATATATTAAGCAGGATTAGACTCAGAGGAAAGAGGCATGAAAATTGGAGAAAGGAACATCAACAGTTTAAGATATGCAGATGACACCCTACTACTAGTAGAAAATTGTAAAGACTTGGAATGATGACTGAAGAAAGTCAAGGAAGAAAGTGCAAAGGCAGAAAAACACAAATAACTTTAAAGCAGACAATGAAGAAAATGAAATAGTTCAAGATTCTCCATACCTTGGCACAGTTATTAATCAGAATGGAAACTACAGTCAAGAAATCAGAAGAAGACTAGGACTTGGAAGGACAGCAATGAAGAAACTAGTCAAGATCCTGAGGTGTCAAGATATACCAATGAATACTAAAGTTAGGGTGGTCCATGCCATCATATTTCCCATTTCTATGTATGACTGTGAAAGCTGGACACTGAAGAAATGTTACAGAAAGGCAAGCAACTCATTTGAAATGTGGTGCTGGAGTGGTTCATGTGGTTCAATAGATATTGTGGACTGCTAAAAAGACAAATAAATGGGTCCTAGAGCAAATCAAGCATGAATTCTCCTTAGAAGCCAAGATGACTGAGACTGTTGTACTTTGGCCATATCATGAGAAAACATAACTCACTAAAAAAAAGACAACAATGCTTGGTAATGTATTAGACAGCAGGAAAAGAGGAAGACCACATTCCAGGTGGATAGACTCAATCAAGGAAGCCATGGCCCGGAGTATGCAAGGACTGAGCAGGGCTACTGATGATAGGGTAATCTGGAACTTTCTTATTCATAGGATCACTATAAGTTGAAGTCAACTTGCCAGAAGTTAACAACAACAATCCCAGCTTTTGTGAAAGAAGGAACTTCACGGGAAAATGGAGAGTTTTGTGCATAGGTCTAACTTCTCCCACCCTTTGTGTAGTGGACTGGAAGGGGTTGCCTAGATGGTGAAAATAATTCTAATAGAATTAGCAAGAAATTCCTTTTGTCCCAATGAGATCCTGCAGCAATTCGCCTTATTCAAAAGGTGGGGAGAATCAAAAACTTTGTAGCTTTTCCCTAAGTTTTTAAAATAATGCATTGAAATGTGCATTACCACTGGTCTGGACAACTGATTCACATTGCAGCACATTCTCAGCAGGGTGGAAGTGAAAAGCGGATTGGGCAGACATGTGCGGGGAGTGGGCTTGCCGGCAACGAAGTGGATGGAAATGCCATTTTGAAGTTTTGCATTGCCAATTGTGCACTTTTTTTTGCTGCACTGAGGCAACCAAATAACTTTTAAAAGCATAAGGTTGCACCTGTGCACCTTTGATTTGCAGTTAAAAAAAATACTGTGCAGCAGCAACAACTAGTTGAGAATAATATGAGTAATTCACTCTTGGCCTCCATGTTGATTCGCAGGCATGGCTGCGTGTGAACTCCAAACATGGACAGCTTCGCATACCAGCAATTTTGCTAATGGACCATGGAGAAAAATGAACACTGCAGAGATTTTGCATTAATGAGCAGCAATCAGCATTATATCTTCTTGTCTAGACAACCCTAAAGTAAAGTTGAAGGCATCCATAGATTTTCCTTGGGTTTTTTTCTGGGCTGTGAAGCCGTGTTCTGGAATAGTTTCTTTCTGACATTTTGCCACAGATGCAGGTAAAACGTCAGAAAGAAATTATTCCAGAACACGGCCTCACAGCCCAGAAAAAACATGCAAGGAAAACCTAGGGGCCGTTTACACGATGAAAATGTCCTGGGTAGAATTCGTGTCGATCCCTGGCAGTTTACACGTACATCGGGTCGGGTACATGATTTTCGGAAGTGGGGCCACCTTTTATCCCTCAACCTGCGGGACTTCCAGTCCCGCAGGTTGTGCCGGTTTTTTAAAAAAGTCACTGGAGGATTCAGAAAATCGGAAATGTAAACAGCGTGGGACAAAAAGTCTCGGTACTGGGATGACCGGAAATGGTGACTGGGGGCGGGCTTAGAGCTCAGAGACCAGAAAAGGAGGGGCCAGTCACCCGTTCAACAGATCCAGCCTCACCAGCCGAAAACAAAGGCATCCCTTCCAGCTGCATGAAGGTTGATGTGTGTGTGTGTGCGCCCGCGAATGTACTCAATCACCTTTTTAAATGGATTTCTACACTGCATGCTACAGAGAGATCGTGGTGGGCAGATCCTCCCTGGTTCTGAACAGAGAGATCGTGGTGGACGGGCACAGTAAAATATTCCAGCCTCTGAGCGAATGAACATCTCTTAACTTCCCCCTCTCTGTGTCTGTGTGTTTCAAAACAGCCTGTTTGTAGCTGGTTTGAAGCATGAACTCTGCAGCTAATCTGTGTTGTAAGGGTTAACATTTTACAGAGGCAAGGGGAATACGATGCCTCCCCTCCCCTCCCCTCCCCCTCACTCGGCTTGATTTCAAATGGAAAGCATTCTTTCGTTCCTGCGTCTGAGCGAAAGATCTCAGTCTGGATCTTTAAAAATGCTTTCTGCCTCTTCTGAAGGGGTTAAAATGTTCAAGAAGCAAAGGGGGAATAACAAACCTCTGCCCCCCCCTCTCTCCCCCCCCAGCCAGCCAATAGCATCGCTCATGGCACAGAACTCTAAAGGAAGTGCGTCACCGAGGTTGTGAAAACACGAGTAATCGCATCTTTGATTGACAGCCAAAAAAAAAAAAATTAAAACCTAAACAAAACCGGAACTATGGACGTGTAAATATCAGTCACGGGACCACACGGGATATCCATATCAGAGACATAAATCGTATAAACAGCGAGGGGCGGATTCGTGATCACTTTGTCCCGGTAGGCAACGCGACAATTTCTGTCATGTGACTGGCACCCTAATGTAAAGTTTTGTCAAGTCTTATTCTGTAACAATTGCCAAGATGAAATCTACAGTTATTCTTTACAACACTTGTGCTGTTATGTGTCACTTTCTTTGCAGGATGAAAATAGAGTGATTGCTTGTTTTTATTACAGTTCAGTGGAAGCTGACCATAGACTCATGCTGGAGGACCTACAAATGCCTAGAGAGAATATATTTTTGGTTGCATGTAGGTCAGCCACAGAAAATACAGGAATGAATAATGAAATCCATGAACACTTAACCTGCAAATGTGGAAGGATGACTGTACAGTTGGCCCTCTGTATCCATGGATTCTGTATCCATGGATTCAACCATCCACGGCTTGAAAATATTCCAAAAAATATTCCAAAAAATATAAAATTCCAAAAAGCAAACCTTGATTTTGCCATTTTATATAAAGAACACCATTTTACTATGCTATTGTATATAATGGGAATTGACTATCTATGGATTTTGGTATCCACGGGAGGTCCTGGAACCAAGCCCCAGTGGATAACAAGGGCCCACTGTACTTTGATTTCATTGCTTGTTTGTTGTACATTAGTACACATTTCATTCTATGTGTTGGGCTATCCACTCAAGTCCTTCTACCAGAATGTAATAGATTATGGCGGTGGAATAAGTAGAGTATTACAGCTTGCTATATAATGAAAGATGGATGTATAGGTTGTATACTTTAGCATGCATAAAAGAGAACTCTCTATCATCCAGTGCTGCACAATGAAAACTAGTTTTTCTGTTTTCTGTTTTCTCACACAAGGTGGCTCTCCATCCCTCACCACTTAATTTAAATAAAGGTAAATAAATGTCCATTTGGTAATTTCAGGTCCTTCTGCTCTAGCTAAGTTTTACTCTGTACTGGATGAATGAAAAAGCTGCCAATCCTCTGTGTTTCTGATCTGTATATGGTTAAATTATCCTCATAGAGTCACAACAATGTAATGTGTGCCACCAATAAATCCTCATTTTTTCACTGCCAAGGATAATACGAACAATATGTTCATTTGGCTATGCCTCTGCATCTAAACGAGCAGCTCTTTATAGTTTGCATACTGAAAGAAGATGAAGTGGCAAGTTCTTGATGCAACAGTCACCAAAGTCTACCCCTTCCCCCCAAAAAGCAGTTAGGTAAAAATGTATTTGATATTGATTTTTTTTTCTTTTTGCATGCAATGCTGATTATGTATCAGAAACTTCACACTTCATGTGCTCCAAAAAAGCGATACAAGGACTCTCTGAAACAACATCTCAGGCTCGGCCAAATTGATCACCAACAATGGTCCGCCCTGGCCTCACATCAGGAGGCATGGAGACGCACGATCCACAATGCTGCAGCCTTATTTGAGAACTCACGCCGAACAAGTCTTGAAGAGAAACGACAACGCAGAAAGAATCACAACCCAGAAACATCACTCAAGGAGACCTTCTTTCTGCAACCGGACCTGTTTATCTCGGATTGGCCTTTTCAGTTATCAGCGCACTTGCAGAAAGCGCGGGATGAGTCCTACCTGAATCTTCGTTTGCGAAGAAAAGCCAGAGAGAGAGAGATTACCTTTTGTTAAAGGGAAATGCTAATGACATTCCATTTCTCTTATCATTCAAATAAAGTTGTATACCAATCTGAATTTGAAAACTAAGAATAATTTTTAATTTTTAATTAATTTAATTAGGTATTTATACCCCATTCTTCAGCCACAAAGGTTATCAGGGAAGCTTCCAATTTGTTTTAAGCAATAGCAATTTACACATCTACACTGCATTAAGCAATTTCCAATATGTGTTAGCTAATTGCCCCCACAAGCCTGGTACCGACCTACGAAAGGATGGAAGGCTGAGTGAACCTTTGGAGCCCTCTGGAATCAAACTTACAACATGGTGACTTGCAGTACTAGCATTTAACCACTGTGCCACCAGGGCTCCCTGGTAGAATAGTAACAGTAACAATGACTATCAACTGAGTTGATTCACCAACTTAATTTAAATAAAGTTAAATAAAAGTGCATTTTTATTATAAATACATTTTTTTCAGATAACGAAAGAAAGATATGTGTAATTAACTAACAAAAAGCTACTATCCCATGCCAGGTGGTGGAATCCTTGGCATGATTACTTATAAACCAGCCCCTCTATGTTCACTGGGTTTTATTCCTTTGCTACCGGGTTTAGCAAAGCAGCCAAAATGTTCTTTAGTAACTTTCCATTTGAAGGAACTATTCATCTTGTAATATTTTCCTTTTCATTTCCTTTAAGAGTGAAACAATGAAGATGAAGAATTAAAATAATCTCAAAAAAAAGTGTGCCAATAACTTTTAGCTTCACCATTAAAACTGAACTTTGCTGACTGTCAGAGCTTGGAACAGTTACTTTTTGGACTAAAACTCTCAGAATACTCCAGTCAGCATAGTAAATGGCTATACCCTCAAAAAAATAAGGCAACATTTTTAAATTTTAAGTTTGATGCAGTATCATATAATATATAGTGCCAACTGGCTGTATTAGAATTAAAAGCAAAGATTTAAAAGAGGCAGCATAAATTAAAATATCATGAGATTCAGTTTAAAGTTCATTTCAGCTGAGAGGAATCAGAGCTGTAATGTAGCAGAACTGTAAGAAATCTACCATGTGCTTATCAATCTATTCACCCATTCATACATCTATCTGGATGGTAAGACCATCCTATGTCTGATAACTAACACCAACACTTTAAAAGGAGGAAGGGGAGGGGAGGGGGAAAAAAGGAATATGGCAGCATCTTTAAGACTAACTGGTTTTTTATTTTAACCTGAGCTTTCATGAGTATAAACCTACTTCTTCAGATGCAGTACTGGCTGCTATTAAGGCCTCAGGTATAAAGCATATTTATACAGTTATGAGATTGGGACAGAATGTAATAGGATCCAGAAAGATGCAAATCACATCCCTTGCCCTACATTTTCAATGAGCTAGGTGGGGCATACAGGTCTTTCAGAGCTTTACAGGGGTCAGTCAGTGTTGATGTGTGAAAGCAATAAATCTGCTTACCAAAAGTCAGTTTCCCTGGGTTCAAAACTCTCTCTGAGAAGATTTCTTTTGTTGGAATCAACACTTAAGGGCTTTATCAGATGTGGCAAATATGGTGTCATAAGAATACCTAATGATCATGAAAGGACGTGCATACCAGATGACGTTGCCCTTTCACAATCATGTATTGTTAAAAAGTTGTCCTATTTCATTGATAGGTCAAGCCGTCAATAGATCTCCCATAGTGATTTGTTGCCGGCACTGCCAGTGTTCGAATCCTCGTGCCATTGTCCTCATGTGAATACAGCGTCAATGGGCAAACACTTCTGGGTGAGATCACAACAGCCAGGTAGGGGACGCTCATTTTATGACACCCCCTGTGTACTTGGGACTTTTAAAGTGTGGCTTTGTGCTTTGCTGTACTTTTTGTGTCTTCTTTTGCTTTTATTTTTAAATTTCCCATACTAGCATCTTCTTGTGAGAATAGCCAAGATCAGGTACATGGAAGTAAACAGAGCTCCATTTATGCGCCACTACTGCCCGGGAAGCCTCTTCAATGCCAGTAAGATAAAGTCTTGTAGTGGGGGTTCTTTGCCAGCATAAAAACAATTTATGAGAGCAAAAGGACATTAAAGTGGGGTGGTCTGATAAAGTCCTAAGTGTTGATTTACGTGTTTCTTTACTAATCCCTTGAATTTAGTGTCAGAAGACTTTTATGTTCTGAGAAATGACCTTCTCTCCTCTGGATGCTCACAAAGCTGGGCCAATCTAGAAAATAGTTAGTAGTTGTACAAACAGTATCCTAGTTTGTTGCTGTTGTTTACTGAGAAACTGCATCAGGAGTGGAAGAGCAGCAAGGGGAAAAAGTTGTCTTGTCTTGTCTTTTACCCTCCTGCAATTTTTACACTCAAAAATAATCTCACCACTGCTGCTGATTTCCAATGGCAAACAAATGGGAGTGGGATCAGGAGTTAACCAACCCTTTCCAGTACCATCTCTTCATTGAAACTTGTGGTGAATGTTAAACATTAAAGTATTAGGAATTCATGAATCTCCTCTGATCATCTAGTTTAGCCCACAGATTGCAAAATGAAACTTAGAAAACTAAGAAGGAACCAGCTTACACATTCTGTACCTTTTTCTTTTTAAATTTTGAAGCATATACATTCCATTCATGTCACAATAAATGAGATCAGAAGTAGTCTGTTGGCTCTTTTGAGTGTATAAGCTATGCTCTGAAAAGTTAACAAAGCTGTTCCATTGTCTGGTGTGTGTTTTTAACTGAGACAGCCCAACAAAGAAATGGTATAAATCCAGTAATTCAAAGTCCATGCCAGCTAATACATTTCTATTATAAACGATTTGGGTGATAAGATCTATTTCAAAGGATAGGGTTGCAATCTGCCACACAATGACTAAAACAAATACAGACAAACAGGTGTAAATTGAACAGGTATAAATCGAGCACAGGGCTGAAAGTGCTTCACCCACTTAACCTGTGAAGTATCAGTCTAAATCAACAAAAGCAAGGGATTATCATATTCAGTGCCTGCCTCTCCAACTTAATACAACTTCCCTTTCTTGTACTGCCCATAGATTTGCCTTTCCCTTTGATTAGTTTGATAATACAGAATGGTTTGTTTGCATAATATATTGCATAAACTCCTGAGCTCAATCCTGTAGGAACTACCCAAAATGCAAACTATGTTAGTGTGCATTTACTAAACAATGTGGATTTTGGAGGCTGGCCTTTGCTAAATGCAAGCTACAGGGATGAAAACATAGACACTTCTTTTGTAATATGCTACATGGACTAGCGGAACACTTTAATGAGATGGTGAAACAATTCTATTTAGTGAAGCATAGCCTCTGTAGATACTCAGCACGGGGGCTATACAAAGATATAGATGGGGAGACAGAGAAGGAAAATACCAAGGGACCCATCTGTTTTTCTCTAACTTTGCCATATGAATCCCTGAGTGCGAGAGCCATCTCTGAAACAGTAACTTCAACAGCACCAGCACAAGGTCACACTGTGTCTGCACTGTGGTTGCCTGACAGATAGATCTACATGTGGTTGTTGGCACTACCATAAATAAATCCCTAGTGCAGATTAAATGAGGAACCCTAATTTCTCAAGGTGTACCACATTCAGTATACAAAACTGCTGGGCAAATGGTATAGTCACCTTTCTGAAGCTAACTATGCAGGTCTCAGTCTGATCAGTGCCTAAATGGAAAGATACTCTGTACTGAAGAGAGGCAGGATATAAATATCTCTGGCTTTTGCTAAATAAATATTTGCTAATCATTTTTACATTTTGGCTCTCCCACTGAATCCTAGATTTAGTTATTATGTCATTCATTTCCAATAAAAGGAACCGTGTTCCATCTTTTCTACTGGTGAGAACGACTTTTTGAATGTGCGGAACATGGTTATTTTTCAAACTACTTTATATTGCTCAAAGAACAATTAAACCAATTAGGTTAATAAATTATCATCAAACAAGAAGATAGAGGATGAGCCTACTCCTGTTGCTATGATTCAGCAAGTTGTATTGATGCATGTTCTTAATTAGTAAAAGGGTATCGGATCCCTAAACTTTTAGAAATTTCATCAGGAAAGGACAAGTAAATTAACTGTACATTCAAATTTGGCAGCCTCATGGTTACTTTTCAACAGCAGCAGTCTGGGCAGGCTTCGGACAGTTATCACACAAAATTTATCATAAAACTTAATGAGGTTTTATTCATGATTTGTTTGACTTTGATCTATTCCCTCATGCTAAGTGGGTGATTTCTCTTGATTTCTAAGTGACAGCAGTCCTTGAGTTCCAGAGTCCCTAGTGTTCACAGAATTTTTATTTAAGTCTCCAAAGCTCCTCCTATGTAGAATGCCAATAAGCCCAGGTCTCTGCTTACTTGATACCCATGTTTGTGCCTTATGGGAGGGAGGCAATGCAGTGTGTTCCATCTGTGACTCAGAATAAACTGTTCAAGCAACCAGCAGGCCTCTAAGCAAGATGGCTAGAGAACGGCATGCTGACTAATCAAGAGTTGTCCCTCTGTATCCACAGATTTGTTATCCACAGATTTAAGTATTCACAGCTTGAAAATATTTTTAAAAAAATAATAATACAAAAAGCAAACCTTGATTTTGCCATCTTATATAAGGGACACCATTTTGCTATGCCATTGCATATAATGGGACTTGAGTATTCATGGATTTTAGTATCCACGTGTGTGTGTGTGTGTGTCCTGGAACCCCAGCGAATATGAAGGGACAACTGTACAACACAATTATAACACAAATTACCCAGAGTACAAAAAATAATACAAAATAAAATAAAGCAAACTGACAAATACATGTAATTAAAATATACAAGATAACAGAACAATATTAAACTAAAACTCCCAAAGCTTTGGAAAACAAGGAAGTTTTTAATTGAGATTTATAAAGAGCGAGGGAAGGAGCAGTCTGCAGACATTATATTCAGGGAGACAATTCCAGGAGTATGGAGCAGAGAGTGAAAAAGGACAAAGCCAAGCCAAGGAAGAAGAAGCCCTTGGATGAATGAGAAGCCTAGAGTTCCTAGAATGCAGATCCAAAGCAGGTGGGTAAAAAGAAATGAGGGATGAAAGCAGGGGAGCTAGGTGGTGTAGGGCTTTGAGAATTAAAACAAAAAGCTTTCTGGATTAGCAAGTATGTCTGGAGTGGGGCACAAAGACCTCTGGTGGATTGGGCTTTATTATGCACATGTCCAGCAACTGCCCACTCACCTCTCTGGTAGTTAATGGGAACCATGTATTGATTCATACAGTTGTGGGATTCTGACCTCAACCAATCTTCTGGATTAAATTTTGAGTGTGCACAAAGATGCTGGAACAGGGAAGTGATGGTTGTCCTCCCAATTCTATTGATGGAAGCAGTTCTGTCAGTAGATGTATCCCTTTTGATCCTTACCTTTTTCTTAGATGTGGTACATTACAGATTTCCTTACTACTAGTTCTTCAGTGCTGCATTCAGTGTAATTAAGTTTTTCTTTAGTCATAAAATGATGTGGAAATCAGATAACAAATGAATGTTGATGTGGTCAGGTTGGGATCAGTTAAATTAAACTGATGAGTTAAATAAAGTGAGGCAGTCAATTGAGCCAGATCCAAGGACCAGTTTTCTGCCCCAAGACCTCTGGACAGAATCCTGTTAGTGAAATATATGTGTGTAAGTGCAGCTTACATGTTTGTATGTCACTTTCTGGATGGATTACAAGGTGCTATTGTGTAGCCCTTTGTGCAATGCCCCAAACACCCCACATCTGTCAAGTCCCAGGAGGAGCCACATCTACAGCTGCTTACTAGTGGGGAGGGGAGAGAGCAGGGAGGCAATTCAACTGATGTAGCTCTGAGGAGAAAAGATAGGAGGGTGCACTCTATCTGTGAGCACACTCTCAGTTGCTTTTCCCTCCAAGCTGAGCTAGATGTCAACATCTGACTTGCCTCCGTGCTCTCCCATCTCCTCACTGGTAAGAGGAAGCAGAGGCCATTTTGTCCATTTTGGTCAGAAAAGAAAGCCATGTCTGGAAACTGAGGGAGTTAAGAACCTGGAAAAACAGGAGGAAGGGTGGGTGTTAGCCTTAGGGCTACACTAGGTATGGCTCTGGCTTAAAGAATAGCACATAATTAGGGTAGCAATCCCACAGTCCTGTAAAGGGCTTAAATCTGAATAGACATGGGTAACGCTGTAAATCCCATCAGTTTCATATTTCTGTAGTGCAGATGAGTAAATTGGTATTGTTTTTTAAAAAGAGGATGCTTGACTAAATTCCCAGCACTTCTCTAATAGAACAGATGGTGAGACCTAGGGACAATTCATTTCAAAGAGTTTCCATTCATGTATAAGGAGAATAAAATGCATTTATTTGGGCAAAATCTGTTCAGTAGTTTGCTTGTGTCACTGGAAGGGAAGGGACTAGTTTAGACAAATGCAAAATTTTGCTGGAACAATACTAAATTCTGTCCCTGGGCAGAAAGATTTTCTGAAAAAGCAAGCCAGATAATGCAAATGTTCATCCCTGTCTTCAGTTCATAAAAATGCTAACCACTGGGGGTGGGAGGGGTGTTCTGGATAAGTTCTATGCAGCAATAAAAGAACGTGGATCTGTAATTCTACTCTATGCCATAAGGGATGCTTGAGGATTTTGTTTGCTCTGCGTTTTGAAACACATCAACTTGATCCATGCTATGCAGACTAATCCAGGCAAATTTTCCTGGGTTAGAAAATGTATCAAACTGCTAATAAGATGATGATAAATTTTAAAATAGAAACTTTGATAGAATATGCATTTTGAAATACATTATTTTGTGAGAAAGTACTTTCAAAAGTATGTGTTATCAATACAGATTTAATAATCCATTTTCTTTCTTTTTTTAAAATCACAGCTTATAACAGATATGGAACAGGTTGGACTTAATAATTCACATGGAACAATACATAACAGGCCCTATACAAAAGTGTGTGTCTGTATAAAATGAAGAGATATTAGTAAATAATCAAAAAATTAGTCAGTAAAAGTCAAAACAGCAGAATTTCCCTGTCTTGTAGATAATGTTATCTAAACAAAGCAGGAACGTTTTTCTTTCTGGTTTGTGGGAAAATAAACCAGTGTACTCATTATGTAGGATACTGCTTTAAGACTTCATTAAGAAGTAAAAATTCCCTTGCTCACACCACACATCCATCTAGTTAGGTTTCAGTTATGGACAGAAAAATAACTTTCAAAAACTCACAGAGAAACTGTAAAGATGTTAGCCATCTCTGTTGTTTGTGTTAAGGTTTTGAATGTGTAGCCCTTGGAAATTTATGTCATAAAGAGATACCATATATTCCATTTATCTGTAGAGGACAAAGCTGAAGGTTAAACAAATATGCAGTAGACTAGGCAGCTGATGTTTTTCAGCCAACTTATCTCAGTATGACTAATAGAAGGCAGATAACATACTAGGGATGATGTCAGATGATGTCACCAGTCACCAATAGAATGAATGGGAATTTCTAGAACTTACTAGAACAGCTAGGAAACCCTATATAAGTCATGGTGCAAGGCAGCCCACTTCACTTCTTCAACTGTCTTCTTCAACTGACTTATTTGACTGACTGCTAACTGTAAGCATAGCTATTAGAGCAATGATTTTGTTTGTTGTTTAGGATGTAAACAATAAAGACTGTTAGTTTTTAGACACTAAGTGTGCCCATCTACTCACTGAACATTGAACATCCTGGAAGTATCTGGACCAGGCTTTTGATACTCTGCTAACCTGACTGCTAGGACTCTTGAACATAGACTCCAGCAGGCTGTAGCTCGACAGGTTATGGGCCCAGCTATCCAGAGGCGCTGTCCAGCTCTCCAAAGGTGTTACCTATTCAGTGAAGTTCCAGTGAGTTCCAGTCTACGCTTGTCAACTTAGGTGGCTGAGTTGAATCCTGTGTGCCGAAGATGCTTGCATTCTGACGAGAGCTGTCTGGAGGTCCTTGCTGGTATGCTATTCTGTGTGGGGGAGTAACCAGCTGAGAGGGGCTTGATAGTTCAATAGGTTGCAGAAATGGCATATGTACCAGGAGGAGGTTTGCCTTTTGAGAGTCTAAGGACTTTTTTGGATGAAGAAAAATAACGCAAGCAGCCTCTCCAGTTTGCGAGGCTGCTGCGCTGCAAAGCGCCCCTTTTGTATGACGCTCGCCCCTGCCGGTACTGTTGCGGTACCGCAGGGAGAGCTGAGCATTATATTTCATTGATTTTTACTCACAATCAACTTTCGTGAGTAAAAAATCAACAAAATATGACGCTCAGCTCTCCCTGCGGTACCGCAACAGTACCGGCAGGGGCGAGCGTCATACGAAAGGGGCGCTTTGCAGCACAGCAGCCTCACAAGCTGGAGAGGCTGCTTGCATTATTTTTCTTCGTCTGAAAAAGTCCTAAATGACATGAACTATTTTAATTGGACTTTGCGTCTTGAGGCTTATCTGAAACATGAACAATGTTGGGATCCCATACTCCAAACAGTACAGGCTCCCTCAAATGCCCAGATTAAAGCCGAAGACAAGGCTAGATCATCAATTATCCTAGGGGTGGAAGACTCCCAGCTGATGTACATTAGAGAGTTGCAAACTGCTGAGGAATCCTGGGAGGCCCTAAAGGAAGTGTATGTGAGAGAAACCGCTGGCTCTAAAATCCTGCTGACCAGAAGGCTGTATAAAGCAAAGCTGCAGCCTGGTGAGGATATGAATACCCACCTGGCTAATCTTCGTGAGCTGTTTGCAAGACTGTCTGAGGTTGGCACTCATTATTCTGAACCTGATAAGGTCTATCTGGTTCTGTCAACCCTTGATCCAAGTTTTGATTCTCTGGTTAACTCTGCTGAAGTGATCCCGGAAGTTGATTTAATTTTCAATTTCATTGCTGGGCATCTCCTTGAGGAAGAAAAAAACCATTGCCAGCGTGATGCAGATGTAAAGCCAAAGGTCAGAGGAAACTCTTCTGCCCATAATTTTAAAGGTGCCAAAGCTCAAAGTGAAGAAATTGAGGCGGCTTATGCTGTAAGATCTTGTTGGCTATGTGGCTCCAGAAAGTACATTGCCAGAAACTGTGATAATAAATCATGCAAGAAAAAGACTAAAAAGCCAAGCAGTGCTAATGAGGTGAAGACAGTGACTGTGAGCAGACGAAAACCAGATGAGGACTGTGAATTAACCACCTGGATTCTGGATTCAGGGTCCAGTAATCATATCTCAAACTGCATGAACATTTTGTTTCTGTCAATAAAGATGAACCATGTACAGTTAGTTTGGCTGATGGGTCAAAACAAGATTGTCTGGGGGCGGGAACCTGTTATATTTCATGTCTTGGGAAAAATGTAAAAAATGTACAATATGTCCCAAAAATGACCCTCTGCCTCCTCTCTGTTGCCATTCTTGCACAAGAGGGGCATGAGATCAATTTCACTGGGCAATAATGTTGTGTTATGAAGTCTGGAGAAATTATAGCTGAGGGTGTTTTAAAGGATCAGCTGTATTATATGAAACATTAATCTGAGATAACACACGCTGATGCTGTGATGGCAAATTCCCCATCACATGACAATTGCATTCATTTGATGCATAGGAAAATGGGGCACCCCAGCTATAAGGTATTATGCCAAATGCCACAGTTAGGAAACTCCAGCAGGCTGTAGTTTGACAGTTTCTCCCCAGCAGATGTGTTGGGGCACACAGTCCAAATGTTGCTGGATTCCTCACCACTGACTATGTTAATGATGGAATTGGGAGTCCAGTAGCTTGTGGACAGCCACACACTGACCACCCCTGACTTTGTTCATACTGTCCCACTACAAGGAGGCTTCACTTTAGACTATAGGTTAAGAAGCATTGATAAAATTGGTCTAATCCCTTTTAAAAAGCCACTTAAGCCACTAACAAAGGAAATATCCACTCTCCTTTTAAAGGTCTGATGGGTGGAATGCCAGTATGCCCAGTATCCCTTGTTAATTGAGATTAACAAGGGATAGACCCAAGAGTGGATGATATAATAACTTTGCGAGAGCCAGACTACAGAAACATTGTCCTATATGCCCGATATTGGGAACTAGTCATCAAGTACTACGTATTTTCTCTTTCATGATCTATCTTGGGGTCCTTCTATTGGAACTACAGCAACAAAGGCTGAAGACCCTATTCAAAAAGAACACCCCAAAGCATTAACTAAGTGCTGCTCAAGCACTCTCACCATGGTCCTCTTTCAGGTAAATAGATCTGAAAGGCTCCTCTTGATGTCTTGAATAAATTAAGCCCTCACTGAAGCATTCTGAATTATGTATGAAGTAATTCAGCTCTAATTGTTCTATTTCCTTCTTGGAAAGGTTAACATGAACTACCTATGATGAGCCCAGACAATGTCTTATTCCTTGAAGAACTCTTGGAGTTAATAAGGGTTAGACCTCACTGAAAAGGAACTCTGACATGTTGAGTGTCTCGATTTATTAATGCCTTATTTGTGTGTGTGTATGTATGTGTTTCTGTGTCAGCGTGTTTTAAACATTTTGTCAGAGAAAGGAATGAAACATCTGGTTTATGGTAAGTGGTAACTATAATATGGATTGAACTGAGACATTAGGAGGGATTATCTGATGAAGGGACAAATTAGGTTTGTGATATTAGAGCTCTTGAGAATTATGTGTGTGTGTGTCAGAGAGAGAGAGATTCTCCTCTTTTGCTCCAAATGATGTCTAACTCAGAATCAGGCATTTTGTATTATATCTTAGCAAGTGACAGACAGAGCAAAGATGAATGGAATGACAAGTTGCCTGTTAAAGCTGAAGGTCCCAATGGTGATTTCAGTTCAGCACATGTGATTAAGTATTAATCTGACAGTACAGCACATATGATTAAGTATTAATCTGACTAAACAAGGATAGTTGGCTATCCAGAACCAGTTTTTCATTTTCTTTACACCAATGCAAACAAACTGTACAAAATTCAAGTTGAAGCAGCAATGACAAAAGCAAAGAAAACTATAAAGTAGAACAGTTCAAACTCATTTTTCAGTCAAAGTCTGTTACTTGCACATGTGTGTGTGTGCACACATATAAACACATTCACAGTGCGGCACAACAGATGTTTTTCTGCAATGTTAATTTTGGAAGATTGTATTACTAATGCAGTCATTCTGGTATTTCCCACCTGACTGTCACTGGGGGCTTCCTTATCATGAAAGAATTCATTAAAAAATGCCACTAACTGCTCCACTATAACTATAGTGATAGCATTCAGGAAAATATACAGGGAAGTCAGTGCTGCATGGACGGAAGGGAAATAATAAATAAGTCTATTTCAATAGGATACAGAAAGTGCTAACAGAAGGAATCAGGAGCCAAAGCATGTGGGGGAGAGACAAAAAGAAGTAGCCGAAAGAACAGATGGCCAGGGATCCAAATTTTGCCTCAAGAAGATTAAAATTGACAATTATTAAAAATGTTCTCCTCAGTAAGAACGAGATCTGTATTACTTAATATGACTAAGGAGATTTTCAGACGCTTCTTTCAGCATCTTGCCGCACAAGCAGCCTCCAGAGCAGAAACGAGGCTGCTGCGTAGCAAGGGGTCCATTTTGGACGCCGCTGTTTCTCTCTCGGTGTTGTCCGTGAGTGTTGCGGCTAGCATTGGAGGCAGCCACACTGTTTTTTACTCACGGATGTTCGGCCGCCGCCGCAAGAGAAACGGCATCATCCAAAATGGACCCCTTACCATGCAGCAGCCTCGTTACTGCTCCGGAGGCTGCTTGCGCGGCAAGACGCTGAAAGAGGTGTCTGAAAATCTCCAAAGACTCAGAAGGGATTCTGCATAGTAGTTCATATTCTACTCCTAAAATAAGAATACCAACAAGCTGAACTGTGTCCAGACAAGGGTGACCAAGATGATGAAAGGCCTGGAATCCAAGCCTTATTAGAAACGACTTAAGGAGTTGGGGATGTTTAACTTGGAGAAGAGAAAACTAAGAGGTGACATGATAGCCATCTTTGAGATCTTTGAGTGTTTTTTTTAATGTGGGTGGCCGAGACAGAATAGGGATTCTGTCGGTGTACCACCCACCCCCACTGCTCAATAGTCCCCTTGCCTGAGCTGGCTGAGTTGGTCTTGATGGCAGTGTTGGAGTCCTCTTGTCTGGTTGTGCTGGGGGACTTCAACATTCATGCAGAGACCACCCTGTCAGGAGCAGCTCAGGACTTCATGTCTGCCATGACAAAAATGGGATGGCCCCAAGTAGTATCTGGTGCCACCCATGCTGCAGGACACACTCTGGATCTGTTTTTCTGTTCTGGGCAGGATGATGGTGATCTGGGTGTGGAGGAACTTTCTGTAGTTCTGTTGTCATTAACTGACCACTACCTGGTAGGGTTTACATTCACTGGGATTTGGAGCCTCTGCGGGGGTGGGGAACCAATTAAGATGATCCACCCCTGGAGGCTGATGGATCCAGATGGATTCCTGATGGCTCTTGGGGAATTTCCTGTTGCCTTGGCAGGTGATCCTGTCAAAGCCCTGGCTAAGCTCTGGAACAGGGAAATGGCCAGGGTGGTGGACACGATTGCCCTTAAGTCCCCTCCCATGAAGTGGAGCCGGGCGAACTACCTAGTTCACTAGGGAGCTGGCAGTGATGAAACAAATGGGATGGAGACTAGAGCAATGATGGTAGAAGACTCGAAGAAAGTCCAACCAAACACAGGCTAAAGCTCATTGGAAGGTCTATGCTGTGGCAATGGTGGCAGAGAAGAAATTATATTTCTCTGCTACCATTGCAGCTGCATAGTGTCATCCAGATGAGTTGTCTCGAGTGGTCAGGGGCCTTTTGCATTCCGGCTCACAAGAAGAAAATAAAGACCACTCAACAGCCAGTTGTGAAGAATTTGCAAGACACTTTGCAGATAAAATTGGTCAGATTTGCTCTGACTTGGATGCTGTAGTTGATGCAGGTCCAGTGGATATAATGGTGCCTGCTTGTATTATTCAATAAGTTTCAATAATATCTTGGTGCCTGCTTGTATTATTGAATAAGTTTCAATTTGTGCAGCCTGAGGATGGGGAAAGGATCCTTGGAGAAGCAAGAGCCATCACATGTATACTGGATCCTTGCCCTTCCTGGCTCTTGAAAGAAGCCAGAGGCAAAATGGCCAAGTGGGTGAGGGGAGTGGTGAATGCCTCACTGCAGGAGGATGAGTTTCCATTCTGCCTAAAAGAGGCCGTGGTGAGGCTGTTACTAAAAAGGCCTCCCTGGATCCAACCATTCTGAATAATTATCAGCCAGTCTCCCAACATTTCATGTTTGGGCAAGCATCTAGAGCATGTGGTGGCCTCCCAGCTCCAGGGGTTTCTGGATTCTGGTCTTTCTTGGAGGAGTGAACTCAGAAGGTGGTGCTGGGGGACTCCTGTTTGATGCCCTGGCTGTTGGCCTGTGGGGTCCCCCAGGATTCTGTTCTGTCCCCCATGCTATTTAACTTTTACATGAAACCACTGGGAGAAGTCATGCAGAGTTTTGGGGTACGGTGTCACCAATATGCCAATGACACCCAACTCTATCTCTCCTTTTCATCTGATTCCAAGGAAGCTGTCTTGGTACTGTACCAATGCCTGTTGTCAGTAATGGACTGGATGATGGCAAACAAATTGAAACTTAATCCAGATAAGACAAAGGTGTTCCTGGTCAGCTGAAAGGCAGATCAGGGAATAGGGACTCTGCCTGTGCTGGATGGGGTCACAGTCCCTTTGAAGTCTCAGGTTCACAGCTTGGGTGTTCTCCTGGATTAAACTCTGGACCTAAATACCCAGGTTTCAGCAGTGGCCAGGAGTGCATTTGCACGATTAAAATTAGTGTGCCAGCTGTGCCTGTTCCTTAAGATGTCAGATCTGGCCATGGTGACACATGCCTTGATTACATTTCCATACAACACACTCTACGTGGGTCTGCCTTTGGAAATTGTTAAAAAACTTCAGTAGGTCCAGAATGCTGCAGCCAGAATGTTGACTGGGAATCAGTTATAGGGAACTCCCTTGTTAAAACAGCTTTATTGGCCACTGGTTCATTCCTGGGCACAATTCAAAGTGCTGGCCTTGACCTATAAAGCCCTGCATGGCTTCAGTCCAGACTATCTGAAAGATGATATCTCCCTCTATGAACCTGCAAGGTTTTAAAGATCTTCAGGGAAAGGCTTTCTCTCAGTCCCACCATCATCAAAGTTTCATTTGGTGAGGACACAAGAAAGAGCCTTCTCAGTGGCTGCTCCCACACTCTGGAACTCCTTCCCACAGGAGGCCAAGCTCTTCCCCTCCCTGTTTTCATTTCATTGGCAGGCAAAAATGGCTTGTTTTTGTTCAAGCAGGTCTTTAATGTATAACTGCACCGATGCAATTTTTGTTGGGGTGTTGTTTTTATGTTGTTTTTATCTATTTTTTACTTTTTATGTTTTTAATTGCTTTTAATTGCTTTTAATTATGATTTTGTTTTGTGACCCGCCTTGGGCCCACTTCGAGAGAAAGGAAGCATATAAATTGCATAAATAAATAACTGAAGGGATGGCAGGTAGAAGATGGAAATTTGTTTTTGGATGCTCCAAACACTAGAACACAAACCAGTGGATTCAAATTATAAGAAAAGAGATTCCACTTAAACATTAGGAAGATCTTTTTTACTGTACAGACTGTTCAGACTGCCTTGGAGCGTGGTGAACTCTCCTTCTTTGGAGGTCTTCAAACAGAGGTTGGATGGAAATCTTTTAGGCATCCTTTGGTTGTGTATTCCAGCATGGCAGGGCATTGGACTAGATGACCCTTGTGACCCTTTCCAACTCTTAAGAGGCTTATCATGCAAGGGAAGGGGAGTAGTACTGCAGCCCAAATATAACACCTCCTGTCCTACCTTACCTCATGACGTTGGTAAGTTGTGTTACCAGTTGTTCTTCTGTTCCTGTCCCATGAGAGACAGTGGTAAATGTGAATCTTTTTTCTAGCTGGAAAAATCCATTAGAAAAAAATGTGTTTACCACCATCTCCCATGGGACTGGAATGGAAGAACAGTTGTAGAACGCTGATGTCATGTGGTAAGGCAGGATGGGAGGCTCTGTTATCAGGCTGCACTGCCACTTCCATTCCCTTGTGTGATAAGTCCCCAAGATTCTATGATTCTGACATTTTATTCCTCTTCAGGACCTCAGGGCCTGTTATCCTAGAGGAATACATTCCTAATGGCCAGATTATTACCTGCACCTGCAATGTAACTGAGGCTGCAAAACCATTTCTACAGCAGAGACAAACCATTCCCCACTTATACTTACACTAAGCTATGTTGCTAAATTGTGTTCCTAAGTTGCCACTAGCTAATAACAGCTGGTTCCTGATACTGGGTCAGAAGCAGTTTGCTCAAATAATGAAGACTGAAACGAACTACAAGAAAAATAGTAGGACTCACACCCTTAATATGCTTAGATAATGAGCCTGAATGGGGTGGTTGAAGTTTACCAATATGAAATAAAGTCCACTGTTCAATTAGACTTACTTCCTGGTAACATGCTTGGGATTGTAGCCATCAAATATGATATGCAGCCAATTGCAGCTGCTTCTTCCCTGTAATTCAATTTCTCTTACTACCCCATAAAGCCTCTGTACCATTACTTAATGCCATACAATATTAGTGCAAAGGGAAATACCAAAGAATAGCTCCAGTCCAATCCTATCCCCATGTTGACAAGGAATGCAAATGGGTGTCAATCCAGCCACCCTGTAGTAGCCCCATCTCCCCCATCAAGTATACAGTAATTGATTTTGAGCCAGGGAAAGGGACTAAGTTACTTTTGCTTCCACCTGCCTACCTATAGCTGATGGGCATGTTTGTAGATTATCTGACAGTCGGTAAGGCCCCTCTTTGTGTGTATAGCTGGATCAGTATGTGTGTTGTGTGTGTGTTCATGCATGCCTAAGTATCCATTGATTGAGCTGATTATTCATTACCCTGGAAAAATAAAACCAGCATGTATACATCTACTATTTACAACAACTTCTGACAAGTCACCTGCACATTATTTCCATTCAGATTAAGCTCACATTATTTATAATTTCCATGCTTGGAGAGCAATCATGCTTGTCTTCACTTCAAAGGCTGCACAGGCTTTCAGAGCATTTTGTTCCTCCAGAAGGATCAACAAAAGCTCTTCGGTGCATTGGTATTTCATGGGAGCAACAGACTTTTCCCTTCTTCATATTGGTCAGCTATGCTAAGTGGAACAGATTTTATAGCTATCACATTAGCAGAGGAATACCCCTGCTGTATACCACAGCTACCAGGCTTCATAACTCCTATTAATGAACAACTCTCCTGATAATAGCAAGGATTTGATCTTTGCAATGGTTCATGAAATCTCTTTTGAGAGTGGCTTAATCCTCTTGAGTTAGATTTATCTCAGGATACTTGAGAATTTACTTGGTACTTAATGAGCCACCTGTAAAGTCCCAGTGCTCAGGCAACCCTTGGGTTCCTGGCCACTATTTCTACAAACTATTTTCCAAGCATAAAAAGGGATGATACATGGATTGAAGTCAAGATATTTAAAACAAAAAACCTTCAGAGAAATAAAGAGACATTTTAACATGACCTTTGTTGTTAGTAAGACATCAGTTACATCACTGCAGTAGATCTAGAATTCCCACAGCCCCTATAGTATTATAATTCTGTGTTTCATGTCTTAGGAAAAATGTTTGTTGCATTGAAATACACAAAGAAGAAAATGTTCCATTTAGCATGGTAACAGAAAATTCATTAAACCAGTCTATAAGCTGTTCTGTATCAAATATCTTACAGGTTCCATGCTGCACATAACACAGTCTTCCACTATATCTGAAAAGAGCCTGTTAGTCTTGCTCTGCATTTAGAATTTATTTTGTTTATGCCTCACATTTTTCATCTGTATAAATTTTGATTAAGTGTATCAGTCAAGCAGAGCTCCACAGAATATTCAATATCCCAAGGAGGGGTGAGGGAAGGTAAAAACTAGAGGGGAGACTAGTTTTGCCTAGTATTAATGTCAAGAAATTGCACAAGTTACAAAACTATTTGAAGAACATCTTGATTTGTTTCAGTGTACTTATTTTTTTCACTATGTTAGGTTATACATGTATTTGAATTTACCTTGGGAAGCAGTGCTTTTGCTTTTCTCCCATCCCTACCCCCATCCACAAGATTCCTTCTTATACAAACATGACCTCAAACTCATATAATCACTCGACCAAAGAAGGGTTTACTTGCAGTAATATATTAATTTCCCCAATATGACTGAAATAGCAAACTGACTGTAAAGCTTGCATCATTGAAAGTTTATGTAATAATTGTAGCTTCTTTCTTTCTTTTTTACATCACTGGTTTGGGATTGAAATTGTTTCCACCTCCCATCTCTCTTTGCATTCTTCCTTTCATCAGTCTTCTCTCAACCTTTTCCTTTCCAGCATAAGCATATTTGAGGGGCACAAATGGAAGAGTGCCATATTTCCTCACACACTCTTCAACTTTTCTCAGAATGACTCATGACACACGGAGACGTTCAGGGTTCACAACCCAAATGAACTGTATGATCATGGTGGATGCAGGCTGACAAGGAACAATAGTGTTGACCACAGTAATAATAAAAAGCTTTTGAAAGTGCGGAATGCATTTGTTCCCATTATGTGGCTTCAAGTCTGCCTTAGGCTGGCCCTCTTGTAAGGTTTTCTTGGCAAGATTTATTAGAGGAGATCTGTCATTACTTTCCTCTTAGGCTGAGCGAGTGTGAATTGCCCAAGATCACCTAGTAGGTTTTCACAGCTGAGCAGGTATTTGAACCCTAGTCTCCCAGAGTCCTAGTCCAACACTCAAACCACTACATTATGCTGGCTCATAGAATGCACTACACATGCGTGTGTTTTCTTATAACTCTTAGAACAACAATGGAAGACGAGCCAGTATTATCACTCCCATATTGTAGCTAGGGAACTGAAACAGTGAGAGTCAGGCCACAGGAAGTTTCAGAGGCGGGTGGATCTGTTGCCATGGGGACAGCAAATGCAAAAAAAGAAAAAAAAAGAATGAGTACACTTAAAGCACTGCTATCCGCCCCGCCCCCCTGCAAAGGCCAGTTGTTTTGTTAATTCGAACACCATAAACTTTTGTACAAGACTCCTTAATAAAACTGTGTTCTGTATATGATTTTGTCAGAATAATACAACTTTAGATGGATGAAGGTTTAGAAAAATGCTATAATGAATCAAGTTGAATATTAGGGAATACAGTTGTAACAATGATAAGCTTCTTAATTATTTAGTTCTAAGATATTTATTTCTTGAGGAAGCAGGGATCACTAGCATTGAGGCCACGATATTGAGAACACAGCTGCGCTGGGCAGGGCACATTTCTAGGATGGAGGACCATTGCCTCCCAAAAATAGTACTCTACAGTGAACTCGCCACAGGTCAGCATAAGAAGGGCGCTCCAAAAAAGCGATACAAGGACTCCCTGAAACAACATCTCAGGCTTGGCAAATTGATCACCAACAATGGTCCATCCTAGCCTCACATCAGGAGGCATGGAGACGCACTATCCACAATGCTGCAGCCTTATTTGAGAACTCAATCTGAACAAGTCTTGAAGAGAAATGACAACGCAGAAAGAATCATAACATGGAAACGTCACTCAAGAAGACCTTCTGCTGTGCTTTCTGCAACCTGACTTGTTTATCTTGGATTGGCCTTTTTAGTCATCAGCATGCTTGCAGAAAGCACGGGATGAGTCCTTCCAGAATCTTCGTTTGCGAAGAAAAGCCAGAGATAGGGGATTTATAATAAACTTGTTTTCATCTTCCAAAAGAGGTGATTGTGTGTGTCTGTACACAAGCACCTTCTGAGGGTGGCACTAGATATGATATTGAGAAATCAACAACTTTCTCACATTTATTTTAAAATGGTATATGCAACTACAAGAGACATTTATACAGGCAGATGTTGGGGGAACTGGGAGATTATTTCTGAACGCTTAACCTTTAGAGTCTTAAGTGAGATAGCTTGTTTCACTTTGTTACCTTGATACTGGTAAGCTTCCCCCACCCTGCAAGAGATCTGAAGCATTTTAAACATTCAGAGGGGATCCAAACCACTTTAAGTAAGACTCACCTGTGTGTTGGGACAATGAAAACAGATAGGAAAAAGAAACCTGTAGGGCAAGGGAAGAATGGACTTTGTCCAGTTCAACATACAAAGGGGCAGATTCAGATAAAATTGAAAATGGCAAAACTGCCAAATATGAATGTGTGTTGTCCTTCAGCTGAGTGATAAGAACAAAACCTACAATCTCCTGATGGGCTCAAAACTACATTTTAAAGGAATCCCTTGGAGAAACAAAGAGCTGTAATCTCACCATACAATGCAAGCTTGTCAAAGCATTTGAAAGGGGGCTGATGGCTTCACTACCTCACTCAACGCCTCAATTCTTTATCTCTAAATCCATCCATATACCTCTCTACTGTTTACAAAAAGCCAATATATTGTCAACAATAGAGTATGCGGACATTGCCCAGTTTATAAAAAAGGGTCTTGTGATAGTGATCTTTCTAAAAGTGTTTTAAACCAAAGACACTTCCTTTCTTGACACTTAACTCAAAGGATCTGTATGAAGAATGCACATTTAAAGCCAACTTTGGTTTCAGTCAAGAAAGAACATTGTAAGCTGCAGAGTATGCTTTCCTTGTGCTATTTCTACTGGAGCTGGTGGAAAGGAGGGCTTGAGGAAATGTAGAGGTATTGATCATAACCCTGAGCTTGGAAGGAAAAATCCTTCCATTGCAAAAAGATGAATGCAATGTCTTTCTCCCCAAGGCATTTTTTGAAAACGAATGGCGAGAGGCTTCAAGGTTGCAGCCCAATAAATATTGCTGAAGTATGTTGCCATGAACTGCTCTCCTTTTTATATAGCACTGTCCTCACAGTCATTCACTAAAATCTCTGGGATGCGCTCCAAGAATATCTGCATAAAACTTTATTTAGTGAAGCACCCGCTTTCTTAGACTACAGAAACTCCATGTGCCTGGAACTACCCAGTATTCTCTCTCCTTGGGTGCTGGTTTAATGACCACTAGGATGACAGAGGAGGACCTCAAAAGCATCAGCAGGGCTTTGACATCCACAAGGCACAAAACCATTGTAGAGTCTGCATGATGGGCTGTGCCTACTTTTTTCTTCAGAATGTTCCACATCATTTTGTTCTCGCACTTTGAAACCAATCTGGGAGGAAGAGAAAACCTGTAGAAACCAATTAGATAGTTGAAAAAGAGCCCTGTATTTTAAAGAGTGGAATAGCAGAAAGGTGTTCATCAACTGCAGATCCTAATAAAAGCAGTATAACATCAATGGGAGAAAGTGTATTGTACTTCTCCCAAAGCAAAAGGTATGACAGATACCAGGGGATCACTGAAGATCAGAAAATATGATCAATTCATCCCTTAATAAAATCAAACCTAATTGCCTTCAGCTTGTCACACATTGAAACAGCTCCTCAGCAACTACAGAATGGCAGGTTGGTTCACCATACATGCATTGGTTTCTCCTTTGTGGTCTCTGTGCCTCACACAAATGGGTCTTGCATCTGGGCAGAGCCATGATCAGAATGTTCTAGAGCGGAGTAGCTTGGTGGGAACCTCACATCTCCTATCTACAGCACATTTGTCAGCCCACCAAGCTACTCTCCCCTCAGTTTTAAAGTCTGCCAAAGTAAAAACACAGACCTGAACCAGAAGGGAGGTTGTGTTTAGGGCACAGATGACCACTTGAAGAACTTCAGTTGAGGTAATCAACCTGTCCTTCTTTTCCATGATCTCTGTGCTTCACACAAAAGGGTGACTAACTGGCTTGCAGTCACACAACAACAAATTCTCAACCAAAGTGATGAGTTATAGCTATTAAGTTAAGCTCTCTAAGGTAGGGCAAACAATAATTACTGTTCTTAAAACTGGTTTTAGAGAAAACATACTCAAAACTTATACCTTTGCATTTGGACTAAACCTTTCCAGATGATTTATTTAGGCCTAAAGTCACCAGATCCTTATCTTGGAAGCTAAGCTGGGTCAGTCCTGCACAGGAGACTACCAATGTATACCAGGTGCTGTAGGCTATATTTCAGAGGAAGGATAACAACAACAACAACAATAAATATTTGTATCCCACCCCTCTACAAAATGCAATTGGGGCAGTTTACAGCATTTAAAATATACATACAAAACCCTCTATCCCACCCCACCTTAAAATACAATTAAATAATTAAACATTAAAAAAACCTTAATAAATACTAAAAAACAACACAATAAAATAAAACAAGATAAATAAGTCAATTTAAAATCCCAATTAACTAAATGTTGCAGTGTGGTTTTGCAAGAGCTCTGTGGCACCACTGATTTCGGCATTGCCGGTTTGGCAGCAATCTCACAAAATGGCTTGTGGCCTTCATGTTGCCAGCCTATACCCTAAATGATACATTTATTTTGTGCTGTGTATTAAGTTGTCCATGATCATTTTATGGCTGGTTAAGAGATAAAGCCTTCTCACTCAGATCTCAAAGGCCTTGTCTGCATGGGCCAAATTAAACAGCTTCCCCCTGTTCCTATGCCCAGCTATTTGGACAACACAGGATTTTGGCCCTGATTCTAGTCTGAACTGTCTGGATGACATACAGGCAGTTCTGACTAGAACCTGGGGCAAAACCACCCCTGAGTATTCCCTGCCTACGAAAACCCTATGAAATTCATGGGGTTATCATAAGTTGACAGGCAACTTGAAGGCACATATACACAGGCATCACATGCTAGAAAAAAAGTATAACAGAGCCCCAGAAATACTGCAGTATTCCTATCAAAGTGGGTCACTGTCAATTGCTCTGACTGCCCCCCTCCGAATAGTATTGAGAGCTTCATTTTACCCAGTGCTGCCATGTGTTTGTATAAAAATGACACTAGATTTCAGCATATACAAGTAGAAAGAAAAAGACTGGTAATATGGAAATGAATTGATAACATTCAATGTCTGTGAGAGACTGTCAAGCTCACTATGCTTTAACTTAGGAGATTTTCAGACCTGCAAAATGCTGGTTTGCCGTGCGAGCAGCCTCCCGAAACTGCTGCGCGGCAAGGGTCTACTTCGGACGACGCTGTGCCTCTCGCGAAACCGTCCGTGTCACTTCCGTGAAGCTTGGGACGGCTCAGCACCATATTTCAATCACGGAGGTTGCCCGTGATTGAAATATGGCGCTGAGCCATTCCAAGCTTCACGGAAGTGACACGGACGGTTTCGCGAGAGGCACAGCGTCGTCCGAAGTAGACCCTTGCCGCGCAGCAGTTTCGGGAGGCTGCTCGCGCAGCAAACCGGCATTTTGCAGGTCTGAAAATCTCCTTAGATAGGAATGGCTCATCTATCACATGAAACTTTCATTCTACTTGGTGCCAAATTCAGATTGCTAAGCATGAGGCTTTATAATAGTATAAAGACAAAGGCACAAAATGAAGTGATCTAGCCTCTTCTTGAGGCTTTTGACTCAGTGTGTTTTGTTCAACTAATAATATTATCCAGCTCCTGGTGCTAACAGGGCCTCGGCATTTAAAAAATACCAGTAGAAGTTTGATAGTGGACATGTGGGGACTCATTTTCCATTGTTTAAGAAGTCCTGAATATAGGGACATGCAGGGAGCACTAATTGGCACCCTGTGGCCACAGATTTGTGGAATTTCTTTGCCTGTGAGTGGTAACACTCATTGTTCAAAAACCTGTTTACAAGAGAGCAGCTTTTAGGCAATGCCAAGTAGACTTTGATCTCGGCTGAAGAATGTGAATTTATTTTTGTGATCTCATACTAGTTCGTGCATTCACCAGAGACCAGTGATATATTGGGAGATGTGAGAGATAGTACTAGATCTCTCAAGCAGAATAATCAAATTGGCAAGGTAGCAGCTGAACAACACCCAGTCTCACGCTCACCCATAAACACAAGGTCTAGCCAAGAAATAAAATAAGCTTAGCCCTCTTTTTAAAACATATAAAATAGCTTCAACACTTCTATATGGTCTAATGGGAAAAGAGAAGAAAAATGGCTATAGTAAGGGAGGGGGATGGAGCAGCATCAGATAGGAAGTCTGCAAACTAGGAGTTAGTGATCATAGACATGCAAAGGTTGCTAACTTTAACATAATGAAATAGTGTTACAGAAGAAGCTGTTCATCTGCCACTCTGATAACTCTTCAGGCCAGCTGGATCTCCTTGTGAATGGCTAATAGAATGGAATCTCTCTTTTATTTCTCTCCCTCAGGCAGGAGCGGGAGATTGTGAGTACAGTTGTCCCTTCATATTCGCTGGGGTTTGGTTCAGGGCCCCCCGTGTATACCAAAATCAATGAATACTCAAGTCCCACTATATGCAATGACATAGCAAAATGGTGTCCCTTATATAAGATGGCAAAATCAAGGTTTGCTTTTTGGATTATTATTTTTTAAATAATATTTTCAAGCTGTGAATACTTAAATTCGTAGATACCAAATCCGTGGATACGGAGGGGCAACTGTATAGGTGGGCAACTCAGGCTATTTCTGGTCTGTGTCATTTTGTTTTTGTTTACTTTTAGGATTTCTTCTTTCCTGTTGAAGTTGTCCAGGTGTTTGTTGATTTCAAAAGTGTTTGTGGATGCTGATGTCAGAATGCACAGTGAAGCTACTGAAATCCACAAATGCCTGGACAACTTCAACAGGAAAGAAGAAACCCTAAAAATAAACAAAATCTGGCTGCCAGTCCTGAAAAACACTAAAATCAGAACTAAACATTTGCAAATGAACTCCACCCAGGGACAGGGAGATTTCCAGCAATTAATGGACCATTAACCAACCATTAGCCAAGCAAACACTAATCCTCCTTGCACATCTCCACCCAGAAACTAGCCATTCAAATACACAAATTTAAATATCCTCCCCAACAGGAGTTCATAGTATATAAACCCCCCCCCCTTCTGTTCAACCATTCTGTGAAGATGCCAGGCATAGATGCAGGCGAAACAACATAAATAAACTCTTCCAGAACACAGCCTCACAGGAAAAAAAAAACCCAAAGGAAATCTATAAAAATGTTGATTAATAGGCAATTTGACCAATCAAGTGTTAGCATTAATTAGCTAGAATGTTTTAGAAGAGAACAACAATTAGAAACATTAGAACAGAATATTTTGTATGGCTTCATCTGAAACTCCTGATAAGCCCTTAACTTCTTCTGTCCCATAAATAAGTCACATATCAAATAACACAACAAGGAAACAGATTATAAATATCTACATATCTAGTTTGAAATATGTATGGTTAGAAAACTAACCACTTTGGATTCTGTGCATAGTTAGTGTGAAGGAAATATGTAATGTTTTGAAAGTAATGAAGTTGCTTGAGCAAAAACCCCTCATGGTATTCAGCTCATATTTACATACCTTTTGCTTTCCAGGAAAAAGCATGGGAAAAAACATTGGCCTAAAGCCAATTGTCCCAACTAAACCCATAAAATCAATAGTAATTTGCTAATTAACATTTATGCAAATTTCATTAATCCATTAGGTCTACTCTCATTAGGATTACTAATTGAATTTTAGTCTCTGAAAATAGTTTCTTATGGCTAACCCGTGTGATGGAGTGAATGGACTGCTGACTCAAATGTCTTCTGACCACTGGAGAGAATTTACATTTTTTTTAATTTAAAAAATTTTTTTTTTTTAATTTTTTCCTATTCATTAAAAAAAGTAGTATACTAATGGACGAATGCATAGGAATGTTTGTCTGGCACTTTAAAAAACGTTCTTTCCTCCTCCTCGTCCTCGTTCTTTCTTCTTCTTCTTCTTCTTCTTTTTTTGAAAAAGCATGCTTTAAGCCAGAGAGAAAGATCATATTCATAGCTGACCCAGCATTCCATTCAATGAAGAATGTTTACAAAGATAGATTTCATATTGACATGAAAAATGCCTAGTGGATCTCCCCAGCCTCACAAGAATGAGAAATATTTAGCACTTGCTATCTTGCTAAGTGAAGAGTTTATCAAATAAAAGTGATCATATAAAGATGTGTGTGTGTGTTTTAAATGTTGTTTATAAAACTAAGGAAGTTTATTGTTTACTTTCAAAATACCTAAACCAACACATAAATCAAAGCTGAAAGCCTCAATTAATGCCATAATAATTATATAGATAGAGATGATCATTAATTGATTATTGAGAGATCTTATATATATGTGTGTGTGTGTATATATATGTGTGTGTGTGTGTGTATATATATATATATATATATATATGTCAATCAGAAAACAAACTTAAAAGCTAGTGCATCACAAATAGTAGCTGTGGATCTGCTTCCTACATGAAAGCACTTTTGTTTGATGACACTTGGCAAAACCAGGATTTTGCTTGACTCTTCCAGCTTCACCTATGTCTTGTCCCTGGCCCACAGTTTGTATTTAAGGGTTGAACCTAAGCGATACAACAGGCATTTTGCTTGCTGAATATTTTAGACTCAATCCCTGGCATTTCTAGTTAAGAGCCTTCAACCTGAATCCCTGGGCAGCTGCTGAACCAGGTAGTCTGGTTTAGCATTTCCTATATATTCCTGTTCTGTGGAATGCAAATTCTGAGGGACTGGGATTATCACAAATCCTGAGAGAGCATAAACAGTGTACTCAAGCATTAGTATATCTGCACTATAAATAGTAATGAGCGGAAGCATAACCTCACTCAGCACTAGGATGGACAATTCCCATAGAGTGGGACCCAAGCTTCTCTTCTCTTATCACCTCCTCTATACAAAGCATTCCCTGCATTATGCTTTTCATTTGTCCATGTTCACTGAGCATATGTCAAAATC
This sequence comes from Gambelia wislizenii, assembly GCA_030847615.1. Classification (NCBI taxonomy): domain Eukaryota; kingdom Metazoa; phylum Chordata; class Lepidosauria; order Squamata; family Crotaphytidae; genus Gambelia; species Gambelia wislizenii. The sequence continues at coordinate 166,307,784 of JAUMIR010000002.1, forward strand.
CCACTTCCAATTTTGGGTGGGGCGGGGAGGAACCATGTAACAGTCTTTGTAACATGTTGTGGTAGTAAGCTTCTGGATATTTCTCTAGTTTTGTAAGCTCCTTCCCTGAAGGCTGGCTTAGTGTCAGCTGTTGGTTTTGTCTGACCAGGAAAGCAACAGCAGTAAATTCTGCTCCTGTGGTTTATCCCTCATGTGACTACATCAATTCATGATGGTCTCCCGAGTTGCCTGTTATCAACCAGTGCAGCCTCTTATCAACCACTGCATATAAGGGGGGCAAATAAAGGCTTGGCAGGAGATGGTATATCCACAACCAGAGATTATGAAATGAACACAGTATCAACCAACCAGGCATGAGCACTTGGGGCTGCACACAAAATCTGAGGCAGACAGAAAAGGATGACGGTTGCAAAACGTAGCACTGAAGTAATTTGAACTATTAATACTGTGATAGTAATAGTATGGATGTGCTATTCTTTGAAAGATTAAGAGATCAAGAAAGTGGCCTCCAAACAGGAGCAGAGGAAATCAATAGACAATTTAAGCCTGTGGCTATTGAAATGTGAAATAAAGCCAGTGAGGAAAAGTTAAAACAGCATGAGATATCCACTTAGTGCCTCTGCAGATTTACTCTGCACAACTCTGACCAAGGGAGGGAATCTGGTATAGCTGGAATCACAAACCTCCAAGCATTTGATCCACTGTACTGTACTAGTCACTCACTGAATTCAATGGGAGGTCTTTCAAGAGAATTGCTCAAGGCCTATCGCAACAGCAGGAAAGTGAGAACTGCTAAAGGAGGATGTAATAGAAAGGAGTGTTTGTTTATTTACAGTATTTGTTTAGAATATTTCTTTGGAATATTTATATCTCACTTGTTAATACAAAGGAGTTTTCTAAGCATGGGGGGGGACTCAAAATGATATCATATTCAAATCTAGTAGGAATGGGCAATTTGAGGCCCTCCAGAGGTTGCTGGGCTGCAACTTCCATCATCCCTCACCATTGCCTATGTTGACTAGGGCTATAGGGAGATGCAGCTCAACAGTATCTGGAGGGCCACAGGTTCTCCACAGCTGTAGATTAGACCTGTGGCATCATTAAAGCTGGTGTCACCCTTCCCTCAGATGGTGCCACCTGATGTGGTTCTGCCTTACCGCACCCCTCTAGTGCCACCACTGGACTAGACGCAGAAATTAATGATGTTCATATGAAACCAGACCAGAATAATTCAGTAAGCCTTTCTTTCTTGGATCAGCTGCATCCAAGTGAGGGATTCTTGAAGTAGGCCATGGACAAAACCATTCTTCTCTTGCTGACAGTCCCTTCTTTCCTTCTCAGTCCTTCCAGGCAAGGAAATGGAATGGGGACACCTATTTCCAACACAGTCTGAGTAACTTATCCTTGCACCAAATGAAGTTTCCTCTGAAAGGATGAATGTTGGATGTAAATACCAATTTACAGCTTCTTGAGAGAGAGGAGAAAAAAAATAAGCAGGTAGAGCAAATGTAAGCAGTCTGTAAACACTGTGACGTATCACATTGCCTGGGATAGGAAAAAAACCCAGCTGTTCTTATGAGAATGGATAGTTATTAGAGTGCCCAAATACCCTAAAGACACCAGATCCTGTCTAATCTTAGAAGCTAAGCAGGGTCTGCTCTGGTTAGTACTTGGATGGGAGATGGCCAACAAATACCAGGTACTGTAGGCTATATTTCAGAGCAAGGGACTGGCAAAACCACTGCTTCCTTGCCTAAGAACACTCTATGAAGTTAATGGGGTCACCATAAATTGACAGGTGACTTGAAGGCAAACACACTCACACAGTTAGTTGTTAAGAGAGCTGTAAGATCATGAGGTGGTTGAGTACTTGAGACAGCATAAAAGTAGCTTTGGATTTAGCAGCCTCTACTAAATTATTAGTAGACACAGGTCTTTTTCATTTAATGAGAAACCAATTAGACAACTTCAACTAACTGCCTGCAGAAACTGGATTAAAGCATACGCAGTGAAATATTGTGTCAAAAAATGGGTTTGATAAAAGTGAAAAGTGGGGAAAGGAGAAAAAGGAGAGAAAACAAGACACTAACATAAGATAATGGGCTTCTTAAAATACCATCAAGGTAAAGCAGCATGGAGGCCTGTGGACCTTATTACTCACCAACACAGAAAGAGCCCCACAGACATATATGGTGCATTCTCAGGTGCTTGAGCCTGCCTTGTTAATTTGCAAGCCCAGGGAAGGTTAATAACCAGTGCTTGTGATGCCTGCTGCACTGGGCGTGGGTTGCATTTGAGGAGGAGCCACCCTAGCCTAGAAGACCTAGACATATTTCAACTGAGTGAGTGCAAAAAGGACTGTGACAGATACCTGGCCAATGAGAAGTACTTATGGGAGTTGTAGTTGAAAACTGGAAGGTCAAACACCCCACAGTTGCTGATAAAAGGTCATAGATGGCTCACTTTCTGTATATGCATCAGGAGCTGCCAGCAGCTAATCTAAACTGATGGCTTGAGCATTAGAGGGAAAGTGATCACTGCAAGTAAAGGAAGAATGTATGTAAAACCGTGCTGACAAACAAGTAGTAATTGCCCAACACTGGGAACAGCCCTGCCACTTTTCACAAACACTCACAGAACACTGGCTGTTCCCATTTACTTGCTACACTTATTCTCTGCTTTTCTTAAAAGGATCACAGAGATGTTTATACATGATGCTCCAAAGGGCTATGGCAGAGCTTGAAGAAGACGACGGCATCTATATACGCTACCGTACTGATGGTAGCTTGTTTAACTTAAGCCGTCTGAGGGCTCACACTAAGACTCTAAACTATCTAGTCCGTGAGCTGCTCTTCGCCGATGCTGCTGCCCTTGTTGCCCACACAGAAGGAGCTCTGCAGCGCCTAACATCCTGCTTTGCAACAGCTGCAGAGCTGTTTGGGCTAGAAGTCAACCTGAAGAAAACAGAAGTTCTTTACCAGCCTGCACCACAGGACGAACACCACCATCCCCACATTGCCGTCGGCAAATCAGTGCTCAAGTCCGTTCAGCAGTTCACCTACCTGGGAAGCATCATCTCCTCAGATGCCAAGATTGACAAAGAGATCGATCACAGATTAGCAAAGGCATATAGTGCATTTGGAAGACTTCACAAAAGAGTCTGGAGCAATAAACACCTGAGGCAAAGCACAAAAATCAGTGTGTATAGAGCCATCGTACTGTCTATCCTCCTTTATGGATCTGAAACATGGGTCACCTATCGCCACCACCTACGACTCCTCGAGCGCTTTCATCAGCGCTGTCTACGCACAATCCTAAATATACACTGGACTATGTGACGAATGTTGCTGTCCTTGAGCAAGCAGGGATCACCAGCATTGAGGCCATGATATTGAGAACACAGCTGCGCTGGGCAGGGCACGTTTCTAGGATGGAGGACCATCGCCTCCCAAAAATACTACTCTACGGTGAACTCGCCACGGGTCAGCGTAAGAGGGGCGCTCCAAAAAAGCGATACAAAGACTCCCTGAAACAACATCTCAGGCTTGGCCAAATTGATCACCAACAGTGGTCCGCCCTGGCCTCACATCGGGAGGCATGGAGACACACTATCCACAATGCTGCAGCCTTATTTGAGAACTCACGACGAACAAGTCTTGAAGAGAAACGACAACGCAGAAAGAATCACAACCCAAAAACATCACCCAAGGAGACCTTCTGCTGTGCTTTTTGCAACCGGACTTGTTTATCTCGGATTGGCCTTTTTAGTCATCAGCGCGCTTGCAGAAAGTGCGGGATGAGTCCTTCCTGAATCTTCGTTTGCGAAGAAAAGCCAGAGATGTATAGTTTATGCGGCCAGATCTAATTAGTTTCATCAATAAAACTATCATGCACATTCAGACTCTTTTCTCAGTGTTTTGATTGAGCTATGACGCTGTTACCAGTGCCAAGGACATACACTTCCTGTGTTTAATTAAAAAAAAAGAGAGGACTGTGGAAAATAAACATCTTTACAAGAGGAAAGAAAGCAACAAGGCAAGGTTTTCTGAGTGTTGTTCAATACCCCTTCCACAAACAAAGCTGCATCCATGAGTTTTCTGAGAAGGACAGTAACATAATGTACAATAGCTGAATTTTTAAACTAAGCTACAATTTCTTGCATCTTCACTAATATTGGAGGAAAAGCTGCTTTAAAAGGGATTAACTCACAGATTTGCAGTTAGTATTTTGGCCCCACAACTTATGGTTCTCATTACATCCAGGTTGTCAAATTCTAAAATGTGACTCTTGGTGAAATGAAATGTTACAGTTTTACAGTCTTGGCTTATGTCATTCCTGCATGCAGGAATGAAAAATATGAAAAGTCTTCTCTCTGCTGGGTGAATTTACAAGAGATTTTGAGATTTTTTCTATGGTTTTAAAGAATGACTTTATGCAAACTTTCATTTGCATATACATAAAAATATACTTGTTTTAGTGCAAAAACTACATTATTGTGCAACCCCCCCAACACACACATGGAATGCTTTTTGTTTGGTTGTTTAAAACTCACTGAAAAAGCATTGGTCCTTTAGTTGTCCAATGGTAATTGGCTTTTCTTTTCTTTCTTTTTTATGAAGATGAGAAAAATGGCGAATATTTACATCCTATCTTAAATAACAGTAAGTGATCCTGAAAGTGGGTATGCACATAATAATAAACTAAGTCATAATTATTTTCTATTAAATGCATTCATTATTATGAAGACGTGCATATATCTTCTTACATAAACACTAAGGGGATGTCTATACAAGGCAAAAAAACAAAAAAAAAAACAAAAAACAACCAAAGAACAACCCAGAGTGCCTTGCAGTAATGGCATTTTGCAGCAGCAGTGACTTGTCTTAATGGTGTTTTTGCCCCCATAAGCTTCACATGCAAGATGGCAGTTGTGAGTGATTTACTTGCATTTGTACTTACCTTTTTTGCTGCCACCAAACTTAAAAAACAAAAAAACAAAGCCCAAGGTGCAATAGTGTCATTTTTCGATCGAACAGAAAAGCAAAAAATAAAAACACACAAAAACAAAAACAAAAAACCCACGACCACCCCATTTACTCATCTTAGCACTCGCTTGCAAAGGTAAAAATCCAACATGGTGGCATCAGGTGCTTGCCTTGTTAGCAAGCCCCACCCCTCACACTCACCCGGCAATCAACTTTGTGCTCCCTCTCCTATGGGAAAGCAATTCAAATCAAATTGCTTGTCCCAACGAGCAGGAATGCACATTCCCCTCTCTGTTTTTAAAAAACTCAGGGAAAAGCCATGAAGGTTTTTCCTGCAGTTTTTGACATTTTGGGCCCCCCTTCTTCCCAATACAGTGAAAGAATGCAGAATGCCATTATATTACATTATATTCCATTATATTAATATAATGGAATATTACGACACGCATATAGAAAAAAAAATGGCAATGCTTTTTCTAGATGCAGAAAAGGCATTCGACAAAGTAAATTGGACATTTCTGAAATTAACACTGGAGAAAATGAACATTGGGGAAAGATTTCTACAATGGATCAACCTAATTTATAAAGAACAAAGTGCTAAGATATTAGTAAATGGAGACACAACGGAGAAAATCAAAATCAAAAAGGGCACCAGACAAGGATGCCCTCTCTCCCCTCTCCTCTTTGTAATGGTCGCAGAAGTACTGATTAGCAACATAAGATCTAATAAGAACATAAAAGGTACCAAAATCAAGGGTTTTGAGTACAAGATAAGAGCGTACGCAGACGACCTAGTAATAATATTAGAGGAACCTAAAGAGCAACTGGAAGAACTGGGGAGGGTATTAGATGAATACGCAAATATGTCTGGCTTCAGAATAAACAAAGACAAGACAATAATATTGACAAAAAATATGACCAAGGGTGAGGAAGAGCATCTACAAAAAGTAACAGGATACAAAGCAGAGAAAAAAGTTAAATATCTAGGCATATGGATTACAAAGAGGAATCTGGACCTATTCGATAACAATTACGGAAAATTGTGGAAAGAGATTAAAGAAGATCTAAGCAAATGGTCCAGATTGAATCTTTCATTTTTTGGCAGGATAGCTGCAATAAAGATGAACGTTTTACCTAGATTTATGTACTTATTCTGTAACCTACCCATTATTCATAATAATAAATGTTTTAAAATCTGGGAAAAAGAAATCTCAAAATTTTTGTGGCAAGGGAAAAAACCGCGAATATCAATAAAATTACTAAAAGATAAGAAAGAAAGAGGCGGATGTGCGTTACCTGATCTACAATTATATTATCAGGCATGCGTGCTCACATGGGTTGAAGACTGGATACTGTTGAACAATAGAAGAACATTGGCTTTAGAAGGAGCGGAGTTAAGATACGGATGGCACGCATACTTATGCTATAATAAAAGAAAGGATAATAAAGATTTTGATTTGCACTGTATAAGGAAAGCGCTGTTGAACACATGGTTAACTATAAAGGGAAAATTTTACAAAAATATTCCGAGGTGGATATCAACGGAAGAAGCTTTCTTTGGAAGAACTAAGGGAACAGAAGAGATTTGGTTGAAGTATAAAGATATCCTAAAGGAAGATGAACAGGGACAACTGCTGATAAAATCTAGAGAACAACTAGAAGAAATGGGCTTCAAGCTAAATTGGTTCCAATATAAACAGATATATGAAAGATTCAAGATGGATTATAGATTAGAAAACTTTGAAGTGGAGGGAAATAAACTGGATAAGATAATTTTTGATCAAAATAAGAAACATATATCAAAGTATTACAACATATTACTTGAGAGAGAACTGGAAGAAGAGGTAGTCAAAGATCAGATGATAAGATGGGCACAAGACGTGGGGCAATGCATTGATTTAGAAAGGTGGGAAAGATCTTGGTTGAATACCCAAAAATTTACTTCATCTCAAAGCTTGAAAGAGAACTACCTAAAAATGTTCGGAAGATGGTACCTGACACCGGTCAAGCTGAATAAAATGTACAAAACAGGATCACAATCCTGCTGGAAATGCGGGCAAGCGAAAGGTACCTTATACCACCTATGGTGGACATGTCAAGCAGCGCAAGAATTCTGGAAAAAGATCCATGCAATGATAAATGAAATTTTAGGACTCAGATTTCCAATGTCACCGCAAATTTATCTACTAAATATGATAGACACAATAGACCACAACTCAATGAAGAAATATTGGAGAGTGACACTATATATGATTTCAGCAGCGAGAATTCTATACGCGTCGAAGTGGAAAAGAAAGGAAATCCCCTCTAAGGAAGAATGGTTACTTAAGATGGGTGAGATGATGGATATGGATTCGCTTACTGCACAGCTAAAAGATATTCCAAAGGAAAAAATAGAGAAGGAATGGTCTCTGTTAAAGAAATACAGGAAAAGGCAGTGGAAAAACCTGACCAACTTAGACCTTTGAAAATCTATATGAAGATACAAACGTTATCAGAACTACCTTGGTCAAAGTTGCTAGTTAAGCTACAATTAGCTTAGCAGAATTGTAGTTTAAGTTAAGTAACGGACACTCAATTAACAAAATAAGGATAAAAGCTGGGGAATACAGGGGCTAGAAGGGGAGAAAGCTGGAATTTAGAACAAGGGATTTAAAAACGAGAACAAAAAAAAAGGAGAAGATAGAGAAAGGGTTGCAAAGAAGAAAATGGGAAAAATCTTTATTTGGGCTGATAAGCTGGTCATATAAGTTAAGGTGTAATATTTCTAAGTCTGTTTTTTAATCCTGTAAAATGTTACTCTGTTTGATCTAATTTCCTGGAAAATGTCATGGAAAGATGTATAGAAAGTTGATGTAACAGAATAAAAATTATGAATTAAAAAAAAATTTTAAAAAAAAAAGAAAGAATGCAGAATGTCATTGAGGCAGGTAGGATTCTCCTCGCATTCTGTGAGGAGTATTTTTGCTATTTAAATAACCCCTAAGTAGCCAAATTGATCACCAACAGTGGTCCGCCCTGGCCTCACATCGGGAGGCATGGAGACGCACTATCCACAATGCTGCAGCCTTATTTGAGAGCTCACGACGAACAAGTCTTGAAGAGAAACGACAACGCAGAAAGAATCACAACCCAAAAACATCACCCAAGGAGACCTTCTGCTGTGCTTTTTGCAACCGGACTTGTTTATCTCGGATTGGCCTTTTTAGTCATCAGCGCGCTTGCAGAAAGCGCAGGATGAGTCCTTCCTGAATCTTCGTTTGCGAAGAAAAGCCAGAGAGAGAGAGAGAGAGAAGTAGTCAACAGTATAGGAAAGGATCCCATGCCTGTGTGTGAGCATATATATTATATATCTGTCATATGATTTTCTGGAGGGCTCCTCAAATGTTCAAAAACAGCTTGAGCAGGAGGGTGTAGCAGAAAGTAGCTAAAGAAAAGCTCTGGCATATGCCCACATCTTCATAATTAGCCCACTGTATAAAGGACAGTAGGGGGTGGGGTGGGGTGCTCAATGGGCATGCTATGTGGGCAACAATTTTTGGTGCATCAGTCCTATCTGTGTCCTTTCAAGCAAAAATAGATGATCTCAATGTGGTGGAATTGAACAGGAAGTATGGAATTGTACCCAGTGGCAAGTGAAAGGGTTTTCTGGACCTGATCAAAGACTCAGTCATCCTTCATCTTTACTTTCATGTTTGCAACACGCTCTGAAAACAGGCTGAAGGTTAAGCCATGGTGAATTCTAAGATGACTTGACCCAATGGGGTCAAATATTCCTGCATTTTTATTAGTTGTAGTAAAAATGCAATTTTAGCAACAGTAGCTTTTCTCCCTGCTCTGCATGACATTGAAATGCCTCTGCTTGCCTCTGCTTTGAAGTACTGGCCTCTTTTGCTTTTGGTTGTTCAAGTGATCTCTGACTCTAATTAAGTCATGGGTAGTTACTAGGAGAAGGATGGATGTTCAGCTATAGAGCCCATGCTTTGCATACACTACTTCCCAGATTCAATCCTTATCATGTCCATAGAGGACTAAAATCTCAGAGAGCTGCTGCCAGCCAGTGTAAACAGGATGAACTTCATGGATCAATGAACATGTTCCTATGTCTCCAAGCTTCAGAAAGTGGTAGAAAACAAGTTCTTTCTTACTAATCAAGGCAAATCTTACATATCATCTACACTACCTGAAAAACAAAAAAATCTCTGGTGACCTGCCTATTACAATCTCTTCTTTTGGAAAACAGACTTTTCACAGAAGCAACACAATGAGAGATCAGACAGAAGTGGCAAAATAAAAATTAAATGTCTGCATCCCATACTTTTCAAAAAGTTTCTTAAAAAGTCTCATTTAAGAGAAAGTGAGCCCCCCTCCATTTGTTATGGAGTTACTTAATCAATGTTGACAACTGTCCGAGAGAGTACATCATATCTTGGCTGAATTGCTCTACATTTAGGAGAAATAAAATGTGTCAGCACTGGAAGGTTGCCCCAGTGATTGATGGAGGCTCTGGCAAGGGAATAGAAGACCAGCATATAAACAAGCCTAGCAGAGGTAGCACTTGTCCTCAACCGATCAAAGAGCCCTTGATCCTACCCCAGCTACAGAGCACTATAAAATATTTCCCAAAATAACAGTTTAAGTAGAAAAGGGCACCCATGTGAACATCCCTCCTCTTTCAAAAAGAACCATGAACCATCTTCATTGATTCTGAATATTATGGTTACTTCCATGCAATAACAGCCATAGGAGAACAACACTATAGACTATCAGAAATAGGTTAGGAGTGTACTTCTATTTTTTGCATTTATTTTCAGCTGTAGGCTTTTTAATCACAATAGGAGGTTCTTCATTAGGCAAAGCTGTTAAAAAAAAAGCAAGGCAAAATTGATTGTCCAATTACATATGGCTCTTTGGTCTGAATTTCTCTCTCCATTTGCTATTTTAAGCCATTAAGACCCCAACCTACAGTTTGATTAAGCTGAAATGCTTGGGTCAGCAGGATGAAGGTCCAGGTCTCCTATTGATTTTGTACATGGTTAACCCTCTACAAGGTGAGTCTGCCTTACCTTTTATTTTGCATGATCAACTCTTCTTCACAACACCTACCTGCACTGCACTGCACTGACCATTCCATGGAAAACCTCTCAGAACAAGGTTCTCCAGGAAATGATCAATCATATCCCCAAAGGTTACTAAAATCAACACAAGTCACCTTGCTGTGGGTTTATGTGAGAAAAATTAGTGTAAGAATTGGGATAGAAGTAGTGTGGATACCTGTCAACACTGATTAAATTATTCCATAGCAAACAGGCAAACAGGGTTACACATTCTCACAAATGTAAGGATTTTAAAAAGAAAAGAAAAGCAGGAAGGGGAAGCTTTCCATATACTCTGTCTTAATTCATCAAGGCAACTTAGTCTCTTAAAATACGCACCACCACTGATGTGGATAAGAGTCTGTGTGTGGGGATATCATTGGTTCCAATGGGACTATTCCCCTTTGCATTGTAGACAAAATGTAAGAGGCAGTGGAGTCACACTTATTTTGATGAGGATTTATCTCATACTCCTGCAATTAAGTATGGCAAAGTGAAAACAGCTGCACAACACATATTTATACGACATTTCTTCTGGCCCTCAAATTAATATGTGGAAGCCTTAGTACAGTGGTTCTTAACCTGTGGTCTGGGGACCCCCAGGTGGCCACGGTGTCCTCACAGGGGGTCTTCAAAGGCTTGAAGGCTGCTCGGCTCACCTTCTTCTTGCAGTGGAGTGGCCAGATGGCAGGAGCCAAGACAAAGGCTGGCTGGCTGGCTTGGCCTACACCAAATATTCTTTTCTCTCCCTCCAGTGCCTCTGAGGGAAGGGTTAATGGATGGTGTAATTGTATTATTATTATTATTATTATGTTGTTGTTGTTGTTCTTCTTGTTGTTGTTGTTTTGAATCTTGAGTTAAGTCTTGAGGGTTGGCAGCAACAGAAGATATTTAAATGGGGTCCCTGGTGAAGAAAAGGTTAAGAACCACTGCCTTAGTATAAACATTTGTGGATTAAAGTGCAGGCTTGGTCATTATTTTTAAAAAACTCAAAAAATACCTGACAGGACACTTACAGAATGTTGATGACAGCTGAAACCACAAAAAGAGAGGTGGGAATCAGTTTGAACTAGTGGGCCCGATCCTCACTTCACCAAGCTCCCATGGAAATATTCCCAAGATCAATCTCTGATCACAACGTGATAAGTTTGCAGTTGAAAAATAAGAGAAGAAGCTACAATTGGAGATTTAAAGAGATACTACTACAGGATGAGAATATACAGTTAGAGAGTAAGAGTGGCTTTAAGAAATTATTTCAATGAAAATAAAGAAGGGGAAGACAGAATTCAGACTGTGTGGGATGCAAGTAAGGTTGTTATTAGAGGTGTATTGATGCAAGTAAACTGTGAAAGAAATAAGAGAATAGGGGAGAAATGCAAAAATTACAAGATGCATTAGGACAGAAGGAAAAGGAATTGAGAAATGATCCAACAAATATAAAAGTGAATAATGAACTAAAAATTCTATGAAACCAAATGAAAATAGACACGACACAAGAAATAAAGAAGATGAGATTTATGAAACAAAGATATTATGAACAAAGTAATAAAACTGGAAGATGGCTAGCCTATAGATTAAGAAAAGCTCAAGAGAAACAACAAATATTGAAAATAAAGAATAAGGATAAATTAGTGACGAACAATGAGTAAATTAGAAGACTTTTTGGAGAATTTTATACAGCTCTTTTTAAAGAAACACAACTGGAAGACACAATGAAAGAAAGAATAGGAAAATATCTTGATGATCAAAAAATTCCTATAATAAATTTACAACACAGAGAAGAGTTAAATAAAAGCATTACCACCATGGAGGTTGATCAGGCTATTAAATTGCTGAAAGCTTTTCCTGCCATTATCAACAAAATAATGGCAGGACGGGATATACCATTGTCTTGGTCAAACATGAATATTGTCCTAATATTAAAGGAAAACTCTCTGCTGAATATTGTTTACAAGCTTTTTGTGATAATCTTGGCAGAGAGGTTGAAGAAGATCTTGAAGGATTGGGTAAATTTAGATCAAACAGGGTTTCTCCCAAGTAGACATATGAGAAATAATATTAGGAGAATATTAAATATTATAGAATACGGAGAGATGCAGCCAGAAAAAAACCTGGCCATGCTATTCCTCGATGCCGAAAAAGTGTTCGATAGCATGAGGTGGCAATACATGGTGGTAGTAATGGAGAAAGTTAAGCTAGGAGAAAAAATTATACAAGGTGTAAAAGCAATTTACAAGAAACAAACTGCCCAAATTATAATTAATGGACATAAAGACCTCAAAGATAAAAAATAGAAAACAGAGTAAGAGAGGGGTGTTCGCTGTCACCTTTACTTTTTATAATGACTCTGGAGGTTCTATGCAGAAATATTAGAGATGATAAGGAAATAATTGGTGTTTGGATAAAGAAACAGGAGTATAAAATATCAGCTTTTGCAGACGAAATATCCCTAACATTAGAGGAACCAGTAAAATCAATCGGGAAATTGCAAGAAAAGCTGTGGTAGTTTGGGGTGATATCAGGAGTAAAGGTAAATAAAGAAAAGATGATAATTCTAGTAAAAAACTTATCTAAAAAGGAGGAAGAGGATCTAACTAGATTAATGGACTATAAGATGAAAAGGTGAACAAGATATTTAGGAATAATAACAAATAATAATCTTGATTTAATAGAAAACAATTATAATAGAATATGGAGAGAGATAAAGAAAGATTTGGAGAGATGGGAAAAATTTTAAGCTTGTCAATTATGGGGAGAATTTCGGCTATGAAAATGGTGATACTACCAAAGATGTTGTTTCTATTCCAAAATCTTCCAGTCTTACATAATAGGAAATTATTTAAAACATGGGATAGAGACATGTCAAAGTTTATACGGGTGAGTAAAAAGCCAAGGATAGGATGGGAAGTGTTACAGAAAGAGAAGAATAAGGGTGGCCTCGGACTACCAAATTTAAGATTATATTATAATTCATCAGTCTTAATTTGGCTGTATGAATGGTTTGTATTAAATAATGACAGGATACTAACGCTAGAAGAAGTGGATATAAAATTTGGTTTCCATGCATACCTCTGGTATGGGAAAGAAAAGATAGACAAAAATTTAATAATCACATCTTCAGGAAATCAATGTTGTATGTTTGGAATGAGATAAAGAAACAGTTATATTTAAAATTTCCATTGTGGGTATCCCCCTAAGAAGCTTTCAGAAGAACGGAAATGTTGAATAGAGGAAATTGGCTGACATATAAAGACCTGATAAAAACCCAAGGACGTACGAATAGATAAAAAACAACAGAAGAATTAAAGGAAGATCAAATAGACTGTAACTGGTTCCAATATAGACAGATAGTTGAGAGATACAAGATGGATAATAATTTAAGGGAGCCCTGGTGGCGCAGTGGTTAAATGCCAGTACTGCAAGCCACCACGTCGCAAGTTCGATTCCAGAGGGCTCCAAGGTTCACTCAGCCTTCCATCCTTTCGTAGGTCGGTAAAATGAGTACCCGGCTTGTGGGGGCAATTAGCTAACACACATTGGAAACTGTTTAATGTTTAAACAAGTTAGATGTGTAAATAGCTATTGCTAAAAACAATTTGTAAGTCGTTCTGATAGCCTTGTGGCTGAAGAGCAGGGTATAAATAAATAAATAAATAAATATCAATTGGAATTGAGCATCAACAGATGGAACTAGATAAGATTTAAGCAAAACACAGAGAAATAAAAATTTCAGAATTATATAAAATTTTATTGAATTTGGAATTAGAAGCAGAAACCATTAAAGAATATATGGTGAAGTGGGCACAGAATGTGAGGCATAATATACAATTAGAAGGTTGGATAGAGCTGTGGAGAAGAAACACTAAATTTACATCATGTATGGAACTAAGAGAGAACTGTTACGAAACGATGTTCCGCTGGTATATGACGCCACAAAAGCTACCTAAAATTTATATAGAAAAGGATTCAAAATGTTGGAAGTGTAAAAGAGAAGAAGGATCTTATTACCATATGTGGTGGTCATGCAGAATTGTGAAAAAGTTTTGGATAAACATCTACAACTGGATAAAGAAAATATTAAAAATTGAATTTAGATTCACATCAGAGATCTTTTTATTAAATTAGTTGATAAAGAATTTCCAAAAGAGTTGAGAAACTTGATATTCTTTATGACCACCACAGCGAGTATAGTCCTGGTTAGATATTGGAAGCGGGAAGAAGTACCAAAGATAGAGGAATGGTTGTTAAAAATGGAGGAAATCGCAAGAATGGAAGAACTCACTGCGTGGATTAATTACAAAACAAAAAATAAATTTAGGAAAGAATGGGAGAAATGGATAGACTTCTTGAGGACAGAATGGAATGAAGTTGCAGTAATATGGCTCACTGACTAGTCTAATAGGTGACAAAGGTTATTAATAGGTAATTAAGTAAGGAGAGTGGAAGCTAGACACATAGGTACATAGATAAATATATTCATATATATACATTGATATATATACACACACACTTATATGGAAGGGCTGCTCCCAATTCTTGGGCAACTAAGTACAGGGTCCTGGGAAAGGCAGATAATAGCTTAAGTGGAAGTAATCCTGTAATTACATAGATAATATATAGAAATAGATATGCAAATGAAAGATTAAAAGAGAGGAAATAGCAAGTTTACGATCCAGTATGGTAGGAAGTAACCTATTGTTTTGTAGTATATTTAATGTATTTTATTATTATGTTTGTATGCAGGAGGTAGATGGTATTTAGTTGTATATATGGATTTGTATGGAATGTATTTGTGGTAATGGATAGTTTGATGGATAATAGGTGTAACTGAGTAAAAACTTTTTAATAAAGATAATAAATAAATAAATACATAAATTTTAACTGCACTGCAGTATATGAGAAAGAAAAACCCAGCCCATGGCAGTGTCAAAGTGCTGGAAGTTACTCATCAAATTTTACACACATGTAAATAAGCGATGTCTTATTGCTTGAATTTAAAAACCAAGCATGAACTGTTGTCCAGTATATTTCTCTTACATTGCTAAATTACAGATCAAATGCTGATCTGTTTTCTGTAAAGGTGAATAAAATAAGAACAAATAACAATAATAATCAGTTGCAGAATTTACTGGCCCCTGGTTTCTAGTCACATTGGCAAATTGATTCAACTCACATAGGGCCCCAGAGATGGAAGGCCTGAACCCACTCCCCCACCCTTAATAGGGCGGCACAGCTCCTGCTTCACACTATCTGGAGCCCTCAAGAGGAACTCTCCTACCAGGGGGAAAGGGATATACCATAACATTTTGTTGCCAAGTCATCACTATTCACTGTTGTAATAGTAACCTCCCTACATTTATACAATCCTTTTTCACAGTCAGCAAGAGCCAACACTCATTGATTCTGCACTGAACAAGGGGGTGGACTGAATGGCCCCTGAGGCCCCTTGCAACTCTATGATTCTCACACGGCACTCTCAGATGTTGGGAAGAGATGGTTCCTTTTCAGAAGCCATGCTTATACTTCCTTGGGTTTGTTGTTCTACCCTTAAATATTTTTTTTCAGGATTTCACTTGGGATAAGAGTTAGGATGATGAATTTATAATTGTTCAAAAGCCAACTGCCTGGGTCTGGCAAGGGGCCGGGAATATATTCCCGGCCAATGGACCTGAGTGGAGACTGCAGCAGCAGTCTCCACCCTCCCTCTGGCTTTTCTTCGCAAATGAAGATTCAAGAAGGACTTATCCTGCGCTTTCTGCAAGCGCGGTGATGACTAAAAAGGCCAATCCGAGATAAACAAGTCCGGTTGCAGAAAGCACAGCAGAAGATCTCCTTGGGTGATGTTTTTGGGTTGTGGTCCTTTCTGCATTGTTGTCTCTCTTCAAGACTTGTTCGGCATGAGTTCTCAAATAAGGCTGCAGCATTGTGGATAGTGTGTCTCCATGCCTCCCGATGTGAGGCCAGGGTGGACCACTGTTGGTGATCAATTTGGCCAAGCCTGAGATGTTGTTTCAGGGAGTCTTTGTATCACTTTTCTGGAGCGCCCCTCTTACGCTGACCTGTGGCGAGTTCACCGTAGAGTAGTATTTTTGGGAGGCGATGGTCCTCCATCCTAGAAACGTGCCCTGCCCAGCACAGCTGCATTCTCAATATCTTGGCCTCAATACTGGCGATCCCTGCATGCTCAAGGACAGCAACATTCATCACATAGTCAGTCCAGTGTATATTTAGGATTGTGCGTAGACAGCACTGATGAAAGCGCTTGAGGAGTCGTATGTGGTGGCGATAGGTGACCCATGTTTCAGATCCATAAAGGAGGATAGACAGTACAATGGCTCTATACACGCTGATTTTTGTGCTTTGCCTCAGGTGTTTATTGCTCCAGACTCTTTTGTGAAGTCTTCCAAATGCACTATATGCCTTTGCTAATCTGTGATCGATCTCTTTGTCAAGCTTGGCATCTGAGGAGATGATGCTTCCCAGGTAGGTGAACTGCTGAACGGACTTGAGCACAGATTTGCCGATGGCAATGTGGGGATGGTGGTGTTCGTCCTGTGGTGCAGGCTGGTAAAGAACTTCTGTTTTCTTCAGGTTGACTTCCAGCCCAAACAGCTCTGCAGCTGTTGCAAAGTAGGATGTTAGGCGCTGCAGAGCTGCTTCTGTGTGGGCAACAAGGGCAGCATCATCAGCGAAGAGCAGCTCACGGACTAGATAGTTTAGAGTCAGTGTGAGCCCTTAGATGGCTTAAGTGAAACAAGCTACCATCAGTACGGTAATGTATATAGATGCTGTCATCTTCTTCAAGCTCTGCCATAGCCCTTTGGAGCATCATGCTAAAGAAGATTGTAAATAAAGTTGGTGCAAGAACACAACCTTGCTTCACTCCATTAGTTATGAGAAAGGGCTCTGAAAGAGCATCGCCATATCTGACTTGACCACGCTGGCCCTCGTGTAGCAAGATAATCATTTTAAGGAATTTTGGGGGACATCCTAGTCTTTCCAGGATCTGCCACAGACCTTCTCTACTTACAGTGTCGAAGGCTTTGGTGAGGTCAACAAATGTTACATAGAGACCCTTGTTCTGCTCCCTACATTTTTCTTGCAGTTGTCTAAGGGCAAATACCATGTTTGTAGCACTCCTATTGGCTCTGAAGCCACATTGGCTTTCACGGAGAAGTTCTTCTGCAATAGCAGGAACTAATTTGTTCAGGAGTATCCTTGCAAGGATTTTTCCAGCAATACAGAGCAGTGTTATGCCTCGATAGTTTGAGCAGTCGGATTTTGCTCCTTTTTTCTTGTACAGGGTGATGATGACTGCATCTCGGAGGTCTGATGGCAGTTCCCCTTTTTCCCAGCAATTCACAAAGAATTCGTGGAATTTTTCGTGGAGTGCATGACCTCCGTGTTTCCAAACCCAGCTGCCTTGCCGTTTTTCATCTGCTGTATGGCCTTAAGGGTCTCTTCCAAAGTGGGAGCTATGTCCAATTCATTTTTCATTGGTTTTTGTATCATATGTTGGATAGCTGAGCCTTGGACTACTCGGTTGGTGCTAAAGAGACTTTGAAAGTGTTCAGCCCATCGATTCAGGATGGAGGCTTTATCAGTAATTAATGTTTGACCATCTGTACTGTATAAGGAGCTTTGGACCTGATAAGTAGGTCCAAACACTGCTTTAAGAGTTTCATAAAATCCTCTATGATCACCCAGATCTGCACAGCGTTGTGTCTTTTCTGCTATATTGATCCACCACTTGTTCTGCATGTCTCGGAGTTTTTGTTGTAGTTTACTACATGTGAGACGGAAAGCTGCTCTTCTTACATGGCAGGTTGGCTGGGCGAGGTATGCCTGGTGAGCAGTTCTCTTCTTTGCCAACAGCTCCTGGATCTCTTGGTTGTTTTCATCAAACCAGTCTTGATTTTTCTTGATTTCTCCACCCTACAGCCAATCAAAGGCCACGGTAAACCCAAACTTGATTGGCCAAGCAAGGCTACTAACCAGCCAATCGGGGAAGGGCTGCCCCTTCCCAATTGGCTAGCCCACAATCCTCTTTCCGATCTGCCTGAGCAGGCCAGAAAGAGGCTGCAGGCAAACAAGGTGGTGGGCGAGTGGAGAGGAGGCTCCCCAGCCGCAACTCAGGCTGCAAGGTAAGTCTGGCAGCCTATTTGTTCAAAAGCCTCACCCCCTACTTACTTCTTTTAAATCTGCATTACATGGGTTCCACCCCAATTCTCAATTTGAGCAGAATATTCATTTTAATATCACAGCGGGACCTTGGTATATGCTGTGGTTTGGTTCCAGGACCCCTCATGGATACCAAAATCCATGGATGCTCAAGTCCCATTATATACAATAGCGTAGTAAAATAGTGTCCCTTATATAAAATGGCAAAATCAAGGTTTGCTGATTGGAATTTGTTTTAAGAATATTTTCAAACCATGGATGACTGAATCCGTGCATGCAGAATCTGTGGGTATGGAGCGCCAACTGTATGTATCTTGGTTTTTTTTTTTCAAAAAAAGCATGACTTTTTACCTTATTTCACTAAATTTACAAATTCTGAGAAGAATCCCACTCAGCCCAATTGACTTGTGGATTTCTATACATTTATTTATTTTATAGTTACTGAATAGTAATGTAGAGATCTCAGTTTTCCTAGATACATGAAGTATGTTTGTTGGATTAGGTAGAATTTTAAAGTGCCAAATTAAGTGACACCATTTATCTTGTTAGCTTTTTTTTTTTTTTTTTTTAATGTAGGGAACCCAAGTATGGCCAATCCAATTCGGATTGGTGGCGAATGCAAGGGGGGTTTGACTCTTGCAGTCCCAATCCATACTGCAGGTTCCATGCCTGTGATTTACATTTGAAATCTTATTGACACAATTGCTAATATGTTCGGAATTAGCAATTCTGAATTCAAAATATTCAGAAAGAAAACAGGTAAAGTGGCTAGGTTACAGTTTCTTTGTCATGGGGATTCACTGTGCTCCACCATATCACAACTGCCCCGCCCCCCAATAAGGTCAAAACTAAGACAATGAGAAAGAAGGAAGGAAGGAAGAAACATGCATTCCAAAAGCCTGGATGATTAGTCCCCCCCCCCAACCCATGAGACACTACAGCAAGTACAGTTTACTTTGTTTATTTCAGAGAATTCTTTTCACCCAGGTGCTATGTAGCATGGCTCTGAACTTCAGATGAAGATTTTAGGAGGCCTGAGGGAAAATAAACTCTGAACTTCTAAGCTTTTTAACAGCATGCTACACAGCACGATGCTGAATCCTAGGAGGATGGATTTCCAGCCTGAAAGGCAGCAGCAATTAACAACCAAAGCTGCAGAAAAGATGTAGTCCATTAGCACAGAGAGATGTTGGATTAGGGTAGACTGCTTACTGCAAAGATTTAACACATATAATGTTGCAGTGCTCGAATGAAGCTGAATGGCGGTCTTGTACAATGCCTTAGCTAAGACAAACAAACAGACAGACAGACAGACAAAAAAACTTGCTTCAAATTTTCATTTCCAGGATTTTATAATGCCAGCAACCCTAGTAAATGATTCAGAAACACAATTACATTCTGATTGCAACTTATAAAGATCTAGTACTGTGCTATACTACAGCTTCCTCTACAAACTGATTACAGCAATTTGATTTTTCCAGGAGCATGGTGTTGATAGAAAACGAGTGATTTATCTTCTGGGAAACAACAGAATTTCACAGTTGGAATTACAGCCAAGAACAAACAGAAAAGAAATCTCGCACTCACATGGATGGCCCTGCCAAGGCAAGCTGCTGCAGAATTTCATATTGATTTCCTTCATAGTGCACTAAGGTGAGTCCCTTTCTTGATACAATCCCACCTTGGTGGTTTATTATTGGCTTTTTTGTTTGTTTTGCAGACTTCTCAGTGGCTTCCATTTCCTATCAGGGTAAATTGATCTATTATTGTGTTTAAAATGGGAAAATTTAAAATGATTTGTGATCAATATAAACCTTAGGTCAATATATACCTAGATCAATAGATACTTCACTAATCATTGTATATTAAAAATGTGTAGACCATCAGATGACTTTTCCCCCATTTGTTACCCAAAGCTGTTTTTAACTCAGACAGAACCTTAAAGAACAGAACTAGTTTAAAGACAGGTTTCTATCAGTCTTCTGATGGTTTCCCTCTACTTGGTAAAGAAAGGGACAAACTTATTGGTGTAATCATATGCACATTTACACTGAAGTGAGCCCAAGAAAGTTTGGCTTCTTCCAAAGTTAAGTGTGCACACTGCAGTCTCACCGTGGCTTTTTGGTGGGTTGTTTTTTTTTTGTTGTTGGGTTTTTTTTTTTGGGGTATACAGTGTATCATTCATTTCATGATTGAGCTTTGCTTAATAAATTCTTAAGTAACCTTTCTATGAAGAAGGGACTGCCTTTATTCTCACATCAAACAGGTGCTCAGTAAACTTACCATATTTATCAGTCAGTGCATCTCCGAAAGGTTTGTAAAGCCAGGGAGGGATTGCTTACTTTTACTTTAATTTTAATCAATTTGTGAAAACGAATTGATTTTTAAAAATATATTTCATGGGTATGTCCTGGGGTGGTGGTGGAAATAATGGCTGCTAAACTTTGTTTAACCTTCCACCCCCCCTCCCAGCATTCCTAGTTAAAAACAAACCAACCTCTAATACTGTATTTCCAACAAAAAAAATAGGAGGAGGGGGCTTATTTTACAAAGTGAAGTTACAGTTGCTGCTTGCC
Source organism: Gambelia wislizenii (assembly GCA_030847615.1). NCBI lineage: Eukaryota > Metazoa > Chordata > Lepidosauria > Squamata > Crotaphytidae > Gambelia > Gambelia wislizenii. The sequence goes on from JAUMIR010000002.1 coordinate 166,328,622, forward strand.
TCTGAGTTGTAGCTGGTGGCCATCTGTCATTTAATTTTTAAAGGATCTAAAAATGTGTTTGGTGGAAAGCAAAACATGCCATTGTACAGCCTCAGACTTGCTTGTGAGTAGATGAAACAAAATGAAAGATGCCTTTATTGCCATCAACAGACCATTGTTCATTGTGAGTAGACATGTATAGGCTCAGGCAGGTAAGCAGTAACTAGTTCTACTTCTCTCTACCTTAACATGCATTATGCACACCTCAGAGTCCTAAGAATTAGATGCTTCACAATTAACCCAGATGAAATACAATCTACGAGGTAGGAGGTGAGTTATGTTGAAGCAGTATTTACAGGAAGATATTTGATACCTTCAGAACTGGAAAAAGAGCACACATACACACAATATAAACACGCGGCTCAACAGGAATTCTGGAAGCTTGCAAGAGCACAACACAAAATTCAGCACTGCAGAATGAAGCAGGGAAGAAAGTGGAAAATGAAAAGAAACAGCCATAAGAGACAGATGAGATGGTCTTTCTCACAGTGCAATCCCATACATATCTACTCAGAGGTAAGTCCTCACTGATTTCAGCGAGGCTTACGCCTGCGGTAGCAGGGCACAAGATTACAAACTCAGACTGCTAGTATAATTTAAAAAAGAAAAAAAAAAGAAAACTACATGGAAGTATAGAGGAGCTGGTAAAACTCGGAGGTTCTCTTACCATCTGATAAGTCAATTAGTCCAAGGTAGTGCAAAAGTTTCAGAGAGGAGCAAATCACCACCACAATCCCTAAAGTCTGGAGCCCTTCAGACTCTCCTTTGCTCCACATCTTTTCAGATAACACCCAGATGGTAGCCTCTGGTGTGCTAGTAAAAGGACAGGCAGGGATTGAAAGGGAAATCAGCTGTTTGAAGCTTTTCTTCCTGCTGCTCCTTAAGTGCATGGCTCATTTTCTCTCTCTTTCGTCCCTCTGTCTCTGTGCATGAGTGTGAGTCTCACCCTGTTCCTGTTCCTCCGCCTTCCACTCCCCCCAGCCCCCACTCTTTATCTTTTCTAAATTTTAACCTGGGGTTTATTTCCTTCTCTCTCCTCCTCCTCCTCCTCTCCCTCTCCCCCATCCTCTCTTTCTCCAGGGTAAATGTCTCAACAGTTTATGCCTCTCATTTACAACTTAACACCACCTTGCTGACCTCAGCAGTAGCAGCAACTGTGGGTCTGAGAGCTATCTTGCACTTGAAAGTGGATGTTCAACTCTACTGGAATGAGGATCTCCCCACCCCACCCCGCTTGCTTTTGTACACTAAAGGGGATGGAGTAATCCTGGTAAGAATCTTGAAAATAGATCCTCCCCACATCTATTTCTCTCCCTGACCAGAATTCCCATTTTGATTTTTGCTTTCTGGTCATTAAGACTGCTTCCCAAGAACTCTTCAGGCCAGCAACAGGATGAATCCAACATCAGCAACACAGAGCAGGGGATTAGGAGAATACAGGGGGGTGGAAAGTTAGTGAAGGGTCCTTCTGAGCCCCAAATCCATTGCCAAGTGCCCAACCATGCTGACCTCTAGTGTGAACCCCTGGTGTCGTTGTTGTTGTGTGCCTTCGTTTCTGGCTTATGGCGACCCTAAGACCACCCTGTCACAGGATTTTAGATATAGGTAAATTGGAGTTGATTAGAAGGCACACAGCAATACTATGATATATGTATAGCACATGGTACCTATTGCTCTTGTGTGCTTTCAAGTCATCTTCAATTTAAGGTGACCCTAACATGGAGTTTTCTGAGGCTGAGTGTGTGTGATTTGCCCAAGGTCACCTGGTGCTTTTCATGGCCGAGTAGGGATTTGAACACTGGTCTCCAGAGTTGTAGATCAATGCTCAAACCGCTATGCCACATTGGCTCCATATACCACATGTTATATACCCCAGTATATACCATAAGTACATGTGCAGGGCCACTACCAGAGGTTGGCACAGTGGGACACTTGACAATGGCTTTAGTGCTCTAATCCTTTGTCTTTCACTGTTTTCTGAACTCCTGCCTAATGTCACTGCTGCTGCTACTGCTGTTGCCACCAATAAACCTGCTCCCCATCTCTCGTCTTACTGGTGGGTGGCAGCATGAGGGAAGAGATCAAGTCCAGTTGCTGCTTGTCTCTAAGTTGTGGTGGGCAGTCATCCATTTAGCTGCCCTTAAATATCAGGTCTAATGACTTTAGGCCATTGTACAGGTGTGTGAGATAAGAGGCCAGCTGCCCACAATGGCTTGGAGATGAGCAGCATAGATATATCTAGCCCATGGTTATATTTTTTAATTCTACTGTGCCACTGCTGTTATTACCCATATGGTAAATATAGGCAGGGATGGAGTGAAGGGTTGGTAACAGCAACACTGGTCATGGGTCATAGATTCTGTGTGGGGTTGTAGGGGAAAAAGTTGTTATTAGTTGGAAGCCCACAGGCAATACCATACCAAAGTCCCACCAAACCTGGCACTGGTCCTCAATGGGTCCAGATGTCCTTTATGCTATTTTATTTTAAAGAAGCCCTAGTCTGCTATTAACGACTTTATCAGATGAGGAAAATACGGCATTGTAAGGATGCCACATAACCGCAAAAGAGTGTGCGGATCAGATGATGTTGCCCTTTCGCTGTTATAAAGAGGCAAAATCACATACTTTTTAATTGATGGCTTAAGCTGTCAATAGATCCCCCTGCTGCTTTTTTTGAGGGCATTGCTAGCATGTGACACCTTGGGCCATTTAAATCATGTACTTACCCTGACAATAGCTGCTCCAGCGCAAACACTTTCGAATGAGATTGGAACATCCAGTTATCTTTCACTCTTTTTATGACTGTCCCTGTGTGTTTGGGTGCTTAGTGTAATTTTTAGATGTTTATTTTTGTTTTTAAGTTTGAATTTCCAGGGTGATAAAATCGTGCAAGATTTCAAACGAGAAAGTGAATGGGGCTCTGTTCACTTCCTCTTTATTGCCAGGAGCCTTTGCTGGGATTACAAGGTAAATGCGGGGTGTGTGTGTTCTTTTGCCAACATAAAAATACTTTTTTTATGCTGGCAAAAGAACGTTTAAAGAGGCTGCATCTGATAAAGTCCTAACAATTGAACATTATTTTCTCCACATCCCAGTTGGAAAAGACAGTTGGCCATGAGTAAATAAAGTCTGATTTAAGTAAAACTTAATTCTGTGTGTGTTGTTGTGTACCTTCCAGTCATTTTTGACTTATGGCGACGCTAAGGCAAACCTATCACAGGGGTTTCTGAGTAAGAATTTTCAGAGAGGGCTTGCGATTGCCTCCCTCTGAAGTTGAGAGAGTGTGACTTGCCCAAGGTCATCCAGTGTGTAGCAACAGGAAAATTAAGAGATGAATCCTGTTGATAAATCTGTACTCCAGATTTTCATGAAGTCTGAAGAACAGGCAGATATAGACATCACAGATAGCATCTTGTCTTTGAGAAATTATGTGAGATCCAAATTCAAATATTTAAAATATTCAATCCTGTTTAGTCAGATATTTAAATACTTAATCATATTTAGTCATGCTCAGACTAAATTTTGTGTGTGGGGGGGTGGTGTCCTCTATATTTTCTCAAGACTTTTCAAAAGCAGTCTCAGGAGGCCAGAGGTTTAAGTGCAAGCAATTTTGGACAGGAGGTAGCTTAATCCTTCCCCTCCAGGTGTTTTTCTACAGAATATTTCCCATAAGCTGGCATTTGTTCAATGATAGAAAACATCTGCATACCTGTGCTTTTATCTCACACAAGTGGCAAAGCAGTCAGTGATGCAACTTTTGAGAGAAAAATGCCTAGAGAGACAGCTTTTCCCACCCACAATTTCTCTGTTTAAGCTTGGTGCTTCCTGAGGCTGCTTTTGTATTTATTTGTTTTAAAAAGGAGCCGTATGAGTATCTTGTCATTTCTAGTTGGATTGTCAGGTTCACTTCACACTTTATAGAGGAGATGGATGTTTTCCTTTTGTTTATAGAGTTATGTCCCCTGAGTGACATATGGAAAACACAATCATGATTTTTGAAGGGAAGATGTGTTTTCTGAGAGCTTGAGCAAGTATTTGTTAAAGAACAATTCACTGCTTGCGATTTTTTTTAAAAAAGTAACTCATTGACATAGGTAGTCACTTGTCATTAGAAGAGTAATGTGTTATAAACACATTGTTGACATGCAACTTTAGTCACTTACGTTTTAGTGTTTTTCAAAATAATACAATGCCCCAGGTCACCCTAAATGATTCCTCCAAAAGCAATGTTCCAGTCATCTGTTTCCCAAGCAAGAGGGGAACAGACTCCCGTCGATTGCAATGGTTGCTTCCTGTTAAGTGGGGACCACTTAACAGGACCACTAGTGGGGACTAGTATTCCCTAAACTTGGGGTTATGTAGGGATTGTGAACACAACACGATTATGAAAGCATAACTATAAGTTAAGCAGATGTAACTCCTCAACAGGCCAATGTTATTACTTTTTAAGCATTATTTCCAAGCTCTGGAGGAGATCAGGTGGCTCTCCAGATATTGTAAGACCACAACTCTCAGAATTTCTTACTTCTCTGGTGCCTGCCCCCTCTCCCATTAAACAAACTACATTGGTCATAAACTTTGAAGCAAAGTCATGAGATTGGATCAAAAATGTTAAGGTTCTCACGGTAAATGAGTTATGAATGGCAAATAGCTGCCTACTGAAAAGCAATTACTATGAATAATAAAAAGTAATATGTTTCTGTGAAGAGAAGTTTATTTCTAGAATGGCTGATTTGGGGAATGTATTTTACATATCATATGATAATGTGATCCTGTTTTCTTGGAGGTTTGTCATACATAGGGTCACCATAATATCAACCCAGTTAGATAGCACATAACAACAAATTTCACATTTTCCCTTTCACATGAAGGCAACGGTCACCTTAATCCACCTAAAATCACACAGGGGATGTGAGAGTTCTTTCACTGCATAGTCGAAAGTTTATTAAATATGAAGGTACAAATTTAGCATATCTGTGGTTCACATGGAGATCATAATTGGAGTTTTGTATTTCTGAGTGCTTCCTATACTCTGGAATCTTGTTATGTGCCAATGAATCCACATGTTTCACACAAGAGGGCTTAACTTCAATAGATACAAATACAGAAAATAGTGGTACAGGAAAAAAAATCATATTATGTAGTTAGAGTTGTGTGATGGTTTCAATACCACTATTAATCAATCTGAAATAACAGTTTTGGTGTGTCCAAAAATGAGAGCACCCAAAAATGCAACCAAAGCAGATTAAAAAACAAAACCTAAGGTTGAAGGAGGAAATAACATTGCTGGTATATACAGAAGTGCTATCTGATATATAGTCGCAAGGGTCAGGCTACCAAGGCTATATATATATATATATATATATATATATATATATATATATATATAAATTCTCTTGGGTATGTTGCTGTTTCAAGTGTGGTGATTGGCTGCTTAGGAAACATACCAACCAATCATAGCACTCTGTTGGCTGGCTAATCACCATGCTGGGGGTGGAACCATGTGGAATGCGGTGGTGGCAACAGTGGGAAAGGATCCATGGGGGGGAGGGAGGAAAGAGCTATCCTTCCTGGTCCCAGCAGCAGTGGGGGACAGGTGTCCCCTGTGGGGAGGGAGGAGAGAGCCATCCTTCCCCTCCCTGGTTCCAGCATCTGCATTGGGGGGAAGAGATCCCTGGGGGGTGGAAGGGAGGAAAGAGCTGTCTCAGCGGCAGTGTGGGGAAGGTGTCCCCTCTGGGGGAGCCATCCTTCCCCTCCCTGGTTCCAGTGCCGGCAGTGGGGGAAAGAGATCCATGGGGGGGGGAGGGAGGAAAGAGCTGTCTTCCCTGGTCCCAGTGACAGCAACAGCAGCAGTGGGAAGGGATCCGTGGGGCAGGAAGGGAGGAGGGACCCATCCTCCCCCTCCCTGGTCCCAGCAACAGCGGCGGTAAGGGATCCATGGGGGGGAGGGAGGAAAAAGCTTGTCTTCTCCCTCCCTGGTCCCAGTGACAGCAGCAGCTGCAGCGGGAAGGAATCCCTGCAGGATGGAAGGGAAGAGAAACCCATCCTCCCCCTCCCTGCTCCCGGTGACAGCAGCAGGAAGGGATCCACAGGGGGAGGGAGCAAAGTCCCAGTAGCAAGTGTCTCCTGCAGGGAGGAGAAAGCCATCCTTCCCCTCCCCAGTTCCAGCACCGCCGCCACTGGTGGCAAGGGGAAGAGATCCTTGGGGGGGGGAGGGAGGAAAGAGCTGTCCTCCTTGGTCCCAGTGATGGCAGCAGCACTGGCGGGAAGGCCCATCCTCCCTCTCCCCGGTCCTGGCAATGCCAGTGGCAGCAGCAGTGGTGGAAAGGGGTGTGGGGGGGAGGAGAGACCCATCTTACCCCTTCCCAGTCCCTGTGGCAGCAGGGGAAAGGCATCCACCAAGGGGGAGGGAGGAGAGAGCCATCCTCTCCCTCCCTGATCCCAGTGGCGATACCAGGAAGGCATCCAACAGGGGCGGGAATGGAGGAGAGAGCCATCTACTCAGTGGAATAATATAAAATGTATAACCTTTATAATCTCCTATAATGGCATATGATACGCCCGGTACATCTAGTTTACTTTGATTTCAATAGTATTTTTTTTGTGGATTGCAACTTCACTCACTCAGACACTTCAGATAAACAGGCATAGTCATTTTTAGTGGATTGGCATAATAATATATCTGGCACAGTGTAGCATACAGCTTTTTAAAAGCTTGGATCCTTCCAGACTGAGGAAGGGAATAAGAAATGAATCAGATTTGTCAGCTGTGTGGTGGATTTTACATTCTGTTTTCTACTGTGAGTACTCCCACCTAGTAACTTGTGTGCAGATGTAAAACGTACATTGATGGAGAGAGCCATAGTTTTTCAAAAAAACTATAAGGGGATTAGTTTTTATATCCAACACATTGCAGAATTACGATTCCTTCTTCAGAGGCCTTTCTCTTTCTATCAATTGCAACAATGTGCTCCTATGCTCCTTCACTGCTCATGATAGTCCTGGTAGTGCTGCCCATGTAGAGTTTTCTAACCTCGTATTGTCTTAGGCTAGGGTTGTAATTCTTTGCTATTGTCTCTCTTGAAGGAAGCAGTAATTTTATATAAAAAAAATTCTGCTGTGAGAAAATCATTGAAAACTGCAGGGTTTGTTCTGTGCAAATTTTGCACATGGGGATTTTGTGTGTGTGTGTGTGTGTGTGTGTGTGTCTGTGTGTGCAGGAAACAGTATTTTCCTGGCAGCAAATATTTTCTGTGCAGAAAATGCTGTTTCATGTGGGCAGGTGGCGGGGAGTGTGAAATTTGCACAGAATAAGTCTCAATGGCAAAGATTCTCCTCAATCCAGGATTGTCCTCTTCAGGGGTTGCTGATGCTTGAGAAATGCTTGGAATATTCTTTCCATCCCTACTCTTGTCAAAACTTGTTTTTTTCCAAATGCTTCAGAAACACACACCAGATGACAATTAAGAAACAAAAGAGCATATATATCATAAGACAGCAAGAGTTCTTTCATACCACATTCACACTTCTTAAAGAGTAATCTGCACTTCTGGTTTATATTTTCCTTGAGAAACTAAGCACTTTTTTTCTTAAAAAGGAAGAAAAACCCTGCTGATTTTTAAAAATATGATTTCTTCCACTACAAGTAACTGCTGTGGAGTTAAGAGAAGTTAATAATTTCTTTGATATTGTACCCCCAGACATCAAATCTTCTTGTTTTCTGGAAGAGTTCCCTCCTGGAGTGTTAGTTCTTGTTTGTCAGCCTCACTCCAGTTACACAGCACTCTGATTTGATTGCTCTTGGTAGGAGCAATCAGTATGTGTGTAATTCTTGCAGTGGTTTGTGGGCTCGTTTTTCTTTTTCTTTTTTAATGATCATCAAAGAGAGAGTGGTAGTTTGCTGGTTAGTGCAGACCCTAGTGTGCCATTTCCATTCATTTGAGGACACAGAGTCCTATCAATTTCACACATACTCACGTGTGCATATTAATGTGTATATGAGATTTACAGATCCTTCCATTCACAGCACATACACACAGATTATCATTGGAAAAAAGTATTTCTCAGCCTGTGTGTCTGGGTATCAGTCCAGGGTAGAGGTCACCGTGGGGAAAGCCATCCTCCAGAGGCAATTAACCTCCCTCTCCAGCCTTCAGATCTAAACAGTTACCAATGTGGTGTATCTACCTTGTGTTGGCCACTTGGAATCACAAGACACTCCCATTTAAGCTCATCTCAATAAACAATATGATTCCTAGTGTGATATGATTCACTAGGTTCCAACATAGTCACCAACTGGGTCGTCTTCCCCCGGACATTGACACAGCTATGGCTCATGCATGGTCCCCAACCGCTCCACCACACATGGCACTTGAGGACCTTTCTACATTGGATTCTTCACAACACCTGGCATTACACAGGACTCCTTTGTGAAGTTCCGTGGTTGGAACAGGTTGGTCAGATTTGGATTAATGGCTTTAACTTGGGATGGTTCTGGCCAGTTCACGGACCTCAGCAAACTCTCTTTGTGCCAGGCTCATTCCTTAGTGGTTCAGCTGACAACACTGTTGTAGTTCTGGAACTGCAGAATGCTCCAGAAAACCCCAGAGTACTCTTCCTTGACTGGCCTCTTCTCAGTGGTACCCTCAGGACCACCCACAAAACCCCAAGTAAAGCAATATCTACCTAGCTATGTGGTTGCTGAAATCTGCAAATGTGGCTCTAGGAAAAAGAAAAGAGAAACCCTTCCCTTGAAGCCACCATGTTACAGGAGTCAAACTAATAAAGGATATTCCTTCAAATAAAATAAAATAAATAATATGATTCCCTAAATGAACATTTTTTCTATTTCCCAAGAACTCCACTCCCAAGAACCCAAAGGATAGACTCCTAAGTGGAGGCATAATACTTAAGATGCTCAATGTTCAGTGAAAATATGATTTAGCTTACTTGGTTTGATCCCAGGTCAGTTTAGGGGAAGGTTAGGGAAGGTGTAGTCCATGAGCCATATGTGAGACATCTAGGGACCCAGCACAGCATTCCTTTTCCCTGTCCACACTGTGTAGGGATGGGGCAGTTTCACTAGGAGAGCCCTTTTTCTCCACCAGGAAATGATCAATGGTCACTTTTGTTTAAACAAAAAGGCTCCAATCAATCTCAAATGTGGCAAAATTGTGGCCCTGTTAGGTCCAGTGGAGGATGTGTGTGGCCTCTAGACCATGGGTAGTTGCTGGGTAAGGAAACATCAGGACATGCACTCCAACATTTCACAGATGAGAACTGGGACATGAGCAGTTCAAGCAAAATCAGAATGTGGTCAAGACAGCCAAAGTTGTTAATGAAGAAGAACAGACAAGCTAGGAGAGGCTGCAGCAGTTTGCTTTTGCAACTGAAGCAAGCTGAGGAAAAAAAGGGAAAGGGGAAAAGGCGAGAGACACTGGGACATTTTAAAAGCAGTAGAAAAAGTGGGATGACAGAGGATTAATTGGGCCTGTCCTTACCAAACTGGGACAGTTGGAGGGTATATCAGGAAGACCGTGTTATCTTGCAAATCAAGAAACTGGAGTTTCAGGGAGACTACCTTAACCATTGATTTGGTGGTGATGTAATATTTCACCAAATATAACACAAACCATGTCTTCTAAACACTTTGAACTATTTTCACAATTTTGTTAGCATCACTACTAACACATTCACATTGCTCAAACCCTATGAGTTCTTATGATGAAAGGTGTGGTATATAGAAAATAATAAACTTAACAGCAGTTAAGGGAAAGAGTGTGAAATTAATCATTACATTGAAATACAGATGACATAGCATATGCCCCAAAGTAACCATTCTTGAGTCCTTGTAAACAGAGCAGAAAGCTATTTTAAACATAAGCTTGCTTTTGTTGAATTCAGTGGTTATTAAGTGCATACTTTTGCCTAGATCATGCCTCATATTTGCACACTGTCCATTTTTTTCAGAATGAATTATTGAATTATTCAAAATGAAATAAAACCCACAGATTACCCACCAAGAATTATTTGCAAATATTATGTAGTGAATATTCTGGAATAACAGGCAATCTCTTCATTGGAGGAAGCTGAGCTTTGTTGTATGAATTATTCATTGTGAATAACATTGTTTTATTTGGCTACTTGGTCTTTAGACCATTATAAGTTAACTTTTTTCTTTGTTCTCCTGAAGAATATGTGTGTAACATGGATGGATGTAGAAAACGGGGTGGGGGGAGAGCCTACAACTGTTTCCTGTCCTTTGGAGGAGAGAAAATGCTACCTATTTCTGGAACACAAGAAAAATCACAAGTACCATATTATTAATATAAGCAAGTAAAAAATAATAATAAAAGTACTTCCTTACTTTATGTAGTACTTACCTACGCAAGATTAAAATGCTGTATTTTGCAGCCTTCCTTTCATTAGGGTTTTCCTGTTCTACTAGCTCCAGTAAATAAGGGTGAAAGAAGCAATGGCTTTTCACAAGTAGTCTTTCCTTGCCGAGCTGGACAGACTTTCATGGGGCAAGCAAGGACTGTCAGATGAGTACCATGGCATGTTGGGAGGACCTCAAACTCTTTGTCCCTCCCAGGGGCCCAGTTGGAATCCACCCCTTTTCCTCCTATTTGGTAGCAAAGCTAATAATATGTCAGTGGGAGATTTCTTCCCTCTGTAGATACCAGGTCTCTGGACAGAGGAGGAAGAGGAGGAAGACTAGATTCTGATCAGAACCAGGGTGAAAGTGAAAAAGATAAAATGAGTGAGGCAGTCTTAAGTTCACAAGGGTCACTGATAAAGTTGGTTTCAAAATGCCTCCCCTTCCCCGGCACACTGTTCTGAGAGTTCTGGTCCACAAACCATTCATTTTCCCAAGTTCTAGTTTTTCTGGGTCCTTACTGTTTACCGTATATATCTTTTCCAACTTACTCAGCTTTCCAATTCCAGCATCAAGCCCCAAGATGTGAGAATTAAGCCCTTGGGAGACTTATGTTTGCCATTATCCTATCATCTGAGGCAAACAGGAGTCACAAAACAAGGAGTATGGTTGGACCCTTGTATCCATGGACCCAATATCCACAGTGTTGGTCATTCATGGGACAAAAAAGAAATAGGGACACATACCATAGAGTGCACTGGAAAATACTTCTCCAGGCATCTTCTACATCTTCCAAGGCAACTCTATGGTATGCTTTTACTGGAAGTGCTTTATTTTAATAGGGTTTGCTGCTATCCATGGTTTCTGGAATCCACAGGAAGTCTGGGAACCAAACCCCCATGGATACAGGGGTCCAACTGTACATTTAGCCCCAGCCCAACAGCATCACCCTTGTCACCTCCCATATAAGCAAAGGGTAGCTACTTGTGGTCTGAGTGTTGTGATGCATAAGGGCAAGGCATACCCTCAGTTACAGACATAGGGAACCAAGTTCTCGCTGGCACTGGTCTGCCATGTGTGTCTGTAGGCAGAATATAGAGAGCCCCAACACATATTCAGGGGTTTTGACTATATACAGGCTCTTCTTCTTCCACACACACACAGTGGATGTTTCACTTATTAAAGTGCATCTTCAATAGAAAAACTTACACTACAGAGCAATGCTACGTGATTTTCATAATGGCCTTGAGGTTTCGCCGATATCCCCTCTTCCCCAGGTCTTCTTTCCACTGAAATGCATTGCAATTATACAAAGTCCTGAAGTACAATATGGCATCAACTAAGGTTGTAGTTTAGTGATTCAGCCTTTCTCCCTAAAGAACACACTCAAAAGAATGAAGTGCATTTAATTCTTCTTGAAGAGTTTCCCACATATTTCAGAGAACTAATAAATGAATTGTTTTTGTTAAATTGGTTTGAAACCCCTGAAAAGAAAAATCTTATACAGTGCACATATTTCCAATTGTATACTAATGTTTTTAAGCTCCCACATGAATCAATAGTGCTAATGTATCTCTGCCAGCAGTGGAAGAAACATAATACACATTTTAAAAGGCTTTTAAATTTTCAGATCTTCAGTTGTTGATGGTAGCAGACACCAGCCATACAACATCTCTCAGGAGTTGGTAATAATTAAGACCAGCATGTATTCCAATAAAAACATCTTATAGATCATAGAATCATAGAATTGTAGAGTTGGAAGAGACCAAAAGGGCCATCTATTCCAATCCCCTGCCACGCAAGAATCATGATCAAGCATCCCTGACAGATGGCCATCCAGCCTCTGTTTAAAGACCTCCAAGGAAGGAGACCCCACCACGCTCCAAGGGAGCGTGTTCCACTGCCGAACAGCTCTTACTGTCAGAAAGTTCCTCCTAATGTTGAGGTGGACTCTCTGTTCCTGGAGCTTGCATCCATTGCTCCGTGTTCTAGTCTCTGGAGCAGCAGAAAACAAGCTTGCTCCATCCTCAACGTGACACCCCTTCAAATACTAAACAGGGCTATCCTATCGCCCCTTAACCGTCTTTTTTCCAGGCTAAACATACTCAGCTCCCTAAGTCTTTCCTCATAAGGCATGGTTTCCAGACCTTTCACCATTTTAGTTGCCCTTCTCTGGACACGCTCCAATTTGTCAATATCCTTTTTGAATTGTGGTGCCCAGAACTGGATGCAGTATTCTATGTGAGGTCTGACCAAGGCAGAATAGAGCGGCACTATGACTTCCCTTGATCTAGACACTATACTTCTATTGATGCAGCCCAAAATCGCATTGGCCTTTTTAGCTGCCGCATCACACTGTTGACTCATGTTCAACTTGTGGTCTACTAAGGAGATTTTCAGACACCTCTTGCCACGCAAGCAGCCTCTGGAGCAGTAACGAGGCTGTTGTGCGGCAAGGGGTCCATTTTGGATGAAAACGTTTCTCTCTCGGCGGCGTCCGTGACTGTTGTGGCTAGCATTGAAGGCGGCCATGCTGTTTTTTACTCACGGACAACTTCTGTGAGTGAAAAACAGCGTGGCCGCCTCCAATGCTAGCCACAACAGTCACGGACGACGCCAAGAGAGAAACGGCATTGCCCAAAATGGACCTCTTGCCGCGCAGCAGCCTCGTTACTGCCCCGGAGGCTGCTTGCGCGGCAAGAGGCGTCTGAAAATCTCCTAAGACTCCTAGATCCCTTTTGCATATACAGTTGCCCCTCCACATTCATGACTTTCACATTCGCGGTTTTGATTATTCGCGGAAGGCTGCCTCCCCCCCCTGCTGCTCAACACCCCCTCCCTTCCCAAGGCAGCGAAGGGCTTCTGAGGAAGCCCTTCGCTGCTTTGGAAAGGAGGGGTGAGAAACAACTGGTGTGCTTGCTCTCCACCCCGCTGCCTTGGGAAGGAGGGGTAGGAGCCAGCTGGCATGCTCGCTCTGCACCCCACTCCCTTCCCAAGGCAGTGAGCGGCTTCCTCAGAAGCCTGTCGCTGCTTTGGAAAGGAGGGGTCGGAAGCAGCTGGCGCGCTCGCTCTGTGCCCCCCTCCCTTCCCAAGGCAGCAAACGGCTTCTGAGGAAGCCCTTCACTGCCTTGGAAAGGAGGGGTGGGAAGCAGCTGGCACGCTCGCTCTGCACCCCACTCCCTTCCCAAGGCTGCTAAGGGTTTCTCAGGAAGCTTGTCGCTGCCTTGGGAAGGGACTGGGGTGGAAAACTGCTGGCCCACACACTCATTTCTTATTCGCGTTTTTTTCACATTCGCAGGGGTTGTCTGCCCCTAACCCCCGCAAATGTGAAGGGATGACTATAGTCTCGTTCAGCCAGGTCTCCCCCATCCTGTATCTATGCATTTCATTTTTCCGCCCTAAGTGTAGTACCTTACATTTCTCCGTACTGAATTTCATTTTGTTAGTTTTGGCCCAGCTCTCCAGTCTATCCAGGTCATTTTGAATTTTGATCCTGTCCTCTAGGGTATTAGCTGCTCCTCCTAATTTGGTATCATCTGCAAATTTGATAAGCATGCCCCTAATTCCTTCACCCAAGTCATTGATAAAGATGTTGAATAGCACTGGGCCCAGGACAGAACCTTGTGGCACCCCACTGGTCATATCTTTCCTAGACGAAGAAGAGCCACTGCTGAGCACCCTTTGGGTTTGGCCGGTCAACCAATTACAAATCCATTTAACAGTTAACTTGTCTAGCCCATATTTTACAAGCTTGTTTGTAAGAATGTCATGGGGAACCTTGTCAAAGGCCTTACTGAAATCAAGGTATGCGATATCCACAGCGTTCCCTTCATCTACCAAGCTGGTAATTTTATCAAAAAAAGAGATCAGATTAGTCTGGCATGACTTGTTTCTCTGAAACCCATGTTGACTTTTTGTGATTATGGCATTACCTTCTAAATGTTCACAGACTCTGTTTAATGATCTGCTCTAGAATCTTCCCTGGTATTGATGTCAGACTAACTGGACGATAATTGTTGGGATCCTCTTTTTCCCCATTTCTGAAGATGGGGACAATATTTGCCCTCCTCCAGTCTGCTGGGACTTCTCCTGTTCTCCAGGAGTTCTCAAAGATTATTGCCAATGGCTCTGAGATTACATTTGCTGGCTCTTTTAATAGCCTTGGATATAATTTGTCTGGTCCTGGAGATTTAAATTCATTTAGTTTAAGAAGATATTCCTGTACTACCTCTTTACTTATTCTGTGCTGGATTTCCCCTATTGTGTCCTCTGATCAGGCCTGGGAATCATGTGGCCCCCCAGTAACAACTTCTGGGAGTTGCCATCCAACAAAAGCTTAATGACTCCAATCCATAAAATATATTTGGGCTTCTTAAACCTTTTCCACTTATTACCCCCCTTTGCCTGAGAAATTTTTACGCGACCCCAGGTATATAGGTATATAAAATAGGTATACCAATCAAATTTACTGTTGCCAAATTTTTCATGACCCCCACATTCAGTTATGCAGCTCCATATGGGGTGACAACCCCAGAGGGCCTTCTCTGCTGCTGCTCCCAGATTATGGAATGGCCTGCCGGACGAGATCCGTCTTATTACCACCTTAGACAGCTTTAAAAAAGCTGTCAAGACGGATCTTTTCCGGCAGGCCTTTCCTGAATAATTATCCCGGCCCAAGACTCAGCTGCCCTTTCTAGGCTATGATTGTATGTTTTAAATTTTTTTTCTTTTAATTTATATATATTTTAATTAATCCATGTTTTTAATCCTTTGTAATTTAATATTATTTTAAGGGGTGGGTGGGCTAGGGTATTGTGACTATGGGGTTTTTATATTGTAAGCCGCCCCGATTGCGTTGCAGAGGGGCGGGATATAAATAAAATTTTATTATTTATTATTATTATTATTAGTTTAAGAAGCTGTGAAATAGGTTAGATGGACATATAGTCCAACTTGGCACAAGTCAGTTTCTAACGTAACCAGTCCCAGATAAATTCTATATCTAGAGTTCCCTCACCTTCATGTACATGTGGGAGAGACAGATATTACAGCTAAATCCAGTGTTAGCCCTGTTTAGAGTATACCCAAAAAGGAATAGTAGTTGTTAGCCACAATTAACTGAAGTTTCAGTTATTTCATAGCTCTACTGTAGGTAATGCTAACACTGGATGTAATGCACAGGCTGACCGGGTGACCCCAGTTTGAAGGAAGGCACCATTTTCCTTCCAGAATGCCTCTTAGATTGAGCCAGGGTCATTGCACAGCTTCTTTCTAGAATATGATGGGGAATTAAAATGGTCACAGGTAGCAGAGAAAAACACCTGAGTTCCATTCATCCTCATCAACATTATGAGACACCTTAGGTCCCATATTGACAGAAAGGCATGATAAAAATTAAATATATATTTTTAAAATCTATGAAAACAGCTGAAATCTCTTTTGGGTAGAAAACACACTTTTGAAAAGGGGCATTTTTACTCAGCCTAACACTCACTTCTGTATTTTTTGGAACATTTGCATAATTTGTCTAGGATGCCTATTATTATGAATATCAGCAGATGCTTTGCACCATACTGGACATCCTACAACTGCATTTTTGTAACCACAAAAAGTTAAATTTAAGTCAGTGCAAACGTTACACAAAGAAAGTTATCTGCTACTAACATTTTGTGAGAATTGTATTGCAGCTGCCTTGGCTCTCCTGCTCTCCCTTACACTCAGTAAGGAGGATGCTGCCTTTGAAAAAGGTACTTTCCTCAACTGTTTTTCCTTAGAAGTAGTTATAATTTACTCCAAAGCCATTCAAACTGTTCCTGTCAAGCATCCCAAGGGAAAACAGTAGTAAACTTGCAACTGGATTTTCCAGAAATAATTTAAGACCTAACTATTGGTATTTGCATTTCCATCAGAAAACTGTCAGCATTTAATGTAACCCAAATGCCAACAGTACTATGGGAATAGCTTTGGTGTTATTCCCCGCCCCCCTGTGTTCTTTATGTAGACACTTGTAGCACTGTAAAAACAAAACTAGTATAATCCTTAACAGTAAGACTGAATAACACTGGTGATATCAGTGGAAGTAAAGATACTAACAGCAAGCACTCCTTCTATTCTGATTATTGCAAATGGAAGCACTTCCAATACCATCCCTATTCCCACTGAGTTTCCACACTCCATCAATCATCAAAAAATTAATTTATGCTGCTTTCTCTTGGAAACTAAGAGCTTGTCTACACGGGCTATTTACCCCATCTTGTCCCCCATCTTTGATCCCTGCAGTCCAGGCGGTGCAGGGCATTTGCCCCATTTTGCCCACAGGCAGTCCTCATGACCCCACAGGGCAAAGATGTAAAGTGCATTATACTGTTTGAAAATAATATCTGTGAAAAACTGCTCCAGCTGGCAAAAAACAGATTAGTCCCATGTGATTGCAGAAGCCCATTCCGGCACACCAGCCTGTTGCTGCAGCTGCTGTCTACTGTCATTCTTCGGGATCTAGGAAGCAGGGCCACAGCATGTGATGAGGCTGGTCACATGCAAGGGGCCTTGCTCACATGTTGTGGGCTGGCTTTGGGGATCTGGTCTAGAGTTTCTCCCATTTCATGCACATAACAGGGGAGGAACAGGCCTGATCCATGGGCAGAATGTGCTGGTGGGGAGCCAGTGTATTCTGGCCCACCTGGATGAGCCCAGAGTGACCAGCCCATTTTACAGCTATTACTTCACAGATATTTATCTAATAAACTGTTTAAAAGCAATGGCAGCCACTTTATATTATGTGAAAGCATTGGTCATTCTTACACTGTATTATAGTGTTTACTTACAATAGCTCTTCAAGGTTTCAGGCAGGAGTCTTTTCCAGCCCTCCATGGAGATGCCAGAGATTGTAATTGAGAACTTTTCTGCATGCAGAGCTGATGGTTTTCTACTGAGCTATGTGCCTATTTCTATCACAGGGTTTGAGCTAAAGATTCTCAACACAGCTAATAATACTGTGATTAGTCAATAATAAAAACAATAATTCAAAATACAAAACAGTAAAATCCATAGCAAGTACAAAACTGCACAAATAAAGCCTCTTGGGGAGAATATCCCACAATTAGGCGCTACAACAGGAAAGGTTTTGTCCCAATCTGTATTGTCCCAACCTGCCACATCTCCTATTCTGGAGTGGGGAAAGATTATGACCTCTGATGGTCTATGACTTCTCAGTACATTGAAAATGGAAGGAGGTAGTCCTGCATGTATCCTCCTTCAGACTATTTAGTGCTCTTGAAAAGTTTTGCACCAGTACTTTAGATCATGACCACCAACAAATAGGAATGGAGTCGGAACCACCTCAGAATTATACATTCCTTGTGAAGCACAATAGTCTACACTTGGTTCAAAATACTGTGACCCAAGTGTTTTTAACATTTTGAATGCAGTTTCAAGCAGACTGTATAACAGCAATCTAATCTGGATGTTACCAAGGCATAAAAGGCTGTGGCCAGGTCTTTTTTTTTTTTCTCCAGGAGAAGAGTCAGCTGGTGCCTCAGCTGAAACTCATGAGAAGTGCTCCTGGCTACTGAGACCATCTGGGTATCCAAAAATAATGCCAAATCTAAGAGCACTGCTGTGAACTGGAATCACATGGGGGAATACAATTCACATCCAAATGATGTTTTATATGTAACAAAAGCCCAGTGGACATTATTTCTGCCGTGTCTGAATTCAGCTTCAGTTAGTTGACTCACACCAGTCTGTCAGTTCATTTTTCAAAACAAATATATAATTCTTCTACAATTATCTTTGAAAAATGTTATTGTTTCTTAATATTTTGGGTGGTTAGGTGGGCAGTAAGTACAGGTTTTTCAGAGTTTTCTAGAGCCTATATACTGTATTATTTGCAAGAAATCAACATGCAAAAGTCATTTCAGGGGCTGACAAATGCAAGATGAAGCACTTCAGGTAGAATATCTGAAAGTCATTAGATTAGGCTGCCAATATATCAGGTGTTGTTAGGTCCCTTTGTATCATTTCCATTCTATACAGCCTTAACAACTCCAAATAAATGCGTGTCATATTCACAATTTATGGATAAAGTAGATCTCACAGACAACTCTGGCTCATTGTAACAATATACTGCAAATATACTAATAAGCACAGAATATAAAAGCTCTTTTTTCTAGAATATTTATATAAAGCAGTGTTCTGGAAATTTGAAGAAATTGTTTCAAATATTGTGCTGAAATCTTGACTTGACTTTATTATTATGGCAAACAGCCAGCAGAGTGCTGAAATCTCACCTTTCGAAAACACTGAAAATGTAAACGCAAAAGACTTTGGACTAAAAACCTTGGAATCCCCTAGCCAGGTCCAGTACTATTTTTCTATAGAGTGCCCTTGAGCAATGGTTCAAAAGCAGATTTATGCTATAGTTCTAAAGAGATTTAGAGGTATAAATTTATAGTGTGTCTTAGGACAAATGCCAACATTAGTCCTTCTAGGAAGCTTCCCAGAGTGCTTGGAGCTTCCTTTCCTTTCCTTTCCTTTCCTTTCCTTTCCTTTCCTTTCCTTTCCTTTTTCTTCTTTTTCCTTTTTTGTTTGTTTGTTTGGAAGGATGGTAAGAGCTGTTGACAGTGGAATACACTGCCTGGGAGTGTGGTGGAGTCTCCTTGCTTGGAGGTTTCAAAACAGAGGCTGGATGGCCATCTGTTGGAGTGCTTTGATTGTGTGTTCCTGCATGGCAGGGGATTGGACTGGATGACATTTGTAGTTTCTTCCAACTCTATGAACCTATGAATTAGTTAATAAAGATTAACTACATGATGTGGAACCTTCTCCTCTTTTGTGTTGGGGGGACGGAAGCAGATCCATCCTCACAAGAGAAAAAGAAACATTGGTTTGTCCTTATTACCATCAAAAGTACCATGTTACAGATAATGGAGTTTATCAGATGTGGCAAATACCACATCAGAAGATCACAACAAGAACTGGAACAGGCAAGATTATCAGACAACTATGTCCTCCAGCATCCTGGGGGCGTAGTGCAGCCATGAGTAAGACATCCCTTTTTATTCATGGCTTGTCCCCATCAATAAGAAAGGGAAGCCTTGTCTGCAGCAGTGCTATGCCCCCAGGATGGCAGAAGGATGTGGCATCTGATAATATCACCCTTCCTGTTCTCTTCCCATTCTTCTGGCGTTGTTTGGAATGTAGTTTTTTGCCACGTTCCACCACGTCTGATAATCTCCAATGTTGCTACTTCTAAGCCATTGGCCAAGAAACACCATGGATAAGATGATGTAGCATACAGTTCTGCCCAGGTGAAACTATGCCCCAATTTCCTCCTTGCTTCCATATCCCCCACAGCCATTTAGTGGCTAGTGGAAAGTGGAGGGTGGAGGAGAAGTGTCTGGTTGTATACCAATAGCTAGAGAAAGGAGATTATCAGACACGCTTCAAGTGGTGTTACAGGAACACCAGGAGATCAAGTGGTGTTACAGGAACACCTGGTGTTACAGGAACACCTGGTGTTACAGGAACACCTGGTGTTACAGGAACACCAGGAGTTACAGGCTCCCTTATTAGACAACATCATCCCCATCTTTATGCACCCATTCTGTTCCCGTTCTGCCAGCACTGCTTTTTATTGATGGGACAAACCATCAATAGATTCCACATTCTGTTTCTGTCATGGATGTTCCTGCATGCAAGAAGGTGCCCTGTTTCGCCGGTGAATGGGAGGTCCCTACCAGAACACTTCCGGATGTGATTGGGACATCCAGGTAAGTGACACAGTTTTTATGGCCTTCCATAGGTTACTTTGACATTTTAAAATGTGTTTTTGTGCTTGGTGTCACTTTTTTGGGGTTATTTTTATTTTTGAATTTCCCATGGTTGCGTCTTCTTGTGAGAATCCGCAGGATTTCGTTCCAGGAAGTGAAGGGAGTTCCGTTAGAGCTCTGTTCACTCCTGGGCTGCTGGAACAACATTAGAGAAGGTAAGTGTGGTGGGGAGGGTGATTGTGGTGGGTCAGGGGCAGGACAGGGGAAGGAGTGGAGATTGTGGGACAGGAATACTTTTTTTGTTCCTATCTGATAATCTCTAGAGACTGACAGTGTCATGTTCCAGGACCCTGGGATGCCTCTAGAAGCCACTCGTGGGGTAGCCTAGGAGGCCCTCATCTTTGTGCATCTAACTATAGGCACCCAGCTGATGCTAATCAACATCTACCCCCTCCACCTACCACTAAATGGTTGTGAAAGGGCTTGCAGGAGCAAAGGGATTTTTGAGGGGGTTGGGGGTCATTATATCTGGGCAGTAGTGTGTTTCTCTCTCTGCACTGATAAAAAAGAGAAAGACATACTCCAGCATTGTGCTGGTATACATCATTAACATGATCTTCAAACTCTGCTCATCTTATATCCAACAATCTCAGAGCAGGAGGAAAAACGACAACTCCAAAAACAATTTAAGCAGTTTAAACCAACACAAGCAATTAAAAAAACATAGTCAAAGAAACAAATAGCTCCAAGCAGGGGAACATAGTATAGGCAAAACTTAATATTTAGGTAGGTGTATACAGAGAGAGGAACTCCCTCAAGTTCTGAACCAATATGTGTGCTAAAATATCTACAGATTTCTGACTAAAATAATTGTATCATAATTCAGTTTAAAAGAGCCAACATGGTGTAGTGGTTTGAGAGTTAGACTAGGACACTGGAAGACCAGGGTTTTAATACCTGTTTGGCCATGGAAACCCACTGGGTGACCTTGGGCAAGTCACACTCTCTCAGTCTCAGAGAAAAAACCTCCTCTGAACAAATTCTGCCAAGAAAACACCTTGATAGTTTCACTTTAGGGTTCCCATGTCTGAAATTACTTGAAAACACATAACAAAAACAACAATCCAGTTTAAAGTTCTTTGTACCTTATAGTCTGTACATTACAGTTGTTTTAATGCAAGGTTGATGCCAAATATTCACAAAATCAAGTGAACACCTGTGTATGCATATGTATTTATGCATGGCCACATAGTTCCCTGGTTCCCATATTTGCATTTGCAAATGAGAAAGATAACAGATTTGGCTTTAGTATCCTGCCATCCACTGTTTAGTTTCTACAGGGCCATCAGTGATAAAACAATTAGCAAGTAGAGTTTGGATAAATGCATCCTAATAGGTCACCTTTGGAAAAACAGTAGATGAGGTTTGGTTTAGTTTGTGGCAAATTGCCTAGCATTCCCCAGGTATGCCGCTTGCACCAGCATCTGTTCCATAGACATCTGTTTGAAATACACTGTATATTGGATTCTCACAAAGTCAGTTAAAGTGAGAAGCACTGACATTTAGCATATGTTAGGACTGGAAACTACATGTCACCATCTCTGGTAAATTCAAGCCCTATTAATCAATTGATTTCTAATGGTAATTTATGCTGCTTTGCTATACAGAGGTCCAGATTCTTGCCATCTGATGGGCCTGAATAGCCCATTTTTATTCATTACCACCATGGGTGGAATCCAAGGATGTCATGAGCAAGCACCCAACATTTGTTCAGAGCTTTCCTTTCAAAATGTATCTCTGGTTTGTACAAAGTGATATTATGCTAGCAGAAAAATAGTCTGCTCATGAAATGCAGAGCATTCAGTTTTCATCAGTCTTCCCTGTTCACTACATTCTCAAGACGAGAATAAGATCTAGCAGCACAAAGGGAGGGTTGGCGGAAGTGAAGTGCCCTCAATTTCTTTTTGCTAGTGCAAAACCACCATTGGAAACACTCCATTAATTAGAAACTGACACTGAAGTGCCTAGGCTATTGCTACATGGATTCCCTTTAAAAATGTCCATGACTAGTTCCTAAACGGTTTTTTAATTTAGTGAGTGTGCATCCAATACTTGACTTAGGAGTGCCTGAGACTGTAGAACTGCTGAAGCTAAGTAGCTGTGGACCTTACTGGGCAAGGCATGGCTAAATATGTCAATTTTTCACTTTGTTCTAATCTTAAATTCAGTGCATCATGTTTCCTTATCACTTTGTGACTTTTTTTAAAAAAAGCATGCAAATGTGTGTGCATTTTTATGTACATACATATTGTATGTAGATACATATTGTATGTACATACATATTGTATGTACATACATATTGCTGTACACAATAGTGTATAACATATGCAAGCAATTTTTCTTAATGCAATGCTATTAGCTATGTTTCTTTTCACTAATATATAGCCATCAGTAGATGTAGCTATGGAGAAGTAGCTAATCCTCTCTAGCTATGTCTCCCAATGCTACCACCCCCAAACCTACCTTTTAAACAATACAGCCTCTGTCCAACATTGTCAGTCCCACGTTTCCAGAGATAGATGTAGGAATGACATGCTGGACATGCTGTGAAACATATTTTCAGGGATCTCAATTTTGGGTAGATTTGGTGGTTGCATGGTTGGAAGAGGCTTCCAATCTGTACAATGACTGCAAAAGTGAGTTGTGATGGTGTGAGTCAGACTCGTATCATCATAACTAATGAACAAAAGTCCAGCCATCCATGTTTTTGTGCATACTTTCTCTTAATACACGTATTTTAAACAGCAGTTTTCATTTCTGGGGAGAAAAGAATCTTCTGGCAGAGAAATCCTGGGGGGCTGATTTACACGGCAGGTTTTTATTGTGTTAAGTTGCACTTTAGCGCTTTCCCGCATCAGTGGTGGGTAGTTTACATGGTATATGTTTACACAGCTATATTTTGTGGCTCTTTGATTTTTTCTGCTTTGAGGTTCACACAGCCAAATGTGCTGGGGGCATGGCCAAGCATTGTGAGGAGACAATGGGATGCCATAGGAATGTCTGCCCTGGCTCGAACTCCGTGCTTAACAGCTTAGAGGCAGTCACTCTTCCCCCCCTCCAGCTCCCTGGCCATAAATCAAACGGAAGGTTTTCTTCCTTGCTTAACAGCATTTTCTGCCAAATAGAGGAAAGCCAGAGAGAGAGAGAGAGAGAGAGAGAGAGAAACAGACTGTCAAAATAGCAGTGCAGCTCTGCTGCAGCCCTTCGTGAAATGGTTTCTCTCCCTCCCCCATGCACAGGATCACTGCTGACGAACGGAGCTTTTACATACTTGCAAAACAGCAGAGAGGATGAGAAGGAATGCTCCCTGACTGAAAATTGATGGGAATCCTTTTTGTTTGCAAACTGGCTTGCAAAATAGCAGAGAGGATTTTTTTTTAAAGTTTCCTCTAATCGCTACTGTCTCTCCCTCCCTCCCTCCCCCTCTTTTGAGCCCACCCCTGCATCATCACCCCTGCATCAACCAATCACAGTGAAGCTCTGCTGTAGCCCTTAGCGGAATGGTTGTTTACACTGCCAATAATGCGCTACATTGCAAATATACCGGCAAAAGTAGCGACATCCCTTGCCACGCTATATTTGGGTGTTTCACCTACCCCCCTTCTGAATGAGGTGATGCTGTGCCTCGACCCGTGTGAACTATGAGCTATCTTAGCGGTATATTTAGAGGAATATTTGCCCGTGTAAATGACCCCTGGGAGAATGTGTGCAAAGATGCCCACTCCTTTGGAATCCCAGATGAAATCTTATGAGAGTTTTTCAAAGCTCCAAATTCACATTCTCTCTTTTCCGTGCAGATCAAATGTATGGAGGAAGGAGTGTAGTCATACTCATTATCTTAATATCTAGTTTTTCCTAAGGATGGACATGTCCTGTTTTTCCTACATTCAATTTTTAAAATGGTAATAAATTTGGATTAAAGATGACCTGAAATACAATCCCTAGCCTTCATGCATTCATCAGTTCTGTGTCTAAGCCATGCACTGGGATGATATTTGAGGACATCAGTGCTTGTCAATTCTGATATGAACTAACTTGATCTACACCTTCCAAACTATTGCATGGATTGCTCCCTATATTATCCACTGTCTTTCAGAGTTCCCAGTCATTTTGAAATAATTTACAACCCAGTAAATGATCAAAATCCATATTTGGAGAGAAACTACATTTGGAAATGTACACTTTGACAGAGAATAGATATGTATAAACAGGCATTGCAAAGTGATTATTCTTGTAGAATTTTTTTTAAAGACACAGTATCAGGAAACAGGACAAAATGTATGTATGAAAACAAAATGAAAAAGTGGCATGGAACAAAAATGGACTGATCTGTCCATCCACAGTGGTAGGCACATAACCTCTATATGTGTGGTCTCAAATGCTGTAGAAAGCAAGGCATCTATGCAGGCAGAGAGTCTATTATGTACATGCAACTTGTTGGGATGTTTGCTTTGCGGACGCAAAGCCAATGAATATGTGGAAGTAATGAGATGGAGACAGTGGATATAAACCCATCCCCACTCAATGAATAGAATTGCTAACCATGTGATAAGCATTATTATTTTTGACACTTGAAGCTTGATAGTAAAGCCCCAAACCATGAGTTGTTTGTATCCAAGAAAGAATGAAACCATAACCTTATCTAGTGGTAGTGATTTCAGAATATTGACTATGTATTTTCATCTGTCCTCCCAACTTTCCCACTGTGCAGATTCACTAGATGAGTCCTAGTTCTAGTAATATTCATACATTCATTCCCTCATTCATTCTATTTATATCTTGCCCTTTCTCTCTCAAATGGGATTCAAGGTAGCCTACAACTAAATAGAACAAGTACACTTAACACGAACACATTTTATTCATAAAAATGAAGAAGGGACTATGGTGAGATAAAATAAGCAGGGCAACATGATTCATAAATGACCCATAAATCAAATGAAAGCATAAAATAGTTTAAAAATGATATAAAAACACACCAGCAAAAGCAAACATGGTGCTTACCTAGTTAAAAACTGCTTTCACAGCAAGCTAAGGCCAGGCTTGCCTGAATATAAAAGTTTTGCCTGCTGGCAGAAAAACAACAGAAAGGAAGCCAACTCATCTTCCTGAAGTAAAGAGTTCAGAGAGTAGGTGCCAAGAAGGCCCTGTGAGGAAGGAGATAAACATATCCTTTCTTCTTCTTCCAAATTGTGCAGAATTTTATATGCCTCTTATTGTTTATCAGATCTTATTTTCATTTTTAAAGTGTTGTTTCATAGATGGCAAAAAGGGATAAACTATAAAATGATAAGACTTTTTATAAAAGATCTGACAATAACCCAACAAAATGTAGTTCCATATTCTTCAAATGCATGATAGCAGGATCATGCTACAACACCACACCACCTTTGCATATGAATACACATGTCTATCCACATAGCACCAAATATATACACAAGCATGTTTTAGAAGTGTAAATGTTAAAGCTAGGGCACTATGACATTTGTAAGTCATTATACTGTCAGAAAGTAGGGAACACAATAAACTATAAATGAGGCAGGTTGGATTTGCTGACAGAAATGTCTTTTCATCAATTGTACAGGGAAAGAGTAAAAAAATAATTTGCTTACCTTATCCATTAAGTGGGTGGTAAATATTTCTGTGGGCACATCTTTCCCATTGATCAAGAAGTGATAACACATTATGTACATTTAAGATGCAATTATTTAAGCTGGGAGGCATTTCTTGCATTGAAAAATTGCATTGATCAAAATGTTCTGCATACTTCCAGACATAAAGAGAGTTGCAGAATTATAAACTGCTAAAAGAATGATGGAACAAGGATATAGGAAATATCTTGAATCAAGTCATGTTTGGCATTATCCATCTTAAGGCTAAATAATGCAATATTCATTCATTTCTTAATTAAAAAAAATAAAATGGCTTTAAATAAATATCTTCACAAGGTAACTTCTACACAGCATAAAATCATATAGAGCTATAGACTATTTGCTCATTTCATTTTAGTAGGGATGTAATCCTTTGCTAGTTTTCTCCTCAAAGGAAGTAAAGAGCAATTTGAGCAACATTCCTCCCACTGTAAGAAAGTCTTTGAAAACGGTGGCATTTTAAAAAACTATTTGCAGTTCTGGACTTACCTTGTACAAAATTAGAAAGTGGTATTTACTGTGTGGAAAATAATAGTTCTCTGCAGAAATATGGTTTTCTGTGTAGAAAATGCTGTAGTTGGTCACTATTCTGCAAAAAAATTGCATGTGGGTTTGTTTGTTTTTTGCACAGCAAATAGCATTTTTTGAGCAGGTAACAGCATTTTCTGTACACAAAATAATAGTTGTGCAGAGAAATATTATTTTTGCACAGAAAATGCTTTTTCCTGTGCAGAAAATACTATTTTCTGTACAAGAAAATCACATGAAGATTCTTGTCAGTTCAGGATTCTTATTCTCAGGGTCTCTCAAAACTCAAGAAACACCTATTTTTCACCATTTTCTGAACGTTTCTGAATGTTTTTTTTTTTCCTTTCCCAGATTTTAGGTATTCTAACTAAAATATTATACTTTTAAAGTTACACTCCAGTAGTTTTACAGATGTTCACTTTTCTTACAGCTTGCACGGTATCAACAGTTTTGTAAACAGGCATATACTTTATATGCAACCTTAAGACTATGACACATATAATGCAATCATGTGCACAAGAACTACACTGTTTGGGCCAGCAGTGGGCAACTTCTGGTCCTCCAGATATTGTTGAATTGCAACTCCCATCTTAGCTAGCATAGATTGTGAGATAATGGGAGTTATAATTTAATGAGAGTGGCCCCAAATTGCCCACTGCTGGTTTAGGTAGTACCTGTTTGTTTGGGAACTGGACTGCAGCAGATATGTCATAAAATTAATTTTCTATAGAATTTGACAGCAGTCCTGAAGACTGTATTTAGCAAAGGCAGCAGTAACTAAAGGAAATGAGGGGGAGGAGAGGAAGCAGGAAAGGTTGGCTGAGAAACAAGATTCTAATTCAGCAAAAGAATAACAGCATTAAGCATTTGAATAATGTACCAATTTTAACATCACCAGTTGCTGAGATACTCACCTCTTAGGAGGTTTTCACACGGGGCCAAAATGCCCCATTACTGCCCCGCCACCTCCTCTCCCGTTCCTGCCACAGAATAATGTAAATCTTTCACACACTTACCTTAATTCCGCAGCAGGAACAGGCTCCCCATCCCCTCGCTGGCCGGCTGTAAATGCAGCCGTCTTAAGGCTGCTTTTATGACCGGCCATCTGAAACATTATCACGTGATAACGGCCGGGCGATAAATTTAAAAAATAAAACTCCCCCAAACATAAAATCAGTTCACCAAGCACAAAAACACAATTTAAATCACACAATCAAAACAGGGAGGGTAAAATAAACGGTGCCACTTACCTGGATGTCCAGATCATACCAGGAAGTGCTTGGAATGGACCTCCCCTCCGCGGCTGTCATTTCAGAACAGGAACGGGGCTCCTGTGCGCACACCTGTGATTGCGTGATAATGACGGAATGGGAGGTCTATTCACGATGAAAAATTGTGATTACATTGTTCTGGAACAGTCACGGGGGCAGGATGGATGCAGGACAGAACAGGGTCAACGTCATCCGAAAGGGAAAACCATTCACGACCCTGTTCTGTTCCTGTCACAGGATATATAGCCTGTGTGAAAATCTCCTTAGTGTCCCTATTGTTCCCACCGCACCCCACCCAGTAATATGCTGGTACCATTACTGGAATACCAGGGTATCCTTTTTTGAGGTTATGAACCTGTCCTTATAAATAGAAAGAAGAATCCACATGTGGTGGCAAAAAGCTTTAATGGGTGGCAGGGGGAGCAAAAGAAAAAGAAAAAGAAACCACCAAAAGAATGTAGAAGCATGTGCAAACCTCCATTCAAAATAAGTCCCCACACATTGTTGATATGGTTCCCATTTTCACCAAAATTGACAAACTGAATGAGGGGGATTCACAATAGCCTTCAAACATGTGCACACATCAAATGTCTACAACTAAAAGTTGTAGCTCTTTTTTCAACTCTATTCTGGTTATTATTTTTTCCTCTACAGCTCAAATAACAGTAAAATTTCCTCTAGTCTTCATGTCATCCACAAGAGTGACTAATCTACCGATATATATTTTTAAGTGCACAGTGAGGCATATGTGTGGGTACTTTGAATGTTACTTTTTCTCTTTACTCTTGCATGTCTGCATGTCACACTTACATCTGGCCAGATCTAACAAAAGGTATACTCCGCAGCAAGTTTATGCATAAGTAAGTGTTTTGAATTGCAGCCAAAGATGTGTCGCATTGAAATTTTTCCCTTTCCTTTACTTGCACCTTTCAGACACATGTAGCATGAAATAATGCCAAAGAATTACTTTAGGCCAACAGGTTACAGGTGACCCACACTAAGCAGCTAATCACATTAAGCCCATTACAAAGGAGTACATCACTGAATCTATCAGAAATATATTTTCATATAATATGTCTAGTATCAGAATGTAAATTTAATTAAGAATATGTGCTCCTTAGTTTGCATGGACAGCCACACACATGCTGACATTTAAATGTTTGATATATCTGTATCAAGCACTGGTTCACACACAACTATTTCTATTTCCTCTGTTGTTAATGACTCAGTAGATTTCTTGTAATGTCAGGTGATTCAAGGAATGACTAAAACTATAATTAAAAGTGCCAGGTTGTGTGGGAAAATCTAATCTATTAAAAGCAACAGCCACATTAAGAAATATTTTAGTTTTCATCTGCCTGATCAAATAATAGCCATTAAGTGAAACAACACATTCACTCTGGAAAAGTATGGTGATGTATTTCTTTCCTAATGCAATCCTCTGTCTAGAGGAGCCATGCAAAGTTTTGCTGCTCTCAAGATATCACAGATCTGGTATGAGGGGAGTATGAGTCCATGAACAATAAAAACAGACAAATTGATGAGGTTTGTGTAGTTGTGAGCCCTAAAAGTAAAGACACCCCTCCCCCCAAAAGGCAATCACAATGATGGTACTGTGAACTTAAGTCTGGAAGTTTTGGAAATATTTACTCATTCAGTATAGAATACTCTGCAGACCTCCCCTGTTCTTCTGGAGGACTTCTTTTGTCCTTTAAGTATCTCATATTCAAATTGAGGAGCTAATTATGCTATTTTCTCCATCTTTGATTAATCATTTCCCACAACTGAAGCAAGCTTTACCCTGCAGCCACATCTTCAGAACTTTATACAAAGTTGATCTTAGATTAATGCTAACAATTCCATAGAGAAAGCTGTGGCAGTTTAAATGCTAAAGATAATGTCTCCTGTTTATTCTGGCTGGAAACACAAGAACTCAAACATTCTCCAGCAGCTATCCACTCCAACACCTAAGGGATGTGGCCATATTTTATTTGCTTGCAGGCTGCTTGTCTACAACAATTTACAGTACATTTTCGCATCAGCTCTGGGAAATGCAGTTTGTTTTTGCTTTATTCCACCTTCTTACTTTAATGCCACCTTAAGAATCGATAGATTAAAAGGCGAGGTACAGTCAGCTCAACCATCCATGGCTTGAAAATATTTCCACCCACCAACTCACCCAAAAAAATCATAAAGCAAACCTTGATGTTGCCATTTTATATAAGGGACACAATTTTACTACACCATTGTATATAATGGGATCTGAGCATCCATTGATGTTGGTATCCACAAGGGGTCCTGGAACTAAACCCCAGCAGATACCGATCTTGTACAAATCTTCAAACTCAATAAATAAATATTCTTTTATTGGCTTGGAAGATCCATGTGTCTGGCTGTGTTGAACTATGCCTTTGTCCTATTTTTTAGGTGGCACAAAAATACTGCAATTGCCTCAGTGTTTTACCTTATGAGCCATAAAATCAACGAATGCAAGCATACCATTCATTACTTCTTCATGGTATGTCTATGTTGCCCCATAACTGAGGAGGTGTTCAGAGAAGGTGAGGCTGCAGCAGATGCCTCTGTTATTCTCCATGTCTCTCTGTGGGACACTGGCCAATGGATTCTGTCCTTCCATCAAGGTGCCTACGGCTATACAGGCATCTCTGCTCCTATGGCTTTATGTGGGTCACTTAGTTCCCCTGTACACAGGCTCCAGAAAAGCAAAAGCAAAACAAAAAACACTCTAAGGCAGAGGGTCCAAGATAACTCCTCTGCTTATATCCCCCCTCCTGTCTTTCAGTGGCTGATTCCCATAGCTACTCAGGACAGAGATTTTAGTTTATTCCTTATTGAGAGCCCGAAATGACAGTAGTATTTCTCTCCTGAGTCTCCGACCCCACAGGTTCTGCCAGTGCCCGGTCAGGGCGTCCTGACTTGTCCTCAGTCACTCTTTGACATGAGGCCAGATACAGCTGGGTTCACTGATAAGGAGATAGTGGTAGCAGGGTTCTGTATTCATTTTTAATTTTTAAAAAATGTTTTGACTTTAGTCAAAAAGCATTTGGGGAAAGAGGTCCCAGGGAAAGTGAAATTTCTTTGGCTTCCTTGTGGTCTCATTGCCCTGCACGATTCAGTTGCTGACTAGAAGATGACTGGTAAATCTCCCATTCATGGTAAATCTTTACCCCATGATACTTAACTGAGGGTTGGAAACAGTTTTGTTCCTGTGCCTTGGCAACTCGCCTGCTTTCTGGCCTTCAACTCTGTGGCTATAGTTTAAATCTCCTTTCTCATGACCTAATCTCTCCTCGGCTGAGTAGTGTGTGGAGCCACAAAGATAATGGGGGAGATTTAAGCCTCCCCATCCCTGTGGTGACTCCTCCACCCAGTACTGCTCATTTCCTAACTAGAAAACAGATGAGTAGTGGAGAAACAGAGCTATAGTTTCCAAATTTTCACAGGTATGCAGAGCTGAAATTGGTCAAGGAAGGTGTGATTTAAATTCCACTCACTGCTCAGCTGAGAGCTAAAAACACCTGTATAGTTCCTAACACTGGCATGTTTTTTTTAAAGTTATATGAGTCAGGCAGGTGTCAGGCAGGTGTGTAGCTACCCTGGGAGTGGGGGGGTGAGCAAAATAAGGCCATTGTGCCTCTAAATTCTACCCTCCAAATGACATTTTCCTTCAGTCCCCACATTTCTAGCATTGTAGAAAGTGAGACACTGGAAATTGCTCACACCTTGCTGTGTTTGCATTCCCTTGGTACCTTTGTCTGCCCCTTTTTTTGGATGCCAAAATTGTAGTTTTCAGTTACTGTAATTCTAGAAATTTAGGAACTGAAGACAAAATTTCATTTGGACGCATCACAATTCTTATTGGGGGGAGATGGCCCTCAGTTTGCTTCCCTCCCCCCATAGTTACTCCCCTGATCTCAGGTGATTCTTTTGTGTGTGTGTTGCATGTGTGTATATGTTTAAGAACGCACCTCTGCTTTTGTGCATGACTGTCACCTATCCTGCCCTCCACCACACTACCAACAAGGGGAACCAGCAGGCACTGAATAGCCAGCACTCCATCTTCTAAAATGGTGCCTGCTACAACACACACTCAGAGACACAGGCACAATCTCTAAAACAAAAAGAATGTTCAGCTCTTGCTTCAGAATGACTGTTTTTAGTCATATGCACATTTAATCAATAAATTGACTAAGGACTCTTTAATCAGATGACAGCCACTATTTGACTAAGGTACTAATTGACTAAGGACTCTTTAATCAGATGACAGCCCTTGACATATTTCCCTTTCTTATGGCTAGAGACATACCCATTTCCAGTTTAGTCAGAAACATTTCATTTTGTGTTCAGTAGGATTTAGAAATAAATGTCCTTAGGGTTGCAGCCTTATTGTTGTCAGTAATTACTGTGCTGCACTTTTATGTTTTTTAGACTATCTCTTATAGAAATGGTGCCTGTTTTGCCTTTGATGGCACTTGAAAAAAATGTTTCCAGTTTAAGAAACAAGAAGGATGACAGGGCAGTAGTAGTGCAGGGAATGTTTATAATTGGATATCAAGCAATCAGCAAATCACAGTCTATTTTCTGAGGATTCATCAATATCTTAATGGATATTCTCCCCGTAGTAGTTGAAACAAGCTTTTCATATTCACCTAATCAATCTGTTTTCAATTACTGTACAAAAAACACGTATGAATTTCAACCAAGTATATATATTAAAAATCACTGGCAGTTGGGGGCGGGAGCGGACATGTGGATGCTGTATGAAGTTGGGGTTACCATCTAGCTATCGATACTTATTTTAGATGACAAGGGACAGACAGACAGAGTCTGTTGAGTAACTGAGCCAAAGGGAAAAAAAGCATTTACAGAGAATGCAGAATTAAAATATGAAAATCACTAGTATGAGATATGGTGATCATTACCAGTTTAGATCGTTGTTTAAAAGGATTAATATTCATAGAAGATTGCTCTGCCAACAGCTGTTAACATGGTAGTTCCACTGACTAATCATTGCTGAGTGGCGATATACCACAGAATACCAGGTGCAGCTTGTGAATAAGCATTAGAGAGAGCAGTGGTCTTCATGTGCCATGTGTGTGATTTTCTGAGGTGTTGTTGGATCATACTGAGGGCCCATTTTCCCAGCATTTTTCTTCTTATGTATGTTAGGTATTCTGCTGTGCAGGTGCAGCTTTTAAATGTATTTCAAAAATATGAAATGGAATATTTTCGTTTGTCTGATGGCAAGACCACTCATAAGGCCTTGCTCAAAAAGATACATTTCTGCTAATGTGATACATAATGTGCCACTGATGTGTTGTTACCTACCCTTACACCCTGGCTCCTATAATCATTCATAAACTGGAAGTAATTCATTAATTGGCATCATTTCATAGATGAGGCAATAAACAACAGTTCAAATGGGTCTCAGTTGACCAGGACCTCCACAGAAAGGATAATGTAAAGGTTACCCAGAGACCTAATAGAAGTTGTCTCAGAAATTTCCCAAAACTCATAGACTCCCAGGACTGGTTGTGTGAAGCCCCCTTAGACACGTTGTTAGGAGGGAATGTGCTAATTCACCCTGGATGCACCTAGCCATAAGTCATATTCCAAAGCAAGCAAGTGATCGGAAAACCCATTACTCTGCATAAGTCTCCCTTCACATCTTTCCTAACCCAGCAATAAAACGTTGCTTCAAACCCATCAGTCTTAATGATTCCACCATTAACAGTAATTAATGAAGCCAGAACTTTCATTGTCTAAGCTTTGAGAAACTCACTCAAACACTCAAAACACCCCTCAAGGGTACAATATTGTGTATAAATATTACCCCAAAACATGACCAAAGTGCACAGTTTTCTACACACTGTCACTCCGCCCATTTTCTGTGCAACCTCAGCATCAAGCCTGCGTATTCTACTCTGCATGGAACTCTGCTCATTGGACAGGTACAGTATAGCCCATTATCCCCAAAATCTATTCCTCTATCCAAATACTTACTCCTGTCTTTTGTAAGCCTTGTATAATTGCTTGAAGCTTGAGTGCATGTGTGAATGGTCCTGTTATTATTTTTCAATAAAAACATACTTAATTTACTTCCTGGCTTGGAGTCTCATCAGTGAGTACTGGTATACACAATTGTAAAGATCCTGAAGTTACCCAGCCTATCACTGCCATATTTGAGCTAATTGAAAGTCCCCATAGTAATATCTTCATTTAAGTGACACAAGTGAGTTCCCATGAACCCTGCACAATCCAGGTAATAATGTCATGAACATGCATCATTACAAACACATATAAAGTGGCTCCAGAGTAAGCAGCATATATATCTGAAGCCACTCTGGCCCAAGAGTAAAACTATGGTTCTCTTCCAGTACTTCTCCAGGAATAAAAATCCAGAGATGTTTTAGGAGATATGATCCGGTCAGTCACATATCTAAGCACAGGCAAATGCCATTAATATTTAAGGGGTTTCAGATGTAGGTATAAAATACTTTAAAGAACCACACATAAATCCTACTGCAAAAGATAATACTGCCTGGAGTGTAATTTATGAGTGAAATAGAATTGGTTCAGTCTGTCATCTTAGAAATCCACCATAAATTTATTTCAGAAACTCAGATAGGAATATGAAGATGCTGTACCCAAGATATAGTTTGATTTTGCACATATGTGATAAGCATTTTCAAGTACAGCACCAGTCATTTTAAAACGCATTTATGTTTGGCTGGTCTGTTCACAGGACTATGAAACAAGTATGTTCTTGCTCTATAAGACAAATAGATGAGACCCTGACAAAATAAAATCTCTGAGGGTAAAGTTTAACAGACAGCCCATCTTATTTAACATTTCAGACTGCCCCAGTAGTAAACAATACATTGCCAGCCCAGTCCTAGCTTATACATGCCTACTCAGAAGCAAAATCACTGAGTTTGATGGACTTAGTCCTGTATAAGTGTAGGATTCAGAGACATAGCCATGTTAGTCTGGAATATCAGCAAGCAAGGAGATTTTGTAGCACCTTTGAGATTTACTGAGAGCAAGAAGTTGCAGCATAAGCTTTCATAGACTTGGGACTTTTTCAGATGGGGCCAAATGCCCCGTTCCTGCCCTGCAAGCCCCAATTCCGTTCCTGCTACGGAATGAAGAGAAAATGTTCAAATGCTTTACCTTAATTCCATGGCAGGAATGCCCTCCCTCTCCCCAATCTGGCCAGTCGTAAATGCAGCCGTCATAAGGCTGCTTTTGTGACCGGCACTGAAATCCTGCTTGTTCTCGCGAGAGAACGGCCATGCAGGAAATTTAAAAATACCCCTCCCAGCTGTCAAAATAGTACAGCAAGCACACACACACACACACACACACACACACACACACAAAACAAGTAAACCAGGGAGGGGGGGAAAGGGTGACACTTACCTGGATGTCCCGTTCATGCCCGAAAGTGTCCAGAACAGACCTGCCTTCTGCAGCTGCCATCTCAGGAGAGGAACGGGACACCTTTCAGACCACCCGTGATTCTATTACTACAACAGAACAGGTCATCCAAAAACAATGTTTTCTCATGATGAAAATATCACAGGGAAATCCAGAATGAGGATGGGGGAGGCATGGAAAAGGGTCAACGTCTTCTGAAAGGAAGATTTTTTCCTGACCCTATTCCATGTCTCCAACGGAAAGGCCATCTGAAAATGTTCTTGATATACTTGATATACTTGATATACTTCCTTGATATACTTCCTCACACTGTATTAGTGTGTATAGCAGTCAAAGCTTCAAATCTAAAAATGCAGACATATGCAGCTCCCTCACAGAGTCAATAACTGGCTGCCAATTTACTGCCAATCTCAATTCAAAATGCTGGTGAGGATGTTTAAAACCCTATATGGCTTGGGACCTCGATATTTGAATGAGCATCTCTCCTTATATATACCTGCCTGAGAACTTAGTTCTGCAAGAGAGGCCCTCCTCTGTGTTCCACAAGTAGAAGGATGCAGGAGAAAGTCCTTTTGTTTGTGGTGACCCAGTTGTGGAATGTCCTCCCCTTGGAGGTCCAACTGGGGTCAATCTTGGCTTCTTTCTGATGCCAAGCCAAAACATGGGTTTTTATTAATGCTTTTGGGGCCTAATCTATTTTTTTAAGCATGTACTTGGTTGTTGTTGTTTGAGTTGTTTAATATGAATTTATCTTGCTTAAATTATTTTAATCTGAAATAGTTTGTATTGTTTATATTGCTTTCTCTACCTGCCACCCTGAGATCATAGAATCATAGAATTGCAGAGTTGGAAGAGACCACGAGGGCCATCCAGTCCAGATCTCACTATAATAGAGTAGGATTAAATAAAAAAATATAAAACATTAGTCTGTCTTGACCAATCCTGTCTACTTCAACTCAGAGCAAGGATCTGAAATCTTAGGTAGAAGTCTTTCCTTGATTAAACCTTTTAAATGGTGATACTAGAAACTAAACCTAGGGCCTTCAATATGCAGCAAATGGTCTATCACTGCATTGAAATTTTTCCAAAAGCTTCACAGGGCTGGATTTTAGGATCTCTTCAGAGAGGAAATTCCATGACTATGGACTTTTTCAGACAAGGATTACTGCGCAAGAAGCTTGTGGAAGAGGTACGACACTGCTGCACAGCAGGGGGTCCATTTCAGGGGCCGCCGTCCCTCTCTTGGCATCGTCCATGTCATTTCCGTGTAAGATTGAAGGCAGCCGTGCCATATTTTACTCATGGGCAACTTCCGTGAGTAGAATATAGTGCGGCTACCTTCAATCATACACAGAAGTGACATAGATGATGCCGAGAGAGGGATGGAGTCATCCAAAACAGATCCCCTGCCGCGCAACACCGCCGCACCTCTTCTGCAAGCTCTTCTGCAAGCTTCTTGCGCTGTAACCCTTGTCTGAAAAAGTCCTATGTGAGCAATACTATTCCATACAATACAGTTCCATTACTATGTAAGGCACCTTGTTATGTGTCATTGCTGTCTGAAAATGATTCATTGGTGGAACTGCCTAGAGTGGCCTTGGGATTGATATAATCTGTTGGATGGAAGGGAGGGGAGGAACAAGTCTTAAGTATGTTACTTCTTGGCTGTTCTGAGATCAATGAAGAAAGCCAGCCTTTTGTGTTGTACCCACAAGTGAAAGCTGCTGTTCCAGTTGGTCACCACTATCATCATCATCATCATCATCATCATCATTATTTTTTACCTGCCTCTCCCTATGGATTAAGATGGCGTACAACAAATTAACATATAAACATAACATAAACATAAATTAACATAAAAACACATATTAGTTTAAAACATTTAAAAGAACAAGTAAAACCAAGACATTTTAAAACAATCAATACATAATTTAAAATTGACAATTTAAAATCATCCGGCCTGCCAGAAGAGGCTGGTCTTTAATGCTGCTTTAAATTCAGACAGTGTATTCAGCTGTCCTATCTCTTCTGGCAGGCCATTCTACAGTCTAGGGGCAACTAAAGGAAAAGCTAGTCCTGGCTGACTGGAGCAAATGTCCCCCAGAGGACCTAAGTGTATGGGGCAGATTATACGGGAAAAGACAATCCCATAGGTAACCTGGACCCAAACTACATAAGGTTTTAAAGGTAAAACGAACACTTTTAACTTGCCCAGAAACTAATTGGCAGCCAGTGGAGTGATTTTAATATTGGTATGATATGATCAGTCCTGGATGTTCCAGTGACTAATCCAGCTCCCATGTTTTGAACCAAGAAGATTCTGCAATTTGGCCCTAGCAAACAGTCTTGTAAAGCAATGACATTTTAGCTCACATTTCACATCCTTTAAGATTAAGGAATCAAGCACCCATAGGGTGTTCTTCTAAAATATTAATTTAGGAGATTATCAGAAGTGCTAAATATTACAATGCTAGGAGATCGCTAAAGGGCTTCCTTTTCAGATGACATCATTCTCCCCATTATGCACCCATTCTGCTACCATTCAGCTGGCGCTGTTTTTTATTGACGGGTGAAGCTGTCAATAGATCCCCCTGATCTGTTTCTGTCATGGATGTTCATGAGACTGAAAAGGTGGCCCATTTTGCTGGCGAGATCCCAGCATCAATGGGAGGTTCCTGCCAGAACACTTCCTGGTGTGATTGGGACATCCAGGTAAGTGACACACTTTTTAAAACTTTCCTGGTTTACTTGGAAGTTTTAAAGTGTGTTTTTGTGCTTGCTTGCTGTCATTTTTTTCCACTGTATTTTCCTTTTTATTTTTGAATTTCCCATGCTCGCGTCTTCTCATGAGAATCTGTGGGATTTCACTCCCGGAAGTGAAGAGAGCTCAGTTAGAGCTCCTTTCACTCCTGGGCTGCCCTGTGAATGCAATAGAAAGTAGGTCTGAAAGGTTTTGATGTTTTTGCAGGACAGGGGTGGGACAGGGGTGGGAGAGGAGATTGTGGAACAGGAACACTTTTTTCGTTCCTGTCTGATAATCTCCTTAGATAAGAACTAGCATTTCCCAAGTCAACACAAATTGAATTACCATAACTGCCACAGCTTTGCTTGCCCCCTTTAGTAAACTCTCCTTGAGAAAAACTTTCATCTGAGGCCCTCCAGGGACAGAAGAGAAAGCAAGGCCTGCTCCAATATCCTCACTCAGTAAAATGCCTTTTTCTGACCTCTTAGCGCTGTCGCTGTTGCAACCATTCCAACTGATTGCCTTGAAGGTAGTGATAAGACAAGGCATCTTTCACTACCACAGCTTGGACCAGCTGCCCTTTTGTTTCCCCTATCCCCAAGTTGTCTTGATTGGTAGTCATTCCACTCGGCTGAAGCAGAAATGAAACAGCAAGGCCAATTCCTGCTCTGTTGGCATGGAATTATGCTTCTGGATCCTCCCTCTGCCAGAACTCTTTCCCTCCATGGCCATTCCATTTGGTCATTATATCTTTTGTGTATAATTATGTAATGATTAGAATCTCAATCTGCATATATCACCATCCCTTCTCTATCCGTTTCTTTTGTTTCATGTTTATTAAGATTTTATGTCATTATTTTACAATAAATTTCCCTGACTCTACTGGCAGAAAGGCAGTATATCAATGAAGTAAGTAAACAAATGATTAATATTCACTCATAAATCATATACTCAAAGTTTCTCCCTCTGAAAAAAAATTAGCACCAGAATGATTACTACATTTAAAAAAAAACCCAACAACTTGGGATTTATCAGCTTTAAGAACTTGTGTCAACTGTTGTGTTCAACAGAGATTTCCCTTTCTTTGTGAAATCACTATCTTTGTGAAATCAGGCTTACAGTATAACCAGTGAGACAGCTGCTACTGTTTCCTCTGATTCTTTTGAATCTTTATAAACTAATCTAATTCTACAAAGGAGACAAATTGCAGTGATAGTGGAACCGTAATTTTCCTGTTTAAAAGAACTTCCTTTTTGCATCAGCTTTGATCCTTGCATTTCAAAACTCTGCTAAAACACTCACACTGAATCTAGACTCAGACACTTTGTACAGGAGGCTTTTTTGTGCAACTGCATCAGAGTTAAATTCAACATGGATTGGTTTTTAGCAAGCTATCGCAATTGGTCCTAATTAGATAATTGCAGACCATCCACTTGGGCCGCCTTCTGATTGAAGAGTTCAGGGCTGGAGGACTAGCAAGGTAGCTTTCTACTGTCTCCCAGTTCTAGAGATGTGGGTGGGACAAAGAAGGAAGGGCCTTCAGACAAATCTTATACCTCCAGATTCTGAACCCACCCCCTCTGACAATGGGATAAATTGGAGCCAACTGCAGAAGAGGAACAAGTACCATGCTACCCACAAAATCCAGCAGAAAGTAAAAATGTTAAGGCAGTCCCCCTGCTTCCTCCTGCCCCACTCACCATTACAACAACAGTGGATAAGGTTTGACATGAACTTGCAGTCAATCACAGCCCACCAACATCTATATACATATCCCAAAAGACAGAAGCCACAATATTATCGATAATAGGACATGGGGCTGTCACTCTAGCTTCATGTTGTGTGTGTGGAGTGCAACTCTGGTGATGGGAAACAGGGAGAAATATCACTTTGCACTTTGCATGGAATGGGAGGAAGTCCAGACAGGCACACTGATCTGTTGCTGCAGCTGCCACTGCCGTCATCTCCCTCATTCTCTCCATAGCCAGGAAGTTGGCCTCTAACATGTGACCAATGCCCGTTGCAGGAGCAGGATGTTACAAAGCTTTACTGTTGTCGTGGCAAGTGTCTGCAGCTGTCTCTCTCACCCAGTCCTTGCCTCACTATATGAAGAAATGGTCTTTCGCTAAACTTTGTTGATGAAACAATATTTGTCCACTGCAGCACAAAGCTGGTTCTGATAGGCCAGATGCAATATGCTATACTATACTTTCTACTGCAGAGCTTCTGGAATCATCTTAAATTAAATCTATAATTTTCTAGAAGTTGTTGCATGTCAGCGGAGACCCCTGTCTGTTCGCAAACAGCCCTCCCATCACCTAAGCTTCAGCTGGAAAGAAAGAAGAGCTTCACTACTATGAGTCTTATTCTTGATCTAAAATTTAGAGGAGGCCAGCTTTTGTTCCTGCTGTCTGTACGCAGTAGAAATAATCATTTAATTCCCCATGTATTATCGGTCCTAAGCTTCAGGATACGGCAAACAGCAGATAAATCATTTGCAGCCATTGCTTTGTGTCCCCCTCCCCTCCTGTGCATATTTGCAAACTAAACCTTTGCCTGATCTTAATTGCTAAAGATGTGTGAAATATGCAAATTTAGAAACTTCTCTTTTCCAGTTTCTGCACTAAGAGACATGTCCTTCCAGATAGTATAAATTGTGGAAATCAGTGTACAACTGCTGCAATGCAACACTAGCCTGACAACCTGACAGCATTCTGTGAGCCTCTGGGCTAAGTGTCCAATAGCTTGAGAAGATATGTCCAATGCCTACAACTGAACCAATCAAGGAGAATTTTAAGTGTGAAGAAATGGCGGAGAAAGTATGACCATAGCACCACCATTTATAGCAGCATGTCCATCAGGCTCCCTAGAGCAGAAAGCCATACTAATGCCATCACTGACAGCTAGGTTTACCAAGTGACCAGGAAAAATAGCCGGGGCTGTTTCCGTGTCTCACACAGCAACTGAAATCAGCAGGGGAAACTTTTCATAACTTGACAGAAATATCTGCTTGGCCCTTTCACACTGCACAATTATAACACTTTGAATTTTATCAGACAAGGTAAATTGTGCAAAAAAGCCCATGTCATTTAGAACGTGATGATAATACAATGAGCAAAATTATCAGATGCTCTTGTCATAGCACTGGCTGGTATGGATGAGGTGGTTTGTTTGCTTGTTTTATTGACTGGCTAAGCCATCAATAAAAGGTGACACCTCATTCGCACCCATGCGATGCCCCTGGAATGGCCAAATGATGACGAGTCTGATAATTTTTGCCCTTTTGTGTTATCATTGCATCCTAAATAATGTGGGTTTTTTTTTTTGCTCAATTCACCTCATCTGATAAAGTCCAAAGTGGTATGATTGTACAGCATGAAAGGGCCAAGCAGATACTTTGTGTTATTGTCGTGTCCTGATAACGTCCTTTGATTCCACTTCAACTGCTATGGCAACATTCTATGCAATCCTAGGATCTGCAGTTTATGGAGGAGTATTTAGCATTCTCTTCCAGAGAGCTCCTCTTGTGCCTCACTGAACTGCAGATCTGAGGATTCCATAGGACGCAGCCATAGCAGTTAAAGTGGAATCAAAATGCTATAACTGTGTGTTGTGAAAGGGCCCTCATGTGACAAATATCAGTGGGTTTGAACAAGTGGAGTGAGACAGCCTTCTTGCATCATTAAAAGTTTTGGGTACAACCTATGGTTGTATGCCTAGAAGCATCAGGAGAAAAGTGGGATATCAGTCAGTCAGATAAACAAATACCCACATGGTGTATGGTTGTTCTCTCCCTCCATGTGATTGAAGATCATGAATACTCCATATATGTCTTCACATTAATGATATCTTTAACACTTCAAGCTACTGGTAAAGGAACTGGGGTATGAGGCAGTAAAAGGCGTTGGAACCCTATTAGCTATCTTTCATTGGTTCTTTGAGAACAAAGCTTGTCAGACCATATATGTGCCACACTAGGGATGTGAAAAATCTTGCAGTTGGCAAAACTTTGGTTGAGAATTCCCATGAGAATTCTTACCTGCAGTGAGAGATTAAGGCCCTAAGTGCTTCCCCGACATATTTTTCTGCAATCTGTGCAAAAAAAATCTCTGTGCTGAACTAGCAGCTTTCTCCTTTCAGTAGCTAAGCATATAGACACAGCAAGCATAAAAGGAGAAGACGATTGATCAAAAAAGATGCAAACAACCCACTGTTACAACTTGTTAAGTCTGTTCCACAAGGCAAGTTTTATCACTGTTTTGAATTTTGTACAAAAATCTTGCAAATGCACAAAATCTCTTTGATAGTCCCCCAAAACTCACTGTGGGCACATCTGCACTGCAGAATTCTAGCAATTTGATTCCACTTTAACTGCCACGATGGTTTCATCCTCCTGGGATATGTACTCTGGTGAGGGACTTGCAATTCTCTGCTATTTCCCCTTAAACAACAGCATTAAAACTCTATGCCAGAGAATTCTAAGTATCCCACAATTCTACAAATCTCAGAATTCCATAGGATGAAGCAAGAAGAATTAAAGTTGACTAAAACTAATATAGTCATGCAGTGTGGATACACCCCAATGCTGTGCCAAGAAAAATCTCCCCTCACCCCGTTTTCTTGTCTTTCTTTCTTTCTTTCTTTCTTTTTGTGTGTGTGAGAGAAAGAATCAGGTCAGAATACATCCGTAGCTGAAAAAATGTGTGCTAGACTGCCTAAATCATGCTAGTTCAGATTCCTGAAATTAATAAATGGAATTTTATGAGAGCCCAAGGGGATTATTTGGTACCCTGAGCTTCCACTTATGCCTTTAAAGGCAATTTTTCCTCTGATCCAGTTCTTTATTTCAGCTATGTTTTCCTCCTTGCATCTGCTTGTAAATCAATGCCAGTGATATGCAGATTAGTCCCTGTGTATTAAGCAAGGAAAACATTCAGCAGGAGAATTCAAAACAGAGACTATAATTATGATTTTTCCCAAGTGAAAGGATTATTTCTTAAGAAGTGAAGCTGACAGAAAGCTCTGCATTCTCCAGTTCTATTATATTGAAACATAAAATACAAAGGATGCTGGCTTTTCTTATGCTAAATCAGGGACACATCTCCTTTCTGTAATATAATATGTTTTTAGCAAAACAATATAACAGAAAATACGAAGAAAAGAGAAGGCTTCCCCAAAGATGAGTGAGTGGAAGCCTTGTAAAAAAAATTGCAGATGAGCTGATATTATGCAATTATATTTTGATACAAAAAGGACAAGTTCTGAACACAATGCCCCATAGATGTACTATAAATTTCCTCAATCGTTTTGTCCCCATAAGACTGTAACTGGCTTTTAAAGAAAACTAGACTCACTCATAGCTGTGTGAATGAATGAGTTTTATTGACTACCCAACAATGCCACATAAAACATAATATGAAGCATAAAGGAAGGAATCAAAGATGTGGCACATCACTCACATTTCAGTTAATTAAAACTGAACAAAACAAAAGGAATTAAACAAGATGGCCAACTGCGCAATCAATAAAATATTGGTTTATTCCATGTTCCCTTTTTAAAAGAGCAAGTCTGAGAATAGCCCTTATAATATTTTTGTGTGTCTTTTAACAATAATAAAAAAGAATCAATATGCCAATAGCTTTATCCCTAGCCTGTCAAAATTTCTTCAACAAAGCTTTCTTTTGAACTTGGTATAATTTACAACACAGTAAATAATAGACTAAAGCCTCCCACTTCTCCTAATTGCAAATGCAAAGCTGGCTTCCACAGTGAGTATTATTCAGTCTCCCATAAAGTACTCTAATAAATTCATAGACCCCAGTCTTCTGCCCAAGAAGAGGAGTTAAGTACTGAGATTTGCAAACTATGGTGTAGAATTTAAATTGTTTACCACAGGTCTATCCTCTTATCAAGCTGGAACTGAACCACTAGTCAAAAATGGTATCAGTTTTACTCCAAATTAATAAGGCAAACTTCCCCATGAAACTGTATCAAGATGTCATCAAAGCTTGTCTCTCTTGCAAAATGGTTTTGATGGTGTATCTTGGGGAATCCACATGATACAAATAATCCAGTTTGAAACCAGATTGTTTACATAGCTCCTTCCTATAGAATCCTGGGGTCTGTAGTTTTACAAGGTCTTTAGCCTTCTCTGACAAAGAGTGCTGGTGCCTCACCAAACTACAAATCCCAGGATTCCATAGGAAGGAGCCATGCAAATAATCCAGTTTCAAACTGGATTATTTGTGTCATGTGGATTCTCCCCTTAGAGTTCAATTTTTCTAGGAACAAGCCTTTGTTGAAACTAGCAAGGGGACCTGGGTGATAAATTTGAAAGGGAAGCAAGGGAAGGGAGATTTTCCAAAATATTCTGGGTTTTCAAGTTTATTATTGCTTTCAGGGTCATAACACAAATAGGTGGAGGGTTAATCATCTTTATATCATACTGTCTGGTGTGTTCT
Source organism: Gambelia wislizenii (assembly GCA_030847615.1). Lineage (NCBI taxonomy): Eukaryota > Metazoa > Chordata > Lepidosauria > Squamata > Crotaphytidae > Gambelia > Gambelia wislizenii. The sequence goes on from JAUMIR010000002.1 coordinate 166,372,981, forward strand.
GTAAAGAGGATAAGTTACTTATTTGTTTTATCATTTTTAGATATATTTAGAGGGAGATTTGATAGCACTTCCAGATGCAAGGAGATCTAGAAAAATCAATGTGGGTAGAAGTGGCATAGAAAAAAAAATCCTTGAACTGTTTAAAGGAAAAATGGGTTGTTAATGTTAGATGTAAAAAGAGAACAATAGAAAGTACCTACTGACTACATTTTGTGATATCTCCAACCTACTTCTTATTCCCAGCCTATGCAGCAGTTTTGCAACTGTTCTTTTTTTAAATAATAATAATAATAAAAATAAAATTTATTTATACCCCACCCCTCTGTTAAAACAAAAATTACAAAAATTAAAATACAATACAGATAAAATCCCCAAACACCCCCACCCCCACCCTCCCCCATAAAAAATATTAAACAATTATAAATTAAAACCAACTGATCTAAAATCACATTTAAAAACAATAAATACAATAAAATACAATAAATGGCCAGAGGACTAAAAGAAGCCAGGATCCCCTGAGGCAAAAAAACATGTTTATGAATGCTATTTTAGATAAACCCAAGGCTGCTGATATACAGAAATACAGTAATCCAGTTTAATATCACTTTAACTGCCAGGGCTCCATCCTATAGAATCCTGGGACCTGTAGTTTGTTGTGGCACCAGAATTCCATAGCATTGAGCCATGGCAGTTAAAGGGTTTCAAACTGCATTATTTCTGTAGTGTGTCAGTACTCTGAGTAATAGATGTACATACATATACTGTATAATGTATCAGTTAATATTTGCATATATAATATACTGCTTTACTTTCGTAAAGTCAAATAGCACACCTGATGTATGAAGAGATAAGCAATTCAGAGGCCAGACATAACCTTGGTATGTCTGTGTGTTGTAATAAAAATTGTGATGCTGGGCTCATGTGGTGCAAAAAGGATTGCTCTTAAATTGCTTTTAAATGAATAAAGTGTTTATTAACATTCTTAATCTGTTTTTACCTACCCACAGGTTTAAGACTCAGAATCCTGCACCAAGAGCACATTCACTGGACACAGAACATGCCTCATACCCAACTCCTTTGCCTTCCTCTATCCAACATGCAGGGCTGAGATGAAGATCTGATGAACACTCATTGTTGTACTTCTGCACACCATAGTTTCTGGACATCACAGTTTAAGGATATTGACAAGCTGGAAAGTATCCAGAATCAGGTGTCAAAGTTGGTAAAGGGTATGGAAACCAAACCAGCTGAAGAATACTTGAAGGAGAAGGGTATGCTGACTCTCGATAAGTGACGACTGAGAGGTTAGCAAGAATTGTTTGACAGTGCAACCAACTGCCTCCTTCTCTGGAGGTTTTTAGAGATTGGAAGCCTTACCTCTCAGGATGGCTGTATGTTTGGGCCAGATGATCCTCAGGATCCCTTCCAACTCTACAGTTCTGTGATTCTAAGACAAATGACTGAATTATTTTTATCAGATCCATCATCAGACAGGGTAGACAAGGATCCATACACCCTCCAGCCAGCTATCAAGCACTTTATGGTTTGAGGTCCCAAATGACCTGTCTGTTTCACTGTGTGTGACTTCCATTCTCTAATCACCAAGAAACCTCATGTCTTAGGAGATTATGTCTCACTTCAATTATGTTAGTAAAGGAAATGGGAATATACTGGCCCAACAATGCTCATTATCACACCTCTCTTCCATTTGTGCAACTGTGTCCATTTGGCAACCCCTGCCCCTGGTGCGATGGTCTCTGGTTCAGTTATGCAATGAGTGCAGTCACATACATGAGGGTCCTTATTCTCATCTTCTCCCCCTCCCAATCACTTTTCCAAAGCAGCATGGAGTCAACCTGCTTTGAAATAGCCAGCAGGAGGGGGAGAGGAGAAAAATCAGGCCCCCTCATGCCACGTGACAGCACTCATTGTGGAACTGAACCAGAAGAGACCTATCACACTGGAGAAGCAGTGGATCAATAGCGATAATGGTAGTCATTGATGGGATTTCCATGTCGCTGAAAACCTGCACTTCAACGACGAGTTCAATACAAGGTGGCAACAGGATGGAGACAACGTCATGTGATAAGGCACAGCCATAGCCATTGTTATACAGCTCCTATGCTGGTCTATGACCATAATAAATTATTGAATTGTACAGCTGCAATCATGCTGCACAACCCTAGGGTGATAATGTCCTTAGATAATATCCTGCAAAAATGCAGAAACAATAGTGTAGACAAAAATCTGCAGCACAGAAGAACCAGCACATTCCAAACCTGAAAGCTGTTCTTATGAATTTCCCTTAGGAATGGTTTTGAAACATGTCAGAAAACAGTACATTTTCTTTTTCTTCATCTGTTCCATTGTTTCCCCAGCCTTCATGATTTTTTTGGGGGGTGGTCACATTTTGTTTTATCTGAGATAAAATGCAGCAACTATATTAGTCACCTTCTTTCTTCTCAAACAACACTTAGCAATACTAAGGGCAGGCTTATTTCCTCAATTATTTTGAAAAACAACAAACCTTATCCTTCAGTGAAAAACAACAATAAATATTGAAAATGTCAGCTGTTGATTTAGATAACAGTAATTAAATGTCACTGGAAAGGGTTCAATGGTACATAAAATTAGCTGCATGTACTTTCTTCAGTCAGCAGCTCAAATATTAAAGCATTAGCCAAAGTGGTTTTAAAAAGCTCTTATCTTCACAGAACCAAATTCAGATCTCATTCACCCAGGTTTAAATCCAGAGTAATGGTGTTAAGATGGAAGTGCTAATTCAGCTAAAATAAAGCAGATTTGCAGTGACACTGAAATCCAAATCTCAGATTCTCCATTGGAGGAAAATTAACTCTGTTTGCCTGCGTGAAGATACCTTCTTGGTCTTGGGGTCTGGGCCCTTCTTTGACCAAAAATCAGAAGATTAAAGCTTATGGGGTGATCTAGACATACAGACTTAATTTTCTGTCAGCAAACCTACTCTGAATTCCCGAGATAGTGCAAAGGAAGGTTCTACTAATGTACTGTAAAAATTTTGCAACCAGGGATTACTGACAGACAATGGTATAAGGCTGTGAAGAGAGAAATTATTCTTTTAAATTTAAGACTGAGCACACACTTTGTTTAGGTAATTAACAGTGCAAAAAATACCTCTGAAAAACAATGAAAAGTAATTGAATTGTGTTTGTAAGCAATCAGTTGGAGTATCAACAAATACAGTACCAAAATTCTCCTGAAAGATTCTTTTGGCTATTTGTATTTAAATAGTGGAAAAATGCACGGCAATTTTCCAAATATGGATGCACTTGTAAACACAGTGCCAAATGAGTACTGAAAGAATGTGCCATCTGGAACATCACTGTGTTTCACATTACGATTCACATCTGTTTAAATTTCTCCCCATATTATCAGAGAACAGTTGATCTGGAAGGCTGTGATGCAATAAACAATTACTTTAATAAATGAAATAATAAATAAAGATGGATATTGATCACCTGCGCTCTTTGGCCCAAACAGTAATGTGAGATGTGAAGTCAAAGGCTTTCACAGCCAACATCCATAGATTTTCCTTGGTTTTTTCCCGGGCTGTGAGAACATGGCCTCATAGCCCAGAAAAAAACCAAGGGAAATCTATGGTAATGTGAGATGACCAACTGCAACAGTGCCATGAAAGTACTAAGTCCACATGTTTAATAAGTTCCCTAGCTGCCCAGGTTCCATCCTGTTTTGAACAAGGTGAGATGCCCTTCTCAGACTTCAGATTAAAGCCACTCATGTCCTTCTTTCCCCTCTCCTAAAACTCACCCTCATGTCTACCTCACTATATTCTCAATGGAAAGCTATAGTTTTTCACTTCAAATGTTTACAACAGAAAAAAAGATTAGAAGAACGCAATCAATTTTAAAAGTACTCTACAGTACTGTACTTGTTTTTGAAAGGCATTTTGAGTTACCCAATATTTTGCTGCAGACCTGTTCTACTGTCAGGGTAGCTCTTCCCTTGGCCTTAGTGTATCCTGGCAAGGTAAAAAAGGTCATCAAAAGAGCCATTGGTGCTTCTTAGGACTTTGCTGATCTGCTTAGATGTGGGTGAGTGGGTGGGAAATAAATTTATTTTTGGATTATGACTCCAAGGATTTCCAGCTACCATGCCTATGCTGGCTGGGGATTCTAGGGGTTGTAGTCCAAAAAGTAACCTTTCCAACCCTAAGAAATCTGCTAGACAGCACATGGTTGGAGTAGTGTCACATTTAAGCCAGAATGTCCAAAGTTCAAATTGTCCTTAGCTGTACACAGTCTCCACACAAGAGGCTATTCTCTTAGAGGCTTATCACATGCTGAAGTAAAGTGGTAGGGGAGGAGGAAGGTTCCGTCTTCCATGCTGTCTTACGGCATGATGTCGTCGTCCTTCCATTCTGATCTTGTGGGAGGCTGAGGTACAACCTCGTATTTTGTTAACTGGAAAAACCCATTAGCAAAAAGACATGATTTTACCTCAGCCTCCCACTGAGCATGGCAGAACACTGGAAGAATGACGACGTCATAAGGTAAGGCAGCATGGAGAGCGGAACTTTCTTGCTGCACTGCCATTTTACTTCAGCGTGTAGTAATCCTCTTAGTCTCTTTCCCCATTTCCTATTTACTGTATGCACATTCTGTGCTAATGTGCACAGCTGTCAAAAGAACAGTCAAAGTAACTATGTAATGGCTCGAGAAACTGAGGTCCTGTCTAAACAGTGAAAATAATCTTCATAGAAATCACATGGAAGGCAATCTGTCTAAATGGACATTTGCATGTGTCTCATTCAGAAGGGGGGTAGGCAAATCCACCGTAAAGCTCTGAAGGGAAGATTTTGGAGCTTTTGCTGGACTTTAAAAAAAGCTCTGTAGGTAATTCGTATGGCCAATCATTAGGACATTCACATTTGTGTTGCTGCGACGAGGCTGTGTAAGCTGATTGGCCAGATGAGCATAGGGGGAAGGGTTTGCCAACAGGAAAAGTGCCCGCAACGGCCATTTTTTTCTGCTGGATACTGAGTAAGGGAGGAGGGCTGTCTCGTCCTCTTCTCCTTTACCCACCCCCCTGTGCCACTGTGGCCACTGCCAGGACCGAGAAGGGAGAAGAGGGTGGGACAGCCCTCCTCCCTTATCCAGTCCTCCCCGTGCCATTTTCTTCATTGCTGCTGCCACGGGGAATAAAAACAGAGGAGGGAGAAGAGGATGAGAGAGCCCTCTTCCCTTACCTACCCCGCCCCGCCTCACCCCCATGCTGTTGTCCTCATCGCTGTTGCTGTGGGGATCAGGCACTGTCACCGCCACCACCATGGGGACCAGGTAAGGGAGGAAGGCTCTCCCCTCCATGATTGCTAAGAGGGCATTCAAAGTTTATGGGGGATGTAAAACCATTAAGACAAGTCACAGATGCTGGGACTTATCTTTACTGTGGGGCACTTCGTTTTTGGGGGGCTCATATAGACAAGGCCTGAGATGATTAAAAACTGCCAAATTACACATTTTATGAGAGAGCTATGGTCAGATCATCTCATGTCCCTTTCTTTTACCCAAAGTAGCAATGCAAAGGAAGAGGGATGAGAACCATGCTGCTATGTCCCCTCTCCCAACCTTTGTGCTTTAACTTATTTGTTTGTTTGTTTTAGTTATTGTTATGATCTTTCAGCCTGACAGAGCTCCTAAGGAGATACATGGTAAAATTAAATTGATAAAAACAGGTAAAAACAATATTTAAAAACATACAAAGGGCACAATTCTGTATGATGCTTACAGAACATGACACACCACAGGTGGACAACCAGAGGTTCTCTTCTGCTTCTCTCCCCTAGGGGGGGCCATGGGTACACAGGAAGTGTTCAGTTGCACTACTGGAAAAAAGAGCAGCCTCTACCCTCCCAGATCTCCTAGGGACTAAACGGTCACCTCCTGAAATTAAATAGACCAGGGAGCATGCACTGGCCCCATGAAGCTGCCTTGCACACAGGGGGAGATGCTGCACAACGGCTACCCAAATTTCTTGCCCAACAAAGTGAAAAAGCACATATACTCATGTGACCCCCAGGTGAAGCAAGCATCACCGACAGAATTCTGGCTCAAAACAACGAGAAAAGCCACAATCTAACTTGCTTTATGCCAGTTCCCCAAAAGAAATCAGCATCTTCTTCCCATTCTCTTGAGGCTGCTGTTAGCCACAGAGTAGAAATCACACAGATGCATTACCACTTCCATATTTTCCCTACTGTTGCTAATATGTTGCAAATTACAAGGAAAGGAGAGATTTGTACAGTTGTCCCTTCACATTCGCTGGGGTTTGGTTCCAGGACCCCCCATGAATACCCAAATCCGTGAATACTCAAGTCCCATTATATGCAATGGCATAGCAAAATGGTGTCCCTTATATAAGATGGCAAAATCAAGGTTTGCTTTTTGATTTATTATTTTTTAAAGAATATTTTCAAGCTGTGAATATTTAAAACCGTGAATGCCAAATCCGTGAATGTGGAGGGACAACTGTATAAATGAATGTCCGCAATCCTGCTGTTTCCTCTCTCTCTCTCTCTCTCTCTCTCTCTCTCTCTCTCTCTCTCTCTCTCTCTCTCTCTCTCTGGCTTTTCTTCGCAAACGAAGATTCAGGAAGGACTCATCCCGCGCTTTCTGCAAGCGCGCTGATGACTAAAAAGGCCAATCCGAGATAAACAAGTCCGGTTGCAAAAAGCACAGCAGAAGGTCTCCTTGGGTGATGTTTTTGGGTTGTGATTCTTTCTGCGTTGTCGTATTCACTGAACAACACCACAATTAGTCTTTTAACACTCTTTTTAAAATGTCTGTTATTAATTAGTTTTACAATTCCAGCATTAACTTTGGTCTTGAAATAGACTTAGCTTGGAAAGTGGTTGACTTTAATTTCTGGGAGATTTTTAAACAGGGGTTGGGGGTGCTTTAGTGCTAGTTTCCAGCACTGGGAGATTTGGACTAGATGTCCCAACTCTATGAACTCCCACTCTGAACAAAGGGTTAATATGTTCCCCCCCATTCATTTTTTTTGATTCAGAGGACATGTTGCAGTACATTCTAATTGCTGAGCATATAGCTTCCACCCCCCCAATAAGATCATATATATTAATATATATTTGCATATAAAATGTAGAACTGACAGAGTTTTTTTTTATAGCACTTGCTTATGCCATCCAAGTTTCTGAGATCAGAAAGTGGAGTAAAGCAGATTTGATCTTCTCATGACTTAAAAGAGACTTATAAGTCATTAGAGGTATGACCCATTTTGTAGAAAAGGTAATCTCTCTAATCAACCCTACATAACTTTCCATTTTTTATATATATAGTTGTCCCTTCATATTCGCTAGGGTTTGGTTCCAGGACACCCCGTGGATACCAAAATCCGCAAATACTCAAATCCCATTATATTCAGTAGCATAGCAAAGTGGTGTCCCTTATATAAGATGGCAAAATCAAGGCTTGATTTTTGTATTATTATTTTTTAAAGAATATTTTCAAGCTGTGAACACTTAAATCCATGGATACCAAATCCATGGATATGGAGGGACAACTTTACTTATATTGCATTTTCGCTCAGTTATGGAACTCCAGGTAACTTATGTAGAACTCACAGGCAGTTTTCCATCTAGGCATTGACCAGACACAGACTTACTAAACATCACTATGGTGGCCTTCATAACATAAGCTCCATAAAAGCCACACCCTCCTGAACAGGTTTTGAATAGCAGTAACTGTTGCACAGGAGTAATATATCAACAAGAATAAGGAGATCTTGAACAGACATAACAATAAAAGAGAATGTCCGTCTATATGTCTGTGGGTGTTAGCATGCCCTACTACCCCTCTCTGCAAGATTCCCTATCTGGACATATTAGACACTTTTTGGGGTCATTTTGGCTGGCAGGTTTGGCCGACTGGAGGTCAGCCAAAGGTCACTATGACCTGGGATATGTCTAGAAATATAATGGTGGAAAAGCCCAAGTTAATATTATGCGGAAACCCCCCACAGTAATGGGGTTACACTAATGACCCAGTCATTAAGGGGTATGTGCTAATCCTTCTTTGAGCCTTGGGTGTTTCAAGCAATAATTCAGTCATGCAAACAAGTGACCAATCCTTGTTCCATATCTTATAGAAATCTCTCCCCACACCTTATGAGGTTGTTGCAAGACCATAATTAAAGCAATCAATTGAGCTTTGGTCTCTTTTGTCTATCTGATGTGAAAGCCATTCAGGCTTTGTCATAACCAAAGTACCCCTTTAGGATATGAAATAGGGTATAAATATTAGGGCCCAGACCCCAGCAAAGTGTGCCAGAATGGACTGACCCAGCCACTCCCTTTCTCAGCACACCCTGGATTGGAACCTTCTGTGCCACCTCAGATGCCTGGCTATCTTTGCTGCTCTTCAAAACTGGCAACTATCACCCTATCTTCCCAAACCTCTCTCCCTCTATCCAACCTTTCTGCCTTACTTCTCTATAGCCATGTATGGTCCTTAAGAATGTGTGTTGTGTATGTTAGTTTACTTTTGTATTATTCCAATAAAATATCATGTTTTACTTTAACTGGAGTACTCTCTACAGTTAGTACTGGTATACAAAGGTGAAAAAGTCCCTGAAGTTATCCTCCTCTCACAGGCCTCCTGTTTGAACTAATAATTTCCCCAGATATTACAGGAGATTTTGGCATCATCACCCACCACCACCTCTTAGGGTAACATGGGTTTGTGTCTGCCAGATTTTGAGGTGATGTTCCAATAGACAAAGTGGTTTTTGGTTCTCATTCAATTTGCAGCACCCAATTTCAACCTGAAAAATAAGAATTTGAAAAGGAGAGTTTCTTAGAAGCAAAAAAAGCAGTCTGTCAACTTCTTGGGAAATGGTGGTAGATGTTTTAAATCTGCCAGAGTGGTTTCAGTTGTTGCCTAAATTGCAATGCTAGTTTCAAGTTAAAGTCCTAAATTAGGGAGGGGGGCTTGCTAGAAGCAAACTGTGGGGTCTTGCCATTAGGAAATGTTTTTAAAGGGCTAGAAAACAGGAGTACTTCCTCTGAGAAACTATTGCTAAGATTCCTGAGGCAGGAACAAAGGCATGGAAACAGAAGAGTACTAAGGCACTATTGCTAAGATTCCTGAAGTTTAAAACAAAAAAGGAAAGAATAGGAACTGACGGTGAAGTACAGCAGGTAAGACTATTGTTGTGTGCCTTCCAATCATTTCTGACATATGGCAACCCTAAGGCAAGCCTAACATGGGGTTTTAGTGGCAAGATTTGTTTGCCTTCCTCTGAGGCTGAGAGAGTATGGACTTTATCAGACACACTAAATATAGCGTCATAATGATGCCACAAAAACACAAAAGGGTGGGTGTACCACACAATGTTACCCTTTCACGTTTATGTCCCTTACAAAACTTGTACTTTTTAATTGACAGCTGAAGCTGTCAATTGATCCCCTCATGGCGCTTTAGTGCCAGCATTGCTGGTGTGTGAAACCTCACACCATTGTACTCACATGAATGCAGCAACAATGGCTGCTCCAGCGTGAACACTTCCAGGTGAGATTGCAACATCCAGGAACTTTTAAGGGCCCCCCCCCCAAGGTTACTTGGATTTTTTTTATTTTTTTTTATTTTATTTTTTTTTTTTTGGTGTGTGTATGTGCTTTAAAAAACTTTTTCTTCTTTTTTAAAATTTCCCATGAGATAAAGTCTCATGAGAATCCACGGGATTTTGAATGAGGAAGTGAATGGAACTCTGTTCATGTCCTCCTTCATTGCCAGGGAAACCTTTGCCAGGAAAGTAAGGTAAGTGGGTGTGTGTAGGGTTTGATTTTTTTTTTTATGCTAGCAAAAAATGATTTTTTTATGCCAGCAAAAGAACATTTTAAGGGATTCATCTGATAAAGCCCTATGTCACCCAGTGGGTTTCCATGGATTTTTTTAAAAAAATATTTAGGTATTTATACCCCGCCTTCAGCCACAATGGCTATCAGAGCAGCTTACAAATTATTTTAAGCAATAGCAATTTACACATCTACACTGCATTAAGCAGTTTTCAATGTGTATTAGCTAATTGCCCCCAGAAGCCAGGTACTCATTTTACCGACTTAAAAAAGGATGGAAGGCTGAATGAACCTTGGAGCGCTCTGGAATTGAACATCCAATGTGGTGGCTTGCAGTATTGGCATTGGAATGCAGGTTGTACACCCATTAAGAGATAAATGAAGACAACCAAGGGTCAAGATTCTATAGTGGCAAACCATACATGCGATGGGCCATAATGCAAGTGGTTTGACAAGGTATAAAAAACCTCTTTTTGCACATGGAACTGCAGCAGTGGTGGTTGGTGAGTGGGGAATTTGAATTCTGATCTCCCACAGTCATAATCCAATAGTCATACCACTAAATCAATTAACTAACGATGAGTAGAATGGGATGTACAAAGACCAGTTGCCAATATGTTCAGACATAATGTTATTTTATGTTTATTTTTAGTAAATACAAACATAAAAAATGTAATTTAATAAAATTTAATCACAGGTGAGATTTCTTTTACTTCGTTTATATGACACTTAATGTTTCCTGAGGCTCTTTTTGTTTCCATCTACAGAGACTCATAACATTTATATGTGCGTAACTCTCATTAGCTGTGGCTAATGATGCAATTGGACTGAAGCCGAAAGGGTGTTCAGCTGTTGGTGTGCTCAGGGGTGAAACATCTGAAGCTGCACAATACATCTTATAGGAATGTGGAATGTGAGAAGCATTAACCAGGGGAAGCTAGACATTGTAAAACAAGAAATGGAATGTATAAACATTGCAATACTTGGGGTGAGTGAGCTAAAGTGGACAGAATGGGACATTTTCAGTCAGACAACTACACAATGGTTTACTCAGGAAATAAGTCTAAGAACACTAAAGTTAGGATTGGCCATACCATTGTTATTTCCCATTTCTATGTATGTTTGTAAAAGCTGGCCAGTGAAGAAAGCTGATAAGAAGAAACTAAACTCATTTAAAATGTGGTGTTGGAGAAGAGTTGTAGATGTACCTTGCACTGCTAAAAAGACAAATAGTCTCAGAGCAAATCAACCCTGAACTCTCCCTAGAAGCCAAGATGACTAAACTGAGACTGTTGTACTTTGGACTTATCACGAGAAGCCATGACTCACTAGAAAATACAATAATGTTTGGTAAGGTAAAAAGCAGTAGGAAAGGAGGAAGACTACATTTCAGATGGATAGTCTCAATCAAGAAAGCCAGGACTCTTGAGTTTACAAGACTTGAGCAGGGCTGTTGATCACAGGGTGACTCTGAGATCTCTTATTTATAGAGTCACCATAAGTCAAAATTGACTTGATGGCAACTAACAACAGATTCAAAAATTAAAGAACTATGGTTGGCTAAGAGCAGGCTAGAAGCTTAGCTACACATTGCATTGATTATGTCAAAAATATCCATGGGGAAGCCAGGCTCCCTGACTGGTTCAGAAAGTCCCCTAGAAGCAAATAGGCAAAGACCAGCAAACACACAAGGAAGCATCACTGGCTGCCTTTTTTCTCTCTTTCTTTTGTTTATCTCTGCTTATTAGCAGCTAAATGTCCTTAGGGGATGAGGGGGGTGGGGAAAGGAGAGACAATTAGCCACTAAAGGGGACAGAAGACTTAAAAAAAAAAAACACCACCCTTAAGCTGCATTGAATGATTCATTCAGGGATTTTTCAAAACCCTAAGGGAACTGTTTGCTATGGCTTGTAAAGTTTTAATTTGAAAATGAAGCAACACAGTGATTTATAGTTCTCTTTAGCTCCCCTTGGAGCACTGGTTAAGTGTATTAGCCATAGGTATTAGCAGCCATTTGATCAGAAATATTTGCACTTGTGTCCCTCTGCCTGTGTCCCTGAACAACCACAAAACTCACACATCTATCAACTGACACAACCAGTCTCACAGGGCTGGTAAACAGGCCCAATAAAAGGAAGGAGCAATTAAATGTGACAATATGGAGCTGCTGCTAAAAATGGCAATCCTGACTTCTGGTCCCACTTCCTTTCCCCTATGTTTTGCTATAGAGATATGTGACATCATTACATTAGTCCTGCTTGGATGTCCCCCTCCACATGAAAGAAGAAAGTGAGGATGTACTTGCTCTCCCACCTCCCTCCCTTATGTTCCCAATGGTCTGGTCCTGCCTATGTCAATCTTGTTCCCCAGCCACCATCATAGATTTCTGAACTATGTGAGGAGCTGTAACCCAAAGAGGTGGGGGTGCTTTAGAGCCCCACGCATGGTGCCAAAACTATATTAACATTTGGGGGCATTGTTATTAGCTCAAATGGAATGCTGCAACAGGCGGGTAACTTCAGGACCTTTTCACCTATGTATACGAGTACTAACCGCAGAAAACTCCAGGTTAAAGTGAAATAAAGTGTTTTTTTATTGGAAATAACACAAAAAGCATTCACACATGCAACACATGCTCACAAGAACTGCACAAAGCTACCAAAGAGTTAAGGCAGAAAAGTTGGATAGAGATGCGGGAAAATAGGGCAACAGTTATCAGTCTTGAAGAATAGTGAAGTACTCAGACTGAAGTCTGAGGGTGGCACTGGAAGTTCTGATCTGGGGGTACACTGACACAGAGAATGGCCAGGTCTCGTCCACAGTGGCACACATTGCTATTGTCTAGGCTGGGATATTTATAACTCATTTCATGCCTTGAAGGCACGTTTTGGCTACAGCAATGACTAAAAGATTCTCCCATGGGAGGAACAGAGGAGAACGAAAGTCCACTGATTGGCTTAGATGGCTGAGTAATAGAAATTGATGGGTTTATGACAATTCTGCATTGTAGGACAGGACTGGGGATTCCTAGGGATATTTCCTGGGAATCTGGGTTGTGTAGGTCACTTGATTGGTTGGATAACTCATTGTTGAGGTGCCCAAGAAGGGATTAGTACACACCTCCTGAATGGTTGTGTTTAGTAGTAGTCTCCGCATAATCCTAGGTTGGACTTTTTTGATAAAATTATTCCTAAAACACCTACCCAGGTCCTTGTGACCTCCATCTGACCTCTTGTTGGATCACCCTGGTCTACATAGACCCCTATGAAATGTCCAATGTTTCCAATTATGAGAAATTACAGGGAGGGGGTAGTAGGGCATAGTAAAAGAACCTACTGCTCTCCGCTACCAAAATTCAGCCCAGAATATGGAGGACAGCTGGGAAGGACTGTTAGGAACACGACAGAAGGGGCAAAGGCAGAAGGGGCTCTCTTACCTTGCAGGATGGGAGATGTCAAAGGCTTAACTAGATAAGGCTCATAGTGGCAGCTAGTAATGTTGAAGATGGGGTGAGGATAGTGGTGATAAAAAAGGAGCATGCAGAGTAATGATGGGGAGAGGAGAAAATAGGAAAGCCACAGGCAGGATTCTAGTTGACATGGGACTATTACTGCAAGAAGCCTGCTCCTAGAAGCAACAGAGACAGGAATCCTGCATCCATATTTGACATGGGACTATCCTTGCAAGAACCCTGCTTCTATATACTGTATTGGAAAGTCAAGTTGTGTGTTGGTAAATGGCAGAAAAATTAACTGGAGATCAAATCTGTACCATTTTAACATATACATTGGAGTTTAGAACAAAAAGAAGCACTCATCCTCAGTTTTTGCCTCTAAGAGGAGGCAAATGAACAGGAAGATGCATGGACACAGCAGCTCAGCGACTGACTCAGAGAACTAGCATCTGTGTGTTCTGCAACTCTCAGTCAGTCTTACCATCTGAGAGTGCAAACTATGACATGTGAGAATGCCTCTCAGTCAAGAAGCCCTGCCAAATCAACTTTTCAAATAAAGCCAAACAAGGTATATCAGAAAATAGTGTTTGGTAAATTTCCTTTTAGATCCACAACACTAGCTCTTTATATTCTCAGGTGGTGGCTGCTTCATTTTATTACAGTTGTCCCTTCACATTCACTGGGGTTTGGTTCCACGACCCCCCGTGAATACCCAAATCTGTGAATACTCAAGTCCCATTATATGCAATGGCATAGCAAAATGGTGTCCCTTATACAAGATGGCAAAATCAAGATTTGCTTTTTGGATTATTATTTTTTAAAGAATATTTTCAAGTTGTGAATACTTAAATCCATGAATATGGAGGGAAAACTGTATTTTATTTGTCCTAGTGAAAGATCTTTTAATTCTGGAAAATTCTGGAAGATTCAATGGGCCTTATCACACTTTGGAAAAAAGCAGCAAAGTACCAGGAATGTTCTATTTTTCCTGCTGCCTTCCCACATGACACTGACATCCTTCTGGCATTCTCTCATTCAGGTTGCATGAGGGACGGATATAAAAACAAGGTTTTTTTGCTAATGGGTTTTCATAGCCCACTAGGCCATGAAAATCCATTGCGTGACCTTGGATAAATCACACCCTCTCAACCTTAGAAAACCGCATGATAGGTTCATCTTAGGTTCTCCATAAGTGAGAAAGAACTTGAAGGCACACAACAACAACAAAGCCTATAAAACTGAGAATAGTAATAATATAGGGCTTTAGATTAATTGTCCAATCTCTGGTAGTAAGGGAAGCTGTTATTGTTAATCTCATATTGGAGGGATTAGAACAAGCTGAAGAAGTTGCCTGGGCTATTAGACACTGAGGTGAGATTTGAGTTAAGGATTATAATGGACTTAATTCATAATTCTTCCCAGTTTTAAAGTGGATTTGTTTGACAATATCATTTCATTTTTGTTTCACTTTCTCTTTGATGCAGAAAAGGAAGGATAAATATGATTCTGCATAGTGAGTACAAACAACCATTAACAAGCAGCCCTTAATCTTGCTGCTCACACATTAGGTATCTCTGATTCAAGACATCACCAGTCTGGTGGCCTATATATCCTCAACTACAATGCCCACCATCCCCAGTCAACACATGCATGTGGGCTGGATGTGATAGGGGCTATAAAACAATACGTCTGTCAGGTAGCACATTTGGGAAGGCTGGTAGATAAATGAGATTAACAGGAAATGCTTTGCTTACAAGATGAAAACCTTGTTTAGATCAAGTCCCATCCATCTGTGAAACCCTCTTATCCGCCCTATCTAGAGTGATGGAACCTACACCCAGCATTTTCCCTCACCTTCTGGAGCAGGGCTTCTTAAACTTTTTCCACTTTTGACCCCTTTTCTCCTGAGAATTTTTTATGTGACTCCATGTATATAGGTATATAAAATAGATAAACAAATCAAATTTATTGTTGCCAATTTTTTTGTGTCCCCCACAAACAGTTATGCAACCCCGTATGGGATCACAACCCACAGTTTAAGAAGCTTTGTATGGCGTATCAACCAATACTGTTTTCCTTTCCTGACTTTGTTTCCTGCTCCAAGTTATAAAAAGCCATCATTCTATTTCTTATAAAAGAACGTACATTTCCTTCCAGTGACCTAAAAGAATGGCAAAGTGAAAAAGAAGTAGTAGTAGTAGAAGAAATATTCATATTTTGCTTCAGTGATTAGATATCCAATAGGAATTAATAGAGAGATGAACAAATGGGACAAACACCAGAGTGAGGCTTTTCCAGCTTTGAAAATAATGGAAGACATCCCCCCACCTTGTTGAAATGAGTTCTTGTGAAAATTGTGTCAGAAAGAGGAATAATAAGTGACAAAAACATACAATGAGAAATGTGCAACATGTCTGTTTCCAGCTAATTAGAAACCAGAGATCTCTTATAACTAATAATGCTTGAGGTTTCTGTTCTTTGAAGAGGCAATTTTCTAATCATCTGTAATTACTGAGGAAAGAAGTGTTCTGTCCATTAACAATTTTCATCCTGCCTGCAACTTCTGTCCTCATGTCTTAGATGAGAGACAGTTAAAAGCAGGGGTGGGAGGAGAATGGCAAGGATGACGATGACCTGAACTGGAGACACTTAATAGATTGAGAATGCAGTCTACCCTCTCCATAGTTGCCTTTGCAGTGAGTCATTGCTGGAGCCCACATGGCACTTCTCTGGAGCTGGGCTGAGAGCTGGAGCTGGGGGTAGCGGGGTGGAGCAACAGAGGCAAACTGAGCATGAGCAGCCTTTTCAGTATGGGGTTAAAATAGGGGGCTGTTTACACAACGAAAATGTCATGAGATGAACTTGTGATGAACCCTGGTTGTTCACACATTCATTGTGATGATCTTGAGCTTTTCAGAAGAGGGGGGGACCAAATATCCTCCAAGGACTTTCCGTCCCTCAGTTTGTGCCGTGTTTTTTAAAAAGTCTTGGGAGGTTGCGGATAATCGGATATGTGAACAGGTTGAGACAAAATATCTCGGGAGCAGGTGATGGCCAGAAATTGAGGTGGGCAGGGGTGGGCTCAGAGTTCAGAGAAGGGTTCCATCACCCTTTTCAATAGATTCTGCCTCAGAAGCTGAAAGCAAAGGCTTCCCTCCAGGTTGCAATAAAGGTTTGTATGTGTCTGTGGCATAAGTCACCCTGTTCAATGGATTTTTACATTGCAAACCCCCAGCTCCAAGAAAGCCAGTCCCTTTTCCTTCCACCCGCCTCTCCTGCACAGAGGGTTGTGATTTTTAAAGGGACTTTTGGCTCTCTCTCTTCCTTGCACCCCCCTCTCCTGCATGGACGCATTGTGGTGGGAAATGTGATAGCTAAAAAAATATCCCAGAACCTTTTCCCGTGTAAACAAAAAAAACCATGGGATACTATGTCTCAGGAACTTGCTTTTGTCATGGAAAAGGTTGTCATGTAAACAAGGATCCCGGGATATTATTCATCCCATGACAAATTGTGTAAACAACAAGGGACGAACTCGGGATCAGGAAATCCCATTTTTTCCCATGATAAAAACTGTTGTGTAACTGACACCCAGGTCTCCTCCCAGCTCCCTCTCCCTGCTTGTGGTTCTGGCCAGCTTGCTCCCTTAAGCTGCCTGCCTGCCTGCCACTCACCCTCATTGGAGAGGAACCAGAATCTCAGTTAGTTACTTTTCCATGAAGTTGAGATTTAAATAATTTGATTTTAAAATAAAAATCTGATGTGGAAAAAGCAAATCTGATAAGTTAACCCATCTAGTCAGAAGACTAAATACCAGTATATTTAAACAAGATAGGTGCCTTTACTGAGAACGCTCATGAATGGAAACTGAATACCGTATATTCCTGCATACAAGACTACTTTTTAACACTTGAAAATCTCCTCAAAAGTGGGGGGGGGTTGGTCTTATACCCCAGTAGATCTTTTCCCCTGCTGTAAGAATGATTGAAGTGTTAAATGGTCTGGGCAGTTTTCCCAGCAGATCTTTCTTCCTGCTGTGAGAATGACTGCTTTGCCTTTGAAGAATTAAATGGCCCTCCATTTAGCTCAGGAGAGTCAAAATGATGTTTCTTTTCAGGACAAGTTAGCCTAAAATTAGAATTTCTGGATTCTAACCTATCCTTTTGCATCAAGTTTTGTCTATGGTGAAATTCTCTTGTCTGCCAATGTGGCTCTAAAATCATTAATGTGCTCATTCATTAATGTGCTCATTCATAAATTTGGGATTTGATAGCTTCATATTAACCAACTTACAGTATTAATGCAACCTTACTTTCCAAAGATTGAACACCACAGAGATTTTTCAAAGTATCCCATGCTTTTTTAGCTGTTCTTAGTCCTTTAATTTCACAGATTATTCTATCATCTACAGCCACTGAGCTGGCTGGCTGGTGGGGGACAGGCTTTCCAGCCAGGTGGCTGGCTGGCTGGCTGGCTGGCTGGCTAGGGGGGGGGGACTCTATATTTTAACTTAAAAATTGGGAGGTTGTCTTATGCACCCAATCGTCTTATACGCTGGAATATACGGTAGTTCTTTTAAGTGCTGTGTCACAGCAATATCATATGGAAGTGCTTCAGGGTTGGCTAGACTGCATGTTATAATATTCCTCATGTATTCTTGACTCCTGTTTTCATTAGGTTGCTGCCATAATCTGTCACTCAAACAAGACAGAAGGAGCTGTTTAGTTGTCAGCCTGGTATGATCTGGTGCATGCTCACACCTTCTTCCTTTGAAGAGAGAACAGGCTGAAAAGTGCCCAGCATTGATTTTAATTCTGAGCACCTCACTACCATGTTAGATCCCTCTCCCCCAGCTTTGAATTCATAGGTATTTCAAAGCAGAACTTGGACAAGTTATCCTTTGGAACAGGAATTCCCCAGATTTCCAAGCCAGCATGCCCATACATACACACCTCTAGAACCTGGAAGAACAACAGACTATTCAGCGATACATTTCCAAATCTATCACATATTTCCCCCAAAGCATGTTTTTGCATGTGTTAAATAAATTTCATTTCATTTTTTCCCTCATTTAAGTAACTCAGTATGTCTTCTTAGCACATGTGATTTGGGAGAAACATGCTGTTCTCTCTCCTCTGTTTTGTTTTCTTGCTGAAATCTCTACTTGTCATTAGGCTCACCAGGCCTCCTATTTGATGATAAAGCTGAAACCAATTTCTTTCTATTATTTTATTCTAGATTCTATCAGAAACAATGAATTTAGAAAGCAATTAGAGATTGTTTTCTAAGGGAACACTTAGACTAAGTATTATGGGCAAATTTCTTTTTACACAAAACCTACTATTTGTTTTCTATTATCCAGATATCAACAACTTGAGTTCAAAGATCTTAGGGTCTAGCCCCTGTTGTCCCAGGCATAGAATGAGGGAAGGAATCTCAGGGTGAGAGTCCTGCCTTGAAAAAACATTTCCACCCCATCTGTATGCCAGTGCCCCCCATTGCTGCAGTCTGCTTTGGGAAAGCTTTACAATTTCCAGAAATCTCCTTCCCTCCTTCCTTTGTCTCCTTTGTGATCTGTTGATTGTTTTTACCTGAATGACATGTTCTCAACAACTGTAGTAAATGCTTAATTAATATGCTTAAAGACATCACCTTGGAACATGTGAAGTGGTGAGGTGATCCATAGGTTTTATGTTTTGGCTATTTATTTTTTTTTTGTTAGGAATCTGGGAAGCTCCAGACCCCTATGTTGTTGTTGTTTGCTATCATGTCAACTTCAACTATGAGTGAGAGACCTCTAAGAGTCCCAGTCATCACCAGCTCTTCTCAGGTCTTGCAAACTCAGGGTTATGGCTTTGTTGATTGAATCATGTCACCTGTAATGTCATCTTCCTCTTTTCCCACTGCCTTCCACTTTGCCCAGCATTATCACCTTTTCCAGGGAGTCCAACAGCTGTATAAATGAATGTGAAATTCACCTAGCTTGTTACTCCGAGCCCAAAACTGAGAGAAGCATTACAAAGCAGTGATAACGCATATATACACAAATCTAAGCTATGCAATCAGTGGGGATACAACAGAAAATGCCACTGAAAATGGCAAAACAATGGTCAAAATAATCCTATGCCACTCAAAAGTCAAACAGGAATTTGAGCAAGGTGGGGGTGAATTTTTTTATCCTTAGTTGTCACAAGGCTGGATTCACACTAGCAAGTAATAATAATAATAATAATAATAATCCATACCCACCTCAATTCCGGTGCTGTTGTTGCGATTTTTAAAAACTCACTTTTTACTCCATAGTTTTTGGAAAAAACAGCTTTTTTACACGTTTGTCTCAAATCAGGCTGGAGTGGAATTGGTGGGCAGGGTAGAGTGATTGAGGGAATGATAGGTGAGTGGGTGGGTTGGTGGGTGAATACATAGGTCCTGCAAATAGGAAACTGTCAGCATAAAGGGGGGGGTGAGCTTCCTCTTGCTTATTTGTAAGTAAACTTCCCTTCCCCCTCTGAGCAGCCCAGAAGGGAAGGTGCAGACTTTTTTGTTGTTTATATGCAGCCATTTCACCAGCTGCAGCCCAAGAAAAACCCACAAAGGGCAGAAGAGAAAAGGAGGGTGAGATGGGAGGAGGAGATGGAAGGGGAGATCTTCCCACTAGGCACTGGGGGGGGGGAATAGTTCTATATACCTTGAGGACAGGTTTAGTGGGAAGTATCTGTCATTTAAAAATGGGTAGAAATGAAATGATGTTTTGCACTGATCTGCATTTGGGTGCCCAAAATGTGTGGCTCTCAGTGAAATTTCAGCTCATATTATTACAACTGAGTGTGGTGGTAAAGGCATGAAATCAGGGGAAGAATACAGTTGCCCCTCCACATTGGCGACTTTGATATTCACAGTTTTGATCATTCGCGGAAAGCTGCCTGCGCCCCCCCCCACTGCTCAACACCCCAATCCCTTCCCAAGGCAGCCAGGGGCTTCTTAGGAAGCTCCTCGCTGCCCTGGGAAGGCGGGGTGGGAACCAGCTGGCATGCTCGCGCTACATCCACTCCCTTCCCAAGGCAGCAAGGGGCTTCTCAGGAAGCACCTTGCTGCCTTGGGAAGGGGGGTAGGACCCAGCTGGCACAGTCGCGCTACACCCCACTCCCTTCCCAAGGCAGCGAGGGGCTTCTCAGGAGGCTCCTCTCTGCCTTGGGAAAGGGGGGGTGGGAAGCAGCTGGCACGCTTGCGCTACATCCCACTCCCTTCCCAAGGCAGCGAGGGGCTTCTCAGGAAGCTCCTCGCTGCCTTGGGAAGGGAGGGTAGGACCCAGCTGGCGCGCTTGCGCTACACCCCACTCCCTTCCCAAGGCAGCGAGGGGCTTCTCAGGAAGCTCATCGCTGCCTTGGGAAGGGACTGGGGTGGAAAACCGTGTGCCGGCAGGCTCATTTCTTATTTGCGGTTTTTTCACATTCGTGGTGGTTGTTTGCCCTTAACCCCTGCGAATGTGAAGGGATGATTGTACTGAGGACAGGAGTGGAATTATTTCACTGGTGTGTATGTGACCACAGTTAGCAACAATCCATCCTCACTGTAATGCATACACCTACAGCCAAAGCAACAGTGAAAAAAATCTGTCCTAGATCAGAAGACTGGCTCAGTGATAGACATGTGACTTAGCCCATAAGAAATTACTGTTTTATGTGGAAAATGCACCATCCCTACTTTTCTTCTGTAGGCGTGGAAGTTCTCTTTTGTTTCTGCAGGCCTTTGTTGAGGGCGGGGGAGCCCTTTCCAAATGTGCTATATTGTTTATTTGCTGTTTTCTATTCAGTGGCTTGGTTTTTAATTCTTTAAATACTATAGTTAGCTAATATTTTTAATTTTTTTATATGATATAAATGTTAAGCTTGCATCTGTTTGTAAGTCTAGGACTAGGAAAAAGTGGATGATGATGATATTGTTGTTGATCACGATGATGATGTTTTCAAAACGAAGTAATGCTTGTTCCTGGGTTACATGCTTACAAACGTACGTGTTGGAGAAGGTGGTACAAAGTATTTATTATGTGGAGAAAATAAACTTTTTGGTCTGAAATGGCCATATGATACGGCCTCCAACTTGCTTATGCTGTTTGATTTTCTTTAAACAAGGGACAAAGTGTCATGGCCAGCCAGGACTCTGAGGAGTCAGAAGCGGAGGAGGTTGAGTCAGTTGCAGAAAAGCTGGCTGAATCTGAATCTAGCTCTGCTTTGCCAGCTACAGAGGAACCCAGGTTTCAGCAGCCTAGCCCTCCCCCAACACAGGGTCCAAGCCTGGGGGACATAGTTGAGTAACAGCAAGAGGTGGAGCAGCAGGCACCTACCTTTAGCCAAAGAAGAACAGAAAGGGAGGGGCTCTCGGAGCAATGCTCTCGGAGGCTAAAAGAAAGACGCTCATTAATCACCAAGCAGCTGTGAGTGGGAGCTGGGACCAATATAAGCAGCTGAGGGAGAGCTGAACTCCTTGTCAAAGGCTATCTGCGTTCCCTGGAGGAAGCCTCTGCCTTTGACTCTCCTGGCTTTTGGAACCTTGTTTCTTGAAACCTCGGATTATCTTGACCCTGGATTGTATTCGTTGACCCACCTGCCAGAACCCTTTTGATCTCAGACTGCCTCAACGTTTTCACTCTCTCTGGACTCCTGACTCTCTGGACTGTTATTGACAACACAAGGTACTGTGTTTGGGACTGAGTCGTTGCTGAGCTGGGCTGTTTATCAACTATTGACTTGGTGGCTTTCCCGGACACATAGCCAGATACCTTTTATTTTCTTTCAGATAGTAAATGGATATTATTATTTTTTTTGGGGGGGGGCGGTTTAGACACTATTTTATGTGAGTGAAAGAGGAAGAAGCACTGTCATGTGGTATGTGTGTGTGTCTTCAAGTCACCTGTCAACTTATGGCAACCCTATGAATTTCATACAGTTTTCTTAGGCAAGGAATTCTCAGAGGTGGTTTTGCCAGTTCCTTCCTCTGAAATATAGCCCACAGCACCTGGCATTCATTGGTGGTTCAAGTACTAATCAGGGCTGACCCTGCTTAGCTTCCAAGATCAGACAGGATCTGGTGCCTTTGTTTTGTTTACTTCACATGATAATACCTTGCTATATTGCTGATTTTCCAAAATGTAGGCTGAGCAAAATAGTTAATTAGGAATGTGTTGACACTTCAGTTAACACTTAATAACCAATATACAGTGATTCAGCTAACCAAAGACAGTAGGCATGCCAGATGAGGCATTCTGGGGATTGTAGGCTGAAGAGTAACTGTTCCAACCTTGGAGATAATACAGTTGATGGCTACAAAAATAGAGGAAAATACTTGCTGTTGTGTGCCTTCAAGTCATTTCAACTTACAGCAAGCCTAAGATGAAACTATCTCAGGGTTTTTTGGCAATATTTGTTCAGAGGGACTTTGTATTTGCTATTTTCTGAGGCTGGGAGAATGCGACTTGCCGAAGGTCACCCAGTAGGTTTCCATGACTGAGTGGGGATTTGAACCCTGTTTGCCAAAGTCCTAGTCTAGCACTCAAACCACTACACGACAGTGGCTCACAGAAGAAAATACTAAGCATTATCCATCTGTGGATGGGAAGTCTCCTTTCATCTAGGGAAGGGAGTTATCTAACAAAGGCTTTCCTTGAAAGAAGGAACGTTTGGTTCTGGGAGGCAAACCCAGGGCTGGTTTAAGGCACCAGTGGCGTCAACATCTGCAGGGGGCCCCATCATTGTAGGGGCCCCTGTAGTAACTCTCCTCCTGCTAAAACATTATTAGTAATAATCTGAATATCCTGTACTGTGAATAGACTAGGTTGAGTTAGGTTACATTGACCTGAGATAAACATATGGGCCCCCCAAAATAAAGCATTGCAGTAGGGCTCAAAATTCCTTAAACCGGTCCTAGGCAAACCCAATCTTCTAGAGCAGATTTTCAGGGGGAGAAAGGAGGGGGAAACTGCCTCTCTGTTTGCTCCAATGGAAGTTTTCCTCTGAATGGAACCCTGCTCATGGGAAATCTGGATCCAGTCTATATAACTGTTCAGCAAACTTGGTTACTGGAGGTTATCAGCTCATTTAAATACAGTAGTCCCTTCATATTCACTGGGATTTGGTTTCAAACCCCCCTGTGGATACCAAAATCCATGAATACTCAAGTCCCATTATATGCAATGGCATAGAAAAATGGTGTCCCTTATATACGATGGCAAAATCAAGTTTTGCTTTTTGGATTATTATTTTTTTAAGAATACTTTCAAGCTGTGAATACTTATATACGTGAATACCACATCCATGGATATGGAGGGACAACTGTACTATGAAAACAATTAATACAGAAGATCAAAGTAAGCACAACAGAAACAGCTATTTTGTTGCATTTTTCTCCAATAATGGTTCACAAATTATTGTGGGAGCCTTGGTGGCTCCCACAATAAATAAATAAAAATAAAATAAATAAATAAATAAATAAAATAAACAAATATCTATAATAAATATGACAGGGATTTAAGCCATTTCCTTTTAATGGCTTTCCTCAGCATGTTTCGTTTAATTACTTCATTGCAAAAGACAACCCTTCCCATGCCTTTGCTAATTAACCATCTGTGGGCTAAGATCCTACTTAGCTTCACATAGCATAAGAGTTCAGCATGTGGAACTCTACTATGGTTCCCCTGTAACCAGCCCCAGGATTTACCATGTTGCTGCAATAGGCCACCCCTTCCCCCATCCAGGGCATCTTCCACCAAGCTGTGTTGGGGGTCCTCTGGAGGTCTCAGCAGATAATGTCATCAGTATGTGTCTGGCTATGGGAACATTATTCTATGTCTTGTTATGGGAACAAGCGTGTCCCTGTTGGCTCTATTGGACCTCCGAATGGCTTCCAGTACCATTGACCATTTTATCTTTCCAGGACACCTCAAGGGGATAGGATTTGGGGGCACTTTTTTCTTTCTGGGGGGGTGAGCCCACAAGGTGATGCTGGAGGACCCCTTTTTGACTTCTTAGCATCTGGATTGTAGAGTTCCTCAGGACTTAGTTTTGCCCCCATGCTATTCAACATATACACAAAATTGCTAGGAGAGGTTGTCCTGAGGTTTACAGTACAGTGCCACCATTATACCGATGACACCAATTCTATATCTCCTTTCAAGAAGGATATTGAGAAGCTGGAATGTGTCCAGAGGAGGGTGACCAGGATGAGAATTCTGGAAGCCATGCCCTATGAGAAGTGGCTTAGGGATCTGGGTATGTTTAGCCTGGAGAAGAGAAGGTTAAGAGGGGACATGATAGCCATGTTACAATATTTGAAGGGATGTCATACTGAGGATGGAGCAAGCTTGTTTTCTGCTGCTCCAGAGACTAGGACACAGAGCAGTGGGTTCAAACTACAGGAAAAGAGATTCCACCTAAACAGGAAGAACTTCCTGCCAGTAAGAGCTGTTTGGGAGTGGAATACACTGCCTCGTAGTATGGTGGAGTCTTCTTCTTTGGAGGTTTTTAAGCAGAGGCTGGATGGCCGTCTGTTGGGAGTGCTTTGATTGTGTATTCCTGAATGGCACGGGGTTGGACTGGATGGCCCTTGTGGTCTCTTCCAACTCAATGATTCTATGATTCCATCAAACTTCAAAGAAGCTGTTTTGCTTCTATACTGCAAACTGAAGCTTAATCCAGAAAGACAGAAGTGCTCCTTCTATGGAATATGGATTCATGTTACACTAATTAAACTCCCCCTGAAAACACAAGTTTGCAGTTTTGGTGCAGTTTTGAACAAGCAGTGGGAACTGATTGCTTTTGAAAAGTAGCTGTCCAAGCCCTGACATAATTAGAAATGCTTAAAGGCATTGGATGTGAACATTTAGAACGTTGGAACACATGGGAGGAAATAAGTACAATTTATTTTTAAAAGACAATTACATGAAACACATGTTTTCTGAGGGAGAGCCAAGCATAACACCACCCTGCCTTGATTCCAGTGGCTGAGGAAAGGCCTTCCTTCCATACCAACTGCCACAGCTCTGGCCTCTGAGGGAAAGAACAGCAGCTAGTATCTGCTAGACTTAATCCCCTTCCCCACTGCCATCTCCTTTCCTTGTGTTTCATGTCTTTATAGATTGTAAGCCTGAGGGAGGGCAGAGAATTGTCAAATTAAAAATTTGTGACTCACTCTGGGAGCCTTTTTGGTTGAAGGGCAGAGAATGAATGCAAGCAAGTAAGCAAGCAAGCAACAAATAAATAAATGTACTGTACTCTACTGTAATGTAATGCCAATGAATTAAAAAACAGCCCAAAGCAATGCTATGCCATTATGGACTGTGTGTAATTAAAGGAAAGAGAACAAACTCCAGTTATTTCATACAAACCAGGATCAAAGTATGGCTTCTGATCCTGGCATGTTCAAAGTCTGAGGAAACCAGAGTTCCTTAAGTTTGCATATAACTGTAGTTTGTTTAAAGTGGATGTACCGTAGATGCTTCTAATATCCTCCTCTGACACATGACAGAGTAAGAAGGAAAAGTTGCTTGTGAGAACTGGAGCCTCTACAGTTAGTTACACATAGCAGGGAAAACCACAGCGCCATGTCTATTTTGCTGTTTTTGCTTCGGCATGTCCTGATTTTCCTATAGATTTCTAAACAGCATTGCAAATGTAGCTTTTTCATAATTTAATAGCAAGTAGCACAAGAGAAGGTGTGCTATCATATTTAGACTTCAATAGCAAATTACAGTCCTAAGAGTCACATGCAAAATTACTGCAATAAATAAATGCTCTTCAGAAAATAAACCTTTCCTGAAATGTCAACATGCTTTCAAAGCTATCTAGCATACCTATAGCAGCTGAGAAAAGCAAAATGCTGGCCACCTGAAAGGGAGCTTGGAAAACTTTTTTCTTCTTGCCCCATAGCTTTACTGTTACTCTGTTACTTCCTAAGACAAATGATGTGGTTGCAGACATAAAACTGCAAGTTTTTAGTGCATTGGTGGGTTGACCTGTTGCCCAAGGAGATTGTCAGAGGGGAACAAGAAAAGCATTCTACTCTCGCACTCTCCTCTCCCGCCCCTCTCCCACCCCTGTAACGACATAAAATAAAAAAAATTCAGACCTACCTTATTCGCATGTCCTTCCCTTGGCAGGGCAGCCCAGGAGTGAAAGGAGCTCGAACGGAACCCCTTTCACTTCCTGGATTGAAATCCCGGCTGCTCTCCCGAGAAGATGAGAGCACGGGAAATTCAAACTGTAAAAGGAAAATTCACATCAAAAAGTTACACTAAGCACCTAAACACACTTAAAGTTTTACAAGTAACACGGGGAGGGTACAAAAAGTTGTGTCACGTACCTTGATGTCCCGATCTCACCTGGAAGTGTTCTGGCATGGACCTTCCATTGATGTTGGCATTGCAGCAGCATAATGGGGCACCATTTCAATCACATGTCATTCCATTACAGAACCGGAATGGGGGATAAATTCATGGCTTAGCCCATGAGTAAAAAGAAGCGCCAGTGTAATGACAGCTGAATGGAAATATACGACACAGGAAGACAGAGTTAGAAATGGAAACCCTTTAGTGATCTCCTGGCGTCAGTATCACACCATATTTAGCCCGTTTGAAAATCTCCCAAGATATACAAAATGCAGAAAATGGAGATGATTGCTTAATAATTTCAGGTCAACAATGCAACCATTAAATAGGGAACCATCATAAGCATAAACAAGTGGCCATATTTATGCACAATATTAAAAATCTATATGTAATGAGCTTCAGCAAGCCTAAAGTTCTGAGATTACTCCCCACATCAGATGGAATCTGAAAGCTTCACTCATTTTTAAAAAAAACAAATTAACAACATATTGTCATGGCATCCAGAACTACAAAAAAAAAAAAAAGGTGGGTAGAAACAAACTAATGTCAAATCTTAATTTATTAAGCTGGTTTGATTTTACTAATCATAGTTGAGAATCACCAGTTTAGAGCCTGGCCATAACACTAAACTGTGGCTAATCTAAAATGGAAGCAGACTTTTTCCATCTAGTGGTAGTGGGGAGCATATGAGCCTCAAGTTCTCTGCAGTTTGTCCTCATAATATTGAGGCCAACTAACCATCTGAGAAAACCATGGCTTGTAATAACTATATTATGAATAAACATCACAAATATCCACTGTCACTTATTGGCAAAGTAGAAGTATGCTTGGAAACAACAGAAAAAGTTTTGTATTAACTGAACCGGTGTCCTTAGGAAAAACCAACTTCTCTTCCATCAAGCTGTTATAGTGCTTACTTTTGTACATATTTTTACTGAATCTGCTGGCTCCTATCAGTTTTTTTCCAGCCACTGCTTTTCATCCTTTCCCTTTGCTCTGATTTGCTTTCATCTTGTCATACAGTAAGCTTGGGGAGGGGAACTATTTCCAATTAAATCACTATTTCACTTAAAGAAACTTCAAGGATGACTCAGCCCTTCATCACTCCTTGTTTGCCTTTCCAGTTCTTTCAATCCAGGAAGAAACAACTTTCCTTTAAAATGCCTAATTCTGAAGGCCTGTTTCATATGCAGTGTTTATTAGAACAGCAAAAAGAGAAGAAAATATATAGAGGTCCATTTCCTTCCTTTCTTTTTCTTTTTTAAAAATGGTTGGATTATTATCTTTCCCTCATCCATAAAGCTCAATGTGAGTTACATTCCTAAGACCAAAATTCAGTAAAAGCAATAGATGGGGAATGTGGGGCTCTCCAGATGTTTTTGGTCTACAATTCTCATTATTGGAGTATTGGTTCCCAAATAGCTGGATGGGGGTGATGGGAACTGAAGTCTATCAAATTTAGGAAAAGCACAGGTTTCTCCCTCCCCCACAATAAATAAATGGCCTATTAAAATGCTGAAGTCACTTTTTATTCTATTTCTGTTCTGTTTAACCCCAGTCATTAAAACTCTAAGGACCATGAAAGTATGCAGGCACTATGACCGGAAAGTACAAGAGGTTCAGCTCTTGGTGAGCTTGGTGACCAAGTAAATAAAACACAGAACTGTTAAAAAAAAAAAACCATATAAAGGGGCAATTTTCACTCCAAACTTACTTGTAAAAAGTCAAATGACAACAAGGAGGTTGCCCTCTTCCCGGACTTTTTTGTAGCTTGTCTCCTTAACTGGCCTAGTGAGAACTTATTTCCTTTCTGCTGACTTCTCAATGGAAGTATGAAGATTAATTGTTCTCACTGAGAAGTCTAGATTTTCAGACCCACATTTAAATCCATGGGAGACACAAAACAGGGTCAGAAAAAAGTCTTATTTTCAGAAGACGTTGACCCTTCTCCATGTCTCCTCTGTTCCTATTCCGGATTTCCCCATGATATTTTCATCATGGGGAAACATCATTTTTGGACCACCCATTCCGTTTCTGTCATGGAATCACGGGTTGTCCGAAAGGTGTCCCGTTCCTCTCCCGCGATGACAGCCACAGGAGGAAGATCCATTCTGGACCCAGGAACGCAGAGATGGGACACCCAGGTAAGCTGGACCCTTCCCCCCTCGGGTTACTTGTATTTTTTATTTTTTGCTTCCTTTTCTTTTTTGACAGGTGAGGGGGTTTATTTTTGAATTTCCCTCCTGCTCGTTCTCTCACAAGAATGAGCGGGATTTGGCTTCACTGCTGTAAAAGCAGCTTTACAGCAGCTGCTTTTACAGCAGTGAAGCCAAGGGGAGAGGGAGGACGTTTCTGCCGTGGGATTAAGGTAACTGTTTGAACATCTTACCTTTATTCAGCGGCAGGAACGGGAGAAGGGTCTGCGGAGCAAAAACGGGGCATTTGGCCCTGTTTGAAAATGTCCTAAGTCATTATGAAACAGACTCCAGCCCTGTGTAAATTGTGCAATGCGAGTGTTAATTGTTAGCCCACCATTTCTGACAAGGGAGTAGCTCAGTTTGAAGCATTGGCAGTGGTGAGATGAAGTTGCCTACCCACAACTAAAACCCTGGGCTGCTGGCATGGCAGAGGTGTTTCATTCAGCCATCAGCCTGGTTTCTTTGCATACAAAGGGGACGGCCTGAGGGTGTAATAGAGGCAGCCAGCAGTATCCATTTTTGTGGGACAGTTAATCTGCTCTTGGTTTTAGTCCAAACTGTAAAGGAACTATCTGAGGTCCTCAGTCCTATCCTCCAAATAGGGTAAAATAACACCTTAGAGAGCTCCTTTAAAGAGGAAAGGTAGGATATCCAAACAAACACAAACAAACCAATCTTCCATCGCTTTTAGTGACTATCTAATTTTCAGCTTTTAAAAACCAATTGTCCATCTTTTTCTAGCTGGCAAAAACTATTGATATGTTTAGATATCTTTGGGTTTAACACTTTGCATAGTCAAAATTAATGCTAAATATGTTTGCAATTATTGTCTGAACAAAAATTAAAGCATTTACAGTACATGCTTAAGTGCTAGAAACATATATGGGGCACAGCACATTGGTGTAATTATAAATTATATGCAATAAAGTCAGTGCAGTTTCATAAATCCCTCTGAAATTAATAGGAAATGGAAAATTCTCAGTATAATGTTGTGGATGTGAGTAGTTTACCTCCCTCTCCCTCTGCTTATTAACTGCAGAGGAGAGAAAAATGGGCTCCAATCACCTTCTGTTTGCTAGACTCAAGGTTTGGGAAGAAAAAGTATCTGAGTCACATTTTGGAAAAACAGCAGCAAAAACAAAATAAATCAAATGCAGAAAAATATACTGCTTCATAATTTTCAGAAGAGGACACATAAATAATCCCATCTTTCAGTGAGAAGTTGGCTGATGGTGTTGGTCTTTAAAAAAAAAAAAGTTCAAGAAGCATACAGGGGCAATTTTATACAAACTGCAATATTAAGAAAAAAATATTAAGAAAAAAATACCACACTATCAGAATAGCCCCAAATTAACAGAGTTAGGAACAAGGGTTTGGAGCTAAATTAAGGGATTAAAAATGCTATATCCCAAATCTTATCCTTGCTCATTTCACAGTGGCAAGCCATACCCTTGTCTCATAAAGTGTAGGTACAACCCTTCCCACTTTTAATATATACTCCACTCACATGTTAAGGGAAGTGTTCTCACATCTATTCAACTGCCACAACTTGAGCAGTATGCCTCCTGTACAAAGCAGGAGAAGTTATGGTTCATGGAAATGGCCCACTTCCAAGGTTCATAGAAATGGTTCATTATATGGTGCTTTACAGGGGAAGCCCTATCATTAGTCAAAATGAAGTAATTGCCTCAGGTAGGTGGAACTCCCCTGGTAATGGCCTCAGGTAGGTGGCAGCCTCCTTTGTTGGAAGACAGAGTTGTGTGTGTCACATGGCTTGTCCTGAACATCATAAAGTAGCCCACCATCCTTATAGGGCATGGAGGACATGGTCCCATCACAAGTATTGAAGTAAAATTCAGCAGCTCAGCCGGAAGTGGGATGTTTACAGTCTAATGTTTCCCTCAGGCAGAGAAAATTCTTGGGCCACCCTGAGGCTATAGCTGGGCCATCATGTTGCAACATGGCCTCATCCTCTCTGTGTTCTGCATTGCCTCTTGCAAGTCTCCTTTCCTTGATGGCAGCACTTAATTTGCTACATATGAAGTTACTTTCAATGTGCATTTTTTTTGCACTTGCCTCAAATTCAGCTGCTTTACCAGTCTATTTGATGTTCAGATATCTGATAGGACCAAAAAGAATGTGCTTTGTAAGGTTCTTTAATAGTGTCAAGTGGTAGTTCCTCAGTTCTGCATGTTGCCTTCATGACAATGTAAAGCTCCGAGTTTCTGAAGAACTGAAGCCAGCAACTTTTGTACCCCCACAGGCTAAGCAGCCAATATACTGCTGACCTGTGTAATAACTAGATAATAATTAAATGTCAGTTTCTTTTCTTAAACTGAATTGAATATTTGCAGCTAAATTTTTTCTGAGACAACATCTAGATGGGAATACTCTACAATGTTATTAGAAATAACTAAGCAGATGGCACTGGTAAGCCCTTGGAATGATCACACATTTTTTTTAAAAAAAACCACCCAAATTCTGGATACCACTGGCACTAGTATGTGTATACACACACACTGTCAATGCCTATGAAAAGGATAATAAACCCTCAACCAAGGAAAGTACATCTGAGTCAGTGACATTTACCACCTTGTAGGCTAAATCAATAGACTATGGAGATTTTCACACTACACTGTTATAGTGTTACTATTCCACTTTAACTGCTCTGGCTTCCTCCTGTGGAACTCTGGGATTTGTAGTTTAGTGAGGCCTAAGAGCTCTCTGGCTGAGAGTTGTCAATGCCCCTCCCTAAACTGCAAATCCCAGGATTCCACAGGAGGCAGCCACAGCAAATAAAGTGGAATAGTAATACTATAACAGTGCAGTGTGAAAATCTCCTAAATGCAGGATAATGTGCAGTGTTACAATCTAGGTGTAAGAAAAAGATCCATTTTGTTTAGGCTTGAATTGAAATATTATGGAGTATTAAAAAGCAAAGCAAACCATTTTACAATTACATACTCTTTCTAGACTGCTCCTTCTGGATAGTTTTGAGTTCACCCTGTCTGTATAATCCAATGACAAACTGAAGCCTGTAGCTTAAAAAAAAACACCTTGGCTTGGGCTGGTATCTTCACATAAATATATGAAATTCAGTCCAAATTCTTGGCATTCTGGCCAAGCCTTCAAATATCGTGTTCTGCCAACAGAACAGTGTGATCTTGCTCTTTATTTCCCATTTTCTCCTTGAACCTCTTTTTCCTCTACTCCTTCCTCCCTCTATATATCTTTCAAGCCATTCATTACATTGTTGCTCTACTTTCAGCCTTCCTTATTATCTTTCTCCTGTTCAGTTTCCTCCCCAAACCCTTTGTTCATCTATCTAGAATCAGATACCTCCCAACATTCCTTTAGTCATTACTGGTTTATTATTGACATTACAAACTCATATTTATTTTGTGTTATGTATTAAGTTGCTAATGAACACCACAAAACCCAGGTAATTTTGTATATGTGTGTGTATTTTGCTGGAATGAGAGAGGTGTATATAGAATTTTGGACAATCTGGCGTATCCTATTAAAATCATTTAACATCAGATGAATATGAAAATGCTTCTGGGTGTCCTATGCTGTGGTTCAGCAAGTTACCCAGGTAATCAGGTGGTTAGAGTGCAAGAATTGTTGAGTAGTTAACTCAGTACAAATCAACCACAGGTTATCCAAACAAGGTGAAGGAAGCAAAAAGAGGGTAGTTATCAGCTGATCCAGAAGTCATCATAGCAAGTCTGTAATCCAAATAAAGCCAGCAAGAAGCAAATACCGGTAGTAGCCCATCCATGGTCAGGAAACACAAATGCTGAAGAATACTTCCAGTCACCAAGATAAAACAGTTTCGTGCAATAGGGATGCTGGGGAGTAGTTGGGAGATTTATAGGCAGCTGTCTCAAAATATCAGGTGTCTAATTAGGTCAGCATCTTCTCTTTAATAACCTCTGGGGTTGGCATAATCTTTGCTAGTCTCTTGGTCGCTTAATGAAAGATGGTAATAGGTCTTCATCATCTGCAACATCCTGCTGAGGTCAGGGACTCCCTCTGCCTTAGCCCCCTGCTCCTCTGACTCAGACAGACCACCATTATCAGGAGCTGCAAATTCTTTTCTTTCCTTTATTTATTTAAACAAGCTTTAATACAACACAAACAAATTCACATTCCCATTTTGTTACAGAACTAATAAAAGTCTTGTGTCCTAATACATCAGATAATCTCTTCATTGATGATTTACCACAAAGTAAAAAAAATAATAACAAAAATATAGAACATTACCTCTTAGTTTTCTATTTTCCCTTCTTTTCCCACCCCATGACTTCCTCAGAATTACAAATCCAAAGATGTTCTTATACCATTATCTTTCCTTTTTATCTTTGCTCCTTAATATATTATATTGTTCATCTATTCATTTGTAGACTGTCCACTGATTTTTACCTTTCCACTTGTAATTTACCCTTTCTATTCTGAGTGTATTATCTAAATTGTCTTATTTCAGCATCCTGTCTCCTTTACTTTTACTTTACTTTATCCGTCATCATTACAAACCCCAACATTTATTCAAATATTCTGTTATTCCCTTCCATTCTTTGTTCATTTCCTCCATATTTCCTTTGTTTATTATTCGTGTCAGTTTATCATTATCTTTCATCTCTAACACCTTATCCATCCATTCTTCAATTTCAGGTGCTTTTTTGTTTTTCCACCTGGCTGCAATCTTCACTCTAGCAGCTGTTACTAAGTACAACAATACTCTCCAATATTCCTTTTGTATTTGTCTCTCTAACACTGAAGTTATATTTAGTAAATATAATTTTGGTTCCATAGCAAAGTTTATTCCCATCATCTTTTGCATTATTTTGTGAAACTTTTCCCAGAACTTCTTTATAACTGGCCATGCCCACCACATATGATGTAAAGATCTGACTTCTTTTTCACATCTCCAACACTTCTTGTTATTTAATTTGTAAATCTTGTTTAATATTGCAGGTGTGAGATACAACCTATTGGCGATTTTTAAATAATTTTCTTTAAGATCTTGATTTGCAGTAAATCTATTAGTTCTACTCCAGGCATTTTCCCACTCATCTAAATTTATAGGTTCTCCTATACCCCTTGCCCATCTTATCATTACATCCTTCACCAATTCTTTTTCAAGTTCTCTTCCAAGCATAACTTTGTACAGTTTTGTGATTTTTTTTTTGCAAATTCCTAGCATTCTGCCTCCTCCTCTCCATCTGAATATTCTGACTCCAGAGGGTGAGCTATGACACTGGGTATAGTGCCTGCCTGCATCCAGTTATGCCAGAGACCTCCAAGCCTGTGAACCCATCACAACTGAGGCTCTCCTTGCCTCTTTTCCTACATGTGGATCACTAACTGGTAGGTGGAGGATTCACCTACCTGTTCAAATTTTTCATTGAAATTATAATTGTTATCTGATCATATAATGTAGGAGGGACAGTATGAAAATATATTTTAGAAAATAGATTTTCATAATGTCCATCCTACATTATATGATCAGATGACAATTATAATTCAGAGTGCTGAAATGACATGAATGCATGGAAGCTTTGGCAATATTCATAGCATCCAAATTGGGTTGTGTTGCTAGAATAGAATGAATACTATAGCAGAAATGTAAAAAAGAAAGCAGTGGAAAACTCAGATCCTATTCTCTCTTTTTTTCTCTTGAAAAGGTAAAGAGAAACTACTAGATCATGGATTTTCCTTGGTTTTTTTTCTGGGCTGTGAGGCCGTGTTCTGGAATAGTTTCTTTCTGATGTTTTCCCTGCATCTGTGGCAGGCAAAAATGATCTGCGAACCCCACTACCTGGAGAACGAACTTAGACATCTAAACTGGGCCCTATGGGCTAATGGTTACTCCAGATCAGACAGCACAAGAGCAGCCAGACCCAGAAAAAAAAAAAAACAGGAATGAAGAAGAAAAACAGCAACCCAAAGGGAAGGTATTTTTTTTACCATACATCAAAGGAGTCACAGACAGAATAGGGAAACTTGAGGAAACACAACCTCCAAACAATCTATAGACCAACCAGAAAAATCCAAGAAATACTATGCTCAGCGAAGGACAAAAGAGACCCTCTCACAGCTGCAGGAGTTTACCGCATACCATGCAGCTGTGGACAAGTTTACATAGGGACCACTAAACACAGTGTGCAAACACAAATCAATGAACATGGGACACTGCAGACTGGGCCAGCCAGAAAAATCAGCAGTAGCAGAACATGTGATAAACTAACCTGGACACAAAATGCTATTTAAAAACACAGAAATTCTGGACCAGGCTAACAACTATCATGTCAGAATGCACAGAGAAGCTACTGAAATCCACAAACACCTGGACAACTTCAACAGGAAAGAAGAAAACTTAAAAGTAAATAAAATCTGACTCCCAGTTTTGAAGAACAATAGAATAAAAAATCAACACTTACAAAGGAATTCCACCCAGGGACAAGGGGAGATCCAGCAGATAATGGCCCATCAACCAACCATTAGCCAAACAGACACTAATGAGCCTTGCAATTCTATACCCAGAAACTAACCATTCAATTACACAAATTTACATATACTCCCCAACAGGGGTTCACAGCATATAAACCCCAGACACACTCCTACCCAACCATTCTCTGAAGATGCCAGCCACAGATGCAGGTGAAACATCAGAAAGAAAACTATTCCAGAACATGGTCTCACAGCCTCGGGGAAAAAAAAACACACACAAGGAAAATCTATGGATCCCGGCCGTGGAAGCCTTCGACTTCACATACTAGATCATTCTTTAATTTCTCTTTTTTGTCAATATCCATCTAATGTAGGAGTGGGAAATCTTTGCTCCTCCAGATGTAAAGCCCAATAATACCTTAGTGTTAGCAACCCTAATAAGCCCCATCCTTAAGAACCCCCAAAATTGGCTTAGTAATAATTTGGTATATTAATATAGTCTTCCACAGGTAAGAACAGTAAAGTATCAGGGACTTGCTGTAAGGATCCCAAAGGCACATGCTAAGTCATGCATTGCCCAAAGGAAGGACTATTGACAAATTCCAAACTGTGAGGGAACATAAAAAGGTAAAGAGAACATTTCCCTGCACACACCCTAAATGACAGACAATTGATCCCATCATTGGTGAATGGAGTAATCCTTTGTCTGAAGGTATCCCATTCCCTTAGTCCCCAAACCCAAAGCTCAAGCTTTGTGAAACTAATCACCAGAACATTAAGAGTAGTTGCAACACATTAACATCATCAGAAACTCATTGTGCAAACCCAGGAGTTTCTTGAGACCCATTGCTCAATCTTTGAAAGACACCTGGAATCCATTGTTTCAACACATTAAATCCAATCACCTGAGGGCATGTTTTTGGAACTCAATACTGGCCCAAAATCCTGTCTCATTGTGCATGGAGCCTCTTCCTAGAGACACTACATCTCTCTGTGTTAACCACTCCTGCTTCATCCATCCACGCTGCTGGGCTGCCTTGAGACTTTGGAACCCGAGACAGGTGTCATATATCTCATGAAAACTCCCTATCTATTGCTCTGTCAACCTCTCTTCTTCCATTCCTAGTGGTCTTGTGTGAGTGCTTTTTCATGTGAATTTGTGTATGATTAGTGTTATTACTTTTAAGTCCGTAATAAATATCATTGTAATAAGCTAAAACTCCATCGTGACAATCATTGTTAATTTTTCATTTTGTGTTTGTTATGTGTGTCAGTTCAGAGCTAGTAGGGGTATACAAATGTGTAAGATCCCTCTTTGTTTCTCCTCTTGTATAGCCAAGTTGAGTTGCTGCTAATTTCCCCAACGTATTAGAAACGCGATATTTGTGTGGGATTCCATGAGCAATTTGGGTAACGTTACCATTAGCTATGCTACTAGAGTCTTCTGGAAATTTATCTCCAAAATATCTAGAAGTTATCTACCCCTGTTCTTTTTGCACTATTCTTTTGCACAACAATACACTTTCAGCACTGTTTTCCATCTTTGTTTCCACCCTTTGGGCAAACATTTTTTTATCATCTTTAAACTGGGTTCTTTGCTTCACAGGGGAAGACATGATGAGGCCCTAAGGCATGATGAAATATTTTGAAAATATTACTTGCATAACTAGGTACGTTAATTGCATGGCAACTAGCACCATCATCAGTACTGACTTTGTAGTATTTCAGTTAATTGGTGCAATTAACACTTCTCTCCTGATGACTGTACTCAATACAACATTTGTAAACAATGCAATGTACTTGAATGAGAAAAATAATAATTATATAGCTCAAGTGAATGATACTTCTTAGTTAAACTATGCTTTAGGTGTCTGAAACAGCACTGAGTCCATTGTGCTAACACATCCCTGTGTACTGGAGACACTTACATAAATCCTTGCTTTTCTGGAAGATGTTCCCATTTATGGTTACAATCAGACCTCTTGTACAAACATAGCAGGTTGCCTTGTACCAAATCAGACCTTGTATGAAATCAACCATTGGCCTATCAAGCTCAGTACTGTGAAGTCGAAGGCTTTCATGGCCAGCATCCATAGATTTTCCTTGGTTTTTTTCCAGGCTGTGAGGCCGTGTTCTGGAATAACATGGCCTCACAGCCTGGAAAAAAAACCAAGGAAAATCTAAGCTCAGTACTTTCTTATACTGATTGACAGTAGCTCTTCAGGTTTCCAGCCAACCTCTTCCCAGTCCTACCTTGGCATGCCAGGGATTGGAGCTATGAAATGTTACATGTATTACCACTGAGCTAAAGCTCTGTCTTTTCTGAAAGCATCGATCATCCGTTGGGAGAGGGGGAACAGGTATTCAGACAGTATGTTTGGTGCTTTCAAGCAGTATTAGACCACTCATACAGATAGCTAATGAAGGAGAAAAGGTAATTCTTATCTGTGAAGTCCATGTTTGGGAATAAATATCCCTCAGTTATTGCCACATTCCTTTTCATTTAAAAATGTCAAAGCTTACAGCTGTGAAACCATCAATTTATTAAACTTCATTTTTTGGAACATCATACATTCAGGTTCATAGCTGAAACCACATTCCTTACTATCACACAGAAAATATCTCACAGGCCTACTTGAACTAACAAATGTCAATTAACCATTGTTTGTGTCTGCCTTTTCCTCTGTGAGAAAGAAATTCAAGTATTTTGCAGAGCACATGTCTTTGAAAGTCTCCTACCACATTCACAGTCATTTTTATTCTCCTCTTTCACTTTTCCCTTTCTCCTCCCCTCCCCTCTGCTGTAAATATAGTTATTGTTATGTATGGTTCCCCTGAAACCTGAAAATTATTTCAAGGGTTCCTCCAGGGTAAAATGTTTTGGGAAAGGCAGCTTTATGCTAACCTTCCCCAACCTGGTACCCACTATACCCCTTTTGAAAACATACAGTAGGATCCCCGTATCCACGGATTCATTATTCACTGATTCAGTTATCCACAGGACACAAAACAGCACACCTACCATAGAGTCTTCCTAGAAAGTGTGTCCTCTCTAGCTATTTTCTAGGTCCTCCAAGGTAACTCTATGGTATTTTAAACCAGAAGTCACATTATTTTCAATAGCGTTCACTATTATCCACGGTTTTCGGTATTCACAGGCACCCTCAGAACCAATCCCCAGTGGACATGGGGGGGGTTGTACTGTAATTCAGAATTTTGTTTGTCTTGCTCTCTTGCTTTCTTTAGCTCTTGCTTCCCACTAGCACCTATAAAAGAAAAAAAGCCATTGGGAGGCTATCTTAATCCCACCTCCGAGCATCCCTCGGCTCTATTTGTTTTGCTCTGCTTTGATCCTAGATACAGCTCTTCCCTGATCTGCCCATCTGTTCTCAGCTAATTACTCCTTAGCTTTCCTCGTAGTTATTAATGGATGAGCCTAGTAGCATAGTGCTTCAAGCATGGAACTATGATCAGGTAGATCAGGTGGGTTCAGATCCTTGCTCACTACTTGACCTTTGGCCATTCAATATCATTTAGCCTAACCTACTTCATATGATGTCTGTGAGGTTAAAAGGGGAGGCTGGTGTATCACCCTGAGAACCTTGGTGGAAGGGTGGGATCAAAAAATAATTAGAGACCATCATTCAAAGGAGGGAAGCACATACAGAGGGTGAGAAGACCATTTGTTGGTCCTTCCAACCTAACATAGACTTCACTATCACTTCCAGCCAGTTTTTAACGTTTTTGCCTGTTTCTAAAAATGTGGCTGTTTCTAGTTGGGGTTATTGTGTGTGCTCCTAGATCATTCTTTCAGCCAACAATAACATTGTAAGGGATTTCTTTTTAAAAAGTCAG
This sequence comes from Gambelia wislizenii, assembly GCA_030847615.1. Classification (NCBI taxonomy): domain Eukaryota; kingdom Metazoa; phylum Chordata; class Lepidosauria; order Squamata; family Crotaphytidae; genus Gambelia; species Gambelia wislizenii. Next base: position 166,412,190 of record JAUMIR010000002.1, read on the forward strand.
GGGTTTGGAGGGTTGGGTGGATTAGGGGCCTGAGGGAATTGAATACACGAGCCACCCCCCCCTTAATTTAAAATCACCCATTGCCTGGCTGGCCTCCTGACACTGAGCAACCTTGGCCTAGTTCTATTTGTCACCCTAACTCATCTCTCAGGATCCTTGTGAGAATAAAATGTATATCAGAGAAATGGAGGAGAGAAATAAACCATGGTTTCACCCATCATCACATAAACTGATGACAATATAAAATAGCAACTTTACCACAACTGAAATCATTTGGGAGATTTCTTTTTAAAAAGCCTATTCATATTTCCCTTCAAACCATAGAACTATTAATCTGTTCATGGTTTAGTTCCTCTATAGCAAATGTATCTAGACCAAATAGGAAAGGTGTCAATCCTACATTCAGCACCAGAAACATGGTTGTTGTCAAGGCAGCTTACAACAGCTAAAAGAAATATAACTTAAAAATATATACCAAATACAAAACTTAAAAATAACATTAAAGTATTAAAAAAATGGAAATCAAAGGTTGAAAAGATGGACATTCAAGGTTAGGCTGGTAAAAGTTAAGTTTTCTAGACAGTTTAATCTGTCGGTATTAATTTTTGTTCACATTAGAAAAAAACCCTCCTGAATTTAGGATTTTTTTTAAAAAAGAGGAAGACATTTCTTTTTCAAAACCAAATGGAATTCTCACTTATCCCTTTGACTGGAAAGCGACATATCTCCAGTTCTTCTCAGTTATTTCCCATTCAGGGATTTAAAATGAAACTTTCAAGTTAAATTGGAAATGAAATAATGTGTGTAACATTACTTAGTCCAACTTTATGATTCCACAATGGACAACTGGCTGCCCAAAATGGCTTGGTCAAACTTTTTGCTGTATATCATTTGTCAAAGACAACAGAAAATGTAAACAACTGAACTTATTTATTATTGCCACATTATTAATACTGGTGAAAATTAACTGCAATCCATGGGGGAAAGTGTAATCACTTCACTCAATCAAGCTCTCAAGTAACATGTAGAACTTTATCTCTCTGTTTCATATTCTTGACCAGTGAAGTAGTAAATTATGTTGCTGGGCTTAGATGATAATTATCAGAGAAATGGTGCCAGAAGAGCTGTATTTTTTCTTGGGAAAGAGAGTCTCCTTGGAAAGTCTTGAAGTACTTTCGCATTTGAATCAACACTCACTGTCTGGAAAGCATTTATATATAAAAAATGTTTATATAAAAAAGAGGCTGTACATTTTCCACAGCCTATTGTGGGCAAAGAGCTGAGGTTAGGAGTTCATAACCTATTAGCTCAGTTGAGGACAAAGGAAAGAAAGTCTATTACCCTTTTCTAGAGCTTGGAAAAGAGCTCTTTTCTGGACAGTAGTTTCTAGAATCCCCAGACAGGCTCTAGAGAAAACTTGTGGACTTGGACCTGGCCTCCACCACGCCCTGTATTTTAAGCACCCAGAAGAGGTGGGATCTGGACCACAAACACCAAACTACTCCTTTGACCTAAACTTTGGATCCTTCGACAACTGACTTGTCTGGGGTCATGCAAAAAGCACTCCTTTAGTGCTACAGTTGCTGCCAAAAAAGACTGCTATTTTACAGAAGGCAACTTACCAAGACTTGAGTGATTTCCCCAAGACACTGGGAGATGTGGTATTGTTCACTAACAAGCTCCTGCAATAATTTCCCCTATGGTGAGATTACAGAACAACAAATATGTGGTATGAAAATGTGTTTTCAAGAGCCAGCATGGTATAGTAGTTTTGGTGTTGCATTAGGACTCAGGAGACCAGGGTTTAAATCCCTGTTCAGCTATGGACATCCACTGAGTGACCTTGACTAAGTCACACACTCTCTGGACTTTATCAGATGATCCCCTTTAAATGTTCTTTTGCCGGCATAACAAATCCATTTTTATGTTGGCAAAAGACACCCTGCCCCCACTGCACTTATCTTCTCTCCTGGCAGACGGCTTCCCTGGCAATGAAGAGGAACTGAACAAAGCCCCGTTCACTTCCTCCTTTGAAATCCTGTGAGACTTCGTCAAATGGGAAATTGAAAAAAATAAAATAAAAAATAAAACACAAAAAGTTGCAAAAAGCACATACACACACTTTAAAATTTCCAATTAACTAGGGAAGGTTTAAAAAATTGCATCACTTAATTGGATGTTCTGATCTCACCTGGAAGTTTTTGCACTGAACCATCCATTGTCACTGCATTCACAATGGCACAAGGTTTCACGTGCTGGCAATGCCAGCACAAAAGCACCACAGGGGATCTATTGATGGCTTCAGTTGTCAATTAAAAAGTACTGGATTTTGACAAGACATAAATGTGAAAGGGTGACATCATCTGATCTGCACACCCTTTCACATTTATGTGGTGTTGTTATGATAATGCCATATTTAGTGTGTCTGATAAGGTCCTTTGACTCAGAGGAAGGCAATGGCAAACCTCTTCTGAACAAAACTTTCCAAGAAAATCCTCTGATAGTTTCACCTTATGTTGTCATAAATCAGAAATGACTTGAAGGTCCACAGCAGCAGCATCAAATGTGCATTCTAGTTGGAAAAGTTACTAAAGAGGAAGACACACAGTCCTTTCTATCTATTGAATGCATGTGCAGGAGCCACTGAACTGCATAACCCTACCCACAGCCATCTTTACCCATCAACATTACACATTCTTGAATATTTGACACATGTTGGAAGGTGTTTGCTACATCTACAGAGATGTCCCTCTGAAAGGGAACCCTGGCTAGCTCCATATGTGCAAACTCTTTACAGGTACATCTCTATGCACCTGGAAAACACCTTAAGATGAGCTCTACTCATTGGAAGAGCGTGGAGGTACTGTGAGAGAAAGAAGGCAGATGGAGTTAGCTTTAGAGTCCCACAAAACCCTTCACACATGCATACAATTTGCAGAAGAGTGTCATGAGTACACTCAATATACACCTGAGGTTAAGGTTTACAGAATGCTTGAAGAGGTTGGAATGCAGCAGTGGAATGCTGTGGAAAGAAACATGGCTTCTAGTCAAAGTATCCTACATTTGAAAATGAGACTGGATATGTTTGTGTTCTTAAAGATTAAAATGAACATGATGTGCAAAGTTTTTGAAATCTCCACATTGGAAGCATTTGTCTTTTTCTCCTAGTAAATTAATTACTAAATGCAGCATTACACTATCTTTGTGTCAAGCCTTGATTCATTTGAGAATCAGAATTCTGTTACCTAAGGGCCCTCATGCATTTCAGGGTTAGCGCTTACATTAATGCTGATATAGCACTTCTTAGATTTGGTCCCAGCAGGCTTTTCTGCTGCTACAGCAGAGCCTCAGCAGGGGTGGGTTTAATAAATAATATTAAACCTACCCTTCATCCTCTGGTTATATAAAGTATTACATATCTGTCTGATTTCATCAGATATAAGTCAACTACTTTACAATAACTGCATAATCCATTAATATCTTCAAACAGCAACAGTAAAGTTGACTTAAAGCATGCCTGATCTATTGTCAGACAAATAAACATCTTCATCGGTCACTATCTCTTGTTGATTTTATCATAAATATTTAAACTGAATTTGAGGTGAACAACCTTCAGTATGTACAGTATGTATGATGCTCCAAAACACAGACAAAGCTCCATATCTAAATTAAGGACTTTATCAGAGAAGTCCAAAATCATGTCATAGGGATGGCACGATAGCACAAAGGGCTAAAATTATCAGACGATGTCATTACTCATCCATTCCCACTGCATGGCACAGGTGTGAATAAGGTGTCACTTTTTATTGATGGCTTTTCCAGTGAATAAAAAAGTGATGCCTTATTCACATCCGCACCACGCAGCGGGAATGGGTGAGGACACAGACATCTGATAATTTTGCCCTTTGGGCTATCGTCCCATCCTTATGACACTGTTTTGGATGCATTTTTTTGCCATGTTTTCCTGCATCTGATAAAGTCCTAAATCACCTGTTTTTGATAAACGGCTTAAATGTAACAGCACAGTTGTCCATTCCTTCTCTTACCTCTCCCTGCTTTTCTTTCTATCCTGTCAAATTTTAGACTTTAAGTTCATTGAGATAGTCTACAGATTGCAGAGTATAGGTTAACTTTTATTATTTAAGCAAATGTTCTCTGATTATTTTATGTAAAAGTTTGAATTTAATATTTTTAATGGATTTCAAATGTGTGTATGACAAAAGCCACACACACACACAAATCAAACTTGCTAACCTATACTAAGTCTTGATTTAATATTTGACATTGTGAAAAGATAGCTTTCACATGATAATATCTTCACTTTTTTTAAAAAAAGATCTGAGATTTACTATATTCTTTGTTTAGAGCCTTAAGTGGTAACATTTGAAAGAAAAAAGAGCAGTACTTGAACCGCTCTTGTTGTGTAAGAAGAGTAGGTATTCCCATGATGCCTTTCCTCCATACTGGAATAATCATAAACAAACACACACATTCTCCCCCAATCTCATTTGAACTGCTAAATCCACACGCATAAATGCAATTGTTTGTTCCAGCTAAAGTACAGTACAGCCGCCATATCCATGGGGGACACATTCCCAGCCTTAGCACAGATAACAAAAATTGTGGATAGTAGTGAATCCTATATTTCCAACAGAAGCACACCATAGAATTGTGCTGGAGGATCTCCAAATGCCTAGACAGAATACCTCTCTAGGCATTTGAAGGTCCTCCAGCACAAGAATTGCACCAGAGGACATAGAAAATGCATAGAGAGAACATATTTTTTCCAGATGTGAGTAAACAAATCCATGGGCACTGGGCCTGTGGATATGAGGATCGTAATGAACAGCCATTGAATCAGTTGTTGAATGGGAAATCAATGTTAATATAACCCTCTTTAATTCAGTGGGTCCGGGGACTAGCAACTGAGTTTAGACCGCAGTGTTATGGAAGTATGGCCCTACAAACAGGAAACCATCATAGGTACTTCCTTGAACAGGCAGGAATTTTAACAGGTACTCCTCTAATAATTTAGATAACACATTCAAATTAGTTGAATGAGAGACCAAAAGGAAAACAAGTTAAAAAATAAATAAAGATTATGGCCACGCAGCATGATTCAGAAGCTATTTAGACAGATTTATGTGCCATTCTCTTCCCTGTTCTTGTAGCAATTAATTATAAAAAGTAATTGAAGACATTGGATCAAAATGGATTCTTTAAAGTCGATTCAATATTTTTTTTAATTGTAATGAAGTGACTGTAAATAAATAAAAAATCACAAAGAACCTGGTTTTTTGACTGGCAGCTCATTCTTAAACATATTTTGGGAGAAATATGTCTTTATTGATTTCTGTGAGACTTATGTTTAAATAATGTTGAAAAAGCACAAGGGTAAGAAACATGCAAGGAATAATCAAGATCTACACAATTTCTTACTTGATCAAATTAGAATTTTGTCATTCTCAACTATGAAGGTCTTCCCAGGCAACCCTTTCTAGAGAAATAAAATCAAAAGTAACTGCTCATTTCTAAGAGAAATTGGCTTTTGTCAAGGCAATGCTTCTTCTGAACAGATTGCTCAGACCCTTCTGAGTCAATTGCTCAGATCTCCTCAGTATTTTGTTGTCTGGAAAAGTCCATTTCTCTCTGTCCACATGTTGTAATTATATTTTCAGTATGAAAGATCATTGTAAAAATGCCATGGCCACCTCTTGGATAATATCTGACAAGCACCATAACTACCCCTTCACTCTTTTTATTTATATTTTTGAGGCATAACATCATGAAGACTGTACTGTATCCTGCTAGCTGATGGCTTCCATGTCAGGGGGGGATGTGAACCGCCAAATAGGCTCAGTGCCTTAGTAGCCCCTTTAAGGTTCAGAACACATTCACTGCTCCACTGACATGGAAACCACCAGCCATTGCCGGCTGTATGTATACTCATTCTCTTCAGCACTGCAGCTGTTACTAGCCCTGACAGCCCATTTTTTCATATAATAATTGGCAATAATTTGGCTAACTGTGGCCATCCAAGAGTGTGGCAAGTAAACTGGGAACTCCCCAAAACCAGGAATCCCGAGGACTATAGCTGAGACTAAGGACTTATCAAACACACCAAATACAGCTTCATAACAATGCCACATAAACGCAAAAGGTCATGCATATCAGACTACGTCGCCCTTTCACATTTATGTCCCTGCCAAAACCTGTCCTATTTTATTGATGGCTGAAGCCATCAATTGATCTCCCATGGTGCTTTTGTGCCAGCATTGCCAGGGTGTGAAAACTCACGCCATTGAACTCACATCAATGCAGCATCAATGGCTGATCCGACACAAATACGTCTGGGTGAGATTGTGACATCCAGGTAATGACACACTTTTTATGACCCTCCCTGGGTTACTTGTAAGTATTTAAGAGTGTGTATGTGCTTTTAAAAACTTTTTCTGTGGTTTTTTTTTTTTAATTTCACAAGCATCTGCAGGATTTTGAATGAGAAAGTGAACAGAGCTCTGCTCACTTCCTCTTTCATTGCTGGGAAAGCAAGGTAGCTGCAGCATGGGGAGTTAGTTCTTTTGCCCAGCGAAAACTGGCAAAATTATGCTGGCAAAAGAATGGACAATTTGGGGGTAGTGTGATAAAATTCTAAGTCACGTATGCACTAGGAAGGGGCCATTAAAAATTCCAAAGAAAGGTAACCTGTAGGGCAACTTCTTGGTTGAACATCTGGCTAATCCAATCAAACCTAGCTGAGGTACTCAAGGTTTTTAAAGAGCTGTTTCCCTCTTACCTCCCCACAAATAAAGAAGGTTACTTCCTTCATTCAGTTTCAAAGTATTAACACATTAAGGGTCATTAATGTATCCAGAGTGTCCATTGTCTTAATTGAGAACCTCCAAGAAGCATTGTCTTTCACTCTAAATCCCATCCCCTGAAGGGAAATATTAGGCATAAACCCCCCTTCCAAATTCTACTCAAATGCACACAGTTCATCTTCCTCTTGACTCCACATCAGACTGTGTAGCTGTTCCTGCTTCCAGACCCCACACTCTGCTGGATTTCTCCACAATCACAACTCCTCTGATTGGTACAGTATCATCAAGAAACAACCCCCTTACTCTATTCCTCTATCCAAATACTTCCTATTTATTTCACTATGCTTGTCTAAGTGCTTGAAGCTTGAATATGTATGTGAATCTTATTATTTATTTCTTCAATAAAGATCAATTAATTGTACTATCTAGCTTAATGTCTCCTCCTTAGTACCGGTATACATAGATCCCAAGAGCCTGTTCACTGCCTACCTTTCGTACTGCCAAGTTGAGTATATTAATTCCCCAAATTAATATCAGTATTTGAGAAGGTCCCAAATGGATCCAAGTATTTCAGGTAACACAGCATATATTTGGACAGTGCTGGACCCAAATTCAAACCCTCTTCATCTGGAAAGCTGACGGGATGTCCAAAGGCTGAGCATTGTTTCTTAGCCTAACCTACCCCACTAGAGTTCTGTGGGAATAAGAAAGGAAAGTGCCATGTAACATACACTGCCCTGACCTTTTTAGAGGAAGGGTGGGATACAAAGGTAAAATTGCTTTTCTTTAACAAGATAGCAACAAAGAGGATAGGGCTATTCCCCCACAGCAAGGCAGTTCCCACTGCAGCAAGATGCTGTCCTAGTCTATGTCCTTAGATGGGGATGGATCATAATGCATTTGATACTGAATCAAGGCTCTCATAATGGCAGCAGTAGGAAAAACCACCACCTAAAAGGTATTGATCAGCAGAATGATTTTCATCTGCTACAAGCAAACTTCAGTTAACAAAGCCTCTAACAACAACAAAAAATTGATCCTTTTACAAAGTCATTTCCTGCCCACCAAGCCCTTCCTCTTTTCTTTCTTGTCCACAGTTTAGCTGGAAGTTTTCTAATAGCATTTGGAGGGTGATGAAGGACTACTGGAGAAACACAGACATTTAGTTGCTGTAAAGAGTGCAATAAAGCTCGAGCTGGAAAAGAATGAAGTTCTCCTCAGCTGATCCTACTCTAGCTGTGTGTGCCTGCCTACAGAAGGCAAGGTAACTAGCAAATGTCTCTGAAATCCCTTACTGAACATGCACGAAAAGCAAAACAGAGAGAAAAGGGGGAAGGAAATTAGCTTGCCTCACCAGCTACCTCTGGCACATTAAAAGAGTATAGACCTATAAGTATGGCCACCAAAATGGAAATAATAAGAAAAGTGAAATCCAGGGGGGGGATCCCTGGATACATTTTGGAAGAAGCTTTCAAGTGGTCTCTAGAAGGTTCAATGTGTTTTTGTCTACTTATGCAAGGCTTCCTTGACCTGGTCATTCCATTTCACATGTCCCTATGATTACCGTATATTCCGGCGTATAAGACGACTGGGCGCATAAGACGACCCCCCCAATTTTTAAGTTAAAATATAGAATTTGCCCCCCCCCCAGCCAGCCACCTGGCTGGAAAGCCTGTCCCCCACCAGCCAGCCAGCTCAGTGGCTGTAGATGATGGAATAGTCTGTGAAATTAAAGGACTGAGAACAGCTAAAAAAGCATGGGATACTTTGAAAAATCTCTGTGGTGTTCAATCTTTGGAAAGTAAGGTTGCATTAATACTGTAAGTTGGTTAATATGAAGCTATCAAATCCCAAATTTTTGAATGAGCACATTAATGAATGAGCACATTAATGATTTTAGAGCCACATTGGCAGACAAGAGAATTTCACCATAGAGAAAACTTGATGCAAAATGAGAAGTTGAATCCAGAAATTCTAATTTTAGGCTAACTTGTCCTGAAAAGAAACATCATTTTGACTCTCCTGAGCTAAATAGAGGGCCATTTAACTCTTCAAATGCAAAGCAGTCATTCTCACAGCAGGAGGAAGGATCTGCTGGGAAAAGTGCCCAGGCCATTTTACACTTCAATCATTCTCACAGCAGGGGAAAAGGTCTATTGGGGGTATAAGACCCCCCCCCCACTTTTGAGGAGATTTTCAAGTGTTAAAAAGTAGTCTTGTATGCAGAAATATACGGTAGTTAAGAATAAAATCTTTGATAAAACATATTGAACTGCTCGCCTCCCCCTCACTTTTTTTTTCTTTTTTTGTGATGTAGGAAACTCTCCCTATTCTTTCAATGTTATTTCTATCTCTGGTACCATATTTTTATCAAATGAGTAATGTCCAGGAACTCATTTACTTTGTTATCAGTCATGCCTGTATTATGTCAAGGGTATGATCCAGAAAGCCAAATGTGGTATGAGTAGAATTCTGCTCAAGCAATAGGACTTTCCTGGATTCTCCCACTGTTATACCTGCCCCATGCCCCTCAAAAATGCCATCCTTGAGAGTCCATATCTCCTCTGAATTGGGGATGAAGGGATTGCAAGGGCACAGGAGTACTGCCTTGTATAACCAGAGTGTCATTCAGGCAAAATATCTCAAGTTCTGAGTCATGGAGCGTAAAAACAGCTTGTCATGATCTCGAGGGCAAATTGGTACAACAATGTCCCTGTAACTAGTATCCCACAACTGTATCACTACTTTGTCAGGATCTATAATTATACAGTTACTGCCACCACAATGTGATGGTTACTACAATAATCCAAAGGCCAGTGGCATCTGTCGACTTGCAACCAATTATCCTTCCTTATATAATCCCTTTCCAAATATCACTGCCATCATAAAATCTTCAGTCTTTTAATTTTAATATTACCTCCTCTGCCTCCCACAGCTGGCAAAGAACAGAACAGATGAAAGTTTTCTATCCTGGCACAGTAGTAGCACTAGCAAAGTTGCAGCAGAAGCAACTATGCCCCCTCTTCCTTTCCAATATAGTTTTAGAAATATGTGTTATATTCTTTATAAAACAGTAGTAACCCAGTTACTTCAGTCACTGTTTTAATATGATGATTCTGTTACCACATGGGTCCCAGTATTTGGAGAAAAGCTGGACAAACAAGGAAGTTACAGTTTGAAATCCCCAACTAACCAAAAGTAAATTCCCCTGGCCAGTGTCATCCCACTCAATGCACATGCCTGACACTGACTGCTCACTGAAAGTTTGCAATGTTATGTCAGACTCCAATCTGGTCCAGCCGCCGCCAGGACCGGTTTAAGGAATTTTGGGCCCCCCTGCAATGCTTTATTTGGGGGGGCATATGTTTATCTCAGGTCAATGTAACCTAACTCAACCTAAGCTATTCACAGTACAGGATATTCAGATTATTACTAATAATGTTTTTGCAGGAGGAGGATTACTGCGGGGCCCCCCACAATTATGGGCCCCCCTGAGGAAACTGATGCTGCTGGTGCCTTAAACCAGCCCTGGCTGCTGCCTTCTTAGTCATGGAATCACAGAATCATGGAGTCATGGAGTTGGAAGAGACCACAAGGGCCATCCAGTCCAATCCCCTGCCATGCAGGAATACACCATCAAAGCACTCCTGACAAATGGCCATCCAGCCTCTGTTTAAAAACTTCCAAAGAAGGAGACTCCACCACAATCCTGGGCAGTGCATTCCACTGTCAAACAGATCTTAATGTCAGGAAATTCTTCCTAATGCTTAGGTGGAATCTATTTTCCTGTACTTTGAGTCCATTGCTCCATGTCCTAGGGCTTGTCTATATGAAGCAATAAAATGTGGATTGGTTCGCAGTAATGCCAATTCGCAGCAGTCACAACGTTTTTTTTTTAAGCATGTGAAGCTATCCGCTTTCACTGTTCCAACAGTGCAAAAGTATGGCCTTCCACTTTAACAAAGAAGCAAACCAAAAAAAGGGCTATTTTCCATGCCATACTACAAAATTGCTATGGCAAAAATCTAAAATGGTGGTTCTGGGCACTTGTCTTGCTGGCAAGCTCCGCCCCCTCCACACATCCTACCAATTATTTTCTCACTTCCACTTGTATTGGAAAAGCACATCAATATCAATTCACATTGCTTGTCCCAACGAGCAGGAACGTGCATTTACATGCTGTTCTTTAAAAACTTTGGGGAAAGCCATGAAGTACATGGAGTATTTGGCCCCCTTCTTTTGAAAATAGTGAATCCCTTCCACTGAAGGCTGCCTTGGGAGTATTTCTCTCCTCTTTCACCACTTTTCTTTAGCTCTGGCCTTTAGTGATTTCAGTTATCTCGTCTTACTATACTATTTCTCCTCCCTCTGTTCCAGGCTAGTTTGAGCTATTCAGCTGATCTTGGTGGCTTGATGGCTTCCATAGCAGTGGGGTGGTGAATCAACTCTGGATTTTAATCTAAACCTTAAAGGAAACTATCCAAGAGGTTATCTAGTAGTGAAAATACTTCTCATAGAATTTAATTAGAATACCTTTTGTCCCAACACTCTGTAAATGAGATTCACAGTATTCAGAAGGAGAGAGGCCAGAAACTACATCTTGCTGGGGGGGGGGAGCCTTTGCAGATATCCCCACAATTTTTTAAATAATGCACAAGCCTGGACATCCACATTATCACACATCCACATTATTACACATCTGGACATCCAATTCGGGATGTTTCACATTCTCAGTGAGGGTGGAAGTGGAGAATGGATTGGTCTGACATGTTGGGGAGGGGGGTTGCCGGCATGGAAGTGGCCGGAAGTGCCATTTTTAATTTTCACATTATCAAGTGTGCATTCTTTCACTGCGCTGAGGTGACCAAGGAGCTTTTTATAAGCAGAAGGTTGCACTTGTGCACCTTTGATTTATAAATACAAAAAGGAATTACTGTGCAGCAGCTATAACAAATGTGCAGAATAAGAATGCACTGTACTATCAGCTACCATCTTGATTCGCAGGCATGGCTTCGTGTGCACTTCAAACACAGGTAGCTTCACAAACCTGAGATTTTGCCAAATGACCGTGGAGACAAATGGGTGCTGCTGCAAATTTGCAATAATGTGCACCAGTTTGAATTATATCTTCTTGTTTATGTCAGGATCTTTGGACATGCAGTAGATCTAGTCTGTAAAGATCAGGAATGCAACAGACTGCAGAGTACAGCAGAGAGAGAGCTAGTGGCAGTTTGCAGAAAGCTAGCAAATGTATCAGTATTGATGAGCTCTCAGCTCTGGTGCAGAGCTGACTGGGGGAGGTGTTAGGAACTCTGCAAAGCTGGGTATTTTGTTTTGGCCTATAGAACTGAACTGAGCAGTTCTGTTTTTGACTTCAGTGTGTGAAGATGTTTTCTTTTGAATACTGCATATATCTGTAAATACTCTTCATTATGCTCAAGTAAAGAGTAGTTTATTTTAGACACAAGCCTGTATCTGTGCTTTTATTCTTATGCCTGAAGGAACAACACTCTGCTGTTTATTTTTGCTGTCTGGACCTGTTTAGGTTCCCACTGCACACTAACCCCTGACAGTCTAGAGACAAACCCCAAGATGCTGAACCCTCTTTGGAGGGCAGGATTCAGCAACTTTGATATTCCTTTCAAGTTCAGACTAAAACCTGGGGTGGATTAACTAACCCACTGATATGGAATCCATCAAAACTAATTCTCCAGCCCACCAACTGAGTGCCCCCAGCTGATTGCTTATATTGTCTTCAGTCAGACCACCAGTCAGAGTATCAACCAATCATATTCAGCACTAATAAACTGCTTTTGAATATTTGATAAACGACTATTAAAACTTAACAAAATTGAACTGTGTCCATATCTGTATACTGTATCTATCTATCTATCTATCTATCTATCTATCTATGATTCTAATCTATCTTCCTAGGCCATTCAGTCCCAGTCTATAACTGTAATAAATTACTTGTTAAAAAGTAACTTTCTAAGCTCTAGCCTATTTAAAAAACAGATTTATGCATTCTCTCTATCCTATACGTCATGCTTCAATGATATATAAGTATCTTTAAGATTTTTTTTTATTAATAGTTTTTATGCTGTTACATTTATCTTTGTATTTTGATATGACATTATCTTTCTGAAGTCTAGATTTCAATGTAACTTTTTACAGGATAATAAAATATAAGTGAAAATAGTAATAGTTAGCTTGTTACATAGAGAGAGTCCGCATCATATTACACGTATTCTTAGAGTGCTCTAACATCTCATGTTTACCTTCTTTTTTATACATAATTTTAAAATCCTTTACCCTTTATTCCTTTTCCCTTACCCATACCTCCCAGACCTTACAAACTTTTTCCTTCAAACTTATAATTACAGAATGCCTCTAACTTGAATTTAATCTGACTTCTACTAGTCTAGTCAGAACCTTAGTGTTAACTTGGACCTGTACATTTCTAAGTTTGTATTATTTACAAAACATTCCAGAGATCCAAGTTGACCAGATTTTTCCATTTTATCTCCCAATATTTTTGCATCGGCAGCCATTCTTTTTCTATCTTCTCTGTCGGAGTATCTTTGAGCCTTGCAGTGAGCCAGTCCATTTCCATCATATCTCTCATTCTAATCAACCATTCCTCTGTCGTGGGTATTTCCTTTCTTTTCCATTTTGCCGCGTAGAGAATTCTGGCAGCTGAGGTCATGTATAATATAACTCTCCAGTATTCCTTCACTATCTTTGGCTCTATTGGATCCAACATATTCAGTAAGTACAGCTGGGGCCTCATTGGGAATCTAATCCCAAAGATTTCATTAATCATTGTGTGAATTGTTTTCCAATATTCTTGTGCTTTTTGGCATGTCCACCATCTTTAAGATTTAACATTCTCTCTCTCTCTCTCTCTCTCTCTCTCTCTCTCTGGCTTTTCTTCGCAAACGAGGATTCAGGAAGGACTCATCCCTCACTTTCTGCAAGCGCGCTGATGACTAAAAAGGCCAATCTGAGATAAACAAGTCCGGTTTCAGAAAGCAAAGCAGAAGGTCTCCTTGGGTGATGTTTCCAGGTTGTGATTCTTTCTGTGTTATCGTTTCTCTTCAAGACTTATTTGGCGTGAGTTCTCAAATATGGCTGCAGCATTGTGGATAGTGCGTCTCCATGCTTCCCGATGTGAGGCCAGGGTGGACCATTGTTGGTGATCAATTTGGCTGAGCCTGAGATGTTGTTTCAGGGAGTCCTTGTATCGCTTTTTTGGAGCACCCCTCTTGCACTGACCCATGGCATGTTCACCATAGAGTACAATTTTTGGGAGGCGATGGTCCTCCATCCTAGAAACGTGCCCTGCCCAGCGCAGCTGTGTTCTCAATATCATGGCTTCAATGCTGGTGATCCCTGCTTGCTCAAGGACAGCAACATTCGTCACATAGTCAGTCCAGTGTATATTGAGGATTGTGCATCTGATGTGACATGGTTTTCTTTCTGCTAAACAAGATAAATAAGACTTTACGTGTAGAATGAATTTACAAGAGGGCCCTGGACATCTGGAAAGGCTGCAGGTGGCTCTCTTGCCTCAGGATTGGGGAAATGACTATTTGATAGGTTGTGGGAGCCCATTTTGTGCCCCTAAGGTCTGCCCAGAACTGCACAACCTTTCAGCCAAGCTAAACATTAGTGGGGAGGATAAAATTGCAAGCCAAGTGGGGGAAAATCCATTTCAGTTTTTAAAAATGTCTATTGTTTGATGTTAAACATTTCAGGGAGAACATGTGATCTATTTAAAAGGTGAACTGGTACAACTTCAAATAAATAAATAAATAAATAAATAGTGTGATTGTTGGACTATGGCTCTGGAGACCAGGGTTCAAATCCTTGCTCAGTTATAGAAACCCACCGGATGCCCTCTGGCAAGTTATACTTTCTCAGCCTCAGAGGGAGGCAAAGGCAAATTCCCTCTGAACAAATCTTACCAAGGTTGCATCTACATGAGGGGAAAAAATTCCAAATACTTCATAGTATTGGCATCTCGCAGCAGCAGCAACATGTCTAAACATTTTTTTCTGGCCTCTGGAGCCGCTATAATCCTTGCATTCCTGATGACGGCAGTGAGTGATTTACTTGTGTTAGTTCTTCGTCACTGCTGTTTTTTTTTTTTTAAAAAAACCTCATCCCAAGGTGCACTGGTGCAATAGAGCAATACTCCAATTTTACAAGAAAGCAAAACAGAAAAAAATGAGCCTTTTTATTGCCTTAGCAAGCCATCGCTAAGGCAAAAACCCAACATGGTGGCAGCGGACGCTTGCCCTCCTAGCAATCCCTGCCCCCACTCTTGCCTGGCCAATCACCTTTGTGCTTCCCTTTGAGTTTCTTGTATTATTCAATAATCCAAATGAGAAAAAATGTGCACCTGCCTTGCGTTTTTTGAAAAAAGTTACAGGGACATCTGCAAAGTCTTTTACCGTGTTGTTTTTGCCATTTTGGGCCCCCTCCTTCCAAATAGTATGGATTGGCACTGGATCCTGTTTAGACAGGTAGGACTCCCAGCGAATTCCATGAGGGGTATTTTCACCATTTAGATGGGCCCCAGGAAAACTCCATGATAGGGTCACCTTAGGTTCACCATAAATCAGAAATGACATAAAAGTATATAACAACAATAGTCTGCCTTTCCTGTAAGAAGAATCTTTTAGGTGTGTCCTGCTCATTACAGCAACCTTAAAGGGTAGGTTAGGCTGGGAGATTGTGCTGCCCCTGAAATCATCCAGGAAAATTAGCGAACTCCAGAAATCCTCACTCCTAGTCAGATGCTGAGACTACTACACATATTATCTTTCAGTGGAAGTAGTCCCACATGCATTTTATTTTGCTACATAATGATTTAAGAACAGAAGAATAAGATGATGGAATTGTTTAAGCAACTGTATTTGTCCCAGGAAAAAAAATGCTAATTACTCTTTTTCTGTCCTAGACCTTCATCCTGCTCTCTGGTAAAGCACGAAGCATTAAAATGCCCGAAACTATGCTGAGTGTGACAACTCTATTTCCTTAGGTGTCCAATTCAAATAATTTGTTGTATTATGAGTTCTCAGAAAGCTCATTTACAAATTAGGTTATTATTCAGTCTGGATCCAATAAGCAGCATCTGTGCTCTCTGAATGATAAAGACTCACTTTGTATTGCCTAAAACTATTTTCCTCTTTGGATGCTGCACTCATATTAATGCATAATGAGAGTTTCAGTTTCTCAGAAGTAAACAAGGAAATAGATGATTCTCCTTCTGGGTGGCATATTCTACTCTCTCCTGTGGTTTTTCAGCCTTTCAGAGCAGGTCCAAAACATGACACCTATCTCTTGCCTTAATGTGGCTTTTTTGTCAGAAAGGAAAAACATTCACCTTGAAAATCATCAGATTTTTTGAAAAGTGCCCCAACTGTTACGTTAACTAAATACCAACAACTAGAAGAAGAAGAAGAAGAAGAAGAAGAAGAAGATTTTACCATGCTCTATTAAAAGTAAAATTAATACAAACAGGTTAAAACAGTTTAAAACAATAAAGAGAATTTAAATAAACTAAAAACAAATTAAATACAATCAGCAATTGACATTAGTATTTGAGAGAAATCAATGACACATAGGCTTTTTACTGTGAAAAATGCCAGCTATAAATCCTTCTGTATTCATACAGTGTGAGGTTTATTCATTAGTAAGTATGTTTAGGATTGCAGCCTCAGTGATTGTGAAGATTTCTAAAGTATGATTAGAACTTCTTTCATATGAAGTGACCCAGACTTTCTCAAGCCTGGATCCTCAGAAGTGTTCAGTGTCCATCAACCACAGGCAGCATGGACAAGATTTCGGCCATGCTACCTGTTTCCCCTGACTGGAAACTTTAATGCAATACATGGGGACATAAGAAGATTGTACCTGTGGTCTGCAACCCTGACTTCCATGCATTTATGGGTTTGGGGTCCAAACCTACACAGATTTGAACCATGTAAGAGATATAACTATCATTTCTATTCCTGAAATGTAAGCCAGAGAATCAGAAATGTGCATGAGAATAAACTGCTAAGGTAATTCAAACCTTATTCAAATGGAGTATCCATTTAGCATACGGTTCAAGTCTATTTTTGGTCTGTGGCTATTTCACATGTGTCCTTCATACATCCATTCCACTCCATTTCTATATTAGTCTGAGGATGCCTTTTTTAAAAAAATCCATCTGAAGATACTTTTATTATATGCACACATTATCAAACAATATGCATTTTATATCCATTTTCTCATAAAATATGCATTTTATGGTAAGTTGCCATTTTTATGTGCATTTGATTGTACAGTTGGATTTTAAATGCTTTTTTTTAAAAGCTAAAAACGACACTGCAAATTCAGAGTAGCACAGAACCAGAAAGGTTACTGCATGCCAGTCTTCACATTCATCTGGAAGGTGTAAATCAACATTCTTCTGCCTGAAGTGAAGGAGACAATGGTTTATGACATAATTTGGAGAATACCAGAAGGAAGAAAGGGAAGTAAGGCAAAGTACAAACATCATTTTGTAAATGACCAGTTATCTGCACAACTATAATAGAGGACCATTAAAGCCCTCAAATTAGTGGTTTTGTAATTAGCAATCTCTGGACCACTTTAAATTATTTTTAATCTGCATTACATGAAAATTTATAAGACAATTGTGTTACAAATAGCTTCATCTGAATGATTTGCTGCATAGGGCAGCCTCCACCAGACTGCCTGCAATTTACATGACCAACACTTCACACTTCAAACAAAGCCTTTAAATGAGCTGAAGGAGAAATTGACTGCCAGGAATTAGCTAAAAGATCCACTCTTGGGCAAGCACTCCTCTGATAAAAGATTTTTTTTTAAAAAAAAAAATCATTACTCCCTAGACATGTCCTTTCTTTTCTGATGAATCTATAACTCTTTGAAGTTGGTGAACATTTCCTGTTAATATATCACCCTTGGTGTACTTTCATGTGTCACCTGTACTATCCCAAGACAGATCAGTTCTTTTTCCAGAGCTAGGTTGTGATGTACAAAAGCAATCTATTTGGAACAAGAGCAAAATGCCAAAAGTGGTGACACCAAAGGAGAGTTGACCCTTTGGGAGTGTAAAAGGGTAAAGGCCTAATACAGGGGAGGGTTTGCTGCCTGCTTTTAATATTAGCTGTCAGTATAGTTTTGCCTGACCAATAAAGAAAGGGTCCCCCCCCCCCAACAGGAGGCAGATGGCAGGAATCAAGGATCAGCCACTGGAGTTGTAGAGGGCATAGGGAGAGATAGAGTAGGGGGACAGTTATATTATCAGGCAGGGATCCTGGAATTATTTTCAAGTTGAGAGGGCTCAACATTGGCACCAGGTCATTATATATCTACTTTCTGCTATGTTTTTACAAAACAATGAAAACACAGAATACATTGCATTGAAATAACAACAGCAGCCAACTGAAGCAGGTCACAATTTGACTATCATGAAAGTAGTAACAAATTAATAAAAAGAAGTATACAAAGTTGAGTAAATAAAAAAATGAATAAGCACAATATGTCAGCCGAATGGGAAAATATGTAAGACCCTATTTAGTGAATGTAATGATGCCTATATAGTAGTATTACACAATGCCACCTTCTTCTGCCTATATTATGCACTACAAGGTCATGCAGAGGACTACCTTGAACAGTGGTGGACTCTTCACTGGAAAGTGCAGAAGTTGGATGGCCACCTCTCAGAAATGCTTTACTTTGGATTTCTGCCCATTGCAGTAGTTGGACTACATGATCCTTGGGATCCCTTCTAACTCTATGATTCTGTGACTTAGGGTTTGTCTATACAGTGAAAATTATCCTAGCGGGATGCAAATGGAAGGTGATCTGTTCATATGGACATTCACATAAATATGTGTCATTAGGAAGAGGGGCAGCCAAATCCATCACAAAGTCTGCATGTGTAGCATCCAGGGCTTCATCTGGATTTAAAAAAAAAGCTCCATACAACATGCGAATGTACAATTGTTCAAACACTCTCACTCGCATTGATACAAACAGGCAGTATAATCTTATTGGTTGGACAAGCATGGCGGGCAGGCCTAGCAAAAAGAGAAAGTGCCTACTGCTGCCATATTGGATTTTCGGCTAAGTGAGGGTCAGGTAAGTCAATAAAACAGTGATCCTACACTCTTTTTTCTTTTTTTAAAATATGAAATATTGCATGTGCACACCACAGGAAACTGTTAATTGGCTGTGGCAGATTTAAAATCACAAGTAAATCACTCATGGCTGCCATCTTGGCTAGGGGTCATGTGGAGTTTAGGGGGGATCTTTTGACCATGAAGACAGGTCATATCATTGTGTATGGCTGCTTTTTCAGACGTGTTTGTATTGTTTCCCGCTCGTATAGACAAGCCCTTAGATCTGAGCCATCAAAGTCCCCAAACCCTAAAGTATTGAGACAGACTAGCCCCAGAACATATGTAGAGTACAAACATGACCAAAACCAACCAACCAAACAAACAACTTTGTGCATGCTTTTCATTCCATAGATGACTCCAGGAGGTAAGCCTACCTTTAGTTCAGTGAAACAACTCGTAAAAGTAGAATAGATGAGCCACTGAGGGCTGGACATTCTACTTTCTCCTGTGATGTGCATTCTCCAGTCAGTCCATCACAAGAGCTATCATAGTACTTGAGGGTACAGTCAATGGGAGGGCAAATTCTCCCATCCATTATATTCCAGTCATCTTTCAATATGAAGACTCTTACAAGCATAATATGTACTTAGAAGTCATCTTCATGTGCTCATTGTCAATTACCCCCAAGTAACTGTGCATAGGATAGGTACCACCAATATGCTTATGGCACCCAACTCTATTTCTCCTTTCCATCTAACTCCAAAGAATCTCATTCATGGGTAGTTGTGTTGACCATGCAGCAAAACAAAATCCAAAATCCACAAAAAAGTGATACCTGTAGTATGTGGGGAAATAATCATTGTAGTAAAAGCAATCTTGTGTACCTCATTCACATCCTAAGATAAGTCTAGGTTTTTTTTTTCCTGCATGCCTTTTGTTCTCCCAAAATTCCCTTTCTCTTATTTCACTGGGCACTTCCAGCCAACTGGAGTGCTGGGTCATTCAACACATGACCTAATTTAAATTTTATTGCTCTGTGTAAGTTCTCTTTAAGTTTGAGTCTCCATGAGGCTGTAGCCATCTTTCTCCATCTTGGACATCTTTAGCCATCTTAAGCTATACCATCTTTCCTGTAACCATGCAATGATGTTTACCATGCAGCCTGTAGGCTGGGTGAGTTTTTTTCCTACCCTAAATACCATTAGTTAGTTAGGAACCTCTTTTAAAGTTTGTTTTAGTATGTAGATTGAGATTGATATACCTTCAGTAAACTTTGATTTACATTTTAAACTGACTCCTTTGTTTTGTAATGAGTCTAATTTAACTGAGTCATCTCAGACCTCTGAATACACTTTTCTTTTAAATGTTAATTGAGCTTAAGTCAGCATTCTTAAGTGCACTCTGCATGAAGTTAAAAGTAAATGATTTTAAACTCTCCTTTTTTAAAAGGAGATAATTCTTGTTGCTTTTTAAAAAGGACTAGATCCTGGAATTTTTAATACAATTTTATTTTTAGACTCATTACTCCTACAATACCTTTATTAGCCAATCAAATGCAAAGCACATGATGCAAGCTTTCAAAGCTCTACTAGTTTCTTCATCAGGCAAAAGATGTTAGAAAAAAAGGGGGGAAGAAAAGTGATGATGTTGGAGTCACAGGCCTACATGCTGTTTCAGATGTTCCTTGTGTTGTTCAGGTGAGGGGCCTCATGCAGGCAGAGGCCACTGGTTCAGTCCTAAACTAGTTTCTGACATTGTTAATGGACTAGATGAAGGCAAACAAACTGAAGCTTAAGCCAGAGTGTTGTGCCTCCCTCTGAGATACTGTTTGGAGAAGGATACAATATGCCTTTAGCTCAGTAGGACCTACCTGAGTGGTCCCTGTAGAGAAGCAGGTGGCAAACACCATTCATGCACTGGGAGCAACATCCATCACCCATTCCGAGTGAAAGACACCCAATCCAATTTAGAGGCTCTGCCTTGTTTTCTGGAAACTTGGAAGTGGATCTTGACTACTCTTCTCCATGTCCCTCTGTCTGTGTTGGTTTCTCTAGCTATGTATTGGCTCCTTAGCTCCTTGAGCTTTGGACTGCTAAGTACCCACACAGTTTTTCTCCCCACAAAGTGAATTATGACAATCAAGACAGAGGTACTCCCCATTTAATTGAAAGTCAGATCAGAGAACAGGGATTCAGCCTGTGTTTGATGGGATTATATTCCCACTAAAAATGTTGACAGTGTACTCCTGGACAGCCTCAACCTGGAGGCCCAATGCTTTTGCACACTTAAAGATTGTGTGCCAATTGTGCTTGTTCCTGGATGCACCTGATCTGCACGTAGTAGTATATGTCGCAGTTACATTCCATCTGAATTACTATAACACACTCCACATGGGGCTACCTTTGAAGAGTGTTTGGAACTTTCAGCTGGTACAAATACCTGCAGCCACAGTGTTAACTGTGACAGTGTACATGAACCATACAACTCCTGTGCTACAACAACTCCACCAGCAGCCAATTTGTTTCTGGGCGCAATTCAAATTGCTGGTTATGACCTATAAGGTCTAGGCCAGCCTTTTTCAACCTTTTTAACCTTGGAGGAACCCTGGAAATAATTTTTCAGGTCTCAGGGAACCCCTGCATAAACATTATACTATATACTGCTATTGCTTCCCCCTCACAATCACAATCTCTTGAGGAACCCCTGGCAACCTCTTGGGGAACTCCAGGGATCCAGGGAAGCCTGGTTGAGAAACACTGGTCTAGGCCCTTTGAGAGACCATATCCACCTGTATGGGCCTACCTAGGTCCTGAGATCCCCAGGACAGGCCTTCTTTCTGTTTCACCACCTTCACAAGCAGGGTAGGACATGAGATAGGGACATGAAATAGGGTCTCCTCTGTGGCTACCCTTAGGCTCTGGGCTTTGTAGCTGTGAGGCAAGGAAATAGCTCACACTTGCACATTTTGATTTTCTTTCTTTGCTTCTGCACTACATAATTCTTGGGAATCCATTTCCCATTCACCTCACCAGGGTAGAGTGTGCACATGCGTATATGTGTGTTTGTGTGTGTGTGTGTGCATATGTAGAGAAAAATTCTGTTCAAGAACTGATGTTGTTCCAGGTCTCCCTAAAACTGTCTTTGGTGCTGAACACTGACTTACTGCTATAAGATAAGTTTTATTGGTGGTAAATTATGCAGCAGATGGTACATAGCAGAGAAGCAGTCCATAGCTTTTGCTGGTGGAGTCCAGCATCCCCTCACAGCAAATGGTAGAACTGGGCTCCTAACACTTAATTTTATTTACCGGTAGGCTATCCCTGGCTGGCAATCCAACTTTACATGGCTGTCTATGATCCCCTGGGCCGGAAAGCACCCCCTCTCCCTCTGGGTGAGGCCAGTGGAAGATGGAATCCCAATACAGCGCAGAAGCAGACAAAGAAAATTAAAGTATACAAGTGTGACTCATTTCCTCCCTCCATAGGTAGGAGAACTATGCCAGTAGGTTAGTAACAGAAAATAATTCACTTCCCAGTACATTCCCAACCTTTGTGTCTTTTCCCAGCCTCAAACTGCCAAGTGAGTGCAAAAAAAGAGAGAGCATCTAACAAAACTCACTAATACAAATTAACCTTTCAATACTACTGGGCAGTTTTCAATGCATGGCCATGATGCAATAAAAAACCAATTCAACAGTGGAATAGAGAGCTAAACAAATTTATCTGGAAAGGGAAACATGCAAGGATAAAATGGACCATGTTAACAGAGAGAAAAAAAAGTAGGAGCAGCCCTCCCAAATTTAGAACTTTACTACCTTGCATGTGGCTTCACCTGGATATTAGATTGGATAACAGTAACCAATATAACCAACATGAGATTACTTACACTAGAAGCTTCAAGAATAAGATACAGATGGCACACTTATTTAGGATATGAAAAATCAAAACTAAATATAGATTTTAAACACCACGTAACACAGAAAGCCCTGCTGAAAATCTGGATCAAATTAAAACAATAATTTTACATGAAATTACCAGATTGGATATAACCCCAAGAAGCCTTCTTTGGTAGGTGGAAAGCAATGGAAAGCTGGTTAAAATACAAAGATTTAATAATTTGGGATGACAAAGGCAATTGTACTTTTAAAACAAGAAACGAAATTGAGAAATCAGGAACTCATTTACAATGATTTATGTATTTACAAATAAAAAACAGGTTCATGGAAGATAAAGGAAGAATGGGATTTGAAAAAGGAGAAAATGACTTTGACAAAATAATATGAGATACTAAGAGTAAGAAGATAACAAAAACGTACAGTTTATTATTAAGGAGAAACTTAGAAACTGAAACAGTAAAGGAGACAATGATGAAATGGGCAACGGACATACAAGAACTGATCGATCTAGAGGAATGGGAAAAAGCATGGTCTGCTACAAACTCCTTCACAGCAAATCAAGACCTAAAGAAAAATTATCTAAAAATACCCAACAGATGGAATTTGACACCATTGAGGATCAGTAAAATATATAAAAGAGAACAATAAATGCTAGAGGTGTGAAAAAGAAATTGGATCACTATATCACATGTGGTGAAAATATCCTTTAATTAAAAGTTTTTGGCCAAAGATACATAAAATAATCCAGATAATGTTTAAATTGCAATTCCAATTAGAACCAAAATTTTACTTACTAAATATCACCACAAACTTGAAAAGTCAGGATGAAAAGACATACGGGAGTCTTTTACTATATTTAATTACTGCTGCAAGGATAAAAATAGCATCATATTGGGGGGAAAAGGAGATACCACCAATTGATGACTGGTTATTAAAATACAATATGAAGTAAATGATAGATTAATGAAGGAAAATGTTAGATTACACATTTTATAAACAAACTTTTTACTAACAAAATAAATGCAGAATGGTTACCAGTAACAGAATATTTGTCAAATACAGTTGCCCCTCCACATTCGCGAACTCAGCATTCGCGGTTTTAATTATTCGCGGTTTTGGGAGGGCCCCCCCGGGCCCCCCCAAAACCGCGAAAAGGGGCCTCCGGAGGCCCCTTGAAAGCTGTGGGAAGGAGCCGGGAGGGCCGGCTAGGCGTTCACGGGGCTTTTGGAGACCCCCCAGAGGCCCCGTGAAGGCCTGGGGAGGGTGGGGGGAGGGTGGGGGGAGGGTGGGGGGAGGCCTTCACGGAGCCTTGGAAGGCTCCGTGAAGGGCTGGGGAGGGTGGGGGGAGGCCGCGGAGGCCTTCACGGAGCCTTGAAAGGCTCCGTGAAGGCCCCGGGGAGGGAGGGGAGAGGGTGGGGGGAGGCCTTCACGGAGCCTTGGAAGGCTCCGTGAAGGGCTGGGGAGGCTGGGGGGAGGCCGCGGAGGCCTTCACGGAGCCTTGAAAGACTCCGTGAAGGCCCCGGTGAGGGAGGGGGAGGGTGGGGGGAGGCCTTCACGGAGCCTTGGAAGGCTCCGTGAAGGGCTGGGGAGGGAGGGGGGAGGGTGGGGGAGGCCTTCACGGAGCCTTGGAAGGCTCCGTGAAGGGCTGGGGAGGGTGGGGGGAGGCCGCGGAGGCCTTCACGGAGCCTTGAAAGACTCCGTGAAGGCCCCGGGGAGGGAGGGGGAGGGTGGGGGGAGGCCTTCACGGAGCCTTCCAAGGCTCCGTGAAGGGCTGGGGAGGGAGGGGGGAGGGTGGGGGAGGCCTTCACGGAGCCTTCCAAGGCTCCGTGAAGGGCTGGGGAGGGTGGGGGGAGGCCGCGGAGGCCTTCACGGAGGCTTGAAAGACTCTGTGAAGGCCCCGGGGAGGGAGGGTGGAGGGTGGGGGGAGGCCTTCACGGAGCCTTCCAAGGCTCCGTGAAGGGCTGGGGAGGGTGGGGGGAGGCCATGGAGGCCTTCACGGGGCCTTGAAAGACTCCGTGAAGGCCCCGGGGAGGGAGGGGGGGAGGCCTTCACGGAGCCTTCGAAGGCTCCGTGAAGGCCTGGGGAGGGTGGGGGGAGGCCGCGGAGGCAATCCATATCCGCGGTTTTTTTACATTCACGGGGGTCCGGCTAGGCGTTCACGGGGCTTTTGGAGACCCCCCAGAGGCCCCGTGAAGGCCTGGGAAGGGTGGGGGGAGGGTGGGGGGAGGCCTTCACGGAGCCTTGGAAGGCTCCGTGAAGGGCTGGGGAGGGTGGGGGGAGGCCGCGGAGGCCTTCACGGAGCCTTGAAAGGCTCCGTGAAGGCCCCGGGGAGGGAGGGGAGAGGGTGGGGGGAGGCCTTCACGGAGCCTTGGAAGGCTCCGTGAAGGGCTGGGGAGGCTGGGGGGAGGCCGCGGAGGCCTTCACGGAGCCTTGAAAGACTCCGTGAAGGCCCCGGGGAGGGAGGGGGAGGGTGGGGGGAGGCCTTCACGGAGCCTTGGAAGGCTCCGTGAAGGGCTGGGGAGGGAGGGGGGAGGGTGGGGGAGGCCTTCACGGAGCCTTGGAAGGCTCCGTGAAGGGCTGGGGAGGGTGGGGGGAGGCCGCGGAGGCCTTCACGGAGCCTTGAAAGACTCCGTGAAGGCCCCGGGGAGGGAGGGGGAGGGTGGGGGGAGGCCTTCACGGAGCCTTGGAAGGCTCCGTGAAGGGCTGGGGAGGGAGGGGGGAGGGTGGGGGAGGCCTTCACGGAGCCTTCCAAGGCTCCGTGAAGGGCTGGGGAGGGTGGGGGGAGGCCGCGGAGGCCTTCACGGAGCCTTGAAAGACTCCGTGAAGGCCCCGGGGAGGGAGGGTGGAGGGTGGGGGGAGGCCTTCACGGAGCCTTCCAAGGCTCCGTGAAGGGCTGGGGAGGGTGGGGGGAGGCCGTGGAGGCCTTCACGGGGCCTTGAAAGACTCCGTGAAGGCCCCGGGGAGGGAGGGGGGGAGGCCTTCACGGAGCCTTCGAAGGCTCCGTGAAGGCCTGGGGAGGGTGGGGGGAGGCCGCGGAGGCAATCCATATCCGCGGTTTTTTTACATTCACGGGGGTCCGGCTAGGCGTTCACGGGGCTTTTGGAGACCCCCCAGAGGCCCCGTGAAGGCCTGGGGAGGGTGGGGGGAGGGTGGGGGGAGGCCTTCACGGAGCCTTGGAAGGCTCCGTGAAGGGCTGGGGAGGGTGGGGGGAGGCCGCGGAGGCCTTCACGGAGCCTTGAAAGGCTCCGTGAAGGCCCCGGGGAGGGAGGGGGGAGGGTGGGGGGAGGGTGGGGGGAGGCCTTCACGGAGCCTTGGAAGGCTCCGTGAAGGGCTGGGGAGGATGGGGGGAGGCCGCGGAGGCCTTCACGGAGCCTTGAAAGACTCTGTGAAGGCCCCGGTGAGGGAGGGGGAGGGTGGGGGGAGGCCTTCACGGAGCCTTGGAAGGCTCCGTGAAGGGCTGGGGAGGGAGGGGGGAGGGTGGGGGAGGCCTTCACGGAGCCTTGGAAGGCTCCGTGAAGGGCTGGGGAGGGTGGGGGGAGGCCGCGGAGGCCTTCACGGAGCCTTGAAAGGCTCTGTGAAGGCCCCGGGGAGGGAGGGGGAGGGTGGGGGGAGGCCTTCACGGAGCCTTGGAAGGCTCCGTGAAGGGCTGGGGAGGGTGGGGGGAGGCCGCGGAGGCCTTCATGGAGCCTTGAAAGACTCCGTGAAGGCCCCGGGGAGGGAGGGTGGAGGGTGGGGGGAGGCCTTCACGGAGCCTTCCAAGGCTCCGTGAAGGGCTGGGGAGGGTGGGGGGAGGCCGTGGAGGCCTTCACGGGGCCTTGAAAGACTCCGTGAAGGCCCCGGGGAGGGAGGGGGGAGGGTGGGGGGAGGCCTTCACGGAGCCTTCGAAGGCTCCGTGAAGGCCTGGGGAGGGTGGGGGGAGGCCGCGGAGGCCTTCACGGAGCCTTCGAAGGCTCCGTGAAGCCCCCGGGGAGGGCAATCCATATTCGCGGTTTTTTTACATTCGCGGGGGTCCGTGGAACGTAACCCCCGCGAATGTCAAGGGACAACTGTACATGGAATATGAAAGGAAGCTCAGCATTTGAAGTTTGAAAAAGAGATAAACAAATACTTTAAGTGGTAAGTTATGTCAGGGACAGCAGAAACAAACTATACTCTATAACACTTCGATATGGAAAAGAAATAGGACTAACGAAAGCAAAGTGATATGAGGTAATTAAAAGATGTAAATATAGAGGGAGAAGATGATGAGAAAACAAATACAAAAATAAAGCAGCTCACTCTGGGTTTTTAAGATAGGGGAAGGTTAGAAGAAGAGTTATGGTCCATAAACTCCTTGCAGAGGCTTTCCAGGACAGTTTCTTGCCAGGGAGAAGGAGAACAGCTTCTGGGGCAACCATTTTGAGTGGGTGAATTTGAATTTTTTTTAAACTGTTGGGAAAATGTGCTTGTTGCTGAGGGGGTGGAGTTTCTGTGAGTTTGATTTTTTAAAAACTGTTGGGAGAGTGTGCTTGCTGCTAAGGGGGTGGAGCTTCTGTGAGTCACATCTGTGAGTCACTAGGGGGTGGAGCTGGAAGCCTAACACTATATAACTCCTTGCAGAGGCGCAAGCCTAACGGCGTGCGAATTTGGGCAACCAAGCAAAAATACAGCATACTTAAAAGTACAGCATAGAGTTCTCAGCATTAACTAAGAGTTCCTAGATTACCTAAAAGCTCTCACCATGGACACTGAGGGGACTGCTGCAGTCACCTGCA
Organism: Gambelia wislizenii; assembly: GCA_030847615.1. NCBI lineage: Eukaryota > Metazoa > Chordata > Lepidosauria > Squamata > Crotaphytidae > Gambelia > Gambelia wislizenii. The sequence goes on from JAUMIR010000002.1 coordinate 166,439,803, forward strand.
ACACTTATGGGATGTTTGTCTTCTTGTCTACAGAGGTGGGGAACTTCACATGCACCAAGTGCAAGTTGGTAACCCTCTTGGAGGAGAAAGTCCAGCAGCTGGAGACATGGGTAGCTATACTTCAACATATTCATTAGCAAGAGTTTTTCCTGGACAGAACAGAATGAACAGTCTTGGATGGGGACCACACAGAGGAAGTGGCTGGGGAGGAGAGGGTCACTTCACAGACACAGGAGGTAGACAGCTGGAGGAATGTCACACACAGAACAAGAAAATCCAGGGATTCTTCAAACAGCTTGCAGCTGCAGCTACAGAATCAATTCGAAGCCCTCTCCCTTATCAAGGACAACAAGGAAGAACAGCAAGGACAGACTTCAGGGGCAGAGCAGGGGACCCTGAGAGTACCACTGCAAGGAACAGCTGCTGCGAAGCCTCAGTGGAGGTGTGTGGTGGTGGTAGGAGACTCCTTGCTGAGGGGTACAGAAACAGTGGTTTGTGGGCCTGACAAGATGTCTTGGTAGGTGTGTTGTCTCCCTGTTGCAAAGATCCATGATGTGATGGAGAGGCTGACAAGACTCGTCAAGCCTATGGATCATTACTACTTCCTTTTGGTCCATGTGGGAACCAATGATACTGCAAAGCACAGCTTTCCGAAGATCAGAAGAGATTATGAGGCTCTGGGGAGGAAGCTGAAAGGAATGGATGCACAGATTGTCATCTCATCACTTCTGCCAGTTGAAAGGCATGGTCCAGGAAGGGAGAGGAAAATAGCCGATGTAAACAACTGGCTCCGTAGATGATGTCGCTGGGAACAATTTGGATTCTTGGATCATGGGCCGTGCTTCCACGAGAGGGGACTTCTGGCAAGGGATGGGGTGCATTTCATGACAGTTGGCAGAAACATTTTTGCCAACAGTCTCAAGAATTTGATCAGGGGGGCTTTAAACTGAGTCATATGGGGGAGGGAGACAGTATTCTGGAAGATAAAAGGGCTGGAGAAAATAGTCAAAACTGTCATAGAGGTTACAAGGCAAACAGTGCAAGGACCCAACAGTGGGAGGCAAAACAACTTGCACAGACAGCAAGTAAAGGGAACACATGGTCTCAGATGTCTCTACACTAATGCACAGAGCATGGGAAATAAGCAAGATGAACTTGAACTCGTAGCACAACAAAGCAAATATGATCTAATAGGCATTACTGAAACCTGGTGGGATGAGTCTCATGATTGGAATGTAGGAATAGAGGGGTATAACCTTTATTAGAGAAACAAGCCAAGCAGAAAAGGAGGAGGAATAGCATTATATATCAGGGATATTTACACCACTGAAGAGATCCATGACATCAATACTGGAAACCAGGTGGAGAGCATCTAGATAAAAATTAAAGGGGAAGGAAACAACAGGGATGTTATTATGGGACTCTACTACAAACCCCCAAGTCAGACAGAGGAATTGGATGATACTTTTCTAGAATAGGTGACCACACACAAAGAAAGGAGAGGTGTAGTAGTGATGGGTGACTTCACCTATCCTGATATTTGCTGGAAATCTAACTCAACCAAAACTTCAAGGTCTAGCAAATTCCTTACATGCCTGGAAGACAATTTCATGGTCCAAAAGGTGGAAGAGGCAACAAGGGGGTCAGCTACATTAGATCTGATCCTAACCAACAGGAATGACCTGGTTAATGGGGTGCAAGTGCCGGAATCATTAGGTGAGAGTGATCCTGTTCTCCTGGAGTTTGTTACACAATGGAAAGGAGAAGCCAGGCATAGTCAGACACACATTCTTGACATTAGGAGAGCTGATTTCAATAAACTCAGGGAAATACTGGGGGTGATTCCATGGTCAGGAATACTAAAAGAGAAGAGACTTCAAGACAGCTGGGACTTTCTCAAAAGGGAGATACTGAAGGCACAATTTCAAACAGTACTATTGAGGAAGAAAAATAGGAGGTGTCTCAAGAAATCAGGATGGATGACTAAAGAACTTTCAACGGAGGTAAGTTTTAAACGGAACATGTATAGGAAATGGAAAAAGGGGGAAATCACCAAAGAAGAATTCAAACAGATAGCGAACGTGTGTAGGAGTAAAGTCAGAGAAGCTAAAGCACAGAATGAGCTCAGGCTTGCTAGAGAGATTAAGAATAAAAAGGGTTTTTTGGGGGTATGTCCCCAGAAAAAAGAGGAAGAAGGAAATGGTAGGGCCACTACACAGAGAAGATGGCAAAATGCTAACGGGACAGAGAAAAGGCAGAATTACTCAACACCTTCTTTGCCTCAGTGTTTTCAGAAAAAGGAAAAGGATGATCAACCTGAGGATAATGGGACAGAGGATACAATAGGGGAAATCCAGCACAGAATAAGCAAAGAGGTAGTAGAGGAATACCTTCTTAATCTAAATGAATTTAAATCTCCAGGACCAGATGAACCACAGCCAAGAGTATTAAAAGAGCTAGCAAATGTAATCTCAGAGCCATTGGCAATAATCTTTGAGAACTCCTGGAGAACAGGAGAAGTCCCAGCAGACTGGAGGAGGGCAAACATTGTCCCCATCTTCAAAAAGGGGAAAAAAGAGGATCCCAACAATTATTGTCCAGTTACTCTGACATCAATACCAGGGAAGATTCTAGAGCATATAATTAAACAGAGAGTTTGTGAACATTTAGAAGGTAATGTCATAATCGCAAAAAGTCAAAATGGGTTTCATAGAAACAAGTCATGCCAGACTAACCTGATCTCTTTTTTTGATAAAATTACCAGCTTGGTAGATGAAGGGAACACTGTGGATATCGCATACCTTGATTTCAGTATGGCCTTTGACAAGGCTCCCCATGACATTCTTGCAAACAAGCTTGTAAAATGTGGGCTAGACAAGTTAACTGTTAAATGGATTTGTAATTGGTTGACCGGCCAAATCCAAATGGTGCTCTGCAGTGGCTCCTCTTCATCTTGGAAAGATGTGACCAGTGGGGTGCCACAAGGTTCTGTCTTGGGCCCAGTGCTATTCAACATCTTTATCAATGACTTGGATGAGGGAATTAGGGGCATACTTATCAAATTTGCAGATGACACCAAATTAGGAGGAGTAGCTAATACCCTAGAGGACAGGATCAAAATTCAAAATGACCTGGATAGACTGGAGAGCTGGGCCAAAGCTAACAAAATGAAATTCAATATGGAGAAATGTAAGGTACTGCACTTAGGGTGGAAAAATGAAATGCATAGATATTGAATGGGGGAGACCTGGCTGAACGAGACTACGTGCAAAAGGGATCTAGGAGTCCTAGTAGACCATGAGTTGAACATGAGTCAATAGTGTGATGCCTCAGCTAAAAAAGGCCAATGCGATTTTGGGCTGCATCAATAGAAGTATAGTATCTAGATCAAGGGAAGTAATAGTACTGCTCTATTCTGCCTTGGTCAGGCCTCACCTGGAATACTGTGTCCAGTTCTGGGCACCACAGTTCAAAAAGGATATTGACAAATTGGAGTGTGTCCAGAGAAGGGCGACTAAAATGGTGAAAGGTCTGGAAACCATGCCTTATGAGGAAAGACTTAGGGAGCTGGGTATGTTTAGCCTGGAAAAAAGACGGTTAAGCGGCGATATGATAGCCCTGTTTAAGTTTGAAGGGGTGTCACATTGAGGATGGAGCAAGCTTGTTTTCTGCTGCTCCAGAGACTGGAACACGGAGCAATGGATGCAAGCTCCAGGAACAGAGATTCCACCTCAACATTAGGAGGAACTTTCTGACAGTAAGACCTGTTCGGCAGTGGAACACACTCCCTCGGATCGTGGTGGGGTCTCCTTCCTTGGAGGTCTTTAAACAGAAGCTGGGTAGCCATGTGTCAGGGATGGTTTGATTGTGATTCCTGCGTGGCAGGGGGTTGGACTGGATGCCCCTCTTGGTCTCTTCTAACTCTACAATTTTATGGTTCTATAAAGGAGGGTTTAGGAAATCAATACACAGAATTATAAGGTGGTAAATGAAGCTAATATTGTTATCATGTATTGCAAGTGCATTACTAGAAAATACAACAGTTCATTATCTAGACCTGATATGGTCACAACTGTTATCTAATAAAAACATTTTTTTTAATCTACCTGGTGGTGGCAGCCCAACTCAATACACCTGCTCTGACTCCCTCCCACAGACCCCTCAGAGCAAGTGTGAAGGAAGCAGCTGGCCCTATATTGTACAGCTGCCTTTGGGTAGTTGTGTAAGTTACAGCTGCTGTCACATCCTGCTCGTGCTAGGGTGTTGCCACTGCACTGCACTACCATCACCATGTCCCCTTTCTTCCAAGGTGGGTGGGAAGGACTGTAGTTTTCCCCTTGGATGGTCTTGGTGGGATGGGTGTGAGTGAAGGGACTGTAGGCACAGCATCAGGCTGCCAGATGAGGGATATGATGACTGGTACAGGGTCCTAATGATCAGGCAGGGTGGATGGAAGGATGAGAGCTCCCACTCCATCCTCCTCTACCAGTGCATGGGTATTGGTGTCATGATTCTAGGAAGGTGGTGGTGGTGCTTTGCTTCCGCTTCAGGTGGTTGGGGAAGGTGCTTTGCTTCCTGCCCTTGGTGTGGGTAAGGGGGAGGTCGAAGACAGTATAAACTTACAAGGAGCCCATTCGTACATCACAATTATAGCACTATATTCTAACTGCCAAGGTTCCAGCCTACAGAATGATGGGATTGACAGTTTAGGAAAGGACGTTTAGTATTCACAGCCCGGGAGCTCCCCTGATGCCTCTGACCAAATTACAAACCCAGGATTCCACAGGATGGTGCCATGGCAGTTTAAGTGGAATCATAGCGCTATAATTGCAGTGTGAATGGGCTCAAGAGTGGGGGGAGTTTTGCCTAATGTTAACATATTGGCACAAAGGCTAATGTATTGATTGTTGACAAGAGGCCATTTGTCAGATAAGCTTTCATGGTCTCCCACTGCCTATAAAAGGTCCAGGACACAGTAATTGTTTTCACATTTGAAGAGCTACAGGACCCTGTTTTGCTTTGTTTTTCCCCCAGAAGAGACTAAAAGTTACTTTACATCTTACATAGCAATCCCGTTAACCAAGTGTTTGCCACTGGTGATTGACAAATAAGACAAGCCATGACATTAAGGTATCTAGTTGTATGAAACCCAGCAAAGATGGTCATCTTTCAGGTGGAACAATGCCATAACATTCCCATCACACAGCTTGCCTTATTTTCTTTTCCTATTTATTTCTTTGTTGCCAAAGCTGTGGTTTATCTCCCGTCTCATCTGTTTGGATTCATATAAGCTTTGCAGAACTTAAATCTGCACCCTTTCCCCCATTTTGTCTATGTGACAGAAACATAAGCAGCAAAAGGCCCAGCTCCAAGGTAACAATTGGCCTGCTACATTATGCTAACCTTTAAAAATATTGACATTTAATCAGCTGGCTACACACACTCACTTGCAAAATTCAGGGTTGGCGGAGGGAGATGGGGAGGAAATGCCAGACAATCGCAATAACATTAAAAAGGTTAACACAGACCAATGCTGCTTCAATTATATGCTTCAATGGGCCTAAGAGTTTTTTTTTGCGGGGAGGGAGGGGGGGAAGCTGCACAGGCAAAGGAGACTGGCACCTGTTAGAATCATTTTGCTGATACATAATCGACCAAGATTTTCACACAGGCTATATATCCCATGGCAGGAACAGAACAGGGTCGGGAAAGGTTTTCCCTTTTGGACGACGTTGACCCTGTTCTGTCCTGCATCCATCCTACTCCTGTGACTGTTCTGGAACAATATAATCATGATTTTTCATCGTGAATAGACCCCCATTCCGTTGTTATCACGCAATCACGGGTGGGCGGACAGGAGCCCCGTTCCTGTTCCGAAATGACAGCCGCAGAGGGGAGGTCCATTCTGAGCACTTCCTGGTACGATTTGGACATCCAGGTAAGTGGGACCCTTTATTTTACCCTCCCTGTTTTGATTCTGTGATATAAAGTGTGTTTTTGTCCTTAGTGAACTGATTTTATGTTTGGGGGAGTTTTATTTTTAAAATTTACCGCTAGCCGTTATCACGTGATAACGTGATAATGTTTCAGATGGCTGGTCATAAAAGCAGTCTTACGGCGGCTGTATTTACAGCTGGCCAACGAGGGGAGGGGCAGCCCGTTCCTGCTGCGGAATTAAGGTAAGTGTGTGAAAGATTTATGTTATTCCGTGGCAGGAACGGGAGAGGAGGTGGCGGGGCAGTAACGGGGCATTTTGGCCCCATGTGAAAATCTCCCAAGAAACAGTGACAGCAATACAGACTCTGGTCTCTGAGTGGAGATTCCCTTTGACCTGCCTTCATCTGGAAAGTGAGAAAGGATTATTTCAGGTACAGACTCCTAGATTGTTTGAAGCATCCAGGCCCAAACCAATCAACATCTAAATACGAGAAGTTCCTTTCTTATCAACTTGACATATGAGGCTTAGGACAAACTTCCATTCCCCCGCACCCCAAAATGCAGTTGCCCAATCCTGCCCTACACACAAAAGTAAAAACACATACCACCATTCCTTAAGCTGCAGAGTGAGAGACAACCAGAACTGCATTATGGAATTAATAATCATTACAGCTAGTAAGATGGCAGATCTAACCCAGATCACACAGACATCTTGACTCACTGGATATCATGAGGATAAAATTGATCTTATCAGCAAAGTGCAACTGGTGTAGGGAGCTAAAAGAAGCTGTTGCTATTGTAACTGCCTTCTAAAAAATAGACAAAGTAGTTTTGGACCCTCATCAAAACTATTTTGATTTTGCAAAAATAATTAAAATGTCCTCTCAAAAATGGTGTTTGTAAATGGGGTGGTGAATAGGGAAGGGGCCATTGTGCCTCAGCCTGAAATAAACTTTGATCCTATAGACAATAGAATGCTTCTGTGCTTGATGCCATTATTCATTACTCTCCCTGATTCTGATTCACATTCCTGTGGTTAGACAAATATATCAAAACTACACCACTCTTGCAAAACAGGGAGGTATCATCAGACTCAAGATAATTCCAATATTTTTAGTGGTACAAAAATATCAAGAAAAAAATCTGACAAGAGGGAGTATCCCTCCCACCTCAACGGTCTAATGAAGACTCTATGGAACAAAATCTCAAATACATCCCTCCATGATAATTTGAAAACTATCTGTTTCAACTGTATACCACTGAAATCAAATTTTGTCACCCCCCCCCACAATGAATGTGTCAAGTAGTTTCCCCAAATTCAACTGAAAATGCAACTTATAATGACTTATAATGTTGCACTGTTTCAATTGCTTTTGTTTGATTTGTTCATTGCAAACAGCTGAAAGTCTGTAATTTTAACAATAAATCTGATTTGCAATGGGGGTTGAATAATTTTGATTACAACTGTACATGGACATCTGTATACAAACAACTGTATACGTGGACATCACCTGTTGGGCAATATAGAACTCAAATAGACTACATAATTGGAAGCAGAAGATGGAGAAGCTCCATTCTCTCTTCAAAAAACAAGACCAGGAGCAAATTGTGGCACAGACCATGAACTCCTAATATCCAAACTTAGAGTAAAGCTAAGGAAGAACAATAAGTCAGCCATTATGCCAAAACACAACCCAAATAACATCCTTGCAGAATTTAAAGATAATATAAAAAATAGATTTGCACTATCAAGCTTAATTGGCTGGTACCCAGAACTCTGGACTGAAGCTAGAAACTTTGTCAGGAAAGAATGCAAAAAAGACACTGGAGATTATCAGACGTGGCAAAAACCACATCAGAAGAACGTGATGAGAACAGAAATGGGTGACATTATCAGACGACATCCTTCAGTGTCCTGGGGGCATAACATGGGTGTAAATAAGGTGTCCCTTTTTATTGGTGGCTTAGCCCCATCAATAAAAAAGTGAAGCCTCATCCACACTAGCGCTATGCCCCAGGAACATGATAATGTTGCCCTTGGCAGGCCTTTCCTAATTAGATCCCGGCCTCAGGGGCTCCTGGCCTCTTTTAGTCTGCTGGCTATTTATTGTATTTATTGTTTTTAAATGTGATTTTAGATAGTTGCTTTTAATTTATATTTGTTTAATATCTTTTTGTGGGGGTGGGTGGTGTTTTGGGATTTTTATATGTATTGTATTTTAATTATTGTAAGACGCCCTGATTGTTTTAACAGAGGGGCGGGGTAAAAATAAAATTATTATTATTATTATTATTATTATTATTATTACTTTGTGTTCTTGTCACGTTCTTCTGACATGGTTTGGGACACGTTTTTTTGCTGTGTTTTCCTGTAGCTGATAATCTCCACTATCTGCAGCCAAGAATAAAGAAAAGTCTCATTGGATGACAGATGAAACTCTTCAAACAGTTAAGGACAGATGAGAAGCAACCATAAAAGGGGAGAGAACACGGGATCACAATCCTGCAAACAACTGTTCAAACTACTTGTGTGCAGGGACAAAGAGAACTACAATAATAATCAATGTGGAGAAATACAGGATGACCACAAAAAAAGGTTGAACAAGAGACCTCTTCCACAAGACCCAAGAAGAGTGGGGATGCTATAAAACCAACAGGAGAACACACTACATGATGAAGAAGAAATAAAAAGATAATGGCAACAATACACTGAAGAACTATGAGATGAAGCAGATGAAGGGATGATAGATTCATTCAAGGAAGAATCATTTGAAGATCAACCCACAATTTTAGAAAACTAGCTGTACCCAGTGTAACATATGCCATTAAAAAACTCCCCCCAAAATGCCCAGTAGACCTCATGACAACACTGTAAGGTAGGCCGGTGGATTTTTAAATTCCTCTTCCCCCTTCTCAGCATTCCACACTTTTCCTGGAATTGCTGAGGGTGACTCGCTCTGTTGCTCTCCTGCCGCCGTGGCTACTGCCAGCTGACTGCCTGGGTGATGTTACAGCAGTGGTGGCATCCCACCACTGCCACTGCCACCAGTTGACTGCCTGAGTCCTGCTGCAGGTGGCCTGCCACTGCCACCAGTTGACTACCTGGGTTCTGTTGCAGCAGCAACAGCAGTGTCCCACCACAGCCACAACCACCTGTCTGGGTCCCATCGTAGACCATGATTGATGAGTGGCTGAGGGAGTGAGAGGAGGGAGGAGCCTTTGTGTAGATGGAGACTGAGTGGCAGGATTTGATTGTGAGGTGGAGAGGGAATTTGTATGTGGGTAGTGATTGGTTGGGTGTTTCCTGAGCAGCCAATTAGCACACTGGGAAAGGCAACAAACCCAAGAGTTCATATACACACACACACACACACACACACACATATATATATATATATATAGTGGAAGCTGCACTGAAAGCATTTAAGAAAAATAAATCACAAGGAACAGATGACATACCAATCCACTCAAGAATCCACTCAAATTCTAACAAAAATCTTCTAGCAAAGTGAAGCTCAAAATATTACAGCATACTTTTATATGGAGCGAGAAATATCCAGATGTCTAAGCTGGGTTCAGAAAAGAAAGAGGCACAAGGTATCAAATTGAAATGTATGTTGGATAATGGAGCTCACCAAAAAATTTCAGAAGAAAATCAGCCTGTGCTTTATAGATTACAGCACAGCCTTTGTGTAGATCATGAAAAACTATAGGTCATTTTAAAGAAAAGGGTGTTCAACAACATTTGATTAGCCTGATGTGTAGCCTCTGCTCAGGACAAGAGGCCACAAGTCAAGACTGAATAGGGAGAAACAGAATGGTTTCCACTTGACAAGGGGGTCAGGAAAAACTGCATTTTATCATCCTATCTGTTTAATTTGTATGCTGAACATATATATAAAGCAGGATTAGGCTGAAGAAGGAGGTGTGAAAATTGGAGGAAGGAAAATCAACAATTTAAGATATGCAGATGACACTGTACTACTAGCAGAACATGGCAGAGACTTGGAATGACTACTGAAGAAAGTGCAAAGGCAGGGTTACAGTTGGATGTTAAGAAAAACAAGAATAATGGCCACAAATGATTTACATAATTTTAAAATAGACAATGAGATAGTCAAATATTTCCTATACCTTGGCTCAGTCATTAATCAGAATGGAGACTTCAGTCAAGAAATCAGAAGATAGGCCTTGGAAGCGCAGCCATGAAGGAACTAGACAAGCTCCTGAAGTGTAAAGATATACAGTTGTCCCTCCGTATCCATGGATTTGGTATCCACAGATTTAAGTATTCACGGTTTGAAAATATTCTTAAAAAATAATAATCCAAAAAGCAAACCTTGATTTTGCCATCTTGTATAAGGGACACCATTTTGCTATGCCATTGCATATAATGGGACTTGAGTATTCACAGATTTTGGTATCCACAGGGGGTCCTGGAACCAAACCCCAGTGAATATGAAGGGACAACTGTATCTTTGAATACCAAAAGTCAGGATCATCCATGCCATTGTATTTCTGATTTCTATGTATGGTTGTGAAAGCTGGACAATGAAGAAAACTGATAAGAAGAGAATCCATTCATTTGAAATGTGGCGCTGGAGGAATGCTCTGTGGATATCATGGACTGCCAAAAAGACAAATAAATGGGTCCTAGAGCAAATCAAGGCTGATCTGTTCCTTGAAGCCAAGAAGACCAAGCTGAGACTGTTGTACTTTGGGCATATCATGAGAAGACATGTTTCACCAGAAAAGATGGTGTTTGGCAAGGTAGAAGGCATCAAGAAAACAGGAAGACCACATTACAGGTAGACAGACTCAAGGAAGCTATGGCCCTGAATTTGATCTGATCAGAGCTGTTGATAATAGAGTGACTTGGAGATCCTTCATTCATATGGCTGCCATAAGTTGAAGTTGACTTGACAGCAATTAACAGCAACAACAACTGACTGGGGAGAGAGAAAACTAGATGGAAGTGGACATGGGATAAAGTGCCTAGTACCCCAGAACTCTGTGCTGCAACTTTTTGTTGCAGGGCCTCTCTTGCCCTGTGCTCCAAGCATTTTCTGACACGTTTATGAGCAGTCTAACCCAGGACATCTAAGTCCAGATATCACACAGATATTTTAATAGCCAATACAACATAATTGTATGGGACACATCCAGGACGTATGGTAAGTTAGGATTTACATTCCACAGATGTAGGTACTACAGATGTTAGGAGATGAAAAGAAAACTGCATCTTAGCTGTATATTTCTTCTACAAACTAGAAAGGCAGTGTGTTATGTGCTATTCTTAAATGAGGCAGAAATACACATGCCAGGGATGACAGGGTGGTGGTGCTGGCTGAGAATTTCTGTTCACTAGAGATTAGGTCACAGTCATATTTAAAGACAACTGTGTGATACAACAAGTCAACAATATTTAAATATAATCAAATCACCTCAATAGAACAGAGTAACAACTTGAACGATTTTCTTACCTTCTGAAGTATTACAGATGCTTAGTGTAACGTGGATCTTTATCTCCCTCTGGTGATTGGTCAGCATAATTCATTTAAACCTAATATTCATTAAGCAGCATAGTCAGTCTGCTTTAACTTGTTTGTTCATATTTAGCACCACCAAACTGAATCTAGGGAATTACAGACACTCAGTGCACATGCAGATAATTTATTAGGATCATAACATGATCGGCACATCACTACACATATAGGGAATGGAGGTGGCATGAGAGTGGCAGACATACAATCTGACCAATAGTCTCTATGTGGATTTTATGAGCCAGTAAAAGAGCATAAAAAGTAGCACAACTTCATAAATAACATAATTAAGAAATTATTGTGAAATTTGTAATTTCCCTCAATGTCTTCCAACCAAATATTGGAAAGTTACTTTTGAAAAAGAATTAGCTGCAGCTTCAGCTCAAACTCATTCAAAAGTAATAATAAGTTATCATGATAGCTACAATTAGCTCTTTACTTTCCTGTTATTCAAGCTATTTAGACTAGTTCTTTTGTTTATATAGTACAAACAATCAGAATGCTTCAAGCTGCTGGCTTGTGATTCAAAATGCACCTAAGCAGTAAAGTCATACACCCTGTGTAACTAAAAGAATAACTAAAATATTCTAGCTACATGGCGAAAGAAGAGAAGGTATTCCTTGTTATGTTACATTCATAATGTAATGTGGTTATGCTTTGATTATTGAAAAAGGAATTACTTACCAGTAAGTCATTCTTTGTAAATAATTATGGATCTAACTGCAAGAAGGCAAGCTGGGGGAGTCAAGATTGGAGATCTAAAGGACACAACTATATAGTACTAGCTGGGAATGAAGCATGGATCCAGTATCAAATAACCTGATTGTCATCCAATGAGCACCAGACCTGGGACTGCCAGCTGCTAATGCCCCTAATGAGTCCCACCTCCAGAAACCCCAAAATTGGCTTATTAATATTTTGGCATATTAATGAGGTCTTCCATGCGGAAGAGTAGTAAAATATCAGGGACTCACTGTTAAGGATCCCAAAAGGGATGTTAAGCCATGCATCTATTGACAAATTTCAAACTGTAAGGAAAGAAAACGAGATCAAGAGGACATTGTCTGCACACACCCAAGTGACGGACAACTGATCCCATCATTGGTGGATGGAGTAATCCTTTGTCTGAAGATATCCCATTCCCTTCACCACACAACTAGCCATTAAAGAGGCAGCTCAAGCTTTGTAAATCTAATCACTAGAACATTTAAGGCAGTTGCAACACATTAGCATCTTCAGACAGCTATTGTCAAACCCAGGAGTTTTTCCTGAAACTCATTGTTTAATCTCTAAGAGTCACCTGGATTCAATTGTTTCAACACATGAAACCTCCTTGCCTGAGGGCACAAATTTGGTATAAATACTAGACCAAAATCATGCCTCATTGCATGCAGAGCCTATTCCTGAGGACACCATGTCTCTCTGTGTAGCCAGGGTGCACAGAACCTCTTCCTGGGGACACTATGTCTCTCTGTGTTAGCCACTCCTACTTCATTGATCCACACTGCTGATCTGCCTTGAGACTTCGGACTACAAGACAGATTTTGTATATCCCCAGAAAACTCCCTGTCTATCCCTCTGTCAATCTTTTTTCTTCCATTCCTAGTGGTCTTGTGTGAATGCTTTATCATATGAATGTGTGTGTGATTGGTGTTATTATTTTTAAGTCTTTAATAAATATCATTATTAACTCCTATCTTGTGTGTGTCAGTTCAGAGTTAGTAGGGATATACAATTGGTGTGAAGATCCCCTTGTTGCCCCCTTTTTGCATTGCTCAAGTTGCTGCTAATTTCCCCAATATATTAGAAACTTGATATTTTTGTTGAATTTCCAAGAACACCTTGGGTAACACAGCCAAAAGGCAACCTGGAGTGGCAGTTTGTAGAATCCTCACTGTTTTGCTCCTTGACACTTGGTGGTGAGGAGAATGAAGAACATGCTGGCTCTATTACTAGATCCAGCTAATGCCACACCAAACATTGGGCAAATTTGTCACCATAGAATGACAAAGGAAATTACTGAATCAAACATATTGCCAGAAACAGTGGGAGGATGGGAAGGTAGCCCAAGTTTGACTGCTGGAGGAGCAGCTCAGAACCACCTTACATTCTTCACAGACGGACCTGAGTGAAGCCTGCAACTTCAATCTTGCCCTCCAGGGAGATGGAAGCTACCTGACATTACTTGACAATCTGCAAACCAGCCTTGCCTGGTAAGTACTTCCAAGTTCTGCTTCTATCTTAAATCAGCCTTAATTTAAACTAGCATAATTTTACTAGCAAACACTCTTTAAGTATTAGTAATATTCAGGGATGTCACATGTTTTGCCTGAACATCAGTTCCAAGAAGGAATGTAATTCTTAACTAATTTTGTTCTTAGAAGAAGCGATGAGTACTGTAATTTTTAGTAATTTTCTTCCCAATGTGAAAAAGCCTTCAAAAACTGCACAGTTCAGGGTTTATTCTGTGTAAAATTCACAGGTGTTCTCCCCCTACAGAAAACAGCATCTGGAGGGCCACATGTTCCCCATCCCTGACATTACATTTAGTTGAAAGACATTAACACACGCTACTAAGATTAATACCTGAGGCATACCACTGGAGATAATTACAAATATTACAGATTCGTATAAAAGCCAACACCAGACATATATGTTATATATGGTATAACTAATAGTGGTTATTTGTAGTTTGCATTGAGCTGTTCCCTTACTACTAGTAGTATATGAAAAACTTTGGCCAGGGAAATTTTCTATTCATCACATCATTAATCAAACACTTTGCTGCTTATTGTGCACAAAGAGTGCTACTGGATTTGGATAAAATTGCTGTATTTTATGCTTTCAAGGCATGGGGTACAGCCTTGGAATGTAGAGCAGAAAACAGACCCCCGTGTTTGCAGTAATGCCTTAGGTGCAAATTCAATTCTCCTCCTTCATTTTCAGCTAAGGGCTGTCTGTCACTATGTCTAGTCTTTCACAAAGTATGGTTATTTAACTATGATTTGTCCAAATAAGCCAACTGCAAATTGCAGTTAGTCACTGGTGTGGTAGCCCCAGTCCATCACAAGCAATTTGCATATGATCATACTGAGAGACAGCCATTGGTTAAAGTAAGATTGATTTGTAAGCAAGGGGATCCTGTATCACTTTTTAGACTGTGAGAAAGAAGTTGTACCATTAAGTTTTGTAGACTTGGGAGATTATCAGACACCGCAAAAACCCCAAAAGGTGCACACAAGGATGATGTTATTGTCCCGCAAATGGTTTCCAGTTTCAAATGATGATGTTGTCCTTGCGTGCTGACTCCATGCTGCAGCCATGAGTAAGGCATCACTTTTCATTTATTCTACCCCTTGATGAAAGAAGGTACTACTAAGGAAGTTTGTTTGCACAAACCAAAGCTAACTAAACCTATATGACTACTTCCCATAAGAAGAATTCTGAGGTTGTAAGGGACCCCAAATGCCTTCTTGGATCTGTGTAACAGTGGTGTGTGATCAGAGAAGCACTCCAAAATCATCCCTTTGGGGCAGGTGTCATGGTCACTACAGTGGTCCTGGCTTGTCTAGAAAAAACATAGTTAAAACCAAACACATTTTTGACATAATCATAAAAGCGAAACTGGTGAATTGGAATGACAGTCCAATCTCCTTCCCACAACCATGACAGCATTACAGGCACAACAGACCACAGATATATTTGAAAGTTGGCTACCATCTAATGGCTAAATCTAATGCTAGTCCTGCCTATAATGCAATTCAAATTAGTTGTGAGTCACTTATGCATCCTGTTCACAGCAATGGGTCTACTTATTTAACGTTCATTGTTGTCATGTTGTCTTCAAGTTGTTTCTGACTTATACAACCCTAAGGCAAGATTTGTTCAGAGGGAGTTTGTCATTGCCTTTCTCTGAGTCTAAGAGACTTGCTCCAAGATCACTCAGGTGGTTTCTCTGGCAGTTTGAGGATTTGAATCCTGGTCTCTTCAAGTTCTAGTTCAGCATTCAAAACACTACACCAGGCTGGCTCTCTCTATGGTTCATTAAGCATGTCAAACAATCACAACAATGGGGCTTACTATACAAAGGAAAGGAAGTGGAAGTCAAGCCTGAGAGTAGCACATCCCACCTTGCCTTATCGCACAATGTCAACGTATTCCAGATATTCTCCTATTCCAGTCCCGTGGGAGACAGTGGTAAAGGTGGGTCTTTTTTCACTTTTTACCACCATCTGCCAGAGGACTGGAACAGGAGAACAGCTGAAACACGCTGATGTATGATTACACAAGGGGAGCAGCACTATTATTGGGGTGCACTGCTGCTTCCTTCCCTCATGAGGTAAGCCCCAACGATATTCTCTTGGACCAGTTAAATACAAAACAGAAGAAAAACAAACCAGGCACCATTAACTATCTTGGTATCAAGGAGCAAATTAATCCATCTACTTTCTGAAGTAGAACATTTCTGTAAGCAAAATCTCAATACATTTTTTAGAAAGAAAATACAAGTGAATGCCCCCATTCTGCTGTAAAAAAGGGAAGAAAGGTGCCTTTTTAGAAAACATACTCTAACAGGGGCACACGTTCTAACACCAGATCTGATACTGTTTCGGCTTTAATCATTTCTCAGAGTCTTTTGTTTACAAGATTTACACAGCTGGGCAGTTAATTAAACAATAAATTAATGGAAACAAGGAAAATAATGGATAGGTAAGCTACACTAAATTTGTTTCACTAGCCATTCTATTTGACTGCACTTCAATATCAGATGATTAAAATGGACAACAGCATTAGGTTAGAAATCATTTTTAAGGAACTAGTAGACAGCGCTGGCTCATTAGATGGAGCACTGCTACAATTTTCTTCTCTTCTTCCTAGTTAGTTTTTTAAAACACAAAATAAGAGCAGGGAAAAGAAACACAATCAAGCACAGAGGAAAAGAAATAAGATCTCTCTTCAGCTGTTTACCACTGGGGGGTACTCCTCCATGTATGCATCTCTTCAGTCTAAAAAGCATGCATGTATGTAGGCCATGCATAAGTTGGAAGCAACCTGAAGGCACACAGCAACAACAATGTAGGCTATGTCCACAGTACCAGGGCCAATGCAAAAGCTTGGTATGAACAAAGGCTCGTGTCATATGTGAGCAATGAAAGTGGCTGCAGTACAATTGGCTGCCTATGATATTATTCCCCCATCTGCTTACAAAAAGAAAAAGAATATCAGAAAGAGATGAAGGAAACAGACATAGGAAATGGAGACTGGCTATAAGTGGTGAATTGCTAATGATATCTATATGCACAATCCACGTACAAACATGCATTCTGGTGCAGTTAAGCCTACCATCTTTTTAAAATGGAAAATGTAACAATTGTATCATTTATTTATAGTGTTTATATTGTGTGCTTGATTATTGTTGCATAGTGTTTTTCAAATTTGAAATCTGTAAGCAGTTTATAACTATTTGCAAATACAGTAGATAACTACTCCCCTGTTGAAACAGCTGCATTGGCTACCAGTCTGTTTCTGGACAGAATTCAAAGTGCTGGTTTTGACCTGTAAAGCCCCAAAGCTTGGGTCCAGACTATCTGAAAGATCTGTATACAAGCCAGACTGAGTGTTAAAATAGGCAGGGGAGGGCTTTCTGTCAGTCCCACCACCTTCGCAGGCATGGTTGATGAGGTCTCAGGAGGGAGCCTTCTCAGTGACTGCTCCCAGACTGTGGAACTCCCTTCCATGGGAGGTCTGGTTGGCCCCCTCCCTGCTCTTTTTTCACTGGCAGGTGAAGACATTTTTATTTAGGCAGACTTTTGAAATGGGAACTTTAATTATGGAATTATGTGGTATGTGTGTGTAATTGGTGTGCTGCTTTTAATGTCTGTAATTTTTATAGGAATTATGTTTTTAATCTACATTGTGTTTTGAATTGTTATGTTTTAGTAATAGTAATTATTTAATTCTGTTTTAACCTTTGTAATGTTGTATTTTAAAAATTATTGTAAGTCACCTTGAATCCCATCTTGGAAGAAAGGTAGGATATTAACTAACTAACTAACTAAATAAATAAATAAAGGGTGGGAGGGAGGGAGGGAGACAGGAAGAACAGATGCAGGAAGGAAATAAACATCAAGGTTTGCCAAGTGTTGAGCACATCTAGCTCTGAGATTTGAGGGCCAAGACCTTAGGCCTTGTGATGGCTACTGGTGATGTCATGAGGTGGGCTCATATTTTCTACAGAGCCATGGGGATGTCACAGTGTAGTAGTACATCCTGTAGTATCATAGTCAGTGACCCTGGCAAATCCTAAGTTGGCTCAGTATTGCCCTGCAATGACCATTTCTTTCCTCTGCTGGTTCTGATCTGGCTGCCATCTTTAAAACTTTGAGAGGGGGATGGTGGCCATTTAGATCCCTTGGAGAGTCTACAACAATCAGTCCGAAGTAGCCTTCAGCATTGGCGTCAGCAGCACACAAGGGGAAAAAAACTTTTTTTCTGAGTCAGTGCTGTTACCTAGAGATCTTGCATTGAGATTGCTTCCCTCACCCTGAAAACTGGAGGAAAAGATGCACATGTGTTTGGGTGAGTGAGAATCAGGCCCCAGAAACCCTTGTAAAGAGACCTTTGGGTTCGTTTACACAGGCAAATATTCCTCTAAATATACCGCAAAGATAGCTCATTGTTCCCACGGATCGCACCATAGCATCGCCTTATTCTGAAGGGGGGTAGGTAAAACACCCAAATATAGCGTGGCAAGGGATATCGCTACTTTTGCCCGTATATTTGCAAAGTAGCGCATTATTGCTAGTGTAAACAATCATTCCACTAAGGGCTGCACTGTGATTGGTTGCTATGATGAAGGGGTGGGTTTAAAAGAGGGGGACTGAGGGAACGGGGAAGAACAACAGCTCTTGCCTTTCTCCACCCAACCCACCTTTCCGCCTGTAACGGCACCTCACCCGCATTCCCACCCAAAGAGGAGCCGCTCTGAGGAGGCCCGAGGGGCGCCTGCCAAAGGGACCTCCCTGGCCAGTCCCCTGCCTTCCCAGCACCCGTCCTGCTGCTGTCACCAGCTGCTCAAACTCCCTGTGCTTTTCTCTCAGCTGTGCCAGGGAGTGTGCCTCCGTGTGTGCTTGCGTGTGTGTACACGCGCGTGCCTGCCTGAGCAGGAGTGAAGCGCTGTGCCTGACTTGCCCACCCAGTGGTCAATGGAAGGGAAGGTGCAGCTGACACTGTGGTAACAGCAGCAGGGAACAGTAGCGGGGGCTCGGCTCCGTCAGCAGGCAGCCCAGCCCAGCCCAGCCCAGCTCCGCCCTGGTGTCTGTGGAGCAGCAGCAGCAGCAACAACAATAACACGGCACCCAGGAGGGAAAGTGGCACTTTCCAAACTCTGTGCGAGTAAGGAACGCTGATGGCCGAGAGGAGGCGGAGAGCGGCCACAGAAAAGCTGGAGGCTGCGAGAGGAGTTGCCCTGGCAATCGGCTGAGGGGAGGGGAGTTGGTGGCAAGCTGCCTGGCTGGGCTGTCTGCGGAGACCCTTTGCCGGGGGTTGTGTTGGAGGGGGAGCTGGTGGGGGTGGCCCCTGCGCCTCCCGTCACCTGAGAGAGCGAGAGACAGAAGCCCGCGCCCCCAGCAAGTGGCCTGTCCACCACTTGGAGGAGGAGCTGCCCCGCCAGCCTCAGCCCACTCCCCTTGGCAGTCTGTGAGTCTTTCTTTAGCCACCCCCCCCACTTTTTCATGTCTGAACGAAAAAGCGGCATAATTAAAAAAAACTGACTGGCACAGCTGCGGAATAGAATTACAGTGCAATTTGCCACAATAAATCTGCCGTGTAAATGAACCCTTTGAGAACTGATTCCCCAGGTCCCCAGAGCCAGTAAAGATGTAAAGGTCCTCAGAGCCTGCTCCTTAGTCACACAAGAACACTCATGCATGGTTATTGCACTGACACTTCTGTGCACAAACTGTCAGGTGCTCACATGCCCACACTCTCTCCACTTCCATTTCAGCACACAGGGATGGGGAAGCTTAAAGCTCCCAATTTTGCATACTGAGAACACCTCACTTTCATGTCAGGCAGCTGTAAATGGGGATGACTGCACCCAAGGATTGCTCTTCCTGAGTGCTGAGTACCACAGCACCCCTGACAGCCCACCAAACAGTTTGATGAGCTGGAGGGAGCATGATTTTGCCAGGGGGTACAAAGAGATTCATCCCTGTAGCAGACTACATCCCCCTTATAATTTCTGGCAAAATGGTCATCCTCCTCATGTACCATCTTCCCCATCAGAAATCCTGGTACTGGAACAGTGTAGTAACAGTGACACTTGTGGTAATCCACATGCAGCTCCCAGGCTACAAGCTTTCCATAAGTTATAGACTGTGATTAAAGCAGGGCTATTTGTTTTTGTTTTTTAGTGTGCCGTCAGTCACAAACTGTGCCATTCTAAAATAACATCTGTATAAAAACTTCTGTAAAAAAAGCTGAAGTCCTCAAAAGTGGCACCATGTTAGCTGATGTAAAGAAAAACCCCCACCAATGATTGACCACAATGGAAACAGTAAAGACAATAGTTCATTCTCCTCTAGAACCTCAGACCAAGTATGTACTCCTGGTACTACCTATTTCTTCTCTTTTTGGCTTGTGAAATATGTGAAAGATGAATTACTGCTAATTACAACTACACAAAAATATGTACTTTGCAGTGTTCTATTAAGATAGCACTGCTTAAAGATGGAGCTTCATTTTTAAAAAGACTGTATTAATGTGTTAATTGATGAGTTAGTTGATCCATTAAGTAACACCACTAAGCAAAATTACAAAATTGGTATAGAATATATAATTGGATCAATATAATAAAAAGAAAGCCCCCAAGTGAGTACTCTACCTTGGGTTTGAGTCACTTTGTTGCTAGGGTTCATATTTTTCATAACAAGGGTACTCTAGACCCGCAGGCAGTTGTGAATATGGCTCTTATGGCATACAAAGTAATTGCTCTTCAATAAATATTCGGGAGAAGCAAGTATTCATAAGCTTTCTTCATGCCTTTGGGCATCCTAGTATCCACTGAGTGAAATGACGGATTAGTTGTAATGAGACCCCAAGCCTTGAAATGGTGTGTTCTTTTATGATTAAAAAGAACAAGGTAATTACACTTTGATATAGTTGGAAGAACAAATTATCCCTAAGGCAAAATGCCTATTTTCAGGATGCAATGTAAACAAAGCAGTTACAGCATATGAACGATGGGAAAACTGCAGAAGGATTTAAATCATACAAGGCATGAGATTAAAAACAAAATGGTTTCATTTTGAAACCATTCCCAACTGATACACAACCTTTAACACCCCTCCCCAGCATGTCCTGGAAAATTATCACCCCATATCCATCACCCCCTCAATGTGTGTGTGTCCCTTCAAGTTACCTGTCAACTTATGGCGATCCCATGAATTTCATAGGATTTTCTTAGGTAATGAATATTCATAGGAAGTTTTGCCAGTTCCTACACCACCTGGTATTCATTGGTGGTCTTCCATCCAAGTACTAACCAGGGATAACCCTGCTTAGCTTCCATAATCAGACAGGATCTGGTGCCTTTGGGATATTTCGGCCCTTTCCTCCTTAATCTATACCACAGGACAATTAAAGAAAGTGTTAGCATCGAACTGGATGCACAGATATAGGATGGGTGACACCTGGCTTGATGGCAGCATATGCAAAAGGGATCTAGGGGTCTTAGCTGAACATGTCAGCAGTGTGATGCGGCAGCTAAAAAAGCCAATGCAATTCTAGGCTGTATTAATCTAGTGTCTAGATCAAGGGAAGTAATAGTGCCATTCTATTCTGCTTTGGTCAGACCTCACCTGGAATACTGTGTCCAGTTCTGGGCACCGCAATTCAAGAAGGATTTTGCACCTATCCAATCTTTTTACAGCTACATTCTTGTTAGTATAGTATCGCCAAAGGACTTAGAATACATTGTGTGTGCTAGCATTACACATAAAATGACACATCTAGTTTCATTATGACTCAGTTTCCCTCCCCACCTGTTATTTTTCACTGTCCCAGTTTTTGGAGTGAGAATGTTGTCATATTTGTTCACTTTTTTCTGATACTATCTTGAAATATCTGCATACACACACACACACACATCTGGATAACATCCTGCTGTGAAGTTCAAAGGCAGTTTTGTAATTTCAAAGAGGGTACGTTTGGCATGTAGGTTGTCCTATGGTTGATATGCAAAGGGACTATGTTTTTGTTCTTGACTGAGAAATATTCCGTTTAAAGCTCCAGCTATTTTTGGAGAAGTGTATAATTTAGTACATTGATGGATCTCTTGCCAGGCATTCTCGTTCCACTTCCTTTCCCTTTCAGTAGGATGCTCAATTTTCATCCACAATTGGGTTCACTCACTTGTGTTTACATTTCTGATCTGCACCAACACAGAATTTTGAAGTCTTGCATGCCATGCAATATGGTCAGCAGCACTTTGGGTGCAAGACCTGGATTGGTATGCATACATAAATACATACATATTCTCAGCAGTACTGCATGTGAAAAGGACCTTGGGATTATTGTTGTTCGTACGCTGAACATGAGCCAGCAGTGTAATGCTGCAGCAATGAAAGCAATTGCTCTATTAGCCTGCATTAACAGAAGCATAGCATCCAAGTTGAGGGAAGTAATAGTCGTACTATATTCTGTGCTGGTCAGACCTCATCTGGAGTACTGTGTTCCATTCTGGGTGCCTCATTTTAGTAGGGCAGGGCACGTTTCTAGGATGGAGGACCATCGCCTCCCAAAAATACTACTCTACGGTGAACTCGCCACGGGTCAGCGTAAGAGGGGCGCTCCAAAAAAGCGATACAAAGACTCCCTGAAACAACATCTCAGGCTTGGCCAAATTGATCACCAACAGTGGTCTGCCCTGGCCTCACATCGGGAGGCATGGAGACGCACTATCCACAATGCTGCAGCCTTATTTGAGAACTCACGCCGAACAAGTCTTGAAGAGAAACGACAACGCAGAAAGAATCACAACCCAAAAACATCACCCAAGGCGACCTTCTGCTGTGCTTTCTGCAACCGGACTTGTTTATCTTGTATTGGCCTTTTTAGTCATCAGCGCGCTTGCAGAAAGCGCGGGATGAGTCCTTCCTGAATCTTCGTTTGCGAAGAAAAGCCAGAGAGAGAGAGACAAGTTGGAGTGAGTTCAGAGAAGGGCAACAAGGATGATAAGTGGTGACATATGTGGAGTTGAAGGAGTCAGGCCTGTTCAGCTTGGTGAAGAGAAGTTTGAGGGGTACCATGATCGCACCCTTAAGGGCTGCCACAAAGGGGAGGGTGCAGGCTTGTTCACTCTGCCCCAGAGGGGTAGGTAGGACCAGGTCTAATGGTTTTGTGTTACAGGAGGGTAAGTTTTGACTGGACATTAGAAGGACAGTAAGAGCGGTTCAGCACTGGAACCAACTGCCTAGAGAGGTGGTGGGGTCTCCTTCTTTGGATGGCTTCAAAAAGAGGCTGGGCGCCTACCTGCTGGAGATGCCCTAGCTGCAGATCCTGCATTTAGCAAGAGGCTGGACTTGATGGACCACAGGGCCCCTTCCAGCTACATGAGTCTATGATTCTATGATATGTGTTTGTGTGTGTGTGTGTGTGTGTCTTGCTCTCTCTGTGTGTGTGTGTGTCTATATTCAGAACAGAGCTACATTTCTCCATTGTACTGGGAATGATACCTGCAACAGCAGTTCAACAATCTTATGGATGTGTATTTTAACATGGCCAAACTTAAACAAATAAGCACATGGTTTAGCACAGAGCTCAGAAACCTGATTTTGGCTTACACCTCCCAGAATCCCCCAGCCAGCATGGTCACAGGCCATGCTGACTACAGAACTCTGGGAGTTTTAGTAAAAAATAGCAAAGTTTCCAAGTTCTGGTTTAGCTTTAGTATCACTGCTCCAATGAGGGTCATTTTGCCTGTGGACAAAGGTGATAATATACTCTTATAAAAACACAGCCTTGTTTATAAGTCTAGTACAGTTCGTTCCCCATATCCACAGGAGATGCATTCCTGGAATTACAGCAGATAAGTAAAATTGTGTATAATAGCGAATCACCATAAAATACCATAGAATCACTCTGGAGGACCTAGAAAATACCTCGAGAGGACACCTTCTGGCAGAAGCTGACCATAGAGTTGCACTGGAGGACCTCCTGACGCCTAGAGAGACCCTTTTCCCCCAACTGCAGGTAAGTGAAACGGCAGGTACTGATCCCATGTAAATGGGGTGCGACCTGTATAAGAAAATTTAGGCCTAAAAATAAAGAGGCTGGCTGAATTAAAGAAAGATAATATCTAAATTTCCCTGTTTTAGCAGCTAGTTTCAAAGGAGAATCAACTACGTGGATGATATGGAGGTGGTAGGTCCATAAGTCCCACTTTACAGAGGACACACCTTTACAAGTACTGTATTTCAATGATTGCCAGAAGGTAACCCTCAGTTTGAAGGCATCCTCTACTTGCAGGTTGTTCAATCTACATCTTTTATGAAAAAGGGCCCTGAGAAGGGAGAGATGGGCCTTAGAATTTCCCCATCAACAGTTTCCACATGGACTGAGTAGAGACAGGTAAGCCTTTACCCAACATCAGATCCCCTTCCGTTCCTGTAACAGGACTGCCAGAAATTCCTCTTGCCACAACTTCTAAGTTCCACCCAAGCACACCTCAGTTCACACAGCCTGTGAAAGTGAACCTCCTTTTTATAAAGGTTTTTTATGCCTGCTTAGCTTCCTTTTTATTCCTCATCCTCTGTCTAGCTGGATGTTTTTAGCTGCATCAGCACTGTGAAGATGGTGGAGGAGAGCTAGAGAAACAGACTTTTGGTGGCAGGTTGCAACAGTGTGTAGTAAACAGTGCAAGTAGGGATGTATGTATAAACTAGGCTAACCACAACTATTTAGATGACAAAATTAGGCATCTCAACTGCTTAGACATAGCCTTCAAGCCAGTAGTGGCTGGTAGCTTCCATGCCAGCAGGGCAGTGATTCTGCTTTCATTTTTACTCCAGGCTTTAAAGTAGCTAGCCAGGTCTTGAAACCTGAATCCAAACTAGGTTCAGCACCTTGAACACTCCTTAGTAAAACCTGGAGCAGTTTCCAAATCCTGAAGCAGACACAAAAGCCACCAGCTGCCCTGGCTTCATGCACTGACTTCTGCCCTCCAAATGTATGTATGAAACTGCAAATGGGACACATCCCTGTGAAGCTGGAAACCACAAAGAAGAATAAAGGGTTGTAACCCACAGTGGCTTATATGCATGAACCACCCTTACTATGTCATTCTCATGCAGTATTTGGACATGTTACTAGTTTTGGACAGAATCTTTGGGCATCAATCACATGAGCATGCTGGCTGGAAGAGTCTGTGAGTTTTACTCCAAAAATGTAAGTTTTCCAAGCTTCAGATTTATTAGCCCATAGGATTAGAGATGGATGGGTCACTCTATTTCTCTTCCATGTCCCTTATTTTGCACGTGTTCAGCCATAAATCCATTCTGTCCTCTTCCCACCTTAATCTGTGATTAAAAAAAAAATCAGCATGAAAATGGGCATTTAAATATGTATTTGAATACCATCTTCTTCATGCATTTAAATGCATTTTTAAATGTATTTTCAATGTGTTTGATAGGTTTTTCAAGCTAAGAACTGTATTGCACTACTAGAAATGAGAAAAGGAACAGATAGCCTATATTCCAATTGATGCATTAGGCTGCGTGGTGTAGACCAGAATTCATTAAAAAAAAATCCGTTCCTGAAACCTCCCTATATAGGACTGCTCATGGCCAGATCTGAAGTGGCAGGCACTATAAAGTTTCTTTGCTCTCCTTTGGTACAAATTTTACATGGACTTGACAAAACAGTGCCTGTGGAGAGGAAGTAGTACCTTTCCTTTGCAAACAGAATGATGGATCATCTGACTCATTTGGAATTGTTTATCATCATATGTCTTGCCCTGAATGCCTGGTTAACTGGGTTGCAGCTGGATGAATTGTTCTGTGCCTTCAAGTGGTTGCCAACATATGGCGATCCTAAGGCCAACCTATCCCAGGGTTTTTTTGGCAAGATTTATTCAGAGTGGCTTGCCTTTGCCTTCCTCTGAGGCTGAGAAAATGTGACTTGCCTGAGGCCACTTGGTGCATTTCCATGGCTGAGCGGGGATTCAGACCCTGGTCTCCAGAGTCTGAGGACTTTATCAAATTAGCATGTTAAAATGCCATTTTAATGCTAGTAAGGAAGGGGAGAATTTCATGCTATAAGCACTGAAATGATCAAATGACTCTCACTTATGTAACAGAACTAGGTTTCAGGGTTGCACCACAGTAACCCCTTTCTTTGCACTGCCTCCTAATTACAGCAAATTAATGCCCTGTACTGGCCCTTTAAGAGGAATCTCAATGTACTTCCTGGTTAGCCAAGGCATGAAGATTCTCGCAAGAAGACGTGAGTTCAAATAAACACACAAAAAACACTTAATAACACATAACAAAATGTACAGAGAAGCCCAGAAACAAATATATAAACTTGCCACCAACACAGGACACTTTGTAAAAAAAAGAGAGTCCTACCACTTGTTTTCATGTTGCCACCTAGATGTTTTCTGCCTGACAACAGGGAGGGGAAGAGGACAGCCCATTTACTCTGTGTTCTCAGCAGCATCATGGGACATGGCTTCAGAGATTCTTAATACCATAATGAGATTAAAAATCAATTGATGGCTGAAACCGACAATTAAAAGGGACGCCTTATTCGTGACTGCCTCACATGTTCTGGACGGGAGAAGGACGACATCATCTGATTATTTTATCCCATTAGTATATTATGTTGTGAGTTTTTTACTTGTTTGATAAAGTCCATAGTACAACACTTAAACCACTATACTGTGGTGGCAAAATGTGAGAGAGTGGGCAGGTATTTGACTGCAGTAGGAGAAAGAATGGGATGGATTGGTGGCATAAGTCTCTCTCTCTCTGGCTTTTCTTCGCAAACAAAGATTCAGGAAGGACTCATCCTGCACTTTCTGCAAGCACGCTGATGACTAAAAAGGCCAATCCGAGATAAACAAGTCCGGTTGCAGAAAGCACAGCAGAAGGTCTCCTTGGGTGATGTTTCTGGGTTGTGATTCTTTCTGTGTTGTCGTTTCTCTTCAAGACTTGTTTGGCGTGAGTTCTCAAATAAAGCTGCAGCATTGTGGAAAGTATGTCTCCAAGCCTTCCGATGTGAGGCCAGGGTGGACCATTGTTGGTGATCAATTTGGCCAAGCCTGAGATGTTGTTTCAGGGAGTCCTTGTATCGCTTTTGGAGCGCCCCTCTTACGCTGACCCATGGTGAGTTCACCGTAGAGTACTATTTTGGGGAGGTGATGGTCCTCCATCCTAGAAACGAATTATCCTCATCCCAACCCTGTGAGGGGGATCTGGTTGAGAAGCAATGTGAAGGGCTGAAGATCACCCAGTGAGTTTCATAGCCAGGGTGTTGCTATGGGGAGGGAACAAAATGAGGGCACTGCCCTGCAAATAAGAATTCTGCCATCAATGAAATTGTCCTTCATTCCCTACGTTTCCAGCACTGCAGTAACTTAAAACTTCAGTTGACCAATTAGAAATACTATTTAGGCATCAAAGAGAAGAGGAAGTCAAAGTTACAAAAGGAATGCAAAACACAGCAAATGTTTTAGGGGTGAATGATTTCTAGTGTCCCAGACTCTATAAAATAAATTTGGGGATACAAGTAAAATTTATTTAGGGTAAGAATTTTTACTTGGAGTGGAATACCCTCATTTTACCCCCTGCTCCTGCAGCTATATCCATGTTCATGGCTGAATGGGGACAAGACCATGGACCTCCCCTCTCCTAGTCCAACTCTGACCACTATACTACACTGGCTCAGAGGGCTCCTCCCTCCCACTTGCTAATGCCAGCACAGCAGCCATGTATGGAGGACGGGGCATGGAGGCTGCAGAGAGACAGATGCAGTCTCCAACTATAATCCCAGCAGTGTTCCTCAAAGTGTGAAGATATTTGAACTTGTCTCAGAAGTAAATGCTACTACTTTTAAAACATACATGCACAATCTAAATTTGCCAAGCACAATTCTGAATCAGGCAGAGAAGGACAATATGGTCCTCTCCCTATCAGGACAAGCTGAACCAACTGAATTTAGCTGGTCCAAATGGCGGAGAATTTTGTTTCAATTTCATGTTCAAGAATTTACCAAAATCCACAAGTTGCATACTTGGGAAAAAGAGAAATTGTCATATTTCACTGCTTGAAACCTATTAGTGTTACACATCACTAAGATTCACCTTTAGCACCCCCTGCTGAGCAAATCTTTTGCTCTTCATTCTCTATGTCTGTTCTTTTCTGTGTCTACACTATGGCACATTTCTAAACAGTATGAGGCTATGCACAGCCAAGAAATGTTTCAAGGGCTCTTGGCTGCTCTCCACAGCTCTTCATTATAAAATACATCAATTTTGTTCCACAGTACCATCTTGTCCAATGACCTTTCTCACAGGACTCGCCCCAGTGAATTAATAAATAAAAAGCTATAGATTCACACAACAAAAACAGGGTTATTTTGTGGAATAACTATATGTAGAATGCTGAGCATTAGCCCACAAGGGTATATTGTTTCAATAGGAAGAGGGTAGATGTGTGTGTGTGTGTGTACACAATGGAGAACATATTTGATGATTGTGGCAGACTGGGGGGAAGATCAGGGTGCACACTGCTGACCCCATCAAGTCCCACAACTTACCTTGAGTGTGGGGCATGGGGTGGGACTGAAATGCCAACAGAACAAAGGCTGGAATAACCCAGAAGGAGTGGGGAGATGGGGCTGGAGGAAGTGGAACATCTAAAAAAGGAAGGGGGTGGGGCTAGCATGGGGGCAGGGATTTAAACCCACCAGATGAAGACAAGAGGGGACAGCTGGGAGCGAAGTAGGAGTGGAAGGCGCCGAGATGGAGGACTGCTGGGGTGACAAGGGAGAGTGCAGAGTGTGGCAAGCAAAGGAAGGAGGTATGGGGAGTGCAGGAGAGTGTGAGCTGCAGTCTTTGCCTGCAGTGTATGGACAGGCGGTTGGGTCACCAGGCTGTAGGGGAGGAGGAAATATAGGGCTAGAAACAGCCAGGAGGAGGGAAAGAGAAGGCAGGGAGGCATCAAAGACCTCAGGGAAGTGTGCCCTCAAGCCCTAAACCCTGGGGACTGTTCTGGAGGATCGGATACTCCACCCCCCAGCCTCGTGGCACAAGGCTGGTCCATTGTGTTTGGGGATATGGGAGAGACTCAGGGGGAATCTAGTGGTGGATACAGGGGAGAGGCATAACCTCCAAGGAGAAAGAAAAGTGGGAGACAATGGGGAAAGAGGGCATGGCAAGGACTTATACCTTGTAAGAAGGGGGGCATATAAGGAGGGTGGTGATGTGAGTGCTAACTCGCTACCTATGTGTAAAAGGGGAAGAGGGAAATCACTGTTCATAAGTATTCTGTAACTCTGTTTCTTTTGGAATCATTAAAGCATTCTTTGAAGCAGCAGCCTTGAGTGGGTCTTCAATATGGAACCTCAAGCTGGAGCAGGATCTCTGCCCTCTGCAAGGACTGGCAGCCCCACAATGATCATAATTTCTACATCTTAATTCTTACAACTACTTTGTGTGTTAAGTTAGGCTAAGACACAGTGACCTATTCAAACAGTACTTGATTATAAGGAGGAGGATTGGGAGGGGGGTAACATTTGTCGACCTCACCTAAGCCTTCGACACTATCAGTAGAAAAGGTCTGTGGCAGATCCTGGGGGCCAGTTCTACGACAGGAAAAAGTTTGCAAGATTCCGGATTATCGTTCTTTCGCATCAGGAGCGCATAAATCACACGACTCCTGGCATTTTCGGAAGATGAAGCCAGAACCAGCCACTTTTTGTTTCCCTTAGTTTACACAGGTGGGGAGGGAGCAAGGAGGGGGTTGTGTTCTTGCTCCAACTTTATTTACACTCTTCTTCAGCATGATGTTCCAAAGGGCTATGGGAGAGCTTGAAGAAGAAGACGGCATCTATATACGTTACCATACTGATGGTAGCTTGTTTAACTTAAGCCGTCTGAGGGCTCACACTAAGGACTTTTTCGGATGAAGAAAAATAACGCAAGCAGCCTCTTCAGCTTGCGAGGCTGCTGCGCTGCAAAGCGCCCCTTTCGTATGATGCTTGCCCCTGCTGGTACTGTTGCGGTACCACAGGGAGAGCTGAGCGTCATATTTCGTTGATTTTTTACTCACGAAAGTTGATCGTGAGTAGAAATCAACGAAATATGATGCTCAGCTCTCTCTGCGGTACCGCAACAGTACCAGCAGGGGCAAGCGTCATACGAAAGGGGCGCTTTGCAGCGCAGCAGCCTCACAAGTTGGAGAGGCTGCTTGCGTTATTTTTCGTCATCCGAAAAAGTCCCAAGACTCTAAACTATCTAGTCCGTGAGCTGCTCTTCGCTGATGATGCTGCCCTTGTTGCCCACACAGAAGCAGCTATGCAGCGCCTAACATCCTGCTTCGCAACAGCTGCAGAACTGTTTGGGCTGGAAGTCAACCTGAAGAAAACGGAAGTTCTCTACCAGCCTGCACCACAGGATGAACACCACCATCCCCACACTGCCATCAGCAAATCTGTGCTTAAGTCCGTTCAGCAGTTCACCTACCTGGGAAGCATCATCTCCTCAGATGCCAAGATTGACAAAGAGATCAATCACAGATTAGGAAAGGCATATAGTGCATTTGGAAGACTTTACGAAAGAGTCTGGAGTAATAAACACCTGAGACGAAGCACAAAAATCAATGTGTATAGAGCCATTGTACTGTCTATTCTCCTTTACAGGTCTGAAACATGGGCCACCTATCGCCACCACTTATGACTCCTTAAACGCTTTTATCTGCGCTGTATACGCACAATCCTAAATATACACTGGAGTGACTATGTGACAAATGTTGCTGTCCTTGAGCATGCAGGGATCACCAGCATTGAGGCCATGATATTAAGAACACAGCTGTGCTGGGCAGGGCATGTTTCTAGGATGGAGGACCATTGCCTCCCAAAAATAGTACTCTACGGTGAACTCGCCACAGGTCAGTGTTAGAGGGGCGCTCCAAAAAAGCGATACAAGGACTCTCTGAAACAATATCCCAGGCTCGGCCAAATTGATCACCAACAATGGTCCGCCATGGCCTCACATCGGGAGGCATGGAGACATACTTTCCACAATGCTGCAGCCTTATTTGAGAACTCACGCCAAACAAGTCTTGAAGAGAAACAACAACGCAGAAAGAATCACAACCCAGAAACATCACCCAATGAGACCTTCTGCTGTGCTTTCTGCAACCGGACTTGTTTATCTCGAATTGGCCTTTTTAGTCATCAGCGCACTTGCAGAAAGCGCAGGATGAGTCCTTCCTGAAACTTTGTTTGCAAAGAAAAGCCAGAGAGAGGGGGGGGAGGTTAAAGAAATCCTCAAACCCACGCACTGGCTCCCCTAGTTTCTGTCAAACACAGTCCTTCTGTACCCTTTTAGAAACACAACCCTCCTCTACATAGTTCTCTCTACTGTGTTCACAACTGAAGCACTGTGTTCAAAGCTAAGAGAGCAGAATGAACAGTTGATGGACTGAACATATAGTCTTTCTTCATGTCTACAGACAATCTCATATTTACTGTACTACTCTGATCCTCTATCCATTGTTGTATTTATTTATTATTTTTAACACGTATGGAAGAAAAAAAGTTTTTTAATAAAAAAAATGGCCTAAGACTTAGGATATAAGGCACACCAGGCGTATTTTCTCGTCCTTTATGAAAAAATGTCATCTGTTCCAGACTTTCCCACTGTGGAACATTTTTGCAAAGAAACAAAATTTTGTGAACCCCCCTTCACTTTTTCACAAAATCATTTTTGCATAAAAATTAATTTTTTGAGGAAACACATTTTGGAGGGGGGGCGGTGAAGAAATCATTGTGAAATGTGAAAAAACTCTTGTAATCCTGGCCAGTGGAGAAAAATGTTTCAAATTATTTTTCTTGCATCTGAGAACAAGTGAATATTTACATTCCTACCTAAGAAACATGCTTGCTACCTAGGTAAATTCATCTGTGAGCCTCAAATAAGTATATTGGTGAGCAGGTGCTGGGTCCCTCCTGTGACATACAGGCGCATTGGATGAATTTATGTCACCACTCAGCCTGGCCACCTCATCACTTTGCTGCCACCATGTTTGTGATGCAGGGGTTTTCACCTCCCACTGTTGCCACCAAACTAATAAACTGTGGAGACCACAGTTCCACAATTAGATGGATAATACTTGCATCTGTGTGTGGGTGTTCACAGGGTTAGATTGCCCATTACATATCAGTAAGGCCAAATAAATTCATGAGGAGACTGCATATGAATAATAAACATAAAGTTGGGATTACTGTTTAACAAGATAACAGAACTACTTTGGTATTTATCTTTGACCTGACTCTATTCCTCCCACTACATAGTCTTCCTGCCTATAGATTCTTTCAGCTTCACTGATAGCCACACACACTTTCCAGACTCTCCTCAACACATCACATCTTTCGTTCTTTCCCTTTCAATTGTCAACTCTCTTCTCAACTGTCATCCTCTCACCCTTCCAACTGTCATACAGACTTAAAACATTCCAAAGCCCCTCCCCTTTCAATTCCCTGCCATAGGATTGGCACCTGGAACACACTACTCCCATTCGCTCATCCATCCATCCATCACACCTCCCTCCAATTCTGTGCTTCAGACCTGCCAACTATTCCAATATTACAGTAATGAAAGCTTAATGTGAAACCCACTTTACAGCAAGTATCTCTACTAAGTACTAATGAGCTAATAATAGCATAATACATTTTGTCAATGTTAGAAAGAGTCCCAGACTAAACTGATCCACACTTCTCAGTATCCTGGAAAAAGTTAGTTGAGGTAGCAGCAGCAGCAGTACATGAATAAAAATACATTTTTAAAGTCCGTTCAGTGCTAGTCATATGCTATGTGCTGTAAAGAATCTCTCTCTATATAAATTCTCTTGGGTCTGTTGCCATTTTCAGTGTGCCAATTGGCTGCTTAGGTGTCAGGATCTGCCTCTCCTCGCAGGACTAGGCCCCTGGCTGCAGCAGTCGGCACAGCCTCTTTGCAGACTCAGGCCCTGGCTGTGGGAGTCTTGGCAGAACCAGAGCCAATGTATCAGGCGCAGCCGGCTGCAATCATGCAGCACACCTGAAGCAGCCAGGGGAACTGCTATTTAAGAGTGGCATTCACTCTCAGTCTTGGCTACCACAACATGGTTTTCTGTGCTGTCTGTACACTGGGCCTTGCTCTGGAGCCTTCTGTGCTGTCTGTACACTGAGCCTGGGGCCTTATGTGCTGTCTGTACACTGAGCCTGGGGCCTTATGTGCTGTCTGTACACTGAGCCTGGGGCCTAACTGCTAACCTTAGATGTTTTTGTACTCAAAGACCTCAGGTCAACCAGTTGGTGCTTTAATACTTCCCCAAAAATGATCTTAAAAATCAGAGTAAATGTTATTTTCCCATATTGGGAGATGCATGATTTATTCCAAATACCATCACAGAGCAAGAAAAGAAATAACCAGTCTCTTGTAATATTCATAATATGAGTGGAAGGAAGCTCTTGTTTTCTGTCTTGAATCTTTTGCATTGGCCCATTGATTTCACACTCTCTCTTTTGATCCTCCTTTCCATGGCTATAATCATGTTGACTAGGTCAACAAAAGTAGATACATTGGCTCAATTGTTGAATGGCAAGTTAACACATATTGTAGGTAAATCAAATGGGTTAAATGGCTCTACTCTGGTTGGGTCTAACAATGGGATTTAAGTCACTGTGTTTTGTCCCTTTTGGAACCAGAAGGTATGGTATAAATATTTTGATATCCCCTAATGCTAGTTCCAGTCTTTAACAGGGGAAGCAATACAAGAAGTCCCCTAGTGCTAGCCTTAGATGTTTTTGTACTCAAAGTCTTTCTTTTCATTATATTTTTTACTTTTGGCTTATGTCCTTTTGTTGACATGGTTGAGCACTAAACCAGCAATATGCTGAATAAAACCCCACCCACTGTTCCTGAGAGGGAGAATGGAGTGAGTCAACAGCAAACAACTGCAACTAAATAAAATCAAATGCAAACAAGGGCTGTTCTATTTTTGTATGCTACCACACGTGCCTGTTGGATAAAACCACTGAAATGATACTGGAATAACTGCCTACTCATCTTTCCAATGTAGCCCTGAGATATGTCTGACTGTTTGTCTTATATACTACATTTGCCCTTCCAGCCAAATGTATTTTTTACCATTACATCTACCCAGTGATACAGAAAGCACTTTGGCCTTGTTTTACATTGCTCTTCTTTGAGTGTCAGGAAGAATGTGTAGAATGTGTCCAGCTACTGTGTTGAGGAGTAAGGCCTTTATCTCCTGCTTGAAAGGCAACCAGTCAGTCACATTCAGCTCTTGCTTATCTGATTCTCCTGGATGATAGTCCAGGCCTACAGAGTTTATGCTTGTATTGGCTGTTATTTCTGTTGAATATGCTGCCTGCCAGACTATCCTTCTGCTTCATCTGAAGGACGAAGAAGTTGATACCCTGCAACTGCAAACAAAATCAATTCCATTCAGACCTTGAAAAATGGGAATATTGAAAACTGCATTAAAGTTGTGGGAAGGGAGGGGAGCTGAATACAGAATATGATGCCTTGATGGTTTCTTTCATGGTTTACAGTAAAATAAATGACTATGAAGGTGGTGAAAAATATGAACAAAAACAACTGCCTTATCTGTACTGCCACCTGCAACAACCATCACCTCAGAAATACAGCTGAAGTAGATCCATATCATTTCACTGCCCAAGGTCATAGCTCCATAGGACACCTGAATAAAGTCCCTGTTCTCTAGCTTACAGGACACCATGTGGGTTTTTTTAAAAAAGATCCAAGACAAACTGCAGTTCACAGGAAAGCATTCCGTTCATCTGGTATGAACACTTGGGTTTTAAACAGGTTGCAAGCTGCACAAAGGCTGGTAAAAAAAAATAGTGAATAAATAAAATACATAAAATGGTTCTTATAAGGCAAATATACGCGTGCACAGACACACACCTACCTGATGAACGAAAGACAAGCACTGAAACCAAGAGCTGATAGTTACATAAGCTACATATTGTAACTGAACCCACAGTTAATGGGGTTGAATCCAGAAAAATGTAAATGGAACTCTGATCAAATCACAGCTCTCAGGAGCTGAAAACCAGAGGGCCCTTGGATCCATTTTTTCAAGCTCTGTAACTTCTGCAAGTTCTGGTTAGAGGGCCCTCCAGAACAGTGTAAGATGGGGAAGAGGGGGCTGCAATCTTATGGCAGAATGATCAGAATTCAGAAAACCTGTCTTTGATGTATAAGTGTCTTCACATTGGTGTGAGAAACCTTTCAATCTGATACTACAGCTGTTTAAACATTTACTGCAGCTATTATTAAATCCCCCATAGGCTGAGAGAGTGGGGGCTTCCCAACCATTTCAGGATGAGAATTCATCCACTTCTCAGTTCAAGACAGTCTGCCATGCACAGGAATTTACAACACATGAAGTGACCTAGAGTATTTTCTTAATTGCTTTTTTCATTTGCACAACTGTACTCTGAGATAGGGTTAGGTAAAGAAGCAGTGATATCCCTAAAACTACACACATGTGTGCCCTTCTATCACATTCTGTCCAATGCTCATTCGTCAAATAAATGGCTAAGAAAATCCTGCACTCACTTATACCTGGGAGTAAGCTCTAGTGAACTCAATAGGACTTTCTCTGCACGGGCCAAACAAGTTACAGTAAGGACTCTGTTTCTTCGGGGGATTGGTTCCAGGCCCCACTATAGATGGTGAAATCCACAGATAATAGCAAACACCATCCACCACCCTGCCACCACATGAGCCCTCCCTGGGGAAGGGTGGGAGGTGAGATCCCTTCCCTCCCTTCCCCCTTTTCCCCCACAGCCACAGGAGCCCTCCCAGGGGAGTGGACAGGACAGGTGAGGTCCCTCCCCATCCCTTCTCCCCTGTGATCACCACCGTGGCAACAGGAGCCTTCCCAGGAGAATGGATGGGGCAGACGAGATCCCTTCCCACTTCCCCCCGCAATCGCCACAGTGACAGAAGCCCTCCCAGGGGAAGGGACGAGGCAGGAGAGATCCCTCCCCCCTTTACCCCCGCAATCTCCACAGTAAAAGGAGCCCTCCCAGGGGAAGGGACGAGGCAGGTGAGGTCCCTCTTCCCCCTCCCTCCCCCTGCCATTGCCAACTACAGATTATTGAATCCACGGTTGGTGACTTAGTGGATATGGGAGTGCTTCTGTACTAGTAGTTCTTAAGAAGGCACTTAAAGGCAGAACTCTACTTTTTGTATCTCCATTAAAACCCATTTCTCCTTTGTAAAAAAAAAACACAATTCTTACTGTCTTTACAGGATACATTTTGTAACGGGGGTCATTTTTCTCTTTAGGAGAAAGGCAGATTAGAAATGCAATAAATAAAGCATAAACCTCTAAGTACATATGGAAGATTTTTTTAAAAAAACTTTGACTTAAACAGATAGCAAATGAACTACATTTGCCATCATATCTATCACATAGGTACAGTCATGAAGGGCTCTGACAGCTAGGCAGAGTCAATCCAAACTGATGGTGTTGCAATGGCTTGTCACCATATACTTAGAAATGCAGTTCAAGATGATTATTTTTTTAATTAAGGAAGAGTAGGAAGAGACATATAGCAATTTGATTTTCTCCATATAATTTTATTCTATATGAATCCATTCATATCTATTTTTTGTTCATACGGATTCCTCTAAACTGCATATTTAATAAAGAGTCCAAAGTTACTGTAGATAATCTTAAAAGTTAAGCCACAGAGCCAGTAAACAAAGTATTAGCTCATAGAGTTGATGATATGACTAAAAAATAATACAACTCTAAAACTTTGTGTTAAATGCATCTAATTTAACAGGCCAACCATGAACTTCAAATGTGCTTGTTTTCATTAGCTGTTGATGTGCCACATTGACATACTATGAACAGATGTGGAAGGATAACATTTTCCAAAGGAGCAGAATTTGCATCTTTGAAAAGCTGCTTTGGGAAGAGAGTACATAAAGCTCCCTCCTCACTTGTTCAAAGAATTCCACTTGGTGAACCCATGTGAGGATATCTTCAACTCTATGGAGGTATTATGCAAAGTGGTTAAAGCAATACATGAACTGGAGGCAGACCCAAAAAGCTTCGCTCTACACATCACATAAACCAATTAGCCCATCCCATTCCTGTCTAAGCATACAGGAAAAAGGCACCCAGGGAGGGGCCTCTTCTAATACAGATTTCTGGCTGACATGGAAACGTGTATGTGTGCAGTTGCACATGCAGAGGCGCATCCCTATACATGGTCATGCTGTACATAGAGGCACCAGGGGGAGGAACATATCTGCTCATGTGATATGGAGGATAGAACTACTTGCTATAGCCCTGCTCCTTGCTCACATGTTTGGTTTTAACCATTTTGAATAACTCATAAAGTGGGCTTTAGGATGTGATGTTCCCACACTGACGCTACTAGGGATGGAAAGAATATTTGAAAATATTAAAAGATAACAGCCCAAACCATGTTTTTTAAGTGTTAAGAAACCCTGATGAGAAAAACAATGGGCTGATGAGAATCTTCAACGTTTGGGATGTATTTTGTGAAAAATTCACACATAAATGTTTTCTGCACAAAACAACCATGTGCGAATTTTGTGTAGAAGTCCTGAATTGTGAATAGCCTTTGAAAGCTGTGTGGTTTTTGAAGGTTTGCTTGCAGAGGAAAAACTTGGTGAAGAATTACTGCCTTGGAGCAACTACCCACTTTTTTAGTATGCAAATGTAAACCAAATGATATTCTCATCCATCTTTTTTCTAGGCTATGAAACTTTGAAAGCCCCACTCTTCCCACCTCCAACTCTGGAAATATTGCCCCCCCCCCTTTTAATCCCCTCCATCTCCAAAGAACACACTTTCTCTAATTTAAGATGTGCATGATCCTGATGTACAAAGCATCCTTTAAGTGACAGAGACTCATATATACAAAGAGTTAGTGGGGTGACATCACTGGCTCTGTCCCCAACATTGTGTGCCTTCTCTACCCTGGTGAATCCTTTGCCTCGAGTCTCCTATGTGAGCAAGAACCCTAAAGATGCAAGGTATCAACTTGCCCTTCTTTTAAATGGTTAGTCTCACCAGTTGCCTACACACAACATGTGGAATTTGGTGGGCAGAGCTGAGGAACCATGTTTAACCCTGAAGAGGGGACCCATCAGTTTAGCCCCACTGGAATGTGTGGAGCTCCTTCATATGATTAGCATGTGAAAGAGACTCTAGTCATTATGCTAATGTTCTTTACATCCTATGAACGGTACTTGGAAGTAAACACCAGAACTTACTTTCCCATCAGGTCCAGCTCGCTCTAAAAATACTGTATTGAAATACCTCCAAAACCATTTAAAAAATAGCCCAAAGTCGGATCAATCTCTTTATGCATAGATGAAAGCATAGTAAATATACCTCTTAGAATGCAGTATACAGGAAATGTGGTTGTGAATTTCCTCTCCTCAAGCTCCCCAAAAAATCTATACTGTTTTGTGCATCTAGTTCTTTCAGTTCTACTTACTCAAAGGAATGGCAAGATACTCTTTGCAAATTCATTCATGCATGTTTTTAAAACCAAAAACAAAGCAGAATTTTAAGCAAAACAATTTATCTTTTACTAGAGCTGGAGATGGAATTTTCTATTCTCACAATATATTTATAACCTCCTATGATAAATGTGTGTGTGTGCTTAAAGACTGATGGAAGTCAAATGAAGGTATTTTTCTGTATGTAATGAAGCTTATTTTCAGACTTCTGTCATCTGGGTGTAAATTGCAATCCTAACAGGAATAAACAGTAAACCTAACAAGGATTAAAAAGAACAGATTTATAATGCA
Organism: Gambelia wislizenii; assembly: GCA_030847615.1. Lineage (NCBI taxonomy): Eukaryota > Metazoa > Chordata > Lepidosauria > Squamata > Crotaphytidae > Gambelia > Gambelia wislizenii. The sequence goes on from JAUMIR010000002.1 coordinate 166,478,404, forward strand.
TGTCAAATGTATGGTTTCAAAATCCCTTCTTGCTTTGCATTGTAAACTTTGCACCTAACAGGATAATATTAAGTCATAAGAATGATACATCTATACAGGCATTAAAAAAAAAACTTTACAGATATATATATGGCGCATATACTAATTAGAACATACCAAACTCTACCAAACTTTGACAAAGTTCTACTGTTTTCAAAGCATTTGAACCTTGATTTATACTGGGGCATGCAACATCAAATAGTTTACACGCTAACAAGCACATCTTTTGTAATACATGTCACTGTACTAAGTAGCAAAAAAGAAAGGAAAGCTTTTTTAAAAAATATGTTCATGTTCTAGTTCATAAGGAATACACCTTTATTTTCCATGAAAAAAAATGCTGAAACAATGAGAGTTTGTTTTTGTAAACCTATTCTTGTAGTATTATATACCGTACATAGACTTCATCTTTAACTTCATGCAATTTAAATATATGTTTATTTTCCTGTCTGTTCAAATCATACCTTTCTCTACAAAGTGAAAAAAGGCAGCTACAACTAGAGCTCCTATATCAAACCTTATACAGTATATATTTTAATAGTAGAAACGTATGGTTTAATCAGTACAGCATTGTTTCTTTTGAAACAGTCCTCTTAAATCAAAGCTAAGGAAAGATGTTTGATTCTAAAGGTACTTTAGAAGTGTGAAGTTGTTGAAAAACAAATGGTTTGAGATACAAAAATCCATGCAAATAACCGTAAATATAACTGGAGCAGTAAAACACATTGCTTTTTGCAAACAACACTTCTAGCAGCAGTTATATTTGAAATGGGCTGTGGTTTAAAAAAAGTTGCTAAATTGCAAGATTTGAGCAATTGAGATATCATTTACACAATTTATGCACACAATACTGTTCTGCAAGGAAGTTCCTGAGAATCGTTTAATTATATGCTGAAAGCTCCCTGTCAATGCTGCTCTCCCTCTTCTTAAATATCAGACCTAAAGTCTGTACAAATACATACTTACCCCTAAACCTAGATGCAGATATTCAAAGTTAAAGTATTTCTTCAGCAAATATATCATGACCTATACAGCTCTGTCCCCCCCCGCCACCACCCCAGCTTTACTGCATGTAAAAAATATTAAGGTGAAAATGGTTTGGAACAAAAACCACCACCCCCTGCCCCACAATCAAACATTTTCTCTTTATCAGCCTACCTTCATCAGTATCTTCCAGCAGCCCCATATGCTCAAGGGCTTTTACAAATGCCACAATTATCACCAGAACAACAATCATTTCAAGTCCCTCCAAGTTCATCTTGAAAAATTATTCAAGTGACAGCATCTTTTCAGAGGGAAGCATCCTGACTTTGGAGTTAGACTTTAATTAAAAAGCTCTCTCAGACCAGGATATGCTACACAACTAGATTACAATACAATGCAAAAGAAGTCCAGCATATTGCCACCATAAAACATTACCATTGACAGCAAGATGAAGAGAGGAATGCAAGGAAGTCATGTCTTACCATGTCTGCATCACTTGCCTGCATGGATACAGATGTTTCAGTCTCTAAGGCAACAGAATATACAGGATCCACTTTGTTTAGCACCCTCACCCCACCTCATTCCTGCCAAAGTTTGCAAAATAGTAGCTTAGCTGAATGTGATGGCATTTTTTCCAATATTAAACTGCAGAAAGAGCTTACATTTTCATATAAAAACAGAGATCTGCATTTACTTTGATTTCAGTCTGAGTACATTGAAAGGAATAGCATGAATTGTTCTCGTATATTTGCTTTCCTGTGTACCTATCATATCTTTCTATTCATCTATTATATAGATCAAGTCTATGTATGTTTCTGTGTTACTATGTGAAACACACACACACAAACACACACATCGTTAATGTTTTTTTATCATTAGTGGCTGGAGGTCTGGAAACAAGTGACAGATTCAGAATAGGGATACTTTCATATTTAAATTCTCATTTGTTAGTGTGCTTTGAAAATATTTGAAACACACTATTTGTGGATTTGTGTATTATTTGAAAATATTGTCCTTGATGATAGGTGATTTAAGAGAAGTATTATTATACTTTCATTGAATCAACAACACAGTGTTGCAGGTTTGAGGGTGGGTGGGCACATAGTGGGACAGAAGCTTTTGGATTACTTTGGCACTTTCATAACTGAAGATGAGAGAGTAGCATAGCTGAACTTCCCCCCCCCCACCACCAATTTAGGAGTTTGGTCTAGCTGATTGCTAAGGAATTTTTTATATATATATACTTGCAAGAGCTTGGGACCTTTGGGACATAAAACATTTTCAACAGCAACTTTCAATTACAAGTTAACCAAATATTCACCTTCAAGATGACATTTGATAAATAGTTCACAGCTTATGAAGTAAAATACAAACTTCCCACATCATGAACGTTTCTGATGTTCAAATGAGAGTGGGCAAAGCAATATGAACAAAGGAAAGAAAACTGAGCAAGAAACAAAGTAATTTAAAGTTACAAAGCTTTTAGGGTGTGGGGCAGGGGGAATCTGTGTTAAAGCATTCAGAGAGTGCACAGGATGTGAAGAAGTCAAAAAACCAAAAGCATAATTAAAAAAAAAAACGGAAACAGTGAAAAGATCCAGGGTAAAACTAACAGGCTTAATATTAGCATACACAGAGAAATAAGTTTGATACTTCCAGCAACTGATTTTGCCAAAAGGATTTCTTGCTTACCTGTTTACCACTCTGTTTATGAAATCACTTCTATGCTGTCTTCTAAGACAGTAGTTCTCAAAATACAACTGCTCCCCCTGGGAATTTGGACTTCCAACTCCCAGAAGCTCCAGCCAGTTTGGCCAATGATCAGGAATTTTGGTAGATGAAGTCCAAAGCATCTGGCGGACCAAAGATTGAGAACCACTCCTCTAAAACGGGCTCCAATTTCTCCCATTAGTTTTGTCTGCAAATCTGAAAGGTATACTCTTATCCAAGACTGTGAATGCCAAAGATCTCCACAAACAACATCTCCACAGACCATACCCGTTTTCTAAATAATGATCTATTTAATCTATCACTGCTTCATGCCTTTCTGCATGCCACTTTTCAAGACTGTAGCTTGTATATTTTTGCTCACTTCTACTATGCCATAATTCTCAGATGTTACAAGGGTAGAATGGAGACAGGACATGGGTTCTTGTTTTAGGTTTGTTTGTTTATATTATTTCTATCTACTATAAATTAATAAAACTGGATAGAAGAGGAATTAAAAGGAGTTACATATTTGCATCAAACTTCCTTTTATAAAATCATTGCCCTTTTTTTAAATAGCCCTTAGCAGCTGCTAGATCTGCTTCAAAAGGCACTGCACTGTTGCATCCCATTTCAGTGAGGGTCACTGAAGACAACATAGCTAAGGAAAAATCTATACATGAAAAAAAAATAGAGCACATTTAGATTATTATTGCATTGTACCCTGTGATGACTGAAATTGGATTTGAGGTTTTAATTGCAAGCTAACAGACACTGGCCTAAATCCTATTTTAGTCTTGATATAGAAGTATCTATGTGTTGACTCACCATTCAACAATTGATTGAATAGGTTGGAATTAATCAGCAGGATGCCAGCTACCTTGTTGGTCATTCTTGCTGATGTTTGAGGCCAACAGCTTCCAGGATCTTTACTGTGTCTTAGGCCTTGATTGATCTCGTGCTGGAGGCATAATTTTGATTGTTCATCCAAATTAGAGTAGACCACTGAATGAGTTGTGGAAATCCCATTCATTCAATTGGTGCGTTCTAAAGCTGGGGCTTGCAATTGAATTTAGGCCCTTTTTGTTTCAGGGGAGAGACTCTATTTGTGAAAGCAGATAAAGGGTGAATTATGATATGAGATCCTCAAGGTTCTACCCAGCTCCTTCTAGAAGGTAGTTTGTATTTTGCCTCTGACAGAAAGGAGCATCCCAACCAAGGCCAAGGACTTTAATAGCTGCTTTTGATGTGATTTCGCTTGCAGGGTCTGTGTGCTGTGAGGGTGAAGGAGGGAGTGGTAGCTCTTTTGCTATTTGGTTCTAATGGACTCCCCCCTCCCAGTGATTACCTTGGTATACTCACTGTGAGTTATGTTTTGAAAGCACCATTGTGATTATCGAAGTGGTTCATATAATCTTCCTTAATCAGATCTCAGTGAAAAAGGAATTTCCCATACAAATGGTTGCACTCATCAAGATCCAGCTAAGCCTGTAAAAGACTCTTTGAGTGATCTGTCATCACACCTTACAATTCATTGATAGGGGAAGGCTGTATATCAGTGCTTGAGCACATGCTTTGTATGCAAAAAGCCTTGTGTTCAACCCATGTCATCCCCAGTAAAAGGATAGCAGTGGGGACTTGTTCCCTGGGTACCTGCTACCACTTTGTGGGGACAAAAGAGCACTCAGTGGGCTGACTCAAACACAGACAGATACTCATGCTAAAGACTGCAATTAATTATTTCACTGACTTCCTGCCTATACTAGTTCTAAACCATACTTTGAAACAGAGCTTGGGGGAAAAACTTGTGGCCTACAACTCCTAGTGGCCATGCTGGCTGGGAGTTTCTGGGAGCTGGAGTCCTCCCCCCACCAAAAAAAAAATCAAAGAAACATAGAATCTTAGAGTTGGAAGAGACCACAAGGGCCATCTAGTCCAACCCCCTGCCCTGCAGGAATACACAATCAAAGCATTCCCAACAGATGGCCACCCAGCCTCCAGAGCTCTGCTTTGAATGCAATGAAGAAGTTAATGACATGCAAATTAACCCTCAGAAAAGCTAGCTAGGAGAACCAATGTGCAACCTGTCCTCAGTGTTGCATCACAGGTAGAGTGGGTGGATGAAAACTGGAAGAGGCATCTGATTTATCACTCCAGTCCCTCAGATTTCTGGGGAATTTCCAGAATTGTTTCCAAAGTCTGCTAAACAGCAGGCTGTTCCCATGCAGCTGAAGGCCTTTTCAAAGACCTCACTGGGCTTAATCTAGAGCGGGTCCTTCATTGTGTTCACTTCATGACCCACGGAGGAAGAACATGTTGCCTCCAAATCTTGTTGGATTCCAACTCCCATGATCCATCACAATTGATTATACTGGCTAGGGTTGATGGGAATTGCATTTCAAAAATATCTGGAGGACCACATGATTCTCACCACTGTAACCGCCCTTCACTGTTCCTTTTTGCTTTTGTCTGTTGTATTCTACCTGGGTCTGGCGAGTATGCAAAAGAGCAATATATGCACTGAAGCAGAGCTCAAAAGCAGATGAACAGAAAGGGATAAGTGCCTTCAGTGAGGGAGGGAGACACAACAGACTCATAGAGGGAGTGCTACAGCTTTCTTCTTGACATGCAATAGCATTTTTTGCATTTATATTTCTGTACCACTTATCAGTGCAAAGTACTCCCTAAGTGGTTTACAGTGTGTTAGCTAATTATCCCCAACAAGCTGGGTGCTCATTTTACTGACCTACAGAAGGATGGAAGGCTGAGTGAACCTTGGAGCCCTGTAGAATTGAACTCACAACGTTGTGGCTGCAGCACCAGCATTTAACCACTGCACCACCAGGGCTCCCATGTTCATTGGAAAGGTTTAAGACCTTCCAAATGATGGCCAAGATCCTACATGAAAGAGATAGAGCATAACTTTACACTCATGGAATTACATGGTAGCTATGCAACACTGTCTCAGTGAATTTTTACATCGAGCAAATGACTGGGCAACCAAAAATTCATGCATATCTGTGTGCTCATTGTGCATCCAGGTACAAATGAACATAATGAACAGGGGCATCTTTGCTTCTACAACCTTACATTTAATGCATACATCCTGCTTTGGACAAAAATATCCAACCATTTCCTTATGGGAACATGTGCATGCATGCCTTCCAGTTGCCTGTTGACTTATAGTAGCTCCATGAATTTCATAGGGTGACTATCATCCTGTCTATCTATCTACCTATTGCACTACCCCAACCAGATTAAAAACTGAAGGTCTGTTTAAATAGGAAGGTCTTGGCCTGCCAGTGGAAGGAGAGCAGGGAGGGGGAAAACCCAGCCTCCCTTGACAGAAAGAGTCCCATAGCCTGGGCACAGCCACAGAGAAGGCTCTCTCCAAGATCCTTACCAGCTGTACCTTTGAAGGTGATGGGACCAAGGGAAAGCCTTCCCCCAAAGATCTTAAATCTCTGATATAGGGAGATACAGTCTTTCAGCCTGGGCCCAAGCTGTAAAGGTCATAACCAGCACTTTGGTCATAACCAGCACATAGGCCATAACCATTACAATAAATCATAACCAGCACTTTCAATTCTGCCTGGAAATGGACTGGTAACCAGTGGAAACTGTTTCAGCAAGGGACTTATATGCTCCCTATAACTAGGCACAGTCAGCAGTCTGGCCGCAGTGCTGAACCAGCTGAAGTTTCTGAACATTTTCCAAAGGCAGCCCCACATAGAATGTGTTAAAGTAGTCCAAATGGGATGCAATTAAGGCATGTGCTACTGTGGGCAAATCTGACTTCTCAAGGAATGGGTATAGCTAGTGCACTAGTTTTAATTGTGCAAACACACTCCTGGCCACTGCTGAAACCTGGGCTTCCATACTGAGGGTTGAGTCCAAGACTATACCCAAATTATGAACATTAGATTTCAGGAGGAGTTTAACCCCATCCAGCACAGGCTGAATCCCTATTCCCTGATCTGCCTTTCGACTGACCAGGAGCACCTCTCTTGTCTTCTACTTGCTTCTATTTGTTTTCCCCATCTAGTCTATTATAAACTTCTATTTGTTTTCCCCATCTAGTCTCTTAATAAATTTTATTATTATGTTTTAAGGGGAGGGAGGGATTTTGGGTTGTTTTATACTGTCTACCATTTTATCGTTGTAAGCCGCCCCGATTGCTTGCAGAGGGGCGGGATATAAATAAATATTATTATTATTATTATTATTATTATTATTATTACTGATAATAGACACTGGTTTAGTACTGAAACAGCTTCCTTGGAGTCAGATGGAAAGGGGAGATAGAATTGGGCATCGTCAGTGTACTGGTGACACTGAACCCCAAATCTTTAGACAACCTCTCCCAGCAGTTTCATGTAGCATTAAACAACATGGGGGACAATACTGAACCCTGAGAGACACCACAGGTCAAATGCTAGGGAGTCAAACAAAAGTCTCCCCCCAAACCACCTTCTGACTGTACCCCTCCAGATAACAAGGATACCATGGCCAATGACATTGAAAGCCATTGAAAGGTCTAGCAGAACCAACAGGGACACACTCCCCCTGCCCAGTTCTCAATCTAGGTCATCTACCAAGGTGACCAAAGCTGTCTCTGTCCCATGACCAAGCCTGAGGCCAGATTGAAATGGATCTATATAATCCATTTGATCCAGGAACCTCTGGAGCTGGAAGACCACAACATGCTCCAGAACCTTGCCTAAAAATGGAAAATTGGAGACTGATCAATAATTGTCTAGTGTAGAGGGGTTCAGGGAGGTTGTATTTTTGTTTTTTTTTCAGTAATGGCCTCCCTACAGCCCCTTTGAAGCAGAATGGAATGCAAACCTTGTTGCAGTATGGTGTTCTTTACTCCCCTTTCCCACTCAATCTGTCCCCTTTTGGCTGCAGAAAACAAGCTTGCTCCATCCTTAGTATGACATCCCTTCAAATATTTAAACATGGCTTTCATGCCACCTCTTAACCTTCTCTTCTCCAGGTTAAACCCAGCTCCCTAAGCTGCTCCTCATAGTGCATGGCTTCCAGAGCACCTACCATTTTGGTTGCCCTCCTCTGGGCATGTTCCAGCTTGTCAATATCCTTCTTGAATTGTGATGCCCAGAACTGAACATAGCATTCCAGGTGAGGTCTGACCAAAGCAGAATAGAGTGGCACTTTTACTTCCCTTGTTCTAGACACTATACTCCTATTGATGAAGCCTAGAATCACATTGGCTTGCCGCATCACACTGCTGACTCATGTTCAGCTTGTGGTCCACTAAGACTCCTAGATTCCTTTTGCATGTACTGCCATCAAGCCAGGTGTCACCCATCCTATATCTGTACATTTCATTTTACTGCCAAAGTGAAGCATCATACATTTCTCCCTACTGAACTTCATTTTGAATTTCATTTAACACTGCCACATCCACGACAGGTGGTTCATGTCATATGTGCTGGCCTTGTTCTCCTGTTTCCTGCAGCCTGGGGGGTATAGGTGGTGATGGTGGTGATAGTAATGATGAGGGGTGGTGCCAGGAGCTGCTCCGGAGGGATGCTGGCTCTGCCTTTCTCCCTCTTCCTCCTCCTCCTGCTGCTATTCCCCCACTTGCTTCACAGGACTCTTTTCAGCCAAGACCTTCAAGGCTTTGCAAACGGTGAGTGAAGGAAGCAGTTGGGGTGGCCCAGGTCCATCCTGTCTTCAGGGGAAAGAGTAGGAGGAGCTGCTGCTGCCACCAGATCGAGATCGGGCTGTAAAAAAGGTCCTAGATCTGGGAAACCTCACAGGGTTTGGCTGGTGGCAGCAAGTCCTTGCCCTCCTCTTCCTTTCTGTCTCCTTTCCCACCAACAGCCCAGGCCTGCTACTCCCTTTGCTGCTTTGGCACCACAACACCCCCGCCTCGCTCTAAGGCTGCCTCCACCAGATCTCTGTTACTTCTGCTGGTCTCCAAGCCTTCTCCCCTCTGCCTCCTCCCTGCCACCCAGATGGTGGAGAGATGGGTGGTGTGGCTGCTGCAATAATATCCTTTAGTGTTGTCATAGCTCTCTTCCTTGTTCTTGAGAAGGACAATGACATTGAAGGAGATTTTTGCAGCAACAGTTGGGAACTGTACTCTGTAACATGCATGTTTTGGGGGCCTAGAGATAGTCACAGTTTTTCCATTTTCACAGTGGTCCTGAGCCCCTAACTGCTGCAAACGTGGAGGGTCGACTGTATTTCATTTTGCATCAACATTGGAAGACTTGGTTTTTCCTCTTCACTACTTGTGTGGATTTCCCAAACAAACAAAATACAGCATTGTTGAAGATACTTAGGCAGGATGTGTGAATATCAGTGTGTCAACATTTATTTTAATGCCATTCATATTTACTGCATTGCTAAATAGTATTACATTCAAGAGCAATTTATTGGGTGCACAAAATAGACCTCCAGCGATTAACTCCTTTTTTTAATGACTTTCTATGGCACAATCCAGTACATTGAGAAGTTAATGCCAATGCAAATTAAGCCTCAGAAGACATGAATTACTACCTTTTCATCAAATGGTTATGCAGTGCCAAATGAAAGTTCAGAAGAATAATGGCTAAGAGTCCAATACTGTTATTGGTTTTCTGTGCTTTATAATAATGGAAGGAAGTAACATCACATTCTACCACAGCCTTCAAATCCCCATTTACTTCTTATTATTACACATCAATGGAGATCAGATCAGGAGCACTTGATGTGCCTTTTCAAAGTTTCCTAACTGAAGAACAAAGAAGCAAATAAACAGGCTGTATACAAATACGGGATGTAACTGTGTTGCAGCACCTGTCACATAAAAGCAAGCTTATTTTTATCTCCACTTCTGTTTATGTAACCCAAGCAGATTATTATTGTGAGGAAGTGAGGAAAAATATCAGCATCTCTATAGTCAGGAGCCTGTGAAACACTGGGTTAAACCCCCGATTTACATTTTGAAAGAGTTTGCTCAGACTGCATCTATCCACAATACTGAAATACCCCTGTGGTTTTAGATAATTGTTCATGAAAGAGCTTGGGAACCACCAGGTCTCTTCAAATCAATCTGCCTTTTGTTGTTGACTTCACTTAGCTGTGGGCTGAGCCCTGGCATTATGACTTCTTTGTTAGCAAACAGCTGAAGAAAATAAAAAGTGTATGGATTAAAAAAAAAAAAATCAGTGTGTCTTTCCCATCCAGTCCCAACAGATCAGGCTTGTATGTGGTATATCCTGTCATAATGTTGTCCTTACAGTCCTCCAGTGAGACACACTACCTCTCTCAGGGCACTTGTTGTTTCGATCAGCCGTGATCTGGGACATGACACTCTCCATGGAAGTGTGGAGGTCTGCACACATAAACTGATATACCCACCAATTTTAACTTTAAAAAATGGTCCCCTAATACCCCTGTGACAATTTCATTACATTTTAGACATGGACACATAAACACACACAGACATACACAGTAGACTGTTTTAGACATAGGAGAGGCCTTTTTGTCAGGAGTTAGAGACTGAAATCCATTATAAAATGTCCAAACAACTGCAGAAATCATGCTGAGTCATGATGGCTGACTCCATGAACTGCCAAGTTATGCCTAGTCATGCCACAGCTGCAGAAGGAGGGTTACTAGAGAGCAAGCTATGTAGTACAAGATCTGATGCAATGTACCCATGTGGTTAAGTAAGCCAATGCTCTGCTGATGTGTATATGAGGGAGCTAGACCAGTGCTCATTCTCTTCTTGCGATTCATGAGTGCCTGGCATAGCAGTTTGACTGATGAGATTGTAAATATTTGTGAATAACTGCAGCTACTTGAAGATTAAAGTACCTCCTGTTTTCTGGATGTCAAAACACTCTGTGTGTGAGTATTCTTGAGAATGGGTTGCTACTAAGTCTGCTGATACAGTTTTTGGCTTCTTCCGGGGATTGAATGTCCTGTCATCCCTTGACACTTTTTTGAAACAGAAAGCCAAACAGAAGTTAGCTTGGGGAAAACATTGCTGGGGGCTTAAAAATGGCTCATAAGGGCCAGGATGTGGCCCATCTATGGCACAGACAGTCAGAACACCTCCTAATGACCAACAGATGTGAACAGGGCATGCCCAAAACCTTTTGCATCCTAGGACTTGACAGCAATTCCCATGGCTTGGAAATGTTAGTATTCAAGACAACTAATTAGAAATGAATTCTTTAATGTCAACAATCTTAGTAAAAATTACAAAATTACTTTCTTGCATTAATCATTAATAACACATTCGTAACATATTTGGCATCTTGTTAGGCAGTTATGATGACATAAGCTAGGCTTACAACTTTACAACTGTTTGGTAGTTACATTAGCGATCATGGTACCATTGTTATGTTTGCAAATGACCTACCTGAGTATATGTCATGTTCCTGCTCACTGTATTTGACCTGGACTATGTTTGTTTGTTCTGGACTCTGTTTGCCAGACCTGGATTCTGCTGGACTACCCTGAACTTTTTTTTGCCAGACCTGAACCTTGTATATTGGACTTTGCTTGTGGACCTGTGTTTTGCTTGCTGGTAAAATAAGTGTCTGGCTTCATGCTCCCTTGATTTCTTTGCCTGTACGTAGCTTGACTGTGCTGTGACTGTGTTATCAGCTGTGTAGTAATCAGCATTTGGCTGGTTGCCCAGACATTGTTTGGGCAGTTTGTCACAGCCTGGGTTGTTGGTGGGAAAGGGTTGGATACATCATCCTTCAGTACATCACTTATCAGTGCCACAGAATGCTGTCCTCTGGTATGGCTGCCTGGATTTTAAGGCAGGTTTTGGCAGTTGGATCAGGAGACAAAATGAAGCCACAAGATCATAGCTACATGTCTGATGCAGAATCTTGGCTAGTCGTTTTCATTTTTTAAAAATAAGTTAAAATGACTAATGGTCAACCTCTCTGTATTACCCCCTAAGTAACAAATGCAATTAACCTGGAATGGTGATCGTTTCTCAATGTATCAACACTGTTGGTGGCTCACTATTTAAATTTTCAAACTTTTAAAATCAAAAAGCAGACTAAGGTAGCAATGGTTGTTATTTTAAAAAAAAATTTAAAAAAACCCGAATTATTTCCAAGCTCTTGTAAATACCCATTCCCTTTCACTCAAGATGCATAGTATCCAAGGCTGCCAAGTTAGCTGGGTACTGGAAACACGAAACCCCACAAACACCCTTCCTCCCACAATGAGAGTAAAATTAAATAAATAAGTCTATCTATAAACATTTTCTCTCAGCATTAAGTATTTACCAGTCCAATCCCACATTTCCCACCCTATCAGAAGAAGGAGACAGACACTCATATGTATGGGTAAACTAAGGGCCACTTTATTATTTATTTAAACCTGATCTGCAGCCAGGCTGCTTCTTGCAATATGTGCTGAAGTAGGTGTATATTTACTTCCTTTTCAGTGTGTCAAGGACAAACAACCCCAGAGACAAGCCAATCAATCTAGCTTGCCCCCGGGCTGGCCCATTTCTAGGAAGTCTCAACATGCTGACCTCCCACTCAAGCCCTGAGCCCTGCAGCAAAGTCCAGTCTTTAAGGTTGTTCCTCTTCCCTTCCCTGAGTCCCAAGACACAACGTGCAATTCCAGAGAACTCCCTTTCATCAAAAGGTACCCATGAGTGCTCCCACATAACTACCCAAGGCTCCATTCTTTCATCACTAATCTGCCAAAAGTGGCCAAATGCTAATTACAGTGGGCCCTCAATATCCACTGGGGATTGGTTCCAGGACCCCCTATGGATACCAAAATCCATGGATATTGAAGTCCCATTGTATACAGTGGCATAGTAAAATGGTGTTCCTTATATAAAACGGCAAACAGCAAGGTTTGCTTTTTGGAATTTTTCCCCTGAAAATTTTTGAGCTGTGGATAGTGGAATCCGTGGATGCAGAATCTGTGGCTACTGAGGACCAACTGTATATACAATTAAATTGAAGTTTTATACACAAATAACATATAATGTAGAAACTCTTACATGATTTCAATGAAGTGAATTAAAATCTTATAACGCACTACTTGAAGCCACTTGTTCCACAGTGCCATCAGTATAAGGGGGCAAAACATCTTCCTCAGTTAAAATGGTGACTATGACACTTAAAATGGTGGATACAATCACAAAATGGCAGATACTATTATTACCCTTCTTTGTCAGAGAGCTCTGGTGCCACAACAAACTACAAATCCCAGTATTCCATAGCATTGAGCAATGGCAATTAAGGTGGTGTCAACTGGATTATTTCTGCAGTGCAGATGCAGCCTTAGTCTCAAGGAAGCATGTTTCGGCTAGCCACCTAACTTTGCCATGTAGGTCCACCTACTTTGGAGTAAACCCTGTTGAAATCAGTGGGTCTAAAATTTTAGTTGACACATAGGATTGGGCTGGAAATATCCCTTACCACTATATAATTACAGGTCTACACAGTCATTTAAAAAACCAGAAAATTATCTAGCAGCTAGATGCAAGTCTTAGGGTTCTTCAGATGTCTCAGGAATCATTAAAACATTAAACTCAGTTGGCACCATACTAGAAAACACTAACTTTTCTTTCCATTCTTCCCCAAAAAGGCTTCATGGAGCTCTCTGGCTAAGTAATTAATTTTTAAAAAGAGAGAGAGACTCCTCTCAAAAGAAAATGTAGCCTGGCTACATTGAGAGTCATGTTCCCTTTAACTCCACTCAAAAAACAAAAACAAAAAAACAAAAGAAAAAACCCAACCTCCCCCCCCCCTGCTGAACAAATAAATGAAGATGCAGCAGGGCTTCTGACAAGCTGGGCTTGACAGAAGGTTAATAGGCTGTCTTGTGGGCCTAAAAGCTCATTTTTCTGGTAGCAACCTAACCACAGACAAAACTGCTCAAGGTCACAAAATGGAATTTTTCTGCATTTGGGAGGAGAAGTTGTTCTGGAAACCTAAAAATAAGCAATACATTCAAATGCCAGAAAAGAAACAGCATGCCACCAAACTGGCAAAATTAGGTTATGTCACAGGCTCATAACCTGCTGGACTAAACTCCTAGTGTGTTACAGGCAACTCAGAGTGCTTCAAGGGCAGAAGTCACAGGAAGGGCTGATCCTGTGCCTGGAGTCAGGAGAAGATCACGCCAGGAAGCCTGGGAGAAATGACTTACAAGAAAAGAGATTAAAAAGTCATACATATTTATAGCTTGGTGAAGTGAGGGGCAAGATAACTATCCACTAATGTCTGAAGTGTGTCATATCAAAGTAGGAGAGGAAATGAGCATACCTTGAGGAGCTGAGGGAGGAAACTGAGCAAAAGGAACAACCTGAGCCAATCCTCTAGTAAAAAACAAAACAAAACAATGGCTTCCCAATTGAGGTGATCTCTGATATTTGTATAAGGTTGCCATGCTGCTTTGATTTGGGATTTGATCCGAGTCCATCTAAATCCACTTTCTGATGAACTTTCATCCCAAAACTTGCTGCTCAAAAACATTATGTGAACTAAATAAGGTGTTCTTTCCTCATACAAAATTCACATTCTGTAGTTTTTCAGTATTTATGCTTTCAAGTTAAATGTTTCACGTGGTAGATCCTTTCCAAATGAGGTCCCTCGTTATACCTGAGCTAAGCTACTGTGTATTAGAACCACATTTAGCTATTAGGTAATATTTCACATCACTTTACAGAAGTCTTGTACTGGTACTTTTAAGTTCAGTAAATATTTTGAAAATCATATTTTTCAAATATGGTATTAATTACTCCACATCCTGCCTAATAGAAGGGATAGGATTCAAGAGCAGGCCTACCCAAAGTGGTGGTCCATGTGTCAACAGCTACCAATCCACAGCAAATTTCCAGGAAAGAAACCACTGTAACCAATGGACACACATATAAAACTGGACCCTGGCACATTATTTAAAAAGTGCTGGTCCCCTCCATCAGATAGACTGGGAAGTATTGTTCTAAAGACTAGTATTCATAAAAATCAGGGAGACACAGCTGGGGAGAACAATGCATAATGTGCTGTGGCTTATCTGGAGGAGGCCGCTTTGGATGAAAGAGGAGGAGTACCAGGAAGATGATCTCCAGCTAACTGCCCTGTTGTGACAGAAGCAGAGCCCAGTCCATCCCAGGAACTTTGTATTTTATCTGTTGACACATGACAGGGTGCAGAACTGTTCTGCACCCTGTCATGTGTCAACAGATAAAATGCAAAGAACAGAGAAAAAGAGTACTTTCCCCTGCCTTAAAGTAAGCTATGCCTATTTAATGAGTCCAGCTTGGCTAATTTATTTTCGGCCATAAATTAGTTCAGCCAAGGCTATTCTGGTGTTCTGGATAATAGATCCAACACTTCCTAGTAACCTTGAGTGATATCCTCAGCTTTGTGTATCTCTGACCCTAGGCTTGAATTTAGACTGATATCTGGCAGCTCCTCCTAGTTTTGGACTCAGCTGAGGACTGTTTGGTTTGTTTGACTTCAGATTGTCTGGATTACACTTCTCCTTCTATGCACACTGATATCACCTTCGGACTAGATTGGCTTTTTCCACTGATCAGCCTCTGCAGGCTGGAGATGCGAACTCTTGGGTGCTTGACCGCTTTAAAACAGGAAAAAATAGGAGGTTACCCTTGGGTTTTTTCCAGGCTGTGAGGCCATGTTCTGGAATAGATTCTTTCTGACGTTTTGCCTGCATCTGTGGCTGGCATCCTCAGAGAACTGTTGGGTAGGTATGTGTGTGGAGTTTATATGCTGTGAACCCCTGTTGGGGAGGATATGTAAATTTGTGTAATTGAATGGTTAGTTTCTGGGTATAGAAATGCAAGGCTCGTTAGTGTCTGTTTGGCTAATAGTTGGTTGATGGGCCATTATCTGCTGGGAATCCCCCTGTCCCTGGGTGGAATTCCTTTGTAAGTGTTGAGTTTTGATTCTATTGTATTTCAAAACTGGGAGCCAGATTTTGTTTACTTTTAAGGTTTCTTCTTTCCAGTTGAAGTTGTCCAGGTGTTTGTGGATTTCAATAGCTTCTCTGTGCATTCTGACATGATAGTTGTTGGCCTGGTCGAGAATTTCTGTGTTTTCAAATAGCATTTTGTGTCTGGGTTGGTTTATAACTGGTTCTGCTACTGCTGATTTTTCTGGCTGGCCCAGTCTGCAGTGTCTCTCATGTTCCTTGATTCATGTTTGCACACTGCGTTTAGTGGTCCCTATGTAAACTTGTCCACAGCTGCATGGTATGCAGTAAACTCCTAAATCTATAGACCAACCAAAAAAATCCAAGAAATACTATTCTCGGTGAAGGACAAAAGAGACCCTCTCACAGCTGCAGGAGTTTACCGTATACCATACAGCTGTGGACAAGTTTACATAGGGACCACTAAACGCAGTGTGCAAACACAAACCAAGGAGCATGAGAGACACTGCAGACTGGGCCAGTCAGAAAAATCAGCAGCAGAACATGTTATAAACCAACCTGGACACAAAATGCTATTTGAAAACACAGAAATTCTAGACCAGGCCAACAACTATCATGTCAGAATGCACAGAGAAGGTATTGAAATCCACAAACACCTGCATAATGTTAGCTCAGACCATGTTTCCCTCGAACACAACAGGGAAAAATATCAAGCTATCCTTCAAAAATGGATGGAAGGGAAAAGCTAGCAAACACACAGTTAACAGAAGTGGTGGCAAACCTTACTTCTTGACACCCCTTGCAGAGCCTGTACCTGCATTCCATTTGCTCTGTTCGATGGGTGGATGCCAACTAAACAGTTCAATAACAGAATGTCTTATCTCTCCAGAAGCAAATAGCTGGCAACCCATACAGTCCTAGCATCTAGATTTGCATACCTTAATGTACATTTTCCCTCCTGAACATTTTCTGTCTTGCACAAAGAGCAGTATAACAAAATTTTAAAGCAGATGGGTGAGATCACAATTCATTTGTCTAAGCTGCTGATAAGCATCTACAGCTTTGTGAGATGTTTGTTGTTATGTCAGCACACAGAAATGATACATACACCACCACCCCCAATAACTTGTTACTCAGTACTGTAAACATTTTTGCCTGCCTATGTCACTGAAAATTCTATCCAATTTTCAGGATGAAAAGAGGAATGTAACACTCCAGGGTTACAGATGAAATTTATAACCCTCCATTAAGATAAAGAAAGCAGTATTCATTAAAGCTCCAAATGTTTTTCCTGAGGACTATATTGAATACTAGTGAATTTTAGCCAGCACTAAAATGACCCTTAGTGTTACCTGGCATTATTACCCCCTCCCCTCAATAACTAATAATTTGGCAATATTAAACAGTTCACATGGTCTACAGTAGACCAAGCTAGCCACAGATGGGTTCAAATAAAGGTCACCCAAAGATCTAAGAAGTTGTCTTCGAAATTCCCCAAACCAAACACACCCAGGACTAGATTAAACAAAGCCCCTCCTTGGGCAGTCATTGGGGTGGAATGTGCTAGTTTCCCTGGACACATCTGGCAGTGGATCATATTCTCAAAACAAACAGTGACCAGAACACCTATTGTCCACACTCAACCCTTCACATGTCTTGCCTTCACACCTTCCCCCATCCACAATACAGAAGTAGCCAAAACCCCATCAACATTAATGTTCTGAAACATTAGCAGCAATCAATGAAGCCAGAGTTTCTATGTCTAACTGTGGGAACATGCAAGCGTTTTTTACGCTCAAAACGCTCCTTAAAGGTATGATATTGGGCATAAATATTACTCCCAAATCATAGCCAAGTGTGCACAGCTCCTCATATCTCATCACTCTGCCAGTCTGCTGTATGACCCTCAGTTCCAAGTCTGAGTTTTTCTTTGCTGTGTGAATCTCTGCTCTCTGGACAGGTAATTATAGTTGTCCCTTCATATTTGCTGGGGTTTGGTTCCAGGACCCCCTCCCCCGTGGATACCAAAATCCGTGAATACTCAAGTCCCATTATATGCAATGGCATAGCAAAAGGGTGTCCCTTATATAAGATGGCAAAATCAAGGTTTGCTTTTTGGATTATTATTTTTTAAAGAATATTTTCAAGCCATGAATACTTAAATCCGTGGATACAGAGGGACAACTGTATAGTCCATTCCCCAACTCTATTCCTCTATACTTCATCCAAATTCTTTGCTAGCCTTGTGTGATTGTTTGTGAATGTGTGTATGCTTCCATGATTATTTTTCAATAAAAACTATTTTTATTTCACTTTTGGCTGTGAGTCTCCTCGGTGAGTACTGGTAACCACAGGTACAAAGGTCCCATAAGTTACCCGACTTCTTGCAGCCAAACCTTTGAGCTAATTAAAATCCCCCAAGATAATATCATAATTCAGAGGTCACAAATGGGTCCCATGGATCTCACACAATTTGGATAACATTAGTACTGGAAATGTTGCTTTCTGCCAAAACAAATGGAATAAGTGTTCTGTATTCTAACTGCGCAGGAGCTGTTGTATTTTCTAACGATAGGCAGCTTAACAGGAAATGATGGTGACATGGAAAGTGAATTATCACCTCACTCACCCCAGTGGTGCCTTAAAAGCTTTCCTTCCTCACTGGCTCAACCATTTCTACAGTGCCTCAGCAGGAAGAAAAGAGGTTGCTTCTTGTGAGAGTTCTTCAACTCCAGGTTTTCCTAGAGAAATCCCAGAAGTTTACTTCTCTATCGCCTCTCCCACCTCTTACAGATGAGCTACAGAAACTACACCAGGTTCTTCTCCCATGAACTTCACACCTGGAAGTACTCCCAAACAAGGCTGTAGGTCTCTTTCACACTACACAATGATAGCACTTTGATGCCACTTTAATAGCCAAGGCTCCATTCTATGGAATTTCGGGATTTATTCTTTCACAAGACATTTACAATTCTTTTTTAGAGAACTCTAGTGCCTCGTTAAGCTACAAATCCCAGGACTCCTTTGAAGTTCAGCCCCTGAATCCACCCACACAACTTCTTGGAACTTTGTAAGATGGGGATGCCCAACCTAAAGCCAGGAAAAATTGCTTTTTGGATTGCAAACTCCCAGATCACTCAGCCAGCATAGCCATTCCTAAAAAGCAACCTTTACAAGCTCTGCTAGCACTTCACAAAGCATTATTATTGTACTGTTTTTTCAGAGGGCAACAAAGATGCACAGCATGACCACAGAGAAACATTAGATTAATATATCTTCGTGTACAGCTTGGCAGGTTTTATTTTTCTTTTTTAACATTCAATCACACACAGGTTTCAACTTGAGGTGAAGATGTCTAGAAGCTGGCCTTTCTAGACCACCGAACAGCAATCTTTATACACAAAACCCAAACAATTGCAAGCTGTGAACTGCGAACTGCAACCCACAAAGAGAGGCTGCAGTCCAGCACACAGGTCATTGTGCTTCTGTTTGCTGAAACCAATAGCACATGTTCAGTCGGTGTATATGGGGAAAAGAGAGAGAGAGAAAGAGAGACTGGTGATAATTATTCAGTGTTTGGAGTGAAAACTGTACCAAACAGTGTCAGAAATTTCAGCCTTTCCTGAGGGGAAAAAGAAAGAAGATAATCCTGAGGAAAGAAAAATTGTATAATGGTCACAAAAACTCAGTAGGAATCCAATAACCAATTTGACAAAGATAAATAACTAATTTGATAAGGATTGATATTAGTAGTACAAGTCAAAATTGGGCCCTCTGCATGTCTGGACAACGACTGCAGTCTACATCTTGGGTTCCTTCAGATGGGGTGAGGAAATTAATTCTGGAAGTTTTTAAAAATGACCTGAGAGCCAGCATGGTGTCGTGGTTTGAACATTGGACTATGACTCTGGAGACCAGACTTTGTATCCCTGCTCAGCCACTGGATGACCTTGGGCATGTCACACTCTCTCAGCCTCAGAGGAAGCAATGGCAAAGCCCCTTTGAAGAAATATTGCCAAGAAAACCTGTAATAGGTTTGCCTTGGAGTCGCCATAAGTCAGAAGCAATTTTAAGGCACACATCAACAACAATAAAAATGACGAAGAAGACCAAGAAGACATGAGAACATCATGCTTCATGGTGCATTCATTTTATTAAAATTCCTGTTCATGTTTTCTGCCTGTCAGGCCAGAAATACTCTCACCCTTCCCTTCAGTACTAGATCTCAGTGTCCTTCAAGCAAGCAATTATGGTAGTCTATCAATCACTGCAGTTCATTCAAACTTTCTTTGGTATATAGCAAGGGGGGAAAAACCCACATCCATGCTTCTTTTTAGTCAATATTTTCAGGAGTCTACATTTTGTTGGGTATGTACACTGAAACTAGATAAGATCCCTGAGTCTAAAGATATTTCACTGAATACCAAAATCAGAATCATCCATTTCACAATATTTCCAGTTTCTATGTATGGTTGTGATAGCTGAACAGTGAAAAAAGCTGATAGGTAGAGGAATAACTCATTTGAAATGTGGTGCAACAAATACTCTCACACTGTCCAAATGACAAACAAATGGGTCTGAGGTCAAATCAAGCCTCAGCTCCTACTGGAAGCCAAAAAGACTAAACGGAGGTTATTGTACTTTTGACACAACATGAGAGGAAATCACTTACAGGAAAAGATGGTAATGCTTGGTAAAGAGGAAGAAGTAGGAAAAGAGGAAGTCCACATGACAGGGGGATTGATTCAATCAAGGAAGCCATGGCCCTGAGTTTACAAGACCTGAGCAGAGCAATGGTGACTAGGGCTCTTGGAGGTCTCTCATTCATAGGGTCACTATAAGTTGAAGCCAACTTTTATGGAAATCTCAACAGTGTACATGAGCACAGAGACCAGTTATGTTGCTAAATGACTAAAAAAGAAAAGAAAAAGCCCCTAGCATGAGCTTTTTCTCTACCTTCAATGATAGTCTGACGTACATGAATCAACCAGTGAAGTTTCCTCAAGGTCTAGAGAAGGGATGGTCAACTTTTTGTCAGGGGTGGGAATTGGGTAGCCTTCCAGATGCTGCTAGTCTGTAACTCCCACCATTCCCCACTACAACTATGTCTAGGGCTGCTGGGACTTGCAGTCCAACAACATCTGGAAGGCTGCATGATTCCTACTTCTGCTTTAGTTCATTAAGGGCCATATTTCCATACTGGTAATTGATGTGTGTGTGAAGGGGAACGTGTTAGTGATGGATGGGGCTGAAACTAGCTATGAATGAAGCCACCCCCCAAATGAGCCCATCCCTTTTCTTCCTCACCCCTTCTTTCTCCCACCCACCCCACTTCCTCCTTAGCTTGTGGGCTCTTGGAGAGGCTCAGACCTTTCATTTGGAGAGAATTTTAGGTTTGGAGCCTAATTTAGGCTAAGATCTGCCTCTGGGGACAGGCCTAAGATAAAATTATCACCATCACTTGCTATTTACTGCTGTAGAACATGCCGCTGTTAATTACAAAAAGAGCATGGGCCACGAAAGCATTCTTTCTTTTTCTTTTTCTTTTTTTAATGGCAGCTAGCTGAAACCTTTTCTTATGTTCACATCTCTCTTTGATCTTCTCCTTTCTGTTTTTGCAGTCACTGACTTTTTGTTGTTGTCTCCCATCAACATTTCTGGAAAGCATCAGGTGCCAAACCAATGATCATAGATTCACCTACAAAGATCTGTCAAATCCCCTATTCATGTGATTCACAAGGGAATAATCTCTTCTACATCCCAGTCAATAGCAATTCAGTGTGCCTTGAAAATTTGATCACAGTTTCCTGCTCTTTTTAACAAAAAATATCCTGAGACCCAATGAACGGTGCAGGAACACTTGGTGATCTCATCCAAGATCCCTCGATCCCAATGACAACCCAAAGGACAAAATGGCAAAAGGAGAAGTTACATTGCAATACTAAATAACAACTTAGGGGGAAACAACAGCAACTCAGCAACTGTTTTGCGAGTGGAGTGTCTCTTTATTAGGTATGGTCAAATATTTTCCACTTGCCCCATAATTTGAGAGCTTTCAAACTACTGTGAGGTGAACAAATGAATGGGAAGCAGAGGTTAAAAAGAAATCATTTATAAAGTTAGCACAGCTAATTGGAGATTATCACACTCAACATGATTCTCAACAAACTGCACAATTACAGCACGCAATCTCTATTGTTTCTTGTCAGGCTGAGCGGTATGCCCTTTCCCTTCTCCTGTCTAATTACTTTCTCAGCTTGTCCAGATTCCCCCATCCCAGCTAATCTCTCCTGAGTTTGGCACTGCTACATGGCAGATCTTGCTTTGGAACTGCCTGTTCTCCCTAGTATATTGTAGGCCTGTCTCATTATACTGAGCCTTATATTTACAGTAAACATAATCAAATGCTCCCTGGGGGAATGTTGATATTTTTTAACCAACACATTTGGAGATCACTTTACAAACAGGGCAGTACTGGGGCAGGGGAATGTTGAGGTCAGTTATCACAAAATTCCAGCCATGAGATATTGATCCATTTTTGTACAAGAGGTCTAAATTCCCACTAGGCCTCTCTCAGGCTGTTTATATGAAAGTTTGAAGGAGAACAACTTGCAGAAAAGTATTGGTACTATGAATGTGGCCATTTTGACTGTGGTAGATTATAGAGTTACACTCCGACTGAAGCAAGAACAATGCTAAGTCCCATGTAGGGAAACAGCTCTTGAAATGCAGCTCTTGACATGGAAAGAGTATAATCTACCACAGTCAAAATGGCCACATTCATAGTACCAATACTGGCATACATGCCCACCCCAACCCCTGCTTTGTTACACTGGGACTGGTGGCTTCCATTTCAGTGGTTGAGTGAATCTGCTCTAGACTTTAAAGGAGATATCCAGGTACAGATACTGTACCTATTGGCATCACCATTTAGTCACCAAATATTTGTTCAAATAAAATGGTCTTGTTAGTAGGAGGAGAGCAGGGAAGAGGCCAGCCTAGTCTCTTGTGACGACAAGACTCGTCATAGGAATTTCCTTGATTCCTATCGAGAGGCGATATGTGCAGCGCAGAAGTCTTTCTCCTTTGCACATACTGCGTCTGCAGAGTCTCATCCAGCAGAACTGTTAAGGGTGGTGGGGGAGCTGACGCAGATTCCACCTGCACAGAACCCCTTACTTAACCCGACAATGGCCTGCTGTGATGTATTCAACGTCCACTTTGCAGATAAAATCTCTCAGATAAGAGCCAACTTAGATGCCAGTGTTATGACAGAATCTATAGACGATGTGTCCAGCAACTCCATTGATGAAATTTTATTGGATCAGCTTCAATCTGTGAGTACCGATGACATGGACAAGCTCCTTGGTAGAGTGAGGAAGACAACCTGTCCACTCGATCCTTGTCCATCATAGCTGGCCACCCAAGGGGGCAGCACATTGATAGTATTCCTTAGGGACATTATCAATGCGTCTTTCAGGGAGGGGTCTGTTTCATCTTGTCTGAAGGAAGCGGCAGTTAAGCTGCTCCTGAAAAAGCCTTCCATGGACCCCTTGGACAGGAATAACTATAGGCCAGTCTTCTTGCTCCCATTTTTAAGCAAGGTGATCAAGAGGGCGGTCGCTTCCCAACTCCAAGCAGTCTTGGATGAAACTGATTATCTAGATCCATTTCAAACTGGCTTTAGGACAGGATATGGAGTTGAGACTGCCATGGTTGCTCTGGCTGAAGCACTTCGCTTGGGGATCAACGGGCTAGTGTGACCCTGTTGGTGCTCTTGGACTTCTCAGCGGCCTTTGATACAATAGACCATTCCATCTTCTTGGATCACTTGAGAGGGTTAGGAAATGGAGGCGCTGCCTTGCAGTGGTTCCATTCCTTCCTCTCGATTAGATCCCAGAGGGTAAGGCTTGGAGACAGTTGTTCTACTAGAATAGAGCTTAATTTTGGCATCCCTCAGGGTGCCATTCTGTCCCTGATGCTATTTAACATCTATATGAAGCCGCTGGGAGAGATCATTCTGAGGCATGGAGTGTGCTGTCATCAGTATGCTGATGACACCAAGATATATTTCTCCATGTTTCAGTCATCAGCTTCAACTTCAAATGACATTTCTACTCTCAATGATTGTCTTAGGGCAGTAATGGACTGGATGAGGAAAAACAAATTGAGACTGAATCCAGACAAAACAGAGGTATTAATAGTTACGGGCCCGAAACCAGGTCTGGGAATACAACTTCCAATCCTGGATGGAATCACACTCTCCTCCAAGGACTGTGTCCGCAGTCTGGGGGTGCTCCTGGACCCGTCACTCCAGATGTCTAATCAGGTAAATGCAACAGTCAGGAGTGCCTGTTATCAGCTTCAGCTGATATGCCAGCTGCGCCCTTTCTTAGAAATCAGAAACTGTGGTACATGCACTGGTAACCTCTCGTCTCAACTTCTGTCATGCGCTCTACATGGGGCTACCCTTGTGCTTGACTCAGAAACTTCAACTAATTCAGAACATGGCAGCCAGGTTGATTTCTGGCATTTCCAGAAGAGAGCATATAACACCTGTGTTAAAAGCTCTCCACTGGCTGCCTATTAGTTTCCAGGCACAGTACAAGGTGTTGGTTATGACCTTTAAAGCCCTACATGGCTTGGGTCCAACTTATCTCCAGGACTGCCTCCTTCCGTACGATCCTCCCTGCACAGTTCGGTCCTCTGGGAGGAATCTGTTACAACCTATGAAAACAAGGCTGTTGGTGACCTCCCAGAAGGCTTTCTCTGCTGCCGCTCCCAGATTATGGAATGGCCTGCCAGATGAGATCCGTCTTATTACCACCTTAGACAGCTTCAAAAAAGCTGTAAAGATGGATCTTTTCTGGCAGGCCTTTCCCGAATAGCTATCCCGGCCCGAAGATTCGGCTGCCTTTTCCCTTTAGCGGCCACTGGATTATTTCATTTCCCCCCTCTTTTTAATTATTGTACATTTTTAATCTGTTTAATTTAATATTGTTTTAAGGGGTGGGTAGGTTAGGCTATTAGTGTAATTATGAGATTTATATGATGTAAGCCACCCCGATTGCGTTGCAGAGGGGCGGGATAGAAATAAATTTTATTATTATTATTCGAGTTCCACAGTCTGAGAACAGCTACCAAGGATGCTCCTTCCTGTGTTCTCAGCAAATGTAACTGTGAAGGTGGTGGAAATGACAGAAAGCCCTCATCCAAAGATTTTTGTAAAAAATGGTTGCTAATTTTAAAAGATGAAAAGATGAAAACATTACTTTTTTTACACATTATCTTTTTTCACATTATCTTTATTCAGACTTTGAATAGTCATCCAAACAGTATTGCATTTCAAATACATAAATCAATTACAGATCATTAAAGATGATTAATTAAACCACTGCATCTAAACAAATTTTCCGTTACTGAATTTCCTTCAATCCACACAATCAACTCAAAGGATGACCATGAGACCATTATTAACTCAAAAAAATAACCATGAGTCCATTGTCATTCTGATGCATTACTTCTTAAACTTCCATTTCCGTTTCCTTTACTTTCCCCTCTTATGACTTCCTTAGTATTATAAATCCAAGGGTTTTCTATTACTGATCCTTTCCTCCCACATCTTTGCTTCAACAGAAACCTTCTTTTGATTTATCTTTGTATTTCGTTCTCAACCATTATCTATATTATCTGTATTATTTATATTCTTATATTATCTATAATTTTTTTCCTTGTAATTTGCCCTTTTACAAATTTGCTTATATTACTTAATTACTATTGAGGTTTCTCCCAAAGATATTGTCTGACCACAATCCAATTAAAATGACATTGAAACTAAGGAAAGAATACACATGGAAATTAAAAGAAGCTCTACTTAGAGATGAAAAGTTTGTACAAAAAATGAAGGAGATAAAAACATATTTCGTTAACAATAATTCAAAAGAAATTCAGAATAAAGTGATATGGGATGCTTTCAAAGCAATAATAAGAGGAATATTCTTACAAAGAGGAGCAGAAATATGTAAGCAAAAAAGAGGGGGAAAAGCCAGACTTTCAGAGAAATTAAAAGAAAAAGAGAATATATTGAGATATGCCCCTCAAAATAAGAAGATTCTAGGAGAAATAAAAAACATACAAAATGAGCTAAAGCAAGAAATGATCGAAGATATAGGCCACAAATTAAAAAGAATAAAACAAAATCATTTTGCAAATGCAAATAAAGTAGGTAGATGGTTGTCATATAGACTCAAGAAGGAGAAAGAGAAGAAACTTATAATGGAAATTAAAGATGACAACACAATTTACACTTTACAAGATGATATTATGAAAAAGTTTGAACAATATTATGGAACATTATATTCAGACACAGGAATGGAGAAGGAAAAAGAGATGGAATTGAAGGAGTACATAAAGAATATTAATATTGGGAAATTAACTGAAGAACAGAAGCAAAGTTTAGCAGCACCGATAACAACACAAGAAATATCGCAGGCTATAAGAGAAATGAAGGTGGGGAAAGCTCCGGGCCCTGACGGTTTCACGGCAGAATTTTACAAGATATTTGAAAAGGAGATTATTTTTCATATGCACGAAATGTTTAGTAAGATCAAAGAAGAAGGTATCCCAGAGTCATGGGAAAGAGCCAAAATAATTCTGATCCCAAAAGAAGGAAAGGATACATCAGATGTCAGGAATTACCGTCCAATCTCTTTACTAAACTCTGATTATAAGATATACACAATGATATTGGCAAATAGACTAAAATGGGTATTAGCAGATTTTATCCACTCAGACCAAAAAGGATTTCTCCCCGGAAGCTTGATGACAGATAATATAAGAACAGTTTTAAACATATTAGAATATTATGAATAAAACAATGATAAAAAAGCAGCCTTAGTATTTGCAGATGCCGAAAAGGCTTTTGATAACCTCACATGGCCGTTCATGAAGGGAGTAATAGAAGAGATTGGAGTGGGTCAAGAATTCTGTGAAAGTATAGACCAGATATATTATAAGCAAAAATCAAATATAATAGTAAATGGGGAAAGATCAAAGACAATCAATATACAGAAAGGAACGAGACAGAGCTGTCCGCTCTCCCCCCTCCTTTTCATCCTAGCTATAGAAGTGATTAGCAAACAAATTAGAGAAGATAAATTAATACCAGGTTTGAAGCTTAAAGGAAATGAATATAAAGTATTAGCTTACGCAGATGACTTGTTGCTAGTAGTACAAGATCCTCTGTTACATATAGAGAAGCTATTGCAAAATATAAATAAATTTGGAAGCGTATCCGGATTTAAAATCAACAGGAATAAAATGGTCATATTAACCAAGAACTTATCAAAAAATGAAGAACTACAATTAAAAAACAAATTGGAGTGCAAAATCAAAACCAGAACAAAATACTTGGGTATTTGGATCTGTAAAAGGAACAAAGAGTTATTTGAGAACAATTACAAAAAAATATCGAAAGGAGTAAAAGAAGATCTAAAGAGATGGCAAAAAATGGGTCTATCACTGTTAATAAAAATTGCTGCGGTAAAAATGAATATCCTACCAAGGATGATTTTCCTCTTTCAGAACTTAGTAATTTTGAATAACGATAAACCGTTCGCAGAATGGATGAAAGATTTAAAAGATTTTATTTGGAATGGCCGTAAGCTGAGAATAAAATGGTCAATGTTAATAGAAGTGAAGAGTAGGGGGGGGCGAGCGCCCTCCCCAACCTTAAGACGTACTATCTGGCAAGTGGAATAAGTTGGATCAGTAGTTGGATAAGATTAGACAATACTAAATTACTAAACTTGGAGTGTGACAATTTGAGATATGGATCTCATGCGTACTTATGGTACAAAAAAGCAAAGGTAGAGAAAGAATTCCATAATCACACAGTGAGAGGGCCTCTAATGAAGATCTGGAAATACATAAAACAGAGATGCTATCATGCCATTCCTTTATGGTTGTCTCCGGTAGAAGCTTTTCAAATAAAATGGAAGAAAAAAGAAGAATGGTTTAAATACAAAGAGTTAATAGAACTGGTGAATGGGACAGAATTCTGTATGAAATCAAGAGAGGAAATGCAGAAACAAGGAATGGAAACAAACTGGTTGACATACTATCAAATAAAAGAGAGAGATTTGATGAGGACAAAAAGAAATATGGTTTCATGAAAGAACAGAATTATATACATAAGATAATATGGGAAACAGGAAAGAAGAAAATTGCAAAATTATATAAAGTAATGTTAGAAAGAGAATTAGAAAAGGAACTGGTAAAAGACGCCATGATAAGATGGGCAAGGGTATAGGTGATCCCATAACTTTAGAGGAATGGGAAAATGCATGGGCCAGAACAAATAAATTCACAGCTAACCAAGATCTTAAAGAGAACTTCTTTAAAATAGTAAATAGGTGGTATCTTACACCAGCAAGATTAAGTAAGATCTATAAATTAGAAAATAAGAAATGATGGAGATGCGAAAAAGAAGTGGGATACCTATATCATATGGGGTGGGCGTGCCCAGTTATAAAATTTTTTTGGGTAAAGATACATGGAATAATACAAAAGATGTTGGGGGTTAACTTTGCTATGGAACCTAAGTTGTATTTGTTAAATATAACTTTGATATTAGAAAGATATATACAACAAAAATATTGGAGAGTCCTACTGTATCGGCTGCTAGAATAAAGATCACAACCAGATGGAAAAAGAAGGAAGCTCCAGAGCCAGAAGAGTGGTTAGGAAAAATACTAGAGATGAAAGATAATGACAAATTAACAAGAATAATAAATAAAAGAAATGTGGAGGAAATGAACAAAGAATGGAAGGGTATAGATGAATACTTGGTTAAACGTGGGTACTTATAAGAAGGTATTATAGACCACATTATCTTTTTTTTAAAGTGCAATAAATCTCTGTTTAGTTTTCAAGTATTGGTAATAGAGAGGGATTTTTGTAGTACGAAGAGAGAACCAAGTTAGATTTGGACCGCAGGAGTCCTGACACATCTGTCGAAAACAGGCATCATGACAAAATAGAGAAGAGGGTTTCACTGGGTGGGAGCAAAAGGGCAGAAATGGGGAAGATCACCACCCACATGAACTGGGTAAAGCTTAGTGAGTGCTGTACATCAATAATATTATTTTTATTGTGATATACTGTATTGTTTTTTGGTTGTTTTCTGTACATTGAACTAAACTCCTTTTGGGGAATATGAAGGCATGGTTTACAATTTTTAAAAATGCATAGAAATACAGAAACAAACAAGTAGATAAATACATAAAAACATAAAGCAAATGAACTGGTATCTTACCCACAGGGTCACAAATACATGAGACAAAATGGAAGAGGACTTGGAGGAAAGGGGGAACCCGAGCTAATTGAGTCAGACTAGGAGGAGGCAAACATATTACAGGAGGCAAACATATTACAGGAGGAGGATGGATGGTATGTAAACTGCTAATGAGAAAAGAATGGAAAGACTCAATAAGCCCACCCAATATGGGGGAACACAAGCTTCAGGTGTTCTTGGATGAGTTGAACTGAAAACACTGAGAGAGGTTGTCTGCAATGTAAGGGCACAGTGTCACCAGTATGCTGATGGCATCCAACTCTCAATTTCTCTCTCATTTCCAATAAATTCCAAGGCTGCTTTTTTGGTACTACACCAGTGCAAAGGACTAGATGAGAAGGAACAGACTGAAGTTTAATCCAGAAAAGATAGAGGTGCTTTTGTGCAGTTGAAAGAATGAGATTCAGCCTCCACTGGATGCAGTTATGCAACCTTGGACTCAGTCCTGAGCCTGGGGATCCAGGAATGCATTTGTCAGCAATGTCCGCAGTGCGTGAAGTTGCCAGATCTGGCAACAGTGACATAGGACATTTTCAGACAGCACTAAATGGAGCTTTGATAATATCCCATTTGGCTTACTGTAACACACTCTATGCGCCAAGTGTGGGCAGTTCTTCTGATACCATCACTCTGCCTGGCTGCTGTGGCACCCTCATTTTCACATCTGAGACTTCCCCACTAAACTCTGGTCTTTCAGACTGGTAAATATTGCCCTTACTGCCCTGAACCTATTCCTCTATCCCAATTCTTCTACCTTGATTCTTCATTAGCCTTGTGTGGTTCTCTTGAGTGAATGTGCGCCTGTGTGAATGTTTCCATGTCATTTTCCAATAAAAAACTTTAAACTCCACCAATTACTTTATATTGGGAGAATAAATTACTTCGATAAAATAGATATACAATACAATAATGGGGTCTTGGCCAATAGTTTAAGCATTTAAAATCTACAGAATAGATTTTGTAGAAGTATGGTTTAATAAGAAAAATTAGAGGAGATAAATAAGAGATAAGAATGAATTTTATTTACATAAATTCAAAGTCAATGTGAAATATCTTTAAGATATAAAAGACAGCAAAAGTCAGGTAGAAATTTGGAAGGAAAGATACCTGGATAAGGCAGCAGTGGGAAAAGTAAGAAGATGGGAAGAGTATATGATATGGCAGTGATTTAAATGTATGGAATTGTATTGACTCTATCTTGAATTTTTTTTCTTTGTTACAAAAGTAAAACATAACTATAGTTCTAATTATGTTTTTTTAAAAAATTCTGTACTTAAATAAAATCAATTTAAAAAAACACAGGGGCAAAGTTCCAGAAGTTACCAGGCCTCTTGCAGCCATACATTTGAGCTAATTAAAACCTCCAATTTGATATCATAATTTGAGTGTCATGAGTGGGTCCCCACAGACCCCACGTATTCAGGTAACAGTTCCATCCTATAGAATCTGGGATCAGAAGTTTAGAGAGGGGGCATTTAAAATTCTTAGCATTCCTGTGCCTCACCAAACTACATTTTCCTTGTGGTTGCCATTTTTTTTGTACCAGGAATAACATGTGATGTTTAAGTTTCACAGTCACAGTGCTAGAGATAGATAGATATCTGCAGACACCGATGTGTCATCTTTTACTGACAATAAAATGTTCTAGGAATTTTTATTTCATTTTATTTTCCCAGCCAAGGCTTCTCAGCCTATATTAGAGATGTCTTGTTGAGGGAACAAAAACATTGTGGTTTGGCGCTTTGTAAGCTTGTTTCCTTATGCTTGAATAAAAAATGGTTTAGCTAGAAATTGAAGTAAAGCAACAGCTCACTGGGAATTTTAGATGAAATGTTGCTGTTGGTTCTGTAAAACAGAGAGCAGGCCAACTGCTTCATGAAGCTAACAGATGTTTTGGATATTGCTTTCTAAGGTACCACGAGGAGCTGAAGAGCCCAAACTTTATACATTTCTATTTCTACTGGGATATATGTTTTCATGTAGACTTTGAATAAGTAACTTTCTATATGCTCATCATTAACTAATTGAAGCCAAAATAGTTTCATTGGCTAATCTCCTAAAGAAAATTTTTATCTTTCATACAATGCTCCAACATTTCAGAATGCTTATTTATCAATAGTAGTGACAAAAAATTAAACCAAGGAAATCACACTCAACTAGATGTAAACAAGTCAACCAATGGACACACAACCTACACTGGTTCCAAACTGGCAGGAGAAGGGATGGAGGGAATAATAACTACACTGAATGTCTGCAAAAATAGTTAATATTTGAATAAGAGCAATTCATTCCTATTGCTCGCCTCAAAAGGCTTAAGTGCACAGTAAGTGCCCATGCTGCAGAAGAGAACAATAAAATTTTTGATCCCATTTTCATTAAATCTATTTCTTGTATAAGTTGGGTATATTATAGAGTCATTTGGCTTCCTCCCACTTTTCCTACACTGGCATTATTATTATGCCCTGAATTAATTTTTCATATGATTTAATCCAAATGTGGAGAACATTGCACTATGGTTCTGGAAGAGGAGTTATTTGCATATGAAAGATGCTATTCCTCTCTCCCTGAAAGAACTCTCATAGCAAGGAAAACTTGTTAAAATTATTTCATTTTTCCTATTTAGTGCCATTTGACAACAAATGCCTTCAGAATTAAACCACGGTATCACAGTCCTTAGAATTATATTACCCCCAGACCCATCGCTTTGCAATCTTCTCTTGGGTTTTTCTTACAATCTGTTTAACCCAAATAAGTTGGCCTTGTCTGAGGATGAAAGTTGTGGGAAAATGTGGGAAAATATAAGAAACCCCCCCCCCCATATTTTTCTACACAGCTGGAGGTCAGTGGGAATCCTGCTAGGAAAGGAATGTGTAAATTACAAATGCAGAAAGATGTGACTACTCCAGGGAAAGCATTAAGACCAGCGATAAAGGATTTAAAAACCCACAGGTGGAGGACACTAGTTAGGGAGGCCATAGTGCTGTTGGAGGGAAATGGAATTATAGGGTATTAATGGGGGTTAAGGAGAGTGCAGAGAAGCTGAACAAAGTCTTTCCATCTATCTTCACTGCTAAAGATACACATCAAATATCTGTTCTCAGACTGATGTTTCCAGGAGGGGAGACTGAAGCAAGTAGCAGTGACAAGAGCAGAAGATCTAGATTTGCTGTAAGGAGATTTTCACACGGGCTATATATCCTGTGGCAGGAACAGAACAGGATCGGGAAAGGTTTTCCCTTTCGGACGACGTTGACCCCGTTCTGTCCTTCATCTATCCTACTCCCGTGACTGTTCCAGAACAATGTAATCACGATTTTTCATCGTGAATAGACCTCCCGTTCCGTCACTATCACGGAATCACAGGTGTGCGAACAGGAGCCCCGTTCCTGTTCCAAAATGACAGCCGTGGAGGGGAGGTCCGTTCCGAGCACTTCCTGGTACAATCTGGACATCGAGGTAAGTGGCACCCTTTATTTTACCCTCCCTGTTTTGATTATGTGATTTAAAGAGTGCTTTTGTGCTTGGTGAACTGATTTTATGTTTGGGGGAGTTTTATTTTTTAAATTTACTATCCGGCGTTATCACGTGATAACGTGATAACGTTTCAGATGGCCGGTCGTAAAAGCAGCCTTACGACGGCTGCATTTACGGCCAGCCAGCAAGGGGAGGGGGAGCCCGTTCCTGCTGTAGAATTAAGGTGAGTGTGCGAAAGATTTATGTTATTCCGTGGCAGGAACGGGAGAGGAGCTAGCGGGGCAGTAACGGGACATTTTGGCCCTGTGTGAAAATCTCCTAAGTCAGTTACAAATGAATTACAATGAAAGAAAGGAATGCTGAGTTTGTGTTGGATTACTCAGTGAAACTACTGATCCAGAGAGCAGCTGCTGTGGAAAAAGGTAAGTTCCATGTTGGACATAATTAGTAAAGGGTTTTTTTAAAAAACAAACAAACAAACAACTGCCAATATCAATCTGCCCGTACAGAAATCCACAATATAATCACTTCTATGATATTGTGCATAGTTCTAGACCTAGAACCACATATAGAAAAGGATATCGTAGAGCTGGGGAAAGTGCAGAAAAGGGGAACCAAATGATCAAGGGATTGGAGCAACTTCCCTTTGGGGCTGTTTAATGTAGGGGGGGGGGGAAGGAAGGCTAGATGTATATAGGGAAAGTACATAGGGGGAAGCTTCTCTCTCTCTCTCTCTCTCTCTCTCTCTCTCTCTCCCTCCCGCCTTCCCTCCCTCCCTGGGCTTGCCTAGACAGCAGGCAATTTACCCCAGCTTCCTCTGGCTTGGAGCCCTACAGTCCAAATGGCGCAGGGCTCTTTGGCCCACTTCGCCTCCAGACAGTGCTGATGAAGTCTGAGATGAAGCCAGGGGAAAACTGAGGGAAACCCTTTAAAAATAACCTCTGGGAAAACTCATATCATGCAGGAAAACTTGGATGGGTCTGGTATATGATAACAGCTGTGAGGCTAATAATAGCACAAAGATGGAAACAGAAGGAACCACTAGGAATTAAGGAGTGGTTAAGCAAACCGGTAGATATGATTGAATTAGATAGTTTAACAAACAGATTGCAATATAATTCAAGTAAAAAAATCTTTAAGCATTTGGGAACCCATGATAAAATATTGGGAAACTAATGAAGAGGGAGAAGAGATTCGGAATATATTATTACTATAGGAAATAAGGAGATAGCTAGAATTTGATCTGTCTTTAAGAATGGAAAAATCTTTAAAGATATGGACTGATGTGAAGAACAGGTATAGACGTTTTGTTATGGAAAGTAGAAGCAGGCGGAATGATAATTAACAAGAAGTCAATTTGCTTCAATGTTTCTTGTTAATCTTGGTTCTCTTGGGATTGATAGAAAGGAAGTTAGATTAGGACATAAGAATTTAAGGAACTGTACGCAAAGATTAAATGTCAGGGAATATATCTAGAATAGAAAATACGGTGTGTATGTTGTGTAGTGTGCTAATCTGAAATTTGTAAAGTAAAATACAGAGAATCCTTGGAAAATATGAATTGGAATGGAATATATATGTATTGTTGCTACATAATAAAAAATAAAATAAAATAAATGAAAACTCGGATGGGTCTGGCACAGGAACACAGGAATCTGTACCTGCACACCAAACTGTTTGGCCAGATGTCTTCACTGCCACCGCTGGTGTCACTCTAAGGACTTTTTCGGACAAGTAAAATGCAATGGAAGCAGCCTTGCCACGTTGCGAGACTGCTGCGCTGCAGGGCGTCCCTTTCGGATGACGCCCATCCCTGCCGGTACTGTTGTGGTACCGCAGGGACATTTGAGTGGAATATTTTGGCGATTTTTACTCATGATCAACTTTTGTGAGTAAAAATCACCAAAATTTTACACTCAAATGTCCCTGCGGTACCACAACAGTACCGGCAGGGGCGGGCGTCATCCGAAAGGGACGCCCTGCAGCGCAGCAGCCTCGCAACATGGCAAGGCTGCTTCCATTGCATTTTACTTGTCCGAAAAAGTCCTAAAGCTGGGAAGGAGGCCCCCAGCACATGATCAAAGCCCTTGCGTGTGCCCAGCTTTGATCACATGCTGAGGGCCTCCTTTTTGGCTTCAGAGTGCAACAAGTTGACAGTGCCAGAGGCGCCTACCTATACCAGCTGGCATATGCTTGCAAACCCCTGCCCATTTCGTTGCAGTAATGGGGGGATCTGGGCCAGCTTTGGGGCCAGAGACTCCAGCCAGAAGGTGGTGTATTCTGGCCAGTGTAGACAAGTCCTCTCTGTGTGTCATAATGCCAGAACCTGGGATGATTCAATTAAGCTGCATGGAGGTTCAGGACAGATGAAAGGAAATATTTCCTCCTATTTAAAGTATCATAAACAGTGGAGTTCACTAGTACAAGATGCAGTTATGACTGCCACCTTGGACAGCTTCAAAGGAGGATCGGACAAATCCATGGAAGGCTCTCAATAATTGCTAGTCATGATACCTCCCAATATATCAGCTGTGTATCAGCTGCTGGGAAGCATGAAGAGAAGAAAGCAGTTGAACACCTGTCCTGCTAGTGGGCTCTCCACAGGCTATTGTTGGCCACTGTGAGAACAGAAAGCTGGACTAAATGAGCTGTTTGCTCTTCTTTTGTTCTTTTGTTCAATTAGCTAACACACATTGGAAACTGTTTAATGCAGTGTAGATGTGTAAATAGCTATTGCTTAAAACAATCTGTAAGCCGCTCTGATAGCCTTGTGGCTGAAGAGCGGGGTATAACTAACTAACTAAATAAAAAAAAAAATAAAAAATACCCTAGCAGCAAGGCATCACATGAGAGATGCTAATGCTTCCTGTTAGGTCAAAATTAGGAGGATACTTCTGGATGTTCAACATGCCCACCATGCAAAAGCACCTTTTCAGTGATATTTCAGAGGGGAGTAGAAACTGAGTGAAAGTGTTTAAGCACTGTGTGGGCCATGGGTCAAAGAGAAAAGACAGCTCTCTGTTGCCAAAACAATGGGAACAGGAATGAAAATGAGAATTGTTTGCCTCCCATGACATCAACATGTAGCCTATGGATGGAGAATATGTGGCTCTTCAGGCAGTTTGGACTTTACCTCCCAGAAGCCATAGCCAATATGACCTATGATACAAGGTAGAGGAATTAAAGTCTGAAACATCTGAAGGGCCAAGAGTTCCCTGACTTGGCTCCATTACAATGTCTAGAATCATTTTGTTGACTTAGGCTAGACTAACTTAGGCTGGGGTTATGCTAATGTAGGTACAGTACTTTTTTTTTTTTTTTTTTTTTTACATTTGGCAAAGAAGTAACCAATATTTCCTGGAGAAACATCTCTTACCCAGTTATGCAACAGGAGCTACACAACACACTCAGGTACACCTCAGCAGCCAATCAGAGTCCAGGGGTGAACTGTGTCCCAGTGTCATTTGCTCATCATTGCACAGCTTGTATAATGGATTAGGAGAAGTGATAGCTTCCCAGACCTCCAACAGATCTAGGAGGCTGAGGGCTGATTTTCCTCCCTGGCTACCAGTGTCATGCATCCCCTTTGAGAACTCTTTCTCAGAAGAAAAGTCAGACTTACCTGGCCAGCAGGAAAGGGAAGAGACCCAGCACATAACCAAAGACCAGCCAGGTCCATCTTCTCTTTGGCAAGCCAGTTTGGGATCTGAGCAGAAGGAGGAAGAGGAAAAGCCACCCAGCCCCTGGCAGAGGCATAAACTGAAGCTTCTGGTCTAGACTCTCTCCCTCAGGCACAGCATGCAGCTGCAGTCAAGATCTTGGGAAGAACCCATCCGCAAATGCTGTAAAGAAATACAGCTGGGGAAGTGGGGTGGAGCTGGCAGGCTTCAGCTTATAATGTGTGGCATTATAAGCCACACAGGAACTCTGGCTGCTGGTTGGAAATGATACATCTACAAGATACATTGTGTTTGGAAGCTCCTATTGCATTTTGGTTTTGGTTCTGACCAGGGGACGCATTAGGGATGTGTGGAGAGGCCAAACTGCAGCAGGTGACACCATTGGAGGGAGGGGCGACACCAGCCTTAGTAAAGCCACAGGATCTGACTGGAGTTCAACTCCTGGATTGTGCAATGGCTTTGTTTATGGACAAACCCAGGAATTCTGACAGTGGTTAATGGCAAATAGTTTTCCTTCCTTCTCCTGATAAATCTTCCTAACAGACCAATAACAAACTTGACTTTCTTTCAACAACAGCTCCCACACATACACACATGGACTCAAATGAGATGAACTCTCTGGTAATTAGAGTCAGAGCAGGATGTCAGATAGCATCATGGTGCAGCTGTGCCCCAGGCACTGATTGGACATGGAGGTGCCCCCAGGGCATCTGGCTGCTGTTCCACAGTTACAGAAGATGGGGCAGCCATCTGCCTATGGTCATCCAGAGTGAGAGCACTGGCAAAACTTTATGCTGTGCTACCACTGAATACGATATTGGCCAAGCTCACCATGGGAAACTGAAACCCTCTCTTTCTGACTGAAGTGGGTGTGTGCATGTCCTTTCCGAGCGTAGCAGAAAACATAGTATTTTGCTTTATTACTGCT
This sequence comes from Gambelia wislizenii, assembly GCA_030847615.1. NCBI lineage: Eukaryota > Metazoa > Chordata > Lepidosauria > Squamata > Crotaphytidae > Gambelia > Gambelia wislizenii. The sequence continues at coordinate 166,515,479 of JAUMIR010000002.1, forward strand.
ATCTATGATATTGTCTGCTAACACAACAGAGATAGACATAGGTGTCAATCCAGCTGTCTTTGAATGTAAGGGAAGTGGGAACACTTCTCCACTGCTGAGTGACAGTATCAAGAAGGCTTCTTTTGTCCTCTGTGATGTCATCATCACAGTGCCAAATTAGAGAAGGTGGTACCATGCTCCAGTGTTGGCTAAAGAGATTTTGGTCTCTGAAGCTGAGTTCAGATAGTAATGTTCTGGCCAGCAGCAAAGCTCAAATGGTGACACAGCAAGGGCCAGTATTAATACTAGTCCTAATAATCCAGACTCACAGTTTCTGCTTTCATCTGTCTCCCCACCCTACCCTCTATAAGACTGTCTGAAGCAAGTCATACCATTCTGCCCCAGGGTGGGGTCAGTTTGCAAAGAAGCTCTCTAAGAATGGACCATAAGAACTCCAGAAGAACACTGTAGGCAGCAATGAAGAGACATTTCCACACATACACATACCTTCTTTTCAACCTGAAGATTTTCACATGCAAAATTTGACCCATCATGAGTGCTAATATATCAAAGACAACTTGCCTGATGAAAAATATCACACTGTAGATAACCAGTATGATTGATAGTAATACATAAACCAACAGTAGGTCAACAGTAATACTTCTTCCTCTCTCATATTTGCAAGATGGAATTTGCCTAGGAAGGTATACAGAAAAACCAACCAACAGCATCTCCACCTGAACAATTTAATTGAAGGCATTCAATAGCCCTTGACATAACAGGGCTGTCTTCATGGAAGCAGATGAACCATGGCAGCAGTGGAAGTGGCTCAGTTATTTGTCTGGGCGTACCAAGTGTTCAGACACTGGAGAAGGCTATTCTTCCACACCTCATCTAATTTTATTTGCCTTCCCATAAGGGCACTGCTCAACTGGGTTGGTCAAAGGTTGATTCTGTAGAGGGCAGGAAATAAGGCAGAAAAAGAGCCCCACTGTGACTACATGGACAGCTAGGTAGGTTCAGAGCCAATAGCACATTGAGCTCTACAGAACAGAGCTCTACAGAACCCTGTGGACCAAACACCAGGTGCCTGCTCTCCACCAGGATGGCTGGTTGGAGGATAGCATTCCAGGTGGTTTCAGCTGCTTACTCATATCACAGTTTGGAATCATCATGGCCCAGGGACTCAGGTGACACCAGAGAGTCAATGCCATGCCAGTTTATATCACACAAATGCCATAGCTACTAGAAAGTTCTTTAAAAACAATGAGATCACCATGTGATCCTTCTAAGTTACCAGATTACCAGACTTCTGCCCACCCAAAATAACTTGCCTATCCTTGGAGCTGTGGTGTAGTGTAGAGTTAAAGTACAAGGATTTTTTGAGCAGGGTGAATATGGTAATGATATTTTTGTTACTTCCCTCAGTCCTCCCTGTTTCCTCTGAGTTTAGTGGCCATCTTCATAGTAGCTGGAGGGAAAATTAACTTTCTGAGAAACATATTTTGCTGAGCTATCCTTGTTATTATGCAAAGTAATTTGGCTTGCTTGGTTTCAAATGGGCAATGAAGATCCATTAGCTTTACAAAACACCTTAATCCTCATGGAGATCAGAACTACTCAAACTGGTTTGCTAACATGATCAACAGAGCTGTCTATATTTTTGGATTCTCCTTCAGGGCAGGGCTATGGAGTCTATCAAGCTGAGTGCACTGCCTTTGAGCATCAGTGCCTGTTAGCTACTGACTATAATGAATCTGGTATTTAGCCTCAAATTATCTGTAGAGTACATCTACACAGGTGTATTATACAGTCCAAGGAACTACAGAACAAATAAGAATATCTGAGCCATTTTTGTACACTCTTCCCACTTGCGGGGAGCCAGCAAATCAAAATGGGCTCCTAGGTACACATTTGTAATGACAGAAAATGTTGTAATTTAGTAGATGTATAGAGTGGATAGCCTGAAAATTTCCAGCAGAGAGTTTCCTTTGGTGTGTGACCTTTTCCATCACTCTGTGAGGTATATTAAACATCCTGAAGCTGTCATACTGCTCAGACATACAGACATGTAGAACCTTCCTCACATTATAATTTCAAACAGAGAAATGGGCCTTGTTTGTGTACATTATTATGGCTATGTGGGGGTGAGGTTTTTCATTTATCTGCACACAGCAAGACAAATCAGAGGTTTTTCATCACATAGGTATTGATAGCTCTGTGTGTGTGTGTGTGTGTGTATGTGCACGTGTACTCAGTTGCAACTCACCAAATATATTTTAATAACTAGAAATCTCAGGCTCCAATCCTGGGCCTACTAATCTGAGGATAAGACTCATCAAAACCAGTGGGACTTGTTTCTAGGTAATTCTGAATAGGAGTGCACTACCATTGTTTCAGAAACCATGTCAAATTTCTGCCAACCATGTAAAGAAGGCATGTGGTATCTCTTTGTGCAGTTTGCAGAAGCTCCTTTGATAAGAAGGGTAGAAAGGTTGAATTATAAAAGCAGTTCATGCCTGGAGAAAAGGAAGAACAACTGAGCCAAAAATTACACCCTAATTTCAACTTCTTTCTTTGCTTGTTTGTTTTCAGGAAGCACTGCTCAGTAAACAAAGCACATATGTATTCTGGATACATCAACAGCAACAACAACAATAAAATCTGTAATTAAGCAGAAGCAAAACATGGTTACATTTTCAGTAGGAAGAGGTGCTGTTTCCTGTAGAAACTCCTACCAGTTCTGGCTGCCTCACTTGTAGAGATCCAGTTCTCTATGCCCTATTAAAATGGGAATTATTTCCACAACATGCCTGCCCATAACAGGAAGAGAGAAGCAAAAAGAAGGAAACCCTGAAATAAAGGAAAGTTTAGAGCCATGGTGTCAAAAACAGTTTGTCAAAGGGCCGTGGCTGAGATGAATGAGAGAATGGACTCTTTGCTAGCAAGATTCATTCAGAGCAGCGAGAGTCATGTAGGAAGCACAGCATGCCTGTCTCACAGCAGTCATAGAATGGTTGGCAACAGCAGCAATGTTCTTGATCTGATGATTGGTGGAAGGCAATCCCTGTCAACTCAACCACAAAGTAAGCCTCTCAGTGTATGACCTGTTTACTTGCCCCTGCCTATGCGGAAGGGCCAGATCTCTTAGAGGGAAGAATCTTAAAAGGAAGTTGGAATCAGAGCTGCGGCAGATGTACTGATATAGATGTGTTGTACATGTGTGCTCTATAATGGAATTAGTGACTCAGTGCCACTAATACAGTAGCCCATTTTGAGGTCTGGGGGAATAAAAAGTAGCATTTCCAGAGGCCCCTTTTCTGTCCAGAGGCCCCTTTTCTGTCCCTGGGATCATTTGGGGGCTGCCAAAAACTACCCCCAAAACTAGATGTGACTAGAAGCCCTCTTCTGTTTTTAAAAAATAGGTGGTCTTATGTTAAACAATGCAGGTGGGCCTGAAAAAAAAAGGCAGCCCTGGGGAGTTTGGAGAGGTCGGGGGGCTTAAAAATGCCCTTGTGGTGATGCCCGTGGCCTCAGAGATATACTCTGCCCACTCCTGTTCTAGATAAAGCTCTTCAAAACTGGAGAGGGGGAGGGAAAACCTCCATTCCAATAGCCCACTGAATTCAGTAGGGCTAATACGGCATTGCAGCAGCTATTGTTAATTTGGAGAAAGGGTCTTCTGCATTCCTGTCACTTAGCCAGGGGCAGTGCAAACTGTAAGATGACAGTCTAACCTTGTTAACAGGCTGCGACAGCTTGAAGAAGGCTTACTTTGGTTCCTTATAGCCCCAAACCGTACAATTCACCAAATAGCCCAATAGTCCTGACTTACCTGCAGAAAAACAGAGAAAGAGAAAGAAAACACGTAGTTGTTTGATTGGATTAGCGCTCAAAGGTCAGAACACATATGCATCAGCAAAAATGGAGAGAGGGAAAGGATGAAGGAAACTTGAGCAAAACAGCAATCACAGCAGTGGGAACGAGAGAAACATCCAATGGTTTGGTGATGACTTATTTATTCAGAGGCTTTCCTCCTTCCCCCTCTCTCTCCTTATGAAGAACTGCAGCAGCCTTTTCATTCGGGTAATTGCATTTTTAAAGGATGTTTGGCTGAAGGGTAATCTATAATGTGTGTCAACTTTTCCCCCCTCCAGATTTCTCCTATACCAATATTCTCCTATTGGCCTGTTTACAACAGTCTCGCCTCTTAATTTCTCTCTCTTGCTGCTGAATCAATATGGCCTGCATAATATGCATTGGGATACACAGCACAGGGTTGCCCTTTTTGTTCAGTTTTTATTTATTTCTTTTTCTGTGCATATGGGGCACAAGACAATCTGTTTTCCACCATGAAGTTGATATCATGAAACAGGAAATGTATTCTTGAACCTGCTCTACAAACATAACAAGAGGAGTCAGCTGGGCTTTAATATTACATCTCTATGAAATCAGTCACAAAGCAATTGACATTAGAATATAAAGCAGAGGAGAAGGGGGATATTCAAGAGACACGTATATTGGAAACCACATTTGTTAGGAGCAATTTCAGCAAAATAGCATAGGATGTTGTCACAACATGTAGGAATGCAAAAGCATGGATCTTTCACATTATATACACTACACCCCTATTATTTCCATGTTGCCACTTGTAACTAAACACACCAGAGAAGGCAATAGTTTGCATTTTCAAAGCAGTTCCAGGGAAAAGATTAAAAGAAGGTACAGCAGTATTAGAACGGTGGGACCACATTTTTCACACAATTTCCTGAGGGGAGCTTCCATTTTGAATGAGGAAGGTACAATGTTTGAAGAAGTGCTAGTTCTATTCATGAAGTGGGGGAGATGCAAATGAGGGTATTGCATTGAAATATGCTGCAAACCAAACACTGCTTAGTGGCTAAAACTGAGGTCAACCCTTTTAAAAAGGTCAAGGGACCACTGGTCTGATTTTACAACAGCTAGTCAAAGAGCAAACCTGGTAACCCCAGAATCCCACTTAAAAATAATCACCTCAAGAGTGGACCAGAGCAACAAAGGCCATCTGCTGTGCTAATTAGGTCTTCATTCTCTGTCAGGACAGCTGTAGTTAAGTGCACACGTAACTTGCTTTGACTGTTACCTGTTAAATTAATGAAGAGTCCAAACCTCCTCTGATCATTTTGTGAAACTCAGCCATGTGTGCACACACTCACACAACCACACTCACACAATCATTTATTTCCATTATTATTTAACTGTGCCTTTCCCCCACAAAACCTTTGGAAGGACCCTTACTCTACATACTCTAGGGTATTCTTCCCTAACCTGGCACATTTTTGATGCTTTAGATCAATGGTTCTTAACCTGTGGTTCATGGACCCCAGGGGGCCGCAATGTCCTCACAGGGGCTCCACAAAGGTTTGAAGGCTGCTTAGCACATGTGACAGGAGCCAAAGCAAAGACTGACTGGCTTGGCCTGTGCATTACTGTGCAATCCACTCCAGCCACAAATTAGCAGGAAGAAACAGGAGAAAAGTCTTCCCTCCCATTCAGTGTCTCTGAAGGAAGGGTTAATGGCTGGTATAATTGTATTATTATTATTATTATTATTATTATTATGGTTTTAAATCTTCAATTAAGTCTTGGGGGTCTGTGGCAACAAAATATATTTAATATAAATATTTAAAATATATTTAAAGGGGTCCCTGGTAAAGAAAAGGTTAAGAACCACTGCTTTAGATTGCTACTCTCATCATCCCTGAACACTGACCACTGACCATGCATGCTAGGACTGATGGGAGCAAGGGTGCCAGGTTGGAGAAGGCTGCCATAGTCAAGTCTGTAAAAGTGAAATGAATGCATATTCACAGTAACTCTATCTAGTCTGTCCACCTTTCCCCCTTATTTGAGGGTCTCCCCTCACAAACCACTCACATTCCCTCCCCAAAGAATATTTACTTGATCCATTTTTATCATACATGCAGAGAATACGACTTGATCTCTGAAAACCTTTCAAATATAGGAATGTCTGGAGTTTTATGATGGTGCTAGCTGCTATGGCTAATGACAATTATGCCAAATGACAGGTTCTCATGTTATCCACCCCATAGAAAAGAAACTAGTTCCCCTCCCATTTTAAGAACCTTATGGCTGTTACTTATTGATCCTCAGCAGTAGTTGGTTGGTTCCATGTCAATGGGGAGATGAATCCACTCTAGGTTTCATTCTGAACTTTTAAGGAGGTATCCAAAGTGCTGAATCTATTTGGGAGGGGGAAGAGTTCAGCACATTGGAGCTTCTGTAAAGTTCAGTTTGAAGCCCAGAGTGGATTTACTGCTGAACGCACGCTGAACTTGCCAGCTAGCACTGTTGATGCTGATGTTCTAGTCCTGCAAGCTTCTGGCAGCCCCTGAAGGAAGGCATCCAAATATTTCCTGGCCGAACTATATTGGGCTTTTAAAATTTATTTTAATTTTTTTTCCAATAAAACATTTTTAAAAATACATCCTGAAACTCATTTTCTCTTTCCCAATGAAATCAAAACATTGGCACATTGACTGAAAGTACATCGCCCCAGACAAAAGCAAAAGATGTGCTTCAGTCTTTTTCCTTCCAAAAAGAAAAAAACACAAACCACTGATTAAAAACCACAGTTATGGTTGTGGGGCTGTACTCTCAAATGAAGGGAGTTTAGAGTGCATATTATTCACTCAAGCAATCTTTTATATTATCTATGGGAACATTTATAGTCTTTGCTACCATTTCAGCTTCCACCCCAAATAAAAATAAGAGCTGAAAAACAATTTCTGTTACTGGGCCTGACACTGTTTGATATTAACCAGCTACCATTGTTTCAGAACTGGAGGATATGTGATTATTTACTTTCCAGGGTGGAGAATTTACAAATACTATAGCACAACATTTAGCATTCACTCACCCTGCTTAATGTATCACTGAACCTCCTTTCTGAGAAGGATGAGGAAGAAAACCATTTACAGTTAGGAACAAATAAAGCAGTCAGTAGGAGGAAAGCTCTGCATCTAAGGGTGTGAAATAATCTCCAAAATACACCATCTTTGGCTTACCAGGGAAGAAGACGATTAAACATACTGAAGCATTCTTTCCCCAGTTATGGATCATTTGGACTGGGCTAGGGAAGATGATCTGACTTGGGTACTGCACTATGCTGCAAATCTGCTCCGTGTTGACACTGTCACTGTTACATCACATGTTTAATTTCAGCTTTCCTACACAACCAATGAGTCACCATATGGGGACTAGAGAGTCTAATAGAACTGTGTTGTTTATTGGTTTTTTTGTTTTTGTTTTGTTTTTTGAGATTCAAAAAAGGTCCATCAGTGTGTTCATGCACTGAGTTACTGGTGGGGAGAAGAGCTGATCTGTGGTCCAAATTTCCTTTTTTTGGTGTATTGTTCCAACATTGTGCTTTAAATCAGGGGTAGGGGAAATGCAGGCTGAAGACAGACCTCAAACCCTACTTTTTGTGCCCCCTGAAGACCCCCTACCCTTGAATTTTAAAATATCCTGGTGATTTTTGTGTGCTTTTAAAACTCAAAATCTATGCAAATTAACCACAACCAGCCACAAACACAGCTGTTTACCTCTCCCATAACTTTAGAGCCCTCAACTCAAACAACAAAAAAAGTTAAAATGTTCATTCCCAAATCAGCCAAAATGGTAGCAATACAATGTCATTTCCAGTGTGCCCAGAGCACAACAGTGTGGCTCCATGGGGGTGTAAATCAGCCTCTGCACCCTCCACATTGCCCACCCCTTTTTAAATGGAAAGGTTTTCTTTTTGGAATAGAGCAGGGCACGGACCTTCCAATATCAGCACCTTGGATAGATTTGTCTCTGGTTATTGGTCCAGCAGGTGCAATGTCTTAAGGCTTCAGTATGTGAACTTAAAATCTTTTCATAGAAACAGAAATGCCTTCTTGCCATGCCAGGTTTCTTGCTACTTTCTGAAACCACACAGAAATATTGTGTGCAGTAGAGCACATGTCTTCCACAGAGACAGTCCCAGGTTCAAAAGATACTACCCTTGAAATATTTCCCTTCCTGTAACAGTCCTAGAAGAACCAGTGTGGTGTAGTGGTTTCAGTGTTGGACTAGGACTCTGCAGGCCAGTGTTCAGATCCCTGCTCAACTATGGATAACTGGGTAACCTTGGGCAACTGGGCAAGTCACACTCTCTCAGCCTCAAAGGAAAGCAAAAACAAATCCCCCTCTGAACAAATCTTGCCAAGAAAACTCTGTGATAGGTTTGTCTTAGGGTCTCCATAAGTTGAAAACAACTTGAAGGCACACTACAACAATAGTCCAAGACCTTCTATCAGAGGGTGAGGTGGTTTGAGATTCCTTCCTCACTTTGCAAATTGAGGCATATTTGATGGGCTACAGGTGTCAAAACACCAACAACTCCTGTTCTGAGGTTCTAACAAGGACCAGTGCTGCCTGAGGTGAAGAACAAGGTGGTTACTCCCATTCCATCTTACAAAGGCAGTGGGACTGGTAGTTAACTCTTTCTTTCAATAATGCAGATGACATGGCATCCTCCATTGCACCTGGTATTGAGAGGGCTACTCTAGGGACTGGAGGGTTGATTGCATAGCATACAGGTCTCTCTTCCATCACCGCCCTGCTGCTACCTCTCAGCAACAGCTTCCTGAGGCAGTTGCCTTATTCTGTCTAATGACAGGGCCATTAGGCAGGTGGTAGGTGTAGAAGTGCCTCCTATCTCTAGAAAGCCTATCACTAGCCACAGTGGTCATATACACTTCCCTCCTGCTAATGAACCACACACCTCAACACAGGCAGGAAAGGAAGACAGAATTTCCTGTACTGGCCTATTTCTTTTTTAAGCCTCCCTGGATACCCCTTTAACTCCTGGCTCCTAATCATCTTCTTCCCTCTAAAACATACCACGAAAAAAAATGTATTTCATCATTGGGCTGAAAATCATGGAAACAATTTTGGTTGGCCAAATTGCACACCAATAGCTGGCCATATAACACTTCTTCCTCACAATCCCAGGTGCTTACCATGTTGCAGCATCCGTCAGTGTGAATTAGACTGCTCCCCTCTTTGAAATATTCAACACACATTCCAGCGTAACAAGATTTTGCCATTCCAAACTAATAAAATTCCACAGCAGAAGGTTATTAAGGCATCAATATTTTATTAATAGTCAAACTTACTTATAAGCTCCACTAACGTGTTAGCTCAAACAAGTGCAATAGATACAAGCCACATTCATTCCTATTACGCTTGTCATGGGATGACAAGCATAATGCTGCCCTCTGCTGCCTATTCCAGCTCAATATGCAAACAAATCATTTCAACATTCCCAGAGAAACTTTTCTGCCACATGTATCATACTTATTATTATGTGCCTTCAAGTTGACTTTGACTTACGGTGACCCTGTCATAGGGTTTTCTTTGCAAGATTTATCCCAAGAGGCTTGCCACTGCCTTCCTCTGAAATATACCCTACAACACCAGATATTTCCTGGTGGTCTCTCTTCCAAGTACTAACCAGGACTGACCCTGCTTAGCTTCATATATCAGATGGGATCTGGTGCTTTCAGGGTATTTAGGTACACATGTATCACACTAGCAACTGCATTGTAGTGGTTTGAGTGTTGGACTATGACTCTGGAGACCAGAGTTCAAATCTCACTCTCTCGGCCTCAGAGGAAGGCAAAGGCAAACCCCCTCTGAACAAATATTGCCAAGAAAACCCTGCAATAGGTTCACCTTAGGGTCACCATAAGCTGGAAGTGACTTGAAGGCACACAACAACATGGGAATCATGTGGCCCTCCAGGTGTTGGTAGACTGTAACTCCCAGCATTCCCTGCCAGTATACCCAGTGGTGAGGAAACCTGGAAGCTACAATCCAACAACATCTGGAGACCCACACTTTTCTTACTCCTGATTTAAGTTCTTTCATATCATTTTTTTAAAAAGCATACAGACACTCCCACCTATCCTTGCACATTTCTCTTAGCACTATATGTGGGCTGACCATTATTCAGCATAAACAGTGCAATATTCTGCCATCATCTAAATAAAAAATTGTAGCCTCCTGGAAGAAGATCATCTTGCTTTATGCACCTATAGACACAAACTGAAAGGACCATGCACATGGAAAAAGTGACAGAAGTGTCCCATTTTCAAGTTTGTTTCATTTTCACAAGTCTTCACTGTTCCATTTTGTGTTTGTGTAAGTCAGTGAACTATTTTTTTTAAAGACACATGAAAATTTGCATTAAATTACATCTGCAAAGTTATCCTTTAAATTGCATTTCCTTAAAAAATATACACTGCTAGCCTATGGGGGGGGTGTTGAACCAATAATTGCATCACACCATGTTCAGATAAGTACTACACTTTAATCCTCACATTAGTCAGAGAAGTAGGGATCACACATGGATTGTAGTCAAATTCTCAAGGATCATGTTCATTTAAGCATCCCTAGTAGAATGAGGCAGAGGGGAGGGATCCAAACCTCTGGCTATTTTTTTTTTAAGGAGCAATCATGCTCTTTTAGTGCTAGAGAGGGAGAGTGATCAGCTTTTAAAGAAAGAAAATTCTAAAAGCAAAAGATGTAATAAAGATGTGGGGGTGTGGAGTAAGTGTGTGAGGGAGGAGAAATGGCTGGCTGGTGTTCACTTTTTTTGATTGGGAAAAGCATTAAAGCAAATGCTATCATGAAGAGTTTATTTTTTAAAAATATAAAAATACATAGACATGTGGGTTAAAGAAGGAGAGCTCCATGATACACTACCATCACCAGATTGTTATTTAATTATTATTTTAAAAGATTTTATTCTGCCTATGTAATTCTCTCTCTCTCTCTCTCTCTCTCTCTCTCTCTCTCTCTGGCTTTTCTTCACAAATGAAGATTCAGGAAGGGCTCATCCTGCACTTTCTGCAAGTGCGCTGATGACTGAAAAGGCCAATCCGAGATAAACATGTCCGGTTGCAGAAAGCACAGCAGAAGGTCACCTTGGGTGATGATTCCGGGTTGTGATTCTTTCTCTTCAAGACTTGTTCGGCATGAGCTCTCAAATAAGGCTGCAGCATTGTGGATAGTGCATCTCCAAGCCTTCCGACGTGAGGCCATGGCGGACCATTGTTGGTGATCAATTTGGCCGAGCCTGAGATGTTGTTTCAGGGAGTCCTTGTATCACTTTTTTGGAGCAGCCCTCTTACTCTGACCAGTGGTGAGTTCACCGTAGAGTACTATTTTTGGGAGGCGATGGTCCTCCATCCTAGAAATGTGCCCTGCTCAGCGCAGCTGTGTTCTTAATATCATGGCCTCAATGCTGGTGATCCCTGCTTGCTCAAGGACAGCAACATTCATCACATAGTCAGTCCAGTGTATATTTAGGATTGTGCGTATACAGCGCTGATGAAAGTGTTCGAGGAATTGTAAGTGTTGGCGATAGGTGACCCATTTTTCAGACCCGTAAAGGAGAATAGACAGTACAATGGCTCTATACACATTGATTTTTGTGCTTCACCTCAGGTGTTTGTTACTCCAGACTCTTTTGTAAAGTGTGCCAAATGTGCTATATACCTTTGCTAATGTATAGAATCATAGAGTGGAAAGAGACCACAAGGGCCATCCAGTCCAACCCCCTGCCATGCAGGAATAATGTTCTGGCTAATTCCACTTTAGCGAATACAAACTCTCAGTAGATTCAGAAGAATCATTGATTTCACTTGCTGCTGTTGGGTTTTTCTACAATGTGCTATCTTTCAATGATAGGATATTCATAACTTCTGCTTAAAATTCTGATATATAAGCACACAGATATATATGTGTGTGTGTGTGTATACATACACATACACACACTCACATTCATATATCTGCATGCAATCAGAGAGACAGAGACATGTATTTATATTTTTGTTGTGCACCTTCAAGTAATTTCTGATTTATCACGACCCTAAGATGAACCTATCAGTGGGAAATGACTTAAAGGTGCACCACCACCACCACCACCACAACAGGCAAAGACTCTCTAGTACACATTTATATGTTCGTTTTCTTCACCATTGTGCACAAGAACAACAGTTCTGAAACGTTTTCTGTCTAACTGGGTGAGGTAAGAGTTTTTGTGTTTTAAAAAAACACACTGATTTATTTATTTACTTACCCATATATTCTGGCATATAAAATGACTAGGCATATAAGACGACCCCCCAATTTTCAACTAAGAATCTAGGGTTGGCATATATTTGCCATATAAGATCCCCCCCCCCCAATTTGGCTGGCTGGCTGGCTGGCTGGCTGGGGGAGCCTTGCCAGATGATCCTCTTTGTTTCCCAACTCAGGATGATCTCCTTGTGAGTTGGGAAAGTGAATAGGATCAGCTGGCAGGGCTCTCCCAACCAGCCAGTCACAACATTCACCCCTCTCTTCCACCTTCGGTTGCTCCCCAAAGGGGGCAAAGGCAGAGGAGGGGGCTGAATGACCCTGGTTTGTCTCGACCACTGCCCATTCCCTCCATCTTTGCTCCCTTTGCAAAGGGAATGAAGACGGAGGGGATGGGCAGAAGGGTGTTTGGAGGGGGGCGGTCTTCCCAGGCACCCACCCCCTCCCCGAAGCCATGATCGGGAGCTTAATCGTGGCATTATTATTATTATTATTATTATTATTATTATTTGTATCCCACCTCTCCCATCAGGATTGGGGCGGCAAACATCCCATACAAATATTAATCAGAACAATCCCATACAAATATTAAAACAGCACCATTAAAACAATTTCTATTATTATAAATAACTTCACACTTTAAATACTTTAAATATAATACAAATGTTAAAAACCTAAATAAAAAAAGATCATAGAATTACTTTTGCCGTACAGTAGGACCCCCATATCCACTGATTCAATTATCCCCGGGACACAAAATGGCACACCTACCATAGAGTATCCCTAGAAAATGTGTCCTCTCTAGCCATTTTCTACGTCCTCCAAGGCAACTCTATGGTATTTTAAACTGGAAGCCCCATTATTTGCAAAGTTCAGGTTAAAAAAATAATCATATTCAAAACAACATTTTTGTAAAAATTACCTTAGCTTACCAATTAAGCAGGGCATGGGTTTAGTCAATTGGACAAAACGTTGATCAATTGAAAAAAAAAATTGATTTTTATCTTTTCTTTCTTCCAATGAACTCACAGGAATATACTGTATGTAGCGCTCCTCTTCCTGTTTATCACATTACACTGTTATTGCGCTATTATTCCACTGTAACTACTATGGCTGCCTCCTGTGGAATCTTGGGATTTGCAGTTTAGGGAGGGAGAATTAGAACTGTCAGCCAGAAAGCTCTTAGGCCTCACTGAACTACAAACCCCAGAATTCCACAGGAGGAAGCCATAGCAGTTAAAGTGGAATGATAGCACTATAACAGTATAGTGTGATAAAGTCCAGGTGACCTTGGGCAAGTCACATTCTCTCAGCCTCAGAGGAAGGCAAAGGTAAACCCCCTCTGAACAAATCTCCCCCCCAAAAAACCTGGAGCCGGATCGTGGCTTTGGGGAGGGGGTGAGTGGCTGGAGGGAGGATGCTGGAGGGAGGGGGCTTCGGGGAGGGTGGAAGGGTGGCTGGAGGGAGGGGGCTTCTCAGCCACCCACCCCTTCCCCGAAGCCGTAATCTGGAGCTGGATCGTGGCTTTGGGGAGGGGGTGGCTGGAGGGAGGGGGCTTCCCAGTCACCCACCCCCTCCCCGAAGCTGCGATCGGGAGCCAGATCGCGGCTTCGGGGAGGGTGGAAGCGGGGCTGGAGGGGGGGCTTTCCAGCAACATTCACCCCCCTCCTCTGTCTTTGGTTGCTCCCTAAAGGGGGAGAAGGCAGAAGAGGGGGGGCAAATGAACCGTAAGCACTTTGCCTCCCCCCCACCTGATCTCCTGCCTCTTCGCTACATTTGCGAAGGGAGCAAAGAGGCAGGAGTTCAGACGGTGGGGTGAAGCAAAGTGTATCCGCCGTATAAGATGACCCGTGATTTTGGAGCCTATTTTTCAGGGCTCAAACCTCATCTTATACACCGGAATATATGGTACATTTCAGGACTCTTTTGTAAAAATTTTGTTTGTGCACAAACTCTGGACAGAATTTTCACAAAAAGTAGTAAAATGTGAAAAAATATGGTGGCAGTTGACCATTTTATCACTAAGGTATCTTGATTTCCTGAGACATCTTTCTTGGGAAGGATGAAAAAAGATATAAATATTCTTTACGCCCCTGCTCTCTAGGATCATCAACAGAGGGTCCTTTCTGTCACTTGCTATCTAATGATTTTAAGGAAATGTGTCAGAAATTAAATCTGGATTTCCTGAATACAATCCTTATGGTTATTTGGCCATATTTGGCTAAGGCCTCTCCCCATATTTTCACATCAGTGGTGAGCAACTATATGGGGACCAGAGACTGATTTTCCTGCAGATGCCACCTGCAAGCTCAAATATGTCTGGTTTTCTCTGCACTTTTAATAATAATAATAATAATAATAATAATAATAATTTATACCCCACCCCTCTGTTAAAACAATCGGGGCGGCTTACAAAAATTAAAATACAATACAGATAAAAATCCCTAAACACCCCCCACCCCCACCCTCCCCCATAAAAAATATTAAACAAATGTAAATTAAAAGCAAAGGTCTAAAATCACCTTTTTCTCTCCAGTCTCTTTCAAACTGGCAATAGAAAGTGATGCTGTGCTGTTTTGTGTCACCATTTTGAGATGAACTGCAGAGAAACACACAGGTATGGGGTTCTATGGCAATAGAAAGTGATGTTGTGCCACTTCATGCTACCATTTTGACATGGACTGTGGAGAAAAACTCAGGCATGGGGTTCTATGGCAATAGAAGTGATGTTGTGTCATGTTGAGCAGTGTGTGTTGAGTGAGGGCAGATGTGAGAAATGTTGTACCATTTCATGCCACCCTTTTGAGATGGGCTATGGAGAAAAACACAGGTATGGTGTTCTAAGGTGCATGTAGCAGCCAATTTTTTTTATTTTTTTGCATGTTTTCATACACTGGGGATTTTCTACACAGTTTTTGGCCAAAAATTGCCTGAAAATCATGTTTTGTTCAGTTTTTTTTGTTTTTGTTTTTGTTTTGTTTTGTTTTTTACAAAAGGGGGGTTGGAGCTTTTGGGGGACTGGTGGGAGGGTATGAGGTGTTAAAATGTTCAAGGGCCATTGGCCACACTTTGCCCACCCTGGTTTTACATGGAATAACAGTAAGCATACAACTTGTAGAGAACATAGGAAAGGAACCATAGACCATAGAAGCCATCTATATTTTCTTAGGTTCATTGAAGAAAAGATGACACATAAATATAGTATATATTTATGCAATAGGAGAGAATATACCACTGACAGACCACTTCCCCCTATCCTGACCTCAAACATGTTTGCTGAGGAAATACTAGTATGACAATAATCTTAATAACCGAATACTCTGCAAATACTCTTGAGAGAAGTGCAAGAAACCTCTTCTACTGCATTATTCACAACATCTTCTCCTTGGCCCAGTTGGCTTTCCTGTTTCATTCAAGAACAAGCACTTTGTGTGCCCCATGTTTTTGCATTTTCCTCTCTTAATATTAGGGAGTTTGTATAGCATCCAGTAGAGACCAGAAAATCAAAGAGAGAGAGAGAGAGGAGAAGGTAAAAAGCTCATAAATAACAAATGCTTTTTTCAGTTGAAGTAATTTTTACTTGAGGTCTTCCTAGTCTCAGAGGCCATCAACATTTCATTCTCCCACCCAGCTCAAGGGACATAAAAATGAGAAAGAACATTGTATTATTCTCTTCACTAATAGCTGGACTGCTCTTCAAGTGGTAATGGGAAATGCCAACATAGCAGTGATATTCATCCTAGTAATATCCCAGCCTAACATCCTAGAAAAGCTGGCTGGAAGAAAAACATATGAGTTTTGGGCTCGTGGTTAACGATGCAGTCCTAGGCACAGTTTGACCTGAACTCCCTTATGCAATAAAAGAACACGGGATCCAGAAATATATCTTTGTGTACAACAGAATCCCAGAAAGATGCCAGATTCCCTAGTAAAGTTGATGTTGATGTCAGGAGCAGCTGGTACCATGAGCTTTTCCTACCATTTCACATCCAAGGACTACCTGCAGTTCAAGAGGCTTGCCCCTTAGCCTTCCTTTGTAATGGTAAAAATTTTAAGTGCCTGGCACATCTGAAAATGCATGATACTCTATAGTAGCCTTTCTCAACCTTTTTACCCTGGAGGAACCTTTGAAATAATTTTCAGATCTCAGGGAAACCCTATTTAAAAATTATACCTACCGTTCCTTTTTTTAAAAAAAATTACAGAAACAGTGAAAAAAAAATGCTTATTATATTCCACATTGCTAGCAATACATATTTGATACTGGAAAGTAACAGGCCTGAAACAGTATATTGGCAGAGAAGTATTTATGGTGTACATTAAAATACTGACAAAATATCCTATGAAAAATGCCAAAAAAGGTAATCTATAATAAAAATAAATTGAATGAAAAATAAATATATTTATTGTGAAACATTATTAAAACCTGAAAAATGTCATATGGAACTACACACAAAGAAAGACTAATACAAACATATCTGATGAAAAACAAAATATATTTATTATGATAGCATTTTTAATGTGAAATCTGGGCTTGTCTTTTGGTACATTGCTTGGTGTCCTAGTCTCTGGAGCAGCAGAAAACAAGCTTGCTCCATCCTCAGTATGACAGCCCTTCAAATATTTAAACATGGCTACACCACTGACTCTGACCCAAAGATTGAGCTCTGAGCTAACAGAGCTTGCAAAAAGCAGCTACAAAGCAGCCAGGCTCAGGTAAATGGAAGGCTTTTTTCAATAATATGGGAGTTGATCAGTCTATTTGTAACCCCACATTCAGTTACTAGACCCACAGTTTAAGAACCTTTTCTCTATAATGACTCCTTTACTGTAATGTACGAACCCTCTCCAAATGTGGTTTAAAAAGAAAAAGCCCTAAGTCACTTTTATCAGAGTTCTCCCATACACAGATGGCACATGGGTAGCTGGGTAGACCAGGGGATTACTTGGTCAATTTTCCCCACTTGGGTAAGAGATGTACAGTATTGCAATTCTCTTTCCATTGTTCTCATTTTTTTTTAAAAAAAAACACCTCATTTCACATTTGTACCTTTAAATCAATTTTATACAAACCATCGTCCTCTTTCATCCTCAGTTCTGGCAAACTTAGCTGCCAGGCTAATCATGAGGAGACTGATTAGCACATTTAAGGCAGAGCGAAAGTTGGGAGGGAGAGCAAAGTATTTGGCACCTTTCTTCCCCGCCACTGCCCCATAAGAGGCCCCTCTGGGGAGTGTGCTCTGTTGGTGTGAAAACTCATTCACACACACTCATTCCTCTCCCCCCCCCACTGGCTTTCTCGCTTTTTGAGGGGAGAGATAAGCCATTTCAGCTTCTCCATGATTTATTATTATTTTCTTGTGGAACCCATGGTGATCTCTGGTGGAACCCCAAGGTTCCTCAGAACCCCAGTTGAGAAATGTTGCTCTATAGAAACCAAATGGTGGGGATTCAGGATAACAAAGGTGAAGGGGGTAATGGGTGAGAAGAGAGTTGTAAAATTTTGAAACAGCAAATGAATGAAAGACATGACCAGTTTGCCTGTTCTGTAAATACTTTTATATTACTGCTTTTTCTTCTGTTCTTCATTCTAAGCAACAACGTTGTCCAGTTAACTCTTCAGATTACTGCCTAGCGATAAAAGTTTACTGTTTTACTCTGAAGCTTCTGCTACTGGATCTGACTTAAGAAGACTGTACATGACATCTATTTAGAAATGAGGATTTTCTCACTGCAAAGCACCTACAGAGTTAGTCAGTTTCCCTCCTATCACATATATGTAATATACAAAATCCAGAACACAGGCATAAGATTAAAATATAGAGTAATTCTATCTTCACACAACTTGAAAACTCTGCTTGTTCCTTAACAAGTGAAACAGGCAAACACTCAGCACACCTTCACTAAAATATGGGATGAAGTCTTTTTTCCTGCGGCGCCTGATATATGCTTATGTATATATCTATGTTTGTCTGTATATGTGCTTATGTTTCTTTTGAAATCATGAATAAAAATTATTTTAACCTAAAATGTGGAATGACCACTGGAGGCAGGGGCAGATAAAATTCCTTAAGGCTAAGGTCATTTTGCAGGGTGCCAGATTTCTGCCTTTGCTATAAATGATTATCATCTTTGACGCTGGGTATTAAAAAAAAAGAAAGAGTAATTTTACTTGGTGTGACCACCAAGCTTAATCCCCACAAACTGACAAGCTGGTATTTCCAATATGCAACCTTCTTTCATAAGCCCAGGTTTATAGATACACTTACATATTCAATCACTTCAGTTTAACATCACCATGCCCTCTATTTCAATATTAAAACTGTGATCTGTATTTAGATTCTACCATGAACATCTTTCCTTGGGAAAGAGAAACACATACGTGTGTGTGTGTGTGTGTGTGTCTTTCCACAGCTTCTAACCTGATAGGCTTTTCTGAAGTCTGAACACTAGGTGGCAATCAAAACTTACTAATTTCCTTTAAAACTTCTCATAGCAAAATAGATTTTTATATGTAGGAATTACAGGGGAAAGAGGCTTCTTTCATTGGGCCACTTTTAGGCACAAATGGTCAGATATGACTTTAAGAGGGAAAGAATCAAGAAAATATAATGTGTAATTTGCCCTGGGAAACCAATGTATTGAAGACAAGGGGTTGTATATGTGCTGGGTAAATAGCTTGCAATGTTCCTTGATTTGTAAAATACTGCTTTTGTGTGTTAAATGCAGAGATGTGAAAAGTTATTTTTGGACTATAAACTCCCAGAATTTCCCTGGACAGGCTGAATGGAGTATTCTTGGAAATGCCATTCAAAAAAATAATTTTCCTAAGCTTAGGTTAAATCTGTAAAGAAAAGGACTCTTTGGTCTCCTCCATATGAGGTAAAGAAATGTGGATTGCTCTGCAATAATGGCAATTTGCAGCAGCTGCTATTTGTCTTAACATTTTGGGGGCAGATAGCAGGCATGTGAAGCTATCCATGTTTGCTGTGCAAACAGGCATGCCTGCAAATCAAGATCGTGCCTGCGAGAGAATTACTCATGTTTTTACTTACCTGAAATTGCCGCTACCAGACAGTATTTTTTTTTTAAATAAAACCTATCTAAGGTAAAAAAGAGCAACCTTTTGCTTTAACAAAAAAGTAAACAAAAAAAAACCCCAAACATTTTCTTGCCTGGGCACTCAATGATTTATATCCCCTCTTTCTCCTAAGATGGAATTCATAGAATCATAGAATTGCAGAGTTGGAAGAGACCACAAGGGCCATCCAGTCCAACCCCCTGCCCCGCAGGAAATCACGATCAAAGTATCCCTGACAGATGGCCATCGAGCCTCTGTTTGAAGACCTCCAAGGAAGGAGACCCCACCATGCTCCGAGGGAGTGTGTTCCACTGTCGAACAGCTCTTACTGTCAGAAAGTTCCTCCTAATGTTGAGGTGGAATCTCTGTTCCTGGATCTTGCATCCATTGCTCCGTGTTCCAGTCTCTGGAGCAGCAGAAAACAAGCCTGCTCCATCCTCAACGTGACACCCCTTCAAATACTTAAACAGGGCTTTCATATCGCCCCTTAACCGTCTTTTTTCCAGGCTAAACATACCCAGCTCCCTAAATCTCTCCTCATAAGGCATCGTTTCCAGACCTTTCACCATTTTAGTCGCCCTTCTCTGGACATGCTCCAATTTGTCAATATCCTTTTTGAATTGTAGTGCCCAGAACTGGACACAGTATTGTAGGTGAGGCCTGACCAAAGCAGAATAGAGTGGTACTATTACTTCCCTTGATCTAGACAGCATACTTCTATTGATGCAGCCCAAAATCACATTGGCCTTTTTAGCTGCCACATCACACTGTTGACTCATGTTCAACTTGTGGTCTACTAGGACTCCTAGATCCCTTTCGCACGTAGTCTCATTCAGCCAGGTCTCCCCCATCCTATATCTATGTATTTCGTTTTTCTGCCCTAAGTGCAGTACCTTACATCTCTCCTTATTGAATTTCATTTTGTTAGCTTTGGCCCAGCTCTCCAGTCTATCCAGGTCATTTTGAATTTTGATCCTGTCCTCTAGGGTATTAGCTACTCCTCCTAATTTGGTGTCATCTGCAAATTTGGTAAGTATGCCTTCTATTCCCTCATCCAAGTCATTGATAAAGATATTGAATAGCACTGGGCCCAGGACAGAACCCTGTGGCACCCCACTGGTCACATCTTTCCAAGAGGAAGAGGAGCCACTGCTGAGCACCCTTTGGGTTTGACCGGTCAACGAATTACAAATCCATTGAACAGTTAACTTGTCTAGCCCACATTTTACAAACTTGTTTGCAGGAATGTCATGGGGAACCTTGTCAAAGGCCTTACTGAAATCAAGGTATGCGATATCTACAGCGTTCCCTTCATCTACCAAGCTGGTAATTTTATCAAAAAAAGAGATCAGATTAGTCTGGCATGACTTGTTTCTCTGAAACCCATGTTGACTTTTTGTGATTATGGCATTGCCTTCTAAATGTTCACATACTCTCTGTTTGATGATCTGCTCAAGGATCTTCCCCGGTATTGATGTCAGACTAACTGGACAATAATTGTTGGGATCCTCCTTTTCCCCCTTTATGAAAATGGGGACAATGTTTGTCCTCCTCCAGTCTGCTGGGACTTCTCCTGTTCTCCAGGAGTTCTCAAAGATTATTGCCAATGGCTCTGAGATTACATTTGCCAGCTCTTTTAATATTGTTGGATGTAGTTCATCTGGTCCTGAAGATTTAAATTCATTTAGATTAAGAAGGTATTCCTGTACTACCTCTTTACTTATTTTGAGCTGGATTTCCCCTATTGTGTCCTCTGTTCCATTCTCCTCAGGTTGGTCCCCCTTTACCTTTTCTGAAAACACTGAGGCAAAGAGGTGTTGAGTAATTCTGCCTTTTCTCTGTCCCCTGTTAGCATTTTGCCATCTTCTCCGTGTAGTGGGCCTACCATTTCCTTCTTCCTCCTTTTGCTGCAGACATACCCAAAAAAACCCTTTTTATTATTAGCAAGCTCCATCCAAAAAAAAAAAAACACCTTTTTATTGTTAGCAAGCTCTGCACTCTGCGCACAACCAAGCAGCTTTCAACTTCTGCTCATATGGGGAAACTGAATCAATTTGGTTGCTTGTCCCAACAAGCAGGAATGTGCCTTCCCTCCACTGTTTTTAAACAACTTCGGGAAAAGCCACAAAAAGAAATAGCTCTTGATCTATTCAGAGTAGCCACCAGAGCAGAATCTCCCAGAAACAACAACAAAAAACTGTACTCAAAAGATAGGTTTGAAATGAGGGGTGGATGTCATTGATGAAAGATTTAGACACACTCCATTTCAAGTACATCCATGAATAAAATCAAAATTATGCAAAGAGCAGATGTTGCAGTAGTCAAGTAGGCAGCTGGGGATGAGCTCCTTAAGGACAGCTTTGTTTCTGCCTAAATGAGACATTCACAACCAAAGAAGGCAAGCCAGACTCAACAGGCCTGTAGAACCATATGGGCCTCTTGGGTGACATGATCTATGCTGAAGTAAGAGCTGCCATAGTACTCTGCAGTATAGTGAACTGCAAGCTGTCATCTGCTTCTTGTCCTAATTGCACCAAGAGTAACATCATTGGGATCACAAGAGTTGGAAGGGATTCCAAGGGCCATCTAGTCCACCCCTACCATGCAGGAATCCACAATTAAAGCATCCCTGAGATGTGGCCACTGAACCCTTATTAAAAATTTCCAGTGAAGGTAAGAACACTACCCTCTGAGGCAGCCCATTCCAATGTTGAACAGTTCTTACCTTCAGGAAGTTCTTCCAAGTGTCTAATAAGAGTCTCCTTTTTATAACTTGAATCCATTGGTTTGAATTCTAACCTCTGGAATAGCAGGAGACATGACAGAATGTTTAATGGCTAGAAATGGCTATCATATCACCTTTCAATTACCTCTTCTTCAAGCTAAACATACCTAGCTCCCTAAGCTGTTTCTCATAAAACTTGGTTTCCAAACCCTTTATCATCTTGTTTGTCTGTTTTCCTCTGTCTATATTCCAGCTTTTCAATATCCTTTTAAAAATACGTAGGTCTTGTTGCTGGATCCTCCAGTAACTAGTGTTTTACAATACAGATTTAGATGGAAATTAAAACCCAGATCCTCAATACAGACTTCATTTGTGTGCAGAAAAAAAAGTAGTTGCACAGACCCGGGGAACTATCTATAGAAAAACTGGGGTAGGTGTGCTATATAGGAAGAAATGGGTCATATTTACAATGCTGCTAGTTTAACACAACTCTAAAGATGCCCTAGGCTGTGTGCACTGACTTGTGAAATAGGCACCGTTGTGAGAAGGCTCCTGTCCATATCTGCTAGATTTAAAAAAGCTGTCAAGACGGATCTTTTCCGGCAGGCCTTTCCTGAATAACTATCCCGGCCCAAGACTCGGCTGTCCTTTCTGAGCTGCAATCAGATTTTTTTTAACTATTGTATGTTTTAATTTTTTTCTTTCTAATTTATATATGTTTAATTACTGTATGTTTTTAATCTTTTATAATTTAATATTATTTTAAGGAGTGGGTGGGCTAGGGTACTGTGTCTATGGAGTTTTTATATTGTAAGCCGCCCCAATTGCATTGCAGAGGGGCGGGATAGAAATAAAATTTTATTATATTATTATTATTATTATTATTATTATTTGGGATTTAGAGCTAATGAGGTCTGTGCCTATTTGAGTATGAATGAACATTAATTAAAAGAAATGAGCTCAAGGAAACAGACAATCCAGAGTTTTATATATCATAATAAACTGAGAAAGATAACAGCAACAAAATTAGAGGGATTGAATTTCTTTCCCAATTTAGCAGGAAAAGTGTTACAGATTGCATCTAGCTGAGACTTTCCAATAAGTCTTTCACATAGTAGAGCTGGGTTAGGAGTCATGGGCCCCTCTAGATGTTTCTGGATTGCAGCTGGACCTCTGCATTTGTTTTGCTGGTCAGAGATGTTGGGAGTTGCAGTCCAATAACATCTGGAGGGCCTAATGATTCCCACCTGCAGTGGAGGCTTCCATGAACATTAAGTGGGGGGGGGCAATTTTCACAGATTCTCCTTTCCATTTACAGTTCCTGTGTTTACCAATCTGCTCCAGAGAGTTAGGTGAAAGAGATTTTAAAGCACAACAACAAAAACCCACACACTTTAATTCATGTCCAAAGAAGAGAAGCATAGAATTGCTTTAGGCTCACCAGGAAGAAGCTTTAGGATGGGGGAAGTAATCATGCTGCCCTCCTGCCACATGTGGTCAAACTGCAGCTCCCAGGAGCCCTAGTTAGCATAACCAGTGGGGAGGAAAGCTGGGAATTGCAGTCTAGCAACTTCTGGAGGGCCGTGTGATTCCCACCTCTGCGTTAGGGTTAAATCCAAAGTGTGGTCAAGACAGGAAAAAGTTATGAATAAGGAAGAATACATAAGCGAGGAATGGCTGCAGCAGATTGCTTTTGTCTGATGCTAAAGGGAAGGGCAAGACACAGACTCTTGTTCTCCCCCCTGTTGAGTTAACGGAGTGCAAATTACCTGACACTATGAACTCAGTTTGCACCTACTGAAGTCTCTCTCCCTCTCTCTCTCTCTCTCTCTCTCTCTGGCTTTTCTTCACAAACGAAGATTCAGAAAGGACTCATCCCGCGCTTTGTGCAAGCACGCTGATGACTAAAAAGGCCAATCTGAGATAAACAAGTCTGTTTGCAGAAAGCACAGCAGAAGGTCTCCTTGGGTGATGTTTCTGGGTTGTGATTCTTTCTGCGTTGTCATTTCTCTTCACGACTTGTTCGGTGTGAGTTCTCAAATAAGGCTGCAGCATTGTGGATAGTGTGTCTCCAAGCCTCCCGATGTGAAGCCAGGGTGGACCATTGTTGGTGATCAATTTGGCCGAGCCTGAGATGTTGTTTCAGGGAGTCCTTGTATCGCTTTTTTGGAGTGGCCCTCTTACACTGACCCGTGGCAAGTTCACCGTAGAGTACTATTTTTGGGAGGCGATGGTCCTCCATCCTAGAAACGTGCCCTGCCCAGCGCAGCTGTGTTCTCAATATCACGGCCTCAATACTGGTGATCCCTGCTTGCTTAAGGACAGCAACTGAAGTAAGCTAATGGGAAAGGGGTGTGTGAGGCTGGAACATTTTAAAAGCAGCTGAAGAAGTGGGGTGACAGAGGATTAAATGGGACTGTCTCTTCCAAATTGGAGGTTATATGTTGGCCTAAGGACTTTTTCAGATGTGTAAAAAGTGCTGCGGAGGGCTCGGGAGAGGTATGCACCTGTTTTGCGGCGGGGGCCATTTTCTGATGATGCCGTCCCTCTCACGTTACCCTCCGTGTTCCTTCTATGTTGCATGGAAGGAAAGGGTGCCACTTTTTATTCACGAAGAACTTCTGTGAGTAAAAAGTGGCTCCTTTTCCTTCCATGTGACATGGAAGGAACACGGAGGGTAACGCAAGAGGGACGTCATCATCAGAAAATGGCCCCCTGCTACAAAACAGGCACATACATCTCCCGAGCCCTCCGCAGCACTTTTTATGCATCTGAAAAAGTCCTAAATCTAGATATAAACTGGAACAAACACAAAAATCTAAAGTTGGGTTCTTGGTCCATAATAATTAAGAAAACACTTTACCCCATAATGGTCAGATTATTAGAAAACACTTAACCCCATAACAGTCAGATGACTTGTTGTGAAACTATAAAGGGTTGTACCTTTTACAGTGGTAACTCGCCACAGGTCAGCGTAAGAGGGGCGCTCCAAAAAAGCGATACAAAGACTCCCTGAAACAACATCTCAGGCTTGGCCAAATTGATCACCAACAGTGGTCCGCCCTAGCCTCACATCGGGAGGCATGGAGACGCACTATCCACAATGCTGCAGCCTTATTTGAGAACTCACGACGAACAAGTCTTGAAGAGAAACGACAACGCAGAAAGAATCACAACCCAAAAACATCACCCAAGGAGACCTTCTGCTGTGCTTTTTGCAACCGGACTTGTTTATCTCGGATTGGCCTTTTTAGTCATCAGCGCGCTTGCAGAAAGCGTGGGATGAGTCCTTCCTGAATCTTCGTTTGAGAAGAAAAGCCAGAGAATCACTAGATAGGGCTGGAAATTCCACAGCTCATAATTGTCTAGACCAGAGACAGGGACCGCTGGCCCCACAGATGTTTCTCCTGTCAATCCTGACAGCATAGCCAATGGTAAAGCAATATGAGAGCTGTAGCCAGAAACATCAGAGGTGCTTTCACACTACAGAATTAAAGCACTACAATTCCACTTGAACTGCTATAGCAACATCTTCTGGAATTCTGGGAATTGTAGTTTCAGGAGGGGCACTTAGAATGGTCAGCCAGAGAACTCCTCTAGTGCCTCTGATCAAACAACACATTCCAGGATGCCACAGGATGCAGCCATGGCAGTTATGGTGAGGTCATAAAGACCTTCTGGAGGGGCAAAGATTTCCCCCTCCCCAACTGAGGACATATCCTGCATAGAAGAAGTGGGATGCATCACATGCCTAAAATATTTTAGTGCCATGAAGTTGACAAACAAAGAACTGAATGCTGGAATACAATCACAGGCTATAATCAAGTATGTTTCTTTAGACATAAAATATGACAGTATACATGCAGAAGAGCTGTACTTCTTTTTTCATCAATGGCCCACACCCACAAGAGAAGCTGGTAATATGGTGCAGATGGAGTAGGGCTGAGCAGCAGGTTTATTGGGTCTGGAGTAGATGTTATGTGAGAAGCTTGCCCATTGTCTGCTAGGACCCATAGAGGTGTGTATATGGGGGAGGATGAAGAAGAGGCCAGGGGCACTGTGAGATTCAAGGGCATACATCAGATGGGGGGGCTGCTTGGGGGGTGCACAGGAAATTTGCCTTAGTTGATACTCCCCTTGTTAGCATGCCCTACTGCCCCCTTCTTATAATATCTCATAATTGGAAATATTGGACACTTTGGAGGGGTCAAGTAGACCATGGTGATCCAAAAAGAGGTCAGGTGGAGGTCATAAGGACCTGGGAAGGTGTCTTAGAAATATTTTTAGCAAGCAAGCCCAAACTAGGATTGTGTGGAAGCCCCTGGTAAATAAGACCATTAAGGAGGTATGTGCTAATTCCTTCTTGGGGACATCAACAATGAGTCACCCAGCTTAAACAACCAAGTGACCTTTCCAACCCCAATCCCAAGGAAACATCTCCTTGGCACCCTCTCCAATCTCCCAGCCATAAACAGCAATAAGCTAAGTTTCTGTTTCCTTTGTTTACCCAGTGGGAGACGCATCTAGGCCTTGTCCTAACCAAAGTACACTCTTCAAGATATAAAGCAGGGTATAAATATTGTCCCCCCCCAAATGATAGAAAGGTGCCACTGTAGATGAGACCAGCCACTCTCTTTCTTAGTGCACCCCTGGATTGGAACTTAGGAGATTTTCAGACCTGCAAAAATTCATGTCTGCCGCGCGAGCAGCCTCCCGAAACTGCTGCGCGGCAAGGGTCTTCTTCGGACGACGCTGTGCCTCTTGCGAAACCGTCCGTGTCACTTCCGTGAAGCTTCGGACGGCTCGGCGCCATATTTCAATCTCGGGCAACCTCCGTGATTGAAATATTGCGCAGAGCCGTCCGAAGCTTCACGGAAGTGACATGGACGGTTTCGCAAGAGGCACAGCGTCGTCCGAAGAAGACCCTTGCCGCGCAGCAGTTTCGGGAGGCTGCTCGCGCGGCAGACATGAATTTTTGCAGGTCTGAAAATCTCCTTACAGTGCCACCCTCAGTCTTTTGTCTGTCTATACCTCTATCCAACCTTTCTGCCTTACTCTTCAATAGCCTTGTGTGGGTCTCAGGAATGTGTGTTGCATGTGTGAATGCTTTTTGTGTTATTTCGAATAAAAGCATTTTATTTCACTTTGGAATTCTGTGCAGACACTACTGCAGGCATACTGTTTGAGCTAATAATTCCTCCATCTAGACTTTGATATCACGGGTGGGTCTCAAAGCACCCTCTCCCACCTCTTAGGGTAACAACCTAATCTGGGAAGCCCCTGAGATGGAGTGTGGGTATACTATTCAGAAAAGGAAATGCAGGTGCCTGTTATGTGAACAGATGGTTCTACGTGTGTCTCCAGCATCAGAATTCCTACAATGAATAAAAAACACAGAATAGCTCTTGTGTTCCCCTGTACCAGCTCTGGAGAATGGCAAAAATCCATAAAGACATTTTTCTCTTTTTTCTTACTGTACAATTTATGTCCAATAAAACTGGACTCCCCAGGCTCTTAATGTGTATGAAATTTATGCCTACAGCTACAGGGTTTTTTTTTTAAAGTAATATCTGTTATATTCCAGAGCATATAGAATAGCAATTCTGGGGTGGTGGGGGTGGGGAGATAAAGGTCTCCTGTAAAAGTGAACAATAATGAAGAAGACAGAGAAACATAACACTTCAAAATGTCCTCCTTTCCATCACCATGGTCTAATCCTTCCCTCTACAAAGTAGTAATTGACTTTGAATGGTGTAAATGACAAGCAGGCCCTAAACTATGCTGTGGGACTAAACAGGGATATCCATTTCCCCTCCTTTGATGTTCCTTTTTTTAAAAAAAGCCAAGGTGAGTGGATTTAAAGATGACTGCCTGTCATTTAGCTTCTGACTAACAGGGTAGACTGCTCACAATCCTGAATGTGTATTCATTTGTTTGAGTAAGGGGGGTTGCAACATTATCTTGTTTTAGAGCTTTGTAAGGGGTTATGCGCGCTCAATGGCCAAAAGTGAGCCTATAGGTACTTGGTCCATGCTTGCCTGATAACCCCAAAATTTTATAACTCCAGACAGGCGGACTTCATGTTTGTTTGCTTTTTCAAACCCTTTCTCTTCCTACACCATTCTAACCTGAAAGTCTTTATCTTCTGTTTCCTCCATTAGACTATGCATTTGATTATGAACAAGTTTTAGTAAGTAAATCTAGTTTTATATGTTTTCCAAAATAGACTCATCTTATTTATTTTCTTTGGTAGACTCTGGGTGGGTGTGGGGCTGGTTGTTGTTCAGGTTTTGCCTTGCCAATTGCTTACTCTGCTTGAGAAATCCACCACTATTTCTCACATTCCATTTGCTTAATCCAAACAAAGGGAAGGAAAATTGCTCAAGCTGTTTCTGGCACAGTTGCACTGGAAATAATGAAGCAGAGTGATTGGATACAGGCTGCATGTGCCCCCTACAGGGTATGGCAGACTTTGGGGCCTCCCTGCAAATATACTACAATGCAGTGCACATGCGCGTGCGCGCACACACACACACACACAGGTTTCTGCACAGCTTGCATTCAACCTGAAATGTACTCTCAGAAATTTCCTGAAAGTTATTTTAAAGATCAGATTTATGGTTACTGCATTCCTTATTTTAAAACAATGCAAAAAATAGATGTCTGGAAGCTTACAAGCAGGACATGAAGGCAACAACTTCCCCTGTTTGATTGGCCCCAGCACCTAGAATTCAGAATTATGTTGTTGTTGTTGTGTGCCTTCAAGTAACTTTTGACTTATGATGACCCTAAAATGAACCCTTTCACAAGGTTTTCTTGGCAAGATTTATTCAGAGGGGGTTTGCCTTTGCCTTCCTCTGAGGCTGAGAGTGTGCGACTTGCCCAAGAACACCCAGTGGGTTTCCATGGCTGACTGGGATTTGAACCCCTGGTTTTCAGAGTCCTAGTCCAACACCGAACCACTACACCACACAGGCTCTCGATTCAGAATTATAGGAATTCTTAATATGAAGACTCTGTTTGTCCTGGTTCAGGTGTTCGGGAGTTTTATAATGCAGTTGTGAAATAAGACACCTATCCACCAGGGAATTTGGGCTGTTTCCAGAGATACTGGACAGCCAAAATCTCCCCTCCCCCCCCCCATAGAGGGGAGTCGAAAGAGGATTCAATTTTGGACTGAAGCTTTTGCCTCTCTCAACCCAAACTCAGAGGTTTTGGCACACTCACAGGCCTTTGCTGGGGGCGGGGAGCAATTAACTCTGAGCACTCCTAGATAACAGCAGCTAAGGCAGGGGCCATAAATCAACAAAAGTCTCTGACAGCCTTCTTGCCTGTAAGGATCCATTTGCAAGGAAGATGTGCAGGAGAGAAGTCAAGCCAGTTCAAAGTTCTGTGAGTTAAGCAGGGTCATCAGCCAGTCCAAGGGTTTGAAAGTCAAGCAGGGTTGTCAGACAGTCCAAAGGTTGGGGTCTCAGGGAGTCTAGATCAGGAATGTAAGAATGCCAAGCCAGAGCCAGAAATCAGGTTATTGTGTCCAGCAGGAAACGTAAGCCAAAGGTATCTTTTAAATTGGCTGCAGTGAGCTGCTCATGACTAAGTGAGCTTCTGCTGTTTGGCAAAGAGTCTCATAGAGCACCGTTGTTCTGCTCTCTTCTCTGCTCGCCAGGTCTGAGGGCTCGGGGCAGGGGGCGGCATACGATTGTCTCAGCTGCTCTGTTGGTGCATGTGCTGGATCAGCATCAGGTGAGTCCTGGCTCTATGTTTCCTAAGGCTGCCATTCCACAGGGTGAGCTGTAGGGTTCTCCTCATCTTCAGAGTCTGAGTCCTGGCCCCTGACACTGTTCAACTATTCTGTTTCTTAGCAATTGATAGACATTATCAACCTGTGATCAGCCATTGATATCAGCATTGCTTTTCTGTTGTTTTGATCAGGGCAGGCAATCTCTGAGGTGGCAATGCCCACATTATTCCTGTGGGCACACACCTGACCCTCCTATTGTGCTACTGAAGTTGCCACTGTGTTACTGAATATGCTGCCACCATGGCTACAGCAAACACCATATATTTTCCTTTTAAAATGCAGGGGAGGGAGAGTTCACAAGAGGTACAGGAGCCAATCTTTGCCATGCTGTACGCCACAGATTCCTAAAGACTGGCCAAGAAATGGCCAAAACCAAAGTGGAAATAAATCCTTGTTTCCATTTTCAGCTGCTTTTCTTCGTGGAGGGTAGATCATAGGCAGGAATGTACAGACATCCCTCCACATTTGTGGGTTAAGCATTTGTGGATTTGATTATTGCCAGATTACTAAATATGTTCTCTCTAGGCACTTTGTACATCCTCCAGAGCAATTCTATGGTATACATCTGCCAGAAGTTAACCATAGAGTTATGCTAGAGGACCTAGAGATTCCTAGAGATAATACTTCTCTAAGCATTTGTAGGCTCTCCAGTGTAATTCTATGGTAAATCTATGCTGAAAGGGTCCTCCACTCCTAATCCCTGTGAATGTTGAGGGTCAACAGTATTTCAATGATTTCCACCACTGCTGGAAATCTCAGGAGTGCAGACTGACCAATTGGGAACCAGAGTGACATAGTGGTTTGAGGGTTGGACTAGGACTCTGGAGACCAGGGTTCAAATCCCACTTGGCCATGAAAGCCCACTGGATGATGCTGGGCAAATCACACTCTCTCAGCCTCAGAAAACCCAATGATAGGTTCACCTTAGGGTTGCCATAAGTTGGAAATGACTTGAAGGCATATAACAACAAGAAACGCAGCAAGGCTTACTCCAAGTGTGCATAGGCCTACTGTCTGAGTTTTTAGGAAAACACGAGGGTAATGATGAATAATATACCAGTGAAATAATATATAGAGAAAAGGATTGCATGAATGTTTAGCTAAAGCAATATGAATTCAAGTTCAGCACAGAATGCAGATCAACAAAGTGAGTAGGTCAAAGAGAACCACGGTTGCACAGTGATGGTACAAGATCATGGAATCAGAATATCAGAATGCAGTATTAGAATCCAGAAGAAAAGAACACCATCAGGAAGAACAGAAAGTGGTCAAATGGTAGGGGCCACAAGCTTGTGCTGTGACTTTGTTATCAGTTTCTTTCAGAATAAATCACCATTGTTCAAGCTAGGGAAGTTCTTGCTTATAGAGATATAATGTGGAATTTTGTGTACTGGTTGGGATCAATAAGTTCTTTCCAACTTGATGCATGCTAAAATACTGAGTGATACTGCATTCCTCTATGGAATACACACATATGTTTTATCTTGCGTGGTGACAGGTGACATGAAAGCTCATGTCATGGGACTCATAGCCTGACCTATCACTCAATGATTCAAGTTGAACATGTGGAACAGCCTCCACTGAAAGGCGTTGTATTGATCATAAAAAGGCACATGAAAGATCTTTCTGGGATCTTTTACTGTGGGATGCCTTTCATATATAGAAACCATTGCTCGGGAGTGTATTAATCAGAGCTCAGGATCCCATTGTATATTTCCACTGGATCCCATAATTTTTCCACCCCTTCACCCATACACTCTAAAAATCTGTGCTGGAGCACTAAGAGATGGGTTTTGACACTACAGCCAGCCTCTGCATTCATGGTCTCTGCATCCATGGATTCAACCATCCACAGCTTGAAAATATTAAAAATTAAAAATAATAAAAATAATTTTTAAAAACTCGATTTTGTCATTTTATATAAGGGACATCATTTTACTATGCTATTCTATATAATGGAACTTGTGCAACCACAGATTTGATATCCATAGGTGTCCTGGAAAAAAAAAACCCAGTGGATACCAAGAGCCCACTATACTGAAGATTGCAGAAGGAAGCAGAAAAGAATCAATTCACAATTTCATTGCCATTAAGAGATCATAGAATCATAGAATCATAGAACTGTAGAGTTGGAAGAGACCACAAGGGCCATCCAGTTCAACCCCCTGCCATGCAGAAATACATAATCAAATCCAGCCTCTGTTTAAAGACCTCCAAGGAAGGAGACCCCACCACGCTCCGAGGGAGTGTGTTCCACTGCCAAACAGCTCTTACTGTCAAAAAGTTCCTCCTAATGTTGAGGTGGAATCTCTGTTCCTGGAGCTTGCATCCATTGCTCCGTGTTCTAGTCTCTGGAGCAACAGAAAACAAACTTGCTCCATCCTCAATGTGACACCCCTTCAAATACTTAAACAGGGCTATCATATCACCCCTTAACCGTCTTTTTTCCAGGCTAAACATACCCAGCTCCCTAAATCTCTCCTCATAAGGCATCATTTCCAGACCTTTGCCCCTCTCTGGATACGCTCCAATTTGTCAATATCCTTTTTGAACTGTGGTGCCCAGAACTGGACACGGTATTCCAGGCGAGGCCTGACCAAGGCAGAATAGAGCGGCACTATTACTTCCCTTGATCTAGACACTATACTTCTATTGATACAGCCCAAAATCGCATTGGCCTTTTTAGCTGCCGCATCACACTGTTGACTCATGTTCAACTTGTGGTCTACTAGGACTCCGAGATCCCTTTCGCATGTAGTCTCATTCAGCCAGGTCTCCCCCATCCTGTATCTATGTATTTCATTTTTCCACCCTAAATGCAGTACCTTATATTTCTCCGTATTGAATCTCATTTTTTTAGCTTTGGCGCAGCTCTCCAGTCTATCCAGGTCATTTTGAATTTTGATCCACTGAGTTGTATGTACAACAGTATTTACTAGCATCAAGATATTAAAAGCACCACCTTCCATGCAATTCTGACCACTCACTGCATTTGAACACTGGAAGCACTGGTTGGGACATGGGATGGGGCCTTTTCCAGACTGCACAAATCCCTTCCTGGAGAGGCTCAGCTGGTCCTCTCTTTCTTATGCATCAACCAAACTGCTGTGACATTTTTATTATGCTGAGCTTTTGCATGGGGTAAAGTTCTTTTTTTTCACTCATTTTTTTAAATGAATTTGCTTTATAGTATGAATTTTACTTTAATACTTACATCAGTTTCTACTGTAACTGGAAATGTTTTATTGTATTTTATGTATTTTATGACATGTTTTTGGCAAGCTGTTTTGAGTCTATTTTTATAAAGAAAAGTGTGGCATATATATTTTAAAGAAACTAAATAAATCTATCCCGGCCATTACGTAGTTTAGGAAACCTTGGGAAGAGTCCAGCCAGAATTAAAGCTATTTCATTCATTTCACTGCAAGAGTGTTTTTTTTTAAAACTTTCCTAGACCATGACAGTGAACATAGATTTTGTTTTACATTTCAAGAAATGCTGCTGAACTATCAGCGTTCTTCTCCTTTTTTTCCCTAGAGAAGAACATTTTAATAACTACTTCTGCCAGGCTACCTGCTGAGGCAAAACATACTGAACTACCTTCTGTACTTTGCTCTCTGATATATTATTTTATTTATTATATAATAATTCAAGAATTTTGTGGGCTATATTCTTTGAATCTGAGAAAATTTCTCCCCTGTCTCTGACTTTATGCTGCCAGAAATCCGGAGTGCAGTATAAAAACTTTCATTACCAGATTTAGTATACTTTTTCTACAGAGACTGATTTTTAATATAAATGGATATGGCATGCTTTCTCTGGATTTAAAATGTCCCCAAAGATTATAGCATTACTCAGATATTGCTATTGTTCAATACACTGACATATTTCTTCTTCACAGTTCTGGGACATGGGTGTCTTACAGCAGAAAATAAAGGGGGTATGATTCCCTTGGACTGTTACAAGTGTTCATATTTCAGGTCTCAGCAGATATCTACCAAATTAAACCAAAAGATAAAGAAAAAGAAAAGAAAGAGTACAGCTTCTATCCAGAGCTTCAGTTTAGAAGCCCAAAGGATGGAAGTAAATGGGGAGGCTGGGCAGATGGTCAAGGAATGATGTCAAACCCTGAATGGGATCCATAAAAGTTGGGACTAGGAAGAAAACACCAAGGACGGAAGTAGAAGACAGAGAAGTGAATGAGAATTCCTGGCAAAAGTATGATAAAGATCAGAGCTTGAAAAGTTGTTTTAAAAGTAGTTAGCTACCATCATCATGACAACCCTCAGCTCTCAGTAGATGACTGCCAGTATAGACACCATTTTAAAAAGGCCCCTTCATACTGTGTTTCTCAAAGGTAACCAAACAGGTCCCTTTCAGCAGGGTTGCAAGGTACACAAGCTAATTTTTATCATTGTTTATAAGAAAGGGTTTGTTTTTTGTCCCCCCTCCTTTTTTTGCAGGCTCCTGAAACTGAAAAGTTTCCATATAGTTCAGGTGCTCTTTACAATTCATAGAATCATAGAATCATAAAATTGTAGAGTTGGAAGATACCACAAGGGCCATCCAGTCCAACCCCCTGCCATACAGGAATACACAATCAAAGCATCCCTGACAGATGGCCATCCAGACTCTGTTTAAAGACCTCCAAGGAAGGAGATCCCACTACGCTCGAGGGAGTGTGTTCCACAGCTTTGGCTCAGCTCTCCAGTCTATCCAGGTCATTTTGAATTTTGATCCTGTCCTCTAGGGTATTAGCTACTCCTCCTAATTTGGTGTCATCTGCAAATTTGATAAGTATGACCCTAATTCTGTCATCCAAGTCATTGATAAAGATGTTGAATAGCACTGGGCCCAGGACCAAACCCTGTGGCACCCCATTGGTCTCATCTTTCCAAGAAGAGGAGCCACTGCTGAGCACCCTTTGGGTTTGGCCTGTCAACCAATTACAAATCCATTTAACAGTTAAATGGTTACATACAAAATACAAAATATTGTATGTAATATAACAGTTAAATAGCATTTTGTGTCTGACAATTCAAGACATGGTAGCTCCATTGGTCCATCACTATGAAAATATAATTTCAATTTATAATTATATTGTGAATAAAGTTTACTTTCAATATATAAAACATGATGATTTTATAATGTTATATATAATTAATTTTATGTCCCTAAAGTAAGAACATGACTTTCAATGTGTATGTGGCGGGGTGTGGAAGGTGTTGGGATGCCTGTCACTGCCAACCTTGCAGTCCCTGACTTATCCAACCTGACAGGATGCTGATATGATGCTCCCAGCTGCAGAGCACCCAACTGCAGGGAGCCAGAAGACAGAACAAGCAGATGACACAGCATGGAGAAAGGAAGTGGAGGGTGGAGCCAGGATGAGTGGCAGGGAATTCAAAAGGGAAGCATACAAGGAGGGAGAGGTGGCGAGAGGCTCTGGAGAATGATCAGAGCATGCAACCAAATGGGAGAGAGGAAATGCAAGAAGACAGAGGCTGGAGAAGATGCGAAGAGAACAGCTGAAGGTGGATGTGGTGAGGTGGACAGGAGGGGAAGAATATAGAGGAAGAGAGGTGGCCAAGGAGAGGGAAAGGGAAGGTATAGGACAGAGGCATGACAGCAGCAAAGAGCAAGTGGGGGAAGTAGAATGGAGAAGGGTGAAGGATGAGAGAGTGGGGGAGGGATAAGGAAGGGCAAGTGAAAGAGAGCAGAAGGACAGAGACTGGTGGTCAGCAGGGAGAGGAAGAGAGGGCTGTGAGGCAGAACCTAGCAAAGGAGGATGGACAACAGCAGAGGAGTGAATGCTTGACGAGACAGAGGGCTACCCACTGGAGGAGACAATGTTAGCAGGGGTAACAATATCCGGGAGAGGCTCAAAAGGGGGAAACCCCAAAAGGGAATAGCTCGGTGGCCCTGCAGTCGAGGTTATAGGGGTAAGGAGAAGGCAGAATGGGAAAGCTTGAAAAAGAACCTGAGATATACAGGAAGAGATTGGAGTATCTGACAAATGTCCTTACTTGTTTAAGCCTTGGGTATGTTTACATTTTACTCTGCTGTGGAAGTACTTTAGTTATGATTATGTGTTCAACTTCTATTAGGAATTTCTTTTCTCCTCAGCCTCTTGTTAACAATCCCACAAATAAAGTATTAGTATCTGTATTTAAGTGACTTGAAGTGACTCAGTCAGATAGATAGACAAGGAAGGGCTGGTTCTAGCCCTGTGGTGGGCATGGACAAGGCCACACTGTAAGGGGGAGTTAATATTTCATTTTGCAATTTCCCCAAACATTTCATTTTTCCTGGGGGGGGGGAACTGTACAAAAACATTTCACCCCATGACTTCAAAATTTCCAGAAACTTTGCATCTTTAATTCTTTTACTTATGCCATTTTCCCAATGACAAACCCCTAGAGCAGGGCCCTGTGTCCATGGATTGTGTAAAAATATGGCCACAAGTTTCTTCCCTAAATCTTTCATTGCAAAGCTTCATTTGGCACTAGCAGACCTCATCACCTTGGGCCCAGAAATAAGCACAGATACTTAGAATACCATTGTGTGGCTATGAACTGTGCTTTCCAGAGGCATTCAGGAGTGAGAGTAATCTTTGTAAAAAGGCCCTGTTTAAATGGAGGGAACAGCAGAAAACTGCAGCATTGTTCGATGCATCAACAAAGTCAGTGGCCCCAAGTTTCAGTGTGTGGGGATAACAACAGACACATGTAACCTGTGGGTGATGTGCTGTCCACACATATTTCAAGAGCTAAACACCCAAGGCCCTATGACTGTATAGGTGTATCTGTGATTTTGCGTTCTCCCATATTGCCAAGATCCTATGGTCAACTTCCAGCATTTGTCTCAATGAAAATAATAGGGTTCCCTTTATCCATAGTTTCAGGTATCCACAGGGGGTCGTATCCCCTGTGGATATGGGGGTTGGCCATCATCATTATCATCATCATCATTTTATTCATATGTATCCCGCTTTTCTCCTGATAATGGGACTCCTGGCGGCTAACAACATCTTTAAAATAATGCAAGTTAAAAACAATACAAAAGTAAAAATAATAGTATAATTTTTTTTAAAAAAAAGAATAAAATAATTTATGTTAAAAAACATTATTAAAATGAATTAAAAACTCTCTAAAGACCCTTCACAATCTTAAAAACCATACTGCACAGACTTACAATTCCAGCCCTTGTCAGTTTGTCAAAAGCCGGAGGCACAAGAGTGTTTTAACTTGCCAGCTAAAGGACAGCAAGGATGGGGCCATCCTGGGCTCTCTAGGGAGGGAGTTCTAAAGTGTAGGAGCAGCCACCAAGAAAGCTCTCTCCCTTGTTCCTGCCAAACAAGCCTAGGAGGCTGGTGGGACAGAGAGAAGGGCATCTCCAGAAGATGCTAGAACTCTTAATTGGTTCAGAAAGGGAGATATGGTCCTTCAAATAACCTGGACCAAAGCCCAAGCAGTATTTTAACCATACTGCTATGCTGAATTGGGGTCGCCTATTGTGTGTTTGCATATTTCTGCCTATGTTAAAATGTTTATATCTATGTGTGTTACCTACTGATTTTTGCACAGATATTGTGCATAATTTGTATATACATTTTGGCTTTGGGGGTGATGAGTCAAGCACACTATGCTTGTTAATACAGTAACTGCCTGTGACATTATTAGGAAATATTGTATGTAACAATCATTTATTACAGATGAAAATTTATAAATGTTACTTTTTGTGTCTGTAACTTTTAGAAATCCATAACCAACAAGGCCAGTGGAATCTGGGAGCTGTAAAAGAAAACATTTGTGAACTGAACGTTTGTTTGCTGAATCACCTCTTTTTCCTCCTCTAGTTCATGCTGGGAAAATCTGCCCCTATTGAATTTGATCAGCCTAGGTGGCAAATAATTTTGTTGATTTGGGTTTTTTAAAAATATATAATTTATTTATTCATAAATTCAGTTGAAAGCTCTTGAGTTTAAAAAATGCTTGATTGTGAGAAAAAATGAAACCTGACAGATTTGTCCATCCCTAGTATTTACTGTATTACTCATGTAGGCCTTCACACTGCCCCCCCCCCTTTAAATGGAGTTAGCAAGTCAAAGTGACATTATTACAAGCGGTGGAACTTTGAGGCTTATAATGACAGGGCTGTCAGTGTGTGCGAATGCAAAAACAAAGCAAAACCTTATAGTGATTCATCTTAACTAAGGGCCATTTTAATTTTTGGATGTTTTGGGTACATTTGCAGTGTCCCCAAACATACTATCCAGTTCCTTATTTGAGCCAATATGTTGTTCAAGCCCATAAATTTTTCTTCCCCAGAGCAGGGTCACTGTAACACAAAGTTATTGACAACTTTCTATGGGAAGGAAATAATCATTCTGTCACTAGTGAGGTAGCCTTCAGTTCGTGAATTATAGTCCCTGATCTCCTTTTAATAAGAGAACGATTGATTCCCTGTCTTTATATAGGGAAAGAGTGCCAATAAATATAGCCCAGATTGCTTCACTTGCTATACAGCATTTCAATTACATGTACATAGAAGGCAAGAAATATCAAGAGTGCAGGTTACATTCAAAGAGCTTTCAGATATAATTATACTGGCGAGGATCCAATGGGGGTACATTTCCTGATGGAGCTAATACCTTCAGTGGGACTGTGAGGGGCAATCCTGCCTTTCCTCTGCTCCCTTCCATTCATCCCCAAAGCCTGTTTTGGAAGGCTGAGAAACCCATTTCCTAGCTATGTGGAAGGCTGCAGGAGAAGAAGGATTGGATTTAGACCCCTGGTGGTCTAATAAGACACAATACATTTCCCTCTCCTTTGTAGATACTCATGACAGTAATTTAAAAAATGTGTTTATTTTTCAGGACCTGCTTGTAGCCTGTGGCTGGACGCAGGCTTTTGCCACGTTAGTAGGCCTCACTAATGGAGAATGGAATGGGGACTGTTTGGATGTTGGGAGGTTGAGGTGGGAGCTGGGCCTTTTGTTTCCCAGAAGATAAGGTCCTGCTCTGTGCCTGCATCCAAGGTCATGCAGACATCTGTTGTTATGAGAAGAGAAGGAGGGTTGGCCAATGGGGAGGTGCAAGGAGGGAGAGCAGTTTTACTTTTAAAACCTCACTTTTTTCCTGCTTGCTTAGTTCTGGCTTTGACAGAGACCTGTTCACTCAATTTCAACTGGAATAAAGTGCTTTAACTAGCAACTGCTGTCTGTTTGAACTGGGGTCTGATGGGCTCCTCACATTATTTTTATTTCTGGAAAATAGCCATGTTCGTCTGTTACAGTAAAATCAACAGAGAAACCTGAAGATAAACAAACCTCTTATGAAGTTTGAAGGGCTCCATGAAAACTTATGCCAAATTATTATGGTCATCATCATCATCATCAATTTATATAGCACCATCAATATAAATGGTGTTTTATAAGTAAAATAACAACAAAACAGTTCCCTGTCCTTAAGTTAAAAATCTTTTCATGACAGAAAAGGGGATGGCAGTGTGGGAGGGGATTAAATTAAGTCCAACCATAAAATTTAAGTCCAGTAATAAAATTTGGGAGTCATAGAATCATAGGAGATTCTCAGATGAGTCAAAAGTGGCATTACAGCAATGCCAGAAGATTGCAAAAGGGTCCCCTTACCAGATGACATCATCCCCCCTCATTATGCACACATTCTGCTCCCGTTCTGTCAGCACCATTTTTATTGACAGGAGAAGCCGTCAATAGTTCCCCCCATTCTATTTCTGGCATGGACTTGCCTGTGGGTGACAAAGTGCCCCGTTTCACTGGCAAGATCCCAGCATCCCTGGGAGGTCCCTGCCAGAACACTTTCGGGTGAGATCGGGACATTCAGGTAAGTGACACACTTGTTATGATCCTCCCCAGGTAACTTGAACATTTTAAAATGTGTTTTTGTGCTTGCTGTCACTTTAAAAATATTTTTTATTAATTTTTAAAATTAGGAGATTTTCAGACACGGAAAAATCGTCCCTTGCCGCGCGAGCAGCCTCCCGAAACTGCTGCGCGGCAAGGGTATTTTTCGGACGACGCTGTGCCTCTTGCGAAGCCGTCCGTGTCACTTCCGTGAAGCTTGGGACGGCTCCGCGCCATATTTCAAGCACGGGCAGCAGGGGTGGGAGTGGAGATTGTGGGACAGGAACGTTTTTTGTGTTCCTGTCTGATAATCTCCATAGAGTTGGAAGAGACTACAAGGGCCATCTAGTCCAACACTGTCATGCAGGAATGCACAATCAAAGCACTTTCAAGTGTTCTTTGGATTCTTTTTGTTTTTTCCAGCTGACTTTGCTACTTTGCTAGAGTAGCTAGTCTATCATTTAAGGGCCACAGAACTGGCAAAACCACTTCTGAATATTCCTTGCTTAAGAAAACCCTATGAAATTCATGGGGTCACCATAAATCCACAGGCAACATGATGGTACATTCACACACACACACACACATCTAGGGAACAAAAAGCAATTCTATAGGCAGTCTTATCCTGTATAGGATTATATAAAATATATGACAATATAGATTGACAACTTAATATAGGAGTGGGAATAATACAGCCTGTTCACTGCATACAGCTCTCCATCATGAAGGTTCTGCACTGCCATGGGGGGGGGGTCTTCAAAATCCCAAATGAACTCCCTGAAAATGCTGAGATAATTTTTTTTTAACAAAAATGGCCAAAGAAATATTTTTTCCCCAGAACTACTCCAGAGGAGTGATTTAGCCTTTTAGCACTGTTTGAGAGGCTCACCATGAAATAGCAGAAAATTGCCCCCCAAATCATTTGGAAGTGACACGTGCTTTCCAGTTCCTGGAACGTTACTTCTGGTTCCTGTAAAATGGTGGTGGTGTGGCTCGCTAAGGGTCAAGAGAAGCTGAAAATGGCCTGGTGTCATGCCCAGCTTCCAGAACTTGGAATGGACTGAGACTGAAGCAGTGGTCATGCCACTGAACCAGAGCAAGAGGTTGTCCCAGAGCCACAGGCCTCAGAGACAGACAATAGTGCAGTACCAGGTGTGGCAGGTGATCCTGCACCTTCAGATACAGAGGACAACTTACCCATACCCACCTTCTCATCACAGAGACAACAAAAAGAGGGCTTGAGGCCGTCTCAGCATATTTATAGCAAGCCGCAATTAGCTAAACAGCAGCTGCATTAGCTGCTGCTCTATAAATACACAGCACTGCCCTTCAGGGGTTGTAGGGTATTATCAGACCTATTTGAGTACTTGTCATGTTCCTGCTCACTATGTTTGTCCTGGACTGTGTTTGTTTATTCTGGACTCTGTTTACCTGCCCTGGATTGAGCTGGACTACCCTGAACTCTGTTTGCTGGACCTAGAACTTGTATATTGGACTTTGCTTGTGGATCTGTGTTTTGCTTGCTCGTAAAGTAAGTGTTTGACTGCATGCTGCCTTGATTTCTTTGCTTGCAATTAGCTTGACTGTGCTGTGCCTCTGCTATCAGCTGTGTAGCAATCAGCCTTTAGCTGGTTACCCAGACATTGTTTGGACACCTTTTGGCCCTTGGTGCATGCCCACCCCTGACTTAACTTGGCCTGTGCTTAGATGATACTCCAAAACATCAGCCTTTGGCAAATGTACTCATTTACTTGTTACATTTATATTCCACCTTAAGTAATTTCAAGGGAGCATATGGGGCTCTCCTTATCTACACTGTGTCCCCACAGCAACAACCTTGTGAGACAGGTCAGCTTGAGGAAGAATAAATTGATGAAACTGACCACTAAATCAGTTTTTGTGGTTCATTATAGAACCAGAGAAAAATGTACAGAAATGTCAGCATATTCCATTTTCACTGTTCTGTAATTGCCACACTGTGTACAGTAATCTTTGATTCACATCAGAGCAGCTGAAGAAGGCAGAAGCCCAAATGTGT
Organism: Gambelia wislizenii; assembly: GCA_030847615.1. Classification (NCBI taxonomy): domain Eukaryota; kingdom Metazoa; phylum Chordata; class Lepidosauria; order Squamata; family Crotaphytidae; genus Gambelia; species Gambelia wislizenii. The sequence goes on from JAUMIR010000002.1 coordinate 166,557,159, forward strand.
GTGTGTGTGTTTCATTTGATAGACCAAAATAAACACAAATATTAAAATACTTTCCATAATCAGCAACTGCTTGGAGTCAGAATGCTGAAGCTACAACATGTGAGAGGCGTTTAAAACATGTAGTTTCTAGGAAACAGGGAGACTTACACCCTATCATACACCTTATGCTTTTACATCTGCTTGTGGTATTGTTGAATACTGCTGCACTATTGGCATTATGCTGAGGGGAATTACAGCAGGGGAAGAGATCGAGAGAGATTTGACACACCAGTAATACCTTATCTATGCTGGATACTCATGCTGCAAGGGTTAAGGCAGGGCTATGAGATGAAATGCAATAAAACTAAAATAAATATTTTAACTGTCAGACAAAAGAAATCAAACACATTTATGGGTGGTTAAAAATCCAATGGGATTCTTTTCTGAGTAAACTTTCTTAGACTTCCACTGTTAACCAACTTTCCCCACAGCCCATTTAGTTATATTGGATGAAATTGTTACATTTAGATTTGACTTTTTCTCCAATGAATGCAAGGTAGCTCTCCTCCTCTCTACTTTATCACACAACCCTGTGACGTGGCTCAGACTGAGAAAGTGAGTCTCCTAACTAGTATCTGAATACAGGTCACCTCCCGTATCTGTAGGGGATATGTTCCCGGACTTACCATGGATACGTGAAACTGTGGATAATAGCAAACAATATTAAAATGAATGATGCCTGGCCTAACCTCTAGCAGAAGCATACCACAGAATCTAGCTGGAGGACCTAGAAATTGCCTAGAGATGACTTATTTTTTCAGATGTGGATAAGTGAAACCACAGATATGGGAAACCTGTGGATATGGGAGTTGACCTGTACTCCTAAACCCAGTCCAGCACTCTAAGTAGTATGCCATACTGCTTTTTCCTTTCAATCCCATGTTACAGATTATATTTATCACTTTCTATGAAGGACTCTTAAAACAGTCACACAAAGCCCCAGGTTTATTGTCATTGTGATGCTTGAGATTCAAGCATATCAGCCAGTTACAATGCTACTTAGAGATGCCTACAGTGCTAACCTCATACCATGCTAGCAGAAACACCTCATTTCCACTAATTCAGTGGGAACAAAAGAAGAAACCAATATTGATCTGTATGGGAAGAGAGGCTCTGAAAAAGCCCCATGTTACGCTTGTGAAGCTTTCTTTCTATAAAAAGAAAGTGAGGCTACAACCATTACACACCCAACACATGCATTTTTTGGATATTCATCTTGTTTATAACTTATGCCATACTCAAGATACTAATTCAGTGATGTCTCAGACTGCAAATCATTATGGGAAAACATGAATACAGTGATATGCAGCCAGGTTTCCATAAAAGCTGTTCCACGGGGTTTTATACATTAAATTTATAGAGCCATTTAAGCAAATGTCACATTGGAGGCATGACTGCCCTTCCAAACAGGAGCTACATCAATACAAGATTATGATGACAAGAGGCTGATCTGCTCCCTGATCAATGCAAGACCTGAGTGCAATTCAAAAACTTTGCCCAATATTGGCTGTGCCTGAAGAATGACAAGCATCTAGGGATGCTCTGGTTCAGACTACTAATGTTGTACCCTAACAAAGTTATTTGAGAATTGGCTCAAGGTCTTCAGCTGGCAAATAGATTGGCGTTTTATACTTGCCAATAACAGATTACTCAAAAGAGGATGGGGGAGAAAACACATTCCCTTTTCTTCAATTAAAAAAAATATCAAAGCTTCCAAAGTCTGAATCATGCACCAAACAATGCTAAGAAATTAAAAAGTATTTTAATACTTGCATCTCTTCATATATTAAATGCATTCTTCTTTTATGTTATTTTTTTTAAAAAAATCCACAAAATGCAACTTGTTGGATCACCACTGGTTGGCCACCCAGTGTTATTGGATCATGCCCAGGAGTATACAGGATATTCTCAATTTTTCTTGTCCTTGACAGGAAAGGATATCACAGCACATTGAGATACCTTAGTCTCACCCTGATCCTGTCAATTTCCAGAAACATTTTTTTTTTCATTTCTGGACTTCCTATTACCATTTCACAAAGGGAGCTTTTACACAATAAGAATACTTATGTGCATGGAACATTTTGTTTTGTGCAAAAAAAACCCCATGGTTTTGAGCAATAACATATTCATACACAAAATGTTGGGAAGAGTTTGAAAACACTTCATGAAACTTTTTTTTTAAAGTTCTGAAGTGCAAAAAAATGCACAAAAATTCAGTGGTGAAAAAGTTTTCAGAATAAGGCAAGATTTACATCCCTGATCACACTTCCTCATGCCAGAGTTAATTCCCTTCAACAGAGAACTCTGAGCCTAGTTTAGTCAGAGTTGGAGGAACTCTCTGGCTGAGAATTCTAAATACCCCTCCCCAAATCACAAATACCAAGATTGCCATGGCAGCTGAAGTGGAATGATAGTACTATAATTGTGTAGTGTGAAAGAGCCTCTGGTGTTATTGGACTGTATGCCATTCCTCATCAGGGGCTTGCTGAGATTTGTAGTCAAACAGCATCTGGAGAGTCACATGATTTCCATCATTGCATTAAAGCAGTGTGCAAAAAACAGAGCTTAAACAATTCTTTTTGGAATTCCAACGAATTCCTCAATCATCCCTAGTACAATGACCCTTACATATGGCTTCTGCCAGGGGAGTTAAAAACAAAACAGAAAACACCTGAAGACAGCTGCAAACTGCATTTTCTGTTCCTTTCAGTTTAGAACAAATATTGGGGGAAATGATATATTTTTTGCTTTCTCTGAGGACAAATATGATTGGCTGAGTCCTAGAGTCCTGACAATATTGTGGAAAAAAGATTCCCACATTTTTTATTTTAAATACATATTTTCCTCATTTAAAAAAAACACACATTCTCCCTACCGTTTTGAAAATTATAATCTACTCTTTTAAAAACTACCATTATTCTGTATAACATGGTTGTGAACTCGTTTGGAGTGGCTGAACAGGTAGTGAGCTGGGAAGCTTGAAAATAGAATAATACCAGTGTAGTCAAACTGCAATGAAACTATATTTTTAAAAAATGTACCAGCTCCCTGATTCAACCCTGGAGTTAGATGTAGAGTCTATTATAGTGAAGGCCACTGAAACATGCCAGCCTGCCAATTAGCCTACGATCACCCAGGCTGGGCCAGATTAACCATAAATGCAGTGGTCAAAGCTGTTTCCAGTCTACTCCTCAACGTGACAGCACACCTAACTATGAAGAAGCCAGCCAGCTACTAGATTAGCCAAGTGCACTTTAAGGCAAGAGCAAGGTGTTTAACCCCTACCCCCAAACCCTCGCTCAGTGACTTGGAAGGCAGCAGGGATACAGTATCCCCTTTCCAGAAAAATCCTCCTAATTATCACAGGCCAGAAGGGGAGAAACCTTATTTGCAATTATGGGAGCAAGGAGAGGGGTTGCCACTTTGAGGAATACCCAGGCCTTGTAGGAATTAATAGCTTTTTTTTTTTTTAGTTGACAGTAAGGACTTTATCAGATGCACTAAATAAGGTGTCATAATGACACCACATAAACACGAAAGGGTGCACAAAAGGGCACGTAAAAGGGAGCTCATTATGTCCTGCCCCTAACCCGTACCTTTTTATTGATGGCTGAAGCCGTCAATTGATCTCCCGTGGCACTTTAGTGCCGGCATTGCCACCGTGTGAAACCTCATGCCATTGTATTCACGTCAATGCAGCGTGAACGGCCAGTTCAGCGCAAACAGTTCCAGGTAAGATCTCAACAGCCAGGTAAGTGACACACTTTTTATGACCCACACACACACACACACTTGGGTTACTTGGAAGTTTTTTAGTGTGTTTAGGTGTTTGCTGTAACTTTTTTAGTGTTCTTTCTGTTTGTTTGTTTTGAATTTCTCACGTGAGCATCTTCTATCAAGATTCTGCAGGATTTTGAACCAGGAAGTGAACAGAGCTCTGTTCACTTCCTCTTTCATTGCCGGGAAGACTTTGCTGGGAAAGCAAGGTAAGTGCAGTGGGGAGCATTCTTTTGCTGGCATAAAAATGGATTTTTTAATGCCAGCAAAAGAACGTTTAAAGGGGATCGTCTGATAAAGTTCTAAGTTGTTAGTCTTTAGCCCTTTGCTCTGTATAAGACAAAATATGCCTAACATTCTGTCTAATTGCCCTATTAGAGAGCAGGAGAAACTGTAAGAGGTTTCTAGGGCTGCATCTGCACTGCAGAAATAATCCAGCTTGACACTGCTTTAACTACTAGGGCTCAATGCTATGGAATCCTGGGATTTGTAGTTTGTTGTGGCACCAGAGCTCTCTGACAGAGAAGGCTAAATATCTCACAAAACTACAAATCCCGGAATTCCATAACATTCAGCCATGGCGGTTAAAGTGGTGTCAAACCTGATTATTTCTGCAATGCAGATGCAGCCTAGTTCTAGCTCCTGCTCACAGGTGGCTAACTCCTTATACCTCCAGATTATTTTTCTGTGCCCTGTTTTATAATATCCTTAGCCTGTCTCCCTGTGAGTGGGAGGTGCTTTAGAGCCCCACCTGTGATGCCAACATTTCTATTATTATCTGGGGGAATTATTATTTACAATGGTTGGCCTGAGAGAGGAGGGTAACTTCAGGGATCTTTTCACCTATGTATACCAGTATTAAATGTAGAGAGTACTCCAGTTTACAGTGAAATAAAGTATTTTTATTGGAAATAACACAAAGTGAAATAACACACACACAACACATGTTCCTAAGGACCATACAAGGCTATAGAGGAGTAAGGCAGAAAGACTGGATAGAAGGAGAGATTCGGGAATATAGGGTGATAGTTACCAGACTTGGAGAGAAGAGTTCTTGCAGCTAAGATACTCATGTGTCTGCGGGTGGCACAGGAGGTTCTGATTCAGGACGCATCAAGAAAGAGTGTGGCTGGGTTCATCCGCTGTGGCACACATTTCTATTGTCAGAGGATTAATATTTATACTCTGTTTCATATCCTGAAGGGGTACTCTTTCCCACAGGATAGACAAAGGAAACCAAAGCTCAACTGATTGGGTTAATGGCTGGAAGAAATCTTCAGAACAAGCTTGGGAGAAAGGGTATCTAAGAGAAGATGAGTGATTCAACATCACCCAGTAAGCTTCATGGTTGAGCAGGGACTGGAATCCAGATCTCACAAATACCTATCCAACACTTTAACTCCTATAGTATACTATACTAGCTCCATCAGGCCTGGGCCCAGAAGCAGGTGAAAGGCCCTCCCTCCAGCCCAAATGCCACGGCCCTGCCTTTGGAGGGAGAGAAGAACCAGCAGTATCTGCTAGAATTAACCCCTACCCCCACTGCCATTCCCTTTCCCTTATGTGCCATGTCTTATTTAGCTTGTAAGCCTGAGGGCAGGGAACTGTTAAATTGACCATTTGTAAGCTGTTCTGATAGCCTTTGTGGCTGAAGAGTGGGGTAAAAATAAAATAAAATAAAATAAAATAAAATAAAATAAAATAAAGGACACTCTGTTTTCATTCATCTAGTTGGAAGCAGTGAAAATGAGGGTCTGTTCTGTCAATTTTTGGCATGGGAAAAGAAGAATTGGGTGCAAGAAAGGCTGTATATCTGCCATGGTTGCAGGAGTCTTACTAGCAACTGTTACCCATCATTTTAATTTCCCATAATCTGTTTGGAAATCACACTACTATTAGCATTAAGCATTAAAGCATACACTTCTTCAGTTGTGTCTGTGGTGTCCTTCCTAGCAGCTGCTTCTCAGTTTACAGAGCAGGAGCTGGGAAGAAAATTATTTTAAGTATAGGCATAACTATGCAACTTCGAACTAGAGTGAAATGTCAAGATGAATGTGAAGGTCTTGCTCTAGGGGGAAACAGCAACAACAAGAACTAGAGAAATTTTGAGAGATTCAAAAAGGATAATGATGCCACTAACAAAATTTCTCAGGTGAGTTCTGTGCTGCCTAAGTTCAAAACCTTCTGGATTATAGACAGTACAGTAGTTTTCCCATCACTTCTAGTACTGGCAGGGCTGTGTCCCTCTTAATGAATACCCTAGGCCTCTTCATCTTAGGGTTGCTAGGTTAGGACAATCACAGGCCCTGGGATTTCAGTACCAAAGCTGAAAGATCAAGGAAGAATCCCTTGGGATGTCACCAGAGGTGGACCCTGGTGATATCACTAATCATAAAAACTTAAGCATCCAACATAGTTGGTACAGGAGTATGTCATTTAATTTTTAAAAGTGTTTTTAATTAGGAAAATACACATACATGCACTTTCCAAAGCAGTGCTCCCACCCTGAGATTCCTCCTGGTTGCCCTGAGGACTGGAGAAGGTGATCCAGGCCCTAAGATCAGGAAACCCTACCCAGCAGTAGTGGTAAACACTGTGAGGCTGGGTGGGAGTTGCCATTTTAATTCCTGCAACCCCCTAGAGAGCACCTGACCTAGTGTCACTTTGTAGGACTGAGGAAAATTAAAATGGGAGTCCAGAAGGGCAGATGACAGTATCAATGAGCCAAAGTTAGGCTTCTCTAGCAAAATGTTTTGGTATGGGAGACCACTGAAGGGCAAATCAGGATTTACTTATTTGATGTTTTCCTTCTGGGGAAAAAACATTCCATAAGCCCAAATCATTCTATTTTGAGAGATATTATATCAGACTTTTTATAATTATGTAAGAATTAGATCAACAATTTTTTAAAAAAATATGCAAGTATTCAGTCCCTGATATCTGCTGAATTCCAGCATGAATGCATAAGTCTTTCTGTGAGACATTACGGGATACTGTTAGTTTTATTTGAAATCTGACTCCTGGGAGAGAACGGTCCACCAAAAAGCTGTTGAATTACTGGCATGTATTGAAGTTCCATCAGATTGCATGTCATCATGCCAGACTTAACCTGCATTGTCTTAGAAATGATATATCTGCATAGTAAACACATTGGCAGATTATGCACATAATAGATAATGCACATCATAATGCAATTTGGTTTGGAACAAACTTACATTCATTTTGAACCAGCTCTGTACAATTTTTTAACCTGAAGTGTACCAAACTCCTAAAAATTATCTTTCAGAACAGTAAATGGATTGGCACAGTGTTTGGTGACTGCAGAGCAGCAGTCTGCTCAAAAATCTCACTTCTAGCTTGAATCAAAACAGTAGGGGATTGGAAGAGAACCTGCAAAGATTTGAAAGGCCACAGCATGTGAATGTTTGCAGACCCATTTTACATGGCCTCTCTATTGTGATAATAACAAGTGGATGCTCACAACTAGTGTTCACAGTGGGTGGTATACCATGGTATATTGATTGTACATGCTATTCACAATAACCCGATCAATTCGATTCTGTTTTGTACCATAGAATGTGAAATATACAAGACATGGGGTGGCAACCAAAATAAATAAATACTCCTTCAAAATCCAAGTCTGTCTCAACATTGTCAATGCTTTCTGCCAAAGGCAGAACAATGGCAAGATCAGCAATGGGCAAATGAGGTACTTTGGCTTTCTCAAAACTGATTCCACTACCAAGAAGGTGGAAATGCTGTTGAATGGGTTTTTTGTTCAAAAGGTCCCAGGTCCAGTCCCTGGTGTCTTCAGTTAAAAGGATTGGATAGCAGACCACCATTTGGCAGAGTATGAATGGTGCCTCATGGTCCTACAGACCCAGGGATTGGCAATGAAATGTCAAAGACAGAACTGTGTGTGCACCCTGTACCCACTTAAAGTACTCTGCTACTCTCAGGTGTGGTAGAGAGTCCTTTCAATCATTATTTCACCACTGACATAAGATTCAACTGCCAGTTCAATTTCCATTGTTCTAACCCCTGTGAATTATTGGTTTGGTCCAGTGGGTGGGGAAACCCTAAAAGAGGAGCTGTTCTTACTAGCTGAGTCCAGAAAGACAGGGAGAGATAGAGAAGAGAGGAGTTGCAGTTGCCAGAGATAAGGACTGCACTTTTTTCACTTTGAATAAGGGCTTTAAGATTGCTATATGAGCACCTGATACAGAAGTCCTGCACTGGTATTTCATTGGTTGCTTGGAACTTTTGGGACACTGGATGTGTGTTTAATTAAATATATAATTTGTTGCGCTGTGTATATGTGTGTCTTAAATTGTTGTTGTGTTTACAATAGTCATTTATGATTGGCCCATAGAACCCCAAAGAGATACAGGTCTCAGGTAGCAAAATGGCTTGGGCTGGCCCATAGCAGGCAATGTGAAATTCTTTTGATTTCAACCTTAGAGGGTCACTTCCAGTCAGAGCTGACAGTATTATGCTAAATGGGCAAATAGTCTGACATGGTATAAGGGCATTTCTTGTGTTCCGAGAACCTGATTAGATGATGAGGATGAGGATGAATATGTGTGTGTGTGTTTTAAAAAAACCCACCTTTAATCTGGGAGCTTGAGGTAGCTAATGGAAGAAGTCGTAAAATCTGTAATGAAAAATATCCCTACCATATTACTTCCAAGCTTTCTGAAAAGTTCAAAGTCCATAAGTACAGATGGTGCAGGTTCTAGAGCCAAAGATATGAAAAAAGAATAGAAGCCACACAGTCTGCTGATATGATGAAACACAATATTGCGTGTCTTTGAAATTCTCCAGAGATGCTGCAGTGCTTGCAAGGAACAATATAGGCTGGACAAAAATGAAAATCTTTCAGCTGGGAGATAGGGATGGTTATTATATCAATGCATTAATCACCCTCAGTTTTTAATTTTCTAAACAGGACCCAGGGGCAGCTCTGTTCTTCTCCTCTGGTGAGAATTATCTGCTGTAAATTTGCATATTTAACAATGGTTAAATATGAATAATCTGTAAAACAGAGAGATGTTGCTAAATACAAAACGACTCCTAGGCAGGGAAATAGGTCCTTATTAGCATTCATTACAGTTCCCATAATCATTATTTGGAAATGGATTAATCACTAATGGCTCCATAGGCACATCTGAGGGTGTTGAGAGCAAAATGCTTAACAAGAAGTGCACAGGGATGGAAGCAGTTTACAGAATCTGCAGTACACAATCGACAAACATTCTGTGCAAGGAGAAGACAAAAAGAAAGAACCCCTTATTGGGCCAAAGTCTGTAGTGAATACAAGACCAGAAGAGCTCACCTAACATTTGGGTGGTTGCTCTCCACTGACAAAGGCTGCTCCTGTTACCTGCCTGATAGCTCCCACTTTGGAATATAAAATAATTGGCAATATTTAATAATTTGGCTTAATGTGGCCATCCATGTGGTTAGCAGGTAAACCAGGGACCCCTAATACCAGGGCTGGAGACATGTATAACCAAAGGAGGGGCCTTTGGAAATCCCCCCAAAAACCAAATACTCAAATCCACTCAATGATAGCAGAGTCCTTAATGCTTGTAAAATGGGTCCTTCCTTCCCTCATCCCCTTCCAACAAAAGACCATGACTGTTCCTATTCAGTTCCAAATACAGCACCCGTTAATGATTGATAACTCTTCTGGAGCACCCTTTGGACTTTGTCAGACACTCAAAATACAGAATCATAGCAACACCACATAACCGCAAAAGGGTGCACAGATCAGATGACATTGCCCTTTCACAGTTAAAATCAGCCCCAAACCTGTATCTTGTAATTGACGGTTTAAGCCATCAATAGATCCCCCTGCTGCTTTTGTGCCGGCGTTGTCGGCATGCAGAACCTCAGATTATTTAACTCTCATACTTACCCCAACAATGACCGGTCTGGTGTGAACACTTCCAGGTGAGATCAGGACATCCAGATATGTTTTGCTCTTTTAATGACCCTCCCTGGGTTACTTGGGACTTTTAAAGTGTGTGCGTGTGCTTTTTAAATCTTTAAATGCTTTATTTGTGTTTTTTATTTTTGAATTTCCCATGCAATTAAGTCTCGTGGGATTTCAAGCGAGGAAATAAACATTCCTCCATTCACTTCCTCTTTATTGCCAGAGCTGCCTTTGCCGGGAAAGGAGGTAATTGAGGGGGGGTATTCTTTTGCTGGCGTAAAAATGGTGTTTTTCTTATGCCAGCAAAAGAATGTTCTAAGGGGCTAGTCTGATAAAGTCCTTTGTCTAGTCTGTGGAACCCCCGAGAAACATTGTATTCCACTCAAAATCCCATCCTTTCAGGGGAATTATTTCATATAAATATCAATAACACCACCCAAGTGCACACAGATCCCCTTCCTATCAACTCCACACCAGTCTGTGTAGCCAGACGCACAGTTTCACCTCCTCTCTAATTCACATCAGACTGTGTAGCCATCCCATCTTCTGCACGCCCTCGTTGGTGTACTTCATGATCACAGCTCTGCACGGTCAGTACAGAATAACCCACAACCCCCTTACTCTACTACTTTTGATAGCCTTGTATGAGTGTCTGAAGCCTGAGTGTTTGTATGACTGCTGTTGCTGTTAATTTCCAATCTCTCTGGCTTTTCTTCGCAAATGTAGATTCAGGAAGGACTCATCCCGCGCTTTCTGCAAGCACACTGATGACTAAAAAGGCCAATCTGAGACAAACGAGTCCGGTTGGAGAAAGCACAACAGAAGGTCTCCTTGGGTGATGTTTCCGGGTTGTGATTCTTTCTGCGTTGTCGTTTCTCTTCAAGACTTGTTCGGCGTGAGTTCTCAAATAAGGCTGCAGCATTATGGATAGTGCGTCTCCATGCCTCCCGAAGTGAGGCCAGGGCGGACAATTGTTGGTGATCAATTTGGCTGAGCCTGAGATATTGTTTCAGGGAGTCCTTGTATCACTTTTTTGAAGTGCCCCTCTTACACAGACCTGTGGCGAGTTCACTGTAGAGTACTATTTTGGGGAGGCGATGGAAACGTTTTGTGAGATATTTAACCTTCTCTGTCAGAGAGCTCTGGTGCCACAACAAACTACAAATCCCAGGATTCCATAGGATGGAGCCTGATCATTAAAGTAGTGTCAAACTGCATTATTTCTGCAGTGTGGCAGCAGCCAAAGACTGTCTGAGAAAAACTGTGTCTCCATGTAAGGGCTGCATATACAGACAAACACTTGCCCATGCTTGAGTACCATGGCCCATTGACAGAAGTACTTGCTTTGCATGCATTAAAGTCCCAGTTTAAATCTTTGACATTTCCAGTTAAAATGATTAGATAGTATACTGGTTTGAGCACTCGGCTATGACTCTGGAGACTAGGGTTCAAATCCCCTTGACCATAGAAATCCACTGGTTGACCTTGGGCAAGTCACACACTCTCAACCTCACAGGAAGTCAAAGGCAAACCCCTTCTGTACAAATCTAGCCAAGAAAACCCTGTGGTGGATTTGCCTTAGGGCCACTATAAGTTAGACATGACTTGAATACACACAACAACAACAGCAACAACAACAAGCAGGCAATGTGTGAAAAAATTCCACATGAGTCATTTTGCTGCCATAGGAGGAACCACAAAACACCTCTCCCTTCCCACAGTCAAGAAGCATAGCAAAGTCAGCTAAGGCACCCCCCCATAAATCAATATACCCCAAAGTTAACCGTTTGCTGCCCTTTCATGACAGCTTCAGTGGCTGCTTACATGGCCTAATAGCAGGGTCAGCACTGCCTCTGGCTTGGATCCTGGAGACCAGTTGGCAGTCAGGCAGGCTGTCTGGGATGGGCAAACAATCTGATCTTGTAGCTTCCTCCTTTCCTGTCTCACACTCTCATGTAATCTAGAAATGTAAACAAGGCTGGAACTAAGGGATGAAACGTGTTCTGAGGGTGGCTCCCATGAGTTTATATGAGATGAGGAAAAATAAACTCTTGTCTGGGCCTTGCTTGAAATAAAATAGAGATGGAGGGATATCTTTCCTTTCTATACACATAAGTGGCTATCAATCATGCCATAGGACTGAAGGAAAATTTTACACATAGATTCTCCTGCAATGAAGATTAAAAATTATACTGTCCCCGACAACACTGACTGTCCTCCTGGCATTCCCCGACAAGGACTATTGTGGGTAGAGGAGCAAAATGTGCTGCACAGAAGAATCCATAAAAAACACTCTGACATACACTGTATAATACAGTCTGCAATATACCACCAACCCCCCTAACATACCTCAATTCCACCTGTTACAATGATTGACATTTCATAAGGATAAATTATACATTTTGTGACAGCTTAGTCTTGAACCAGCTTCACCAGCTATAAGAATTCACATTTTTTGTATTGACTGTCACAGCAATTGTCAGATTTTCTAGAAATCTGTAATAATTTCTACTGTTGTCTGAAGGGCTCTGGTGGCATTTGACTTGCCAGAATGTTGGTGTGACACAAATCCTTTCCAAGATGCATGGACATCTTTGCCCTCATTACCAGTTAAGGAGCAATGCCATGGCCATGCAACAATTTCCCAGGATAATGTGACTTCACACATGCTATTCACTGGTTTGAATGTACTTTGATTAGCTTATCATCTACCCAGGGATCCTCTGGTACTTTTCATTTGAGATTTGGATGAATAACGGATCCTTACAGAAAACAACTCCATGATTTAATAAGCTACGACAGTAATGAGTTTCTTCATAAATGGCTTTTATATCAACTGCCCCCAAAATCTACAGCGTTAAATGGAAAACTGCTTCCTTAATTCAGACTCTTAAACCTATATCCTGCTGGTGAACAGAGAAGATTGTCGAAAAACCTCATAGAAAGGTTATTGCTGCCTCTTAAATTCTATAGGCTTTTAAAGGTTAAGATTTGAATATCTAAGCTCTCTGGCTCTCACTCAACAGCTTCAATCTTCGCCATGCAGTTTGAAGCAGCATTAATCAGCCTGAAATAACGAGGCTCTTGCAGGCAGAATGATTTTGTTATTTCACTTTAATTATAACTTACAAATTTAATGCTGGGAATTTGACAAATGGGCAAGCAGGAAAAATCATTACATTAAGGGCAATTATGGTCAGATTGAGCAATATATTAAACCTCTGTGAAACACAATTCCTTCTTTATCAGCACAAGGGGAGATGTATGCTGTCATTAAACCTGCCTTTATGTTGACAAAGGACAAGGCCTTGGAAAGAAATATGGAGGTGTTGAAGTGACATATCTGCCATATTTTGGAAGTCAAGTTAGCTCGACACCATTCTCTAGTACCACAATGAATACATTCTCACATTGCTGTTATGTTCAATATTTCAGCTGAAATTAAAATAGCTGTCATGCCAAGGTGGCATACCTATGGCAGACCTAACATGGGGAATGAAATAGCTACTCAAAATAGTGTCCCAGTACTGAGTTTTAATCATATCCCCACAGTATATAGGATCACTAAGTCTGCATCTTGGCATTATTATGTTGTCTTCCCTGCAGCAGATTGGTGTGTTTTTGTTTTGTGTTTAGTTTATTGAATTTATGCTCAGCAACACATATCTATCCATAGATGTTAACACAATGATCAGGTTCAATTCATGTTGTGGGGGGACGCAGATGCTGTCATCAATATATTGTCAGGAGAATCCTTTTGTTCCATGCATGCAAACAATGGTGGAAATGGTGCAGACTACCAGCACAACTAGTAGGAGATTTTCAGATGCCAAAAATTACAACTTCCGTGAGTAAAAAACAGCGCGGCCGCCTCCAGTGCTGGCTACAACAGTCAAGGACGACGCAGAGAGAGAAACAGCATCGTCCAAAATTGACCCTTGCCGCGTGGCAGCCTCGGTACTGTTCCGGAGGCTGCTTGCGTGGCGAGAAGCTAATTTTTGGCGTCTGAAAATCTCCTTAGTCAAGAATGTTGAGCTGCAGTCCAGCAACATCTGGAGGGCCACAATTTACCACTTCTGATGTAAAACATAGGTCCTAAGAATTAAACTAGGTATAATATTAAAAACCTCATAATCACTCTTGTGAGTTTTTTCTTTTTCTTTAAGTAAGATGTGTCTGTGTGTCTCCTTGTTTGTGTATGCTTCTGTGGGATGGGGGAGTAAAACTTTCTTCTTAATCCATTTTTTTTTCTGGAAAAATCACATTCTCCCCCACCCGCAAGCTGCCATGGCGGCTAATAGCAACTGGAGATGTGACACATTCAGGAAAATTTGTCACCAAGGAAAGGGCAACACACATATTCTGGCACCATACTCTTTCTCTTAGAGCCTTACCGCACTCCAAAGAATGTTCCATCTTTCCTGCTGCCTTACCACATGATATTGCCATTCTTCCTGCGTTGTTTCATTCCAGTCCAGTATGCGACAGAACTGTGCCTTTTTGCAAATGGATATTTCCGGTTAGCAAAAAGGCACAGTTTTACCTTGGTCCCTTATGGGACCAGAATGAAAAACAAAACACCATGTGGTAAGGCAGCAGAGAAGACGGAATGATCCCACTGCCTTGACCCTTTTCTTCAGAATGTGGTAAGGCTCTTAATCACTCCCATGGTGGGTATTTAAAAATAAAGCAGACAGACAGTGACATCTTTAATGCTACACCCCATTGTGCCCTTTTATTTGAAGAGAGAGATCTTCAGATTGTGCGTACCTGTGTGCCTGTTATAAGTTACTGGATAAAAATTGAAACTACAACCCCACTCCCAAGCTGTTTCTCTCTACTTCTATCCTCAAAATATATTTCTTGCTTGATAGGAAAACACTATAATATGTAGTGTTTTCCTATCAAGCAAGAAATATAACACTATAACAGTATAAAGGGGAAAGCAAGTGAGGTTAGCACAAACACAAAAGTGAGGGAGAAGCTAAGGAGATATTGGTGAGCTCTTAGCCACCCATGTTTGCATTATGAGGTGCTACTGACTAAGTGTATTTCTGAAGGTGGCTATGCAGTAGCCTGCTCCCATTTTGTGCTGCCTAGTTACTTGATCTTTCATCAGAGATTGGATAGGAAATAGAAAAACACGCTTGAAACAGGTGAATTGCTCAAGGGTTAGGGCATTCTGCGGCTGTTCTAGATCATGCTGCTTCTGATAAATTCTTTCCAGCTTGAACAAAGGATTATTATTTTTTTGGCCTAACCTAAGTGAAATGTATATGAGAAATTCTTTCAGCATTGACTTAATGTAACCAAGCCCCTTCCTTCCTTCTGCTTTTCCTCCTTTTCTTGCTCTTTCAACTGGTTCTATGAAACTTCTTTTGCAAGCCCACAAAGCAAATGGTGACCTCCAGCAATTTCTAATGCCCAATGCAGACCAAATTCTATGCTGTATCTCTCAAGGAAAAAAGTCTTTTCCACATAAGTTATTCAACTTGTTCTTCAGGGATGCTGATCTGGCACTTACTGCACATATTGGTTTAGTATAATAATGGTGCAATTGCAGAAATCAGTAAATTCATCCAGTGGAGTAAAACAGGAACTGTCATCCCCCTAAATCTTACAATCAGATCAACTTTCAAGCACCTTACTACCTCAAATGACTGAAATCACAGTTATCTTTCACAATCATATATCTGAAGGGTGAGAAGGGGAAAACTCCAGATTCCTAATCAGTTTATTGTGACAGAAATTTCAGTTGTATACCTGGGTACTAAAAGGAAAATGTAAGGGTCCCGATGGGTCAGACACCAATGGTTCATCTGGATCAGGGGGAGGACCATCAGCAGGTCTGGAGGCCACTTTTATGTCTCAGGACCCTCTGGGGGCTGCATAGGCTACCCAAAAATAAAACAAACAAACAAACAAACAAACAAAATCTGAAGTCCACATCTGGTTCTCAATAATGGTTATTTTTTCAAATGTTAAAGAGTATTATGAGACCTTGAAATCCTATTTAAAAACAAATTGTTGCGCCTCTTCTTCTTTTTTGGCCAGAAAATGATCATTCTGGGGAATCTTGAGGTGTCAAGGGCCATTCTTGGGGGGCTGAATGCAGCCCCACAACCACAGTTTGCCCACCCCAATCTAGATTATAGTATCTTGTTCTTGACTTGCCAGCAAATATAGGAAGTCCCCAAACAATATCCCTCTCACATTGTTTATCCAGACGGTACCTGGCACTGGCACCTGATCCCTCTGAACATTCACATGCTACATAGCCATCTTTTGATCAGTCTCTGAGATTCAGAGGCTAGGAGTGACATTGTTTATGTTGCCAACGTGATGTCAATACACAAACACACAACACCAGGCATGAGGAATCATTGTGGCTTGGTGCTGTTAACTGCTGTCAAGTTGACTTCTATTTGTGGTGAGCCTATGAATGAGAGACCTCTAAATCACCCTATCATCAATAGCTGTGCTCAGTTCTTGTAGACTCAGGGAACTGGCTTCCTTGATTACATCCATTCATCTGAAAAGCAGTCTTCCTCCTTTCCTACTGCTTTCTAGCTTACCAAGCATGATTGTCTTTTCTAGTGACTCATGTCTTCTCATATGTCCAAAGTATGACAGTCTTATTTTAGTCATCTTGGCTTCTATGGAGAGTTCAGGCTTGACTTGCTCTAGGACCCATTTATTGGTCTTTTTAGCAGTCCACAGTATCTGTAGAACTCTCCTCCAGCATCACATTTCAAATGAGTTGATTATCTTCCTATCAGCTTTCTTCACTGTCCAGCTTTCACAACCATACATAGAAATGGGAAATACAATAGTATGGACAATCCTAACTTTAGTATTCAATGATATATCTTGACACTCTAAGATATTGTCTAGTTTCTTTATAGCTGCCCTTCCAAGTCGTAAGTCTTCTGATTTCTTGATTGCACTCTCTGTTCTAATGAATGACTGAACCAGGGTATGGAAAATCTTGAATTATTTCAACGTCTTCATCATCTGCTTTAAAGTGATGTAAACTTCTGTGATCATTATTTTTGTTTACCTGATGGCCAACTATAAACCTGCCTTTGTACTTTCTGCCTTGTCTTTCTTCAATAATCATTCCAAGTCTTTGCTACTTTCTGCTAGTAGTATGATGTCATCTGCATATCTTAAATTGTTAATGTTCCTTCCTCTAATTTTCAGTCTCCTTCCTCTGAGTCTAATCCTGCTTTATATGTTTGAAGTAAAACACATAGGGTGATAGCATGCAGCCTTTCCTGACCCCCCTGCCAATTGGAAACCATTGAATTTCTCTCTATACTGTTATGTCAGTAGTCTCTTGTTCTGAGTACAGGCCATGCATCAGGACAATCAAATGTTATGGCACACCGATTTCTTTAAGAGTGATCCATAGTTTTTCATCATCTGCACAATCAAAGGCTTTGCTATAATGTATAAAGCACAGGGTGGGTTTTTTCCTGAAATTATTTGGTGTGCTCCATCATCCAGCATTAATTTGCAATATGATCCCTAGTGCCTCTTCTTTTACTGATCCCAGCTTGGACCTCTGGCATTTCTCACTCCATATATGATAAAAGTCCTTGTTGTAGAATTTTGAGCATGGAAAATTAATGCAGTTGTCCTATGGTTACTGCAATCCTGCGCAACAGCTGCAGAGCTGTTTGGGCTGGAAGTCGACCTTAATAAAATGGAAGTTCTTTACCAGTCTGCACCACAGGACGAACACCACCATCACCACATTGGCGTTGGCAAATCTGTGCTCAAGTCTGTTCAGCAGTTCACCTACCTGGGAAGGATCATCTCCTCAGATGCCAAGATTGACAAAGAGATCGATCACAGATTAGCAAAGGCATATAGAGCAACTTTACAAAAGAGTCTGGAGTAACAAACACCTGAGGCGAAGCACAAAAATCAGTGTGTATAGAGCCATTGTACTGTCTATTCTCTTTTATGGGTCTGAAATATGGGCCACCTATCGCCACCATTTATGACTCCTCGAATGCTTTCATCAGTGCTGTATATGCACAATCCTAAATATAAACTGGATTGACTATATGACGAATGTTGCTGTCCTTGAGCAAGCAGGGATCACCAGCATTGAGGCCATGATATTGAGAACACAGCTGCACTGGGCAGGGCACGTTTCTAGGATGGAGGACCATCGCCTCCCAAAAATAGTACTCTACGATGAACTCGCCACAGGTCAGCATAAGAGGGGCACTCCAAAAAGCGATACAAAGACTCCCTGAAACAACATCTCAGGCTCGGCCAAATTAATCACCAACAATGGTCCGCCCTGGCCTCACTTCGGGAGGCATGGAGACGCACTATTCATAATGCTGCAGCCTTATTTGAGGATTCACACCGAACAAGTCTTGAAGAGAAATGACAATGCAGAAAGAATCACAACCCAGAAACGTCACCCAAGGAGACCTTCTGTTGTGCTTTCTGCAACTGGACTTGTGTATCTCAGATTGGCCTTTTTAGTCATCAGCGTGTTTTCAGAAAGCACGGGATGAGTCCTTCCTGAATCTTCATTTGCGAAGAAAAGCCAGAGAGAGAGAGAAAGAGACTTCAATTCTTGCTGTCTCCCTCTTAGGGGCTGGCAATGTATACTGAGTGTTTCCAATCTGTGAACCAGATTTTAGTTAGAAGTAGAGTAGTTGAAGCACCTCTATTGGTATGTCATCTATTCCTGGAGATTTATTTCACCCAAGTATCCGGAGTGCAGCTTTTATTCCACTTTCTAAAATTGTAAGTTCATGTTCAGATGGTTCTTTCTTGAATAAATCCATCATCCTTTAATTTCTTTTATATTTTCTTCAGTGTATTTTTTCAATCATCTTTTTATTTTTACTTGTTCACATTATGTGTTCCCCTGCTGGTTGTAGAGCATCCCCATTCTCGGTTTAAATTTCCCTTTGATCTATCGGATCTTGTAAAAGAGGTCTCTTGTTCTTCCTTTTTTGTTGTCATCTTCTGTTTATCTATGTTGACTATGATAGTAGTTCTCCTTGTCCCCTGCGCACCAGTCACTGAACAGTTGCATTCAGAGTTCTGATGCTATTTCTGTCACCTTTTACTTTTGCTTCTTGTCTGTCTTTAACTGCTTGAAGAGTTTCATCTGTCATCCACTGAGGTTTCTCTTTTTTCTTTTTGGCAGCTGATAGTGTCTTTTTGCATTCGTCCCTGACAATGTCCCTGGCTTCAGTCCAGAGTTCTTCTGGCTCCTGGTCAATTAGGCTTAATAGTTCAAATCTATTTTTTTATATTATTTTTAGATTCTACAGGGATGTTCTTCAGGTTGTACTTCAGCGCTATGGTTGGTTTACTGTTCTTCTTTAGCTTTACTGTAATTTCTGATATTAGAAGTTCATGGTCTATGCCACAATCTGCTCCTATTCTTCTTTTTTGAAGAGAGAATGGAACTTCTCCATCTTCTGTTTCTAATTATGTAGTCTATTTGATTTCTGTTTTGGTCATCAGGTGATGTCCATGTATACAGTCACCTCTTGGGTTACTTGAAGAATGTGTTTGCGATGAACAAGCAGTTGGCCTCACAAAATTCTATCAGTCGCTCTCCTGCTTCATTTTCCTACTTTTGTATTCCAATCACCTATGATTAACAAATCCTGTTTTGATGTGTGATCAATTTCTTCCTGGACTCTAGAATATAATCTTTCCAATTCTTCTTCTTCTGCCTCTGTAGTAGAAGCATAAACTTGGTTATGGTTATATTGATGGGTTCTTACTGATTTTATTCAGTCTTATTGATTTTATTCAGTCAGACTTTGTATTTTATCATTTGTCTGCTTTTGCTACATCTCTCCTCACTATTAATGCCACCCCATTTATTATTATTATTATTATTATTATTATTCCACACCTCTACAAAACGCAATTGGGGCAGCTTACAACATTTTAAAATATAAATTTAAAACCCTCCACCCCACCTACTCCTTGAAATACAATTAAATAATCCAAAAAATTAAAACATACTTAATGAATACTAAAAATAACAATAAACAATAAACAGTGGCTGTATTGGGATCAGGACAAATTAAATTTTTCTTTCTGATGGCCGGGTATCTATTCAGGGATTGCCTCATTATAGGGTGTTCATGATAAAAGACATCCAAAAGGGGTTTATCCTGCCTCCTTCTGCACAGTAATTAACAAATTTTAACTATGGTGCCACTGTTGTTGTCTGTGAGAGATCTTCCACCAGTATCACCCTCCCCTATTGCTGCTGCCCAATAGCTGTTCTGGCTTCTCAGCAAAAGTCTATCTGACATGGGAGACCCTACCAGCTGCACTGCTGCTGTCAGCATAGCCTCTTGCCTCTAAGGAGAACACATTCCTACCACTGTGGAAAGGAAGTGCCATTGGTGGGCCACGGCTTATAGAAATACAAAAACAACTTTAATGAAAAGTCTAAGGGGCTACTGATGTGGACAGTTTAAAGGTTTTGGGGTTTTTAAAAAACAAATTCATGGAAAATAACACTATCATAGGCTACTGGTAAAGAGGGCCATGCTGGCTAGGTCAGTAAAACTTCCAAGTTCTGCTGAGGACCCACTTAAATACATATTAGTTATGGGGTGTATTTCAGAACTGGATGTAGTGAGACAGTTTAAAGGATATAGTGATTTATGTTCTAAATAATATGTAGAACCACAACATTGTAATTAGGAGGAGGCCCACGTGGTAATATACTCCAGTCTTCTGCCAATGCTGAAGCCCACAGCTAAAGCATCCTTTTGTTTGAAAACCTCCAACAAAGGAGAATGCACCACCTTATTAAGGTCATCTGACTCTTGAACAACTCTTGCCATCAGATAAGAGTTACCCTCATGAGATAAGGCTTTCCTTCATAATGCTTAATCAGAATCTCCTTTCTCATCCAATAGTTTGAAAGCTATTCTCTGGAGCAGCAGAAAACGTACACAATTCATCTTTTATGTGACATCTCTTGAAATTTTCACCAAATAGAATTGTAACTGAATAGTGTTAATGCTTTTGCATTTGGGGAGGTGCTGATATCCACTGTGAAGAATTTGCAAAACACTTTGCAGACAAAATCACTTAGAACAGCCCTGACTTAGATGCTTTGCTTTATAAATGTCACCTTGGCTTTGCTTGTCCTTTGTTATTTCAGTTTGCACAATCTGAAGATGTAGACAGAATCCTTGGAGAAGTGAGAGCTACCACATGCACTTGCAGGACCCTTCATGGCTTATAAAAGCAGCCAGAGGGGGACTGGTCGAATGGGTGGTGTGACTGCTTCATTACAGCAAGGTAGGGTTTTGGTCTACCTAAAAAAAGGCTGTGTTAAGGACTTTATTGGGGGGGATCGCTCCCTCGATCCCACTATACATGGGAATTACTGGGAAGTCTCTAATATTCCTTTTTGGGGGCAATGTTCTTGAGCATGTGGGGCCTTTCAGCTCAAAAGGTTACTAGATGAAATGGATTATCATTTCAGTCTGGCTTCAGGTCCCATTATGAAACAGAGATGGCTTGGGTCACCTTGTTGCATAACCTACACCAGGAACCTGACAGGGGGAGTGTGTTCCTGTTGGTTATACTGGACCTCTCAGTGGCTTTTGATAACATTGACCATGGTGCCCTTCTGGGCCAGGACTTGGTGCTGGGAGATACCTGGCCATTGTTCTGTTGGGTCTCTCAGGGCTCAGTTTTGCTTCCCATGCCGTCTTGAACTATATATGTAGTTTGGGGGGATCTGTACCACCAGTATCCTAATGGGACCCAGCATTATCTCCTTTCTACCTAATTCCAAGGAAGATGTTTGGTAGTAAATCTGTATCTCCAGACAGTAAAGGAATGGATGAGATGAACAAACTGAAATTTAATTTAAACAAAACAAAAGTTGGTTGAAAGTAGATCAGGGAACAGGGAACCAACTAATGTGGGATGAGATTACACTCCCTTTAAAATCTTAGGTTGATAGCTTGGTTGCCCAGGTTTCAGAAATGGCCAGGATTGCATTTGTAGAGGTAAAACTAGGGCACCAGCTGTGCCCATTCGTGAAGATGTCATAGCTGGCTATGATGACACATGCTTTGACTACATCCTGCTTGGATTACTGTACTGCATTCTATGTGGGGCTGCCTTTGTAAACGTTTAGGAATCTTCAGTGGGTCTAAAATCTTGTGGCAAGACTGAACTTGCCACAAGTTCAGTGCTGACTGAACTGTTTGGAGGGAACATAACTGGGCACAGTTCAAAGAGCTGGTTATGACATATAAAACCATATATGGCTTAGGTAGGTTAAAGCTATCTGAAAGATTATATCTCTATATATGATTCCTGCTTGAGTTTTAAGCTCTTAAGTAGAAGGTTTTCTCTTTGTCTCTTTGTGGCAAACATATTTGTTGAGGACATTTCCTCTAACATAAAAAGGAGGAATGGGGGAGGAATGTAGCAGCATCTTTAAGACTAACTGGCTTTTATTTTAGCATGAGCTTTGTTGGATATTCATAAACCCAAGTCTTCTGATGCACCAGATATGCAATTCCTCTAACAGGAGACTAGACTGGCCTCCTCTCTGCTTTCTTTCCACCAGCATTTTATTTCAGCAGGCTGTCATTGCCTATTAGCTGGCTGTTGCAAAAGCTACTGTATTTTACTGTATTTTTTATCTTTATTAGTATGTTTTTAAATGCTTTGGGAAACTGTTTTAAGTCCATGTTTTAATGGTATTGCTTACTTAATTGGCTTGTAACCTATGCACCACAAATCATTGAAGCTATATTTTGCTTTAACCTATATTGTAAGCTGGCTTGGGAGCCATATTGGGAGAAAGGTGGGAGATAGAGAGATAGAGAGATAGATAGATAGATAGTAAATTGCATCTAGTCACCCTCCTCCTCCTACAAAAGAACAAGGGAAGTTGTTAGCCACCCCCACCTCCGTGGTCTGACCTGTAGCTTATCAAGGAAGGAAACATAGTTAAGACATATTGGGAGATGTTTGAAAGTAGGAGGTTCCTCACTTGTCCCATTACTTGTTCCAATGTGTTTGTGGTGAGGACTGGTGTTTCCATTGTTTCTCCAATAAGTGAGGGTTGGGTTGTTATTGCATGGCAAGGGCATTTATTTAAATAAAAATCTATTGCAATATGTCCCACGTCATTGAATTCTCATCTGAAAGAGCTAAATGGAGGGGAATCAGATGAATCCCAATCCCCCCCCCCACTAGGCGCAGCCATGTGGGGCAGGGATTGGCCTTTGCCTCTTGGGAGGGGCAGACCAAGTGCTGACGTTGGGCATGCGCCCCGGCGTCTGGAGAGGGGGCGGAGCTAAGCCGGAGGCCTATTTAAGGCTGCTCCGCCCTCCCCTCTCCCTCTCTTTGGGATATAGGGACTAAGCGGATGCTTGACCCTATTTATGGCCTAAAATTTTGGGGAGGCGTAGATTCGGTGTGCACCTTGGCACTTATTTGAGTGAAGGGGGGGTCTCTGGAGTGACCAATAAAGTCATGGAACTTAGCGGAAGGGAAGGAGACCCACCTTGGGCCTGGCCCGAGGGATAATCCCCCACCCTAATCCGTGCAGCTTTAGTGGGGGACTTTTGGGTTGGGCTTCCAGACGCGGGCCAGCTTGAGAGCAACCCCAATGTTGGGGTTCCTCTCGAGGGCTCAGGTGCTCGCCCGGGAAAACTGGGGGGTAAGGTCTCAGTTAGACCTACAGCCTCAGCTGCTCCCTCACTAGGTTGCCTCCCCCCCAAGGAAGATCCTAGAGGGCTTAAATAGGTAGGGTTCAATAAAGACCCTTTATTTCACCCATATATCTTGTGTCTGGTCTCTTATTTCTCGAGTTGAGTGGCAATCCCAATCCCCCCCCCACTCGGCGCAGCCGTGTGGGGCAGGGATTGGCCTTTGCCTCTTGGGAGGGGCAGACCAAGTGCTGACGTCGGGCATGCGTCTGGCGTCTGGAGAGGGGGCAGAGCTGAGCCGGAGGCCTATTTAAGGTTGCTCCACCCTCCCCTCTCCCTCTTTTTCGGCCAAATTGACCCACCCTCCCACCGTGGACATAGTGTGACAATGGTTGCTTTATATCAAAGGGCCGGGTAGGAATTTTTTCCCCTCTTTAAGGGGGGGGTTTTCGCCTACCCCATACTGCGATAAGCGGCTTTTGGGAAGATTGGATGGGGTGGTGTCTAAATAGATAAATTACACTGGGCCTAAAATTTTGGGGAGGCGTAGATTTGGTGTGCACCTTGGCACCTATTTGAGTGAAGGAAGGGTCTCTAGAACGACCAATAAAGTCATGGGACTTAGCAGAAGGGAAGGAGACTCACCTTGGGGCTGGCCCAAGGGATAAGCCCCCACTCTAATCTGTGCGGCTTGAGTGGGGGACTTTTGGGTTGGTCTTCCAGATGCGGGGTGGCTTGAGAGCAACCCCAATGTTGGGGTTCCTCTCGAGGGCTCAGGTGTTCGCCCGGGGAAGCTGGGGGGTAAGGTCTCTCAGTTAGACCTATGGCCTCAGCTCCTTCCTCACTAGGTTGCCTCCCCCCCAATGAAGATCTTAGAGGGCTTAAATAGGTAGGGTTCAATAAAGACCCTCTATTTCACCGATACATCTTGTGTCTGGTCTCTTTATTCCCTGAGTCGTGTGGCAATCCCAATCCCCCCCATTAAGCTTGCTGTTTGGGCAGGGATTGGTCTTTGCCACAGGGAGGGGAGGAGACCAGAGCGTGGGCGTTGGGCTGTCGTCCCGATGTCAGGAGAGGAGGCGGGGCTGAGCAGGAGGCCTATTTAAGCATGATCTGCCCTCACCCCTCTCTCTTCTTATCAGAATTGACCCACCCTCCCGCCACGGACATAGTGTGATAATGGTTGCTTATTAAGGGCCGGGTAGGAATTTTTTCCCTCTTTCTCTGGGTTTTTTTTTTTTTTTGCCTACCTCATACTGTGATAAGCGGCATTTGGGGTGATTGGCTAGGGTGGTGTTTAAATAGTTAAATTACACTGGGGCCTGAAATTCGGGGGAGGCGCAGATTTGATGTGCACCTTGGCACCTATTTGAGTGAAGGAAGGGTCTCTAGAATGACCAATAAAGTCATGGGACTTAGTGGAAGGGAAGGAGACTCACCTTGGGCCTGGCCCGAGGGATAAGCCCCCACTCTAATCCGTGCGGCTTGAGTGGGGGACTTTTGGGTTGGTCTTCCAGATGCGGGGCGGCTTGAGAGCAACCCCAATGTTGGGGTTCCTCTCGAGGGCTCAGGTGTTCGCCCGGGGAAGCTGGGGGGTAAGGTCTCTCAGTTAGACCTATGGCCTCAGCTCCTACCTCACTAGGTTGCCTCCCCCCCAATGAAGATCTTAGAGGGCTTAAATAGGTAGGGTTCAATAAAGACCCTTTATTTCACCCATATATCTTGTGTCTGGTCTCTTATTTCCCGAGTTGAGTGCCAAATAAGTAAAACTGCCCTAATGTAGTTCTTTGCATGTTTGTACAGTGGGCTGTTTTTGAATGAGAAGACTGTCCTGACCTGCTTGAGAATGAGCTTGGGAATGAGCAATTTGAAAGGGCTAGCATTACTTAGGCACTCTGATGTATATGGTTTTATGTAGAAGAGCATTCTGAATGGAGGTACTGTTGCACTCCCAACAACCACAGCTGGGCCATTGGGGTACAGTTGCTCCCACAGTGCCTGTTCTCCACAAATCTTGCCCTTTTCCTTTGCCTCTCAACGTATCTACCAGCTCATGGTGGTGTCTCTATCAAGTCATACATCAGTGGTGGGGAAAAATACACATCCACCCGCTCTTTTTGTGGCCTTCAAGCACATCGAACTCCCCATAATGCACCGAAGTGAAAGATCTGGCACAGGCAATAAACCATTCAGAAAGATTGTAGCCCTGTCCCTGGACTGTTTAAAAAAAATCCCTCTTTTTCAAAAACGGAAGTAGACTTTGAGCCGCTTCCAGTTTTTTTGTTTCTGCTTTTTGGCACTTTTGGTAGTCCAGGTGGCCTCTAGAGGATTCCAGGGCAGACAACCGGCCCAAGGGCATGTTGTAGTTGCCAATCTCACCCTTCATGGAGCTATAAGGAATGCTTGGCATTCAGGAAGATGCTTTTGTGAAAATGTAGCTCCATGTCAACATCAGTGTGTAATAAAGGGTGTGTCATGATCTCTCCCTGCTGCCTCAGATAAATCAGGTAGAAAAAGAAAGGAAATAGGGAGAAAGGCTCATAGGAAGATGAGACTGCTACAAACCAGAGCCAAACTTTGAAGCGGAATGTGGATGGGATGTATTTTTAATGTGCTTAAGGAAGCTCAAACCTGGCAGCTGGAACATTCCCACCATCACTAATAATGTTCTTTCAGTGCACAAACACCAGGCACTTCTGCAGGCATCTCTGTTAACGTGGGATAAAGTACACCCCATACTTTCCAACTGTCCCATTTACAATTAATCACAATTAATGTCTCACTTTTTCAGCTGCTTTTGAAATGTCCCAGTTTCACTCTCCTCAACCCACTTCCCCCCTTTGTCCTCACCTTACTACAATTACTGTAAACTAAAAGTAGTTTGCACTCAGTTAACTCAGTTGTGTGTGGGGGGGGGGAGAATCATAGAATCATAGAGTTGGAAGAGACCACAAGGGCTGTCTACTCCAACCGCCTGCCATGCAGGAATACACAATCAAATCATTCCCAACAGATGGCCATCCAGCCTCTGTTTAAAAACCTCCAAAGAAGAAGACTCCACCACACTCTCAGGCAGTGCATTCCACTGTCGAACACCTCTTACTGTCAGAAGAGGGGAGGAGCAGAATCTTGCCCCTCCCATTGGGCTCAGGCAAAAGCAAACTGTTGCACCCTCTCTCAGTTTGTGTGTTCTTCCTCATTAATACATTTTGCCACACCATATTCTGGTGATGCTTAGCCACACATGTTCTGATTTTCAACCATGACATTTTGGAGGGCATGACATCCTAATGTTTTTGGAGATTATCAGATGCGGCAAAAATGCATCAGTAGATCACAACGGGAACACAAACAGGCACGATTATCAGGCAACGATGTCCTCCAGCATCCTGGAGGTGTAGCGCAGCCATGAGTAATTATCCCCATCAATAAAATAGGGAAACCTCATCCATGAAAGCACTACAGCCCCGGGATGGCAGGAGGATGCAGCGTCTGCTAATGTTTTCCTTCCTGTTCTTCCATTCTTCCGGCATGGTTTGGAACGTGTTTTTGCCTCATTCCACTGTGTCTGATAATCTCCTTTATCTTGTACATTCTAACAGTAGTGTAACCATTTCCCTTGTCTTGTGCCTCCTGGAATTGCAGTTCCTCATTTAGGCCCTGATGGCATCTCCACCTTCATCACCAGTACAATTGCATTGCCATTTTCCAAACAGTTGAAGGCAATGCTGATTAAAAGACACACATTCACTGCACCATCTAAACTGGAAACACTGTAGCCTAGTAGAAGAAACCAAAGAAAGGGGTTTATGAGCCCCTCTTCAAACCCAGTAGACTCATTAATGAACAGAAATGAATTGCAGTTGTATCCAAGAAAAATATTTACTGAAATAAACCTCAATAATTACACTTTGCAATTTATCTCTATACTGTACTTTTAAGCTGTCCAAAGCTGAGGAGATACTGAAACCAAAATTCCCCAGATAATAGGGAATTATTATTTACAGATTTCAGTGATGTGTGAATGATTCAGACACCACAAAATACAGAATACTATGGAATTGAGGAAGTGTGAGAAACCCATTCTTTTTTGAAAACCTGATCCACAACCTCCTGGAACAAATATGGAAATATCAAATGTGATTGATAATACACACACTTCTAGAACTGCAGTGCTCTTGCGGAAAGAAATAAAAAAGGAACTTGACAATATGCACACATTTGAAAACTGTGCAAACATTATTGTGTATATTTCTACAATATCTCAATCAGTGGTAGAATCTGTCCATTAATTCATCAGTTTCAAATATGGTCACAAAATATGTACAGTCGTCCCTTCACATTCGCGGGGATTAGGTTCCCCAGACACCCGCAAATGTGAAAATTCTGCGAATAATGACTGCTTTCCCCCTCCCCCGCCAAAGCGACCATGGGGCCTCCGGAGGCCACATAGCCGCTTTCCCCTGCCTCCCTCCTCCCTCCCAAGGCCTTCATGGGGCCTCTGGAGGCCCTCTTGAGGCCCCGTGGAGGCCTCCCCACCCCAACCCCCTTCCCCCCAAGGCCTTCATGGGCCCTTGGAAGGCCCCGTGGAGGCCTCCCCAGCCCTCCCCTTCCCTCCCAGGGCCTTCACAGAGCCTCGGAAGGCTCTGTGGAGGCCTCGCTGGCCCTCCCCCCCTCCCACCCAGCGCCTTCACGGAGCCTCGGAAGGCTCCGTGGAGGCCACCCCAGCCCTCCCCCTCCCACCAAGGGCCTTCACAGAGCCTCGTAAGGCTCCATGGAGGCCTCCCCGGCCCTCCCCCTCCCCCCCAGGGCCTTCACGGGGCCTCCGGAGGCCCTGTGTCATGGTTTTGGGAGGGAGGGGGGCCCTCCCAAAACCGCAAATATGCAAAACCGTGAAGCGCAAATATGCAAAACCGCGAATGCTAAGTTTGCGAATGTGGAGGGGCAACTGCATATGTTTTTTTCTGATAAAAATAAAAGACGCACATGGAACTGGCACAAAATGGATTTGGAGTTGGAAATGGACTGCGGAACTGACTTGCCAGGGATACCCATGCCATTTAGAATTCATCTGGATTAATGGAATTCATCTGAAGTGTTTTTGATTTACTTCCCTCCTCTTCTCAAATATTAATAATTAATTAAAGTTAAATTTACGTAACTCTTTACTTCATGATGGAACTCAAGAAGGCATAGAGTGAGGCCTTCTGTCTACGTCTGACTGAGCCTTGGGTACCTTCAGAATTTTTTGCTGTATTTTATGCCTTTATGTCTATTTCCTGGCCCCAAATCCCTTCTCTAAGCTAATAATCCCATCCCCAAAGTGAGAGTAAATATATCAAATGAACAACTAACAATGTTGATTTAGATTTTCAAGAAAAATGGACTCCTTGATTCAGGAGAGTTACAGCTTGTGAGACATTTCCCCCTTTAATCAAATTTAAAGATGTTTTCTGCTCTCTTGGCTTTTTATCTTTGCTGGAGATTTTTTTTTAAAAGACAGGCCATTCCTTTCTGTATCATAAGGGGTAAAAAAGATCCAGTAACTCCATGATATACAGTATGTGAGGAATAAATAACTTTAACCACAATCTGATTCATAGTAATGTCTTTTACAAAAATATTAAAATTAATTTCTGTTGCTAGATATATGTGAAATATTTTGAGAGTGTAATGCTATCACCTCTGCAGTAAATATGGTTCACTGTATAAAAACAACAGAGTTCAGACATAGCAATTATCTTTAAAACAAAAGCAAAGAAAGCTGCGTAAAGCAAACTTTTGGTGTTGCAATTTGTACCAGTCCAAATTCTGCTAAGAATCATGCACATGTGCAAATGAGCAACATATGAAACAGGTTGTACCCACGATGATCCAGTACAGAGATGGCTGCCAGCTCACTGTATGCAGCCAGTTCACAGTACATTTTTAAATACTATTATGGATTTGCACCCACCATTTCTATCACAAAATTTAGCAGTGTGGACAAGATTTTAATTTTAGTAAAGCTCCCGCTGAGATTAATTGATTTAGTCTGCTACATGTCTACTGAGCAAACTTCCTCTGACAAAATTGCAAGGTCTAACAAAATCACCTAGCACCCTTGAAATTCCTTGTTAGTTCACATTAAATTTCACTTGGCAGCATCTAGTGATAATAACACAGAGAAGTGCAGAACTTTTGAGAAATCTTAAGCTGCTATTACTAGCTCACTGTATTGGTTTTCCTCAAAATACCCCAGGAGAGCCATCAGCAAAAGAAGAAAATACCACCATGTATTTGACAATATTTTGTTTTGCTACTCATTGTTTTTCATATATCTTTTATCTACCTCAATAGAAAATCTATACAACATCCAATGCAGACTAACACTATCATGGCAGAATACAGTAGTTCTCAGGCTACTGCTTTGATTGTTCATCACTGCATGCATCACTGCGCATCATGGCCCTTTGTGCCCCAAGGCCAGCCCTTTGCCTTGTGGATGCTGGCTGACATCCAGCTATAGAAGTAATTAATTGCTTGTTTTGAATGGGACATGCACAGATGAAGAAGAGCTGAACCTCCACCATACCAGGTAACAGGGAGAAATGCTAGATATGAGAGTGTCATAAACAAGACAAATGGTCAAGGAATTCCAGAAAACTCAACTGAATTTGAATTACCTTCTCTGTTTGGCAGTGGGTTAAAAAGAATGACAATTCTTTCTCTTTGCATTTTCTCACTACACGTAAATATGCTGCTATAAAAAGTAGCACCATAAGTATCTATCATAATTATTTGTCCTTGCATGTGAGAATGAAATAGTCAAGAAATTACACACACACTCCTTGGAACTAAGATCCACAGAGCTGAATTTTGTGTGGCGGCGGGGGTGCTTGTGGGTTACTGCCTAGTAGGGTTGCTAGGTCAAGAGCATCCCAGGGAGATTTCAGGGCCCAAACCCTGAGACCTAAGAATGGTCCTTAATGATGTTTGAGAGAGGAGGGCGGAAGGGAAGAACCCCTGGAGACTCTACAGCAGCCATTCCAAACAAGTCTGTAGCTGTGCCACCAAGACACAGTAAATGTATGTGATATACAACCTAAGGGCACCAGATCCTGTCTCACCATGGAAGCTAAGCAGGGTTAGCTCTGGTTAGTACTTAGATGGGAGACCACCAACAAATCCCATCAGCTGTAGGCTATATTTCAGAGGAAGGAACTGAGAAACCCAACTCTAAGAAAACCCTATGAAATTCATGGGGTCACCATAAGTCAACAGGTGACTTGAAGACACACAGACTCACACATATTTTTCAAAGCAATGCAGGAGATTATCATATGAGCCTAGTATCTGAGGGCAATCGTGTTATGAAAGGAAACAGGAACACACCATTTTGAAAACATCTCTCTCTTCTTTCACATGACTGCACTGCTTTGAACCCCCGCCCCCATCTGATAAGTCTCTTTGCTGCAGTTCCAGCACTACAACTGTCAGTGCCACGAGGGGGGCTGATTCTCCTCCTCTCCTCCTCTCACTATTCCAAAGCAGGCTAACTCTGTGCCTGTCAGGTATTTTTTAATTTTTTTTAATCTTTGCTGTGTTTGTGCAATTATGGCAAAAATTATTACAAATCTTTTTCTTTCATCATTTTGCTGTAAGTATGCAAACACAGCAAAGATAAAAATTAAAAAATCTGACAGGCACAGAGTTAGCCTGCTTTGGAACAGCAAGTGGGAAGGAGAGAGAGGAGGAGAATCAGGCCCCCTCATGGCACTGACTTAGGGTGACCAACTTTCGGCCATGAATTTAAGGGAGATTTAGTTGTGACAAATTTTGTGTATTTTTAGCAGTGTGGCATCACTCCAGTAACTGTTCATTGGTATAGGATTACATCTTTAATGGCCAGGCCATATTGTATTATTTAATATTTTGATTGGCTTTATATGTTTGTGTATGTATGCACTATCCAGGAAACTTAAATAGCAGCAGCAACAACAACAACTGTTCTAAAAAGACCCCAAGCACCACTACTAACTTTAAAGAAAACTGAAAGAACCATTACAGGAATCTTATCAAAGCAGACACACAAAAACACACACTCACCTCCACACAAATAAAAAACCTTTTATATACAGAGATGCAAAAGCACACACATTCACCATTCCTACCATACACATGCAAAAATATATTTCCCTTTCTCACATGTACAGATAAAAAAACACGCACATACCTGTCCCTCTCCCTCCCTTCCTCCCTTTCACTCACACACACACTCCTCCCCTCTCTGACATAAATGTGAACACAAACCTCAAGCCAGCAGGAGTTTCCTGGCTTGCATTTTTGGAGCAAGGGAGCAAATTGGCTAAAGCAACTCAGAAAACTCCTCCCAGGTTCAGCCACACAGAGGCCAGTTTGCCCTGCTTGGTGGACAAGGAAGGAAGAAGGAGACACTGCTTTAAAATGCCTTACAGTCGCTTTTGTGTGCCTCAAGCTGGCAGAAATTTCCTGGCTAGCTTTTTGATGATCCTCTCTCTCTCTCTCTCTCTCTCTCTCTCTCTCTCTCTCTCTCTCTCTGTCACACACACACACACACACCTGCATCCAGCCTTCATGGGTTCCCTCTGTGTGTGGACTTGCTTGCCCTTGACATCTGCATGTCAGATCTTTGTAAATATATGGGAGAAATAGAAGGTCAATAAGGGAGCCAGGAGGATTTTTTAAAAATTGCTTGAATAAGGGAGATCCCAGGAAATAAGGGAGAGTTGGTTGGTCAACACCGACTGCTGTAATACTGGAATTGAAGTGAAGGGAACTAGCATCTGGGCCAGCAGCATAACAATAGTCACATTTAATGCTATTGACATTTCCCTCCTTCCCCATCAGTTAAAAGGGATGCCCCAGTAATGGTCTGAATACATGTCAACTACAGGACTGTCATGACATCGTATGATAAGGTTCGGCCAAAGATACTACTATCCTGCTTTAATTCCACTTTTCTAGCCTTATCTGAGAATCTCCCCAGTCTTACTCACACTGAGATTCCTTCAATTTGCTGTGAAATCTGGGAACTCAATACCTTAACTAATTTGTTTAGGAGTGTCTAAGATTTTATACTGAGCATTGTCTTTGAAAGATTATTGTGTCTCACATTCATTAGGCTAAACACTAGCTTGGGCTTTCTGATTTAAATTTAGTAAGTGCATTTCAGTAGTTAATCTTGCTTAAAATCTATTGTGATTGTTTGCGATTCATAAACTTTCTCTAACAGTCAATTATGCAATTATGCTTCTCTATCTAGTCAGTTAACTAAAAAACTCATGGATTTGGGGACTATTAGTTTTGCTTCAGATAAAGAAACAAATGTTGAGCTTTGACATCTTGATTTTAACATCTTCCTCAGGTTAGAGGATATATATATATATATATATATATATATTTAGCATGATTTTGATTTTTAAAACTCCTGTATGGTTTTAGAAAGCTACAGCTTTACCACTTGCTGTCCATTTTAAAAAATAATTCTTTGAGTAATGCTCTTTCATTACAGGATGACTTGGGATACATCCCAGCATGATTTATTTTGAAATTATAACCTTCCTTGTCAGCAAAAAGGGTGATGAAAAGAACTTTCTTCCTTTGAGAGATGGTAGGTAGCATTCCACCTGCCACATAAATGTTCTTATTGTTTTACTACCCCAGCTGTCATTGTACATTTCATTAATTAAACATAACATAATTTCCCAATTGTGAAAAATGTCTCAACACAAGAAAATTAAACAAAACATCCATGAGTATCAGTTGGCAATGTTAGTCTCTTACTAGATATAATATAAACAATATATGCTGTTTGGCCAAGTTACCTCTTCATGAAAAATAATCATCAGGTGCTTTTTTAAAAGAAACATTTCACATATTTTGGTAGTGATCTTCCAGGGTGAGCCCAGGCACATGTCCTAAAGCCTGGGCAACCCAAAGCCCTTTGCTGCTTGGTGTGCAACAGAAAATGGTGTGCCTGTCCCCATGTAAAGGTGCATAATACCCCAAACAGTTATTCTGGCACCCGAAGAAGACTATCACACAAACATCTCTCTCCATTTCTGGCAGTAAAAATATAATAGTAAATCAATAACTTCAGCATTTGCCACCTTTTCATAACACCAAATATCTGCTGCCTGAAGCAGCTGCCTCACTCAGCCCTACATAAGCACCTCACACCAGTCATCCATATTACAGCATCTGTGCCACGAACACATTTTTCTCCTCATATGGAGCCATTTATCACTGATGTAATGATAAAGACATCACTTGGCAGTAGAAAGCTATAAATGCCTTTCTTGCTTCAAGACTGAGTGGTGCTCAAGGTAAAAAAATTCTATTTTCTATACCCCTTCAGATCAAAGCCAGGAATTATGCAGCCCTCCAGATGTTATTGGACTGCAACTTCCAGAAGTCTACCCTGCTTATCCAGTGGTGAGGGATGTTGTGAGTTACAGTTTAACAACAACTGGAGGGCTGCAATATCCCACCTCTGTGGTCATAACTGTACTAGTTGTGGATATTTCAACACCAGAAAGTCCTTATCCTCATTTTATATTCAATATTTTAGGGGGACCCAATGAAAAGTAGCTTTGGCAGTAGGTGAATTTAGGGGAAGCAGTAGGAGTAGAAAGGAATGCTCTTAATTCTTTCTTTGTCAGCAAGTTATCTATTCTAAATAGGCAACTTTTTTATTAAATGTGTTTCTATCCCACATTTTCTCCAACTATGCAGATCTGGGCCTAGTCAGTCAGTGGAACTTGGGAACTTTACCTTCTTTGGACTGCTTTTTCATGTCCAAAACAGTAATTTTTCCAAGAGTTGAGTCAGCGCCCAGAAGAGACACTGTATGGGGAGCCCATGAACCACATCTGAACATACCTGAGAGTGGCCCCTGTGTAACACAGCGGGTCTTACGTGTGAGTAAATATGCATAGGATTGTCTTGTGAACAACAAAAGTGCAGCTAGTTGGTTTCCTGCAGGGGTGAATCCCACAAGAGTGCTGTGGCCACCTATTTCTTGGGAGCACTTTGAGTAGGAAGTCTATGGGGAACGTATATGTAGGACATAGAATAGAATCATAGACTTGGAAGATACCACAAGGGCCACCTAGTCCAACCCCCTGCCATGCATGAATACACAATCAAAGCATTCCCAACAGATGGCCTTCAGCCTCTGTTTACAAACCTTGAAAGGAGACTCCACCACACTCCAAGGCAGCACATTCCACTGCTGAACAGCTCTTACTGTCAGGAAGTAAGTTTAGGTGGAATCTTGTTTCCTGTAGTTTGATTCCATTGCTCTGTGTCCTAGTTTCTGGAGCAGCAGAAAACAAGCTTGCTTTATCCTCGGTATGACATCAGTTCATATATTTAAAACATGGCTATTATGTCCCCTCTCAAAATTCTCTTCTCCAGGCTAAACGTATCCAGCTCCCTAATCCACCCCTCATAAAGCATGGCTTCCAGACCTCCCACCATTTTGGTTGCCCTCCTCTGGATACGTTCCAGCATGATACGTCCAAAGCACAACAGCCTCAGTTTAGTCATTTTGGCTTATAGGGAGAGCCCAGGCTTGATCTGCTCTCAAGCCCACTTATTTGTGGTTTTGGCTATTCAGGACTCTCCTCCAACACCACATTTCAAATGAGTTGATTCTTTTCCTGCCAGCTTTCTTCACTGTCCAGCTTTCACATCCATACAAAGAAATCAAGGATACTATGAGCCTGACTTTGCCATTTAATAATATATCTCTACACTCACAGATCTTACGGAGTTTCTTCATAGCTGCCCTGCCAAGTCTTATTCTGATTTCTTGACCATAGGCTCCACTTTGATTTGTGACTAAGCCAAGGTATAGAAACATTTTAACTATTTCCATGTATTCATTGTTCACTTTAAAGTTATGCAAATCATCTGTGATCATTTACTTTTGTTTTCTTAATATTCAAGTGTAATTTAGCTTTTGCCCATTCTTTCTTAACTTTCATCAGCAGTCATTGCAAATCTACTATTTTCTGCTAGTAATATGGTGTCATCTGTGTATGTTAAATTACTGATGTTTCTTCCTCTTATTTTTGTACCTTCTTCCTCCAAGTTACTCCCACTTGCCGATCGGAAACCATTATGTTTCTTCATATTCTCTCCTGACAATGGCCTCTTGTACAGAGTACAGTTTGCACATCAAGGCAATCAAATACATTGGCACTCCTATTTCTTTTAGGACAATCCATAGTTTTTCATAATCTATAACAATCAAAGGTTTCACTATAATCTACAAAGGACAAATGATATCCTAGTCCCAAGCAGATCATACATTTAAAGCTCAAAAGCAAAACTTTAAATTTTGTCAAGAAACAAATTGGGTCAATTGTAGAGGTCCTTGATTTGGCCTATTCCACTGAAAAGAACACACAGCACTAGATGTATATATGTGGCCAGACCTAGGGTATGGCACTGACTCAGCATCTAATCAGCATTCTAGGCCCTCTTCCAAATTGTTGCCTGTGACTCCATTCCTACAGCACAGTTAATTTGTTTTGCACTACATGATCTCTCTTCTATGCATGTTTGGCTTGTGTTCAGAAGAAGCACAAGAGAAAGTGTGTCCCCAGCTAGTCACTGCTCAGAAGCAATTGAAGAGAAGAGTGTGAAAGGTACATTTAAGAGAGCTCCCAACCCTCAAGTGTGCTCAGCAATGCCAGCTCTGGCCCAGATTCCATCTGTTTGTCCCAAGAGTATCAACCTTTTCACCTTCCTGCATCTTCCTTCCCCTCCAAATGTATTGAAGCAGAAGAAGAAGGTGAGAGTATTTTTGTAATGCATCTCTCTGTTTCTGACTACTGCCATCTTCCATAAATAGAAGATGGTACAAATGTGGAGTCAACAAAAAATGCAGACACTTGGAAGATTCCTCCTTCTTTAAGATCACTAGCACAATTCTTATCTAAGGAGATTTTCAGGCACTCTTTAAAAAACCCAAGGAGGATGGGAGGAGGACGGTGCTGTCCCGCTTCCGATTATCGATTTCGCACACCCTGTCCTCCTCCCATCTTTCCTCTGTGTTTCCTCTGTGCTGGAGGGACAAGAAAGGCACAGCGTTTCTTGTCCCTCCAGCATGGAGGAAGCATGAACAAAGGATGGGAGGAGGACGGTGTTGTGCGAAATTGATCACCAGAAGCAGGATAGCACCATCCTCCTACCGACCTCTGTGGGATTTTTTAAGAGCATCTGAAAAAGTCCTCTATCTTATCTGTTTTAGGTACTATACAGGAAGGGAGGGGAAAAGGGAGGAGGGCAGATAGACACTCATTTTGAGATTAAACCCACCCTGTCCCAATATGCCTACAGGTGAAAGAAACTATTGGCAGGTACGCTAAGTGCATGCCAGAACAGAAATGAAGGTTTCCTGGTAAAGGTGGTGGAGTACTAGGCTGAGCCTGAACATCTGCCAGTCCCTAATGGACCAAGATGGAGACCGATGGACAAGGAGCTAAGCCAATAGCAAAATTTCTCAAGCCAAGCACTCTCATCCATTCATGCTGGTGCAATGTTTACAATATTTTGAATCCCCTTCTTAAATGCTGCAGTGAAGCATGAAAATGTAAGCACAGAGGAAGGTAATGCTAAATATTTAATACTAAAATATTATATCATGGAAGAAAAATATTAAGGGAGTCCTTATAGCTTCAAATAAAGGATAACTAAAGAATTCAGAATGATTAGGAGCAGTTCACCCAGTAGTGTACAAAATTGCCTGTTCCTTGCTTAAATCTCATTCTGAGTTTAACTCTTCCTTGCCAGCTGAGACAAAAGCTACCCACCCCCAGCCCAACACATCAGGTTGAATCCTAAGATTTAGAACGCTCTCTGCTGGGCTGGGAAAACTCCAAGAATCCGATGCCTGAAAGATGCCTGGCAAGAGAGCACCTATCCCTTTAATTCTTGGCATCTAAAACCTAACTCTCAAGGAGCCTACCAGATGGTGGAGGATCATCAATTCTTAGGAAGGACACAGAA
Organism: Gambelia wislizenii; assembly: GCA_030847615.1. NCBI lineage: Eukaryota > Metazoa > Chordata > Lepidosauria > Squamata > Crotaphytidae > Gambelia > Gambelia wislizenii. The sequence goes on from JAUMIR010000002.1 coordinate 166,594,650, forward strand.
AAATGGCATTTGGCAGCAACATAAAAATCTTGCCTGAGGAAGGAATTAGGAGAAGGCACTGGTGCCCAGACTGGCATGCCTCACAGCTTGGAGCTGTTTTAAGAAACAGCTTTAAAGAATGTAGCTCTGTAGGCATCAGGATGTGCCAGGCACCAAGCGCTTTACATAGCATAGCACTGGGTTCCACAACATGCTGACTGCTGCAAACATACCTCTCTTGGTGTCTCCTCAGTTTCCTGACTCTCTGGAGTTGTTTTCTTTTTAAATTACTTGTTTATTTTAAAAATCATGAGCAATGGCATGCTGAGAAGTGATAAGCTGGCCTCAAGCATCACCTTTATTCACAAGAATGTCTCTAGATCTCACATGGGTCTTCTCTAAACTTAAAATGGAAGGTGGCTGCTGTTCAATGCTTTCTTTTGAAGGCGACCTGGGGCAGGAAAAGGAAAAGGGATTCTGGGGGTGGTGGAGAGCATCCCAGAGGTATGGCAGGATGTGAGAAGGGTGCCTGTGCTTTGTATCTCTGTGGTTTTGTTCTTTGGTGTGCTATATGTCCAAAGAGTGATTGGTTGGGTAGTTTTGATATGGGGTGCATTAGGCCTGGTATTAATAATCATTCCAGCCAGGGAAGAAGAGAAAGAGGCTAGAAACATCCCAGTTGGTCGATAAAATGCCTTGAACATAGGAAGTGGCACCTTGTTTACCCCTGTGAATCCAAGGCAATGTGAGGGTTTAGACTGGTGACCTCATATGTTACAAGGATATAGGAGATGTCATGGAAGCCAGCCTTGGCCCAACTGCACCAAGTGGATAAGCTCCTTCACCCACCTTTCAGTTGATTGGAGAACATCAGAAGGGGTCTGCTATGTGTGCTAACTAACCCATGTAAGAGCTCCAGCATAAAAGAGGGGACCCAGGATCCCACTCCTAAATTTATGCCACTGTAACTTTACCACCGGCCTGCCCATGCTTATGTCTTAGCATGGGAAGAGCAAAGAAGTGGTTTCATTCCCCAGCGATGCCTAGCAAACTGCAAGTCAGAGATAAAGCATGGCCGATGGTGGCAGCAGTCCAGATCAGCCAGGGAAGAAGGACCAAGCTGTGCAGTTTCTGGTCACTTTTCTGGGAAGGAAAGTAGAAGTTAATTACAGCTAGAGACCAAACGGCATTGGGTGAACTTGTCATTTCACACATGCCAGCAGAGATCCCTTCCTTGCTACAAAAGAGGCACAGATGTAGGTTTCTGGAACTAATTAAGCAGGTTATTATTTTTTTTCTATCCCATTTTTATCTCAAGACTTCCTAAAGCTCAGGAAGAACAGGAGCATACACACAAAAAACCCCGGTAGATCTCTAGGACAGTTGGCTCACTATGAAAGACAGCTGGAAGCCTAACAAAGAGAACAAGCAAAATGCTTAACTGGGAAGGTGTTTGCCTCAAAGCAATGCTTATTCAGCACACATTAGCTTCAACAAATCCCTCCATCACTCCTAGCAGAATTAAGTCTGGTTTCATCTCCAATTCACTATCACTTCCCTGTCTTTCAGAGGAATAAAGCCAGTAGCAGAATTCATCAGAGTTCCCATCACATATCAAGGAAGATCCCAAGAGCCATAACTGCTTCCAGAATGAGAACAGTCACTTGAACACAGTGTATCCTCTTTTGATGTTCATTGAACATGTGGCCAGTAGAGATGTGTGAGCAGAAGGTTTAACTTCTTTATCACATGAAAAGTGTGTCTTTTGCCACTCCTTGGAGTCCCCAATAAACCAGCATGTGCAAGAAGTGGCAGCTGATAGGTTCCATGTCACTGGCGCAGTCAATCCATTCTGGGCCTGAACATAAAGGAAATATCCAAGACACTGAACCGTAGGAGGAGGGCTAGGGTTCAGCATTCTGTATAGCTCCTTTAAAGTTCAAACTAAAACCCAGAGCAGAATCACTATCCCACAGGCATGGAGAACAAGACTAGACACTGGATAGGATGCAAGGTGAAAAAAATATCTACCTAGAAGGAGCACTAGTCCCATGGAATTCTTACAGGGAGTTTTATATGTAACTGTAAAAGACAGCAAAGAGGGAACAGAAACAAGTTGGGGTCAGTTGCTAAATCTTGGTCCAGGCAGACCTGGCCCACAATATAGATTCAGTTTGGCATCATTTTACACATAACTATCACACAGCCATGGTTCACATTAAAAAGCGGGGGGAGAAATGGCATATCTTAATAAACAGAAATATTGTAATGTATGTGACTTTACAATTGCTTTTAAAAAGCAGAAGAAAGGGAAGTCAGGGAAAATATTACACAACTCTACTGAGCAATTTAAAAGGGGAAGACATTTACATAAAACTTGGGAAACTCATTTACCTGCATAAGACCTGGCATTTCTCCACACAGAGCACACTGAAACATGCCAAACTTGGTCAATTTAGAACACATACTGACCTAAAGAATAAGGAACTGAATGCATGCACCCAAACACAAATGATGACCACACCGAATCATATACCCCCGAAATCCAAGATGGTACTCACTTTGGTCCAACCCAACACTGTTTCTACAGGTGTGGCACATGCAAATGTGCCAACCTGTGTCAATTAGCTCAAAATGTGGCATAAAGAATAGGGGTTGATATGTGATTTCTGTGCCAGTTACCACACTTACTGGACTACAGAATGCACAGCATGGGACATTGAAAAAGCTGGAATGGTGATGCAAGGCCATTTAAACCAAATGTCCTTATTCACAGGGCTTTGATGCCTTGTAGAGCTTTCTGTGTTTCATTATACATCATCCATGTTCTATAGCAAGAATCCTGAAATGTCAGAAATAAAAAAAAATCACATATATATATACACACACACACACACACACACACACACATATTGAGCTACCTTTTCCAGTATGTGTGATGAAAAATTAAAGCTTCTACTCGGCCAAGTTTGAAATGGCCCACTCTTGAGTTTTGCATCTTTCCTGTCTCCCCCACAAAAAACCCTGATTTGGATAGTTTTCTCTATTGTGATGGTGGGTCTTTGTTTTCTATCAGCATCAGTCAAGTAGTGCCCCAATTATCAACATTCTAATAGATGGGAATGACAAGTTGATTTAATATGTGTAATCAGATTATCTTAGCTTTTGATGGCACTTGATCTATAAAAAACTATTGTAGCACCTAGCTACTGTCAGTAGTTTCTCCACATTCATTTATTTTCATTTCCCTCCCTGCCCCTCAAGAGAAACTAAAGCACCTCATCTCTGTTTGTAATGAATGAAATGTCAGCCATCGCAAGGTGAAAATAAGGATCCTGAGTTGTAGAAGAAAAGTGAATAGGTTTCAAGGTCATGTGACACTCAAAGGATGAAGACAAGGATTTTGACAGCTCGTATTAACTGAACGTTTAAGCCCCTCCTGAAGGATAATTCCAACTTCATGTTCACTGGGCAATAATTATTGGATGTCAACACACTGACCATATTAATTGTAATCAAAGGCCGGAGGATATGCAATATCAGTCACTTCTAGTTCCCATAAAATCATCTTTCTAGATGGAAATGAAAAGACTGTAGCCAGGTACAGACAATAATTGTGAAGCAGGTGCCTGTGAAAAGAAATGTGTCAGCACACAAGTATTTGTCTTTTTAATACTAAAAATTATTGCTTATTTCCCCCAAGGTGAAAGTGTAACGCTATATAAGTCTGCTAAAAAGTAAACCCCATTCATTTCCTGCAATCCAATGCACAATACTTTAGGAGTAATTCCTGTGGAATTCCATAAGGCTTATGTCTGTGCGGGTATGTATAAATTTGTGTTGCACAATGACACTCAGATTACATGGTACATTTGAGCCCAAACCAGCATGCTTGTAAGACAGATTTGCTTTTAAAAATAGTGAAGTGTAGTTGCTTACAAGCCAGCAGTGAGATACTTCTAGTAATAAGAATATTATATAGAATGAAATATGGAGAAAGAGGAGGAGGAGCAGGATAAAGATGATGGTGATGATAGTATTGTTATTTTTAAATCTGTATTTGGGGAGTTGGGTCAAATTAAATTGCACTAGATTCACAGATAACAATTGCTGTTTGTATACTCATGAAGGTATTTGTAAAACAATAGGGAAAAAAGATATTTACTCATGATATAGCAACTACTTATTTTCTATGAATGTAAATCTTCACTCATTTCATTCTCACAGATAAGAACAAAGAATCTCAAAAATGTTCTGCCCACTGGGCAAGATTACAAGGGTTTTTGCACTTTTTGGTGAAATAATATATGCAAAAAATGTGCTTTGTACAAAAAATGGTTTCTGTGCAAAAAATTGTTTGTCCCTTTGGGGGATGGGTGGGGGAAGAAACTTCTGAAATGACAATTTTTTTGATGGGATATTAGTGGGGCATGAGAAAAATTTGCAAATATTCTGTACTTCCCTATAATTTTCTCCTCCAGAATAGATTCTCAGTATCTATAGTGAACCCACAATCTCATGGTGCTCATCTATTTAGTGACACATACAGGTTAGAATTTTATCATTCTTGTCTTTATCCTCATTTTAATTGCCATAATGCACTGTGATCTATGAGGGCTGTATGTGCTTTGACATTTCGAGACAGGGACACAATTGTAAGTATTCTGGTTTGTGTATGTGTGTGTGTTTTGATACTGACCTTTACTGGGCAATTTTCAATAGCACCAGACCTCTGAATGATGCTTCATGGAAAGATGTTTAGACAGGCTACACAGGCTCCATCTCTACGTAAGATTTCCCACTAGCACAGGGGTGAAACTTACATCACCCACCAGATGTTACTGGACCGCAACTCTGAGCATTCCACTATACTGGCTATGTTAGCTAGTGCTACTTGGATGTGCAGTCTTGTACCACCTGGAAGGCCCCATGATTTCCCCCACACTTGCCATAACTTCTGTCTCCAGCCAGTTATACCCTGCCATTGTGTGCCATCCATATCATACCCAGTTAACACTGGTCAGTTGACTTCTGAAGTTTGATACCATAGCAAAACTGGCGAAGAAGCAGCTGGAGGTCCATTATAGTCACAGGACATACTAATTGTATATTTGAGAAAGTGCTAATAAAATCCTTCATGAACCAGTAGCCAAGTGTCATTTGTAATTAAGAATTCTATCGAAGAACTCCAGGATCTTTGATTTGCAATCACAGAAAAGGGTTGTTTGAATTAAGTTCATTAAAGCTCTGCTGCATAATTGTACAGGATGAATGTGACAGATGCATGGTGGTTCCCTTGGTTTAAAAATCATTTAAAGAAAAAAGAAAAATCATCCAGCCAAATACACAATTTCCCAAGCAACGGCTTACTTGAGATGTGCCAGTAAAATTCAAAAAAGGTGGAAAACATTTTGATCACATTTTTTTTTTAAAAAAAATGGTTTCTCCATGACAGTATTTTGTAGATGTTCACAGAAGATTGCATGCACCAGGTTCAAAATGGTAACTTCTCCTAAGCGGTAATGAGACAATCCTCTCAACTGACCTGCATTTCAGATGAGATTTCCCCTTAAGGTAGATAATTTTTATACTTTCGGCCATGAATTAATAGCAAGCTTATAAAGGAGAAAAGGATTGAAAAAAACTGCATACAGTGGGCCTTTGGTATCCACTGGATTTGGTTCCAGGACCCCCCCATGGATACTGAAATCCAAGGATGCTCAAGTCCCATTACTGTATATACAATGGCATAGCAAAACGGTGTCCCTTATGTAAAATGGCAAACAGCAAGCTTTGCTGTTTGGGATTATTTTGGGGGGAATATTTCCAAGCCACAGATAATTGAATCCATGGATCCAGAATCCATGGATATGGAGGGCCAACTGTATTGCTCAAAGTATCTGTTCAAAAACCTCACATATTCACCAAAGGGGGCATACATGATCCCATCATGCCATCCCCTATTGTCTATTATTTATTTTATTTGATTTAGAACATTTTTACCCCACATTTCAGCCAAAAAGGCTCTCAGAGTGGCTTACAAATTGTTAATTTGACTATTCCCTGTCCTCAGGCTTACCATCTAAAAAGACCCAAAACATAAGGAAAAAGGGATGGCAGTGGGAGATGGGATTAAGTCCAGCAAATGCTGGATGCTGTTCTCTCCCTCAGAGGCCATAGAAATGTCAGTTGGTGTGGAGGGAGGGCTCTTCCTCAACCACTGGAATCAAAGCATGATGGTACTGTCTTGGGCGGAGTGGGATTGTGAGGGACCTAATATTCTGCTTCAGCCAACTCTCTCCTGCACTAAATTGGTTGTCATCATGCCTCTGACCCTAGCAGCTGTGTATTTAGTGTCAGAAGAATGTCCCCAGTGTGTATAGGACCGTGCGAGTGCATTGGGCTACCCTGCAGGAAGATGCCTCTTGGTTGCTTTGCACTCAGGCGCATAGGGCTCTTCTTCACTAAAGCTAAACATGTGGCCGTCAAGAAGCCTGGTGAGTTAGCATCATACCTTCCCCTTTCTAATCACCTTCTGGAGCAATCCTAGCATCAGACAGTTTATACTACTGTAAAAAATCGTACTCACCTCTTAGTCTCTGTGATCATGACACATAGCATTCTTGACGGTTCACTCAGAATGTGGTTCTTTTTGATTCCCAATGGGTTTAATAATAATAATAATAAAATTTATTTATACCCCGCCCCTCTGCTAAAAACAATCGGGGCGGCTTCCAACAATTAAAACATTATAATAATGACTAAAAACACCACCCACCCCCACCCTCCCACATAAAAGACATTAAACACAATAAGATTAAAACCTTCTAGCTAAAAGAAACACATTAAAAACAAATATATACATAATTTTTAAAAAGCCAGGAGACTGAGTTCCCGAGGCCGGGATCTAATCAGGAAAGGCCTGCCGAAAGAGATCCGTCTTTAGTGCTTTTTTAAAGCTACTCAAGCTCGTCAGCTGACGGATCTCATTCGGCAGGCCTTTCCTGCTGAAATAATCTGATTTTTAAAATAATCTGATTTTTAAAAACTTGCCTTTTATCTCATATTTTCCTGGAAAATCTGATAACTGTATGTGTTGCTGGCCCTCAGAGTTGGCTTCAGTGTGGGGCAGGGAAGGGAGGGGGGTTGGGTCACCTGAACACCAGGAACGGCTATTTCCTCTGTTTGTACTTACATTTTGCTGGCATGTAGTTGTGTTTGTGTTTGTGCAGATACCTGTATATCATTATTAGTGCACCTCTGCCTATTTGCATACAGTGGGCCCTTGGCAACTGCTGGGGTTTGGTTCCAGGACCCCCCGTGGATGCCAAAATCCATGGATGCTCAAGTCCTATTATATTCAATGGCATAGTAAAATAGTGTCCCTTATGTAAAATGGCAAAATCAAGGTTTGTTTATTTAATTTTTTTGCGGGGGGGGGGGGAGACTTCTAAGCCATGGATGGTGGAATCTGTGGATGCCAAATCCATGGATACAGAGGGCCAACTGTATTCACATACATGATAGGAAGAGAAAAAAGAGGAGTGGCTGTGGCCATGTGGCCAAAAATAATACAAAGTATAGGACGTGATCATAGCAGTGCCACCCTTTAACATGAAGTGAACTGGCCTAGGGAAAATGTGTGGCTGATAATGCTGTTCTCACTTTGCTTTAACAAGAGGAGTTATGTATGACTTTAACAAGATGTGTGCAGGGTTGCTGCAGACCAGGAAAATGAGGTTTCAAGCAGACTTTTTTCATCTGTGTAGACAAGCTGTTAATCTAAATAAGTACCACTGAAGGTCCCATATGCATTACTTTGCTATTATTGCATCTCTGGAAAAAGTACTGGAAGAAAGCATTGGACAATATCCTGAATTAAGCAGTCATTGAGTCTAGAGAGCCAGAGAAGGGGGACAGAGGTGATTGCTCTAGTGGCTTGGGTTGGGGTGTATGTGTTTGGGTTGGGGGCAGAGCTTTGTTGAGGCACCATTCAGCTGCGGAGCAAATATCTTGCGTAAAGGATCCAATGTCATAAACAGTAGCTTAGACAGTATCAACCCATTTTATGGAAGCCTTAGCAGGATCCTGGCCATTTAACTAATCCTAACTACTGGACCATAGAAGCATCTGTATTTTCCCCCTCAGGGAATAAAATAACTAAAACTCCATTCTGTGTGCTTTTCACAAACAAAAATAGTCCCCTCTGAAGCTGCAGCTTTCAAAAAAATCTGTGGAAAACCCAGTGACAGATCTCCTGCTATCTCAATTAATTCGATGGAAGAGAAAGCTGTGAACATTTATGTTATATAATGTTATTAATGAATTTGAATCTATGTGTACGCACACATACACCCACACTCATAACCACACCACAAAATTACCTAGGGGTAAGTTTGCAAATATTAATATATTCAAACTGGCTGGCTATCCTATTCTCTCACTTGTACTCCTTCTTCCATTTCAAATAGCTGGTGTATGCAGGAGTAGTAGTAAATTGTTAAGCCTAGCAGGGAAAGCAGAACCAAAAATAAGAAGGGTGTACCACAGGATAATTCTCAGACTGAACTGGCTGATTTGGACAGACTCAGGAGATGTCCAAATTAAAATGGGACTCCTCTGAAGTAAACTAAACCTAAAAATGAAGCTTCCTGATACTCTGTTAGCACTGTGGATTCATAGGAACACAGAGATAAAGGACTTTATCAGACTATCACCCCCTTAGTGTTCTTTTGCTGGCATAAACTGTATCATTTTTATGCTTGAAAAAGAACCCACCACCACCACACTTACCTTGAGCAGCATCCATGAGGTTTCCCCAGCAGTAATGGAGCACAAATGGAGCTCCATTTACCTCCAGGGTTGAAATCTCATGAGAAAATGCTAGTGTGGGAATTTTTTTAAAAAAAAGCAAAACAAAGACACAAAAAGTTCAGAAAAGCACTATAACACACTTAAAAAGACCCAAGTGCATGTATGGGTGTCATAGAAACAGCATCCCCTACATGGCTGTCTTGATCTCACCCGGAGGTGTTTGCCCATTGATGCTGAATTCACGTGAGTACAATGGCACGCGGATTCAAATGCTGGCAAATGCTGGCAACAAATCGCTACAGGATATCTATTGAAAGTTTGGGCCATCAATAAAAAAGTATGGCTTTTTGACAGTACATGATTGCTATCTGGTACATGTCATCTGGTACGTGCACCCTTTTGCGATCATTAGGCATCCTTATGACACCGTATTTGACAGGTCTGATAAAATCCAGAGACAACATGTATCACAAAATGATACATAATTCCACAAGCTTTCCACATGTGTAAAACACCAGGTTAGAGAGAAGGGGGAACTAAAGGAGGAGTGCAATTTTGTAACTAGCAGCCTATAGTTTTACTTCTTGTCATTGTTGTGTGCCTTCAAGTCACTTTACTGGTTTTACTAATAGTGTCTTGTCTATACGAGCCCATAAAAAAAGGAATGCCTCACAGTAATGACATTTTGCAGCAGCTGCAACCTGTCGTAATGGTTTCCCCCCCATAAGCTTCTCATGTTTGCTAGTAAACATGATAGCCATGAGTGATTTACTCATGTTTGTCACCTCTGACCTTATTTTTAAAAAATTATGTCCAAGGTTCAATTGAGTGATTTTTCAATTGAGCACAAAAGAAAAAAAAAACCTGACACCCTGTTTCTCATCTTAGCGCTTGTTTGCTAAGGCGAAAATCCAACCTGGTGACAATATAGTTAGAAAATCCAACATGCACTCATCTGGCCAATCAAATTTACACTTCCTCTCTTTTGGGCAAGCAAATGAAATCAAATTGCTTATCCTAATGAGCAGGAATGTGCACCCCCTCACTGCTTAAAAAAAAAAATTGGGAAAAGCCGCGAAGGCCTTAAGATTTCAGCAGGCTCATATAAGGAGATATGGTGTCTCAGATAGCCTGGACCTAAGGTGTATAGGGCTTTATAGGTCACGACCAGCACTTTGGTATCAATTAAGCAGAAAATAAAATAAGTTGTTATATTATCAATTTTTTATTCATCCAAACTTCCTAGACTCTACACATTCCCCATTCTGTCATTTTTCTGCCCCACCCCCGGGAAACATATTGTCAAACAGACACAAACACAGACATACCATGGAGGATACTAGTAATGATAGCTGTTATTTAGGGCCTAAATACCCTAAAGGCACCAGTTTCTGTCTGATCTTGGAAGCTAAGGAGGGTCAGCCCTAATTAGTACTTGGATGGGAGACTGCAATGAATTCCAGGTGCTGTAGGCTATATTTCAGAGGAGGAAACTTGCAAAGCCACCTCTGAGTATTCCTTGCCTAAGAAACCCCATGAAATTCATGGGGTCACCATAAAACAACAGGCGACTTGAAGGCACATACACAATAGCATACCTGCCTACATTTCACAGATGAAAACCAGGGTGCATCTGGCCAAACAACATGAGAGTGTGGTCAGGATGACAAAAGTTATTAACCAAGAAGATCACACAAGCTAGGAAGGGCTGCTGCAGTTTGCTTTTGCCAGAGCCTACAGGGAAAGACAACATTCTGCCCTCCATCTCCTCCACTGCTTGCTGAGTTAATTCAGTGGAAGCTACTTTTGCACTTTGAACTTAGTTTGCAGTTACTGAAGTAAAGCAAGGATGAAGGGGAAAGTGGGAGTAAGTGAGAGGAACTGGGACATTTTTAAAGCAGTCAAAAAGTGGAACAAGAGACAATCCCTGCAAAAGCAGAGAAGTTGGAGAACATGTAAATAACCAATGGGAGGCAAGGCTTGGATTTGACTCTGGCTGAATCAAGCAGCCTTCAGATTGCTCTGAACTAAATCAGACTATTTTCCAAAGTGCTCAAGTTGAACCATACACTCAGTACGTGGTCTGCTGGGCATCCCTGTTTATTAGCATTCATCTTCGAAATTCATGGCTTTATGTGAATAGAAAGGTTTATTAACATGATAATCTTGAACGGTGAGGGGGGAAAGCTCAGCACAAACACAAAACCAGAATGTTGAGATGCATGCAGAAACACAATGCTATATAAAACAGGCAGGTGTGAACCTATCCTTGGGTATATTTAGTGTGTAAATGTGTTTGTTTGTGTGATAGGCTCCCCCAAGATGGTAAAATGCACAAATCCACAATAAAATGGAGGGAAGGAAGGAGCGAGAAGCAAAGAGAACAGAGAAAATTCCAGTTTATGACAGATAAAACTAATAAAATTAAAATCCCCATAAAATATATAGCCAGATTACCCTGAACCAGCTGCATTTTCAAAGAAAGCCCCATGGATATCATTTCCAAGTCATGTCAGAATCTAATCTCACCCCAGACTGGAAACTAGCTCTTTCCGAGGGTATATAACTTTATTCAAATCAGATTTAATATCACCTCAACAGCACCTCTGTCTTATCTGCATCAAATGTGAGTTTCTTAGTCTTCACATAGTCCATTGCCAATCTCTGGCAGCTGTTCAGTACATCCACAGATTAAAATGAGAAGCAAAGCTCCATGCCATCAGCAGACGTGAGACGTTTCCTGCCAAATCCCCAGATGACTTCACACAGCTATTTCATCCTGATATTAAGCATTGTGACAGACAGAACAGGGTTGTCTGGTAGTGACCAACTGATGCCTATTCTTTTTGCCTGAAGAGGAGGCTTTCCCCCACTCAAGATTACATGCATTGAAAGGTAGCATGAGTTTGGCCAGCACAATTTTTGCTGCTTGCCAAACCCATGAGCCAAACAAGTACTGGAGCCTTCCTGGAGTTTCACGCAAGTCTCCTGTAACACACTGGATCATTTCAGCTATGGAATACTTAGATTTTGAGATGGTGGGAATTAGTCTACCTTTTTGCCCATGTATAGGTAGACAACAAGCAGCTATACTGCCTCAGCTAAGACAAAATGTGAAATTCAAGGAGCGTAAATGTGCAGTCGTAACCCAGCGCCCCCTCCCCCCCACAGCTCTTAGTACATATGAGCAAGTGCTGCCTCTCCAGAGGAGCTGAATTCTCTTTAATTACACTGAGAGATACTCCAGCATTTGAGTCCAGATGTGAAATTCAGCTAGTGTGGTAATTAAATGGGCGCTGAGCCAGTTCAGCTAAGACCTACACAGAGAATACCGCAAGAGGGATGTGCTGCTGTTCCAGCCAGCTTGTGTGCATCATACTTAAAAAAATAAAATAAAGGAAAGTAAGTTAAAATACACACTGGTAGGTTTATTTAACCGTAATCAAATCAGCAAGAACACCCTGATTCCATCAACAGGGTCATCATCATGATGCCACATGCATTGATGATAGTACAGAAGGAAGACTAAAAGGCTTTCACTTTGGCTTTTTTTAAAAAATGCAAATTGTATTTGCCATGCAGCAAACACTTAGAAAACTACTGTGTTTTGTTTTGTTTTGCAGCTGAGTGAGTGACAACAGAAAAGGCAAAATGTTTTGTGTGAAGTCTAATACAATTATTTGGCCTCCCAGGTATGTTTTTGTGAGTTCCTTAATACAGAGATCCATATAAGGATATCCATTTCTAAATGTTAAATATTATGCATCTTTCAATGGATCATGCTTGCCTTATTAATTACCAATTACCATTATGGTTCATTTACCATCCCGGTTCATCACACTTATTTAAAAAAATGTGCACACTGATAGTTAATTTCTCCAAGCCTTTATGTGTGAATGTCTTGTATACTTCTCATTGCTTGAGCTCAATGGATACAATGTTTTGGTGCTGCTTCTTTCTTCTCAATGCCTAATGAGCTAAGTGCAGACAAAACCTTTCCATCATTATGTATTATTTTTTCAGCGGAGAGGATTTGGGAGCAGAGAGGCTTCAGGGAGCTTCATAAATAAAAAGGCACATGATGGGGCCATTCATTCTAGACAATTATAGTGCTACCAATCCACATTAGCTGCCACATCCTAGGGAATCCTGGGAGTTTAAGTATAGGGAAGGACATTTAGAATTCCCAGCCAGAGAGCTTCTCCTTGCCTCTAAACAAACTACAAGCCCCAGGATTCAGTAGGATGGAATTGTAGCAGTTGAATTAGAATAACAGTGCTATAATTCTACAGGTTGCCCCTCCACCTTTATTCACTTGGGATATGTTACCAGACTTACCGTGAACACTTGAAACCATGGATAATAACAAACTCCATAGAATCACACTGGAGAACCTAGAAATGCCTTGAGAGGCTGCCTTTCTAGGCATCTCCAACACAACCCCATGGTAACTTCCAGTGGAGATTACAATAGAGTTGCATTGGAGGGCCTAGGAAATGCCTAGGGAGGCTGCCTCTCTAGGCATCTCCAGCATGACTCTATGCTAACTTTCAAGTTATCATAGAGTCATGCTGGAAGACCTAGGAAATGCCTAGAGAGACCATATTTTCAGGATGACATATAACTGAAACTGTGAGTACTGGTCCTATGCATATAGAGGGGGTGACCTGTATAGTGAATGGCTCCCAGAAGAGCTGGTTTTAAATCATTGTGGAGTAGTGGATAATGTTAGGTCTTGGATAGGCAAAAATGGATTACAATTCCTTATCAATAATAAAAGATGATGGGTCAACTCATTAAACCATCCCATGGGTTCTAACTGGAAAATCTCCTTGGTGTAAAGATGGAATACCCATGTAGAGGGGGAAAGTCAGCCACATTGGGATGACTGGAGATGAGCACCTAAGGTTTAGAACCACTTCACATTATAAACAATTAACAATTAAAAATGAAAACATCTTTCTACTTTCTACTTCTCTACTTTCTACTTTCTCTACTTCTCTAGCACTGCTTCTCTAGCACTGCTTGGAGAAGTACAATAACTCCTAAGACTTCATATTGGTGCCTTCAAATCCGGCAGCCCTAACTAGCTGTATCTTGACAGTAATGTCTGCTTTGGCCACAGAGTTCTACTGGCACAACTGAAATGGTCTGTTCTGTTGCAAATTCACAGAAGGACCACTTTAATGAGAAATAATGGTGAAATTAAGAAGGACAGAGAAAAAAATATGAGGTTGTGGCACACAAGGCTACACAGACACACCATAAATAGCAGCCATGAAGATTTGGAATTGTATAGTGTCAACTGAGAAAAGCAGCATCTGCCACAGAGCAAACCGAACTAACTCTCATGCTGCAATGACAGAAAAGTCCAGAGGCAGCTCCATAGCTCAGTGGTTCAGCACATGCTTTATCATTGCCATCACCATTGTTGGTTGGATAAAATATAGTTGCTTCTGCACAGCATCTTTAATACAGCTCTTTGTATTGAAGGAACATTGTAATAGTATCCTACATTAATAAATATGTTTACCTAGAGTAAACACAATTAAATACAATTAGATGTACATCAGATTAGACATGCATAGAATTGTACTGGTTTCTCTGATTCCTGGAGTTTAAGTTCAATAAAATCCCCAACCCTCCGGAGGGGCTTTTGAGGACATGAAGAGGACTCCAAAGTGGAGGGGAAATTGCACTCCTTTCCATTCTGTTGAGAAGCCATTCCGTTGGCAGGAAGAGCTAATTGGATATAATCAATAGCTTGACTAGCCCCCCCAAATGAGTGTACTCCTAATAATGACACTACATTCATACAGTTTTCTTATATTAGTGAACAGCATTACTAAAATTGTTCCTCCCAACCTCATTCCCTAATTGTGGCTGCTTTTTAAAAATGTGGAAAGTATGTGATGAATGCAAATGCACAATTAGGTGAATTTGTGAAGTCTCCTAATGAACATTTGCAAGTACAGTACTAACAAATTGTATATTCTGCCTCAATCTAAATCTAGATGAAATTTATGTTTATGAATATTCTAGTCATGTTTTCCTATTATGGCCACATCTCCCTACTCAATCAGTGTATCTCATTTCATCATGAAGAACTAAATGTCTGGGGACAGTTGGCAGCCAATAGCGTTTCTAATCTGTTGGTCCAGTAATTAGCTCCAAATGTTACACTCATGAAGCCATATTCTTCTTGGTATACCCTTAACTCCAGAGCTATTTTCTACACTTGGCCTATTATCTAAATGTCAGGAATCTTAATATTTAAATGACAGAAAGACTGGAACAAGCTGCCCTCTGAATTACTCCCATAAATTCTTTAGAGTGAGATGAATCATAGGCTTTGCCTGTCTTTTTTTTGTTAGAATGTTCCTATGAGACCTTCTCAATGACCAATATGTTTTGTGATCAAATGCAGACTTGTTTCTCATTTGTTGTGTGCAGCCTTTATATCTTCCCTTCAGTTTGCATTCTGTTCCAGCCTGCCAAATTTTCCCACACTCTTAACGGCAAAGTTGTGTACCTGGGAAAATATGATTATCCATTTAGGGCAGTGCTGAGCAATGTGTGAACCTTCAGATGTTGTTGGGACTGCAAATACCCATCATCCCTACTGGCAACATAGCCAATGGTGAGAGATGCAAGGAGGTGCAATTCCAGAGGGATACAGGTTGCATGTTCCTGACCTAGACACTGTTTTAAATGTCATTCTGAGGCTGTAGAATGTGTATGTGTATGGTGGACATCTGTTAAACATTTTCAAAGCATCATCCCTGACAAGTACCATAACTGTCTTTCCATGCCCATATCTTGACATTTCTTGGTGATTATGTGCTCTACTCTACCATGAGAATGATTGTCAAGCCACATTCTTGTAATTGGAAAATTGGAAAATGTGTGCAGCAAGCTTACACTAGAGTAAGTGAAATTGTAAAAATATGTGCATCTGGCTTACACTGGAGTAAGTGAGCATGTAAAATATAGAATTATTTCAACAACCCAACTGATGCATCTCATGGGAATGATGCTACACAGAAAATATTCTACTGACAAACTTGTTGTCAAATGGAGTCTGCCTGAGAGTATGAGCTGCACACATTAATGTTGACTCTAGAGAGCTGGCATGCATGTACTAGTGCATAAATATGCTACTAATGCCATGACAGATGTACAGCTAAGTAAAACAAAGAATATTGTTAAATATTAATATTCTATACATCACCTTGCTGACAACTCTATGAGTGCTCCTAACTGGAATGGATTTAAAAATGCTTTTGAGCATGCCTCACTCACAGAAGAGTGACAGTTACAGAGGCCTAGTTGGTTGTGGATTTATTACACTCCATATGAGACTCAAATGTTTTGACCCTAAGAAACTTGAGAATAATCTTGCAGTCACTGGAAAATTATATCAATGACTGTGGAGTGAACACTCGTTCCCTGGAAATGTAAACTTGTTTAGGAGGCCAGAACAGGGTTCATATCAGCTAAGCATTCACCAAGACAGCCTGTTAGTGGAACTTAGGATTGCATTACCTTTGTATTTAAGTAAAGTTTCCTAAAGCCAAGGACTTCAAGAAATAAAGATATTGTGAACACAGTGTACTTTCAGCTCTTTATACTTCCAAATACATTGTTGGAGGAAACTGCAGTTCCCACACCCTGTACAATCCCCCACCACCTATCCTGCAGATGTGGGCAAAAAGGAAAAACAAGTATTTTCCTATTTGCCATATCTATCACACACTTTCTTAAACCCCTGAGGCAGGTTGAAGTTGTTGGGCATAACTTTTCCAGTTCCATCATTGGTATTCATAGGCTTCCAAAATTCCATTAAGATTCTAACTGCAGCAAGAATTTTATGTTCAGGCATCTTTAGAAATGCACCTAGTTCAAGCATAAACTTGTGTATGCAATCTCATAATGAGGAAGATGATAAAACTCTGGAGAAATATCATGACTGTGTTGCTGGGAATGCATTTCCCATCTTCTCATTTAAAAGTAATATCTCTTTCAAGCATTGCCAATATTTATTGATCCACAAACACTAATGAAATGGCACAGTAGCAGCAATAACATTATTGCTTAATAAGCAAGCTGACAAGGTTTAAGGCTTTTCCTGCCTCCTTAAGCAGGGTGGATTCCTATCCCCAAATATTATTTATTGAATTCACATATGCCAGCTTAATGGTTTATTAAATCTACTGGAAATATAAGTGGAAAAAAAAACCCAACTGGGCTCATATTGGCATGCTACAAAACATTTTAAAATAGTTATACAGTAAATGAAATGTATAATATCTTGACAGTTTTTGAAAAAGAAATAATGAAGAATAAAGGAATAATAATTTCTGTTTCCTATTACTGTATATATCAATATTATTTAATGATGTTATTATTTACAGTATTATATATTATTTATGAGAGCCAGTGTGGTGTAGTGGTTTGGGTGTTGGGACTCTGGAGCCCAGGATTCAAATCCCCATTCAGCCATGGAAACCCACTGGGTTACCTTGGGCAAGTCACACTCTCACAGCCTCAGAGGAAGGCAAGGGCAACCCCCCCCATGAACAAATCTTGCCAATAAAATCCTGTAATAGCTTTGCCTTTGGGTCACCATAAGTCAGAAATGACTTGAAGGCACACAACAACAACAATCATTATTTGTGCTTGGCAGCATTCATGAATGCATGGAATAAAGACATGAACAAGCTGACAGAGAAAATCTGAACAAAACATCTGGTCTGGGATACCGTCTATTACTCTAATACAATATAATGTTAGGTATACAGTAGGTGGCATTTCACATCTAAGAAATTAAGATATATGAACTAACTCTTGGAATGATTATGATCTGAAAGTTAATTTGCTTCATATGTGGTAGTAATATCTTACAGGTGCAATTTTCTGGAATATGGAAAGCAAGAAAAAATTGCAGTCATAAGCTGGCTCATTATAACAACCTCATTATAAGGGAAGTGCAAAATTGTGCCTGCTGGTGGGGGACATTATTCAATTGGTCTCGTTCATATATATTCAGTTGGTCTTGTTCATATACTGTATATATATTCTCGTTCACAGAATATCTCTCTCTCTGGCTTTTCTTCGCAAACGAAGATTCAGGAAGGACTCATCCCGCGCTTTCTGCAAGCGCGCTGATGACTAAAAAGGCCAATCCGAGATAAACAAGTCCGGTTGCAAAAAGCACAGCAGAAGGTCTCCTTGGGTGATGTTTTTGGGTTGTGATTCTTTCTGCGTTGTCGTTTCTCTTCAAGACTTGTTCGTCGTGAGTTCTCAAATAAGGCTGCAGCATTGTGGATAGTGCGTCTCCATGCCTCCCGATGTGAGGCCAGGGCAGACCACTGTTGGTGATCAATTTGGCCAAGCCTGAGATGTTGTTTCAGGGAGTCTTTGTATCGCTTTTTTGGAGCGCCCCTCTTACGCTGACCCGTGGCGAGTTCACCGTAGAGTAGTATTTTGGGGAGGCGATGGTCCTCCATCCTAGAAACGTGCCCTGCCCAGCGCAGCTGTGTTCTCAATATCATGGCCTCAATGTTGGTGATCCCTGCTTGCTCAAGGACAGCAACATTCGTCACATAGTCAGTCTAGTGTATATTTAGGATTGTGCGTAGGCAGCGCTGATGAAAGCGCTCGAGGAGTCGTAGGTGGTGGCGATAGGTGAGCCATGTTTCAGATCCATAAAGGAGGATAGACAGTACGACGGCTCTATACACACTGATTTTTGTGCTTTGCCTCAGGTGTTTATTGCTCCAGACAGAGGAGAGAGAGACCACGAATAAAAATGGGCTAAGGGAAAAACAGCATGCATTTGCTTTATATGCTATATAGAGGCTAGAGAAGGAAGACAGGTAAATACAAACCTATATTTTTTGCTGGATTGGGAACCCTCAGTGATGGAAGTCCCAGATCCAGTGTGGTGCAGGTTAAACAAACAAACCATCCTTTCAAGAGCCTTTTCACTGTAATGCTTTTAATCATTTTGAATCACCCAATATCAGACTATGTTCTATCCCTCTATCCTCACATCAGGGACTTTTCAGAACCTATTCTGGGTCATTCCACTCTCTACCAAAATGCAACTGTTATCATGAAAACCATTAGAATTTCATCACAAAAAGTCATGCATTTACCTTTTTGTTACTGAAATGTTTGACCATTGTGGCTTCTGTACAAAGGTATTTTTGATTTTATATCTGTATTGCTACCATTGTATTTAATCTGTGACTTTTTTCCCCCCTGGGGGAGACTGTGTGAGCAAGGGTCTCATGGCCATTTAGAGCAAGAGGATTCTGTTAGTAGTTGGCTATGTGATTATGATGATACAGTATTTTATTACAATCATAGAGCAGTATAGTTGGCTATGTGAGCAATTTGCCTTTGTGGTAATTAATTGTATGTCCTCTACCCTTTTTTGAGTTATGAGTACATGGTGTATGCAGCTTAGGAACTTTTGTTACATGCAAAATCTTTCCTGTTTACCACATTATCCTTACAGTAAAGGTCTTCCTAAAATGACCCGCCTAAAGCCTAGATGAGGAACACACTCCAATTTTAAAGTACCCTCAACGTATGATAGATCAATTGGTTAAAGGCCCACCTGGGTACCTCTCACAGTTCCCTTTGTTCTAAATACTCTTATCTAATTGTTTCTCAGTATATCCTTAGTGGTGCTCAGTCACTGAGCCTTGACTTAGTCAGGCAGCCAGGGGCCCAAATAAAGTCTCCTATTAATCTAGAGTCACCTGCTGTATCCTTTGTTCAACTGTATCTGAGTCTATAACTACCCTTGATTTCAGGCACTGAGAATGTGTTTTGACTGTACAACTCAATTACTATAGATATCCTGCTATGCAGCTCTAAAATTCACCTGGAGATCATTTGGCCCACAGCCTGTTCCTGAATTCTAGAAATCTCCTTCTTCAATTCCAGTGCCTAAGCCATATTTTCAGGAGTACATCACTGCCTTCTATATCCAGTTAGAGCGTCACCTGCTATAAAATACCCATTGTTGCATTCTGAATTCATCTGTTTTAGACAGTCCCCATGCAAACACACACACACACACAGAGAGGGGGGGGAGACTAAAGGATATGGAATGAAGTAACCTTCCATCTTATGTGTACAACTATATTAATAATGTGACAGATACTACTGGCATATCTTCCTGAACACAGCTGGCAGTCACTGCAGATGCTAAGCTCACAAGGTTTTTCACTGAAAAAGCCTAAGACATTGTGCAGTGGTCTGTCTGGGCTATGAGGCATGTACAACAAACCTATAGACATGTAGCCAACTTCTCTATCTTGGCTCTTTCCCTTATGTTGGTCAGTGGTTGCCAAGGATTCTTTATGAATGCCCTTAGTTTTTGTCACATTAAACACATACTTATTTGAGCAAGCCTTAGCTAGTTGGCATAACCCATCTATTCTTTGGACTTCAAACGAATTTATGTGTTGTTTCTGTGTATTCGTGTTTCATATGAATTTTGCATTTCATTGCTAAATTTTGCATTTCATTGTTTGAAATTTTTGGAGGCAAGTGGTATATAAATATAGACTAAATAAACAACAAAAAAGTTCCCTTGTATCTTCTCTGTGTTTGGAATTGCCCCTGGATTAATCAGAATCTAAGGATAGAGCTTATTCTAGGACTCCTCATTCCAAACTGTACACTTGTGCTGCATTTTGCACATCGCAGTGCTCCCAGGTTGTTTCATACCCTGACA
Source organism: Gambelia wislizenii (assembly GCA_030847615.1). NCBI lineage: Eukaryota > Metazoa > Chordata > Lepidosauria > Squamata > Crotaphytidae > Gambelia > Gambelia wislizenii. The sequence continues at coordinate 166,615,198 of JAUMIR010000002.1, forward strand.
GCCCCCATCTTGGAATATCAAATAATTGGGTATATTTAATAATTTGGCTAAAGTGGCCATCCATGTCGTTACAGGTACACCAGGGAGCCCCTAATGCCAGAGTGGGATTCATATATGCACCAAAGGAATGGCCAGTGGAAATTTCCAAAAACAAACACTCTCAAGTAAGACTCAGCACCTCATGGTGAGTCATCACTAATCCACTCAGTGACAGCAGAGACCCTTAAGGCTTATAATTGGGATCTTCCTCTCCTCTCCCCTCCCCTCCAAAAATAAGAACTCACCTTTTTCCTTTTCAATTCCAAAGCATCGATCATCAGTGATCATTAACTCTTCTGGAGAACCCTTTGTTTTAGCCTGGGAACCTCTGAGAACCATTTTATTTTACCTACAACTCCTATCCCTGTAAGGGAATTATTTCATATAAATATAACCCCAAAACACCACCAAATTGTCTACAGCTTCCCCTTCTACATTGATGCTGCTCAGAGCATAACTCTGAGACCCTGCTGCTGCAGGAATCTCTGCTCTATAGGAAAGGTGTCATATTACCCATCATCTCCTCATTCCATTCATGTATCCAAATACTTCCTACTTTATTCATTAGCCTTGTATGAGTGCTTGAAGCGTGAGCATTTGAATGAGTGCTGTGATATTATTTTCCAATAAAGATAATTTAATTGCACCTTTTGACTTAGACTCTCCTCCTTCGTACCAGTATACATAGGTCTAGAAGGTCCTGCCATTGCTCACCTCTCGCATTGCCAAGTTGAGTGTATTAATTAATTCCCCATCTTAATATTTGTGTGTTAGAAGGTCCTCCCGGACCCCCAGCATTTTGGGTAACAGGATGAATAGCTTAGCCAACTTTTTGGTCTCTCCCCTTTTTGCCCCCAAATCTAACCATCTTGGGATATATCAGAATAGGTGCCAACTCACACTGTGCTCCTTGATCTCATCCAAATCTAGGTCAAATCCATGTCTAAGGGCTAATAAAAGGCAATCCATACCTGTGATAATTGTTCAGCTGATCATGATCAAGAAGGAAGGAAAGTCCTTCTTGTGATCTCCTTCCTTCATAATAAGGTAAATATATCCACTTTGACTTCATTTACTTCTCCATCTTTTCCTCCTGAAATTGCTCAACTATCCTATAGAATCATAGAGTTGGAAGAGACCACAAAGGCCATCCAGTCCAACCCCCTGCCATGCAGTAACACACAATCAAATCATTTCCAACAGATGGCCATCCAGCCTCTGTTAAAAAACCTCCAAAGAAGGAGACTCCACCATACTACAAGGCAGTGTATTCCACTTCTGAACAGCTCTTACTGTCAGGAAGTTCTTCCTAATGTTTAGGTGGAATCTCTTCTCCTGTAGTTTGACCCATTGCTCCATGTCCTAGTCTCTGGAGTAACAGAAAACAACCTTGCTTCATCCTCAGTATGACATCCCTTCAAATATTGAAACACGGCTATCATGAAACTTCTCAATCTTCTCTTCTCCAGACTAAACATGCCCAGCTCCCTAAGGCACTCCTCATAGCATGCCTTCCAGACCTCCCACCCTCCAAAGATCACCTCCTCTGGACACGTTCCAGCTTCTCCTCTTGAACTTTGTCTTAAGGGCTGCCACAGGGAGAAGGATGCATGCTTGTTCTCTGCTGCCCCAGAGGGTAGAACCAAGTCTAATGTTTCTAAGTTGTATGATGGTGGATTATGATTGAATTTTAGAAGGAACATCTTAATGGCAAGAGCAGATGAGCAATGGAACCAATTGCCTAGAGAGGTGGTGGGGTCTCCTTCCCTGAACATTTTCAAAAAGAGGCTGGACAGCTACCTGCTAGAGATGCTGTAAGTAAGGATCCTGCCCTGAACAGGAAGTTGGACTTGATGGCCCATGGGGCCCCTTCTAAATCTATGATCCTTTCTGTCCCTCACGGCCCACTCTTTATCACTGAAAGTCAAGCCTGTCTGACCATTTCCATAAGGCACTCTTCATTCTTTATTTTGAAAATCATAACTCTCCACTTCAATCTCTTCTTACTCTGTCATTACTGTTAGGACTTCAATTAGTATTAATCAATAGTTTTATTTCTGTAAGACATAACTGGTAAAATAAAACTTCTGTGCTTCAGTATTCTCAGGCTACATCCCCTATTTTGACAAAGTACAGCATGCCATCTACTGTGTGGGTCCATGCCTCTCCCAAAAATCACCGCACTTCCTAGTTTATCTGGTACACATGCGTTTGCATGCATATGTGAATGGAGGTATTCAGCAATGCTAATTTTAAACCACAGGTTTAACTTTTGAATATATCATATAGGTTTCCATGAGGGTGATAATCAAGATGCCAAAGAGGGAGTGAGGTTAAGAAGGAAAGACAGGAGCTTAAATGTATCCAAGACACTGAGTACAGCATGACTGTCAATATGTAAAATTACTTAAAATGGCACTCTTTTCTGTTATTACCTTATTCATACCTAAAAATCCTTCAATGGAGATAAAAGATCTGCAGGTGTGAAAGTGTACTGTTAATTTTCCTTGCCTGTTACTTACAGATAACAAATGGCATTTATCTGGACCTTACAATTACATCTCTATTATATAAGCATGGCTTACACAGCAGGCATTCTACAGTTCAGCCTGCATGAGGATAATGCCAATAATTGAGCACTTCTTTCTGACATCAAGAACACAAATTTTGCCAAACCATTCTTAGCCTACAAGGCATTGTGCGTCATGGTGCAGTGATTCAATGATGCACATTAAGCCTGAATGAAGTATGGTTAAAAACATATATTCAGTTCATAAGATGTATTTCCCTAAGCATACACGAAACAGCCCCATTTATGTGTTATCTGTAGTTCAATACTACAGAAGGAATGTAGTTAATCATCACATAAAAGAGATAATTATAGATATAGACATTAGTTGAAACAAGTAACTAACTACACTGTTTTCAGATAGAACCTGGATCCCAGAAGGATACTATAAAATGGGAATTTAATTTAACAAAATTTAATAAAATTATTGAAAACAGGTGAAAACACCTGTTTTTAATGATTGTACACCTACACAAACACATGGTTTATTTCCACCCAGCATCTTCTAATAACAGTGTAGCAATCTGAATATTTTGCTAGAGCCCTCCGCAACCCTTCTGTTATAACTTTCTACCAGCTGCAAAATCTTGGGAAAGTTGGTAAAAGCTGACCTGAAAACACCAGTCAGCAATCATGGATCACTCCCTTTAGATTAAAAACATTGCATTTCCTGTATGTATCTCAAGAAGACATCCACTTTTGGGAGAGCAGTCACTGGCAAGACCTACCATATTAAACAAGGCATCACCTGCCAGTCCTGTAATCTTATCTGTGTGAATGAATGCAGACATACAGAATGTCATCTGCCCAAAGAGAAAAAAAACCACAGACCTACATACTGATTTAGGCTGGACACTATATTTTGGATAATTTGCAAAATTTAAGGTCCTGAAGCCAGATACTGAAAGGGAAAAAAATGTTGCTGGTATCTTCCTAGAAATAATATGCATACAGTAAGGACAGTTCTGGGTATATAAGTATAAATATTAGATAAAGTAAGGCAATTACAGGAGAGTCTATCTGAGAGAGAAGCTGACCACATGAACTTGATCAGTGAAACAGACCAGGTCATGCCTGATGGCAGATAGCCAGTCCAAAAAGAACAGTGAAGATTGTCCCTCATTCGAGGAAGATAAAGGATCAGCATGCGTAATATAAATAAAGGATGTGTTGGCAGATAGCATGTACAGTAAAACACACTTCTAATTGATGAGAACAAAAGCCCTGTTAAAGTCTTGTCTGACTAGTGGCCTGTTAAAAGACTAGTAAAAGTCTTAGGTGATTGAATAAGCTGTGGCCTTGATGATGATGTTAGCCTATCTGTTTGGACAATATTGTTTCCCATAAATCTGGAAGCTTAAGGTTGCCAAACCATTGGATTCTACAGATCTCATAACAGACACAGATTATCTCGTAACAGACACAGACATGTGGCGCCAGAATAATGACAGTGGAACGCAAAAGGATGCCAATATCACATGTTGTCCTTTTGCATTTCGCTGTCGTTATTCTGGCGTTTCTTTTTATTGATGGGCTGGGAGCCATTAATGGATCACCCATCCTGTTTTGGTGCCGGCATTGCTGCCGTCTGAAAACTGGTGCCATTTTGACTCGTGAATACAGTGTCAAATGGGCAGTCCTGCCAGAACACTTCCAGGTGGGATTGTGAGAATCAGGTAGGCTACCCTCTTTTTTGTTCCTTCCCTGGGTTACTTGTTATTTTTTTTTTAGTGTGTATGCTTTTCTGAACTTTGTGTGTGTGTGTCTTTCTTTTTCTTTTTGAATTTCCCATGCTTGTGTCTTTTCACAAGAACAGGAGGGATTTCAGTCCAGGAAGTGAACGGAGCTCTGTTAGAGCTCCATTAATTCCTGGGCTGCCTTTGGAAGATAATGTAAGTCTGATGGGGAGGCTTATTGTTTCAGGACAGGGATGGGTCTGGAGATTGTGGGACAGGAATGCTTTTTGCGTTCCTGTCTGATAATATCCACAGACTAACAGACCAATGGCAACAGACCTGCAAATCCCTCAAATAAAAAGATAGGGGTGGACGAACTGCTCCTGTTTCAATATACATCTCAAGAATCACAAGTCTGCAATCCTGATGAAGAAACTTCAGCAACCAGTGGCAAGACATTTTAACACCAATACTACAATTTACCAGATTGGTCTGTGTTTGGAATTGAAGTGTCACCTCTCTCAAGTACTTCAGAAAAAAGGGAAAATTTCTGGATGCACAAACCTAAGAGCTTAACAACACTTGGTCTCCACCTTGAGGTTTATAGCTAACTCCATTATCCACTTTAGAACACTCCATTATCAGCATTCTTATCAGCCAGTTTGGACAGAGCTCACTTTTATTCTGAGCAATGGAATAAGGTGGAAGCCAACATATTTTGCTAATACGTTTAAATAGACATGCTTACTAATCTCTCTCTCTCTCTCTCTCAAACACACACACACATATACAAGCACACATACTAACCTGGGGAAAAATGAAAGAAAGAGGAAGTAGCTGACATTCCAGGGCTGTCTGAATGGTCAAAATAATCCTCATAGAATTCCCTTGGAATCCTACCTGTACTAAAGGCATTCTGCATCGGATCACAGTATTCAGAAGGAGGTGGGGCCAAATCCACCATAAACTCTGCCAGAAAAGCCTTTGTGGCTTTTCCAGTATTTTTTTAAAAAGCTCCATAGAGAATGTGCATTGTTGCTCATTTGGACAATTGGATTCACATTCATCCACATCTGTGGAATGATTGGAAGTGGAAGCTGATTGGTCGGACACGGGCAGGGGATGGAGCTTGCTAACAAGGCAAGCACCTGGAATTGCCCTCTTGGATTTTTGCTTCAGCAATCCTGCACTCAGGCGACCAAACAGTCTTTTTCTTTTCTTTTCTTTTCTTTTCTTATTCCTTCAAAAAGTAATGAATGGAATTCTGGAAGGAAAAATACCAAAAAAATGAAATCATGCAAATGTAATACTTTAGATCCCCAAAACTACAGGTCTGTTTCTTTGTTAAATACAGACTACAAACTCTTCGCTTCAATTTTAGCCAATAGGCTGAAAAAGGTTTTTACAGAAATGAAGACCAAAGGGTTTCCTACCAGGAAGAATATTAAAAGACAATATCAGAATTATACTGGATATCATAGAATTACATGAACAAAATAGATAAAAATTGGCTTTAATATTCATTGATACAGAAAAAGTGTTTGACAAGGTAAATTGGAAATTTATGAAGGAAATATTGAAAAAATAGAAATTGGGGGAAATTTTGAGAAATGGACTGGATCAATTTATAATGAACAAAGTACAAATATAATAGTGAATGGAGAAAAAACAAAGAATGGAGAAAAAATGAAGAGTTGCTGTATACAAAAAGGAACCTGGCAAGGATGCTCTCTTTCACTGTTATTATTTTTGATGACATTAAAAGTTCTAAATAGAAATATTAGAGAGAATAAGAAGGTAGGAGTGAAAATCAAAAAGAAAGTGAATTCAAGTTGAGAGGATTTACAGATGATGTGGTGCTTAGCCTGTCAAAACCTTTAGAAAATCTAAATCAGTTTCTATATACTTTGAACCAATACTGTGAAGTGTCAGGCCTTCAAATGAATAAGGACAAAACAGCAATGATGACAATGAATCTATCTCAACAGGAAAAAGAATTAGAAAGGAAAACAAATTTTCGAATACAAAATAAAGTGAAGTACTTGGGTATAATGTTATCAACAAAAATGTAGATTTATTTAAGAATAATTATATAAAAGTATGGCAAGAGATCAAAATTGATTTGAAAATATGTGACAAGTTAGGATTATCATGGATGGGAAGAATTTCATAAATTAAAATGAATGTACTGCCCCAAATCCTTTTTTTCTTTTAGTCAATTCCAATTATCACAAACAATGAACCATTTAAAAGTTGCACAAAGATATTTCTAAATTTATATGGACAGGAAGAGAACTATGTGTAAACATGATGAAATCTCTGTCTCGGGCTTTTCTTCGCAAACGAAGATTCAGGAAGGACTCATCCCGCACTTTCTGCAAGCGCGCTGATGACTGCCAATCCGAGATAAACAAGTCTGGTTGCAGAAAGAGCAGCAGAAGGTCTCCTTGGGTGATGCTTCCAGGTTGTGATTCTTTCTGCGTTATCGTTTCTCTTCAAGACTTGTTCGGCGTGAGTTCTCAAATAAGGCTGCAGCATTGTGGATAGTGCGTCTCCATGTCTCCCGATGTGAGGCCAGGGCGGACCATTGTGGGTGATAAATTTGGCTGAGCCTGAGATGTTGTTTCAGGGAGTCTTTGTATCACTTTTCTGGAGCACCCCTCTTACGCTGACCCATGGCGAGTTCACCATAGAGTACTATTTTTGGAAGGTGATGGTCCTCCATCCTAGAAATGTGCCCTGCTCAGCGCAGCTATGTTCTCAATATCATGACCTCAATGCTGGTGATCCCTGCTTGCTCAAGGACAGCAACATTTGTCACCTAGTCACTCCAGTGTATATTTGGGATTGTGCCTATACAGCACTGATGAAAGCATTCGAGGAGTCGTAAATGTTGACAATAGGTGGCCCATGTCAGACCCGTAAAGTAGAATAGACAGTACAATCGCTCTATACACACTGATTTTTGTGCTTTGCCTCAGGAGTTTATTACTCCAGACTCTTTTGTAAAGTCTTCCAAATGCGCTATATACCTTTGCTAATCTGTGATCGATCTCTTTGTCAATCTTGGCATCTGAGGAGATGATGCTTCCCAGGTAGGTGAACTGCTGAATGGACTTAAGCACAGATTTGCCAACGGCAATGTGGGGGGGGGGTGTTCGTCCTGTGGTGCAGGCTGGTAAAGAACTTCCATTTTCTTCAGGCTGACTTCCAGCCCAAACAGCTCTGCAGCTCTGCAGAATCATCAGCGAAGAGCAGCTCACAGACTAGATAGTTTAGAGTCTTAGTGCAAGCCCTCAGATGGCTTAAGTTAAACAAGCTACCATCAGTACGGTAACATAAAAGTGATAGAGGTGGAATGGTGTAACGAAATCTAAAAATTTATTATTATGCCTGCTGTTTTGACTGGATCATGAAATGGATAAAACTTGATGATAAAAGGCTATTGTAACTAGGAGTCAGCAACAGATTTAGATGGCATGATTACCTATTTTATGATAAATTGAAGGCCAAGAAAGATTTCAAAGATCACTATATAAGAAAATCCTTAATAAGAGTGTGGATGAAATACAAAATAAAGTTATGTAGATGTATTCCAAAATGGACATTAGTTAATGAAGTGCTATACAGAAGAGAAGAAATAATAAAACGAATATGGGCAACTTATGAAGACATCACAAAAACAGAAAATAAACAAATTAAGAATGAAAACTCAAGAGGAACTGAAAGAGGAAGGTTTTAAAACCAACTGGTTTTTATATAGACAATTAAAAGAGATATTTCTAATGGACATGAAAACAACTGGAATTGATTTGGCAGACGCTAATTTGGAGAAGATAATAAGTTCAGGTCATGACCATATAATTTCAACATTTTACAAACTTTTATTAGGAATAGAAATGGAAGATGAAGTAATTAAAGAAACAATGGGGAAATGGTCCCAAGATCTACAACAAAATATAGCTCTAGAACAATGGGGAAAAACCTGGACCAAAAGATTAAAATATACTACTAGTTATATTTTGCAAGAATGTTTATCTCAGATTGGCCTTTTTAGTAATCAGAGCGCTTGCAGAAAGCGCGGGATGAGTCCTTCCTGAATCTTCGTTTGCGAAGAAAAGCCAGAGAGAGAGAAAGAGAGATTTTGCGAGAAAACTTATATAAAATGCAATACAGATGGTATCTCACACCATATAAATTAGTGAAAATAAAAAAAATACAAATAATAAATGTTGGAAGTGTGCTAAGGAAGAGGGCACATTTCATTATTTATGGTGGTCTTGGAAACTAACCAAGCAATACTGGAAAAGATACACAAACTAGTTTATACAATTATAAATGTCAAATTGAATTTGGATCCAAAATTATAGATTTTAGGGATGGCCATGGATGAATATATTGAAAAGAAATATGGCAAGCTTATCTTTTCCATGTCAACTGCTGCCCCATTTACAAGTGGAAGAGGAAATAATGTCCTACTAAAGATGAATGGTTTTTTAAACTATATGATTATATGGAATAAGATAAATTGACAGGATGTTAAATGTTAAATGTTAAAAGGTAAATCTAGTGAGAAATTGAAGAACAAATGGAGACCATTGATAAAAATTTTGCAAAAATAATGGGGAAATGCTGTTGTAATTGGTTTAACATAGAGAGTTAAAGTATTTCAGAAGATATATATATATATATATATATATATTAATGAAGATATAAATAACAAATAATATTAAGATTAATAATTACTTATATTTAAAAAGTGTATAAAGTAGGTACAAGAAATATTAGAATAAGAACAAGAAGTATGTTATCATGAGATATCAGACAGAAAAGATTCTTGGAAGTCAGTAATTGTTAATGTAATAGTGTGCATTTTTAATGTTTAATTAAGCTGTATTAATGTATTTCTTATGTATAATGTTAAGGAGATTTATATGTGTTAGTTTGTCTGAAATTTGGTTGTTTTATGTTTAAGTGTATGGCTTAGTAATTGTCTATGTCGTATGTGTAACAATTTTTGATAATAATGATAATAATAATAATAATAATAATAATGCCTGATGATGATACAATTACATCATTCATTAACCTTTCCCTCAGAGGCACTGCAGGGGAGAGAATACTTTTCTCCTGCTTTTTCCTGCAAATTTTTGACTGGAGCAGATTAAAGAGCAATGCACAGGCCAAGCTAGCCAGCCTTTGCCTTGGCTCTTGTCACGTGGTCTGAGCAGCTTTCAAGCCTTCGCAGACCCCCTGTGAGGATACTGAGGCCCCCTGGGGGTCCATGGACCACAGGATAAGAACCATTGCTTTAGAGGATTTAGGGTACCTCAGTGTTTACAGAATAATTTTTTTACTGATCATCACACTCACCAACATAATAGTTAGTCATCTTGCCTTTGTTACAACAAATTCATACCTCACTAGCTGCAAAGCATTCACATTTCTCATTTTAAAAACTAAAATAAAAATATGGTATAACATGTACCTCAAGGTTCCCAATATGTCGTATTACTGTTCTGAGGGATGCAATGGAGTGTTAGCTTTAAATTTTCTCTTCCCAGATAATTTCCCAGAAGAGCAACTTTGAAGTAATAGCTTTTCTTTTTTTTAGTATAGTGAAATACAGTAATAGGGAAGACATCAAGGACTCTAATTCATCACGGCTTTCTTTGTGCTGTGATATACTTTTCATATTCGAAAGACTTCTAAAGATGGAGGACTGTGGAGAGATTCTTATTTAAAGGAAATGTAGTGTGTCCACTACAGAGTGAGGTCCACTCTAGGGTGTTATAGTGACAGCAGATGTTGTTTGCCATTATGCCCATGCTATTATTTGCTAGGGATGTGGGAGCAATTAATTCACATTTTGATATGAACCTAATTCCCACAACTAATATGAGACCTGAAACACAGTTATCCTAGGATAGTTACATTTGTCCAGATTTTGTGATGCAGGTCTCCAGTTTGTTTTTGTTTTTTTAAAAAAGAAAGATACAAAAATCCATATATCAAATCAACTGCACATGGAAATGTCTCCATATTAGTTTAAAAAATACATTTTACTACATTAAATTGCTTGAAACACTGTATATGCTAGGCAAAACTATGAGAAAAGATGCATATATTAGGAGAAACGTATGTGAAAACACACACATTTTTAGTGTTGGCTTTTTTATTTATTTATTGTCTAAAACAGATGTGGGAACAGGATGGAATGAACTGAGGATCAGAAAAATGAAAGACAGGACTTTATCAGACACACTAAATACAGCATCAGAATGATGCCACATAAATGCGAAAGAGCCGCATATCAGATGACATCACCCTTTTGTATTTATGTCCTGGCCAAGACCCGTATCTTTTTATTGAAGGCTGATGCCACCAATTGATCTTCCGTGGCACTTTAGTGCTGGTATTGCCAGCATGTGAAACCTCACACCATTTAACTCACGTGAATGCAGCGTGAATGGCCGGTCTAGAGCGCATGCTTCTAGGTGACATCATGACATCCAAGTAAGTGATACACTTTCTTTGACCCACCCCAGGTTACTTGGAAGTTTTTAAGTCTGTGTATGTGTTTTGTTTTGTTTTTACCTTTTTGTGTGTTATTTTTTGTTTTATTTTTTAATTTTCCACACTATGAAGTCTCGTAAGAATCTGTGGGATTTTGAACGAGGAATTGAACGGAGCTCTGTTCACTTCCTCTTCATTGCTGGGGAAGCCTTTGCCAGGAGAGAAAGGTAAGTGTGGTGGGAGGCATTCTTTGGCCGGCATAAACATGGCTTTAATTATACCGGCAAAGGAATGCTTTTAGAGGCTAGTTTGATCATAGAATCATAGAGCTGGAAGAAACCTCAAGGGCCATCCAGTCCAACCCCTGCCATGCAGGAATACACAATCAAATCATTCCCGACAGATGGCCATCCAGCCTCTGTTTAAAAACCTCCAAAGAAAGTGAATCCACCACACTACAAGGCAGTGCATTCCACTTCTGAACAGCGCTTACTCTCAGAAAGTTCTTCCTAATGTTTAGGTGGAATCTCTTTTTCTGAAGTTTGAACCCATTGCTCTGTGTCCTAGTCTCTGGTGCAGCAGAAAACAAGCTTGCTCCATCCTCAAAAGTCCTGATAAAGTCGTAAGAGAAAACAAAACTCGACAGATTCATCAACCCCCTGGTACATTGCACATGATGAAAAGGAAAAAGAAACAAACCTCTAAACATCTATAATCTACAATCTACAAGCCACTCTTCAGCTGGGAGAATAGTTAGGAGGCTGGGAAAGGTAGTGGTGGTGGGATTTCCACAATCAAGTCTAGTTACTAGAACTATCTCAGCATCTCATTTAAGAAACACCATAAAAAGCATCAAGAAAATTGCTGCATATATCCAAATCCCTGAGTAAATGATACAGTACGTTTTCTGTGGGGGCGGGGGTTCTGGGCTGTAAGGCCAATTCTGGAAGAGTTTATCCCTGACATTTCACCTGCATCTGTGGCTGGCATCTTTGGAGAAATGAAGATGCCAGCCACAGATGCAGGCAAAATGTCAGGAATAAACTCTTCCAGAACATGGCCTCACAGCCTGGAAAAAACCCACAGAAAAACTATGGATGCCAGCGGTAAAAGCCTTCGACTTCACAAATGATACAGTGTTTGCTACCACACTCTGTCACATGCATACAAACAGAATACTCCTTAATGATTACACCTGCAGTGCTGGAGTCTCAGCCTTGTGCTTGTTAAGCACCTCATGTGACATTCCTGCTCTAGCTTTGCCAAACAATAACTAATCATGATCATTGTAGCTCCAGGTGTAGGCTCTCTAAATAAGTTTGCTTTCTTATTTGTATTAATTGTTGAAAGGCAGTGTGTGCTAGCTTTTGATAGTCAGAAAAATAACAGCTTCTTGTGTGTACCTTATACCATTGCTAACCCCTGGCAACCCCTGTATCAAATCTGGCCAAAGGCATGGCTTTGGCTGTAAAAAGATGGAAGTTGGGTTTGCTACAAGAGTCCTAACAAGGGATCATCACAGTACCATATACAAAATTCAATGACAACCTTAAGATACATCACTGCTAATGGAAATGCCAAACACACAGCTTTAGAAAAAGTGCTATACCATTCATTGCTCTTGCAGCTTGACACCTAAACATAGTTCATATAATCTTCCTTGAAAGAATATTACAAGGGACATGATATATGGAAGTATAGCAGTTTCCTTCTGATGTCCAGAGTGAACTACAGTCACTCAGTGAGCTAATACAGATCAAGACACCTAGGACTTTTTCAGATGAACCTTAAATCCGGAAGGAGCCATCAGGAGAGGAACGCAGCTGCTCCGCGGCAAGGGGCAGTTTCTGATGACGATGTCCCTCTAGCGTTACCCTCCATGTTCCTTCCGTGTCGCATGGAAGGAAAAGGCACCAGTTTTTATTCACGGAAGTTCTTCGTGAATAAAAAGTGGTGCCTTTTCCTTCCATGCGACACAGAAGGAACATGGAGGGTAACACGAGAGGGACAGCGTCGTCAGAAACTGCCCCCTGCCACGGAGCAGCTGCATTCCTCTCCTGATGGCTCCTTCCAGATTTAAGGTTCGTCTGAAAAAGTCCCTAGCTGTGACACATACTCTCCTATACAAAGAGACACAATTTCTGTCTAGTCAAGCAAATTTTAATGAAATCAAGCATATTATAATCCCATTGCATTACAGCATTAGAAGAAAGAAAGAAATTATAGCTTTTCCTTATAAATAACTGTGTCCCTCCACTGTGATACAGTATATTCTGAGGGCTTTTATAATAGCATTCTTTAAGTCTGCCTTTTTCCCAGCATTCTGTGAACACTAAAAAAAAACTTATGTAGGAGCCCTGCTGCTGTGCATCCATAAACTGCCTCTCAACATCAGAGTTGTTTATTCTGTCCAGATAACCTCACACTATGTCATGGCAAACTCAGATAACAGGGGTATCAACCTCTCATGCCACAAAGCAGAAGCTTTGCTACTCTCACTGCTGTTCCAGCAAATTGAGCACTGCATACAAACTCCCACTTCAAACATAGGCTGAGGCACAGACTGGGATGAGGAAATGAATCCCCCACTAACCAGTTTTCTTATGACAGAAAACTAATGAGTTTTCTCTACAGCAGGGCACTAGGTTATTTCTCCCATGAGTTTCATAGAAACATTCACATCTTACTACAAAGCAAAAAGGATTTCCATTGGGATATTAGCAAGCAGAAGGCAGGCAAGGAGGATAGCTCCAGGCAGAATCCCATGAGATGGGTACAGGGAAATGGGAGAGGGGAGATTTGTGACAACTACATTTTTTGGAGGGGGGAATCCACTCTAAATGCTGTCTACATTTATTAAAATTTAAAAAAAAAACAGTTAGGACTTTAGACTTTATCAGACACTCTTAAAAAAAACCCTGCAGAGTTTGGGAGGAGACGCCACTGACCCACTTCAGGCTATCAATACCACACACACCGTCCTCCTCCTGTCCTTTGGTCATTCTTCCTCCGTGCTGGAGTGACAGAAAAGGAACCACTTTTCATTGATGAAAACTTCCATCAATGAAAAGCGGCGCCTTTTCCACCCCTCCAGCATGGAAGGAAAACAGAGGAAGGACAGGAGAAGGATGGGGCATGCGGTATCAACTGCCAGAAACAGAACAGCGGCATCTTCCTCCCAACCTCCATGGGTGTTTTTTTTTAAAAAAGAGCTTCTGATAAAGTCCTGTCTCTTTTTCTAAAAAATAATTTGAGAGCAAAAATCTTGTCAAACTGCTGAAAAATATATTTTGAAATATGTGAGCATACGATCAGAGTGGTTCTTGTTAACTCTGTACTGCTTGTTTGCTAGTACAGTACAGGGTTGGGATCCCAATTATTTTAGTTTAATTTTGTAAATTCTATATCATGTATGTGCCTTCAAGTTGCCTATTGACTTATGGCGAACCCATGACTTTCATAGGATTTTCTTAGGGAAGGAATACTCAGAGGCAGTTTTGCCAGTTCTGTCCTCTGAAATATAGCCTACAGCACCTGATATTCATTGGCAATCTCACATCGAAGTATTAACCAAGACTGATTCTGCTTAACATCCAAGATCAGATGGGATCTGGTACCTTTAGGTACCAATAACATATTGGAGGCCTACTTTTATGTGTTTTAAACATTCCCCCTAGCACTTTTTTTTAATAAAATGGATATGACTATGGAATATATTACAGTATATCTACAGTATTTCTGTACTGCTTTGAAACACATCTAGAAAAATGATAGAAACACACTCATACATATCTGAAATAAATCTTCCCTACTATGAAGGTTTCTTCAGTTTGTTATTTCTATTATTTCTTTTATTAGTGTGATGTTTTAAATTTCTCTCCCTTTCATTCATTTTATGGCTTAACTGTATCTGTTATTTTTAAACCAGCTTGAGACCCATTATTGGGAGAAAGGTAGGATATGAATTGAATACAGTAATAATAAAAAATGCCCCACACGGTTTTTATGCCATCAGCCTTAAAACTGAAACACTTGTGTTCTGCCTTCAACATGTGTCACAGCATATTGTGGAGGGACAGAATAAAAATTCTCCAAAATTTTGATGAAGTGAAAAAGATCATTCCCAAAACCGTATCTCAAACAAGTCTTCATAAACATTGACATATTTAAAGTTTAAAGAATGAAAGCCTGTAAAGAGAGAAATAGAATGAATTGGGGTAAATCCCATGATTTCTTTTGAAAATATTGAAATAACACTAATCTTAAAACTGGATTCGCACACACGATTATCTACCTTATTCATGAACAGTGGGAAATGGAAGGTACTTTTACTGGAGAAATTACAGTGGGCCCTCTGTATCTGTAGGGGTTTGGTTCTGAAACCCCAGCGGATAGCAAAACTGCAGATGGTAGAGTCCCATATAATCAATGGGAGCAGACATTTTAGTCATGTGGTGGTGCCATTTTAGGTATGGCTGCCACCATTTTAGGTGTGCAGTGAAGATCCGTGAATGCTCAGATCTACAGATATTGAACCAATGGATATGGAGGGCCTATTGTAGAAGACTAATGCTGCATCTGCACTGCATAAATAACCCAGTTTGACACTGCTTTAACTGCCATGACTCAATGCTATGGAATTCTGAGATGTGTTGTATTGTGAGATATATAGCCTTATCTGTCAGAGAGTTTTGTTGCCACAACAAATTACAAATCCCAGGATTCCATAGCACTGAGCTATGGCAGTGAAAGTAGTGTTAGACTGGATTGTTTCTGTAGTGCAGATGCAGCCTAAGACTTGGAAGGGCAGTTATGAAGGAACTAGATAAGATCCTCAAGTGTAAAGATATGTCATTGAATACTAAAGTCAGAATCATCCATGCAGTAGTAGTACTGATTTCTATGTATAGTTGTGATAGCTGGACAAATAAGAAAGTTGACAGGAAGAGAATCAACTCATTTGAGATGTGATGCTGGAGGAAAGTTCTATGGATACCATGGACTATCAAAAAGACTAATAAATGCATCTTAAAGGAAATCAAGCCTGAACTCTTCCTAGGAACCAAAAATGACCAAATGGAGATACTCTGGCCGTATCATATCATATCATATCATATCATGAGATGATGTGACTCATTAGAAGAGGCAACAATGCTTAGTAAAAGTGGGAAGCAGTAGAAAAGAGGAGGAATACTTCATTACAGTTGGATAGGCTAAATCAATGAAGCCACAGCCCTGGACATGAGGAGGACTTTTGATGACAAAGTATCTTGGAGATTTCTCATCTATAGGGTCGCCATAAATCAAAGCCAACTTGATGGCAGCTAACAACTATGTGTGCTGAATATTATCCTGTTGTGGACTAAAATTTTCTAACAGTTTAGGAAGGGTTTGATAATTAAAAAAAATCTATCAGAAAATTATTTGCTGATACATTTAGCTCAGCCAAATTGAAAAAAGCAACCAGCTAATATTTATTTTTGTTTAATTGCTTATTTGCATTACGATATTTCTACATTGCTTGGTAACTGTCTCAAGGCAATGATAGGCTACAACATTTAAAAGGTTTAAAATGTATTAAAAATTTGATCGAGAATTAAAAGATGGCTCCTCCTAACAAACTTTGAACACTTAACAAAATAAGAATATGAAAATGATTGGAAGTTCAATAATACTATGGCAAATGCCAGTTAAAAGCCACTAATACCTGGCTCCAAAAGCTTAGAAATATTAATCAGAAATTTTAAATCCAAACTCACTACAGGATCTAAAGGCAGGTTATTCAACAGGAGTTTCAATTCCATTCAACAGGAGATTGTAAGAGTGCACAGAAACATGTCTAGTAAGGATATAATTGAATGGCCTTCACAGGTTTCTTCAACTTAGCCTGTCCCCTGAAAATGAGATATCTGAAAAAGCTTGTCATCTTGAGCATCAATTGAGATTTTGTTCTTAAAGGACAAAGCTAGCATGAAGACAAACAAGCGACGAAGAGCTCTGACATTTGCCATCAGCCTTCAAATAAATGGTTTTCTCTCATCCAATCCAACTTTTGATTCAATGTATCCAGGCAACAGAAGTCTTTGAATTCAATAACAGATGTTCAGACCATACCCTTCCCACAGAAACTAAAACAACATTCTGTCAGCTAGGCAAGCATTGTTGGCTTTATATTATTATTTCTGGGTGGTTGTTGTTCTTTTGTACTATTACCAAAAAGATTCATTGATTCACTCAGCATTCTGCTGAGCTTGGTATGTTTAGGTTCATTTAAGCATGAAAAATCTGTTCTATGTTTACAACTTTCTGTACAGCATATGATCTTATATTGCAGTAATAGACTGAGGCACTTGTCAAAATAACAGAGAATGATGATTATATCTATCCCGTTAGCTTCCTGGGAGGCAGATTGTGCTAGTTCAAGCTACATGTAACTGCTATTGATTGCAACTGCCTCCAGCCATTGATGAAATTCTGAAACTTCGGAAGACTGCAAATATTCATGGACTCACAAAAGCAGTGTGCCCTGAATAGTATCACTGGCCCTGGGTTGTTTGTCATGCCTTTGAATAATTAGAACTTTGGGTAAAATAACACAAAGTCATAAAAGTTGGGCAGTTGATGCACTATGCATCAGCAAGCCAGAATGCCCAGCCTGCAGGATGCCAAAGGATGCAAATGACCCTTGCCATTGCCAATCCAAGTCAAACCTTAACATATGAATGGGTAAGCTCAAAGACATCAGTCTCCCTCCTCACTGGGAACCCCCACTCTCTAAAAATAGATATTTATTCCATTTTTTTCAGAACTACAAGTGACTAGAAGTTTACTTTTGGGGTTTTTGGTGGGAGTGGGTTCGTAAAAAGGCCTCTCTCCACACTAAAGGAAAGCCCTTCACTTTGCTTCAGAGGACAATCACTCCTCTTAGAGGTGTCTATGGAAATTCTTTATTATTAGCAATATATATATATATATATATATATATATATTCATCTGTGGGAGATGTTGATGATGATGATCATCCTCATCCTCATCCTCATCTTTGATTTCTATAGTGCCATCAATGTACATGGCACTTTACAAGAAAAAGAACAACAAAACAGTTCCCTGTCCTCAAGCTTACAATCTAATGATGGGTGGATAAGGGGCCACAGAAATGACCATGGGGGCTTCTTAAGTCTCAGCCCACATAATTTCCACCTCTTCCTTAAGGAAAAGAGGTGGATGATATTCGTATTAGGACATCACAAACTAGCAGGGCATCATGTTTCCTTCACATGTGCTCCCTGAGGCAACCCTGAGGACAGTCATACACAGAAAAATGTAGAAATGCATTTCAGGTGGCTCTGGAATAGAGAACTGTGAGAACATGGATTCAATTAATTTTTAAAATCAGAATTTACTAAACTTCACAAAATTCAAATATGGTAGAAAGCAAATCTGAAAGAGTTCCTTAGAGATGAGTGATAATTTTGTTTCAGTTCATGTCTGACCAGAACTTACCAAAACTAGAACGTGGGAGAAAGTGAATCTGACAGATTTGTTCATCTTAAACCCTAAGAACAAGGAAGCTCAAGCTCCAGGAGTAGCTCTGAATGTCCATTGGTTTCTGAAAAACTCAAATATGTTTACAATTGAAATGTCTACCACTCATACTGTGGACTAGCTCCTCATTCCTAAGTGTAGAACTAAGCACATTATGTTTTGATGCCTTAACCACACAATAAGAAGCAAGAGTAGTGTCAGCTATTTGAGAGAAGAAGCACAACTTATGGAAAGACCTGTACAGTATGCCACCTGTATCCATGGGGGATATGTTCCCAGACTTACTGCAGAAAGTGAAAATTGCCCATACTAGAAAACCCCACTGAAAACCCCATGTTTCCAGTGGAAGTTGACCATAGAATCGCACTGGAGGGCCGCCAAATGCCTAGAGAGGTGTTTTCTCTAGGCATTTGGAGGTCCTCCAGCATGACTCTATGGCCAACTTCTGCCAGAAGTTGACTACTGAATCACAGTAGACAACTTAGAAAATGCCTAGAGAGAACTTTTTTTTTTTTAGATGTGAGTAAATGAAACTGTTGGTACTGGTCCCATGGATACAGGGGTCATACTCAATATCCCAGATGTTGAAATACCACATTCACCTTCCTGTGAAAGAGGACCCACAACCTGAATGTT
Source organism: Gambelia wislizenii (assembly GCA_030847615.1). Taxonomy (NCBI): domain Eukaryota; kingdom Metazoa; phylum Chordata; class Lepidosauria; order Squamata; family Crotaphytidae; genus Gambelia; species Gambelia wislizenii. Next base: position 166,634,179 of record JAUMIR010000002.1, read on the forward strand.
GACTGCCTAAAAGTAGTCAACATGATGTCACCCAGATGTTTTAGCTCATCTCTCATAATCTCCAAGGGCAGTTATAGTCCAAAACATCTGGCAAGTACCAGGTTGCCCATCCTTGTAAGATATATGGGAAGAGAAAGTGTATGTCATTAATGTGTTTCTGCATTCCCAGATTGCTTAAAAGGCAGTCAGAGAACCTGCTCTTCATGTCTGGTTGATTCTCAGCAGCATTTTCAGCCCTCAGCTATTTTTTAAAGCATCTTGTAAGCATTTAGATAAAACGATTAAAAATATTTCCTTCTGGAGATGGAACTTGATGCCAAATAGTGCTTTTTAAATGGGTATCTCCTATACTATTGAGATTGGACACAAAAGGACATGAGTGCAGACCTGTGGATCTCCAGATGTTGGACTGTACCTTCCATCATCCCTCACCATTGGCTATGCTCCCCACTGCAGAGACACTGCCATTTTTAAAAAGGCGATTAATAAGTTGTATATGTTGTACACATCAAGGTTAAGTCAGCTAGTATTTTATACTATCAAAATATGGCTTCACTTCTACGCTTACCTTGTCATTATGGAATAAAATGGGATATCACTGATGCAAATCAGTGCAAGTACTCTGAGAGATTGATTACAGAGGCAGAACCAAAAAAACAAAATCAAACAACTTGGAACAGAGAGGAGAAACTCCATGAAGCAGAGCCTGAGATAAAATATAAAGAGTACCTTGGGAGCTAGAATGCAATATTTTATAAGCCAAAATGAATGATTTTTTTGTTTTCCCATGGGCTCATATATAGATTTCTTTTCTTCTTTTTCTCACACTGGAGTATTAAAAGAGTTCTTCTTAATAAAGAGTCAAGTCTGATGAAACAATATAACTAGGAACCTAAAAGCAACTAAAAACAATGGGTAGCTTTAGGAGCAATTAAACCTACTAAACCTTCCCAAGCAATATTTTGCTTAGGGGAAACTCTAAAGGCAAAGCTCATAAAACTTACTCACAGTAATGTTATGGCTGCTTCAGATATTATGAATTTGTTTTGAGGAAAGGAATCAGGGTATGAAGAAGTATTCAAACTATAAGTAGTTCACTACACACAAAAGACTATGTCATTGTCAAAATATGTACAGATTGAGTATCTCTTTTCCAGAATTCGAAAATCTTGAATATTCCAAAATTGTCTCCATGGGTAGCTGAGATAGTGACATCTTTGCTTTCTGATGGTTCAATGTACACAAACTTTTTTTCATGCACAAGATTATTTAAAATAACATGTATAAAATTACCTTCAGGCTATGTGTATATGAAACATAAGTGAATTTTGTGTTTAGACTTTGGGCTCATCCCCAAGATATCTCATTATGTATATGCCAATATTCCAAAATCTGTGAGGGGGGGATCTGAAATACAGAACACTTCTGGACCCAAACATTTCAGATAAGGGATACTCAACCTATAGTAGGATCAGTAGTTATGATTTTCAGAGTGGGATGGATAAGACCCCACCACCAACAACTTTGTTCTGTTTAAGTTACCAAAATCTGTCCATGTCTTTATATTTGGGATGGAAAGACTATTTGAGATGGAAAGAACCTGTGATTTATTTATTTATTTAAAAAGCTAAAGTGAGAAAAATGACAAATTCATCCATCCAGACCCAGCAGTTTGAGTGCTTAAGTCTTAATTAAACATCTGTCTTTGAATCCATATGTATTAAACCATGTTAATGCTGACTTAGAGTTGTCACCTCTTTTTTCTGTTATGCTTCTCATCTTTAACAGTGTTGTTGTAGATAGGTACAGTGGACTCTCCCAATCCATGGGCTCCAGTTCTATGAATTCTACTGATGGTGGATTGTCACAGCCCATATTTTAAAAGGCAGCAATGTGAATGTGTAAGAGCTGTTTGGAAGTGGAATGCACTGCATTGGAGTGTCACGGAGTCTCCTTCTTTGGAAGTTTTTAAACAAAGGCTGGACGGCTATCTGTCGGAAATGATTTGCTTCCTGCATGGCAGGGGGTTGGACTGGATGGCCCTTGTGGTCTCTTCCAACTCTATGATTCTATGATCCCCATGCATATCGCTACCATTTAATAATATGGGATGTGATCATCTGCAATTTTTGGCATCCGTGGAGGGGGTCTCGGAACTAAACTTTCATGGATCCAGAGGACCCACGGTATAATATTGTCCTGTCCATGTTAGGAATAGTTATATGTATTGAATTTGGCTGATCCAATTGGAAACAGTTTTGGCTTAGTCCATTTTTAAAGCACCTATCAATTTTATAAATAGCAGATTCACCAAATATTGCATGGAACATAAGACATGTGTACTTGTTATCTGGGACAGTCAATTCATAATTTAGACAATTTTTCCCACCAGAGTGCTTTTCATTTGGGAAATTTAGGAAACATTTTCATGCCCAATTCCTTACATAGCTTTCCAGATTATGGCGAAAGTTCCTGTACCACATAGTTCTACAGCTTTCCATACTTTGTTCAGGCTACCAAGGTTAGTTTGGAAAGAAAAGCAGTACATTATTGTGTTACGTCAACAGACCTTCTAGTATCTTCTGGCAATTTGTAAAAATTCCCACATACAGATATAAATTAAAATTCAAAGCTAACATTGCCATTGAAGTAGAAAAATTAAAGCTTTGCAGCTTCCTCTTCATTTCTCAACCACCTACTCACAATTGACTCAGAGATGTGTTCAACTGTGATCTTGGATTTGTAAATAGATAACTGTGTTTTGCAACTTTTTTATCTTCTAAACCACATTTGTATCTCAATTAGGTCTTTTTTCTAAGTGTAAATAAAACTTGTTATAGGGGTTGTAGTACAGTTTTGGAATAACAGAAGAAACACATTTGATGTCAGACTAGAGATTTATGACAAACCTTTGTGTACCAGAAGTGAGATTTGTAGACATGTTCTGGTTACATGGTTGCCTGAAGAATCCAGAAAGAAACAATGATGTCCAGTTCCACAGGCCGCAGACCAGGAAGCAGAGGCCTGGCACCCCTGCTGCACCCTCAAAGGGAGCTCCTCCCCATTTCTGTCTGGCACTGCTGCTGTAATGATCCTCATCAGTGGGGGCTATGGGCCTGCCTACACTGCAGAAATACAGCAGTTTGGAACCATTTTATCCACGACAGTTCTCTCCTTGGGAATCTTGGTATTTGTAAATTTGGGAGGCATTTAGTCTTTTCTGTCAGAGAACTCTGGTGCCTCTCCAAACTACAAATACCAGGATTCCATAGGATAGAACTATGGTGGGTTAAGTGGTATCAAACTGCTGTATCTCTGCAGTGTAGACAGGCCTAATATTTCTGTAATTCATACTAGCCTCTCGTCTTATATTCAGGAGAGAGGAAAAGAAAGTGTGGTTTGGGGATCATATGCAGCTCTCCAAAGCGGAATTTGTAATCCTTGACCGCTCTAGACTTCTTTGGTTATCCTTTTTCTGGCCAAATAGAAATGAACTGCCTCTCTTAGTGTTCAATAGGAAAAAGCCATGGCAAATAATCCAGTTTCACACTGGATTATTTGTGTAGTGTGGATTAGGCCTTAGAAGCCTACAGGAGTGGCAATCAACTTTTAATCTTTTTTGCTATCACAGCAGTACACTCATAAGCTGGGAAAAGAGAGCACTAGCACATTTTAAAAGTAGCTGAAAAAGTGGGATGACAGAAGGATTAATTGGGAGTGTTCCTGCCAAACTGGGACAGTTGGATGATATGCACTAGTTTACTATTTAGACAGTGATGATAAGAGCGAAGAGCAAGAAGTGCTGCATGCAAATCCTAGAGAAAATAGTGTGTGGCACTGTAGGACCCAGTGCCCTATAAAGGCCAAATCCTTATTGTTATTCTAGCATTAATATTTGTCCTATATAAAATAATAAATAAACCAGCTAGAATAACAATAAGGATTTGGCCTTTATAGGCACTGGGTCCTTCATAGATAAATGTTATCCAAACAGCTGTTAGGTCTTGTTAAAGCAGTATCCTTACAAACAGTGGTGGCACCGGGTTGGGGGTGGGGTGGGGTGGAGAGGCTAAACCACACCAGGTGGCATCATCAGGGAGAGGGGTGGCACCATCCTTAATGATGCCAAGCTTAAAAACCCCAGGAATAAAGTTTTTATTATTTTTATATGAGCATGATCTAGATAGATTTGGGCACCACATTTAAAGAGACCCTCTCTCTCTTGCACCCACCTACATTACCTCCAACAATAGAAGAATCTGGATAAGTGCTTGGGCAACAGGCTCGTATGGGAAAATACAATACTTCAGATGTTCTGTTCTCTGGCTCTTAATGGTTTTAAAGGTGAAAATCAGCATCTTGAATTAAGCTCAGAGGCAAACTGGTAACCAGTGAAACTGGCATAGGATCAGTGCGATGTAATCCAACCTCCTGTACCAGTCACAACTCCAGCAGCTCTGTCCTGAACTATTTAAAGCTTCCAGATTATCTTAGTCTGTCCCAAAGAGTGTGTACCTCAGTGACCTACATAAGTGAATGAGGTCAGAAAAGAGGTTCTTCAGGTAAAGGTAGAAAACGGCCTGCTAGACAGACTGGCAGGAACACTCCTGGGCCAGTGCCACCACCTGATCCAGGAGTAGCCCCAGGATGAGAATCTGCTGTTTCTGGGAGAAGACAACTTCACCAAGAACAAGCTACTGTAAATACCTTCTCCTAGATGGGTAGATATCCCCACCAGCAACTGCTCTATCTGGTCTGATTAAGTTTATTCTTAACCTACTGAAAACTGCCACTAGATGTCAGGTTAGGACTCCCACTGTCTCCCTGAGTCTGGATAGAAATAAAAGGTAGAGCTGACACCTCCCATCCATTTCATGTAGATCAGGAGTGGGAAAAGTGTGGCCCTCCATAGACCACTGGGATGCACTCCCATTATCCCTCACCACTGGCTTTGCTGGCTGGGGCCGTTAGGGATTGGCATCCTACAACATCTAGATGACCACAGTTGTCTCCAGCAGTGTTTAACATCTACATCAGAGAGGACAAGATGGGACTCCTGCAGTATTTTGCTTTCAGGAATTCTTAGAAGTCTTCAGTGGCTAACACTTGCCCTTGGTACAGACTTTTGAATTGGTAGACTCTTGATTTGAAGTGGAGCTTAGATAATACTTTGTTTTGGATGCCTCATGGATGCCCCCACTGGGGGAATCATCTTTAGTCCTCTTCTGAGCCCTCAATACCAAACCTGTACAGGAACTGGCAGAGCCAGAAGGACCCTAATGGAAGCCTCTAAGAGACTGAAGGTGCACGTGGGTGGGACTCTGATAGTCTGAGGACGCAGAAACCACTGAGAATGATATGCTCATATCTGGTCTTTGTTGGCTGTGGCACTGCAGAAACACTTGTATTGTGTTTTGCTTTGGTGATATGTAATCCTAGACTGTCATTGGCTTTAGGCTTTGCATGCTCTGCACTTGGCTTTCCTAAATCTCTGACAAGTCTTTGTTATCACTATTTTTTTGACTTGGACTTTGCATCCTCTCTGTCTGATCTGTCTACTGGCTGTTGGGAGGCTTTACTGGAGCTGATTTTGGATTACTGGGCCTTGCTCCTGGGAGTTGCCTGCCTGGAATAAGGTCACATTGTATCCTAAGAGGGTTTTAAAAGTCAGATTTGCCTTTTTCTGTGTGTTCCCTAAGTGATGGTTCCAGGCTGGGAGTAATTCTAGTAAAGAATTCTTTACTAGACTTCTTCATCTTTTCCCTGCTTTTAAAACTACATATTCCCCTTGCTGACAGAAATCATTCTTAGAAAATGCCATACAGCTTAGATCCACTGAGATTTTTTGTCTGCCTAAAAGAGAGCTTTGAGAAGGGGAAACAAGTGACTTCTCCAAAAGCTATAGGATTTGCCTTGCAGAGCCTGGTGTGTAGGAACCAATTGCTTGGGACTCCTTTAACTGTGTCCTTAGGCCATTATCTTTGCCTTTTACAATAGGCTGTTGGTACTGCAGATTCTGCTGACTGGGTTTGTCTTTGAAATGGAACCCTTTAGCAATAGGTGCAGAAAGTTAATATAATAGATTGATTGGTTATCTTGTTTCTCTCCTGAATGGGGCCCAAAGCAACTCACACATGCATTAAAACAAAGTACCTGATTATTTTTTTTAAACAAACGATCATAATACAAAGTTTTAAAAAATAAATAAGCTACTGTATTAAAGCATCAATTCTTTAAAAAGATATAAAAGTACTTAAAACCAAGACAGGGACAATAAAAAGGCAGAACCGTTCCCTCCCCCATTTAAAGACCTTTTCACCTAACCACTTAGCCACCAAATGGTTGTTCAAATAACAACAAAAAGGAGCATGGTGGGGGCCTGCCTAGTCTCCCATGGCAGAGAATTCCATAGCCTGGGAGCAGCCACAGAGAAAGCTCCCCCACACCTGTGTCCTTGCCAGATATCCCTGTGAAGGTGGTGGGAACAAGAGAAAGTCCTGTCCTAATGATCATAAAACTCGGGTAGGGTCATATGGGGAGAGACAGTGTTTCAAATAGTCTGTACCTAAGCTGTATAGGGTTTTATAGGTCTTGAGCAGCACTTTGTAATGCAACCATAAATGAGCAAGTAGCCAGTGAGGTTGCTTCCATAAGGGAGTTGGATTCAAAGAGAATTTATTTGAAGAAAGTCCTGTTAGATACTATAACCCCTTTGCGTAACAATACAGGGACCTAGGGTTTTGTTTCTGTTTTTTGCCATTATTAGTGGATGAGTGAGAAAAGGAATGAAAAGATTGCCTCTGAAATGGTGACAAAAAGGTAGGTTCAAAACTGCAGTCAGATATTTCAATACCATCACCTAGAATGAGAGAAGCAGTTCAACTAGTTCATCTTAACACCTGTTCTAAAGAAGAATGAAATGTTGTAGGAACTGTTGCCATGCACACATTCTCCTACTCCAAAATGTTTCAAAGCCTTGTAATACTACAATTATATATGCTCTTGTGGGAATTACAGCAGTTTGGAGAGTAAAAATTATAGCAAGAAATTTCTGATACTTTGAAATCCCAATTTGCACCGCATTAAAAGAATCATTGCCTTTTCACCTAAAGGCCAAGTGTACCAACCTGAATTCTAGTTGGAACTAGAGTAGACCCATTCAACCGGTGGGACTGGATGGCCCTTGTGGTCTCTTCCAACTCTACAATTCTATAATTCTATATCTACATGTTGATTCATTCAACATTGTGTTCAGATGAACATGATTCAGGCCATAATATCATGGTGTGTAGTTTTATCTTCTATTAGGAAAAAACTCTTTCCCCACCATGCAGTCTTATTTCCACTGAATGTTATTCCCTTTGAGTTTCATTTTTAGGTGTCTTGTATAGATCCTATGTGTTATTTTGCATGCACCCAACACTCACCCAAAGAGCTGCAGCTACGTACAGTACATGCCTGACAAAAATATTCCTGTCCCCTCTCTCCTCAGAGTTACAGAAGCTTTGCAGATTTATTTCAACCAAACATCTCAGGGCAAGGTAAATGAATAGTTCTGTATCATCTTTTAGCCTTTATAGACACTAGAAACCATTTTGAGAAGAAAGATCACCTTTCAACTTTTCAAGGGTTCCTTTCTGTTACTCTATTTAACAAATCCTTACATTATGAATGAACCACAACAGTACCTTTCAGAGCATCGGGTAAATTCGGCACTCAGCCAGACATACCAAATGAACTAGATGTGGGTTTTTTTTTTCCCTCTAACATACTACTGCAAAGTTCTTTTGCACAATGTTTTGACAAACTAGAATCAGCCAGCTCCTTTGTAATTCAAGTTTAGGGATGTAAACAAGTGAGTTCAGCCTCTAAGTAATTTTCCAATTTGGTGGCTAGAACCTAATGTCTGAACAGGGCTTTGGGGGATGCATGAACACATACAACCCTTGATCATGTACTCAGTCCTCAAGGTGACCTCTATACCACTGTCTCCCATGGGACCAGAACAGAAGAACAGCTATAAAATGCCAACATCATGTGGTAAGCCAGTATGGGAAGCGCTATTCTCAGGCTGCACTGCCACTTCCCTCATGCAATAAGCCTCCCGGTTCCACACACCCAGTACACAGTAACCATTCTGTTTCAAACCAAGTAATCTTTTTCTTGAACTCTTCCCACAGTCTCAGCTCCCTAAACCCAATTCAGATCTTCTCCACTCCCCAACTCCCAACTAGCCCTCACATTCTGCTTCTGACTCCTTATTTCATTTCCCCCCTAATTCTTTAACAGACAAACATCTAGCCTTGTCCCCTTGGAGACCACCTCTCACAGAATTCCATGAACTGTGATTGATTGGCTACATCCAGGCCTGTCCATCTTCTTGGTTCACAGTTGTGCTATTTGCATTAATGACACAAAGCACCTGTGGGGTGTGGAGGTAATTTTCAACAGAAAAATGGCATGGGATGGAAACCTTTAATCCTCTCTCCAAAATTGTCAGCTGTCTTTCCTCAAAGTTTAAAAAGAAAGGAAATTCACTCATTTATCTCTGAATCATGTCTAGTTTGGTCCTAAGGCAATATCACCTTCTTACGCAGTTTAAACCACAATAAGTCAGTTCAGCTAATCATAAATTTAGCAGAAATTACCAGATAAACATGTCAGATAACTTCACCAGAAACTTATATGAAATAAAGGGAAAGTATATCACAAATGACTTTGCAGCAATTTGATATCACTTCATTAATTTTGCCATCACACTTGAAGCAATGTGTGGACTCCTGAAATATATGCTTAATTTCTGGAAAAACACCTTCTAAATATGGACTAAAGATTATTTTTGACTGACTTGTTACAATTAATTGTTTGTGAACAATGAATTTATGAATGTTATATTCATTTGGTTTTTTTAAAAAAAAAGTTAAAATATGTTGGCATAATATGAAAGACATTTCCCTGCACTCTTGTTCCTCCCTTTGAGCGAACTGTTATTAAACTGCCTTAAATTAAACATAGGGGTTGTCCACACTGGCCAGACTATGCTGTCTTCCAGTTGGCATATCTGGGCCTTGCAGCTCCCCACCCCACCTCATTGTGGGAGAAGGGCAGGATATAAATGAACAACAACTGGCAGAAGTCCACATGTACAAGCTGGCCAGTATTGGTGGGTGCCTCCACTGCTGTCACATGTCACACTCTTTGAAGTTGTGAAGGAAGCCCTCAGCATATGATCAAGGCTTGTCTCATGCAGGGGGCCTTGATCACATACCAGGGGCCTCCTTCGCAGCTTCACAGAGCGAGACATCAGCAGCAGTAATGGCATCTGGCAATGTAGCCTGCCATGCAGGTACGGACTCTGTGTTCCCCTGCTAGACCCATCTGTATTTTCCTGCATGATGGGGGTTTTCCCAGGTGTTTTTTTTTTAAAAAAAGTTTTAAATGGGTTTACACCGGCTTCCCCGCAGCTTTGTTTCAAATGTTGTCAGGAATGTACAGAGACAAATTGGGGCAAGAGCCCTGCATCGTTTGGGCTGCAGGGCTCCAACATGAGGAGAAGCTTGGTTAAATTGATCATCTAGACAAGCCCATAGTTTTCCTTTTTAAATGAACCATAGTATTATGGCTACCAGTTTTGGAATAAGCCAAGATATTGAACCAACAAACCTTGGTTTAACATTCTATCTTGTTCTAAACTTGGAGCTATAGTTAATATGATTTGATAAAGGCATTCCCCGGCCTTGTCTGATATACATTTATTTATTCTGTCACTTGGGTTTACTGTGGATGTTGTTATTAATTGTTGTAATTATCCTTCTTTTTAATTGATTTTTATTATTTTGCCTATTGTTTTATTTAGATTATACGCCTTTGGCAGGTTTCATTCTATTTTATCCTTGATTGTTTTTGTACAGCACTGTGTACACCGACAGTGCTCTAGAAATAAACTTTAATAATAATAATAATAATAATAATAATGGAAAAAAACTACAATGAATTAGTACTTAGTAGCTCAGGAGTCATTTTTGTCTCTCCTGCTCCCAGCTGTCATTGTTGCCCTCAGTCAGTCCAGACTTCTTGTTTTCAGGCAACAAAAGGTTGACTGTTTCTTGCAGAAGCCTCCAGAAGCAGCAATTTATCTTTTAATTAGGTTGCTGGGCCCCCATGCACTGCTTAAAATAAAAATATGCTCTTGACTTCCAACCTTTTCAGAATCCTAAGAGTGTCTTCTCTACTCCTTTAAAAAAGTTAATAGGTTCAACATAGGATCAAAAATATTTATTTAGTTCACCTTGAGAACCTAAAACTAGAGAGCAATTAACAAGATATTAACCAGCAAGCAAGAGTTGGGGGCGGGGGGGAAAGTAAGCTTAATTGAAGCTATAAAATCACTCTTATGTAGGCTGCTATAAAAATTGATAATGCATCTGGAATTATACATCTCACTGGGTCTGGTATACTAATCTTCTTAGATATCTACAGTATAATTGGTAATACATCAAGATGGTTTTACCTATAGGAAATTCTGAGCTCTGATAACAATATCAGGCTATGCTGGCTCTTGGTATTTCTTTTAACATCCATAGACCACTGTTTGAGTGTGTATGATCAAGATAGTTCTCCAATATTTTTAATGAAACAGACAAACAAACCACCAGTGGTAATGGTAATTAACAATAATGAGAATAGTTGATTTAAGATTAAAATCGATTCTTCCCAGTAGAGACATCTTCACATGCAGCAGTGGGCTGTTCCATGCTGCAGTGCACAATATACTCTGCTGAATATAGATGGCCAATGCTGTCAGTTTTGACAGCACCAATTACCTGTTTGGAATGCAACTTATTATTGACACTGTCAAAGATATTATAGGTGACTATTGCAAAGAACATTCCTCCCTCCCCCTGTTTTCTATCTCCCAGGTTTTTTGCAAAAATCTTATACTAAATCTGCAGTTTGTCATTAAAAAGAGAAAGAGGATAAAGCAGTGTGTTAGCTGTTATGAGAGTCAACCACACTTCCAGAGATGGCCACATCCTGGCTGCATTTATACTCTCAGATACCATCTTCTTTAATGGGGGTTGTTATTCCTACGGGGCTGAAGTGATAATATGCCTTTCAAACAGGAGCCAGCCGACTCTTAACACTAGGGCTGGGCTGAAGCATTTGGACTTGCTTTTCAAGTAATATTTAATGGGCATCAGCCATTATCCCCCATGAATGTCTCTAGCAATAATGCAATGTCATCCTGTAGTGTTCTTCCCAAAGGGTCTTCTGGCCTTCACTTTTCAAAGCACTTGTTTTGTGTTGTTTTTGGTTACAGGTTTAAAGAGAAAAGACAAAAAGAGAACCACCTTTATAACTTCCTGGAAATCTTAAGTACCTCCACCTGAAAATCACACCAGTTTTGTGCAATCAATGAAGCTACTCAATGTCCTCCCCACAACCTTTGTGTTGGGGTGAATGTCAAGCAATGGTTGTGCAGTAGGGTGGGGGAATCCCAAACACTTAACAGCATTAAATACAAATATTACTTATGGAAAACAGTAGCGAGTTTGTTGTTGTAATTTGCTGTCAAGTTGTCTTTGACTTACAGCAACCCTAGGAATGAGAGGTATCCAGTCATCAACAGCCCTGCTCATGTCTTACAAACTTGGAGCCATTATTCAGTCAATCTATCTGTAATGTGGTCTTCCTCTTTTCCTACTTCCACTTTACCTAATATTATCATCTTTTCTCATGAGTCAAGACTTCTCATGGCATATCTAAAATACAATAGCCTCAATTAAATCATTTTGGCTTCCAGTGAGTTCATGCTTGACTTGCCCTAGAACTCATTTATTTTTTTTCTTTTTGGCAGTTCATGGTATCCACAGAACTCTTCTCCATCACATTTCTATTGAGATGTCCCCCCCCCCCGCCCAGTCAGCTTTTTTCACAGTCTAGGTTTCACATCCACACAGAAATTTTTAATACTATGGCACATATGGCCTGACTTTAGTATTTAATGACATCTCTTTACAGTTGAGGATCTTATCTAGTTCCTTCATAGCTGCCTTTCCAAGTCTTAGTCTTCTTCTGATTTCTTGACTGCAGCTCCATTTTGATTAATAAATGAGCTAAGGTATATACAATCTATTTCAATGTCTTCATCACCCAATTTAAAATTACATAAGTCACCTATAGCCATTATGACATAAAAATGGAAAATAATATATGCACTCAATAGTCCTTGATCATCATAAACACAGCATGTTGTTATAAAAAGTGTCTTCATCTCTAACCAAGTATTAGAAAGAATATTTGAATGTCAAAAGGTATAATGCCCAGTGTTACTACTGTTTTACTAATACTCCTGAGAGATGCATAAACACATCAAAATGATCTTTAATATCTATTCATGTTATTAATTGCTGAACTATAATTCATTTTAGGCTGCTCACCATGCAATGGCTATACAGGAAAGAAAAATAATAATGCATCTTTAAAATATGACTCTCAAAAACCAGTATGTAAAAGCTGGCATATATTTGTTTATGCCTTTTGTTTACTTTGACTACAAGCATTACCAAAAAGCACACTAGTAGTATTAGCCACAATGCAGATACCCTATTAAGACCCACTCTGGATACCTTAAATTGTGGATAATAGGGAATCCTATTATTTTCAATGAGACAAACACCAGATGATGACCATAGAATCGCACTGGAAGACCTAGATTTTTTTTTTTTTTTTTTGGAAGAGAATGCCAATCTGGCTTGCTTCACTGAGACCTGTCTGGGAGAGGACAGTGCCATAACTTGGGTGCAGGCTCTCCCAGCTGGGTACTCTATTAGTGAGCAGGCAAGGGGAACTGGACAAGGGGATGGAGTGGGTCTGGTTCATAAAAATGGTTTTCAGATGTGGATAAGTGAAACCGTGGGTACCGAATCCATGGATACCAGGGGTGACCTGTCCTTAGAACTCCTTCTATTCTTCCTTTTCAGATTTTAGATTGTAATTGTCACTTGGCAGAGACTAGTTCTAAGTAATGCATTCCTTAATGATGGTGATGTAGAAAGGGGTGAGTCTTCAGCTGGGAGCTACGCACCCTTCCTCCACCCAGAGACTTTAAGAGCCGCTACCTGCTGAGGGTCTGGACCTTGGCTGTGAGGGGTGACACTCCAACTGGGCTCCACGCCCCTTTCCTTCATCCACAAGCTTTAACAACTGGAAGATCATCAGAATAAGGGACAAGCATATGCAGCCGGGCATGATCTGGGAGCAAGGATTGAGGTGGTGCAGGGGAATGGAAGGTATGGCAGGAACAGAGTGAAAGTTTGTTACAAAGGAAGGAGGGATAGATGTGTAAAAGCTATTCCATCTTCAGTTCACTCTGTTCCCTGGAATGGATTGGAGAGTGCACCAACCATACTGCAGAACCTTACCTTTCTCCTTTGCAATGCCAGGTCAATAAAAAATAAGACCCACATCATTCATGATCTTCTCTCGGAAGAGGACGCCAACCTGGCTTGCTTCACTGATACCTGGCTGGGAGAGGACAGCGCCATAACTTGGGTGCAAGTCCTCCCAGCCAGGTACTCTGTTAGTGAGGAGGTAAGGGGAACTGGGCGAGGGGGTGGAGTGGCTCTGGTTCATAAAAATAACCTTACCTTGACCAGGATACCTGTCCAGAAATTGGTCCACTTCATGTATATGTACCTGAGCCTGAAGACCAGGGAGAGTCTAGGGATTCTGTTAGTTTAACGTCCACCCCACTGTTTAACAGACTCCCTAACCGAGCTGTCACAATTGGTCTCGGAGTTGTTGTTGGAGTCGCCCAGACTGTAAATTCTGTGCGATTTCAACATCCCATTTGAGACCAGTTTGTCAAATTTATCAGGTGCGGCTTGGGAGTTCATAGAGTCCATGACAAACATGGGCCTATCCCAATTGGTCGACGGGCCCATTTATTGTGTGGGTCATACCCTCGATGCGGTCTTTAGTACAGAACAGGAATATCCATGGGCAGAGGTGACTAAAACCACCGCATTGTCATGGACGGATCATTTCCTAATCAAGCTTGAACTCAGAGCCACTGTCCATCCTGTTGGGGGTGGAGGACCTATTAGAATGGTCTGCCCTTGAAGGCTAATGGAACCAATTGGATTCCAGAAAGCCTTAGAGGGTTCATTGGCTGGCAACGCCAGTGATTCTGTGGAAGCCTTGGTCAACACTTGGAACATGATCACTCCCAAGCATCTTCTCCTACCCGCTTCTAATCACCATCCATGGTATACGGAAGAACTTAGGAAGATGAAGCAGGTTGGACAATGACTAGAGTGTGTCTGGCAAAAAACTTGGCTCTTGTCTGACAGGATTCGTCATAGAAAATTTCTTCATTCCTATAGAGAGGCAAAGCGTGTAACAAGGAAATCTTTCTATTCTGCACGTATTGTGTCTGCAGAGTTTCGCCCGGCAGAGTTGTTTAGATAGGCCAGTGGATTTCAATTCCTCTTCCCCATTCTCAGAGTTACACTTTTCCCAGAATTGCTGAGGGTGACTCATTCTGTTGCCCAGCCACCACTGCCACCGCCAGTTGATTGCCTGGGTCACAATCTGAGCCACATTTTGAGTGACAGGAATCTGGGCCACAGACTGAGTGAGCAACAGAAGTGCATTGTAAGGGGGTGAGGGAATTTGCATGTGGGTGATGATTGGTTGGGTGTCGTTTGGGTGTGTTTCCTGAGTAGCCAATCAGCACACTGGGAAAGGCAATATACCCAAGGGATATACCTATCCCTACACACACACACACACACACAAATATATATATATTTCTGATGGGAACAAAATTACCAGAAATATACAGTGCTGATATAAATTGCTGTTGCAGTTTTCTGAGAATCGGTATGTAGAAGAAATTAGCGAGGCCCAATCTGTTTGTATAAATCTAAGGAATTTGACTTGGAGGTCTCTCCTTTATAGTGTCACTATAAATCAAAGTCATACAATCATAGAATCATAAAATTGTAGAGTTGGAAGAGACCACGAGGGCCATCCAGTCCAACCCCCTGCCATGCAGGAATCACGATCAAAGCATCCCTGACAAATGGCCATCCAGCCTCTGTTTAAAGACCTCCAAGGAAGGAGACCCCACCACTCTCCAAGGGACTGTGTTCCACTGCCGAACAGCTCTTACTGACAAAAAGTTCTTCCTAATGTTGAGGTGGAATCTCTGTTCCTGGAGCTTGCATCCATTGCTCCATGTTCCAGTCTCTGGAGCAGCAGAAAACAAGCCTGCCCCATCCTCAGCGTGACACCCCTTCAAATACTTAAACAGGGCTATCATATCGCCTCTTAAATGTCTTTTTTCCAGGCTAAACATACCCAGCTCCCTAAGTCTCTCCTCATAAGGCATGGTTTCCAGACCTTTCACCATTTTAGTTGCCCTCCTCTGGACCCACTCCCATTTGTCAATATCCTTTGTGAATTGTGGTGCCTAGAACTGGACACAGTATTCTAGATGCGATCTGACCAAGGCAGAATAGAGCGGCACTATCACTTCCCTTGATCTAGACACTATACTTCTATAGATGCAGCCCAAAATCGCATTGGCCTTTTTAGCTGCCGCATCACACTGTTGACTCATGTTCAACTTATGGTCTACTAGGACTCCTAGATCCCTTTCACACGTAGTCTCATTCAGCCAGGTCTCCCCCATCCTATATCTATGCATTTCATTTTCCCGCCCTAAGTGCAGTACCTTACATTTCTCCTTATTGAATTTCATTTTGTTTAGCTTTGGCCCAGCTCTCCAGTCTATCCAGGTCATTTTGAATGTTGATCCTGTCCTCTAGGGTATTAGCTACTCCTCCTAATTTGGTGTCATCTGCAAATTTAATAAGTATGCCCGTAATTCCCTCATCCGAGTCATTGATAAAGATGTTGAATAGCACTGGGCCCAGGACATAACCCTGTGGCACCCCACTGGTCACATCTTTCCAAGACGAAGTGGAGCCACTGCTGAGCACCCTTTGGGTTCGGCCGGTCAACCAATTACAAATCCATTTAACAGTTAACTTGTCTAGCCCACATTTTACAAGCTTGTTTGCAAGAATAGTCGACCTGATGGTCGACATTTGATCCTGCTCAGCTTATAAGCAGCCAGGAGTGCATTTGCATTCTGAAAACCATACTTTTTTGGGTTCAAACCCACATTATGAGCTGTATATGTAATAATACATTTTTTTAAAAATTTACACAAAAAATTATCTGTATGAAGGAAAGATACAAACAAAAATGCTTTATATTTGAGAATAAACACTTGCAAAAAGCAAACAAAACACAGAGGCTGCCAAAAGTCTATGGAAAAAACACACACATCAGACAAAATGCATAAAGAAATGCACACATTTTTTTGTCCAGACTTTCTGTCTTTTCATACAATTTTTGCAGTATTCACAAATTGATGTCAGTACAGACTGAAATGAATTTACAGTTGGGGACATCATAGATTTGATGAAACTGGAATTCATAGATTTTTCTATCCCTAGCATGGATATCCTTGAGCAAGCAGGGATCACCAGCATTGAGGCCATGATATTAAGAACACAGCTGCGCTGGGCAGGGCACATTTCTAGGATGGAGGACCATTGCCTCCCAAAAATAGTACTTTATGGTGAACTCACCACGGGTCAGCATAAGAAGGATGCTCCAAAAAAGAAATACAAGGACTCCCTGAAACAACATCTCAGGCCCAGCCAAATTGATCACCAACAGTGGTCCGCCCTGGCCTCACATCGGGAGGCATGGAGACGCACTAGCCACAATGCTGCAGCCTTATTTGAGAACTCATGCCGAACAAGTCTTGAAGAGAAACGACAACGCAGAAAGAATCGCAACCCGGAAACATCACCCAAGGAGACCTTCTGCTGTGCTTTCTGCAACCAGACTTGTTTAGTCATCAGCGTGCTTGCAGAAAGCGCGGGATGAGTCCTTCTTGAATCTTCGTTTGTGAAGAAAAGTCAGAGTGAGAGCATGGTAGTGGGACTGCATGCTCCTGTAAGGCAAGAGGCTATGCTGCTCGTAGCAGTGCTGCTGGTAGGGTCTCCCATGTCAGACAGTCTTTTGCAGAGGGACCAGACTAAATGTGCCAAACAGCTACTGGCCTGCAGAACATCCCAGTAGAGTTTAAAGATAATGCAAAAAGTAGATATGTGCTATTAAGCCTAATTGACCAAGACCCAGAAGAACTCTGGACTGATCTCAAGGACAGGGTCAGGGAGGAATGCAAAAAGACACTAACTGCAGCCAAAATGAAAGAGAAACCTCAATGGATGACAGATTAAACTTTTCAAGCAGTTAAGGGCAGACAAGAAGCAAAATTAAAAGGAGACAGAAATAGGGTCAAAACAGTGAACATGACTGTTCAGCAACTTGTGCACAGGAATGAGAACTACTATTATAAACAATGAAGAGAAATAGAAGATGGCAACAAAAAAGGAACAAGAGACATCTTCCACAAGATCCAAGAAATAAAAGGCAAAATTATAACTCAAGAGCAAGGACATCTACAACCACCAAGGGACCAAGTACAACTAAAAAGAAAATGCAGACATTATACTGATGAACTATATAACAGATGAAAGGATGACAGATTCATTCAAGGAACCATTTGAAGATAAACCTAAAATTTTAGAAAGTGAAGTGGAAGTTTCACTCATAACACTTGAGAGAACCACCAAGACCAGACAGCATACCAATAAAGCTGCTTCAAGCTACAGAGACAATCTATTCTAGTTCTCCCTAAAATCTGGCAATAAATATGGAAAAGAAAACAGAACATTTCCACAGATTGCAAATGCTCAGTAAATTCCATTCCCAAGAAAGGAGTCATCAGGGATTGCAGCAACCACAGGATGATTGCATTAATCTCCCATGCAAGCAAAAATCAAAATTCTACAACAAAATCTTTTACCCTATACGGCATGAGAAATGCCAGAGGTCCAAGCTGGGTTCAGGAAAGGAAGAGGCACTAGGGATCATATTGCAAACATATGCTGGAAAAAGAAAATCAGTCTGTGCTTTATAGACAATCATGAGCCTTTGATTGTGTAGCTCATGAAAAACTATGGATTGCTCTTAAAGAAATGGGTGTGCCACAACATTGATTGTCCTGATGCATAACCTGTACTTAGAACAAGAGACTAACCTCAGAACAGAATAGGAAAAGATGAAATAGTTTCCAATTAGCAAGGGGGTCAGGCAAGGCTGCATTTTATCAGTCTTTCTTTTCAACTTGTATGCTGAACATATCATATGTAAAGTAGGATTAGACTCAGAGGAAGGCATAAAAATTTGAGGAAGGAACATCAGTGTAGGGTCACCATAAGTCAAAGTCAACTCAACAGCAGTTAACAACAGCAATGCAGAGCTGATTCTGGATAACGCAGTGCAAGCTTATTCACTAACTAAAAATCTAGATAATGTTTATTTTTTTTAAAAAAACTTGTGAGATATAGCATTAAAATCCTCTTGTTGATATTACCAACCAACGCTCAAGTTTTTGAAAAGTATGACAGAAAACATAACTATTCAAAAGATATAAAATGTCCTGCATTCATATTTCAGAATGAGTAAGTAATTAATTCTGCTGCTATGAGTGTTGGATCATCATGGGGAAGGCACAACTTCATTTAGTGTACCTTACTAGTCTTCTACAATGACTCATTAAAAGCACTGTGCAAAAAGAGTTGGAAGACAGAGCCTTGAGCCTGACCTGCACTTTCATTAACTGCCTCATTCTTGGAGAAAAGAATGGTCAGTTGCTTCCTGTTGATTTGTGCAACAAAGTTGTCCCATGTTTAAAGTAGTTAGGGGAATAAAATGTCCCAGCCTGAAATGACCGAGTCCTGATTTTGCTATTTAAAGGAGCTAGCTGCTATTGGCATGCTTGACTTATAATTCATGAACTAGGCCTCCAAGGTGTGGGCATGCTATTCCATTTTAAATTGGTTTTCCATTTGATCAATGGAAATGTCAAGCCATTCATTGCATTTCAAATCAATACTGTTTTAATTCACCATAGCTGAATCTTTGCTGAGGCAGTAAAGTTTTCTTCCATTTCTAGGTGAGAAATTGTTCTTTGTACACAGATTTCCTAAATATCCTGCTTTTAACTTTAAAATATTAGTAGCTTATTGTCCTTAAGAGAAAATTCTCCTGATTCTCATTTGGTGGGGGAGGGAACTAGGGGAAAGGGCCCAACTTTTCAAGTTATTCAGAGAACTAATTTATGCCAGGGACCTCAAATTCTATGTAAAAATCTGCAAGGGAATTGAAAACCTCACAAGGTCAGACTAAGAGGTGAACAGCCTAAACATTGTTCTCTAGTGATATACCTACAATGAGTAAATTAATGCCCTTCAATAAATTGTAAATTGAACCCGTGCAGATCAGTTTGTAGGAATGTCAGAAGACCTTATCCAAGCTGAGTCCAGATTCAAATCCAAGCGGTTTGGAAACCGAAGTCCAAAGTGGATGCAAGCATTCAAGACCATATCACACCTCTCTCTGATCTAAAGAGCTTGCCTCTGTTAGTATCTTTGAGGAAACAAAACAGGCCTGTGGAATAGAATTGTGGGTTATCCATGGGAAATTGTTCTTTGGGTCCCACTCCCAGTTTTGCCCCCCCATAAAAACTAAACTTGTCCATTGCAGGAAGAGGTGCTTGAAACAAGTGACGGGCAAGTGGAGAGTGGGTGGAAGCAGCACTGCCAAGTCAGGGGAAGGGAGAAAACCTCTTCCTTTGCCCAGGAACTTGCCTCCTGTGCTTTAAAATTGTCACCACAGCAGAAAATAAATGTTGGCATTGTGAAAAGGACACTGGTACGCTGTACCATATGTGGTGGGGATGTTCTAAGCTGCAAAATTACTGGTGTAAAGTTCATAAGAAAGTACAAAAGATATTCAAGATACATTTTCTGATGGACCCCAAGCTGTATTTGTTAAATATAACTTCGGCCCTGGAACCAAATGTTATAAAAAAGCATGGAAGAGTACTATTGTATTTAGTAACGGCGGCAAGAATAATGGTGGCAGCAAACTGGAAGGGAAAAATCTACCCTCAATAACTGAATGGATAGTGAAACTGAGAGAGATGTTCGAAAATGATAAACTAACATATATTAGTAATAAGAAAAAGATGCAGAAATGGGAGGAGGAGTGGAAACCAGTTTGTGATTATTTGAAAATGGCATGGAATATAGATATAAATTTATAACTAAACAAAGAATCAAGAAAGCATATAGCGAAATCAAGGGAAAGGACATGACAATTGTAGAAATAAGGAGCATGGAAATGATAAGCTAAAAATTTGAAATTAATAGACAACCGTTATGGAAGGATAAAAATGAGAGTTTGATTAAGAATAAGAGTATAAAAGGAAAATACGATAGTAATAATTGGGGAAAATACAGTGATAATAAAACACAATGGTACAAAAACGTAAATGGGAAGGGAAAAGGGAGATTATTATATAATATATCTGTGGCACTGTGCCCAAATGAGGGGAGACGAGGGAGGTCAAGATTGATTGAGAAGGAAGAAAGTTGAAAGTTGAAGAAGAAGAGATAGAGGGTGAAATATGTAAAAGGTAGAGTGAGAGAGGATGGAAGGAAGACAAAAGAAATGAGAAGAAGTAGTGGGGAAGGTGAGGGGGAGGGTAGATTTGGAGGGGGGGAGTTTGGAAGAGGATTAAGAATGGATATATATTAGAAAATCTGGATGTAATTGTGTGTGGATTGTATGTTTTATATGGAAAATAATAAAAATATAATTAAAAAAAAATGTCACCGCAGCAGTGATGGACAAATATGCAGAGAAAAACCCCAAATCCAACATACTCCACATCAAGGTAAAATATCCTAAAATGACCCAAATCTTGGCCATGCGTCATGTTGCCTGATCACCCCAGATTTGGGGAAAGGGATATACATTGGGTGGCCTGATCACTACAGATTTCCAAATCTGCAGGGGGATCTGGAGTTTTTAATAGTGTAGACAAGCCCTAAGTCTTGAACTGTAAAGAGTCTCATCAGCCCAGGATTCACAAAATTCAAGAAAAAGCATTTTTCAAACTTTTTTTAAAAGTGTTTGAATATCCCTTCTATCCTTAGCTTGTATGGTGAATGATTAACAGTAACATTAATAAGGCTACCCCTCTGAAACGTATTTTACCCAGAGTATTTGCAGTGCCTAAAGCTTAACTAGAGCTTGCTCTTGGGCTCATAGAATATGAGAAACCATATGTAGCACCTTTAAGTGCATATTTACCACCACAAACATCTTCCAGATCTCTGCAATCGGGAACAAAACTTCAATTTCTAGGAAGGTGGCTTCCAGAGAGACATGAACTTCAAAAGTAGGATTGGACTAACTTGCAGGTCTCTGGATGTTTCTGGTGTGCTACACTCCTCAACTCTAGACAGCATAATTTAGGGTGAAAGGTGATTGGAATTACAGTCAGAGAAATAAATCCCACTGTCTTCATTAGAGATTACTTCTAAATAAATGTGCACAGGATCGCAAAATTGCAGTGCAATCCTATACAAAATTAACTCCTGCTGTATGCAAAGGTGCTTACTCCATAAGTCCTTCTTTTCCTCCATTCCACCTTTCTCCCTTTCAGTCTAAACTTATTCATCATAATTCTTTATTTCAAAATCTCATTATGTTCTGCACATAGTTTTCTTCTTTCCATCCCCCTTCTTTCATCCTCTGTATAACTTGCCTTTCTTTGTTCTGTCCCCCTTGCCAATGAAGAATGCCTAGTTGGGAGAAGGGAAGGTGGAGATGATTGAGAGTCACCCCATCGCTGCTGTTGTTGCTTTGATTCTTTTCAGAGTGGAGTTCAACCTCTTTAAGGAACTTAATGAGGTGTTTTGCCTTTGGATTAAGCAATTCAGATTCTTGCAAAATTAGGATCAATCTGGATTTCATGGGGCAATTCCAGGAAATCTGTGGCTGTTGGACAGTCTCCAGTCCAACAACATCTGGAGGGTTGCTTGATTCTCACTCCTGATTTAAATGTTTATCAAGTCATTCAAAACATAGAGGAAGTGTGACCTACGTTTCCACATACTAAGAAAACAGTAAGACAGATAACAAAGAGAATTGACTCTGTCTTTATATCTAGATTTAGCAATTTACATTGCTAAAGCATTTCGCTGCACAGGGCATTCAGCAGCTAAGTATATGTTTGTGAAAGCCTATGCCAAAGCATACACTTACATTTTTTACCAGCTTGGTAAAGGTGAGCCTTTGCTAGGAGCAAAGTTTTGGTTCAGATACAATTTCCAGTTGATTTAAGCTGAAGTTTTAGACTGCAGTTCCCAAACAAAGAAAATCAAATTCAGTGGCTAGAAGAATATGTCAGAGAGGAAAGCATTCATGTGGAAAACACAAACCTTACAGGATAGGATGCCATGGATATTATAATTTTTATAAAATGACAGCTTACAGTTTGTATATATAGTTTCTCCCAATCTAAATAAGCACATGATTCCTGTGCATTCCTAAGTTTTAACTAAATATTAGGCACTGAGACCACTGAGTTCATTGCTCCTTTACTGGAGAAGCATCAGCCCCAATTTAGGATCAGGATCCTTGGGGATACAGTATGTATTCTTGCTTGTCATCCTGTCTTTAAGCAGGGTTCCAGTTATTTCCTCTTTTAAATTGAGAGCAAGCATGCACTACACTACTGGTTTTTGGTTCTTACTGAAAACATTTCTTTTTAGATTAGTGTTCACTGGCTACTAACTTCCAGCTACAGTTTTATTAATGCATTTGCTTTTATTTCATCTATTTTTATATTTGACTATTTTAATTTACAGTACTGTACTCTGCTCTCTGTAAATAACAGCAGTCTCAAAGTAGCATATTGTGTGTGTGGATGTGCCTTCAAGTTGCCTGTTGACTTATGGTGACCCCATGAACTTCATAGGCAGAGGTAGTTTTGCCAGTTCCTTCCTCTGAAATATAGTCTACAACACTTGGTATTTGTTAGTGGTTTTCCATTCATGTACTAACCAGCGCTGACCATGCTTAGCTTTCAAAATCAAGCAGGATCTGGTTCCTTTAGGATATTTAGGCCACTAAAGTAGCATATTAGATCACACTACTATTGACCTCTCAGATCACTTCCTAAGCTGAAAGACAGACATCAATTTCGGTGGTTCATCTTAGCTTCCACGTTACCCTACCTTATATACATTGTACATTTCTTGTTAGCAACACCTTCATCATTTCAAAGTAACATCTAACTTCAAGCACGTCAGGCCAGGGGACATCTTAGTTGGCAATGTGTTAACTCAGTGGCTCTTAACCTGTGGTCCACAGACCCCCAGGGGCTGCAGTGTCTTCACAAGGAGTCCACGAAGGCTTGAAGGCTGCTTGGCCCACCTCCACGCTGCAGTGGAGTGGCCACATGACAGGAGCCAAGGCAAAGGCTGGCTGGCTGGCATGGCCTGTGCATTGCCATTCAATCCACTCCAGCCACAAATTTGCGGGAAGAATCAGGAGAGGTCTTCCCTCCTCCTCTACCCCATGACTCTGAGGGAAAGGTTTAATGGATGATGTAATTGTTAATGGTATATTATTATTATTATTATTATTATTATTATTATTATTGAACCTTGTGTGTCCATGGTAACAGACACCCCCCCGGATCTTGAAGAATGGTGGATCCGGGGGAGGTGTTTTAATGATGAGCAAGAAGGCAAACCCAGGGGTTGGCCTGGGCGTGGACACGCCCTGCTCAGGAGGAGTCAGGGGCAGCACCGAGGCAGGGTCTATTCCAACCCTTGCCGCCCCTGGTCTCCTCCTCTTTTCCCAAATTGAATGGTAGGATATCATTCACTGAACTGTACCGGCGTCCCAATGGATGGGGTGCAGGGAGGTAGGGTATCCTTAGGGTCAGCCTCTGGGGGGGAGATCCCTCACAGAAGCTATATGGCTTAGGGATTTCCTTCCTGATGCGGGACCCTCCAGCAGATGGTGCCCAAGGGGAACCCCTGACACCAGGATCCCCCTTGGGGCTCAGGTGAGTCTCCCAGGGACGCTGGGGGTTAGGTCAGTTGTGACCAAGTGCCCATGTGCGTGCCCCCATGAGGGATCTCCCCCCCTTTCACACTTGGCATACCACAAGAAAATCATAATAAATAGGAAATCTATCAATAAAGTGGCCCGTATTTCAACCCAATCTTATGTGTGTGGTCTCGTCATTTCATGCGTCAATCATTAACAAAATATATTTAAAGGGGGTCCCTCGTAAAGAAAAGGTTAAGAACCACTGTGTTAACTCATTATAGCCTCTCTCTGGCATGGATCAGTGCTGAATCAGCCAGGACTGATTAAATGATCCAGCTCTGTCCTTTTACCCTCTGAAGAGTAGGGATGGAAAGAATACTCACAAATTTGTTCATCCTCAATGAGAGGGGGTGTCTTGGCACACTGAGACTCTCTGTCAACAAAGCAATCAACTGCCACAAGATTAGATTAGATTAGATTCCAATTCAGGATTTTCTCTGAAAAATAAATTAATTTTTGCCTAAATATTGTTTTTGCACTTTCCCCTACTACATATTAAATTTTCACCAAAATCCCAAGCATGCAATAAATGCAGATTTATATTTGTACTGAAGAGAGATGATCCTAACCTTAATCTTGATTTGGGAAGAATATACAGCACACAAGGTCTGCAAGGGGACAAGCACTTTGTGAAAATGAGCCCATTCCTAACAAGTCCTCAATTTTCTCTTTCTAATCCTGACTGGATACAGGTTGTTATTTAACAAAATACAAACTGCTTAAGAAGCAGATTGTCTATACAGTATTGTCTACCTAAATAGTGAAGAATTTGCTTCCGCTTCTCTCAATTTCCTATAGGATACAAAAATATAGTAACATGTCTGTCATTACTTGGTAGGGTAATGCAGATAACAGGCTTAACAGTATCTATATGCACCCCGCATTAAGTTACTACTTCATACATGTCTATTTGTATGGGCAATCTGTGTAAGCTTCTTCTCTTTCAGACAGGAGGAATGGAGAGGGACCAGGGGTGCTTTCATATGACACAGCTACAGCACTATGGTTCCACTATAACTGCCATGGCTGCATACTATGGAGTCCTAGAACTGGCTGTATAGAGAAGGGCCTTTAGAAATCTCAGCCAGGGAGTTCCTCTGGTGCCTCTGACCAAACTACAAACCCCAGGGTTCCTCAGGATGCAGCCCTGTCAGTTAAAGTAGAATCGTAGTTCTACCACTGTATAGTGTGAAAGGGCCCCAGATCTCCTCATCCCACTCTGATACATAGAAACATACACACATACACAAAAACTGCACACCTATAGAATTATCTTCTCCTGAAATGGTTGCTAGGGACAGATACTATATGCCTGAAGTGCTCTGTGCCTCCTGCTAGCCCATAGCTGCAGGCAAATGTCCTGGTCTTTCACTGAGGTAGCTGCCCCAGTCTGCTTCCATGGTAACATCAGTTATGAATTCTTCTGCCAATGCACTACAGATTTAACACACCAGTAGCTTCCTAACTTCCCTGGGGCCAAGCTCAAAACTTTAGCAATATGATTTGTTTGCAGGATCTGCTCACAGGCCTGAAATGACAGTGCGGAAGTCATTCTCCTCATGTTAAATGCTTGCTACATTCCTACCCCAAGCAGTTGTAATGTGAGACAAACACAAATGAAACATGTCTCTCTTGAGCATGCAGACACAAACGTGTGGCCACATACTCCAAATACATAAACAGGAAGCAGATGTAAACCCAAATAAATGGATGAAAATACAAAATGACTTCCAGATATCTGCTCCATGCTGAGCATCCCACAAGCAAGAATCAGGATAAAACATCCATTATAATAGCTGGAGTGGTGAGGGACAAATCACAATCTATTTTCTTTTCGATTATATATGATTGAGCCTGTGGCTGCTGCCAGAAGTGGTTGTTTACACCAAGCACCATGATGACACTATAATAAGAGACATAGCAACACATTTTTGTTAATAAGCTCTTCAGTCCAAGCCAACTCTGTGCCAACACCTGCTACGAATGCTATTCTGCCTGCAGCGTGACTCTTGCTAACCTCTCTGGCAGCCTCTTTCAAAATGAATACCTAAAATACTATGAGTAACACTGGGGAAAGTGAGTGCTTTCCAAATGAAGACTCCAACTTGATTTTTGAGGTGCCCCTAATCAAGCCAAGTGCTCTATTTACCATGGAAGAAATGGCTTCCTGCACCACACATTCTCTGCAGTGCTGCGTGGCGAGGGTACGGGTAGCTATATAGAACAGGCACTGTTACCTGTCATAAGATCTGAGATACTTTTCCTGGTTACTTAAGAACTTTTCCTCAACAATATTGCTTTTAGTTTCTACTGTTCCCCTCAGGTCTGCCATTGGCCTTCGGACATACCTCTCTGTGCCTATATTTCCCTTTTCAATCATTGCTTCTAAGCCCGTGAAGGCAAAAAGCCTGCCACTCAGCACCAGTGAGACAGTACAGTAGCTGACAGATAGGGATGGCAATCCAGGTAAATAATTCTCTGCTTGGCTAAACCTCTTTCTTTCTCATGAAATGCCTTTGAACTTAATTCTGAAATCAATTACTTCCCCATCCGCTGGCATTTACTTTTCTCCATCCAGGAGCAGCTCTCAGGGACTCAGGGTGATATAATACCTCCACACACTGCAGTGCTTTTGGAATGATTCACATGGTGATGAAGATGGGGAAGATAGAAAGTGTGCAACTTAAGTCATCTAAAGTCATTCTCTCTTCATTGCAATTAGTAAATATTGCTCTTGGGGTTACTTTTATCTCCATCAATCATTTACTGGGCATGTCTTTTGCATCTGCAAAACCTATTCCATTGAATGTGCAACAATAAGCTTTTTCCATTTGCCTTCAGTCAAAAGTCTCTACTTCAAAGACAAGCATTGCAGGAAGAAAACTCACAGTGCCCCCTGCCTGGATAACAAATTGTTATCTACCTGCACACACACAGCTAGATAGGTAATAAAATCCAGCCAAAGTCAGCAAGCCTTAAAAAGATTGCCCATTTCAGTCCCATAGTAAAAATGAAGTGACCAGTATGCCCACTAAACTGTAACTAAACACCACTCTTAAAGAGAAAAGAGAAGAAGGGATTAAAGTATATGCACTTTAGGGGTTTCCTGATGAAGCCTCAAAGGAAGTATCAAATTGTGCTGTTTTTTCCCCCATGACTGATGAAACATCTTTTGAGTTGTTTGTGGTCAGGAATGGGATTTCTTAAAAGAGAAACAAACTCATGAAAGCTGGAATTTAACTAATTATAATCAAGTAATCATATAAGGCCAGAGTGTCATGCCTGGTCTCTGATTATGCAATGCCAAGGTTTTCTGGTGCACCAGAGCCTTTAGAGGCCTATCAAAGCTCAGGAGACAGGTCCAAACCATGCTACAATTCCCCTGGTCTGCTTCAAGGCCTCAGAGGAACAGTGTCTGGTGAAATGGCTGGTCCTCAGTGCATTGGCATCGGATAGAGGATGAGGACAAAGTTACCCTATATTTCCTCACATGTATTTCTGAAACTGGCCTATAATTAGGGTTGCCAGGTCAGGCCTAAGACCTAAGATTCCAGAGCCAAAACCTGAGACTTAGGGAGGACCCTTTGTGGTATCACAAGGATCAGGCCCTGGTGATATCACTAAATACCATACCTTACGCATCAGCCACTGTTCCATAGAACATGCTATTCAACTTAACAAACACCAAGCCTAAATAAGATTGATAGGTCAAGACTTTCTTAAGCCCTGAAACTTTTGGGGCAAAACTTGAGACTTGGGGATAATCAATTATACAGAGTATATCATTCAAATTTAAAAACAAAACAGAGTCTACGTAATAAGAAAAATACACAAACACACATACATATGTTTCAAGGAAGTGCCTTCATCCTGAGATTCCTCCCCTTCACCCTGAGAACTGAAGATGACGGTTTTGGGGAGGGGGGATTCTGAATAAGCAAACTGTGAATTGGGAACCCTACCCATAATCTAGAAAGCAGCAACCCCCTCCCATGTCATTCTTGAAATGCCTCTACTACTCCCTCAACTAAGAGCTACAGTAATGTTAGAACTCCATCCCATCTTTGCCTCAGTCTTTTCACATCAAACATTCACTTCTGATTTCTTGAAATGCTAGGAAGCTGGTTTGATACTTGCCCCATTAAATTTACAGTACTGTTGGTTGCTGATTCATCAGCTCTCTACCCCTTTCTCTTCAAAGAATGTTAAATACATTGAGAACAGCAAAGATTATGCCTATCTTCAATCAAATTAATATTAAAGCCAAAGCTAATTTTGTGGCAGGCAATGTGCATAGGAAGCTCCTTCCTTATCTAATTTGCTGTCCCAAAAGTAATCTCTGCTATTAATATTGCTTTGCAGAACATGCCAAAAAAATTGAATTCACAGCATTGCCATGGTCACTCAAAATAGCAGGCTTCGGAGAATTATTACATTTCTTCTTTTTCCAAGGGTATATGCTGAATACTGAAGCCTCAATTACACTGCAGTAGACAGGAGAGGAGACAGAGGCTCTCCTCCAATGACAGGGTTTAGAGTTTGGTATCAATGGGTTGGAATAGAATATTGGCTTTGGGGGGATTCTGAATAAGCAAACTGTGGAACCCACAGAAATAGTTACACTGAAGGATTGCTGTAGTGACACCTGTCTCCTGAGCAAATGTGGTCTAGAACAATGTTGCTTGGTAACTGATGTGTTGCTTAAGGTAACTGTACAGCAGTTATTCCATCATCTCCCCTGTTACTAGACTTTCTCTGGCAAAAAAAAAAAAAAAGAAACAAAGGGGAAAACATGGGAGGGCTGTAAATTGAAGATGACAATGCCTAGACCACCTGTAAATTTGCATGAATGAAGCAATGTGGCTGCACAGTAAAAGCCACAGCTAGAAGCATCCATAGTCATAGCTAGAAAGCAGAGAGAGAGAGAGAGAGAAAACTGTGCACATATTGCTGTTTGAACATTCCTTGCTTTTCTTACTGACATAAAGCAAGGCAAAGTGCTCAGGGCCTGCAACAGGCTGAAACTAAAGCTGCTTCATTCTCAGTGTGGTCATTGTAATTGTTGCACCTGGTTACACTGGTGTTAGCAACATTGTTTCTTCATTGTGTGAATAAATAGCAGATACACTACCTCTGAAACCTCCAGTACACATCCTCAGAGCTCCTATCCAATCAGGGTTCTCCATGATATAGGTATTTAGTCTTTACTTGTTCCCCTGAAGAAAAAAAACCGGGGAGGTCATAGCACCACAAGTGAGAAGTATGGATGTGAGTGTATATGAAGTGTAGGAATCGCCATCCCAAGTGCAACAGAGCATCCTGTGTCTATGTAGCAAAACCAACTATCTCTACTGTTTGTCAGTGTTTCCTGCCTATGCATGCACAAGCCTACCAGTGGTGGCATGTGACTTCCATGGGAGCAGAGTGGAGATTCTGATCCATTTGTTAAGACTGAACTTTAAAGAAGCTGCCCAAGCTGTTGAACTCTATTAGCCAAACACGTTCAGCACCTTGGATGGATCCTTCAAAGTTTAGACTAATGCCCAAAGTGGATTCACCAAACCACTGGCATCTACCACATACAGGGTTAGCTCAAAATGAGTGCAGAGAGTGTAGTGAGGCCATACTATCAACACAGCATCCATTTTGTGCTTGTTATTTTCCTCCTCATAACTAAATCACCACAGTCAACTATAATATTTACAGGATTAGTGGACAGGCTGTCTTGTTGAAACATTACGGTTTCCAGGAAGGCTTTAATCCTGGCATTTGTTTATTTAGAAATTAAACTGGTACTTCACAAATTCTCTAACTTACTTCAAATCATAAACATTACAGATTAAGGCATCCATCTTATTTTTTACACCAATTAAGCAGTAAATAGGACTTTACAGTCTTAAATATTGCTCAGTTACAACTTAGCTTCCATGCCCCCACACTTTCTATTGCTCTTTCAGACATACTCCATTTCCTCCAAAGAAGGTTGGAGGCCACCTAAGCCACTCTGGAAACACTCACCAGCATTTATTTATTAATACCTCATTTTCCTCATAAAAACTTGAGACAGATAATAATCTACATAAAACCACTGCTGAAATCACAAATTACAAATATCTAAAATCACAAATTACATATTTAAAATTAAAATATCTAAAATAACAAAATATCTGATATTATAAGATAAACACAATGCAAGCAGGCTGTAAAGGGTATATCAAACATTTGCTTATTTCCCTGAAGCTTGTTCAAAGAAATATGTTTTTGGATTAGAGAGAATGCATCTGGACATACAGTACATATGGGGATGGGAAACAACCTAGATAGCAAATATATACTGGAACATAAGTCTGGATAGAGACAGGAATTTGAAAAAAGCCCTGTTACAAGGGTTCTCATATATGGTGGATAAGTGGATGGGGGCAGAGTTGGACCTCACCAAATAGCCCCATACCTGATATTTTTGGATCCAAACTATGCTCTTGTGTCTTACCATAAACTGGCATTGATCTAAAGCACGTACATCTTCGGGAAATCCATCTTTGCATGTTGTTGTTGTTGTTGTTGTTGTGTGCCCTTGAGTCATTTATGATCTATGGAGACTCTAAGGTGAATCTATCAAGGGGTATTCTTGTCAAGATTTGTTCAGAGGGGTTTGTCATTGCTTTCCTCTGAGGCTGAGAGAATGTAATTTGCCCAAAGTCACCCAATATGTTTAGTTTCCTTGCAGTCTGGAATCCTGTGCAAGCAGGGTTATAGATCACATAGACGCCTTTGTATCTTTAGCTGTAAGCAGATATAATATGAACAATTTGAGAAAATGCCAGAAATGAATGGCTGGATTAGAAATCCTATATGAGGTATGTTCTCTATACCAAATTTCAGAGAGATGCTATATGATACAACCCCTGTATCCATGGGGAATACGTTCCCAGACTTACTGTTGATACTGTAAACAATAGCAAACTCTATTAAAATGGCTGACTTCCAGCCCAAACATACCAGAGAGTTACAGTAGAGAACCTAGAAGATGTCTAGAAAGAACACCTCTCTAGGCATCTTTTATGTCCTCCAGCACTACTCTATGGTCAGCTTCCAGTGGAAACATGCCATAAAATCAAACTGGAGAACCTAGAAGATGGACAACGGCAAGTGAAGCTGTAGATACAGGTCCCGTGGATACGGGGTCATACTGTACATTGTTTTGATTTTAAGACAAACATAATTTTCTGCTGTTATAATATTTTGTTAGGACAGACTTTTCAGACGGTTTAACCTTAACAGGACTGAGTTCTAAGGAAAATGTATTTATATTGAAAATTATAGCCCAATTTTTTTAAAAAATGTGGTTCTGCTATTCTTTGGACATTATGATGCTTTGCAAAGTCTTACCTAATGCAAGCATAATTAATTTTAAAAGCATGAAGGTATGAATTCATTCCATAGCATAATAATGAGTATGTAATCTTTAGAAATTATGTTGTCTGAGGAAATTTTATGAGGACACAACTTGAATAATGTTCTGCTTATTGCAAAGTTGCTATAATAAATAAGATCATGTTAGCTGAACTGTTTGTGGGGGAAACTGTGTAAAATGTTGAAGCTTTAAATGCCTGCACCCAAACCATAGAGAGTCAAATGTCTCCATAGTAAAATTCATTTTTTTTTCACTTTATCTAATCTATGCACAGTAGGGGACTCCAGCATAATCTTGTGATAATCCTTTATTCCATGATAGGGTAAATGCTGTGTGCAGTGGTATGACAGGATATTGTCAGGAGTTGTAATGAAAAATGGGGGGTTGGGAGGGAGAAGCAATTCAGCTGTGAAAGATATGACTCTTTCAGGGCTATCTCTCAAGTGTAAATGCAGATAAAATGCTAATTGAAGAAAGCATCTCTCAGACACCCAGAGACATGGACACAAAGTACTTCAGGCTCCTTGTCTAAGCATAAACATATATCACCAATTTAGGGTCCATTCTTTGTCCAATCATTATACAACATTTACATCTGCTGTGATAATATATTATTAATGACTAAATAAACATATTGTAATAAAGTGAGAGGATATCTGTTATCATACATTCCCTGCTGGGCCTTAATAGTGTTGATAGGTCTGTTATTTATCCATGCAGACAAAACAAAATGTTTTGTGGTTATTTCTGTCAGCCATATTTTACCCTCCTTTGCCTAGATGAGGCAATGGGTAGAAGGAGAGACAGAACACTTGCCACAGTTAATTGCTAGCACAACAATACATGGCATTCAAAAACTGTACTTGAAGTATATTGTACTTAATTCTTTACTGCAGTCAGCCCACAGTCTCTACATAGTGTGCAGTATCTAATACTGCTATAGGTAGGCTGCTTCACAGTCAGCTAAAGATATTCACAGTTATGTACCATTTAAATCAGTGGCACAAGTTAGTTATAATCAACTTTTTTTCTAACAATGGCCTAAGTCCAATGATTTGTTCCAACCAGAGTGACCCAAAGTGAATCGATGCAACACTTACATAAGTGGTGATTAACCAAGTTCCTATTAATCCAATGGGTGTACTCTAGTTGGTACTGGCAACTGGATTTAGGACAGAGGTAGGGATCATGTAGCCCTCCAGATGTTGTTAGATTGCAACTCCCAGCATTTTTCAAAATTGTCTGTGCTAGTTAGAAAAGGGAGGGAGAGATGATGATTGTAAAGAGTCCAAGTCTTCATGCTGTATTATGGGAAGGCAACCTGGCAAACTATCAAATTAAGCTTATTAGGTCACATGCCTGATGATATTTATTGCCTAAAGATGCCAGCACAATATGGATTATGGAATTTTATCATACAGTTGGTACAGCTATCCCTGAATTTTCTCTAGCTTCCTGATTCCTTCTATTCTGTAATTTTGTGAGAGCATCAAGATGACCACATGTGAGTTACCTTGGCACTTCCTCACAGTAGATGGCACCAATGTTCAAAGCAAAAAGTTGCTTCCCTGTGGAAGTACAGAATTTCTCTGTTTCAGATTTTACTATAGTGTGTTGTTGTTGTTGTTGTTGTTGTTGTTGTGTGCCTTCAAGTAATTTCCAACTTATGGCAAGCCTAAGGCAAGTGTAATACCACCTAATTACAAGTGGCCATTGTTAGTATGGACCCACAGGCATCCAGGGAGGTTGTCAGTGAGAATATCTCATTATTTTATTGGTATGTGGTTTTGCTTTTTCTGGTTTGGGGAACTTGAGTGCTTTATTTTATTTTGTCTTCTGCCCCTCAAAAATTGCCGAATTGCTATTTGCCTAGAAGCTTGCAGGAGCGGAGAAATAGATTTTGGGGCCAATGACCTTGTAGGGTGGGGTAGAATAGGGAGCGTATCAGAGGAAGGGCTTCACTGTAGCCCACAGGGTGCAAAAATGGCCGTTCACACGGCTGTTGCAAACTTTCCATGGCCCTTTCAAATAATTTGTTGGGGAGAAAGGGGGATTTCAACTTTTTCCATGACTGTGGAATGTTTATACAACTGATCTGCTATTTTCACCTTCTTCACCTTCCACTAGAAATCATAATCATAGATATGAAAAGTGTGTGCCAGGCGGGGGGGGGGATCCACAGGAAGTAGAGGGTTATTATTATTGTATAACTGTGTAATTGGAAAAGGGGGGGATTATTTTATTATTGTAAAAAAACTCAAAAACCTCTCAACAAGCAGTCAATAGGAAGAACAAAAATACAATTTAATCATCTTCACTTTAAAGGAAAGTTCAAGCACATATAAAGCACTTAATTGCTCAGGCTTCCATACAAAATGAGTGACCTATGTTCTGGTCATAAGCACACAGCATTTGCACGCCAGAGCAGGTTCTCTCTGGCCCAAGTGTTGCTTGCATGTGACAAGAAAAATTAAGACCAGGACCTTTTCATACTGGCTTAAATTCACTGAAGCTGCTGTTTCTTCCTTACTATGTGAAATATATTCTTCATCTGTCTCTACTGTGCAGATTTGTGTGACTGTGTTTCTGTCACTCCTAAACTCCACCTATTCATTTCAACATGAAGACAGAGTTTATGCATGTCTGAAGGGAAGGGAAGACTTCTGTGGGAAGGGAGACTTCTATGTACCCTTAGAAGTGGGAAATAATTTTGCTGGATTTGATGGTCTGGATGAAATCAGCTTTTTTACAGCTCTCAAGGCTTGTTGAAAGAAGAAAGGCACCTTGCCATGAGAATTTGCACATCCACAGGGCATTTTGTAGAAATAAAACATATACAAAACAATGTTCACATTTTAAAAATTCAAACAGTTAAAAACTGAATGTGCAAAGCAAAAAACACAAGAACTCCAATCATCACCCAGGGAAAAAAAAAAAGAAGCACAATAAAAACATTGGTAGACCGCGCAAAAAGGATCTGCAAACCCCACTACCTGGAAGATGAACTGAAGCACCTAAACTGGGCCCTACAGGCTAATGGTTACTCCAGATCAGACATCACAAGCTAGACACAGAAAAAACCACAGGAATGAAGAATAAAAACAGCCAGTCAAAGGGAAGGTATTTTTACCACACATGAAAGGAGTCACAGACAGAATAGCGAGGGAAACTGATGATGAAACACAACCTCCAAAAGATCTACAGACCAACCAAGAAATGCTACACTCAGTGAAGGACAAAAGAGACCCTCTCACAGCTGCAGGAGTTGACCGCATACAATGCGCAATGCAGCTGTGGACAAGTTTACATAGGGATCACTAAACGCAGTGTGCAAACACGAATCAAGGAACATGAGAGACACTGCAGACTGGGCCAGCCAATAAAATCAGCAGTAGCAGAATATGTTATAAACTAACCTGGATACAAAATGTTACTTAAAAACACAGAAATTCTGGACCAGGCCAACAACTATCATGTCAGAATGCACAGAGAAGCTACTGAAACCCACAAACACCTGGACAACTTCAACAGGAATAAAGAAACCCTAAAAGTAAACAAAATCTGGCTGCCAGTCCTGAAAAACACTAAAATCAAAACTCAACACTTGCAAATGAATGGCACCCAGGGACAGGGGGATTTCCAGCAGACAATGGACCATTAGCCAACCATTAACCAAATAGACACTAATCCTCCTTGCATATCTCCACCCCAAAACTAGCCATTCAACTACACAAATTTACATATCCTCTCTAACAGGGATTCACAATATATAAACCCCACATGCACTCCTACCCAACCATTCTCTCAAGGTGCCAGCCACAGATGCAGGCGAAATGTCAGAAATAAACTCTTCCGGAACATGGCCTCACAGCCCAGAAAAAAACCAATGAAAATCTATGGATGCTGGCCATGAAAGCCTTTGACTTCACAAAAAATAATGCATTAATGAAATCCCTGGATTAGGTAAAATGTGTAAATAAATGTGCACATTAGGGGAGGAAAAGTATCCAAAACATTTACAGAACACTTCAGTGGGGTGGGGGGAAACCCCCAGAGAAAGGTTTGCAGATGGATATGAAACAAGGCCTGGATGACAAGTCAAGTGGAATTTCAAGAAACACAATGGTAACAAGACTGAGAGACTTTTATTGTCAGTACCCTGGCATGGGTACTGTATAGCCAGTTAGCTTGGGTGTGAATTGACTGTTAAGCCTAGCCAGCATGCCAGGGCCTGACATGGGCGAGAGGCCTTCTGGGATTAGAAGTAGCTCTCACTCTAGTAGATTGCTCATGCTGCAGAAATTGCCTAGCCATGCTATCGCTTGCACTGCCAGACATCTAAGCAATTATGTTTTGAGAAGGAATATGAGAGTTCTACAATGGAATGTTCCCTCATTAGCAATGCAGGTATGTGTGTAACTGAAACTTATCAGTTCCTCTCTCTGATATTCCCTGCTTTGAGAATTCTGAGTCAGAACTGTCTTTGACTATGATCCTGAATACTTCAGTTCCTGTTATAATAAACCATTCATGATCAATGGAAATCATCTGTGCCTGAGTGTTGACAGAGTCATCACATTTACATCCTTAGCTGCAGTTCATGATATCACCCTCGGAGACTGACCTTTGGAGAGCTCCTCCAATTGCCAACATTTCTCTTGATGTCATGCTCATTATCAAGGAACCCAACTTTGGTGGCTCTCTTTCCTCCCTATCTTTCTTACGAAACTGACTGTTAAGTTAATTGAGTTCATATGCTGGTGTTCATTTTGATGGAAACTAGCAAGTTAATTCTCAGGGATATAATGTTCCAGCGCAATGACTAACCAGAAAAAGATGGTACTGCTTAGTGACAGGTGACAGTGAACATAAATAAATCACACCTCCCTTCTCTCCCCAGCCCAATCAAACTTACTTCCACACACCACACACACTCCTCACTGAAGACTCCATATGCCTCACCCTGTAGTCAATCACAGATCAAACTGTGTCTGTGTGTGCACAGATTGAAAACCACAATACAGGTGATCATTCTTTACAGAGAAATCCAGAAAATGGATTGAAGGCACATAAGATACTACTGCTGCTGCTAATGTCTCTGCCTCTGAAGCTAAGAAAGTCTGGAACTATATGCCTGCCTACATAGGAGACTGCATAACAAGAGAAAGACACTCTGACCTCCTTGGGGGAAGAGCAGGCAATCAATGTCATAAATAATAAACTGAATAGCTGAAAAAAAAGAGGTGTACTGGAGGGCAAGCATGCTGAGATTAAAGTACTACAAAATGCACAGAAGAAGGGTTATTATTTATAAAGTCATAGAATATAATATGGAACCATAATATATTTCACCCATTGTTATCATTCTCATCATCATATAGTTTAATAGCTGCACAAGTATACATAGCCATGTACACACATTTTTTATGATCACTGCTATGAACTCAGCCATCACTTCCTCATTCAAGAAAACAATGTTATTTTCCAGACAACACGCAATAAAATCTTAGTTGGCCTTGCCCAAGATGATCTCAGACAGTGTGTGATCTATTTCCCACCAAGTATGACACTGATTCATTTCTTCAATTGAATTTGTTTACTGTACCTAACATATTATGTCTTTCCTTAAGGCCTAGAGTTTCTTGCATACATACACTGATCAATGTTTTTTTGTTTGTTTACTAATAGCTTGTTTTGAAGAGAAGCAATTAATATTTCAAATCTCCTGTGTGTAGTATCTAGGCAAACAGAAACTTTGAAGAGGTCTTTACTCATCCAGAACAAATCTCACGCAGAATATATAACACAGGTTGCTGAAAATTTGTTGTGACTTACTGAAGTTACCTAGTGGAGCTTTACTCAACTGTCATCCAATTCTGACAAAGAAAAGTTATAGCCATTTATTTGCTGTACTTAAAAAAAAAACAAAACCATAGTCTGGATAGTGTTTGTTGTATTTAAAAATGAATCTTGTGGTTGGTACACTTCTCTATTATACTGAACAGTATAATGCTTATGCTATTATCCAGTTGTTCAGACTTTCTGTATATTGCTTATGTGATTACAGATATTTCTTGCAAATTCTCTTATCTTCCAAACACAAAATACATACAATGTATTACTTTGACAACCTCCTATTAAAAGCCATCTTAAAATCAGTAAGTGCTAAATCTGACCCCATTGTATAAGGAAGCTGTTTAAAAACTTTTAACATGACAATTATTTCTTCCACACTGATTGTAGGTTAGAAAATAGCAGCTTGTGTCTAGTTGATGTTTCAAATGTACTTAACTGGAAAATACTGGATTTATCATGGAGTGGGATGAAGAAAATAACTGTGCTTTGTATAGGGTTATTGTATAACTCAAACACATTTTTTCTCAAATATTTGTCTATTCTACAATTCAAAACATTTCAGAAACTAAAACTTCAAGTTTGCCAACCCAGCTACAATGAACATACATTAGAAAAGGAATCAGTAGTTAAGAAATTAAGATAGCAGTGATAGATTCATTCCCTTTACCTGGGAGAAAATTGTACTGAATTCAACAATGCTTACTTCTCAGTAGATATGTCTAGAATTGCACTGCAGGAAGTGGGAACCTGCTTTGTTCATTCCATTTATGAATTTCTAATCTTTGTGTATCCCTTTTTATTTGTCATCTGTATATACATATATACATATATACAAATGCACAATATTTATAGTGTATGTACACGTGAATGCTGCTATTGTTTGTTTTAACAGACCTCATCAACAGGGCAGGAAGTTTCTTTTTCTGCCTTCATTTTTAAAAATTATGCTTTATATAATATTCATAAATGGAACAAAACAAAAATGCTACTGCTTTTTTTGTCAAGACTGACATTGATTTTAATTTATAGTATTTGATTGAGAATATGTTTATTCCAGCCTGCATGCATTTGGAGTGTTGCTATTTTTTTCTTTCCAAAAACACTGCAGTTTCTCTTGGCTTAAATCATAGTGTTGCGATGGGATTACCAGTTCCTCATTCCTAATAACGTACATGTTTTATCTAAAAAAGAAGAAAATTATTTCACCATGATTCTATGGAATTCCTTGATACTATATTCAAGTGACCTTAATCCTTGGAGGGTGACCTGCAAAGAGACCCAAATCATCTGAACAGATAGAAGGGGGCAGGGGAGGACTGAGCCAAGGGCTAGGATGATTGGGTACCACTTGGACAACACACGCCATATCAGGTGGTAATCTGATGAGCCTGAGGATGTCAACCTTTCCTCCCATTCCATCTCAAGAGAATGTGCAGACTACATGTCTTGAAACTTGTCCTTCTACACCCTCTTCCTTCTGGTTTGTCTGCTGGAGAAACCTTTGGTTTTTAAAAAAATATGAATAGAGATGTTTGTGCCTTTTGGATTTGGCCTAGTAAAGCTATTAACAAAATATGGTTTTTGTAACCCATTATTGATGTTCACATTTGATCTGATTATTTGTTTTTAAACAATGGCCATTTGTTTCTGACTTTATTCTGGCAACTAGCAGAGGAGAGAAGGTCTGTTTTGAGACACACAGGATCAAACTGCACTCCATAGCAATTTGATCAAAGCTAAGGGATTTATTAGGGACTAAGAGACAATCCATCATGAAAGCAAGCCTATCCAGATGATTTTAAATTGCGAATTTTAAACTATAATTTTAAATATACGTTGTTTTAATAGGTTTTTATTATATTTATTTTCTAAATGTGTTTTAATAGATGTTGTGTGTTTTTAATGGCTGTTAATGTTGCTGTCCTTGAGCAAGCAAGGATCACCAGCATTGAGGCCATGATACTGAGAACACAGCTGAGCTGGGCAGGGCATGGTTCTAGGAGTACCATCGCCTCCCAAAAATAGTACTCTACAGTGAACTCGCCATGGGTCAGTGTAAGAGGGGTGCTCCAAAAAAGTGATATAAGGACTCCCTGAAGCAACATCTCAGGCTCAGCCAAATTGATCACCAACAATGGTCCACCCTGGTCTCACATTGGGAGGCATGGAGACACACTATCCATAATGCTGCAGCCTTATTTGAGAACTCACGCCGAACAAGTCTTGAAGAAAAATGACAACGCAGAAAGAATCACAACCCAGAAACATCACCCAAGGAGACCTTCTTCTGTGCTTTCTGCAACCGGACTTGTTTATCTCGGATTGGCCTTTTTAGTCATCAGCATGCTTGCAGAAAGCTTGGGATGAGTCCTTCCTGAATCCTCGTTTGCAAAGAAAAGCCAGAGAGAGAGGTATATGCTGTACGTTAATCTATTGTTGTTCCCTGCCTCAATCCATGGGGAGAGGCAGGTAAGAAACAAACAAACAAACAATACCCTTACTTCTAGAAAAGAATGGGATGCTACTGAAAATTTGCCATTTCTATCCTCAAAACTTGTCTAAAATGTGCTAGAACCGAACACAATTTCACATTCTTAGTTTTTTGTATATTTTATCATTTTCCCAGAAACAAAGGAAGGTAGGCAGGCAGGCAGGCAGGAAATCACGCAGCATTTATGTCAGAAAACAACACTTTAGAACTGCAGTGTGATTCTAGAAAGGACTTAGGTAAAGGTGCAAATAAAGTGTTCTGCTTTAAAAAAAAAAAACTGAACCATATTCGTGAAAATTTGATTCTATAGAGGAGAGAGGTTTACATACTGGATACACCCAAATCCCATGCCTGATTAGAATTGCTGGGGAAAAGGGGAACTGCTATCAGATCTCTGAGATGCAGTCATCATCACCCTGTACAAGAAAAAAGGAGCAAAATCCAATTGCTCAAACTATCAAGGCATAACACTGCTCTCTATTGCTGGAAAAATCCTTGCAAGGATACTCCTGAACAGATTAGTTCCTGCTGTTGCAGAAGAACTTCTTCCTGAAAGCCAATGTGGCTTCAGAGCCAATAGGAGTACTACAGATATGGTATTTGCCCTTAGACAACTGCAAGAGAAATGTAGAGAGCAGAACAAGGGTCTCTATGTAACATTTGTCGACCTCACCAAAGCCTTCAACACTGTGAGTAGAAAAGGTCTGTGGCAGATCCTGGAAAGACTAGGATGTCCCCCCAAATTCCTTAAAATGATTATCTTGCTACACGAGGGCTAGCACGGTCAAGTCAGATATGGCGATGCTCTTTCAGAGCCCTTTCTAATAACTAATGGAGTGAAGCAAGATTGTGTTCTTGCTCCAACTTTATTTACAATCTTCTTCAGCATGATGCTCCAAAGGGCTACAGCAGAGCTCGAAGAAGAAGACGGCATCTATATATGTTACCGTACTGATGGTAGCTTGTTTAATTTAAGCCACATGAGGGCTCGCACTAAGACTCTAAACTATCTAGTTCATGAGCTGCTCTTAGCTGCTGCTGCTGCCCTTGTTCCCCACACAGAAGCAGCTCTGCAGTGCCTAACATCCTGCTTTGCAACAGCTACAGCGCTGTTTGGGCTGGAAGTCAACCTGAAGAAAACAGAAGTTCTTTACCAGCCTGCACCACAGGACGAACACCATCATCCCCACATTGCCGTCGGCAAATCTGTGCTTAAGTCCGTTCAGCAGTTCACCTACCTGGGAAGCATCATCTCTTCAGATGCCAAGATTGACAAAGAGATCAATCACAGATTAGCAAAGGCACATAGCGCATTTGGAAGACTTTACAAAAGAGTCTGGAGTAATAAACACTTGAGGCGAAGCACAAAAATCAGTATGTATAGAGCCATTGTACTGTCTATTCTCCTTTATGGGTCTGAAACATGGGTCACCTATCTCCACCACTTACGACTCCTCGAATGCTTTCATCAGCACTGTATACGCACAATCCTAAATATACACTGGACTGACTATGTGACGAATGTTGCTGTCCTTGAGCAAGCAGGGATCACCAGCATTGAGGCCATGATATTGTGAATACAGCTTCGCAGGGCAGGACACCTTTCTAGGATTGAGGACCATCACTTTCCAAAAATAGTACTCTACAGTGAACTCGCCATGGGTCAGTGTAAGAGCAGTGCTCAAAAAAAAGCAATACAAGGAGTCCCTGAAACAACATCTCAGGCTCGGCCAAATTGATCTCCAACAATGGTCCGCCCTGGCCTCACAATAGGAGGCATGGAGATGCACTATCCACAGTGCTGCAGCCTTATTTGAGAACTCACGCCGAACAAGTCTTGAAGAGAAACGACAATGTAGAAAGAATCACAACCTGGAAACATCACCCAAGGAGACCTTCTGCTGTGCTTTCTGCAATCGGTCATGTTTATCTTGGATTGGCCTTTTTAGTCATCAGCGTGCTTGCAGAAAGCGTGGGATGAATCCTTCCTGAGCCTTCATTTGCGAAGAAAAGCAAAAGAAAAAAAGAGATGCGAAAGAAACTAGTCGAATTCACAATAATCTCGTCCTGGAGACCTTACTTTTGCAAGGTTGCTGTTGTGTGCTCTCATGTCATTTCCAAATTATGATGACCCTATGGCAAACGTATCACAGGGTTTTCTAGCCAAGGGTTTTCTTGGCAAGATTTGTTCAGAGGGAGTTTTGCCATTACTTTTCTCTGAGGCTGAGACAGTATGTCCTGCCTGAGATCACCCAGTGGGTTTCCATGGTCAAGCATTTGCAAGAACTGTGAAACATTTTAGAGCAAAAAAATGTGCATATTTCAAAAATGCATGCATTTGATTGAAAAATGCATACAAAATGCACACAGACATTTATACTTAAACAATGCACAGAAAATGCATGGATTTTTGAGCAGGGAACAAAGAGTCTTGCAGGAACAGGAATGGAATGACAATGTTGACGAGAAGCTCAGGGAGAACAAAGCATATCCTGTACCCTCCCACATTTCAAAGATGAAAAGTGGAACACATGTTGCCAATCAACATCAGAGTGTGTTCAAGATGGCAAAATGCATTAATGAGGAAGAAATACAAGCTTGGAGACACTGCAGCACTTTACCTTTGCCTGAGACTATTGGGAAGGATGAGATTCTACTTTTGCACTTTGAAATCAATGTGAAGGGGAAAAGTGAAAGAAGGAGAGAGAAACTGGAACATTTTATAAAGCTGCTGAAAAGTGAGATGACAGAGGAATAATCAGAATTCTCCCAACTTGGGGTATGACATTGTACTTACACAAAGCACTACATGGCCTTTGTTAATGCTGTGCATGAACCTTTGGTAAGCTATCTTTTCTTGGGGCTCTGTCAGGTAATGTGAAGATTCCTACCAATCTTCTGTCTGGATGCAAAGCTGTGGGAAAGGGTTTTCTCACCACTTTGAACAATATGGGATGCCACCTCATCAATATGTACACTGTGGTAAATAGGTTTTCCATGGTTTTTTCCCGTCTATGAGGCCGTGTTCTGGAAGAGTTTATTCCTGACGTTTCACCTGCATCCGTGGCTGGCATCTTCAGAGAATGGTGGGGTAGGTGTGTGTGGGGTTTATATACTGTGAGTTCCCATTGGTAAAGATATGTTAAGTTGTGTATATGAATGGCTAGTTCCTAGGGTGGGAGGATATGCAAGGAGGATTAATGTCTCCTTGCATACCCTCCCACCCTAAGGTGCTAGCCATTCAAATACACAAATTTACAAATCCTCTCCAACAGGGACTCACAGTATATAACCCCCCACACACCCCTATCCAACCATTCTCTGAAGATGCCAGCCACAGATGCAGGCGAAACGTCAGGAATAAACTCTTCCAAAACACAACCTTACAGCCTGGGGAAAAACCATGGAAAACCTATGGATGCCAGCTGTGAAAGCCTTCACCTTCACACCATGGTAAATTCCCACAAGGCAAATGATAATCTGTATTTACCAATAGACTTGTGGAAACAAATTTTATTCCCTGTATATGCTTAGTTTTAGGAGGATGACTCATTTGCTCAAAACTAAACCTTTCTTAAAACATAGTGCTGTGCTGTGACCTATTGTTTCCCAAAGTTTTAAAGATACCCTAAATAATTAATCCTCAGTGAGATCTATTCCTCCCAACAAAAGAAATGGATAGCAATAGCACTTACATTTCTATATCGCTTTATAGTGCTAAGCACTCTCAAATTGATTTATAATGGGTTAGCTAATTACCCCCAACAAGCTGGGTAGTCATTTTACTGACCTACGGAAGAATGGAAGCCTTGGAGGATTGAACTCACAACATTGTGGCTGCAGTACCAGCGTTTAACCACTGCGCCACCAGGGCCCAAACCATCTAGGATTAAGAGCAAACAGGAGTCCACATTTATTTGATATGTCTGGATATCTCTATTTCAGTGCCCAATAATCACTTTTTAAATATTCTTTTATACCAAGTTCCATTCCCTGCCATCTTGCATGGCAATCTCTCTGGAGGGCTGACATGCCTTTTCAAATACGACGATTGTGTTCTGCTCAGTAATGAACATTGAGATGAATGTGCATTGAGATGAATGTGGGGTGTCACAATTCCTTCAATAGAAATTGGTAGCTAGCTCACATCAATCAAAAGGGGATGTTTTTCCAAAAATGCTATCTGATATGAAAGATTCACCAGGTGCTGGTAATTTGATTATTAGTGAATTTTACACAATAGAATACTTTTTGGCTGCAATGATCTGAAACCACTTTCAGCCATGATTTCAAGCTTTCTGTTGCAAAGTATCTCATGATCTGAGGCAATAAATGTATCCATATTAAACTCATTCCTTGGTCTATGTTGAACATTTCAGACTCGTTGTTGCTATGAAAATATTAATCACACTCCCAAGGAGTTATGTTATAAAATTAGACAATTTCTCTTCTGGAACCTATTATGGAGCACCTCAATGTCTTCCTTCAGATTTTTAGCTGGCAAAGAATTGTTTTTATGATGCATTAACTCAAAATTATGAATTTCCAAGGCAATAATAAGTTTATTTAAAAAAAATCTCTCCAAAGACTAAAGTAAAATCTATAATAGTCTGAGTCGAATTAACCAGGAGGTGTTTTACACACACACACACACACACACACACACACACAGTGTATGTATACATGGAGTATGTACACATACCTTGTGTCAAATCTTGATTTATTACTGTGGATGAGGATAGAAAAGGGAGAATCTTTCAAGATCTCTTTCATTTAGTTTGCTGGATTTTCACTGTTTTGTCCATTTCCAGATAAGTTCCTGAATTCTGTTCTTAAAAGT
Source organism: Gambelia wislizenii (assembly GCA_030847615.1). Classification (NCBI taxonomy): domain Eukaryota; kingdom Metazoa; phylum Chordata; class Lepidosauria; order Squamata; family Crotaphytidae; genus Gambelia; species Gambelia wislizenii. Next base: position 166,678,909 of record JAUMIR010000002.1, read on the forward strand.
CTGTATGGAAATGTATCTATTATGTAGGTGTGCCTTTCCTCTAACACACACACACACACACACACACATTTTTGTATATATCTTTGAACTAGATTTGCTTTCATAGTATATAGTGCAGCTGTCAAGGCTATCATGGACTTCTCTGTTGTGAACTATTGGTGCATTGTAGCTCCTCAGTCCCCAACTGTTGAATCAAATAGCTTCTGAATATGACCAAACATGTGTTTACCAAAATCAGAATATAACCTGTTTTAATTAAACATATGAGTGTGCATGTGCCTTCAAGTTGCCTTTCATAGGGGTTTCTTAGGCAAAGAATACTCAGAGGTGGTTTTGATGGTCCCTGCCTCATAGTCAGTCACTTTTAGAACACCAGAAAATATAGAACTGTCTAGATATGTACAGTAGGACCCCCTTATCTGCTGGGGATTGGTTCGGGGGGGGGGGCGGATACTGAAAACTGGATAATAGCGAGCACCATTGAAAATAATGGGACTTCTGGTTTAAAATATCATAGAGTTGCCTTGGAGAACCTAGAAAATGGCTAGAGAGGACACATTTTCTAGGAAGACACTATGATAGATGTGCTGTTTTGTGTCCTATAGATATTGGAATCAGTAGGTAATGAAGCAGTGATACGGCAGTCCTACTGTAATCTCATTTCCAAATTGGACACCTTACTAGTGGCTTCATCCAATGAAGAAACCTAATCATGATAAGAATAATGTTTACTGTACAACTATGAATTATGCTTTAAAGAAGAATCAAAATTACATTTGAAAAAGGCTGGATATCTGCAAAGGCATAAGGAATGGATGTATGAAAAGAGAGATTATGAAAAAGAACTTTGTGAAACACAAATTGAAGGCAAAATTGTAACAGTTCTGGACATCATCTTCATCCTAGAAGACTTAACTATAGCCATCTATTTATATATTCCATCTAAGACACTGGACATCTTTCTGTAAGACTCACCTCCTTATGATGGCCTTCTCAGTGACAGAAATCTGGTTAGGGAATGGCCCTGCAAAGAAACCCATGAGGCCTTTACTCTATAACAGCAAGCAACGGCATTTAAATAATTCTCTAAGGCCTTTAATATTCTTGAGGTTCTGGGATACTCAGATTTTAAGAACTAGTCTGCTTGATTGTATTGGTTTATTTGGGCTTTGAAGTGTTCTATACTGCAATTGTAGTTTTATATCATAATTGTACTCCTCTTCCTCCTCTTCTTTTTCTTTTTCTTTCAAAATTACATACTCTGTCCAAAGAAATTCTATTATGAGGCTCAATAAAAAGAACAGAAATAAATAAATGACAATAAAGTAGGTATTGTTTTTATTCTACAAATATAAGAAGAGCCCTGCCGAATCAGACATGAGTCCTATCTAGTGTAGCTTTGGGTCCTGCAGTGGTTAATCACATGCCTCATAGAAGCCCACAAGTAGCACATGTCTCATAGAAGCCCCCACAGCTATGCTCCTCAGCACTCCCCAGCAACCTGTACAGACTGCTTCTGATACTGGAGGTAATATATAGTTATCCCATATAGTTATCTAATCCACTTCTATATCTGTCCCATTTGGTGCCTATCTTCATATCATGTGGTAGCTTGTGCTGTGTGAGGAAGTACTTACTCCCCCTTTTAATGTATGTTTTGGTGAAGGTCAACCATCAACATGTTTGGACTTGCCCTGGGATGGAGGAATAGAGAGACAGGTTTGTGTATCTTATAAATGTCAAGTCTTACACATGACTTGCTACAGTGGTGGCACTGGGTGTGTGTGTGTGCAGAGGGACAAACCACACCAGGTGACACCATCAAGGGGAGGGGTGACACTGGGCTTAGTAATGCCACAGACTTGCTATGACCTTCTGAAACTTCTTGGGGAGAAGTGGATCCTAGATCATTATCCTTCGGATCCCTCCTTTCAAGACCTCTCACATGACATCCTCATTACTCATAGACTTTTATATATGTCTTCCTAATATGAATGTCTGCAATTGCAGATGACACTTTCCATTCAAAAGTAAAAACACCTGTGATTTCTCGATTTCATTTAAGGCACTGCAACTTTATTTGGCTGAATACCCTTAGACTGTTTTTTTAGTGTTATCTTTTAATGATGCAGCGGCATACATTCTAATTTGTTTAAATGGAACCTATAAAATATTCAGAACTTGAGGTAAAATGTTATGTTCTTTACAATGCTTTTTTATACCATGCAATTAAGGAAGATATACTGTACAATGAATTGGTACTGCTAATCATTATGGTATGGATAAAAAGGGATTCTGCCACATTTTAATATGGGGAAGCAACTGCACATTAGGGAAGGAATCCAGGTAAGAGGAAGAGGATTATGACCAAAGTAATGGAAGAAATATATGATAAATAGTTCCTTCCCATTTCCCCCCTTTCATTTCTAGATATCTAAAAATTGAAATCAGATTTGGTTTTGTTTTTTAACCATAGTGAATCCATATCCTCTGTTGGCACTGGTAGTCATTTCACTTGATTCAATTGTTGGGTCATATGAGTACAATCAGTATTTAGTATTGTTCTAATTGGTTCTATTGTTGTATCATTCTGTGCAAGTTATTTTGCTATCTTTAAAAAACAACAACACTGTACTTGACTTTGGACAGAAATGGGTGGCATTACCAGACAACTACGTCCTTCAGCATTCTGGGGGCCTAGCATGGGTGTGAATAAGGCATCTCTTTTTATTGGCAGCTTAGCCCTGTCAATATAAAAGTGAATCCTTTTGTGCTCCAGTACTACACCCCGGGAACTGCTGAGGACATGGGCATCTGGTAATGTCACCCTTTCTGTTATGGTTGCATTCTTCTGATGTTCTTTGGGATGTGGGTTTTTTGTCATGTTTCCCCATGTCTGGTAATCTTTACCTACTTATGCCTGTTCATTGTGTTCAATGGTTACCCCCCCCCCAAAAAAACCCATTTAATGTAAAATGCCTTTTGGGACACCTCAATTCAGACTGATGATTAAACAACATAGCTCTAACTTGGAATAGGGCTCAATCTCTGCAACACACAGCAAACCTGAAGGTGGGGTAGAGGGCTCCCACTTTGTGCTGACCTACTGGGAGCAAGTGGGTAAAAGAAAGAGGTTTTTGCTCATCATTGACCACTTGGCTGTTTCATTAGTGTAACTATAATCCATATGCACATCTACATGGCTTTAAACTGCTTTGATCTTTTAAGTTGTTGAATTGCTTAATATGTTTTCTGTCTGTTTAAATCATTTTTGTCACTTTTTATAAACCCTTAAATTGTTTTTATTTGTACACTGTCATTAGATTGCATGATATAGGGAGAGATATAAATATTTAAATAAAATATAGAAATAGTGGACCTATATTAAAAACAAACAAAAAATGTTATAAAGCAAAGCCCTACCTAGCCAGTTAAAAAACACCCCACCATATCAGAGGAAAAATCTAGTGATTTGGTTCTGTATTTTCTAAATGTTAAAAAAAAAAAAAACACCTAAGAATCAATCACAGCGAATGTCTGTTCAACTGATTAATCTTCAGCCAAACAATTTGCTTCACCTGACACTTGCTTCCCAGTTCTGCAGAGGTTAAAAGTTATATACATAGGTTAATGTTGTATTGCTTATGGGATGTCTTTTCACTATACAAGCCTAATAAAATTTCTGATAAATATTGCACCCACCTAATTGTGCTGGGCCCTCATCTCCTCCAACAATTCTGTGCCTCATGCACACAGTATGAGACACCAATCAAAAATTTACCTGGAATGGTGCTCATTATGACATAATGTTTAAATGTTATATAACCTGAGGACATGTCAGCTCAGCTGTGATAACATGCCCTACTACCCCCTCCCTATAATATCTCATAATTGGCAATATTGAACACTTTGAAGGGATCAAGTAGACTAGGGTGATCCAAAGTGAGGTCAGATGGAGGTCACAAGGACCTGGGAAGGTGTCTTAGAAATATTTTAGCAAGCACACCTGAGCTAGGATTATGTGGAAGCCCTTAGTAAACAAAACTATTAAGGAGGTATATGCTAATTCCTTTGTGGGCCCCTTGGTAGTGAGCCACACATCCCAAAACAATCAAGTGACCTACACATCCCAAATTCTCAGGAAATATACCTCGGAACCCCCCCCCATTTCTGTCCTGCAATGTGAGGTTGTCATAAACCAATCAATACCTATTTCCCAGCTGTCCAAGACCATCAGCGGAGTTCTGTTCTCCTTTGTTCCATGGGAGAGTCATTTAGCCATTGTTGTAGCCAAATGCACCTCCAAAGCATGAAATGGGTAATAAATATCCCAACCTAAATAATAGGAAGAAGTGCCACTGCAGACAAGGCCAGGCCAATCTCTCTGTTGCTCCCCTCCCCCAGAATCAGAATTTCTAGTGCCACCATAAGACTTCAGTCTGAGTACCTTGCTACTCTTCAAGACTGGTAACAATCACCCTATTTCCCAAATCTATTCCTCTATCCAACCTTTCTGCCTTAACTCTGATAGCCTTGTGTGGTTTTTGTGAGCGTGTTTTCCATGAATGAATCCTTTTTGTGCTATTTCCAATAAAAAAAAAAACACTTTTATTTCACTTTAACCTGGAGTTCTCTGCAGTTAGTACTGGTATACATAGGTTGAAAGGTCCCAAAGTTAGCCACAGCTCACAGCTTCCATTTGAGCTAATAATAATAATTCTCCCAAATATTAATACAGTTTTGGCATCGCAAGTGGGACTCTAAAGCACCCCTACTTCTTTGTGTAACAGCTGGACAATTTATGCAGAAGATCAGAATTTCTTAAAACACATAGCACTGCCCATCACACCCATATCTACGTATACTGGAAAGCCCCCCCCCGATCTTTTTTTTTTTTACATTAGTTACATTTTTACAAGCCTATTAGAAAAAAGAGATTTGTTTCTTCTGTCACATCAACACACTGTTCAACACCCCTGAAATTACCCCAACCATTTTCTACAGTCTAGTCTATGTAGTGTGTCAGATTTACAATGTAAGCTTCATTCATTCTTTTTATTATAATTTGCTGACAGAGTGAACAAAAATATGGACTCAAAAATAACCTAATTTCCTTGTTGACAGAACAATAGGAAACACAAATGCTTTATTAGTGCCTGACCTGATCCTCACCCCAGTATGCTAACATGAAAAACAAGCAACAAGAAAAATATGCAGCTTGTTGAACTGACACACAACAACATACAACATTCTTGAGATCAAGTAATGTGAGACCAAGAAAGAAAATATCAAGATATATCACATAATGTGCCAGAAATATTGACCCAAATTCCTCATTTCAAATTCAAATGTCCATTTTAAGTGTTAAAATTTTACTCAAAAATTTGAAATATGGGTGCTTTATACAATTTCCACCTCACAGAATCTTATTTATTTATTTATTTATTTGGTTATTTATACCCTGCTCTTCAGCCACAAGGCTATCAGAGCGACTAACCAATTGTTTTAAGCAATAGCTATTTACACATCTACACTGCATTAAACAGTTTCCAATGTGTGTTAGCTAATTGCCCCCACAAGCTGGGTACTCAATTAGCTAACACACATTGGAAACTGTTTAATGCAATGTAGATGTGTAAATAGCTATTGCTTAAAACAATTTGTAAGCCGCTCTGATAGCCTTGTGGCTGAAGAGTGGAGTATAAATAACTAAATAAAAAAAAGTTGATAAGCTCTCAACGGTTAAATACTAAACATGGTTACATGTCAGTCATCAAATACTGTAAAAAAATCAACCACTACACATGAAAAACTGAAATGGAATGTCACTGAGTGACATTATAGGGATGTAAATCTTCATAAATGTCATCCTCATGAGCAAGGAGTGGCGCAGTGGTTAAATGCCAGTACTGCAGCCACAACGTTGCAAGTTTGATCCCAAGGGCTCCAAGGTTTACTCAGCCTTCCATCCTTTCATAGGTTGGTAAAATGAGTAACTGGCTTGTGGGAGCAATTAGCTAACACACATTTGAAACTGCTTAGTGCCTAGCGCGCTATAAAGTGGTGTAGATGTGTAAAATGCTGTTGTTTAACAATTTGTAAGCACTCTGAGAGCCTTTGTAGCTGAAGAGTGGGGTATAAATACGTAAATAAATACATCCTCATGAGCAAGAACAAATAATTTTACTATTTTTTCTTCACAGTAAAAAAGTAATAAAAACATCAGCTTTTGAAGATCATTCAGTGTAGCCAATAGTTTGAATACTATTCACACCTGGTATTGTTTGCACAGCGAAGAAGCTGGACAGTGAAGAAAGCTGACAGGAATACAATCAACCCATCTGAAATGTGGTGCTAGAGGAAAGTTCTACCATGTACTGCTAAAAATACAAATGAACATGTCAAATCATGTCCCAACTTTCCCTAGAAGCCAAAATGAGTAAACTGTAGTTTGAACATAATCAAGAGAAGACACGACTCATTAGAAAACACAACAGTAAGGTGAAAGGCAGTAGGAAAAGAGAAAGAGGGCATTATAGGTAAATAGACTCAATCAAGGAAGCCACAGTCCTGAGTTTGAAAAACCTGAACAGGTCTGTTGATGACTGGATGACTTGGAGGTCTCTCATTCATATGGCTACCATATGTTGAACTCAACAAGAATTAACAACTTTTTTTCACAACAATTATTTTCTGAGGAAACAATAAAATTTTCAAACATTGAAGAGAATGTGAAGGAAAGTAGCAGTTTACTATGCCAGAAACTCATTTTATATACAGTTGTCCCTCCACATTCACGGATTTGACATTCACGGATTTGAGTATCCACGGCTTGAAAATATTCTTAAAAAAATAATAATCCTAATAGCAAGCCTTGATTTTGCCATCTTATATAAGGGACACCATTTTGCTATGCTATTGCATATAATGGGACTTGAGTATTTGCGGATTTGGGTATTCACGGGGGGTCCTGGAACCAAACCCCAGCGAATGTGAAGGGACAACTGTATACATATCTTATTTGATGTATAATAAATGCTATTTTCTGTGCATAAAATATATATTTTTGCACAGAAAATTTTTTGACAAAAAAAGTACATTTTTTGTTACACAGAGTAAGTCCAAAGTAAGAAAAATTCTACCCTGTTTAGGATTCTCTTTGGCAGCATTTCCTGAAATTGAAGAATCCCTTATTTTGACCATTTAAAAATATTTTTTATATTCTTCCCATTAAGTCTCACACACACAGTTATCAGATTTTTTTCATGAATATATGGGATAATACTTGCATATTCAAATAATATTAGCTACTAAACACTATAGCAGAGATTACTGAGAAAAATGACTGGAAGCAACATAATGTTATAATGCAAAATATCACGATAATCTGTCTACCTATTTCCTAGAGATTCCAAGACCACATCATGGACACATTTATGACTGAGATTTAGCCTCATTTAGTCCATATTGTGGCACAAAGACACTGTTGCTACTTTTGCATCTTGGGGGTGGGGAATCATTCCAGAACCCATGTTCAATCTATTCCATTATAAATCCTTTGGATATAAAAAATGCCTCCATAAGCTGGCACAGTGCCAGGGTAAATTGGGCTAAATATGGGAAACTGCATAAGAGACATGTACGTATTGATGGGCCAAATCCAAAAGGGTAGTCACCAATGGCTCCTCTTCATCCTGGAGAGAAGTGACCAGCGGGGTGCCACAGGGTTCTGTCCTGGGCCCAGTGCTATTCAACATCTTTATCAATGACTTGGATGAGGGAATAGAGGATATGCTTATCAAGTTTGAAGATGACACCAAATTAGGAGGGGTAGCTAATACCCCCAGAGGACAGGATCAGAATCCAAAATGACCTCAACAGATTAGAAAGCTGGCCAATACTAACAAAATGAATTTCAACAGGGAGAAATGTAGGATACTACACTTGGGCAGTAAAAATGAAAAACACAGATACAGGATGGGTGACACCTGGCTTGAGGGCAGTACATGTGAAAGGGATCTAGGAGTCTTAGCGGACCACAAACTGAACATGGGTCAGCAGTGTGATGCAGCAGCTAAAAAAGCCACTGCAATTCTAGGCTGCATTAATAGGATGTGTCTAGATCAAGGGAAGTAATAGTGCCATTCAATTCTGCTTTAGTCAGACCTCACCTGGAATACCGTGTCCAGTTCTGGGCACCACAATTCAGGAAGGATATTGAGAAGCTGGAACGTGTCCAGAGGAGAGCGACCAGGATGGTGGGTGGTCTGGAAGCCATGCCCTATGAGGAGCAGCTGTTCGGAAGTGGAATACACTGCCTCATAGTGTGGTGGAGTCTCCTTCTTTGGAAGTTTTTAAATGGAGGCTGGATGACCATCTGCTGGGTATGATTTGATGTGTATTTCTGCATGCCTGGGGGTTGGACTGGATGGCCCTTGAGGTCTCTTCCAATTCTATGATCTATGATCTTTATGCTACCTCAAAGCAAACATAATCCAGATTCCCTGCCAATAGCTGAAGGAGTTATCAGGCTGCTTCTTTTATGGTCCATCTCTTGAGATGACATTGTGTCTGGCTATAAAGTGAAAGGAATTTTACTGCATCCAACTGAAAGGCACTGATTGCTTTTAGAATGAATTGATATTCTTAGAGCCAGGGAAATGTCTGTAGTTAAGCTACATCACACTCTGCACTGAAACCATGACAGTTCAATGCCCGATAAAATCAAGATGAATCATCTGAAGCTTGGCGAGGAGGATATCTTGGGTGAGAAGCTATCCAGATTTCAAAGAAATGATGTAAATGTCACTATGGTATATAGAGTAGGAGCAGGCAAAAGGATGGCTAGTGGGCTCCGTGCTCCCCCTGGCCCCCATTATATCCTTCCATTCCTTACCAGTCAGTTCCTATTTCTTTTATTTAAAAAAATGCCCCAGGAAAATAACATTTAGAGGGCACACTGCTGCCTCCAGAATCTTCTGGAGGTGTGCAATTTGCCATTTGTGGCCCTAAGAAAAGGTTTGATGCTACAGGGAGGGTCAGAGGGTGGCGAGCCATGAAGATCCAATGGAGGGTACAAATGGCCCTGAAAGGAGCCCGGGTGGTGCAGTGGTTAAATGTTGGTACTGCAGCCACAACATTGTGAGTTCAGTCCTGCAGGGCTCCAGATTGACTCAGCCTTCCATCCTTCTGAGGTAAATAAAATAAGTGTCCAGCTTGTTTTGGGCAATTAGCTGACACATTCTAAACCACTTAGGGAGTGCTCTGCACTAAAAAGCAGTATAGAAGTGTAAGTGCTATTGCTATATTGCTATAATCTTGAAAGATGCCCTTTCCTGATTTATGGGGTAAGTGTGTCTTGTGTATTTCTGTCATAGTAACCCATGTGCAAAGAATTCTTCATAGCATCCTAGTTGATGTTCATGCCTTGAAAATGGTGGAATGCAACTTGGTAGAAAACACTATTCCATTTTTTAACAAGCAGCCTCAGCCTCAGCCTGGCCCACATTAAGGACAGATAGCCAGTGGAGAACAGCAGGAATTTCACAAACAGCTCCCAGGGTATGGCATGAAGGAAACATAATCTGCTAGGAGCTTCAAGGGTAAAGACAAATCTTACGTATGAGAAATGCAAGGTATGGAATGTGATGGAGATGAGATATGGGGAGAAAAGAGTGAAATAAAAAAATAAAACAAGAGAGAAAAGGTATGAATACTAGTTGTTTAAACCATTCATTGTTCTGTGGAGCTTCTGTACTGGAAACATGTGACCTTCTAAATGCCACTGTAACATGTATCCAAGATATCCTGTTCTGTCATTGTATATTGTTTTTTTAATGAGTGATTCAGGTTGCAAAAAGCAATTATATAACTTGTAAAACTTAGTATGCTTCTCAAAAGACACCGTTTTTTTAAAAACTAAGTCAGAAAGTTACTAGGTGGTTTCCAGCAGTGGCACAAAGGGTGAAAACAAATCTATAAAATTGCAAATGGCCCCTGAACAGAGCCATATTTCCTTTGATAAACTACCTTTAAAAAACAAAAACAAAAAACCTACCAGGGATTCATTCTCCAAGTTACTTTGTGATAATGGTGAGCTACACTTGTCTTCGATTGAATTACCCTCCATGCAAAGCAGCAGGTTTTAAATCAAAATTCTGCAACGTAGGACTGTATGTCATCCTTAGCTGAAGGTTGCATCTAAAGCATTTGCCATCTAGGCAGTCAATGCCAAGGCTTGAGTGAGTAAGGATGCCCTCTGTATGCCCCCTGTTAGTCCTCACACATCAATAACTTCTGTTCACCAGCTGAGCTGAATAAGGTTGTTTGACTTGGTTATATTATTTATTTTTGCCACCGGGCATATTAAAACACCTTTTTAAATTATGCATAACCTGTTCCTTGACATTTTTCCCAAAGAGTTGAACGTTTCTACTTGAGTTACTAGAAATTGTTTATGCCATCTCTTAGATGTAACATGTGGCTCGGAGGCAGCAAGATGTGAATTCAGAAACAGTTCCAGTTTGTGACCTTCATGTGTATAGGCAAAAACAAAATGTGTCCCTGAAGACAATGTTTTAAATGAGTGAAGGTGTGGGAAAGTCAGACAATACTTTCCATTAAGCTGATCTCCACGCATTAAGCACATACCCTCGAACATTTCACAGATGAAAATGTATGGCCAAGCAAAATTGAAGTGTGGTCAAGATGGCAAAAGTTATTAATGAGGAAGAACACACAAGCTAGGAGAGACCGTAGCAGCTTGCTTTTGCCCAAGTCTACTGGGAAGGGAGAGATTCTGCCCCCTCTACTCTCCCCACTGCTAAGTGCAAACTACTTTTGCTGTTTGAAATCAGTTTGCAGCAGCTGAAGTAAGCTGAGGGCAAAGGGGGGAAACAAATTATGCACAGGTCAAATTCAATAGGTACAGCTGTTCCCAGCATGAGGAGGTTTGTGGTATGCCTCTTTGCCATATAAATATCACAGATAAAGAGGTACACAGGAAAAAAAACAACAAGTGGTGGCAATCCTAATTCAGCACTGACATGGTCAAATCCTTATTCAACTGCCAGGTTTTAACAGTGAAGCATTTTTCCTTTGCTTGGAAAGATGGATCTGCCACATTTGATTTTGTTCAAATCTCAGGATCTTCACATGTCAAATATAAAGAAATCTCCAAATGTCAGTAAATTCGTATCAGAAATCCAAGCACAGAGCCCTATGTGCCTCCATTCTAACAGGCCGACATGATTTGGAAGCTTCTTGAAATGCATGTAAACACATATAGGTTATTTACTTAGGCTCTAAGCCAAGGATGGGGATTGTGTGCCTCTCCAGACATGAACTGCAACTCCTCGCACTCCTCACCATTGCCTAGGCTGGCTAGGACCCATGAAATTTACAGTTCAACAACAGCTGGAAAGACACATGATATATGCCCCTGCTCAATACATACATTAAAATTAATGCATGAAGGTGTCAGGGGTGTGACATAGTGCTTTGGAGTGCTAAACTAGAACTCCAAGGGTATGAATCCCCCCATTCAGCCATGGAACCCCATTGGGTGACCTTGAACAAGTCACACTCTCTCATCTTCAGAGGATGGCCATGGCAACCCCCTTCTGAATAAATCTTGCCAAGAAAATCCTAGAACAGGATTGCTATACCATGGGATATCAGGAGCTTATTTCCCAAAAAATAATTTCCCCAAGCTCTGTCTCTGTGAGTGAACCATTTCCTTGTCCCACTTTCCGAAGATACTTTCTGAGGAGGAAAAGGACTCCAAAGTCTATTGGGATGCATTTATATTGTATCCTGAGAGCTATAGGCTCTTTGCAGTTTACTTTTTAGATGTATTTACCGCATTCTTTTAAATTCTATGATTTATTAAAGAACTGTTGACACAAAAATTTCTGGAAAAATGTGCTAATCATAAAATGGTATAAACCAAACATGCTGGGCATGGAATGACCTCCAGAAGTCCAGAAAAATGTTTGTTAAATTTTAAGTGTTTTCCATTTTCCTTTCCAAGTGAAATGTCAAATATAACCCAAAAAAACAAAGCAAATTCATTCCAGAACTATAACTTTTACACTCATCCATCCACAGGGTTACAATACAGTTAGTGTAAACTGGAATCAAGCCAGCATTGAGTACAGGTTTGATTATTGGACTAGGACTCTGAGAGACAAAAGGTTTGAATCCTTGCTCAGCCATGGAAACCCAGTTGATGACCTTGGGAAAGTCACACTCAGTCTCATGAGAGGAAGACAATGGTAAACCTCTAAATAAATCTTACTAACAAAACCCTGTGATGGGTTCACCTTAGGATTGTTGTAAGTTTGATATGACTTGAAGGCACAACAACAACCCAGAAAAAGCAAAACTCACAAGACCACTGTCCACTTTCAACAGAATGGGTATGAAACCAAATAAAGCATGTTGCCTGTCACTTTCAAACTAAGAATACCTTCCTTGAAATTGTAGTTTATTGAAATGGGTCACCCATTTTTTCCTTTTTCATAAAGTGACACTCCATATTCGTACAATTTTTCCATGGAAGATAGAAAGTGTGAACTTCTCCTACCAACTGAACTTTCCTGCTGAATCAAAACCATCAGTACCGCTGCCTGAAAAAATTCCAACATCAGTGTGACTCAAAAAAAAAAAAAAAAAAAGCATATCAAAGAAAAAAAAATGAAGCAAAACAAATTGGGGAGAGGGAAAAAAAATTTCAGATATCAAGTCCAGAATAGATTTTTTTTTAAAAAAAAGCTGCTTTCTTTACTGCAACTTTTTTCTGGTATACAAACTCTGAAAAATATAGCTGTCAATCTCAGATTTAGGTTTCGGATTGTGAAAAAAAGATCTTGCAATGTGCATATCCCATGCTCCTCCCATAGAGAGAATTGCCACAGTTTATCAACCCACTTCACTTCTTCAACTTACTTCTTTGACTGACTGCTAACTGTAAGCTTAGCTATTAGGGCAATGATTTTGTTTGTAGTTTAGGATGTAAACAATAAAGACTGTTAGTTTTAGACACTAAAAAAAAGAAAGAAAAAATATAGCTGTCAATACATGACAATTCATATACGGTTTAACAATACATGTGGGTATGTGATAATGGGCTCTCTCCATTATCTGGCCACCACAGCCAACCAGGTAAACAAAGGATTAGGTGTTGAGAGTAAGGTTACAGTTTATTGGGGGTCAGCATCACGAAGGAGTCACAGTCATGAGAGATAGCTGACCAATGATGTCCAGCAGACGCAACCTTTGAGATGCTTCGGAGAAGAGGGGACCATGAGGAAGGAAGAACAACAAAGAACAACAAAGAGGCTTGAGCCTGAGGGACTCTCTGCCAGCTATGGGGGGGGGATGCTTGGTAGTGGGGCCAAAAATGTCAAAAACTCTACAGGAAAAGCTTTTGTGGCTTTTCCCTGAGTTTTTTAAAAAAACAGTGAGGGGATGAGCATTCCTGCTTGTTGAGACCAGTGATTCACGTTGAATCACTTTCCCATATGAGTTGAAGTGCAAAGTTGATTGGCCGGATGAGCGCAGGGGTGGGACTTCCTAACAAGGCAAGCGACCAGAGATGCCATGTTGGATTTTTGCCTTAGCAAATGAGTGTCAAGGCAATAAAACGGGATGTTGTGTTTTTGTTTTTGTTTTAGTAAAGGTGAAGTATCACTCTATCACACATAGGATTTTTTTAAAGTAAAATGAGAGACATATGAATTTCTCATAATCCTCATAAAATGTGAATTTCTCATAATCCTGAGAATCAAAAGTCATCTAGTGAAACTGAATGGTAGGAATTTGTCCCAGTTAAAAACTGCTTTTGTGCTGATTGATTGGGCTATCACTTGACTATAGAACCAAAAGTGATTTTTAAAAAAATATTTTTTATTCAACAAGCTGTAGGTAACAATAAGTAGGGGAGAATGATGGTGGTGGGGGGCATGACAGCAGGAGCCTAAAGCAACAGTAGATATCTCTCAACCATGTAAAATAATATCATCCCAGTGTACAGCCAGGTTATTAATCTATCAAGCAAAGCCAGGTTTATGTGGTCTTGGAGACAGTTTGGTTCCACAAAGGAACATGCTGTGCAGAAGGATGAATATTGTTAGAACTGTCATTAACATAGTCAATAAACATGCTCCAATCACAGAAAAAGGAGTCTGTTATTGTTTGTCCTTGACACTGTCACATTTTACAAGATAATTTCTCAAGCAGACAAGAAGTCCAAACTTGTTCCCACCAGGCATCCAATGACAAAGCTCCGTCTTCCAGCAACATGCAATTTCCATATGGGCTGCCATCAACAGAAAGGCTATAAGATGCCTATATTTAAGATTAACATTTCAATTTATGAACAACATAAGTAATAAGAGTGTGGACAAAAGTGTATTGCATTTTAAAGTTTTAGAGACACTAAAGAAATGCATAACTTCTTAATGTACAATACAGTCTTCTTTTGCTTTTATTTTGAACAATAAAGTTACCTTGGAGGGTGATGGACTTCCTTTCATTGGAGATTTCTAAGCAGAGGTTGGATAGTCACATGTGTCATGTCCCATGAGCGTGATGAGGCTATAGAGTCAGAGGAGGAGGAGGACATGGCAGGGAATGGCCCTAGGGACCCTGGCACAGGTTTATCTACACCTGTGCCAGCAGGGAACCCTGCCAACCTAGAGGTTCAAGCAGAGGAAGACCCTGGTTCGAGTGGGTTGGTATCAGTTCCAGCAGAGAGTCCTGCCTATTCAGATAAGGATGATGAAGAAGAAAGGGACTTACCTCCACCATTGTATAACCAGCAGTGAGCTCAAAAGGAGGCTCAAAGGAAGTCTCTGAGTCTTTATGAGAAAAACCTGCTCATTAAGAAACGCCTGATGAAGCCTTAATTGCTTTATATATGCTGGGAGAGGTGATGCAGGCTTTGTCAGAGATGAACTGATCTTCCTGGTGAAAGCTTCCTGCTGACTTTGGTGCCTGGATTCTGGTTATCTTGACTTCTGTTACCTTGACTTGTGCTTAGACCTTGGACTGTCCCTGACTTCTCTGCTGCCTGCTCCTGTTGATTCTTGGACTGCTTTGGAACATGCTGGATGATTGGCATAAACCTCTGACCTTTTGGAACTGTGTTACCAGACTAGATCTTTGACTGTGTTTGCATTTCTGTGAGCTAATTAACAGTTGGCTCCCTTCCCAGTCTAGTGCTGTTTATACTTTGCTGTACCTAATTGCTTTCTGGACAACATGTTAGGAATGGTTTACTGTGCATTCCTGAATTGGCAGCTGTGTGTGTGTGTGTGTTTTTAATGAACTTACACCCCACTTTTCTCCTGGCATGGGACTCATTCTGATGGTTCAGTGTACACAAACTTTGTTCCATGCATAAAACTATTAAAAAAATATTGGTATAAAATTACCACCAGGCTATGTGTATGAAGTGTATATGAAATATAAATGACTTTTGTGTTTAGACTTGGGTTCCATCTCTAATAGATCTCATTATGAATATGCAAGTATTCCATAATCGAAAATACTTCTGGTCCCAAGCATTTCAGATAAAGGAGACTCAACCTGTACTGAGAGAAAGTAGCTCTAGGGCATATGCAATATATAAAGAAAAATTACGGGGTGGGGGGAATACTTTGTGGATGCTACTCACTTAAGAATGAGTCTGGGTTCCCTCCATGACCATTCAGTACAGTTTATTTTTTAATTGTGCATAGGTTCAATTGCATGCAGTCTTTTTTTAAAAAAAATTCCTTGGAGGCTCAACTAGAATACCTGTCTTAATATTGTTGGTGTGTGTATATTTGATCATTTAGTATACTTCTGGTTCATAATTCTTGAGGGGGTACATTGGAGTCTTGATAGTTTGCCTGATCATTTTAGGAGACTCAAGCACCTCCTTAACTCCCCCCAACTCCAGTTTTAGGTTCCATGATAATTTCCAGTAATGAGGAGGAGGGCAAGTACTTCATGTTTCTCAGAGAAAATGGTTTAATGAAACAATGCAATTAATTGGGGCTACAGCTCAGTGAAATGCCCCTTCTCCAAAATATGTCAGCTTAAATCAAGTCTTCAGTGATGCTGAGTCAAATCAAAATGTGTCAAAGTTTGCTACAGAAAAATAAATATCCAATTCACTATTAAGCTATGAAGACTACATTTGAGTGGAAACTTATCACTGACCCTGAAGTTAAATTATATAAGACCCAGCCTGTGTACTTTTCCACAGTGATTCTTGATTGAATGAATTATACCAATTTTGAGGGCTGAACCAGTAGATGCCAGCTGTGACTCAGTAGTGCAATTACAGTGAATAAACACTGAATTTGGAAAAGATGAAAACATCCCAAACATGTATATGGGAATTTCCCAGCTGAACTAGCTATCTGTTTGCTTCACTTATCCTCTAAAGTACAAAGTAATAGATTTTGCAGGATGACTGGAATTAATTTTTTAACAAGAATTTGCCACAAAATAAAAGCACCATAAATGTAGACATAATATTTTTATTTATACAATATACAAATGACCATGTGGCCATTCAGATCCATCTCTTTGCATTCAGAAGCTTCAGGCAACCAATCCATGCCCTGTCTCTCACTTCTATCTGAAAAACATACATACCAGTCTTAAATAGCAAATTCTAACCTTTCTCTTCTTCTGACATCCTATTCCTCTTTGCTGGCATCATCATCAGTCATATCTGTCATTCCATTATAGGCTTGTTATAAATCAAGCAACTGACAATTAAACCTGCTACTTTGACTTTCAAACTAATAGCACAATTCTACTACGTACATATGATTACTCAGGCGTAAGCCCTACTGCCATCATTGAGGTTTACTCCTACATATTTGTACAGATGATTGCAGCTGCAGATATCTAAGCTTTAATCCATTCAATCCAAACTACACCCACTGATGGAATGGGAATTTGGCAAACTAGCACTTATGTCAGTTCCACTGATTGACTAAGTCTACTCTACTTGGACCTAACAGGTGCCACGAGGCGTTACCTTCCAACATATTTTCATAGAATGATTTGGAAAAATGAACAGACAAGTACACAATTTAACAGCAAACAGCACGTAAATGTGTGTTAAAAATTATGAAGAGGTAGGTAATTCCTGTCCTTTTCTTTCTCTGCATCTTCCCACATCCCTTTTTGGAATTTTAGTGGTGGAGCAGAAATGTAGTAGTGGGTAGCAAGTGTGTGAGAGAACACTGGTCAAATATTTTCAAATGATATACAGTCGTCCCTTCACATTTGTGGCTTTGACTTTTGTGGTTTTAAGCATTCATGGTTATTCTTCACTCTCCTCCCGCTCCCCGGGGACTGCAGCAGTGAGGGTGCTGCAAGAGGAGCAGAAGCCGCCGCCTTAGTTGCCTCTTCCACTCGGAGGCATTGGTGGTGCTGCTGTGGTCCTAACGGGGAGCAGGAGGAAGAGGAGAAAGAAGAAGAGGCAGTGGAGGCAGGCAGAGGGAGGTCAGGGGGCCAGGGAACTCCAGCTGCCTACGGAGTGATGCCTCCTCTGGCCTGGCAGTGGGGTTGAGGCAAAGCCTCTTAAATCACCCCTCTCCTGCACCTTCGCTCCCTTTGGGGGGGAAGCAAAAGCCCAGGAGAGGGGCGATTTGAGTGGGTTTGCCTCACCCGCCACCCCTCTCCTGGGCCTTTGCTTCCCTTCGCAAAGGGAGCCAAGACCCAGGCAAGCACGGGGGTGATGCAAAGCCTCTTAAATCGCCCTTCTCCTGGGCCTTCACTCCCTTTGGGAGGGAAGCGAAAGCCCAGGAGATTTGAGCGGGTTTGCCTCACCTGCTGCACCTCTCCTGGGCCTTCGCTTCCCTTCTCAAAGGGAGCCAAGACCCAGGCAAGCGTGGGGGGTGAGGCAGAGTCTCTTAAATCACCCTTCTCCTGGGCCTTTGCTCCCTTTGGGGGGGGAGAGGAAGCCCAGGAGAGGGGCGATTTGGGTGGGTTGCCTCACCCGCCGCCACTCTCCTGGGCCTTCACTTCCCTCCGCAAAGGGAGTGAGACCCAGGCAAGCACAGGGGGGGGGGTGAGGCAAAGCCTCTTAAATTTCCCCTCTCCTGGGCCTTCACTCCCTTTGTGGGGGAAGTGAAAGCCCAGGAGAGGGGTGATTTTTATTCACATTGTGACCAGGGAAATGCAGTTGTATTCTGGCTGTACATCAGGGCTTCAGTGTGAATAAAGGGCCTCTGAATTGGGGTATGTATTTTTCAATAGCATCCTGGAAGTATTAGAAATTATACACAGACCACAATAATGATGTACTTGTCATGCTGTTCCTCCAGGACCCAGGTCCCAACTCTGACACAGACAGTAAGTGTTTAGACAGGGAGACAAAGCAACAGGAAGACATGCCAGTGCCTGAGACAGAGGGTGAGATCCCCCACCGCAACAGCCACAGCTGTCTGTTATGGACATAGACACAGACGGAGACACAGACCTAGAAGTACCTATACCAGCAGAGCGTGGTTGAGAAAAGGAGGCGTGGAGACACTCTGGGTGGTTATACCTAAAATGCTCAGAAATCAAACAGCACCTGCAGAAGCCAGACAGCCCATCAATAATTGGGCAACTCCCTCAGGAAGTTGTTAATAAACAACTGGCCTTCTTGGTGGAAGCAACATGCAAACCTCCTGTTCCTGTTCTGCTGACTGATAACCTTAGACTCTGCTCTGTTTATTTTTATTTATTTATTTATTTATTTATTTATTTATTTATTTATACCCCACTCTTCAGCCACAAAGGCTATCTGAGCAGCTTACAAATGGTTAATTTAACAGTTCCCTGCCCTCAGGCTTACAATCTACAGACTATGCTCTTGGATCTCCCTTTGGACAGTTGCCTGGATGTATTGCAGGACTGTGTATGATCCGGACTGAACTGACTTCATTGCTTTAACTTTCTTACTGGTGACCACTATGATTTTCTTGGCTCTGTAACTCCCTGCATTCTTTCCTGGAGGTCTGATCTTGTGCTGAGACCAAAACAGGACAGTACTGTATTTGGCACTGTTGACAGCCAAGTGTTTGTTGTCCCTGGTTTTGGGAAAGTATGGAAGAGAATACACACTGTTATCTATATAAGTACCATTAATATTTTACTATGTTCAAAATGCCTATTCATTTTCAACTCAGTTCTAATATTTATCTCCAAATTCAAATGCCATCCCTAGTCTTGAAAGTTAGGTAAGTCCAGTTCACTTGTTCTGAAAATCTGGTCTTCACAGCTTCTGGGTCCATGGTTCGTTATCATAATGTTCAGCCAGTAAATGTTAGCTAATTTAGCTGTCATTGCCAAAAGTAGTGAATCAAGTCTCAACACTTTTATTAGGAGTTCCTTGAATTAACGGTGCTTGCTTCATCTTCTTTTATGCTCTTAGAATAATTTTACATCTTGATTGCTAATTAAATATATGTCATTTTAGCAGAAGAACTATTTTAGTGCTATCTCAGCAATCATCATCTTTGCAACCACTAGCACTATACATCATTATCTGCAAACTAGGAAAGGTGAGGCATGTTAAAGACCATTCTAATCAATAGGATTTAAGACAGCTTTCAATGGTATTGATGTATATGCATAAGTACCATTAGATGAAGGCTTTACCATCTAAGGGCTGGATCTAAATTCATAAAGAATTTCTTTCACTTGCCAGAGGCCCACCCAGAAAACCGAAAAACAAATTGAGACATGTGACATCAGTCACTCAACAGTGTATCAGCTACATATTTCCTTCAAAAAAGAGCATAGTACTAGAAGAATGAAGGATAGTTATTTCTTTCCAAAATGTTTGAACCTTGGTGGTGGCAGCAGTGGTTCTTCTTTCTGTGTTACCAATTTAAAACATTTTATACCACTTTTGGAGACAGCATGGTGAAGTGAATTGAGTGTTGGACTAGGATTCCAGAAAACCAGAGTCTGAATGGCAATGCCAAACTTCCTCTAAATATATCTTGCCAAGGAACCCCTAGAATATGGTTACCACAGACAGAATCCACTTGAAGACACACAATAAGAACCTACTACAGTTGTTCCTTCACATTCGCGGGGGTTAAGACCACAAGACCCCCAGGAATGTGAAAAAAACCACAAATAAAAATCGCCCCTCACCTGGGCATTTGCTTCCCCCTCAAAGGAGTGAAGGCCCAGGAGAGGGGTGATTTAAGAGGCTTTGCCTCACCCCCCACACTTGTCTGGGTCTTGGCTCCCTTTGCGAAGGGAAGTGAAAGCCCAGGAGAGGGGTGGCGGGTGAGGCAAACCCGCTCAAATCACCTCTCTCCTGGGCTTTCGCTTCCCCCCCAAAATGAGTGAAGGCGCAGGAGAGGGGCGATCTAATAGGTTTCGCCTCACTACCACCACCCATGCCAGGCCGGAGAGGCATCACTCCTTAGGCAGCTGGAGTTCCCTGGCCCCCCTGACCTCCCTATGCCCCCCTGCACTGACTCTTCTTCTTCCTCCTCCTCCCCGTTGGGACCACAGTAGCATCACCAATGCCTCCAAGTCGAAGAGGCAACTAAGGCTGCTGCTGCTGCTCCTCTTGCAGCACCCTCATTGCTGCAGTCCCCGGGGAGGGGGAGAAGAGTAAGGAAAAACTGTGAATACTCAAAACTGCGAAATTCAAAGCTGCAAATGTGAAAGGATGACTGTACTTTTGATTAAATATAGATAAATACATAGATCAGATGGCTACAGTATTGTACAGCTTCTTGCCTTTCAGGAAGTTTGTGAATCAATCTGGAATGTGGTTGTGAAGGCAGTCCAAGGTAGCAGTCTAGAACTATAAAGCCGTGGCAGTTTTAATTTTGATACATCGTGGTAATTCAGGTTGTTTAATTCTGCAATAACTTTCACTATGGACTTTATCTGATGCTCTAAAACAACTCCCGCAGAGGTCAGGAGTAGGACACTGCTGTCCTGCTTCCGGCAGTCAATACTGCACACCCCATCCTTCCTCTGTGCTTCCTCCGTGCTGGAGAGATGAAAAAGGCACCGCTTTTTAATGATGGAAACTTCCATCAATGAAAAGCAGCCCCCTTTTTGTCCCTCTAGCACAGAGGAAGCACGGAGGAAGAATGGGAGGAGGACAGGGTGTACAATATTGACCGCCGGAAGCGGGACAGCGGTGTCCTCCTCCTGACTTCCATGGGAGATTTTGGAGCATCAGATAAAGTCCCATGTTGCTTCCTGATGGCCTCTGGAAGTACAGTTCTCTGTACTTGCAGGGAGGGTGGAGTGAGAAAAAAAAGCAATTGGGGGGACCCACAGCCCACACAATCCCAGTCCCCAACTTCAGTGTAAAAGTCCCTCTTAGCTGTAACATCTACCTATCATGACTTCAAATCTCTCACAAGTTTTTGATTGGCTCCTTCTGATCAAATTTATAATGAACTTCTGGCCTAACTTACTGTGAAAATATCCACATGTATTTTGATGACTGTATCTAGAAAAAAAAATCTTGCTACTTTGTGAAGCCATTTTTGAAAATCACACATAAAACAATAATGACAGAAGATAACAAGAAAGTATTTTCTGTATCACAAATAAATGAAGGATCATCTGAAACCATACACTCTCATATCTCATCCCCTATGAGATGACCCAAAGTTGTTTCTGCACATAAGGCATGGGAACTGACCCTTTGAAGCCACCCAAAAGTGGCAGATAACCCCAATTTATACACCCCCATGTTCAGGAGACTCTCATCTGTTAAATGGCACTTACCTTGGTCTGACTTAATAGCATTTTCTACACACAGGGCAAATCTAATCATGCCAACTTGTGCCACTTTGCCCAAAAATTGACTCAAAGAATAAAGAACTGGCCCTGTGCAATCCCAAAGAAGGACAGGGTTAACCATAGTCATGCACCCTTTTTTTTCAGGAGACTCTCCTTTCAGAGATAGCATGGACCTCCGTCATTAGTCAGTCTGGTTCAAAGTGTTTTCTACACATAGGTTAAATTCAAATATGCTAGTCTGTGCCAAATATCATACCTATTCATCCAAAGAACAGGCAACAGGCTCTGTACACCACAAAACAAGCAACAGATCACTCCAAATTATATAACTCCATTTCCAGGGGAGTGCCCCATGTCAGATTGCAGTCACCTCAGTCCAACCCAAAGCCTTTTCTACACAGAGAACACATTCAAATGTACCAAATTGTGCCCATTAACAACTGAACTTTAACATGTCAAAATAGTGGTGTGCCATCCTGTATCTCTCTCATACACACACACATGTCCAGGGGAATCTTCTTTTGTCAGATGGCATTCAACTTCGAATCCAACATGAAGCTGTTTCTCTGCACAGAACATGCAGAACCATGCTAAACTATGCCAGTTATCACCAAAAATGACTCAAACAGTAAGAATCTGACCCTGTTTGTGGACCTCAAGTCACACAGAATGGCATCTGCAATCACACACCCTCATGTGTAGGGACAGTCTTCTCTGAGACAGCTGTGACTTTAGTCCAACCTGAAGCTGTTTCTACACGAAGGGCACATTCAAACTCAGAGCTTGGAAAGATCTAGTTAATTAACTCATTAGGTTATTAATCAGTTATATTTTCCTAGTGATGTGATCTAAATTACTATATTATCCAATCATTCCTGAAGTTAAAGATGTGCTTAGAGAAATAGGTCATTGGAATTTGTTAGAATTTGTTAGGGTAGGTGCTTCCCTCCTCCTATCAGATTCAGTAACACAGGAAGGACTTCTGCTTCAGGAGGAGAATTATCATGACTGGAGGAAATGCTTCACATGTCTCTTTTGTTAGGCTAATCTACAGGATAGAAAGGGAGGGGAGATATAGAAACAACGAAAAAGATAGTGGAGGAAGGGGAGAGAGAAGGAAAACTGTCTGGAGCCCAGGTCAGAGCAGCAGAAGAAATAATCAAATAATGGGGGAAAGGTGAGTCCTAGACTAGCATGTAAAAACACTGTTATCCCACGAGTAAGGAAAGTGGAAACATAGTGGCATTATAACACCTACATTTGCATGTCGCTGTAATCATGCAAAAGAATTGCCACAGAATTTTCACACGATGAGCACTAGGACTTTAAAAATGGGAGTTTAATTACACGTCAGCCAGGGCACATGATCTCGGCAGTTCTTGCAAGATGTGAGTGTGGTTAAAACTCCAAAAACACCTTAAATAACAAAGTAAATCAACACCCAAGCACTGAAACTAACCTAAAAACTTGCCAGCAAAATGGGAAGGTTCCTAAAAAGAGCATCCTGTCGATGGTCTTCACATTGCCACCCAGAAGGTTTCTCCCTGGCAATGGGGATGGGGGAAAGAGGACCGCCCATTCACCCTGAATTCTCGTGAATACAGTGGGAAGTGTTTTCACACACTTTCAATACCACTAAAACAGTGATATTGAAGATCAATGGATCGGTTAAGCCATTTAATAAAAAATGATGCCTTATTAGTGGCTGGCGAACACACTGGATATTTGAGAACAAAACATCTGATAATTTCGGCGCATTATGTTATTAATGCATTATAATGATGTGATTTTTACCTTGTCTGATAAAGTCTCTAGAATGGAATTGGGTGGTGTGGGGAATGATTTGGAAACCAAAGCCCTCAACAGCCAGGCCCCTTTCATAATGTAAGGCATTTTAGGCCTGAAAGGCAAGTGTTCCCATACATATTTCCTTGCTCCTTACACCAACGTATGTAATAATACCATGGGTTGTAATTTTCAAATGTGCCCTGTTGGTTCAGAAAGATGTTATGGCCATCTCACAGAGGAGAATTTCTGGGATGTTATGGTGTATTACCTGGGGTGATCCACAATCTGTTTTGAGCTACAGAATGTTATTTCCTTATTTACCACTGTAATCTCTTGTCATCATTCTTTTATGCGTAATTTGCAGAAATAGCTTGATAGAGTGGTATGTGTGTGTATTGAAGGGGAGTTTCCTGTTTATGGCAATATGCAACATGGAATATTTAAGAGCTGGGTTTATCGTTCAAGAGCATATAAACAAAATCATCGTTCAGATGATTTTGTTGTGTTTTGAGGTTTTACACCAATAAAGAAACTGGAAATAAGAAACCAATTTCAACCACATTCAATTTTAGAACCTGGCACACTTCCAAATATTATTTTACTCAGAAGTATTTCCATGAAAACCATTGGTGTTTTCTCCTCAGTGAGTATGTCTATGACTGCTGCTGAAAGCTTTCATGATTGCCTCTTACTTGTGAGGCTGCTGGTAAACCCAACAGGAAACCATTATGAACCATTATTCGTGCTAATGAGGTTATTTGATAGCCATGGGTATTCTAGTGTAATTATAATTTCTCCAAAAGCTAAAGAAAGTGGGGGAACTAACTGGAACTTTAAAAGAAACATTATAATGAAATAAAAGAAAATACAGGTCAAACCCTGTATCCATGGGGGATATGTGCCAGGACTCAGAGCAAAAATCGAGCATTCTCTACTTCCCTGATCACCTGCTGTCCCATGCTTTGTCACCTGGGAGAAAGCAGGTAGATGGGGAGGATTCTCCCTGTGATGAAGCATTAGCAGTGAGAAGTTGGGGCAGGGGGGCAGCTTCTCTCCAGTAATGAAATGCTTGCTGTATTCGTTGCCCAGGAGAAGTCAGGATGGTTTCCCCATGGCAATGAAGCTATGGTGGGGGGTGATTCTTCCTGCTTCTGCCCCCAAAGCCTGAGGCTGTTGTGCAAACTGTGGATAAGTGAAATGGTGGATACGGAATCTGCTAATAAGAGGGCCGATCTGTATTTATTTATTTCATGTATATGCTGCCTTTCTCCCAGTATGTGACCCAACGAGGCTCACAACACATCAAATACAATTAAAAATATGACAATTAAAAGTTTAAAACAATTAAAATTGTGACAATTTAAAATTATATATAAACCTTTAAAAAGTGTTTTTTTAAAAAAAATCGATAAAAACATACCCCAATTTTTAAAAAAAGCCTCTGTGTGCACAACTACAAATTAAAAGCCTGCTGGAATATGTGCAATAAAAATTTCCACCAAATTGATTTCTTGTGACAAAAGTGATACAATGGAGTACTTCTGCCAAACGATTGGAGGAGGCAATATTCTTTCCCTCCACAGATACCCACACACCCTAAAAACCTGCTCCAGGGGCCTAGAAAACTGCTGGATTAGGCTTTCCAAACTATGGAGGGCTGCAGGAGTAGAAGAAACTCCCCCAACCAGTGGAGGGTGATGGCTC
This sequence comes from Gambelia wislizenii, assembly GCA_030847615.1. Lineage (NCBI taxonomy): Eukaryota > Metazoa > Chordata > Lepidosauria > Squamata > Crotaphytidae > Gambelia > Gambelia wislizenii. Next base: position 166,704,187 of record JAUMIR010000002.1, read on the forward strand.
CAACATCATAGAAGTGGTTATTTTCTCTGGTTTTAGTGTAGCTTAAATGAACTATCCAAGGTCCTGAATCCTATCCCAAAATAAGCTTACCACATCAGATAATTCCTTTCAAGTTTTGACTAAAATATAGAGCAGAACCTCTGTTTCTCTGACCTTGGAGATATGCCACTGATGTTGGGGCTGCCAGCCTCTACTGGTTGGGGTGTGTGTGTTTCTTCCACTCTTGCAGGCCTCTACACTTTGTCCCAATGCTACTGAAAGCCTAGTGTTGGACTGAATAGAAGCAGGATTCTAGATATCCCTCTCATTTGAAGAACTCAAAGTTGCTCAATGAGCCCAATATCTAGAAACCCAGCCCACCCCAGTAATAATATAACTGGCTGAATCTGATGACTTGCTTCATGCTCATCTGGCCAATCAGCTTTTTGCTTCCACTTGTATGGGAAAGTGATTTAAATCAAATTGCTTGTCCCAATGAGCAGGAATGCACATTCCCTCTGCTGTTTTTTAAAAAACTTTGGGGAAAGGTGCAAAGACTTTTCCTTCTGAGATTTTGGTGTTTTGGGCCCCCCTCCTTCTGAATCTGACAAAATGATGCAGGATGCCACTAAGACAGCTCATATTCTTCTCACATTCCATGAGGAGTATTTTTGCCATTTAGACAACCCCTGAATTAGCTTTGAAACGTTCCTAGCAGGGGCTTTTCTATTCTATTCTTTCTTTCTTTCTTTTTACAGAGGATCAACAGAGACTGAATACTAAACTGGCACTTATTTGGTATGTTTTGCTTGTTGTTCAATTACAGCTGAGCTCCTATTAATGCCACCCTTCTATTTCATTTGAAAGTCTTTCTGCATTGCAATGAGATGGTAAAAATATTCCCCAGGCTGAATGGGAGGTAGGAAACTGTATCACTATCACCACCCTGCTCCTAATGCATGCAAGCTGAATACATTTTATAAAACATCATAGTATTCCATTCACAACTTGAGGGGTGTGAACATTTCAAAGAAATGTAAGTTGATAAATCTAATAGGAATGTTAGCAGAGGGAAGCAACAGCAATTTAGGAAATGCAGTGAAACAGAGCACCCATTACTCCCAGAGGAGAATAAAGGCAAGGGTTTGAAAAAGGGGCGGGGGGGGGAATCAGGTCTAAACAAAATAGCCAGCCAAAATTGTTGACAGTTTCCTAAAACAACCTCACTAAGTGACTAAAAATGTAGTACTATAACCATGATGTCCTTGAAAATGACACCATCATCCCCACATTGCCGTCGGCAAATCTGTGCTTAAGTCCGTTCAGTAGTTCACCTACCTGGGAAACATCATCTCCTCAGATGCCAAGATTGACAAAGAGATCGATCACAGATTAGCAAAGGCATATAATGCATTTGGAAGACTTTACAAAAGAGTCTGGAATAATAAACACCTGAGGCGGAGCACAAAAATCAATGTGTATAGAGCCATTGTACTGTCTATTCTCCTTTATGGGTCTGAAACATGGGTCACCTATCGCCAACACTTACGACTCTTTGAACGCTTTCATCAGTGCTGTATACACACAATCCTAAATATACACTGGACTATGTGACAAATGTTGCTGTCCTTGAGCAAGCAGGGATCACCAGCATTGAGGCCATGATATTGAGAACACAGCTGCACTGGGCAGGGCACATTTCTAGGATGGAGGACCCTCGTCTCCCAAAAATAGTACCCTACGGTGTACTCACCACGGGTCAGCATAAGTGGGGTGCTCCAAGAAAGCAATACAAGGACTCCCTGAAACAACATCTCAGGCTCAGCCAAATTGATCACCAACAATGGTCTGCCCTGGCCTCACATCGGGAGGCATGGAGATGCACTATCCATAATGCTGCAGCCTTATTTGAGAACTCACGCCGAACAAGTCTTGAAGAGAAACGACAACGCAGAAAGAATCACAACCCGGAAACTTCACCCAAGGAGGCCTTTTGCTGTGCTTTCTGCAACTGGACTTGTTTATCTCAGATTGGCCTTTTTAGTCATCAGTGCGCTTGCAAAAAGCGTGGGATGAGTCCTTCCTGAATCTTCGTGTGCAAAGAAAAGCCAGAGAGAGAGAGAGAGATTGCATCTTTAGACTTCTGCTTTTTTGTTTTCTGTGGCTGATGATGTAGCCACCTTCTGTTCTGCTGTAATAACAGTGTCCTGCCATCCAAAGTGAAAAATCAGATTACTTTCAGATGTGGTGAAGCCTGGTAATTCTCAGGGCTAATTAGGGAGCATTAAACTGTAGCAGGAATATCTCAGTCTCATTGGATGGCCAGCCATCTGGAACATATAGTGTTTCCTGGAAGTCATATATTTCTATAGTGTGTTTATGTTTTCTCAAAGGAGAAGGAAAGTATTTGGTACTGGTTTTCTCAATTAGAAGAGTTTATAGAAGAAGATCAAAACAGCAATGTGTTTGGTTGGAAGGGTACTTTTTCCTGTGAATATTGCCAGTTAAAATGGAACCAGTATTATTCTGTTGTATTCTCAGTTATTAAAGCAATAAAGGCAGCTTACTGGAGGATGTGGAGGGGGACAGAGAGAAAATTTTACCTGTTTCAATTTACTTCCCTATGATATAGGTTATATTCAGAATCTAGGAAGGGCTCACAAGGGCTTCCCCCTACCATACAGGAACACAAAACTAAAACACTCCTGAAAGATGTCCATCCAACCTCTGTTTAGAGACTGCCTCAGACAGTGGTGGTCTCTCCTTCTTTAGAAATCTATGCCATTGTTGAACAGCTCTTACAGTAATGAAGTTGTTCCTAATGTTAGGTGGAATCTCTTTTCTTGTAATTTGAATTCATTGATTTGTGTTCTAGTCTTTGGAGCAGCAGAAAACAAGCTGGCTCCATGTTCCACATGACATCCCTTCAGACAAAAATGAGTTTCAGCTGCTTTGCTTTTCCAGTATATTATTTTTGAGTACAATTGGGATACACAATAATAAGCAAGGCTGACCAAGACATTTTGCTGACTCGTATGAAGCACAAACTAGTGTCCCCTAATTTTACCTACTTGTAGTTTTGAGTCTTCCTTCAACACTGATGATGGAACAGCATTCTCCATCACAATGGAGTGCAGTAAGGTAGCTTAAGGAATGAAGAACAGGACACTTGACACAAACAGCTCTGTACTCCAACAGAGGGGAACAGCCAATATAGCCACCAAGCACTTGCCATTTGAGACTACTGCCTTAGTCTGCCTAATGGTAGGGCTGGCCTTGTTTATATGTCCCACAATGGCCTGTTAAGAGGCTACTTTGCTTGTCTCTCCAAAGTTCCCTCCTTTGTCTGACTCCATGGCAATCAGGTCCAAAGGCTGACAGAATTCTGGGACCTTTGATACACAGACAAGGATTTGCTTTGTATCAAAAGTTTATTGATGAAGGGCTTCATCTACTGCAGTTCCACATTCTACAATGTGAGAAATATACTGGTTTTCCCTTTCACTTTGAACGCCTCAAATTCCAGCTTGATGTCAGCTGTAGGTTTAGTCCTGACACAGACTTTAATGTTTGTCTATCAGAAGGTTTGGAGAAAGAGCACACTGGTTGTTGTTGTTTTTTCCTTCAAGTGCTTTACAGAATATACAGAAACAGAAGCCAACCTGCAACTATAAGGCACATGGGTTGTGCAGTTCAACTGAACCCTGATCCTAATCGGACTAATCTTGTTAAAGTCCAGATTGGGTTGGATTACTCCAGTTGTTGGCCAAACTGGATCACTCAAAGGCCATTCAGACCAATTTGGTGATCTGGACAGCAAAATGCAGTAAAAGGACCAGGCAGTATGTCTTCAAAATGGAGGAAACATTGCCATGAAAGGAAACCTGGATGAAGAGAGGGGAGCCAGACCTTATTCACTGACTGCCTAGTTTCTATTAAGAATATCAGCAGTGCTCAACAATTACAGTGCTCAGAGAAAAGGATAGTGAAGTGTAATCTTGTTGTTTTCCCCCTTATTTTTCTGTTAGCGGCAGGAATATTTTTGAAAGAGCTTTGCTAGAATTTGTGTTTTCTGTTTATGGTAGCTCACAATTGCCTTTCCTCCATCCTACCAGTGCTCAATTCTCCTTTCCCTGTTCTTTCTCAATCAAGTCCCATCCTTCCTTGGTCTTTATAGTTGGTGTTTATTTGAGGAAGTCTGTGTGTTGGATTCAGTGTTGGTTTAGTACACATCACTGGTCTCCTCTGTGTCCCAGTTTGCTGGCAGGCAAAGACTTGTATAGTCAGGAAAACTTTTGGCAACTGTCTGGTTGCTAAGGAAAGGGCTTTTAATGGGGGAGGAAGTGCTCTCCTTGGTCTTTTCTCTGAGGTGCCTTTCAATTGTTTTTCAATTGTTTTTAATTCTGTTGTTTCAATATCATAATCTCCTTCATGGTTTTTAAATAGTATAAACTGTTATGTTTTTAGTTGTATTTGTCTTTTTAATCCTGTTGTGAGCAGTCTTGGGTCCCAGTATAAAGGGAAGGGCAGTATATAAATAAAATAAGTATGTAAACAAATAATAGTGCAGAAAACAGCAAACTTGAAACATACATGATCTTTTTGATTGTTAAATAATAATTGTTTACTGGTTAACCAATAACTGGTTAAATAATTATACGTTCTCCAGAGCATCCTCCCCTCTATGTACACAGAAGTACAGTATGCAGTTAGTCATCAATAGCCATCACTTCGGACCCCAGTGCATCAATAGGATGGAACGGGAGATGGGTATCGACGTTTTGCAGTAGGCCTAACTGATGGATCTTGAAACATACTTAAAAAAAAAAACTTTTAAAGGTAGGTATTATACTCTTGCACACAACCAGCACACACACACACCAGGACCAACTTGTTTGAAATTTGAAAGAGTTATCCCTCCCTTGTGTAGAAACATTAGGAGTCAGAAGGTGGGAGTGAGAAGACCACCACCTCCATCTCCACCACCCTAGGAAAAGGTCTGCTGCTTGCTGCTGTTGCTTCCTACCTCTCCCAAGGGACTGCTGCCTGCTGTTGCTTTCCAAACTGCTCTCTCCAGAAGCAGACCCCAGAATCAGCCAGACAGAACTACCTGTCCCCTGGTGGAAGTGTCCCCTTGCCCTTGTGGGGTTGCTGCTGAAGGGGAAGATACCAAAGGGGGCTCTCCCCTTTGGGGAAGCTGCTTTGGGGTGGAGCAAGGGCAAGGGCCAATCATTTTGACTAGTAGGGGAAAGAGTGCATTAGGGTTTTTCCAACATTTTAAGTAACCTGTCTGCTGGCAAGAGAGGATGAGTTATACAGAAGGTGTGGTAGGGCAAGCAGCCCAGGGAGCAGCCATAGCAACAATTATGGGCAGAAGGAGATGGTGTGGGGAGACAACCCAATAATTATAGTAGGAGGGAGACCCAGAGGGTGTTGGTTACCCTCAAGGTGTCCCCCACTTTAAATAGTTTGGATAGCCTTGGCAACAAATCCCCTGGGCTGAAAATGCTGCTGCTCAATGCCAGGTTAGTGAATAGGAAAAAAAACTTCTCTTGTCCAAGATTTGATCATGGATGAGTATGCTGACCTAGCCTGAGTTATGGAGACCTGGCTGGATGAAGCTGGGGTGGAGGTTCATCTCTCCCAGCTTTGTCCACCTGGGTTCTCTGTACAGCAGCGAGTAAGGCCTGGGGGAGTGGAGGTGGAGCAGCAATGTTCTATCAGGATTCCATCTCCCTTATCAGGTGCCCTGTTCCACAGTCTTCCAGGTTTGATTGTGTGTTTTTGAAGGTGGGCGGATGGGACAGAATAGGGATTCTGTTGGTGTACCACCCACCCCACTGCTCAACAGTCTCCCTGCCTCAGCTGGCTGAGTTGGTCTCGGTGGTGGTGCTGGAGTCCCCTCAGCTAATTGTGCTGGGGGACTTCAGTATCCATGTGGAGACCACTTTGACAGGAGCAGCTCAGGACTTCATGTCTGCCATGACAACCATGGGGCTGTCCCAAGTAGTATCTGGTGCCACCCATGCTGCAGGACACACTCTGGACCTGGCTTTCCATTCTGGGCATGATGATGGTGATCTGGGTGTGGAGGAGCTTTCTGTAGTTCTGTTGCCTGGACTGATCACTACCCCTGGTGGGGTTTAGACTTACTGGGACTTGGAGCCTCTGCAGGGCTGGGGAGACAATTAAGATGGTCCTCCCCAGGAGACTTATGGATCCAGATGGATTCCTGATGGCTCTTGGGGAGTTTCCTGTTGCCTTGGTAGGTGATCCTGCCAAAAGGCTGGCTGATCTCAGGAACAGGGAAATGGCCAGGGCAGTGGACATGATTGTCCCTAAGTGTCCCCTCCAGCAAAGTGGAGCCAAGCAATCCCCCTGGTTTACTAGGGAGCTGACAGTCATGAAACGTGTGGGATGGGCACTAGCGTGGTGATGGTGGAAGACTCGGAATGAGTCCAACCAAACATGGGCAAGAACTAATTGGAAGACCTATGTTGTGGCAATGGTGGCAGCAAAGAAATTATACTTCACTGCCACCATTGCATCTGCACAGTGTCATCCAGTGGCACTGTCTCAAGTGATCAGGAGCCTTTTACATTCTAGCCAAGAAGAAGATAGCAAAGACCACTCAGTAGCCTGATGTGAAGAATTTGCAAGATGTCATCAGCATACTGCAGATAAAATTGCTTGGAATCACTCTGACTTGGATGTTGTATTTGAGATAAGTCCGGTGAATATAATCTTGGCCCCTGCTTATCTTGTAATATTGGACATATTTCAATTTTTGCAGCCTGAGGATGTGGAAAGGATCCGTGGAGAGGTCAGAGCCACCACATGTATATTGGATCCTTGTCCTTCCTGACTCTTGAAAGAAGCCAGAGGCAGACTGGCTAAGCAGGTGAGGGAAGTGATGAATACCTCACTGCAGCAAGGAAAGTTTCCATCCTGTCTAAAAGAAGCTGTGGTGAGGCCATTACTAAAAAAAAAAAGGGGGGAAGCCTCCCTGGATCCCACCATTCTGAATAATTATTGGCCAATCTATAATATACCATTTTGGGGCAAGGTCCTAGTGGACCTTGTGGTGGCCTCTCAACTCCAGGGGGTTCTGGATGAAATGGATTATCTAGATCCATTTCTATCTGGCTTTGGGCCTGGTTATGGGACGGAGACAGCTTTGGTCATTTTGGTGGATGACCTACACAGGGAACTGGACAGGGGGAGCGTGTTTCTGTTGGTTCTGCTGGACCTTTCAATGGCTTTTGATACCATTGACCATGGTACCCTCCTGAGCCACCTCTCTAGGATGGGACTTGGGGGCACTGTTATGCAGTGGTTCCAGTCCTTCTTGGAGGGGTGAACTCAGAAGGTGGTGTTAGGGAACTCCTTTAAGATGCCCTAGCCATTGGACTGTGGGGTTCCTTGTGGTTCAGTTTTTGTCCCCCATGCTGTTTAACATCTACATGAAACCACTGGCAGAGGTCATTTGGAGTTTTGGGGTGTGGTGTCACCAGTATGCTGATGACAACCAACTCTGTCTCTCCTTTCCATCTGATTCCAAGGAAGCTATCTTGGTACTGAACCAATGTCTGTTGTTAGTAATGGACTGGATGAGGACAAACAAATTTGAATGTAATCCGGACAAGATAGTGGTGTTCCTTCTCAGTCGAAAGGCCGATCAGGGGATAGGGACCCAGCCTGTGCTGGATGGTGTTACACTCCCCCTGAAGTCTCAGGCTCACAGCTTGGGTGTTCTCCTGGACTCAACTCTGAACCTGGATACCCAGGTCTCAGCAGTGGTCAGGAGTGCATTTGCACAGTTAAAATTAGTGTGCCAGCTGCGCCCGTTCCTTGAGATGTCAGATCTGGCCATGGTGACAAATGCCTTGATTGCATCCTGTTTGGACTACAGTAGCATTCCACTTGGGGCTGCCTTTGGAAACGTCAGTGGGTCTAGAATGCTGCAGCCAGAATGCTGACCAGGGCTAGCTATAGAGATCATATAATTCACATGTTAAAACAGCTTCACTGGCTACCAGTTTGTTTCCGAGAACAATTCAAAGTGCTGGTCATGATATAAAGCCCTATACAGCTTGGGTCCAAACTATTTGAAAGATTGTACCTCCTGATACGAACCTGCCAGAATTTTAAGATCCTCAGGGGAAGGCTTTCTCTCGGTCCTGCCATCATCCCAGGCTCACTTGGTGAGGACGCAAGAGAGAGCCTTTTCAGTGGTGGCTCCCATCCTCTGGAACACCCTTCCTTGGCAGCCTAGGCTGGTGCCCTCCCTGTTTTCCATTCACCGGCAGGCAAAAACATTTTTATTTCAGCAAGCTTTTAATTTGTAGCTGTGGGCACAGAGGCTTTTATTGGGGTGTATTTTTATTGTTTTTTATTCTTTTAACTTGTATATGTTTTAAATATATTTTAAATTGTTACATTTCAATTGTTTTTAACTTTTAATTGTCTTATTTTTATTTGTTTTTATATGTTGTGAGCTGCCTTGGGTCCCATTCTGGGAGAAAGGTGGCACAGAAAATAAATAAATTAATTAACAACCATTTTTATTTCCCAAAGCATGTTAGTGGCAGATATGAAAAATATGAGTTTCTGCAAAGCTAGTCAGAGAAGAGATGAACTAGTCCAAAGCAAACTGGGTTCCAACCTGAATTATGATACAGAACAGGGGGAGGGGGAGGGAAGGAGATTTGGCACAACTGCACTGCTGACAACTGAACACCGTATGCTCCAAAATGTAACAACACCACAACCCAAGGATCCCCAGAAATGCTCTTATTATTATTAATAACTACATAATGATATAATGGCTTAATTATATTAAGACTTGACTTAATTCCTTGAAGTATTGTTGTTATTGTTGAGCTATAAATAAATATGGTTGAACAAAGCACCACCCTTCATGTACTTGCCTAGACTGAGTACAGGTGGGAACGATCCTGCCATGATATCAGTCATTGCTACTCCTCTAGAGACTTTGTTATTTTTCCACTCTCACAGTAACCACTGTGGAGACTACAGTTAATTTAGCCACTGGTAGATTTTACTACAAGACTTAAGTTGTTTATTTATTTTATTTAAGTAATACCGCACCTTTCTCCCAACATAGCTTGCAACAAGGTTAGGACAAAGAACAACTAAAAACCTGACAATACAGAAGTTAGAAAACAACTGTCATGTTAAGACAATCTATCACCAACCTTAAGATCACCATTATCATTAAAGATCACCAATTATCATGTTAAAATCACCATCTTTAATACATTTTGTCATGCCCCATCCCCAGGATCCAAGTTCAGACAATGCCACAGACAGTGAAGCAGAAGGACAGGGTGTCACGCCTAGTTCCCAGGACCCAAGTTCAGCTGATGACACAGAAGGACAGGGGGACATGCCAGTGCTTGAGACAGACAATCAAACTTCCTAGAAACCACATGACACAGACATAGATGTACTTACTGCAGCTGAATGCAGATGAGAAAGGGAGGGCTTACAAAATTCAAAGCAACAGGAAATGCTCATTGATCAAGGTACATCTGTGGGAGGCTTCCAGACCATAAATATTCTGGCACCTCCCTCAGGAAGTTGTTGCTGAAAACCAACCTTTCTGGAGGAAGCAACACTTTTGTCTCTGGACTCCTGGCTTGTTGAACCCTGCTTTGTTGATTGACCATGCTATTTCAATTTTCTCGTTGTCTAGATTGAATTTATGTAAGTCCTCCATGGTCATTATTTTTTTTTCTTAGTGTTCAACAGTAAGCCTGCCTTAGCTCTTTTTTCTTTGGCTTTCTTTAGTAATTATTCCAATTCCTTGTTGTTTTAAATCAGTAGTATGGAATTGTCAGCATATCTTAGATTATTGATATCCCTTCCTCCAAGCTTAATTCCTCCATAGATATAGCAGGGACAAATGTTCCAGCCCCACTCATTCTCACCTGAACCTCCCTTTGATGAAGGTCTGCAAAACAGCTGTAACTGATAAATGCAGGGTCCAGAAAATCTAGTTGCACCATAATACATCTCAGTATTAGGGCCATGTCATAGGCGAGCCAGCTCCCAGTGTACGCTCACACACAAGCACACACACCTGAAAGCAAGGCTTGCCTGTGTTAGTGACCAGCTTTAGAGTTCCTCTAGCCTGAGAACTCCTAAAACTGTTCCTTCTGAGATGCAATCTTGGGAACTCCTCTGCCTAGGAATTTGAAAAACTATAACTCTCTTCTGTAGCCGCAACCACCCTTTGAGTTACCCCTTTTTCACAAAATGCAAAGGGAGACTGTGAAGGATCTTTTGAACTCTCCACCACTGCAGTGCTATTCCCACCCCTCCCTCTTGCCCCAAGCAGAAGACAATGAAATGCAATGACTGAGAAAAGACAAGGCAGGTGCCCATCAGCTGATAGAAAGATAGAAAAAGCTTATTTATTTCAATAAATAACATACAAATAATTCACGGAGAAGGTGCTTCCTTCTCCAGGAAGAGTCTTATGTGTTACAGGAATAGTAAAAGCATTCAGTTACATCCAGCCAAAGTGGGAAATTAACATCAATTTCCTAACTTGCAAGCTAACTAGACATTTTCCCTAGATCTACTAACTCACTATGAACTCCAGTCTTTGTTCATCTCTGCAATGATGAACGTCTTCTCAGGACTTCATTGTCTGTCTCCCTGCCTCATGGCCCCAGGAAGGCTTCCAGCTCTCCTGCTATGGGATGTTTCTCATCACAAGTTCTTTGTTCAACCTTCACCTTGTGGCTGCAAGGTAGCATTTATACCTTTTTCAAATTGCCACTCTAACAGTTTTAATTGGTCAGTTCTGTCTCTGGTGATATGATATCATTATGACACTTGCTCTGGAGGTGTAACCTCTCTCCAGAGCTCCACTTAACCCTTTGTTTACCTGATGTTGTTTGCAGATACCTGATTGCTGAATTGAAGGATAATGGGAGATGCAATCCCCCCATTATCATAGGTCAAATGACACATTACTTCATAAAAAAATCTACTATTTAAACTGGCCACGTGTTAATCACAGAATCTGGACGGGGCCACAAGGGCCACCTAGCCCAGTCTCCTGCCATGCAGTAAAAAACTACAGCATTTCTGAAAGATGCCCACCCAACAATTTTTTTTAAAGACCTCCAAAGAAGAAGAGTCCATCCCTCCCCCAGAGGAAGTCTCAGTTGTCCCTTCATATTCACTGGGCATATTCATATTTGGCTCAGGACCCCCCCCCATGGATACCAAAATCTGTGAATATTCAAGTCCCATTATATGCAATGGCATAGTAAAATGGTGTCCCTTATATAAGATAGTAAAATCAAGGTTTGCTTTTTGGGTTATTATTTTTTAAAGAATATTTTCAAGCCACGAATATTTAAATCCATGGATATCAAATCCGTGGATACGGAAGGACAACTGTATTTCATTGTCATGCCGCCTTCCGGTAAAGAAGTTCTTCCTAATGTTTGAGTGGAATCTATTTTCTTGTAATTTGAATCTACTGCTTCATGTTCTACTCTCTGGAGCTGGAGAAAACCAAGCTGGTTCCATCTTTTACATGACATCCCTTCAGCTATTTAAAGATTCCTCTTTTAAATAAAGCAGCCGAACCACAGGTCGTTTGAAGCAGATTTCTGGAATGAGTGTCTGTGTCTTTGTGTATGCATGTCACTCCCCCCAATTCCATTTTCCCACTGAAAACAACTCCTCTCAAATAGTATTTGTAGCCTGCCCCTTAGTTTACTCTTTCTCTCTGTCTGTCTCTCCTCACACACCAGTCATGAATATGATTTAAATTCTAGAAAAGAGACCATCTCTCTAAGCATTCTTAAAAAGTGCTGGGTTTTCCACATTTTTCTCTCTCAAACTTCATCACTTCTTGTAGTCTAGCTTACAACACTAAAATTCAAAAGATTAAATCTTGGATGTAATTATAAAAGATTTGGGAGTACTGAATCATAAGGGTTAGCCTGTGTTCTCTGCCACTTAACAAGCTTTGGCTACATTGATTTTTGCTAAATAACTTTTTAATATGATACTTGGGAAAGAATATGGCACTCTTTTTCCAGATCAAATAACTGCATTTAATGCTCTAACAATAGACCTTATGAAGTTTAATTTTCAACTCTATTATATAAGATAAGAACAGCATTCCTATCTGACCGTGAATAAATACATTAGAATTAGCCCAGGAGTTTTCAGTGCTGTTTTATGCATTAGTTGCTCTATCATATCTTTGATTTTACACATTCTCAGTGGCACAATGTTAGGTCTAGCAATGTATGCTAAAAGGACATTTGGGATGCCTGCTGTTGAAAACAGAGAACAAATCTGGTCTAACAAACAGGGGTTTATTTGCACCCCAGGCAAGCCTGAGCTAGGAGTGTGAAAAATCTTTGTTTCAATTCTGTTCAGTTTCTTCAAACCCATTTCCCTCCCACCCATTTCCCTTCCAACCCTTGTCAGCTTGCAAAACTTTATGTTTTCTATGCACAATTTAAAACAAATTTGTGATCATCCACACATTTGTGCAATTTGCTTGGTATACAACTATTCCCTACTTACTATTTTTTTAAAATAATCATATTTTCAAATATGAACATTCTGGGTGGGTATTCTTTCTCAGAAATGCCCCCATAAGCCTCACAAATGTGGAAATGCTCAAGGTGAGGTGCACATTTTCTCCTAAGAAGTCTAAAGGGATGTGTGAATGCTACTATCATCAAGATTGTCAGGTTTAGTGAAATGCCTTGCCAACCCTTGACTGAATACAGTATGAAATATGCTGATATAAATGTAGTAAGGAAAGGCAAGCTATAATAGGAGGAAGCATTTATAAGGGAATCAAGCCAATACAACACACATAAGGGTAATCAAAGGAAGTCACCAAAGATGAAGGAAGGCCCAATATCAAGGTCTTAGATGTTCCACAAACATTCACAAAGAGTCAGCAATCATGATAACCCAAGGAAAAGGGAAAACACAATGCAACATACTATGTAAGCCAGCCCAGGGGTCAAGAATCCAAATAAGATCATGAGAGAATGCAGAGATAGGGAGAACAAGGATTGCATACAACAAGAACTCCCAGTAGTTGCTGGAAGATTTTCATTTGCCTGACTTTGAGAAACTAGACCATTAATTGCTCAGCATTTCCCATTTAAGCTTCTGCAAGAGGCGCTGACTCTTCTAACACTGGAGATTAACAGATGATCCCTTTGAAATGTTATTTTGCCGGCATTAAAAAAAAAACAAAAAACATTTTCATGCCGGCAAAATAACAGTCCCCACTGCAGTTACCTTCCTTTCCTGGCAAAGGCAGCCCTGTCAATAAAGAGGAAGCGAACAGAGCTCCATCACTTCCTTGTTCAAAATCCTGTGAGACTTCATCACATTGTAAATTCAAAATTAAAAACTAAAAAGGGACACCAAGCATCTAGACACACTTAAAAAGCCCCAAGTAACCCAGGGAGGGTCATAAAAAGAGCGAAACTTACCTGGATGTCTCGATCTCACCCAGAAGTGTTTGCGCTGGATCAGCCATTCTCACTGCAGTGATGGGATTTAAATGACCTGAGGTTTCGCACATCGCCAATGCTGGTACCAAAATGGAACTGGGTGATCTATTGATGGCTTCAGCCATTCATAAGAAGAAACTCCAGCACAACACCAGTGGAACACAAATGATGATGTTGTCTGATATTGGTGTCCTTTTGTGTTCTGTTGTCATTCTGCTGGTGCCACACTTGCTGCATCTGATAATCTCCGTAGTAGCTCTCCTTGCTGATGTGCTGCAAATGATGGAAGTTTCTCTTTCTTGTCAATTGCAACTGAGGTAGAGACCTCACCAGCCGTACTTGCCACCAGCTGCCCATATTCTGGGTGGCAGCCATCATCTGGAGCCATAGACCTTTCTGGGTCTCACCCCTCTGCATCAGATTCCATGGGGTGATTTATGACAGATTGAATCCACAGCATCGTTTCAGACTATGGGGGAGGGGATTTTAAAATGTTCCATGCCAGTAGAAAAAGGAGAAAAACTAGGAGGTTGTCCAGACAATGAAAATACTCATCATAGAATGTGCAGAGAATATGATGTGTCCCAATGCGATCTGAATGAGATTTGTAGTATTTGGAGGGGGGGCTAAAAACTCCACAAACCACACAGTAAAAGGATTTGTGGTTTTCCCCAACGTTTTCTGGAAAATGCACATAGATGCATATTTTTGCAAGTGTGGACATCTAAATTCACACCACTGTACATTTTTGCTCTATTACCCTTTATATGTGTGAACGCGCCATTCAAATAGATGCAAACAGATACGAATATGTGAAAAAATGGTGGAGACAAAACAGCATTACTGCGAATGGGCAAAAATGCACACCCACTTGCAGTATACCGTCAAGCCTAGACAAACCCTAGGACAGTGATGGCGAACCTATGACACACGTGTCAGCAGTGACACGCGTAGCCATTTCTGATGACACGCAGCCGTAGGCCTCCTCCCCCCCCCCACCGCAATCTCACCACCCTCCCTAAAGTGGCGATCGGGCTTCAAAGCCCCGGTCACCACTTTCTTCCACCCCATCTTCCCTAAAGTGGCGATCGGTCTTCGAAGCCCTGGTCCCCCTTTCTTCCCCCCTCCCACCCTCTCCAAAGCAGGAATCCGCAACTATGCGGAACTGCGAATGTGAAACCCGTGAGTGTGGAGGGACAACTATAGTCGCAAATGTTTCATTCTTCCCTATTAGCACTCTGTGCTGGAGGTCTGTAGACCAAAACAAGATAAGTCCGACACAGAGCGTCTAGTTCTGGGACTTGCGGTTAAGCCGGGATCTTTGCCCTCACTTCCACTGGCAGAGATAATGCTTTTTCCTCAAAGTGACACACCACCTGAGTTATGCTCAGTTTTTTTGGTGAAGTTTGACACACCAAGCTCTAAAGGTTGCCCATCACTGCCCTAGGACATCCAAAGAAATGTCGTAGTCCTACAATTCCTTTCAAAATCAATCTTCTATTTGCAGCAAGGTTTGAAACCCACCCCACCCCTCTACTCAGAACAAAATGGTACAGTCCATTCTACCACATCTCCTCCCATTCAGTCATAGATCAGGTTTAAGCTAACAGATATGAAAGGAAGAACTACCAATGAGGTCCAAAATCACTCTTTTCTTCTAATGAACATGCAGGATTACTGCTGATGAAGGCATTCAAGCTTCAAAGTCCCATGTCACTGGCAGGGAGAAATATTAACCAATTGATAATTAACCTCATCACTTTACTATCATTTTCTCTACTTTATTGTTCACTATTATATTTGTTGTTTTAAATCATCAGTAGAAATTCTAATAACAGTGAACAGTTTGAAGCCGATACAGAAAAGAATGCTTTGGCAAAGACTGTGTCCTAGGCATATTATTATTTTTAAAAAGTAGAAAAGGTGCCCCCCTTATTATTAAGATCAACTAAGCCTATTGTTCATGTGCACATCAAGACTGAGATCCCCCCCAGTTCTCCCCCACCCCGAGCCAGCCACATATTACTTCACCATTTTCCTAATACTTGGAATGCTATTCCTCTTCTCAGTGTGATAAAAATTGTACTCTGAGACTGCCAGGAGCAATCTAGCATAATGTCTGTGTGGAGGGAGGAACTGAACCTAGGGCTGGAAAACAAAACAAAACATTTCTGTGTTGCTCTTTTTTAATATATGACAGCACTATTTTCAGTTACATGATTTGTAAATCAATTCTACAAACTGGTCTCAGCTACTAAAGCTATTCAATTGTTTTAAATCAATTTCTCTCTTCTCATCTACTGACCAGAGTTGAAACTGATATAATAGAAAAGAAAACTGATACAAAAGAAAAGAAAATCCTTTGCACAGCAAGTCTGCTGAAGAATGAGAGCAGAACTTGGAAAAGTGTCATTTTCCATGCTGGCATAATTATGAAATCTGGACTTGTGGGTCTACATAAATTGGTTTTTGTTAGAGTTAGCAATCTTTGCAAGCCTATACTCACTAATTGCTAGTTTGCAGACTTCCTGTTTGTTTGCTTTTCCACGTCCATGCTCTTGGTGTGATACTGTACCATGTTACCTACCCTTATAGCCCCCATCTTGAAATATCAAATAATTGTCAATATTTAATGTGGCCAGCCATCCATGTAGTTAGCAGGTAAACCAGGGACTCCCTAATACCAAGGCTGGAGTCATGTGTGACCAAGGGAGGGGCCTTTGGAAATTCCCCAAACAAATATTCAGATTAACACCTGGAGGTGAGTCATTCACTAATCCACTCAACAATAGCAGAATTCTTGATGCTTGTAAAATGGGTCCTTCCTTCCCTCATTCCTTTCCAACAAAAGACCTTGGCTGCTTCTGTTCAATTCCAAATGCAGCACCCATTAACAATCATTAACTCTCCCGGAGCACCCATTGTCTAGTCTTGGAAACATCCAAGAAAAACTGTATTCCACTCAAAGCCCTATCCCTTCAGGCAAATTATCATATATAAATGTCACCCTACAACACCACCAAAGTGTGCATGAATCTCCTGCTTTCTGACATCACATCAGTTTGTGTCACCAGTCTATCATCCGGACCTCTCCACTGTCAGTTTACTTTGTGATCTCTGCTGTGCAGGAGCGGTACAGTATAACCCACAACCCTCTTACTCTATTCCTCTATACAAATTTTCAATTTTCTCAATAGCCTTGTGTGAGTGCCTGAAGCCTGAGTGTTTGCATGACTGCTGTTGATATTAATTTCCAATAAAGATAATTTAACTGTACCATTTGGCTTAGAGTCTCCTCCGTGACTAACAGTATACATAGGTTAAAAGATCCTGCCATTACCTGATCTTTCACTGCTATGTTTGAACTAATTAAACATTTCCCATAATAATTTTGGACACTAGTGGGATCCTCACAATTGACTATGCACATGTACTTGCAAGTAAAAATAATTTTAGATGTTTTACAAAAAAAAAAAAAAAGAAAGAAAGAAAGAAAGAAAGAAAGAAAGAAAGAAAGACAAGCTTATTTATTTCTCTACTAGATCCTGTCTCTGGGTGGGTGGGCATGGGACTGGTTGTTGTTCAGTCTCTCCCTTGCCAATCCATTACTCTGCTTAAGAGTTCCACTACCATCTTTCATATTTCCCAGCAGTTTTCTGTAATATAGGTAGTGTTCTAAATGGAATGCTCTCCTTCACCTTGAAACCTCATATCTTGATTACATTTGATGAAAATACAGACCCACTTTATTATTAACTGCAAAAAAGAAGAGAACCTAACTGGGATTCCAGTTATTAACATAAGAATTAAGTGTATTTCATCCGAGAAAATGAATCCCAACCACAAAGGGGAAGGGCCATAGCTCAGTGGTAGAGTACACACCTTCTGTTCTTTCCTTTCTTTCCAATACCACAATCTCCCTTTCTTCCTAATCCCTCCCTCCCCTCCCCTCGCTCTCTTACAGTGCGCCTCTCTTGCCTGCACTCTGCCTCTCACATCATTCACTTTCAATTCCCTCTACTCCCTCCCTTGCCTCATATGGCATCCTTGTAATTCACCCCTCCCTTGCCCTTGCACTCCACCACCTGCATTGCTGAGTCTCCTTTCCCTTCAGGACTGAAAGGCAGGGACAACTTGTTTCTTGCCAATCAATTTTGCAGAAGAGTAAAAGTTTATTTTGCCCCATATCATGGTTCCAACAAGGGCCACCTACTTAAAAAGATACTTGGAATAAAAGCCAGATTATGTTCCAAACGGGCACTTGATGGTATGCCTAAAATCTGAGTAAAACCCAGAGAAACTGGGAACAGCCATAACCAGTATGTCGAACTTTGCTAAAAACTGTGCTTTCTATCATACACACAGCAGTTCAGATTATTCTGATATGGCTGCAAAGTGCAAAACTTGTCAGTAGACTTTGAGAATGAGGATCAAGGCATGTTTTTGGAGAACATAAAGAACCTTAATAAGAGTCTCCGACAGTAATAAAAAGAAAAGGGAGTATACATTGAATTGCAAATAAGTAATTAAGGTTTAACTCTGACCTGCTTTATCACACTGCACTATCAGTGCCACTTTATCAAATGTGCCAAAGCAATGGATGAACAATTTTTTCATGGATCAATATGGGTATCATTATGCTGATAATAAATGCCCTACTTCCCTTGTGATAGTCTGCTTTACAGAACTATATCTTATAGCCAATGCCCCATAAATTCTGTTTCCTCTTACTTTCTACTCCTGTATCCTATTTCCCTCTGTATCCATATGCTTATACTGTATTTATCTTTTTGTGTGTCTGGTTCTAACATTGCACATGGGAATCACAATTGTCCCTCCACATTTACGGCTTTCACTTTTGCGGTTCCGCCTGTTCGCGGTTTGCTCAGTAAGTGCCCCATTTAAATCAGCTTCTCTCCCTCGCACACAAGGGAGGGGAGCTGATTTAAATGGAGCGCTCCCCAAGCAAACTGTGCACCCAACTCCCCACTCTCCTGGGGCTTGGCTCCATTTGGGGTGGGGAGCCAAGCCTCGGAAGAGTGGGGACTTCGGAGTAAAGGTGCTGAACTCTCCACTCTCCTGGGGCTTGGCTCTGGGGGGTGGGTGGGAAGGGTGGGGTGGGCGGGGGAAGAGCTTTTTGCCCACCCACCCTTGCCCTTCCCAAAGTGGAGACGGGGCTCTAGGAGCCTCGTCACTGCTTCTCGCCCACTCCCTGCCTTCCCAAAGCGACAACTGGGCATTGGGAGCCTCATTGCTGCTTTTCACCCACCCACCCCACCCTTCCCAAAGCGATGGCAGGTCTCTGGGAGCCTCGTCACTACTTTTTTCCCACCCACCCCATCCTTCCCAAACAAATAAAGGTGGGTGAAAAGCAGCGATGAGGCTCGCAGAGCCCCACTTTGGGAAGGGGTGGTGGTGGCGAGGCCTATTTTAATTCACTTTTTTTACATTCGTGGGGGTCTTGTGCCCCTAACCCCCCCACAAATGTGGAGGGATGACTGTACAGTTTTTGAAGGAAGGGAAGAATTTACACAAATCATGACTCTATCACCTGTTGTTCTGTGATGATACACAATGTGGCAATCAGACATCTTAAGTGCCAATGTATGATAAAGAATATCACAAATAAAATTTGAAAATGTCAGCTATAGTTTCATTGACTATTACTGTCATAGTTTGCACACGGCAGTTTAATAAATAAGATACTTCAAGGTTACTCTCCCTGTTCCACTCAAACTTATTGCCGGGAGTTTAAGAACTAATGCCATGATAATGAGACAACAGTACAGGGGAAATTCTTAAAATGACTGGTGCCTAGAACAGAAGAGATGCTCCCTAACCTCCTGATCTTACTACTCTGTGGCTAGGCCTTCAAAATATCCACCGCCTATCTTAAGAAGTCAAGGTATGTGAGGAAATTTATACTCACTTTGCTCTCAGGGCTTTAGACTCCACGTGAGCAGAATTAGTGCCCTCATAAGCCTTTTGTATTTCTCCAGTGCACACAAGATAGCCATATCATGTAGTTTGGGTTAAAAAACAGAAGTAAAAGCTATTTTCTGGCTTTTTAAAAAATTCAGTGAACAGAATATAGCATCCCAATTGGTAATACAGAGTTGCAAATTAATTCCACATGAAATCATACCAAGTGGGAATTTGGACAAAAATAGTTGCTTTTGCCAACTCCAGATAAAATAAGACAATGCTTTAGAGACATTGGGAAAGTTTTTTCTTTTTTAATGAGAAACATTTGCAAAAATTTCTTACAGGTATTACTATATATGAATTCAGTAAATCTTGTTCATGCCTGCTACTGGGATTTTGGTTATCTAGCCAATTGTGTGTGTTTGTGCCTTTAAGCTGTCTGTCAACTTATGGTGACCCCATGAATTTCATAGCGTTTTCTTAAGCAAGGAATCATCAGAGGTGGTTTTACCAGTTCCTTCATGTGAAATATAGCCTACACCACCTGGTATTCCTTGGCATTCCCCTCCAAGTACTAACCAGAGCTGACCCTGCTTAGCTTCCAAGATCAAGTGGGATCTGCTGCCTTTTGCATACTTAGCCAGCAAGTGAAGACATTTTTTTTATTTAGGCAGGCTTTCAAATTGTTAATTTTAATTATGGAATTATGTAGTGCCTGTGTAAGTAGCATGCTGTTTTTTTTAATATTTTTAGTCTTTTATTGAAGGTATTTTTAAACTATGTTTGAAGTTATTTTAATTGTTATAATTATGCTTTAATAATAGCATTTAATTCTTTTTTAACTTCTGTAATTAATATTTTAGCTGTTGTCATATACTGGCTTCTTCAGACTCAGTGATCAGCAGTTTCAGAGTTAAAAAGAGAAACTTTATTGACACAGTAATCCAAAGAGCTAACCCTACAAGTTCATTGCTCAGAATAAAACCTAATTACCAAGCAGTAGACTAAAAGCATTCTACAATCTATAAAATCTGGTGGGCTATACAGTCATTGGCTATCCATCATCCTTGCTCTCAGTTCCCACAGGACCAAGATTCAGCCCATTTTCCTCATAGCTGGGGCCAGGTGCCAGCTTTATCAAACCATTTCAAACATAGAGCACATACTCCCCCTTTCCCAGTTAGACTACATACTTGTTAGCAAGTACAAAAAAATGCAAATGCAATTAGCTACAAGTGATACAACAAAACTGAACTTGGGAGGAAAAGGTCACATCTGGGACCAATACTGACAGCTGTATCCTTTTAAAATTATTGTATGCTGCCTTGAATCTCATTTTGGGAGAGAGGCAGGTTATAAATTCAACAAAATTAATAAATCAATAAATAAATTTAGGCCCCTGTTCCAACCAATTAATCTCAGATATTATATTAAGCAAGCCATAGCTACAATGAACTGAAATCTATAGCTGTTTGAACTCTACTGCTAAAGTTGACTCCAAAATATCTGTGAAAGCTGATGGATAAAGTCTAGATTATGATTGAGAGTAAACACCCCTGTGTTCCATTTGACTTGTGTATGTGTGTGTACATAGCACAGGTAGTTTCTGAAATGAACAGGTGGTGTGCTTCCCCCCACCACAATTCCCCTTCTCAGTTGATGAGGCTCCACTGAGATATAGTTAGGAAATTCCTTTTTTTTTTTTAATCTCTTGGACAATCAAAAATATATTTCCCAGAAGAAACATATATATGGTATGTTTTAGGTAATAGCCATGTATATCCCATGCTTAGAATCCTTATAATGTCTGCATAGAATAGTTATTCCACTTAAAAGTAAGGAGGTAAAAAATCTTTTATCCAAACTGCAAATTAACATTTGAAGACAATATACAATGTTCTAACATATAAAATAGGTCTGATCTTTATGCTGTTTTTCAGCTAAAAGATAATCCACTTTATTAATAGTTCATACATTAATGAAGGCTGTAATTTGTTGATAATTTTGTTCTCAGAGAAACAACAAATAATTTCAGAAATTTTCTTTCTGGTACCAGGTCTATGAAAACTGTACAGGTTTCACAAACTATTTGCAGTTTAAGACTTATTCTGCACAAAATTCATACATCATATTTTGTGTGGAAAACATTTTTCTATGCAAGAAATAGCATTCTATGCATAGAAAATAATATTTTTCTGCTGAATTATTATTTTCTGCCTAGAAAATGATGTTTTCTATGCAGAAAATGCTAACAATATGCCATCTTCACACAGAATTAATCATGAAATGTGAAGTTCTTGTCAGTCCAGAATTCTCCTTGTCAGGGGTCCAAGATAATAGGAAACATAATTATCAACCAATTTAAAAAATATTTTTGAGTATTCTTTCAATCCCTAACACAGAAAGGGTGTCTTAACTTGAAGATGAATATATGTTCATTGGGGAGCTACAACTGGAATATCTGTAAACCCAGGACTTTAGGGTGGGGGGGAATACCAGAACTTTAGACCTGGAAACAATGCCAGATGTCATATTGTCCAAACTCCTGCTCAGTGCAAGGATCCTACAACTATAGCAACCCTAACAAATGGCCACCCAGTCTCTTGTTAAGTATCTCTAGCAAAAGAGAGTTTGCCATTCCCTAAGGAAGTCTGATCCAGTCTAGAACAGCTCTCATCCTGAGATAATTTCTCCAAACATTCAGGTAAGATCTGCAGTATTGCAATTTCCATCCTTAAGTGTTAGTCCTGAACTCTGGAGCAATAGAGAACACGTCTGTTCCATCTTCTACATAACAACTCTTGAGCTATTTCAAGATATGCCATGTTTTCCCTTAGCCTTTTCTCCAAGCTAAACATAGTTAGCTCTTTCAACTATTTCTCCTATGTCTTGTTTTGAAATGGGACATTGCAGCAAACTCCAAGCTAGAAAGGAGATATCAACATTTATAAGCAGATGACATGTCCCTCCCAGCCATAGTATGGATTTATTTTATACAAATGTTAGCTACCTAAGTCTATATATAAGCAAATTAGGAGATTATCACACAAGGCTAGTCTCTAGGGGCAATCGCGTTATGAAAGGAAACAGGAACAAAATGTTCTGAAAATGTTTCGTATCACATCTTTCTTTTTTGGGCAACTGCACTGCTTTAACTCCCTCCCCCTAATGGGATGTTTCTTCACTGCAGTTCTGGCATTACAGCAGTTAGTGCCATGAGGGGGGGGGGCTGATTTTCCTCCTTTCCTGCTCTCTCCTGATCCCACTCACTATTCCAAAGCAGGCTAACTATGTGCCTGTCAGGTTTTTTTTAATCTTTGCTGTGTTTGCATAATAATGGCAAAACCGATAATTTTTATTTTTATTTTATTGTTTTGCTATAAGTACGCAAACACAACAAAGATTTTTTTAAAAAACAACAGACATGGAGTTAGCCTGCTTTGAAACAATGAGTGGGATGGGGAGACAGGAGACGAGGAGGAGAATCAGTCCACCTCAGGACACTAACTGCTGCAAGGCCGAAATTGAACTGAAGGGACCTATCGCACCAGGGCCAGCAGTGGAACAATAGCAATATTTAGAGCTATTAATGGGTGTTTCCTGTCAATTAAAAGGATGCCACAGTAATGGTTTGACTATATACCACCTGCAGAACAGTCATGATGTCATGTGATAAGGTTTGGCCATAGACGCTACTATCCTGCTTTAATTCTGCTTTTCTAGCCTTGTGTGATAATCTCCTAAAAATAAATATACCATCATCTGCATATCTGAAGTTTATTTCTTCATGATGGAGAAAGGTTTTTAGTTTCCCATAGTGATTTTATGCAGGCGCTGGGAGGAATCATATTGGAAATGTAGAAAAGAAAATTCCTTTGTTAAAAGAAATGAAAAGAATAAAAGTCCTATCCCTTCTTGTATTCTCAAAAACAAGCTTTGTATGTTTCTCAAGGACAAACCCAGACATGATAGTTCTATGCATAGGTATAATGCACTTGAATTATAAAGACATGTTCAAAATTCAAGGTGCATGGTTGCCATCTCATTTTTTTTCTTTTAAGAAACCAACTGTGTTCTTAGATGAGATCATGCCAGCTTTGCAGAAGAAATCATCTTTAATAAAAGCACCAACTAACACAGATATTGTGCTCCTGCTTTGAAAGAGAAGAGGTTTCTGCAGGCAAGAAGTAATCAAAAGAGAGTAACAGAAGGGGATTTCAAGTGTCATGGACAGCCAGAATCATCATGTAAAGCTGCATGTTGGAGTGAATGTGAAGGATGCCAGAATCACAATGTACAGAATCTTGTAAATGACCATGAAAAGTATAAAGCAGATTTAGTTTTTAAGAGTTTTCTTGTTTGTGGATATTGCTTTCTGAACGTTACTGAAAGGATTGACCTAGTACTGTAATAGTTCTTTCTGCTGCTGTTGTGTGCTTTCAAGTCATTTCCAACTATGGCAACCTGAAGGTGACTCTGTCTTAGGGATTTATTTAGAGGAGGATTGCCATTACCGTCTGCTGAGGCTTAAAAAATGTGACTTGCCTAAGGACACCCAGTAGATTTGAATGGTTGAGCCAGAATTTGAATACAGGTCTCCTAGAGTCCTAGTACAACACTCAAACCACTATACTGGGTCAGTAATAGTTACTACACTGAATACTAAAAGCATTGCATAGAGGAACAAAGGAAGCTGTCTTATTGAATCAGACCACAAGTCCATCCCACCCACACTCAGCAATAGCCCATCTTTGTCCAGTAATGTCACTGGGAAGCCAGTGGATTCCCAACCCAAACTTTGTCCTGGAAAACAACAGATTTATTATGAAGGCAAAGCAAAGTGCAATGTTACCTGTAGAACATGTGTCTGTGTCTGAGTGTTGTGGGCCCTTTCAGAGTTGCAGGAAACTGTTGGGGTGAGAGGCGGAAGCTAAGATACTATGCTTCTCAGAAAGAAAGAGAGAGAGAGAGATATTGTGCTGTGGGTCCTTCAAGCAACTGAATTCAGGATCTGTTATGGGAGGAGCAGAGATAGCATGCCAGCTCAGAGGCTGCTATGCTCATGGGAGGAGTTCTGAGAAGTAATGCATAGATAGAGATGGAGGTGAGGAGAGTGTGGTTTTTCTGTGCCAGAGAGAAACAGACATGAAAAACTGTATGTGTGGGGGAGTGTGCACATGTGAGAGAAGAAGAGGAAGAGGAGTGTGTGTTCCTATATCTGAGTGTGAAGGGAGACTGGGAGAAAATTAGAGTCTACTTCTATACTATCAAATGTCCATTTAAAATAACAATGAAGCAATATATATACTGTATGTACTCAGAAGTAAGTTTATGAGTTTATGAACTCAGCCACACACATCTTGATTGTCATCTCTGAAATCTTGGAGGGTACACTATCCTGCTCCTCTCAACACTAAGCAGCAGAGGTTCTTCAGGAGATAGCTATATCCCCATACTTACTTGGAGATGACAGTGGTTTAACCTGATGCCTTCTGCATCCAAAAACATATGCTCTGCCACTGAGCTGTGGGCCCACCATCTTAGACAGAGTGCTGTTGAGATCAGAAGCAAATTAAGGTCTGTGGAAAGGTCAAAAATGGTCCCTCAACTGTGCCCTGTCTTATCCAAACATTCAACTGAGCCCAACTGTGTTTCTGCTCTCTGGCCACCTAGCAGCCACCATAAACAGAAGTTTTAAAAGGGAGAGACTTTGTTTGGAGCTTTCTGCCTTACCTTGAGAGCACAACTTGAGTCTTCTTGTTCTATTACTTTTGACTTGATCTAGTCCTACTGAATGTGCCTTGAATCATTGCCTCAACTATTTGCATATTTCTGATTAGATGGCCTTTAACTTTAACTTTTCTGGCACTCTGTATTTCCTTTGTTAAACCCCTGATCACATTATCTCTTCAAACTAATAATTCTTTCATCTCTTGCTACTGGCTCTGGGAGAGTGCTACCTGGAAAATGTCATACAACTACTCAACCAACCAAGCCTGACTTCACTCCTGAGAGAGAGCTGATGAAGAAACATTCTATGCTTTGTTTTTATCAAACCATTAAACCAAAACTGGGGCCAATAGTTTCTGATATCCCATCAGTTCAGCTTTAATCAATTAGAATAAAAGATAGCTCTGTGAAAAGAAGGCAACAAGCACCAACAAGGGGAGGAAGAAGTGAAAGGACATACCTGTCCAAAACCAGAAATGAAAACAGTTGAAAACAAATGTCCTAAATCAAATGTTTAAAGCAAACAGCAAGTCTGCAAATATGCCACAATGAAATGTTTTGATTTAAACAATGTTTGAAAGTGCACATTTGCTAATTCTCCACTCAGCAGTTTATTTGTTCTTTTAATTATTCATGGAGCTCATTTTTCATATCTCTGCATAAAATCCTGGAAGTTGGCAAAACGTGTCATAGTGTGGGGCAAGAAAATTATTTTTAAAAATTCAAATTAAGAAGTATGCAAGGTAACCAAAGAAGGATGTGCTAAAAGTCCATTGTTTTCTGCTTTGGATGGAAACCATACACACAAACACACACATACTATTATGAATGTGTCCCAAACAGGCAGCAACTTTTAATCATACCCCCCCCCAAAACCAGTGACTAGATAATGGAATGCAAGTAAGACAACTGCAACAGTGACAAATACAAATGATGTGCAACAAAGATTCAGATCTTCATTATACTGTTGGCAGAGATGGCCATGATTTGGAAACATGATGCACAAGTAGGGCAAATTGCAGATGATAATATTTTGGGCTGTACAATTTTGCAGTTTGAGATGTCTGTATCTACATGTGAAGTCAAAACCTATTAAGGGAATAAAGCAACAGGTTTTGTATAAGCCAAAGGAAAAATAAAAACATCAAAAGCACAAAACCAACCAAAAAAAAGATACTAAGAAATAATGAAGAAGCAAACTACTGAGGAACAAATATTCCTCAGAGCAAATATGAGAAGTAATGAATGCAGTACAAAGTTTATATGAACTCCAATACAGGTTATTCACTGAAGCCTAGAAAATGCCAGATTTTATTTTTATGCATACGAAGTGGCCAATTCATTTTGACTTCAGTAAAAGTACAAAGAAAAAGTATAGATATTATAGAAGAAATAAGGAAGGGAGTGAATTGAAGTGAAAAAGCAATTACCAAATTAAAAAAGCTATCTGGAGATGCTTCTGGGAGCATGTAGCTGGACAGCATGCTGGGACGGGGCGACCATTCCCAAGCATCTTGTTAGTAATCCTCTGAAAAGTAGTGGAGCTGTGTTCAAGAGGCTCAGCTCATGCCAATTATTCATTAACACCTTGACTTTCCTCCAATCTGTTAGTTATAGTGAACTGTCTTCACAGGCAGGACACCTGCCCTTTGTGAACTGGACATACAGTAGTTAACAGGGACAGGTTAACCCAGTTCTGTAGTGATACCCCCAAAATTTCCTCACCTTGCTGAGTTCTTTCCAACAACACAGAATTATGGAGTTGGAAGAAACCACAAGGGCCATCTAGCCCAACCCCATGTCATGCAGGAATAAATAATCAAAGCATTCCCAACAGATGGCCATCCAGCCTCTGTTTAAAAACCTCCAAAGAAGGAGACTCCACCACACTCCAAGGCAGCACATTCCACTGCTGAACAACTCTTACCGTCATGACTCTTCCTCATCCATAAAACCTACATACAGAAAGAAAATATATCTCCACCCACTACCACAGAGAGAGATAGAGATCCTTCAGTGTCATAAAGAAATATGTGGGGTTTTAAAATATTCCAATATTTGCCAAGCTTGAGAAATAATTGGGGAGGTTTTCCTGAAGTAGTGTATGAACAATGGAGCTGCAGCAAGACAGCCTGGGCTGTCAGCCAAATTGATCTAGTATAAGCAGCCATTTCTCACAAAGACAATGGGACAGTCTTAAGGAACTGGAGGGCAGCAGAGCCATCCTGTCAGATGGATAAGAACAGCAGTAAGAAACAGCAAGTGATTGGGGATCCAAGGTTGTTCACAGTGGTCTTCCTACTGGCCAACCTGTGTTGGGGCCTGAAGGAGGACATACTGATAGGTAACCATTGTCCTCTGCCATGAGCAAGGATACAACATTTCTTTTACAAAGGGAGTAGGGACAGAAAGCAGTGAATTGATACAGTGCAGAGCATTTAAGAAACACCAAGATGGTGGGAATACTCTACCCTTGTTTTAAATATGATTCCACCCACTTCTCCATAAGAGATTTGACTCTTTGCTAATTTCATTCATGAGGGAAGCAACAAGTACAGTAATTTTAGCAATTTTATTTCCACTGCAAGAAAGTCTTCAAAATGTGCACATTTGCCATTTGGAGCTTATTCTGGGCAAAATTTACACAGAGTGCTTTTGCACAGAAAACAGCACTTCCTGCACAGAAAAAAAAATTGTGTGCAGAAAAGTATATTTATGAACAGAAATATTATTGTCTGTGCAGAAAATTCTGTTTTCTATGTGGAAAATGCTGTTACCTGTGCAAGAAACTATGTGCAAATTTTGCTCAGAACAAGCCCTGAAGTCTAAAGGGTATCCCTCATCTAGGATTCTCCATCTCAGGATTTCCTGACACTTGAAAAACACAATTTTGCAGTTTTTGAATATTTGTGAATAATCTTTCCTCCTCTGTTTTCCACAGAACTAGCTTTTCCAAAATGGAACATAGTTGCAATTACAAGGAACAATATTATAGGAATATTTAAGCAGAAGTCACTTTTCACCTGAGAGTTGTAATTAGAGGAGGGCTATACTGGCATGAGGCTTCACACACCCCTGGTGTTTTTGCGATCACCCCAACATCTGCATCGAACTATTGAATGTGCCATTTAATTAATCAGGGAAATGGAAGAAAGTTATTCTCCCACCCTTTAAACACATGAATCTTCTCCATGTGTCTCCTTTAGACGACTCCCAGAAGAACACTGTAGTTCTGCTACATTGATGGCAGTGGTGGTGGAATACATGACTTGATTTAAAGGTGAGGGGTTTTTTTTAATCAACACCACCACAGAAAATGAGGTGGCAGTGGGGGTGTGGGGTTGTCACTTATTAGATTCTGAGAACACTGACATGAGCCTACAACCGTGAGGAATTCCCTACCCCTGCTTTAAATGAAAGGCCTTAAGTTACAAAGGCCTAAATCCAATTATTCGTCTCAACCAGAGCAAACCCTCTTTGAATTAATGGAACTTATATAAATGTTTACTATCAAGATTCAGTGGGTCTACTCTAACTGGGATTAGTAGCTGGAGAAAAGTTTCCAGAAATACAGTCAGCCATCTCTATCCACAGATTCTGTACCCACAGATCCAACCAACCATTGTTCAAAAATATTTTTTTAAAAAAATCCAAAAAGCAAATAATGATTTTGCTGTTTTATGTAAGGGATACAATTTTGCTACCCCATTACATATAATGGGACTTCAGCATCTACATATTTGGGTATCCACAGTGGCAGGGGTGTGTATTCCTGGATATAAACCCCAGCATATACCAAGGGCCCACTGGACTCTTAAATAATCTGAGGTAACTTAGAAATATTCAAACGTCCTGTCTTGTGTTTTTTGAACAATCATCTGATGAAGATACTGTTCAATGGGCCTTTAATTAATGCTCCAATAGAAATAAATCAAGCAGGGATCCTGCTAACTGGAGAACACAGGAAGAGCTCTCTTTAATCAGACCACAAGCCTATCTGTGTGGCCAACCACACTGGGAAGCCTGTAAGAAGAGCAACCATTCCCTCCCACTGTTGGAGCCTCACAACTAACCAGCATGATTTAGCAACAATTTATAGCATAATCCTCCATGGACCTGTCTAGGGTAATATGATCCAAGGTTCTCATGATGGACATTCTTTCAAATTATAATTTCTAATCAAGAGCTCTGTACCAGTGTTACTTGCCATCCCCATTTTCTTGCTCAGATGAAGAGCCTCCAGGGAAAGAGGAACTTCTTCTCTTCACATGTGTTGATTTCCATGTGCGAGAAGCAATGACAGAGGAGGCAGGGCTAGGCCTTAGAATCATAGACTCATAGAATCACAGAGTTGGAAGAGACCTCCACTCCA
Source organism: Gambelia wislizenii (assembly GCA_030847615.1). NCBI lineage: Eukaryota > Metazoa > Chordata > Lepidosauria > Squamata > Crotaphytidae > Gambelia > Gambelia wislizenii. The sequence goes on from JAUMIR010000002.1 coordinate 166,733,731, forward strand.
ACCCCCTGCCATGCAGGAATACACAAAGTACCCTCGACAGATAGCCATCCAGCCTCTGTGACATCCTACTAGTCACTTCTCCCCAGGATGAAGAGGAACTATTGGTGACTACCCTTTCGGTTCGGTCAGTCAACCAATTACAAATCCACCTAACAGTTTCATTATCCAGCTCACATTTTACTAGCTTAATTGCAAGAATATCATGAGGGACTTTGTCAAAGTCCTCACTGAAATCAAGATATACTATATCCATAGCATACCCTTCATCAGCCAAGCTTGTAACTCTATCCAAAAAAGAAAAAAAGAAAAAAAAAGAAAAAAGAGATAAGATTAGTCTGGCATGACTTTTTTTTGACAAACCCATCTTGACTTAAGTGCTTACAGACTGAATGTTTAATGATCTGCTCCCAGTCAGAAGAAAGTGTGATGAGTTATGCCTGAGCAGGACTAAGGATAGAGGCAATAGCAGGAGAAAGACAGCTAGCTCTGTGGTGACCTCCCGGTTGGAAAGCCCTCCTGCTCCTGGCTTTATTCATGTTTGGGGGTGGAGAGAGGGATTGTTGTCAAAGAAATAGCCAATCAGGACTGGTTTAAGGAATTTTTGGGGGCCCTGCAATGATTTATTTTGAGGGTCCCATATGTTTATCTCAGGTCAATGTAACCTAATTCAACCTCAGCTAGTCACAGTACAGGATATTCAGATTATTACTAATAATGTTTTTGCAGGAGGAGGGTTACTACAGGGCTCATAGGGGCCCCCTGCAGATGCTGATGCCGCTGGTGCCTTAAACTGGCCCTGCAACCAATGATTTGGGGAAGAGGAAGGAGTCCAATGCTATAGTTTTATATTAGACTCAAAGCTTTTTCAGGAGAATCCAGTGTTCTGTTCATGCAGAAACAACTGCTGTTAACATCAGAATTCTTACACTGTCGTTTTGTCATCTTCTGTTACTGGAAGCAGATAGGGACTTTCACACTTGGCCACTTTCCAACCAACTACCATATGGCAACAAATTATTTGTTTCTGACGCGCAGATGACCCTTATTCTGTGAAGAGAAGCCTTACTTTTTTCTTCCTTGTATTTTACTGTTTATTCCTAGCCTTAAAATTAACAAACTGTGCTTACAGTGACCACTTTTAAACTGACGATAAATAAATTTTGCCACAGATCATTTAACAGAAAGAAACAAAATTATGATCTTTAGGGGGTACCAATGATACCAACTGTTGTTGTTTTTCTTATTCCAACTTATTCAAACCACTTGTGGGGTTTTCCAAGCAAGATATGATCATAGCGGGGTTTCCATTGCCTTCCTCTGAGGTTTAGAGAGTGTGATTTGTCCATAGTCACTCAATGGATTTCCGTGGCTGAACAGGGATTTGAATGCTGGTCTCCCAGATGGTAGTCTAGTACTCAAACCACTATGCTATAATGGCTCTCAGGATGCAAATATTGAGCACATTCTCCTCTCCCTGCATCCTGTTTTTCACATTGGACTTTTTCAGACACCTTAAAACGGAGGTTGGGAGAGGTACGCGGCTAGGGGGTCAGTTTTTCATGAGTAAACAGTAGCGCCTTTACCTTCAATAGAACATGGAAGCAACACGGACAATGACGGGAAGGGAATGGCCGAAACTGACCCCCTGCTGCGGGATAGCCACGTACCTCTCCCAACCTCCCTTGATGGGTTTTAAGGCGTCTGAAAAAGTCCATTGTTTAGTACTTAAGCAATACTGTATTTCTCTGGATATGTATGGTATCAGTAAGTTGGCAATATGATCAATTTTATCCTATAATTAATTTTCTCACATTTCCAATATATTGTTATTATTAACATGTTTTGTTTTCATTGCTTTTTATTGTCTCAGAACATTTCCATTTTAAAGACAGACCCAATCAGTACACAGTAGTACTCATATATGTTGCCACTGCTTTTCAAAACTTTGTGGTAGCTTATGTTTCCATACCACACATAGCAAAACAGTATCCTGACTATAGTTTTGTTAGATTAATAGTACCTATTGTTTCACAATGACACCATCTTCCTCCCCCACCCTCATTTACAACTTTGTTCATTAAATGTCTTCATTGTACCTTTTAGTAGGCTGCTGTCACCAGGAAACTGGGTAGTTTGAGTAAACCTGTACATTTCCAACTATGCTTAATTCAACAAAATATAATCACATCAGTGTTCAATATGAATGTGAATGGAACCCAGTGGATAAGTCAATGGGAAGGAAAAAGCATCCATTTATTAGTCTTACTCTTATTTTCAATAGATTTGTTTTGTTTCAGGAAGAGATATCTGCACCCACTCCCATTTTCTTTGAAACTGAAAAATATTATTTCTCCATAAATTAGCTTGTGAAGGAGGAGTCTATAATTCAAGTTTGCTTAATCCAAATTCTTAGGTAAGCATATACTGAAGCAGACTCCTCCTCTATTTGTTTGGGGAAAATATATGTTCATCTCATAATATTATCTTAAACAGATTGTTTTTAAAAATTAACATGAACAACTGTCACTCTTCCCCCATCCCCCAGGAAAACATCTCAGGCAGTCCACACACTCATTTGGAATGCTTTCCTGCCTCTCATTTGAGGTGAATTTGCAAGACTCTTCAAATTGCACTTCTGGGTTTGGCTCTTGAGTACCTCACCACTGTCCCTAAACGGTTCAGAATTACAGTATATATGTTTCCTTACAACAGCAATTGCAAACCTCATTGTTAATTCTCAAATTTCTGCAATTTCTTGTGTTACATTATCGAATACAGATGCACACCCTACTTTTGGGGCACTGGTCCATTTCCTGGAGAAGGAACCAGATTACAAACCTGTGAATTACCCAAGTAAAAGATAATTCCTCTGTAAATTATACAATACACATTGAAATGGACAGGCTCTTTAAAAGGAATGACAACTTCTCTGAGACCTAATTAGGTTCAGTACTGTGCAGTGCCAAGTGCTGAGAGAACCTTGCTGATACATGACAGTATCATGGGCAGCCCTCATAGCATGTCATAATTAATTATGAGCCTGTGACAAGTATTTTGAGGTGGGGTTGTTCATCCCAAAATGAAGTTTTGTTTTGTGAGCATACACAACTTGATTTATAAGCATATTATGTGCATCCCCATCAAACACCTATAATAAGCACTACTGACAAGTTACAGCTCAGTCCAAATGTGTAAATCTCTATGAGCCTCATGTCTAAATCCAATTACAATTCCCAACTAGAGTAGACATATTGAAAGAACTGATTAATATAAGTAAATCCTATTGAGATGCAGTGGGTCTAGCCCAGTTCAGGAGTAGCAATAGAATCTAGGCCATAGACCAAAACTGAGGACCCTTTAAGGAAAACATAAGTTCAATAATGGAAAATCTAGATATAATTTAGTGACTAAGACAAAATCATACTATACACAGCATATATAGCAGAATCCATCATGAAACTGGCCTTTTCTCCTATAAAACAAAAGGCTGCCATGATAGCCTATACTATTCACTGTATGCCAATATACTAAACATGACCTTGTAGTAAGTAAAGCAGAGCTTTTGGATTTAGGAGGGAATAACAAAATCCTCCAGATGTTGCTGGACTGCAGTTCCCAGCATTCCTCACCATTGGTTGGCTAGGTCTCCTGGAAGCTGCTGCCAAATTCCCACCCCTATTATAAACATATAATCCAAGTTGTGTATAGTCAATGTTTTAGACTCCAAGTAGAATGGAAAAGTACAGTCTAAATGCCTGAGCTTAAATTTTGACTCTGACTACTCTGTTCATGCCAGGGTGTTTCCAAACATTTTCAGGATTCTGCCAGATCTCAGAACTGGGAAGAGCGGAACTCAAGTTTGCCAGGGAAGAGAGGGGATTATTCTTTTGTAAACTGCACAGTGCAAATTAAAGCAGGCAGGAAATTTGGGATAATAGCTTCTGTGAGACCAAATAAGGCGTTAAAGTAATCAAATAGTGGGCATGTGCCAAGTGTGAGCCTTGTCTGTCTGGAACACCAAGGCTGATTATGAGCCAACCCCACTCCCCAACTTTCTCTGAAGTGCTGGCTAAACAGCATGCTGGGTTGGTCCTTGTCCAGCCACAGTTGCCACTCTTCTCTCCCAAAGAGTGTTGGTGGAGACTGCTGTAGCCTCAAGAAGAGCAAGCTTCTGCAACATTTGTTATTCAGCAGCTGCACTATGGACATATGCACAGCAGTTGTCAAAGTCACAGTATCCGTATAACTAAAATATATTAAACCATCCATTCTTCTTGTTTTAAAACTTATTCACTATTTGCCTTTCTCCGTTCTAAGAATACTAATGTGTAAAAGAATATTACTAATGTGAAATGTGTAAAAGAGTAATATGGTCTTCAGAAACCTCTTCATTATTGACACTGAGGACACTCAGTGCTAATTCAAAACTGGCCATGCCTCAAAAGCAGACATTGCAGAAACATTCCTTGTACTGTTTGTGTAATACATTTCTATCTTGCCTTTCCAATTCATTGTTCAAGACAATTTACATCAAAGTAAAAAATCCACAAAATGAACCGTTACAACATCTAAAACAACAAGGCCAACTGTTGCAAATCCAAATAATAAGAATAATAGAATTGTAAAATTGGAAGAGACCACGAGGGCCATCCAGTCCAACCCCCAGCCATGTAGGAAATCATGATCAAAGCATCCCTGACAGACGGCCATCCAGCCTGCTTAAAGACCTCCAAGGAAGGAGACCCTGCCATGATCCGAGGGAGTGTGTTCCACTGCTGAACAGCTCTTACTGTCAGAAAGTTCCTCCTAATGTTGAGGTGGAATCTCTGTTCCTTGAGCTTGCATCCATTGTTCTGTGTTCTAGTCTCTGGAGCAACAGAAAACAAGCCTGCTCCATCCTCAACAAGACACCCCTTCAAATACTTAAACAGGGCTATCATATCACCCCCTAACTGTCTTTTTTTTTCAGGCTAAACATACCGAGCCCCCTAAGTCTCTCCTCATCAGGCTTGGTTTCCAGACCTTTCACCATTTTAGTCACCCTTCTCTGGACACGCTCCAATTTGTCAATATCCTTTTTGAATTGTGGTGTCCAGAACTGGACACAGTATTCCAGGTGAGGCCTGACCAAGGCAGAATAGAGTGGCACTATTAGTTCCCTTGATCTAGACACTATACTTCTATTGATGCAGCCCAAAACCGCATTGGCCTTTTAGCTGCCGCATCACACTGTTGACTCATGTTCAACTTGCGGTCTACTAGGACTCCTAGATCCCTTTCACATGTAGTCTCATTCAGCCAGGTCTCCCCCATCCTATATCTATGCATATCATTTTTCCGCCCTAAGTGCAGTACTTTACATTTCTCCGTATTAAATTTCTTTTTGTTACCTTTGGCCCAGCTCTCCAGTCTATCCAGGTCATTTTGAATTTTGCTCCTGTCCTCTAGGGTATTAACTACTACTCCTAACGTGGTGTCATCTGCAAATTTGATAAGTATGCCCTTAATTCCATCATCCAAGTCATTGATAAAGATGTTGAATAGCACTGGGCCCAGGACAGAACCCTGTGGCACCCACTGGTCACATCTTTCCAAGATGAAGAGGAGCCACTGCTGAGCACCCTTTGGGTTCGGCCGGTCAACCAATTACAAATCAATTGAACAGTTAACTTGTCTAGCCCACATTTTACAAGCTTGTTTGTAAGACTGTCATGGGGAACCTTGTCAAAGGCCTTACTGAAGTCAAGGTATGCGATATCTACAGCGTTCCCTTCATCTACCAAGCTGGTAATTTTATTTAAAAAGATCAGATTAGTCTGGCATGACTTGTTTCTCTGAAACCCATGTTGACTTTTTGTGATTATGGCATTGCCTTCTAAATGTTTAATTATCTGCTCTAGAATCTTCCCTGGTATTGATGTCAGACTAACTGGACAATAATTGTTGGGATCCTCTTTTTCCCCCTTTTTGAAGATGGGGACAACGTTTGCCCTCCTCCAGTCTGCTGGGACTTCTCCTGTTCTCCAGGAGCTCTCAAAGATTATTGCCAATTGCTCTGAGATTATATTTGCCAGCTCTTTTAATACTCTTGGATGTAGTTCATCTGATCCTGGAGATTTAAATTCATTTAGATTAAGATGGTATTCCTTTACTACCTCTTTGCTTATTCTGTGCTGGATTTCCCCTATTGTGTCCTCTGTTCCATTATCCTCAGGTTGGTCACCCTTTTCCTTTTCTGAAAACACTGAGGCGAAGAAGGTGTTGAGTAATTCTGCCTTTTCCCTGTCCCCTGTTATCATTTTGCCATCTTCTCTGCGTAGTGGTCCTACCATTTCTTTCTTCTTCGTTTTGCTGTGGACATACCCAAAAAAACCCTTTTTATTGTTCTTAACCTCTTTAGCAAGCCTGAGCTCATTCTGCACTTTAGCTTTTCTGACTTTACTCCTACACATGTTTGCTATCTGTTTGAATTCTTCTTTGGTGATTTCCCCCTTTTTCCATTTCCTATACATGTTCCATTTAAAAATTAGCTCCGTTGAAAGTTCTTTAGTCATCCATCCTGGTTTCTTGAGACACCTCCCATTTTTCTTCCTCAATGGTACTGTTTGAAATTGTGCCTTCAGTATCTCCCTTTTGAGAAAGTCCCATCCATCTTGAGGTCTCTTCTCTTTTAGTATTCCTGACCATGGGATCACCTCCAGTATTTCCCTGAGTTTACTGAAATCAGGTCTCCTAAAGTCAAGAACGCCTGTCTGACTATGCCTGGCTTCTCCTTTCCATTGCATAACAAACTCCAGGAGAACATGATCACTCTCACCTAAGGATCCCGCCACTTGCACCCAATTAACCAGGTCATCCCTGTTGGTTGGGATCAGATCTAAAATAGCTGACCCCCTTGTTGCCTCTTCCACCTTTTGGACCATGAAATTGTCTTCCAGGCAAGTAAGGAATTTGCTAGACCTTGAAGTTTTGGTTGAGTTAGATTGCCAGCAAATATCAGGATAGTTGAATTCACCCATCACTACTACACCTCTCCTTTCTGCGTGTGGTCATCTGTTCTAGAAAGGCATCATCCAATTCCTCCGTCTGACTTGGGGGTCTGTAGTAGAGTCCCACAATAACATCCCTGTTGTTTCCCTCCCCTTCAAATTTTATCCAGATGCTCTCCACCTGGCTTCCAGTATTGATGTCATTGATCTCTTCACTGGTGTAAATATCCCTGATATATAATGCTATTCCTCCTCCTTTCCTGTTTGGCCTGTTTCTCTTATAAAGGTTATACCCCTCTATTCCTACATGCCAATCATGAGACTCATCCTACCAGGTTTCAGTAATTTCTTTTAGATCATATTTGCTTTGTTGTGCTAGGAGTTCAAGTTCATCTTGCTTATTTCCCATGCTCTGTGCATTAGAGTAGAGACATCTAAGAAATACTTAAAAAAAACTCACAAACTTAAGAAAGGAAGACACAAGGAAAATAACATTATTTTTGTCTGGCACCTAATGGTGAATGGCATATGCTCTGGACACACCTCTTAGTTGCATAGTCACAGTGCCTCAAGCAGAACAACACTGATCTAGTGGGACCACTGTAGAGTTTATGTGGGAAACTGATGTGAACTTATTTCTTCAGTGTCAGTGACTATCGCTAACATTGATGTGATGCTCTTCTGCCACACATTGACCCTCAGCCTTAAGTCCATCATCACCAAATAGGCACTTTCAAACCATAACATGCCCCACACCTTCAAGAGCACTTTCTACATCAGCTTTCACATAATTAATTTATAATTTTTTATCAGGATCGTATTGTTGTGAGTACACAAACAAATGTTCTTGATCAAAGTGCCTAGCATAACTGGTGAAAACATGTCTTCATCTCCTTTGTACGGGGAATCAGTTTCCTTTGTAGAAGGGATCGGTTTCCCCTGCTTCTTTATGAGCTCCTCCCCAAAACTTGAAAGCAATACTTTATTGATATTTCATTAAAACAACATTATGATAATAATAACAACACTAAGAAATGTTCACTGCATCCTTTTGTTACATTCTAGCACTCCAACATTTCCAAAGCCCTACTGGGCTTCTGCCAACAGGGCAGAGGTAAATAAGAAGCAGCATTTGCTGCTCTTCCTTCAGGCTTCTTCTAAAACCATTTCCTTCCAGATGATGGAAGTGAAATGATATGAAAGAATCCATTCGCAAGAACAACATGTCCACAGGGACAGAAATTTGGAAGTAGGAGTGGCACCTGCGATGGGATGATTTCACCAACCTCTGAGTGATTTTGAATCCACCCCACAGCTCCTGGGGTACTTTGCCAGGGAATACACAATTGCACTGGAAACCTCCCAGTTTTACAAGTGTAATTTACAAGTGCAGCTTTACAGAGATTATCACACTACACTATTATACTGCTATTATTCCACTTTAACTTATATGACTGCCTCCTGTGGAATCCTGGGATTTGCATTTTAGGGAGGGGCATTTAGCATTCTCAGCCAGAGAGCTCTTAGGCTGTTAAGTTAGTGCACACTGGGTACCTCTGAACGAGACAAGAGGTCCAGGCAGCAAAAAGTTGTAGCAGAGTATTGTTCCTCCAGGCATAAGAATAATTACACAGACACAGGCTTGTGTCTAAAAACAACTTCTGTTTACTGTAGTATAATAAAGAATATTTATAGCAATTTACAACACCCAGTAGAAAAACATCTTCACACAGCGAGATCCAAAACAGAATTGCTCAGATTCAGCATCTGAAACACAGTTGTATGGGATAGCTAAATACCGAGCTCAGCAGAGTTCACATCAGCCTTCTGAGACAGTTTGGCACCAGAGCTGTTAGCTCATCAAAAATGATACATCAGCTAGCTTCTGCAAACTGCTAGTAGCTTGCACTGTTGCACTCTGCAGATTGTTACATCTCAGCTCGTTACAGAATAAATCTACTTTAACTGCATGTCCCAATATCCATGACATAGGCCTCACTAAACTACAAACCCCAGAATTCCACATGAGGCAGCCATAGCTGTTGAAGTGGAATAACAGCACTATAACAGTGTAGTGTGATAAATCTGTTCTGTGTTATCAAAATAAACACATTCACCATCTTTAAAACATTACCAAGCCCATTTTTCAAGCCCACAGTTCAAGGGTGCGAATGGAGGCTTTCCAGAATCCCCGCAGGCTCTTCGCTTGGTTTGTGAGGACTGGATTAATCCCCCCAAAGACACAGAGACCTTGTTTTGGTGGAAGGGGTATATCAGGAGTGCAGCCATCAGTCTATTTGACCCATTACACCAAAGGAAAGCATCAGACCCCTTTCCTCCATAGAATGTTTCCCCAGTGGACACCCTTTTCCCTGGAGATGGAGCTTGTTGACACCTGTTGAGCTCACTGTAATTCTCCAAATTGGGATTACCTAGGGAAGCACTGGCCGCAGACCTCTACTTCAGTAAAAGGAATTAGGAACATTTAGGAAATGTTACACTGCAAGTTGCTGCTTGGTGTTGACAGCAATGAGAACAGATTCACAGGGATTTCCTCTCCCTAGGCACAATTTAGTTACTAACAGAATACATACAAGCCTCTATAAAACCCAGCATTCCAAACTACAGAACAAAGCAAACCTCAGATTGGGCTTTCACTGTGCATTGCCAATACACACTCCTATAAAATATTCAATCTTGGCCTCCTGAGGTCAAAGCTCTGGCCTAGTGCCAGCCAAGCATCTATCAGCCATTATTTTTTCTCAGGTCCCACAGAGCTGACAGAAAACCATAAGGTTCATCGAGACTGCCTGTTTAAAACTCCCACTGGGATCCTTACCAGTCACTCACAGTCCTTTTTCATTAGTAATCCTACTCACACTCTGCCACTGGCGCTTGGCCAACTTGTAATGCTTGCTGGCATAGTGGATAGGCAAAAGGTCTTATCCTCCCCACTACTGTCACAAACATATACATACAAATATATGGCTTTATTCTTCTCAGGCTTCAATTCAGAACTCTTAAAAAAAAATCAACATCTGCATAAGCCAGGAAATTAGTCCAGTTCATCTGTTGTAAAGAAGAAGAGTTTGCTTGCCTTCACATAAGTGTGGTATCCCAACACTGACATGTTCTTTCATGTGTAATTGTAGGAAACAATGTATTTGTCCAGAAACCTGATTATGCTTTAGGACAGTGCTATTTGAAAGACATTTAAAAAATGTTGACACTCCCCAGAGTCCCCATTACACTCAGACCCCCGTATCTGTGGAGGTCTGGTTCCCAAACCTACTGTGGATACTGGAAACCGTGGGTAACAGTTAACCCAATTAGATAGAGGACTTTTGGTAAAAACATACCATAGAGTCACATTGGAGGACCTAGAAGATGCCTAGAGAGAACACCTCTCTAGGCATTTTCCAGTGTAACTCTATGGTATGTGTCCTTATTTTGTGTCCTGCAGATAACTTAAACTGTAGATATTGGTTTTGCAGATGCAGGGGTCTGACTGTACTTAAAAACAAACAAACAAATAAATAAATAAATATTTGGAAGTTTTTTAATGGCCGTATTTCTGTAGCTACATTCAATCAACGTAACCTTAGGCACAGGGAAATATCACCTATGTTATTTTTAAGATGCTTCATTACTTTGACCAAACTTGTGTGAGTAAGGTCACTGTGAAATTGTTACACACACACACACAAAACCCCCCTTGTAAATATATTATTGAGTTGTGCTTTGATGAATGGGTGTGAAACAACGCGTGGGGATAACAGAAGGCAGCCAATCAGAGGGAGAAGCCTCTGGAGGAAGAGTCTGTAAGTGCTGAGAGAGACAGTTGAGAGAAGCAGTGGGGAATGGATGGGCCTGGATGATGTTGAGTGAATGAAGGAAAGGTGGTCTGATCATACCAAGCGTGGATTCTGTTATCTGGTTGTAATTAAGCACTGGAATGGGGTAAAGTATCAAATATTCTGCAGCATATAATAGACAAAGTAGAATTAGTTGTTAATCATAGAATCATAGAATTGCAGAGTTGGAAGAGATCACGAGGGCCATCCAGTCCAACCCCCCTGCCACGCAGGAAATCTTGATCGAAGCATCCCCGACAGATAGCAATCCAGCCTCTGTTTAAAGACCTCCAAGGAAGGAGACCCCTCCACGCTCTGAGGGAGTGCGTTCCACTGCCAAACAGCTCTTACTGTCAAAAAGTTCCTCCTCATGTTGAGGTGGAATCTCTTTTCCTGGAGCTTGCATCCATTGCTCCGTGTTCCAGTCTCTGGAGCAGCAGAAAACAAGCGTGCTCCATCCTCAGCGTGACATCCCCTCAAATACTTAAACAGGGCTATCATATCGCCTCTTAACCGTCTTTTTTCCAGGCTAAACATACCCAGCTCCCTAAGTCTCTCCTCATAAGGCATGGTTTCCAGACCTTTCACCATTTTAGTTGCCCTTCTTTGGACACGCTCCAATTTGTCAATATCCTTTTTTAATTGTGGTGCCCAGAACTGGACACAGTACTCCAGGTGAGGTCTGACCAAGGCAGAATAGAGTGGCACTATTACTTCCCTTGATCTAGACACTATACTTCTATTGATACAGCCCAAAATCGCATTGGCCTTTTTAGCTGCCGCATCACACTGTTGGCTCATGTTCAACTCCTAGTCTACTAGGACTCCTAGATCCCTTTTGCACGTAGTCTCATTCAGCCAGGTCTCTCCCATCCTATATTTATGCATTTCATTTTTCCGCCCTAAATGCAGTACTTTACATTTCTCCGTATTGAATTTCATTTTGTTAGCTTTGGCCCAGCTCTCCAGTCTATCCAGGTCATTTTGAATTTTGATCCTGTCCTCTAGGGCATTAGCTACTCCTCCTAATTTGGTGTCATCTGCAAATTTGATAAGTATGCCCCTAATTCCCTCATCCAAGTCATTGATAAAGTTGTTGAATAGCACTGGGACAAGAACAGAACCCTGTGGCACCCCACTGGTCACATCTTTCCAAGACGAAGAGGAGCCACTGCTGAGCACCCTTTGGGTTCGGCCGGTCAACCAATTACAAATCCATTGAACAGTTAACTTGTCTAGCCCACATTTTACAAGCTTGTTTGCAAGAATGTCATGGGGAACCTTGTCAAAGGCCTTACTGAAATCAAGGTATGCGATGTCCACAGCATTCCCTTCATCTACCAAGCTGGTAACTTTATCAAAAAAAGAGATCAGATTAGTCTGGCATGACTTGTTTCTCTGAAACCCATGTTGACTTTTTGTGATTATGGCATTGCCTTCTAAATGTTCACAGACTCTCTGTTTAATGATCTGCTCTAGAATCTTCCCTGGTATTGATGTCAGACTAACTGGACGATAATTGTTGGGATCCTCTTTTTCCCCCTTTTTGAAGATGGGAACAACGTTTGCCCTCCTCCAGTCTGCTAGTAAATGTGTCTCTGACTGGCTTTCTTCACCCTGGATCACATTTACCATTAAAGAAACCACTTTTAAACAGAATCATCCACACTAAGGCCCTGGACTCAAATCCAAAAAGCATAGGCCAAGGTGAAAGTGACAGTCAGCCAAGGCTAGGAACTGTGGGGGCAGCCTAGTTAGGCCAACATCACAGTCACCATTTTTGTTAATTGTTTAGCTTATTAAATTTTCACCCTTTCTGCTTTCCCATGAAAATATGCCAAAAAGAAAAAAATAAAACGAAAAATGAAAACCCAACAATCGTAAAATATATTGCCGTATGAAGCCAGAGCAGACAAAACGAAGTCAATACAGCAGTGACCAATTAAAAAAGGAGACAAATTGAGATGAATGGCAGCAAAGAAAAAGCGAATTAGCTAAGAAGGCCAAAATGGGGCATCTACATAAACAGATCTTTAACTGTCAGTATAAGATACAGATGTCTAAGAAATCTATTGGATTGGCAGTTTGGAACAAAAATGTTCATTTGGCACATCCTGGGACTGATAGCAGAATGGAATGCATCTTGCAAATAAAAACCCACCCTTTTGCAAAGCATACAACATATTTCGTAAAAGAAAAAATAGCCCACAAAACCATGCATATATTTCAAGAATTCTCAGAATAAAAAAAATGCATACATCTGAAAAATGTCCATAAACATAAATATACTTTAGTGACTACAGTTTAGTCAAAATGAATACACTTGCAAGAATGTATACATTAGAAAAGATGTAGCAAAATGCTAACTTGAATACTCATGAGTGTTCATGTAGAGAGAAAAGTAGAATCACACTCTATGAGGACAGAACAAGAATCACAGAATCATAGTGTGAGAAGAGACCACAAGGGCCATTTAGTCCAACCCTCTGCCATGCAGGAATACCAAAGAATGTGGGTCAGAAATGGAGAAACCCAGCAAGACTGGGACTGACAAATTTGTATTGCCTTAGTGCACATCCAGCAGAGTGGGACATAACTGGGCTTCTGTTGGAAGAGATTTCTAAGTCACGATGCGTTATTTTCTGCTGAGAAGGTCCTCTCTCAAACTCCTGTCATATGCTCACATACCACTGGGCTACAGTGGCCATCCAGATATTGGTGGACTGTAACTCATATCAGCCCTAGCCAGCATAGCCAGTGATGAGCAGTGCCAGGAGCTGCATCGTTACAACATTTAGAGGACCACAATTGCTGTCACTTGGCTTTACAGTCATAATCAGCAATTTGAACTGTGCCAAGATATTGATAAGTTGACAGGGAAACTGCTGTAACACAGGGTTCACATGTTCCCTAGAAATGGCCAACCACCTGTCTGCAGAATTCTGAACAAGTTGCACCCTTGAGGAGCAACCCCGTGTAGAGCACATTACAGTAATCTAAATGGGATGCAATTGAAATATGTGCTACCATGATCTGATGTTTACAGAGGTAGAAGCAAGTGAGTGTCCTAGCTTTCAGCTGTGCAAAGAGCCTCATGGCCATTGCTGAAATCTGAGTTTGAAGTTCAAACTTACAGGTAGGAGCACATCCAAACTGGACTGGTTCAAAAGGAGTGCAATGTCATCCAAAATAAGTTAAAACTCTATTCCCTAATCTGCCATTTTGCTTAATGGGAGTGCCATTACCTTCTCTGGATTAAGAATCAATTTATTTATCCTCATCCAATCTATTACCAATACTAGACAGTAGATATCGCAACATCCTTTCTGACAGATCTTATTATCCTTTTTTACACTTGTGTTGAATATGCACAGATGTTACATAGTCAATACCATCTGCTCAAACTCTTAAAATCAACTTGATAGACAAATTTTCCTGCCATATATCGGCCCAGTTCCATTTCCCCAACCTTCCTTGACTTAACATATATATTGTCATTTGTCCAGCAATAAACACTTGTTCAATTCTAAAATCAAATTAATTGCAACATATGAGTATTTAACCAAATCACCTCACTTGAGTAATTCATGAGGCTTTCTAGACTCTTGGTGGATGAATTTGTTTTATTTTTCCTGGTTCAATAATTTTCGAACTTCACATACTTTGTACCGTCTTGGTGGATGAATGTGTTTTATTTTTCCTGGTTCAATAATTTTTGAACTTCACATACTTTGTACCACAGAAGAGCTATAATACATAACTCTATTAAAGACTGCTTTGCTGTTGAAGCCAATAAAGCCTCATTAGCATTTTTATAATGTCATTAAAGCAAATTAGCATCATGTGAAATCTTATCCTATAAATGGGAAGGATTTTTATTAATCATAAACGCTGCAGAGAGTGAAGGGACCTCAGAGTGTATCTAGTTCATTCTCCTCTCCAGACAAGGAATCTGCTGTTATGTCCATACAGCTACTACTTAAAATAATACATCAATGAATGAGAGTCCACCATCATTGGATGTAGACTATTCTACTTGTGAAGATGTTGTACCACTTCGAAGTTCTTTCTAATGTTTTTTTCAACTTTTTTTTTTAATTTGAAGCCACTGATTTAGGTCTTGCTGCCTCTAGGGGAAAAGAGACCAGATATGATTCATCATCCACATCAGTTTGGGCAAACTGAGTTTGACAGATCTACCTTTTTCCCACCAAGCAGAACTGCCATGAATTCCAATGTACAGAAGACTTCCAATTAAAATAAATGTCCAGTTATCCAGTTTAAATAAATATCCAGTTTTGTTTGTATATATATGCTTAATTTTTATAAAATGAATTAAACAGCATTAAGACAAAATGGGAGCAAAGCAAAGCAAAGCAACCAAAATGGTGCAGTGAAAGATAACTTGTACAAAGGCTTTCAGAATTGTCATATAATATTTACAGACCACAAAATACAAATCAAGCTTCAGCTTCAATCAGCATACACTCATATCCATCTGGCAAATGTTTTATTCCAGCAAAGTCAGATGGGAGGAAAGATTTTAATATTATTCCTATCTTGGCTCAATACACTTTACAGTGGATGGCTTTGCTATCTCCCCTTTGTTAACAGAGCCCAATCGATATGGTTCACAGCTGCTTCCAAGTGGTGGTCAGCCTTCCAAGGGGTTCAGTCACAGGGAAAAGTTACCACAGGTCCAAACCCATTGCTACCTGTTTATGTCCCACCAGGCATGCCACTCAGACAACGTTCTGTGTTTGTGCTGCTTATGGTACATTTTGTATTACAAGTTAATAACATTTGCATCAAGTTCTAACATTGAGAGGACTCATGTGTATGACATATGTGGAATCTATGCCATACCTTGTAGTCTGAAGCCCCTTGTTTGTAGTCCCAGCTGGGGTGTTGTCCTGGTTGTGAAAACTGATGGTGAGGGGACATATGGCTCTTCATTCCAACTTCCTACTGAAGGCCTGGTTTAAAGTAGCTCTGCGAATGCATTTCCCGTATATGACATGAGAGCATATTTGACATGTAGAGTGATAGAACAGAGCCAAAATACCACTCTTGTCTCTAGTACCTTATGTAAACACAAGAGGCTTTGAATTTCAACTCCACCCAGGGTTTCCAGTAGAGCTCCCTTTTTCTATTTTATTAATCTTGTCCTTCAGTACTTTGCTCAAACATTCATCCCTCCCCTCTAGAACACTCCACTAGAAATTGTTTTTCATCCATTTTTAATCTGTGGGTGGAAAAATGCCCACCCACAAGTACAAACTGTTCCCCTAAACAAAAAAAGAAAGTACTTTTAAAGGGAAGATAATGATCAAAGGTCTTTTCTTGGGTGGTATCTTTCTTTCCCTCAGGATTTAATGGAATGTGAACCATAAAAACCTTTCCTGATGTAAAACCTGCATTTTTAACCTACATGGGGCCACAGGTTATTTTGTCCTAAGTAGTGGGAGATTTTCTGCTCTGCCTTAAGGTCTTCTCTTATAAATTATGAGGCAAAGTACTGAAGTACCAAATATGCCAGCAATTTTAGTACAGCCACTGAATCAATTTTATTTAACCTCTAACCAGTTGCATGACATTTTAATAAAAGTTCTGGTTAGAAATTGTTCTCTCATGAGAAAGACAAACTATTTGTAAAAGTTATATTAGGAAGAAATAAACTAGTCTTATTTTCATGTGATCTCTCTGCTTGGTATTGTATGTTATAGGCCAAGCATACTTCCTTCTTAATTAAAAAGACTTTGAGGATATGCCTTATGGATCCTGATCAAGGATAGGTTTATCTGGCAAAATATACTTTGCGAATTCTTCAAGAAAAATCACCAATATTTGAGGGCTACAAATATTGGCTCTTCCCAGTGTAATGTACATTAAATTTTCTGTACATCATATATTATGCCATAGACATCAGGCTTCAGGAAGGTAGCTAAATCTATAGAGCAACATTAAAGCCTTCTAGAAAGATGAAATGAACTTTAGAAGTAAAAAGAGTGAGAACCATTTATATTGAATAGTCTCACAGTATTCCCTGAGTGCTCAAGTATTTGCTAAATAGTCACAGAATGTTAGATACTGTATTTTTAACATGCAATGATATTTCATTTCAGTATTTGATATCTTGACAACTGGTAGCTGAGTGTTTGTTAAATATTCACAGGATGTTGGATATCTTTATTTGGCACCCAGTGGTATTTCATTTCAGTATTTGATATTTTGACAATTGCTGGTTTTTAGACTTGCTGCTTCCAAGGAACACTTTTCACATTGACTTGTTTGGTCAAATGCATTCCTGCGCATCTGCTATTGAAGCCCTGCATGCTGCTCAGGATTTCTGAGCACGTCTCAAGACAGAGGATGCTAGTCTGCTCTTGCCTTACCAGTAGGCTTCCCACGGGCAACTAGTTAGCCCTCATGTAGACAGAATGCTGGATTTGACCGACCTTTGGTCTAATCCTGCAAGGCTGTTCTTATTATACTAATGCACCCACTAGAAATGGACAAACACTCCTGTGCTCAATTTGTTTTCAAGCTTAGTTAACCAAATTGTTTCCCCACAAAATCAGAAAATGGCACCATTATTTTCAAATTGAATTACAAACCACATTGGCTCATTGCACTCCTAATAGTGTCAATGAGAGTGCAGTGGGATCTGATCCCTTCCCCAGCTCCCCATCACTGAAGAGCTAATATGCAATATGTGCATTTAAGGTTGCCAGTTGAAAACAGAACAGGGCTCCAGTATCTTTAATGGCTGTGCAGAAGAGGGAATTTCAGCCGATGGAGCTTGCATGACAATTAATACCTCTTGAAATCACCTCTTTTACACAATTATTAGATGTACAGGAACCTGGTCCTGTTTTCACCTGGAAATCCTGCATGCTGTTTTACTCTGGCAGCTTACATAGAGTTTACACGAGAAATTCATATGACTTGGGTCCAGTATCTGAATGGCCTACCTCAAGGGTCCAAAAAGATCCTGAAGTTTGTGCACATCCATAACACATCTCTAGCCCAGATCATGTGGCTGGGAATTGGGTGATTTATATGTTGGAGAAAAAGATAGCATCTAGAGTAAGGCTTGGAATTCTCTGATCTTACAGATGTTGCAGGACTATAACTCCCAGCTATCCTAGCCAGTATAGTCCATGGTGGGAATGTGGGAGTTGCACTGCAACAACATTTGGAGGGTAATTTCCACCCCTAGTCAATGTGTTGTATCTGGAAGAAGTGCTAAAAATAAAGCAAGTCCAGGAGGAGGGGAAGGAGGTGATTTTTTTTAACCATGTAATAACCTTCTGAACTGCAGAGTTTTTGCATCCATCAGCAACAAGATACAGTAAGACCTGAAGAGGTAGCTTTGGCTAAAGAAAAGATGCAAATGAGGCAGTGCAAAGCACTGTTGCCTTTGGCAGCTCCTGGATCTTGTTCAGTTCTGGAAAAAAAACCCTATGTTTACCAGCTTATTAGCTTGGAGGCGCTGGGTAAGCAAGCATTGATCCATGTTGAAGTTGATTAGAGATGATGGTACAACTGCTCAGGTATAATTTTATCTGAATTCTATTCAAACAGTATAACTGCTTTGAAAAATTAATATGTAGATGAATTTTATAAAAACCTTGTCATTTTCCCAAAAGGACTCAAATGATCTCTTCTTGAGGTATAGCTTCTCAAATGATCTCATGGTTTACTTGAAGAAATGAACATCTGAAAGGAATGTAGTTTCTGTCTGACCCTATCGTGAACCAATGGGACTTGCAAAATGTACTGATGAACTTCACACCCCACCCCCCAACAAAATCTATTTTTTAAAGTATGCTGTGATACAGCTTGCGGGGAGGGTCTTCTGCCTGAGAACCCCTAAGCTGCCCTTTTGAGATGCAATCTTTGGAATTCCTCTGCCTGGGATTTCCTTCAAATTGTACCCCCTTTTGGTATTGCCACCACCACACTTTGAATTCTACCCCTCCTTTTCTCATTATCACATAAGCATAGAGAGAATTGTCCAGTAATACAATGCAGACAGCCATAGCTGCAATGTGTAACAATTGCCCTGTGATCTAGGTGATGTATCAGTTTAACCTGAGGGCTTTTTACAAATCAAGTGAAATCACAAATGCCCACAGTTCTACTTTCAGTGGTCTAGCTTTTTGTACTGGCACATTGTCTTCTGCATAGATTCACCTCTATGACGTTTATGTAGACCAACAGCAGATAACTTCTCCACATCCAGAGGCTGTAACACACCCTCCCTCAGAACTGGGAGTTACATACATCCCTCCACTCCCTCACCTCCCCAGATTTTCATACTATTTTTTAAACTGAGAAGTTCCCTCAACAACCTCTGCAGGCTGTGTGTGTGTGTATATGTAGGCAATTTCACCAGGTGGGAGGCTGGTCTTGTTTAGGCCCTGGAGAGGCCTTTTGTCCAAAACAGGAAGTGGCTGTGGAAGTCACTTTTGGGAGAGGCACAGGGCCTAAAAAGCCTTGAGGGGGTGGTGATATTGTCCCCAAGAGAATGGTTGGATGTTCAGTAAAAATATATAATTTGGACGGATAAGGAGCAGGGGGCACATGCAGTTTGTAGGCTACACTTTCCCCACATCTGGTGTGGAAGAATATTGATTGAAGAGAGCCAAGCTCCATGACCACTACCATTAAATATATTTAATGGTCATGCTTACTGGCTTTCTTCCTTTCCTTTCTTTTCCTTTCTTCCTGTTAATTTGTGTTCCACGCTTCTCTCAGTATGGGACCCAAGGCAACTGACAACAAATTTAATACAAAACTTAAAAACTCACAAAATATACAATTAAAACACTTAAGTAAAATACATTAAAGCACAGCAAAAAGAATAAAAGGATGATCCCCCCCTTAAAAGAGTCTTCTGCCACAGAAAGTTTAGAGCCAAAGACCTGCAATATTTTTTTTTAATTAAAAAAAATAAGTCTTTGTTAATGGAAAAAGAGCAGACAGGCCAATCAAGCCTTTTCTGGGAGGTAATTCCACAATTCAGGAGCAGCCCCAAGAAGGCTCATCAAACCACTGGTGATGATGTTAGGATAGAGAGAAAACCCTCTGGTAAAGACCTTAAAAATTGGGCAGGTTCATAGAGGAAGATAGAGCCTTTCAGACAGTCTGGATTCAAGCTGTGTCCTTATTTTTTACTTAATATTCAGAATGATAGCCAGAGATTTCCTTGTAAGGAAGGGAGTTCCCATCAATACAGACAAGCTTCTTAAATCATAATTTCATTGACTGATCCTTTAAAGCACAAGAATGACCCTCAAGCCAGTGCAAACATCAAGCTCCTTGCTCCTCTACAGCTAATAAACCGTGGCATCTCTGAACAGATGCCGAATAACATAAAGATTGTTTAAAATTTTCTCTGCAATGCTAGAAATTTGAGAACTGAAGCAAAATTTCATGGAGAGGGCAGAATTATTATTTAGGAGGCAATTATTTTGTCCCTCCCACCCCAGCACCACCTCTGATATACAGTTGTTCCTCCGTATCACGGATTTGGTATCCACAAATTTAAGTATTCATGGCTTGAAAATATTCTTTAAAAAATAATAATCCAAAAAGCAAACCTTGATCTTGCCATCTTATGTAAGGGACACCATTTTACTATGCCATTGTATATAATGCGACTTGAGTATTCATGGATTTTGGTATCCATGGGGGGTCCTGGAACCAAACCCCAACGAATATGAAGGAACAACTATAGTTTCTTTTTTTAGCATACCTATGTGTTTTTCCCTTGAAGCCTGATATTTCCATCTCCAATCTGTAACAATTTAGGTAGGTATGCACATGTCTTTCTCTATGTCTCTACCATAGCTGCCCAATGTGAAAACTAAACACCTGAAACTTGATACAAGTCCCTCGGGGGACCCTAGGAATGTACACCATGGGATTATTTTATTTTCAAGATGAATTGATTAATATTACTTAATTACACTCTGTCTTGTAGTTCACAGTGCCATTTTCAGTAATAAGGTGACAGACTTCCCTAAACTTCCTTAATGAGGACAGATGAAACAGCAGCCAGTTATTCATTTCTCTAGAAGGCCTGACAGAAAGGTTAGGGATGGGGAATAAGAGCTTTCTAACCCTTATGAAGCTGGTTACCTCTGCTCATTCTCAATGAAGTCTTCTTAACTGGTAACATGATGTTTTATTATATGTTCTTGACTTCCCAAGATCCTTAACTTGCATTGCAGACCATGCTTTGATGCTACACCTTTGACCAAGAGGAGATACGAGAAAAACAAAGGCACCTGGGGAAATGAACTGAGAAATGGTGGCACAGTAAACTTTAGGACTTAGGCTGACTTTGGTCTCCAGACATCTTGAGCAATCTCCACAGCACCCAGCAATGGCAGTGTAGGATGAAGGGCTGCTATTCCACATAAAAACCAAAAACAGGGAGTCCAGTAAGGAATCCACAGACTGCTTGGAGAACCTAAATAGGGGATGTGATCAAAACGGAAGAAATAGTAACATTCTATTCTTTGAACTGCACTGTGGTGAGTTTGAGAGACATGGTTTGGCTCCTAATCCACTCCAGCTTATTGGAATTAAACCCAGATGGGCTGGATAAGGGAAGAGGTAGGAAAGAATCAGTGTATTGTGAACAGGAGGGGTATCTTCAGCACTATATGTGGTAGAAAACACTCGGAAAGGGGGAGAGAATGAGAAGTACTTACAAGATAAAGAGCCTTACCACACTCTGAAGAAAAGTGGGCTGCCTTATCACATGATGGCAGCTTTCTTTCATTCTGGTCCTGTGAGGGAATAAGGTAAAAGGGTGTGGTTTTTTTGCGAAGCAGAAAAATCTGTTTGCAAAAAGACGTGCTTTTACCTCTGTCTCCCATTGGAATTTCTGCAGAAAGCAAAAAGATACCTACCGGTCCTACAAAGCTGCACACTGCTGAGAGGTGCCGTCCCTGGTCTGGCCCTCATCTCATATTGGCTTTTCTCAGTGAAGTCTTGCAAATATAGTGGGTGAGAAACAACACTTTCTCAAGTCAATTAACGGGAACATTTTCTCATGCCAATTACCATACCAGGTGTTGGGGTGTCTCAAAATATCCTTATCTTCTGGGCCGGGGAATGACAAGCTCATTCTCTCCTGCCGCCTCCAGCTGTGGAAAGAAACCTCTCCTTGACCCATTCTATTAAAGGAAAACAGGGCCTACCATGTCCCATGCAGCCTGAACCAATTTTTTACAGGGGCCTGCACACAAGGCTTAACAGACACACACTTTCAACTGATTATGAGGAAGGCAGGCATCAGCCTAGGGACAGTTGACTACCCTCCAGACATCCATTATACATCTGAAGGAGATGTATGAAAGGAGCTTTATAGACTACAGTATAAATTTTTAATATAGTCAGCCCTCCATATCCACAGATTCTGCATTCATGGATTCTACCATCCGCTGCTTGAAAATATACCCCCCCAAAAAAAAACCCAAAAAGCAAACCTTGATTTTGCCATTTTGTATCAGGGACACCATTTACTACACCATTCTATATAATGAGACTTGAGCATCCACAAATTTTGATATCCATGAGGTGATCCTAGAACCAAACCCCAGTATGAGGTTGCCATGAGCTGATCCTGGAACTAAACCCCATCAGATACCAAGTGTCCACTGTAAAGTTGTTGAGGCCTTAATAAAGATGTTAAAACACACCATGATGTACCAATCTGTGAGCATTATTAGGTTTTATAGCAGGGTTGGGAACATGTGGCCCTCTACATGTTGCTGGACTCCATTTCCCAACATACCTAATGAATGTAACCAATTGTGAGGCATGATAGAAATAATATTTAATGAACACCTGGAGGGTAACACTTTCACCACCCTTAATGTACGGAATGCCCTGGCTTCACAAGATGTGTCTACTCTTGCAGCAATTTTATAATGGTTGTTGTAATCATGTGGAAAATAGCACAATCATGGGCATCTCAGGCTCGGCCAAATTGATCACCAACAGTGGTCCGCCCTGGCCTCACATCAGGAGGCATGGAGACACACTATCCAGAATGCTGCAGCCTTATTTGAGAACTCACGACGAACAAGTCTTGAAGAGAAACGACAACACAGAAAGAATCACAATCCAAAAACATCACCCAAGGAGACCTTCTGCTGTGCTTTTTGCAACCGGACTTGTTTATCTTGGATTGGCCTTTTAGTCATCAGCGCGCTTGCAGAAAGCGCGGAATGAGTCCTTCCTGAATTTTCGTTTGTGAAGCAAAGCCAGAGAGAGAGAGAGAGAGAGGGAGGGAATATATGTGTTTTTACAATACTCTATACACCCAGATGTTTCATTACCCCCTCTATTCACTAATTCCAAGATTCTTATAAAATATTGCAAAATGCAGAAAACTATTAATAAAGCAATTCTAAACATACATACTTGAAATTAAATTCCACTCACATTAATAGGTCTTGCCCATTAATTCATCAGATTCACTTCAGGGAACAGGTTTAGAATTGTGGCATAAAGTACTCAGACATGGCTGATACATAAGAAAGAACTAGCCATGGGGAAAATGTATCATTTCTGAAAGAGTACATTTTAACAACAAACAAACAACAAACAGCGCTGTATATGCACAATCCTAAATATACGCTGGACTGACTATGTGACGAATGTTGCTTTCCTTGAGCAAGCAGGGATCACCAGCACTGAGGCCATGATATTGAGAACACAGCTGCGCTGGGCAGGGCACATTTCCAGGATGGAGGACCATCGCCTCCCAACAATAGTACTCTACTGTGAACTCGCCATGGGTCAGCATAAGAGGGGTGCTCCAAAAAAAAAAAAAGCGATACAAGGACTCCCTGAAACAACATCTCAGGCTTGGCCAAATTGATCAACAACAATGGTCCGCCCTGACCTCACATCGGAAGGCTTGGAGACGTACTATCCATAATGCTGCAGCCTTATTTGAGAACTTACTCCAAACAAGTCTTGAAGAGAAACGACAACGCAGAAAGAATCACAACCTGGAAACATCACCCAAGGAGACCTTCTGCTGTGCTTTCTGCAACAGGACTTGTTTATCTTGGATTGGCCTTTTTAGTCATCAGCACTCTTGCAGAAATAATAATAATAATAATAATAATAATATAAAATTTATTTATATCCTCTGCGAACAATCGGGGCGGCTTACAACTGTAAAATAATACATAATATAAAACAACTCAAAATTCCTTCCCCCCTTAAAACATTATTAAATCAATACAAATTAAAATCAACATATAATACAATTGTTATTAAAAACCCTTCCTAGCGAGGAGCAACAGTTAGGAGCTCCAGAATCAACTTCCAAAGGGAGTTCCTGAGGCTGGGATAAGCTATTCTGGAAAAGCCTGCCTGAAGAGATCTGTCTTGACAATCTTTTTAAAGCTGTCTAACGATGTCAGTAGGTGGATCTCATCCAGCGGCCATTCCACAATTTGGGGGCGACAGCCGAGAAAGCCCTCTGGGAGGTGGTCGCAAGCCTAGATCTTTGTGGCTGCAACAAATTCCGCCCAGAGGACTGGAGAGCGCGGGGAGGATTATAAGGGAGAAGGTGGTCCCTGAGATAGCTTGGACCCAAGCAATTTAGGGCTTTAAAGGTGATAATCAGCACCTTGTCCTGGGCTCGGAAGCTGATAGGCAGCCAGTGGAGGGACCTCAAAACCGGAGTAATGTGGTCCCTCCTAGATGTTCCAGAGACAAGCCTGGCTGCCATATTTTGTATGAGCTGTAATTTCTGAACCAAGCACAAGGTTAGCCCCATATAGAGTGCATTACAGAAATCAAGACGTGAGGTTACCAGTGCATGCACAACGGTCTCAAGATCCCTTACTTCCAGAAAAGGGCGCAGCTGGTGTATCAGCCAAAGCTGATAACAAGCGCTCCTGACTGTTGCATTTACCTGATTTGTCATCAGGAGCAACAAGTCAAGGAGCACCCCCAGACGGCGAACACAGTCACTGGAGGAGAGTGTGACCCCGTCCAGGACTGGAGGTTGCGACTCAATTCTTGGTTTTGGGGCCGCTACCGTGAGCTCCTCCGTCTTCTCTGGATTCAGTCTCAATCTGTTTTTCCTCAACCAGCCCATTACTGCCCAAAGACATTCATTGAGAGAAGAGATGCTGTCAGAATTCAAGGCCGATGAAAGAGATACGGAGAAATAGATCTGAGTGTCATCAGCGTACTGATAACACCCAGCTCCGTAACTCCGAATGATCTCACCCAGCGGCTTCATATAGATGTTAAATAACATCGGGGACAGAATAGCACCCTGTGGTACTCCACAGGTGAGCTCCCTTTTACTGGAGCTACTGTCCCCGAGCAGCACTCTCTGGGACCTACCCGAGAGGAAGGAACGGAACCACTGCAAAGCAGTGCCTCTGATGCCTAACTCCCTCAGGCGATCCAGAAGAATGCTGTGATCTATCGTATCAAAAGCCGCTGAGAGGCCTAGGAGCACCAGCAGGGTCACACTACCCCTGTCGATGCCCAGACGCAGATTGTCGGTCAAGACAACCATGGCAGTCTCAACCCCAAAGCCTGTCCTGAAGCCACGGAAAGCGTGTGATGAGTCCTTCTTGAATCTTCGTTTGCGAAGAAAAGCCAGAGAGAGAGAGAGAGATTTTAACAACATACTCACTGCTAAGCACTAAAATTAAGGTGAGGGTGATTTGGTTGCGACAGCAGCATTCTGACACTGATAATGTGATCCATGAGGCTCAATACGTATATGTGCATAATACATTATATTCCTGAACATTGTGTATTTTTGTGTGTACATACAACCCATCTGCTTTCTGCTTTCTAAGGTTAATTAACATGTGGAAATATATGTGTGTTTGGATAAAATATGTTTATTTGGTGGAAATAATTGTGGGGAAATTTTAGAGCAATTTAAAGGGAATTTATTCAAAGACAATTTAGGAAATTTGTGAAATACCAGTAGATATTGGAGTAAAAGACTCAGGGCTCAATGGTGTGGGTTTTTTAAAAAAAATATTTTGCCTTACCATTTTGCCTTTTTCTTAACTGTGTGATTTCTTGGACAAGTAAATTTTCTGATTGCCTGTTCTTTTCACTCCTTCCCATGTTGGCCATTTTGTGACAGTACCTACAGCACTTTCTCAAAACTCCAAATGAGGCCCACACTACTAATGTTGGTGTTCCCTATTCTAATATGTATATATCAAGAGGGGAGACTGCTGTGCTCTTCCTTCACTAGTCCTTTAATATAAAATGAATACTTAGGAGTGAAAACCTGACAACAACTTTATCTTACACTCTCTACTTTGCATACTGTTTAATCAACAGATGCTTCCCCCAAAAGGTAACTTCCCAGGGAAATACAGTTGTCCCCTGTATCCACAGATTTGGTATCCATGGATTTAAGTCTTCATAGCTTGAAAATATTCTTAAAAAATAATAACCCAAAAAGCAAACCTTGATTTTGCCATCTTATATAAGGGACACCATTTTGCTATGCCATTGCATATAATGGGACTTGAGTATTCACAGATTTTGGTATCCACAAGGAGTCATGGAACCAAAACCAGCGAATATGAAGGGACAATTGTATAGTAAACATGGGATGCATAGAGGAGTACAAAGAGGTATTATTTTCCTTTAAAAAAATTAAAATCACCATTTTGGACTCAGCACTTAAGTTGATTGTAAGTATAGTTCAAAGCAATCCTGTCAGTCAGCATATCTGACTCAAGTGTCTTGTGGAGTGTGGCAATGAAGTACTGAAATATTCTGTCACCTTAGTAACCTTGCATCTAACCACACTGATGCAACATTTGTTAGAACAGGAGGCTATTACATTTAGTAATTCAAGCAAGAGTTATGACTTTGGAAATGGAAAGATGGCTTAACGCTATTGGCTCTGGAATCATTCTAGATATAGGCAAATGAGTGCACCAAGACCTGTTTTACAAAGACTGGCCCTCTTGTTCAGGTATTTACTGGATAGGTAAGCTCATGATCAACTCTAGGGTCTTCAAGACTACAGGCAATTAAGGAGCTATTCTTAAACTGTGCTATGCACAGGCATTAATAGGAGTATAGCGTCTAGATTGAGGGAAGTAATAGTGCCACTCTATTCTGCTCTGGTCAGACCTCACCTGGAATACTGTGTCCAGTTCTGGGCACCACAATTCAGGAAGGATATTGAGAAGCTGGAACATGTTCAGAGGAGGGTGACCAGGATGGTGGGTGGTCTGGAAGCCATGACCTATGAGGAGTGGCTTAGGGAGCTGGGCATGTTTAGTCTGGAGAAGAGAAGGATGAGAGGGGACATGATAGCCATGTTTAAATATTTGAAGGGATGTCATACTGAGGATGGAGCAGGCTTGTTTTCTGCTGCTCCAGAGAGTAGGACATGGAGCAATGGGTTCAAACTTCAGGAAAAGAGATTCCACCTAAACATTAGGAAGAACTTCCAGAGAGTAAGAGCTGTTTGGAAGTGGAATACACTGCCTCATAGTGTGGTGGAGTCTCCTTCTTTGGAAGTTTTTAAACAGAGGCTGGATGACGGTCTGTCAGGTATGATTTGATTGTATATTCCTGCATGGCAAAGGGTTGGACTGGATAGCCCTTGAGGTCTCTTCCAACTGATTCTATGATTCTATGATTTCTGACTTGTGGTGACCCTTAGGATTTTTTGAAGGCTAAGAATGTGTGACTTGCCCAAAGTCACCCAGTGGGTTTTCATGCTGAGAGGGGATTTGAACCCTGGTCTCCATAGTCCAACACTCAAACCACTATGCCACATTGGTTTGCAGTTTTCAAATTACAAGCAGATATTAAACACAAATTAGCAGATTGTATTATAAAAAAAGAATGCCTGGTAAAGAGTGATGAAAACAGTTGCAAAATTCAGAGAAAAGGCAATGTGTACAGCATCAAAAGAAAGAACAATGAGGAAATAAAAGTTCTTATTGCTACTGTAGTGAGCAACCAGCCTCTACACTGACAAGAGTTTACCACAGGATGCAAATAATATAGTTGCTTATGTACACCAACTGGACTTTTTGAATCTTTCTCCTTTTGAACAGCTGACACCCATGCCTAGGCTGAGAAAAGAAATTTCTTTCATTCACATCCACTTTATACCTCTTGAGAATATTGATGAAAAGGAATATGTTTTGCACTGGAAATCTGTACATTTGAAAAGCTTGCAAGACTTTTCAGAGAAAAATCCACACATTTCAAAATTGTCCATGACTAAAAATGTGTGCATTTGAAAAATGTGTAGAAACAGACTTTTGTCAATCAAAAATGCCTTCAAAGGAACGTACATTGGAAAATGTGTTTTAAATATGTATACATTTTGAAAGAAAAGACAAAATTTGCACACATCTCCTTGTGGAAAAACAAAGTCTCACAAGCCAATACAGAAATGGAAGGGAATTAAAATGGTGTGAAACTGAGAAACTGATGAGAACAAGACTGACAGATTTTCACATCTCTGCTGTTGCCATATCACAAACTGTTTTTGAACCTCTCCCCAGTTTCAAGAGAGCTTTGCAATGCAGCATTGAATGCCTACTGTTCAAAAGACAGACATTCAAAGCTTTCATGGGCATGCCATTCTTTGAACTCAGGTCTTAGTGCAGTGTTGTGAGAAGTAGGTCACCCCCAAAAAAAGACTGCTTTTGTGGCACATGTCCTCCCCAGACCATGCTTTTCCTTCAGGACTGATGATTCACCTTTTAGCCCCTGCTTTCATGCAATTTAACATTAAAAAAAACCACTTTTCAAAACCAGAAGAAGATTTCCAGCCACTCTTAGAGTGCATTATTGGCACTTTGGCTGGCCCATGGATGGTCCCAAAGTAGACCATTAGCTCCTGGGGCCATTGATATTATCCCTTCCTGCCTTGGAACATGACTTTCTCCCCAAATATGCAAACAGTTCCTCCCTTAAATGTTTGGCATCAAATCTAACCTGGGATATACCTCACAAAGACCAGTAGATATGATCTGAAAAAGCAGAACAACATGTAGGGATGTAATTCTTCATTAATTTTCTTCTTAAAGGAAGCAAGAAGTACTTTTATCAATTTTCTTCTTGCTGCAAGAACATCTTTGAAAATTCTGCCATTTTCAAAGACTATTCCCAGTTTGGGATTTACTTTGTGCAAAATCTGCACTTGGCTGCTTTGCAAAGAAACCAGCATTTTCTGTGTAGAAAATAGTATTTCAGTGAGGCAAATTAATGTTCTATGCAGCAAAAGCTGTTTCCTGCATAGGAAATGTTTTCTGTGCAAAATAGCCAATGTGAATTTTGTACAGAATAAATCCCCAAGTATAGCATTTTCTGCACAGGAAATAAAATGCTGTTTTTGCACAAAACAGCCATATGCAAATTCTGAACAGACTAAGTCTTGCAAAGATTCTTGTCAGTTCAGGATTATTCTCATCAGGGTTTCTCAACATTTGAGAAACACATTGTTTTCACAATTTTTCAAATATTTTTTTAATATTCTTCCAATCCCTACAGATGAGTGTAAATTGTATTTCTCAAGCTTTTTTTAATGATAGGAAGCCAGAAATGTATGCACAACTGGCTTCTTGAAATTCTCCACACAGTCTGTGGGTACAGAGATGGAAAAGAGTAGTGACTTTTTTCTCCTCAAGAGGAAAAGAAATTCTCCAACAGTTTCTTAGGGTTGGTACAGAGATGGTAGTGCAGCTTAATTCTGATTTTTTTTCCCCCTAGGGTTTTTGGGTGTGTGAGTGTGTGACTGTAACAACTGTGTGGAGATTCTGTCCACAGTTCCCCAATATGCCTCTAAATTAGCATTGTTCCAAGGACGGGCAACTTCCCCCCCTCCAACAAAGTGAGTACTGTAGTTAGGGTTAATTTTGCAGATCTTTTTTTCTAGCAGAATGAGGGGAAAAGAAATTGCACGCATTTTCTCAGAAGAAGGTTTATTGGGAAATGTTGGGAAATGTATAATACAGATGGCTTATTTCTTGTTTGCCATGTAGTGCAGGTGTAGTGCAAGTGAAAGTGTGGCAAACATTCCACCATTTCTTAATGTCCATACTTGGTTTGGCTGCAGTTTAATGGCAGAGGGTGACATTGCTTATTTGTCCAATATGTGGAAACTTGAGCTGTTTGTTGGGTAATAAAGTCTACTAACTGGAAACTCTAAAGGATAAAATATCCCTTTATTCATAGGAGGATCAAAACATTCTAGGGCTGAACTATAAATTATCCTCCCTCCACACACACTTTTGTGGGAGCTTGTGTTCATATGAAGAAGTGTATTTCTGAGACCTTCAGGAAGCTTCCGCAAATATTGCAGAATTATTATTATTATTATTATTATTATTAACAAAGGGGGCTTTTCTTTCAACTTACATTTTTACAAGTTGGCAAGTATCCCCCCCTCTCACACCTGAAGTATAAACTCAAACCACTGCTGCAACCAACAGTATGGTGTAGAGCTCAGCAGTCAAAGTGTTGTTCCTACAGAAACAGGAGACAGTGGCTACAGGAACTGTGCTAACAGGGAGACATTCTTTATAGCATGGGAGGAGAATGGAAAGATGTAGAGCCAATTCCAGTTTCCCTGCAAGGGTCCCATTCTCATCTTCTAAACTTCCACAGATGGTTAGGCCCCCATCCATATGACACCCATGTTTATTGGTTTTCACAGGTTTTACACGCATTTTTTTCTCAGATACTGGCAGCAAGAGCAGTAAATATGTTAAAATATGTTCATATTTTTGGCATCCTCATGATTTTGGCCACATCTATCCATCACTAGATTGCAGTCTCAGAGAATGTCAGGGGAACTGAATTCAGTCCTTAGGCTTGCGGGGTGGTGGTGGTGGTGGTCTTCCCTAATCTTGCTTTACAGGAACAAATAAATATACATAGCATTTATAACAGAGGAATTCTGATTGCTATTTATATAGAAAGAGGAGTGAAATTGGCCATGCTTGTAGAGGTTGTTTGACCATACCCATTCCACTGAAAGCACTGGTTTTGCAGAGCCAAATGTGTAGTTGAGAACAAAAAATATATATTATAGCCAATCCTTGCATTAAAAAAACCAACAATTTACGAACACCGGGAAAGGCTTTCAACCTGCTGTTCATGATTAGACATGTCATGAAGAGGACAAATAAGTGACCATGATTGCTCAAAATCTGCTGTTATTTCTGACACCTGAAGCCAAAATACACCAACAAATATTCACAGAAATAAAATCCATTCAACTATATGAGCAATGTTTTTCTTTCTAATTAATGAGGAAATTTAATGACAAGCACTTGCAACCTATTCCTCAAAGAATCACCTGATA
Source organism: Gambelia wislizenii (assembly GCA_030847615.1). Classification (NCBI taxonomy): domain Eukaryota; kingdom Metazoa; phylum Chordata; class Lepidosauria; order Squamata; family Crotaphytidae; genus Gambelia; species Gambelia wislizenii. The sequence continues at coordinate 166,764,948 of JAUMIR010000002.1, forward strand.
GATACAATTCAGTTAGACACACACACACACACACTACTAGGTGAAAGTTCAGAACTTGAACTGAGTGTGAATACAGTATTTTCAGGACTTTTTCTGTGGTGTAATTAGCTGCTCTGGAATTAGTTTCTGCGTGTATAATACAGATGGCTAGCAAGTTATGGAGGTGGCATTTTGGAATCAAAGATTGATAGAGACTATGCATATGTACCAAGCACAACTATTTCAATTGCTCTTCAGAAGTACTTGCCTATGCCTTGGACAATTTCTGCTGTTTTGAAAGACTGAAATACATGGGCTGGTGTGCTCCCATTCTATAGTAACAGCCCTCAAATGATTGTTTAAAAAGATCTAAGCAACAGTCTTGTGCATAGTTAAGTTTCTATGAGCTCAGTGCCCATTGTCTTCCATGGGAATAAGGCACCCTGACTGGGTGCTAAATTACAGCCAAAATCCATAAAATGAGTTTTGAGATGAAATTTTTGGTCATATCCACTTTGTACTCTGATCAACTATGTTCCACACCCAAACTCCATAAATCCACCAATAACTGGCACACATGACCTGGTTCTCCCACCTCTCCATGATTGCCATTTGACAGCAGACTGAGTTGATGCTCAAAATTCAAATATCAAAATAAAAGTTGCTTTAAAGACCTCTTGGGCAAGATCATATTTAAAGGCTGTGATCCGGCAGTGGTGCTCATTCCAGGAACGACCACTAAATCTATGAATCCGCATGTTTCTTTTTTCCAAGAAACCAAATTGTTCCCCATCTTGTGCAAACTGCTTTGCTTCAGCCCCACCCCCCTCATGCACCTCCAACTTTCTGCTTCCCAATGCCCTGTGAAGCTGAGTTAACCCCACTCAGAAAATAGAGCAAATAAATTACCTAGTGTCAGTGTTGGAGATTTCCTGGATTATTAAGAGGCTTAATGCAAGACTTACCAATTTAAGGATTTAAACTAGGGAAGGGGGGACTATCCAAATGCTGCTTGCTTCCTCCCCCAACCCATTTGAACATCTCTCACTCCCACTCCTTAGGGAAATGCTTCTCTGCCTTTTCTCTTCCTCCACCCCTCTCCAAACGGTGAACATTTGACATGACTGGCAGCATTTCTTACACATTATTATAGAATTGACATATGGATCTAATGATTTAAATCACCCCAAAAGGCAATGGGGAAAGTGCTCTGCCCTATGCTGATACTACTCCCCAGTGAATTAAGACCACAGCATGGGTGCCGGAGTAAACAGGTCTCTTCCGCAAGTGTGCTGCACATCAGGCTGCCTACCCACTTCTTCTCCTTCCACATGTCTGTCTGAAGGATTTACACAATCTCACAAGTATCTCCCCCTCTCCAAGAAACACAAGGGGGAAACCCTCAAACCCCTTTCCCTCCCTTGACAGTACATACACACAGAGACAAGCACACGCTTTTCTCACACACACCCATGCACAAGACTCCCTGTTGTTTTCAGGGAATTGCCTCTCATAAGCAGTGTGGCTGTGTTAGTTGCAAGTGGCACATGCTTTGCTTTTTTTCCTGCTTTTCTTCTAAAGGAACAGTGTAAAATCCACTACTCACACATACATATGAGAAGAAAGGGGGAAAGAGAAGGGGGGGAAAAAGATTATCCTTACCTCTCGAGGGTCTTCTTTGTTTGGTTTGCAGAGAAGAGAACGTGCCCATGACAGCACCCATTGCAACTGCTACTTGGGTGAAGGGCTATTATTATTTTTTGTTGCAGTTCCTCCCTCCCCCACCCCAATGAACAAGAGGAAGAAGAAAAAAATCTGTGTGGAATATCTACTAGAAAGAAGAGGAGGAGGCAAAAGCAAGGCACTGCAGCTCAGCGTTCAGCAAGCGTTAAGCTTTGAGATTTTTTTTTCTCCCTTCAGTCAACACACATGCACTGACTCACAGCCGGCTGCACTCTTATTATTCAAAACAGCTCCCCATCAAAATTTAAATGCTAGGTAGATTCCCTCAGACCAGAGCTGGCAGCAGATGCATCAAAATATTTACTGGAGCACAGCCATACAAACACACAGGCTAATTCTTCCTCTGATTTCCTTATGGCTTCCACCAGAAGCCTGTAGGTCTACAGAGAAAGCATCAATGCATCTCTTCCATTGTATACTAAACTACCATTCTGTAGGCATGGCGAAGGTCTCAAGGGATGCCAGGGGACTCAGGCTGAGTACCAATCATCAATGAATGAATGAATGAGAACTTGCTGAACAGAAAATAATAGTGAACCAGCTGTCAAAGTTGTGGTTCTGCAAAAACCTAATTCCTGCTGATTAATGGTCCTACAAAGGGAGAGAGAGATTGGCAGGGAGGAAATAACATTCGCTTACAGAAATAATGTTGCTCTTCTCAGGCAAGGGACACACAGAAAGTGAGTGCTCTCAGCAGAAAAGCACATGTACTACCAAATTACACAATGGCTCAAGTCCATACTATTCTCTCCCCTCACATGCCGGAGAAGTAAATGGCATGTGTTGTTAGCAATACAAATGCTAGCGAATCCAAAGTGTGCAAAACTAAATGCACATTGTATGGGATGGAAAGTCTCCAGTAGAGGTGCAATTAATCCCTTTCCCCCTAAAAACAAAAACAAAAAAACACCGTTATCTGGACACCTATTAATCAGTTCCCGTTTACTTTCTACATTTGCAGTGCTGCTGCCATATATAACTATCTAAATGTCACTGTATAGATTGGGGGAAAACCAGATTATGAGGATGTTGATATTTAAACAACCGCCTGACATAATAAGGAACTTCCATTTCACAATAGGAATGAAATACTGTATTGAGAAATGGTAGAGTGAAGCCAGGGTCAATTAAGTAAGTAACTCAGAACAGAAATCAATTTGCTGATCACTCTTCTTTTCAATAGAGTAGGATTTGAGATTGCATGTCATCATGGCATTGTGGACATGACCTCTTCTACAGCAGACAATGGTAGTCTGTCTCAGTGGTTCTCTGGATTGCCTCTTTAATTTTTTAAATGAACATTTGCCAGATTTTAACTTTGATGTACATCAAAAACTAAAGAGTTCACTTCAGTGGTGGAGAAAAATATCTTCAAAGAGAGTTAAATTTTTAATTTGCTCAGATTGAACACTTTGCACACATTGACTCCCAGCCCTGTGTTTTAGAAAAGATGTTGTTTCACTGTTTAAAGAATGTGCGGTTAACCCTGTCCCCCAAATATATTTTGGTGTTGCATGGATTTAGTTACCGCTTTGGACTGTGGTAGGTATTTTTTTTTTTTTTTTTTGGAAGGGGGTCAGCCACATAATGAAGATGGTTTGCTTGTGCTGATAAAGAGGTATATTTGAATGAAGGCTATTCTAAATCCAGGGGCCTTAATTTTTAAATGCATTCTCTAGTGAGATAATTTACCAGCATGGCTTTTAAGAGATGGGGAAAAAATTGTTGTTCAGATACACTCTAACATACTTGTCTTGGACTTTTTGAATGTTGTTTGAAGACAGCAATTCCTTATACTTTACTCCTCTTCAAACTCAGTTTATTCATTTTGAACTCTGAGCCACTGTTAGCAAGGTGGGAACAGAAACAGAAAGGGGTTTTGTGGTTACAGCTCATACACTTTGTCTAGAAATGTACTAATAATTTAACTGTTCCAATCCAATGCTCTGTCTGCTGGATCTATGAATGACCAAATAAGGGTCCACACCCAGGTTTAGAGATGCTATTTCTCTGGTACAAGTGCTGGGAGAAGGCTAAACAGTTGAGGAATTCATTGCCTTCATGTACTGGTGTGGGCACCTGAGATGTAGTTAACCAGACACTGCTGAAAACAACTACTGTCTTGATGGATACAGACCTGACACAGCAGGGCTCTTCTAACATTCTTACATGACTCTACACACCTAATATGGAAAGAAGAGTAGTCTGGGCATGGCATAAATGGTAGGAGCCAGACTAAAGAATTGATGACAAGAATTGTAAGGCTTCCTTTGACATTCCTACTGTTATTTCACCAGATGCTTTGCCTGGAATTCAGTGGTGATTAGACTTGTGAACAAAACCTTTAGAACTGTTAATAATGTTAGACCTTTCTTTATACTATTCAACATCAGAATATAAGTGTTTGGGTTTTTTAGAAATCCCTATAGTGGTTCCACATAAGTAGAACTGTCTAAATTTCCCTCTGGTATCTGTTTATTCAAAATTCAGAAGCAACTGGCTAATTATAGACAGAGAACATGACATTCATAACCTTGGTACTTGGAAGCTTGAGATCTTGAAAAGAAAAGAAAAGGGGACAAGCAAAGGGATTATCATGAGTAAGTGTTTGAGCACAGCAGAAAAAAAAAGAGCAAAGATGCTTAGAAACTTTGGAGCAAAAGCACCCAAATAATATAGTCCTAAATGTGAAGAAGAGAATAAAATAGATGAGGGAAGAAGGAGACAAACATCAAGAAAGTACAGTGAGTGACTTGAACTCTGAACAGCTTACAGTATCAAAGGTTGGCGCACAGAATATCATAATTAGTTATGGTAGCTGCTTCTAAGAAGTTGCACAACTGTTTGGGAGAGAAAATGGCTCTACTAAGATTGTCCAGAAGTTTTTTAAAAACACTGTGAATAAGGTTAGCCCTACAAAATCCCACACAACATTCCACATTGTGACTCATGTATTTAGCATAAGAAGTTTGCAACACTAAACATAAATGTTTTAAAATAAATCTGCACACATGGTTAATTGCAGAGAGAGATGACACACCAAAAACTGGGTAGAAATTAATTTGTTTCACAGTGCTTTCTGCATTTTCTTGGACTTTACCTAAAAACTAAGGAGTTTGACATGAGCTGAAGAAGCAGACCATATACACTCATACATGGAAGTGGATGGTGGGAAACATGTCATCTTTTTCTGAGAAAATCATGAAGGGCACTGTGACGTTAGCCTAACCAAGCTGATCCCACAGTTCCTAGGCCTGGCTGCCTGTGACTCCCACCTTGCCCTAGGGTCCCCCTTTTCTACCCCTTCCTGGATTTGGATCTTTGGCCTTTTAGGTGACCTTATTGTGGGCAAAGATAGATAAAAGTTGTTTCTGTTTGTAATCATCTTACATTACCACCATGTTTACCTCAGGGATTACACTATATATGTTACCTTTTAAACTTTGTATCACCTTTTTCTTAGATACTCAAAGTGAGCCCTTTTTTTCCTAGTAATTACTGGCACAATTCAGCCAGGTATCCACATACACAAAACCTCTATTTGGCTTTTCCTCCACCAAAGAAGTCTCCTTACTGGATCATTTGATCCCACCACTGGATCATTCAGTCCTACTACCTCTTGGCACCAAATTTACTGTGACGTTGGGCTCACCAGACTTGCCCCACAGCTGCTAACTCTGGCTGCCTGTCACTCTCAGCTTGCCCTATGGCCCCCCTTTTCTGATTCCGTTTTGGATTTGGGGTCCTGTCCCTTTAGGTGATCTTATTGTGGACAAGTCTGGATAAAAGTGGTTTCTGTGATGATAAGCATGACCACCCAGGCTGAATAAAGCTGAGTCAGCTTTAACACATTAAAAATAAATTCAGGTTATTTATTATAACCAAAATTTAACAAATTTCAGTATTAGGTATCAGCTGTATATAATTAATATTCCAACCAAATGGTGTCAGACCTAGCCCTTCACTCATTTAATACACCCAATATACAGTCACTCCTCAATGACTCTCACAACTGACCCATCCAACTGACTCTCTCAACAGTCAGCTCTTAACAGTCAACTCCCAACTAATGTTCTCACAGACTCTCCCACTCACCGAGGGCCCTCCCTCCTATCACAGCAATTGGTGCTGGGACTGGCTGCCTCCTGTGATTCTAAGCATTGCTTCACACCCATTCATCCAAGCACAACTCAGCAACATAATTGCAAGGTGCTTCTTTACAGGTACTGTACTAAGAAAAGATGAACTCGTCTGTTACCAAGCTGTTTGGGATTTCTCTAACTTCAGTGCTCGTGCTGAAAAATGGCAGTTTTCTGTTTTTAACATTCTTTTCATTTATGTCTCTATTGTAAGCCATCATGTATATAAAAGATGTATTATAAATGTCCAAAAATGGAGCACATTACAGGCCATCTGGATCTTACAGCAGCCATAAGCTATAATATATAATATAGCTGGCATAGTGGTTTGAATGTTGGGTTCCAACTGGAGACCAGGGTTCGAATCCGCATTCAGCCATAAAAATCCACTCAGTGACCTTGGGCAAGTCACATGCTCTCATCCTCTGAAAACCCCATGATAGGTTTGCCTTAGGGTCATAGTAAGTCAGAAACAAAGGCACACAACAACAACCATCATATATATGCCTGCTTAGAAGCGAATCCCCTTTGAGTTCAATGCATTAGTGTGCATTAGACTGCAGCCACAAACCAGGATAAAATTAAATAAATGAAGATCCACTGGTGTATTTCCTTGCATCCTGCTGCTTCCTTCAAAATCTTTGATGATCCTTCTTCTCACAGCCTGACATGCACTCTAAAAATGTACCACAGAAGACTAGAAACCCCTCTGGAGCAGGGTTTTTGGCACCACGGAAGGCTGCAGTGGGAGGGAAAGGAAGTCCCAATTGTGCATGTGTTCACTGTGCTCTAAATGCAACAATGCTTCAATCCAATGTAATATTAAAGAAGCCTTATTCACGACCAGCCCAGTTTTACCTTCACTGTCCTTCCTCAGATTTGTCCTCCACTGTCCACCCTCAGATTTGGAATGGTATTCTAATTCAATCAGAGAGTAGACTCTTACAGATATATTGTCATGTTTTTTCCATATATAAGTTCTTAAACAGCTTGCTAGCCTACTCATCACTAAACCTTAACACAACACACTGGGGTAAATGGCAGCTTCTCATGGGCCACATTCAGGGTTAAACACTTCAGCCAAGAAGTAAGTCAAAGAAGCATGTAATCATCTCCTCCTCCTCCTCCTCCTCCTCCTCCTCCAGGTTTTCTGGAGACTACTGTCATTTGTGTTTACTGTGTTTATTATATACAATCTTTTTTATTAAAATTACATTTTAAAATGAAGACTAACATTTTAAAAATGAAACCTGTGTGTGTTTGTGTGTTAGAGAGCCAGTGTGGTGTAGTGGTTTGAGCGCTGGACAAATTCACTCTGGAGACCAGGGACCCGTTTACACAGCAAAATAATAGTTCACACACATCGCTCCACAATATTGCCTCATTCAGAAGGGGGGGAGCTCAAAAACTCAAAAGAAGCGTAATAAGGGCTTTCGCTACTTTTCCTGACTTTTTTGAAAAGGAGCGCGACTTATCGCATTATTGATTATGTGAAATGCCATTACGCTAAGGACTATGTGAACTACCAGCAATCTTCCTGATACAGTTCACAGCAGAGCTCTGCTGTGATTGGTTGGGCTGTCCAAGGAGGGGGTGGGCTTGCAAGAGATGGAGGAGCCTGAAATGAAAAGATCCAGCCCCTGTTGTTATCAGCCATGGAAAAAATCCAGCAAGCTGTCTGCAGTTTGCTTGTGTGTGTGTGTGAGAGAGAGAGAGAGAGTGAGAGAGAGAGAGAGAGGGAGGGAGGGAGGGAGGGAGATTGAGTAGGGATCGACTCCTCCAGCTGTTAGCTTGCTCACACTCCTCTGATAGCATTTGTGTGTGTGAGGGAGAGAAAGACAGGGAGAGTGGGTGAGGGGAAGGGGGGCTTGATGAGGGGGAATAGCTCCTCCGTGGCTGAAAGGCTGCCTCCTTCCTCCCATCCTTCTTGTTTTGGAAGAAGAGGCATGAAAAGTAGCAGGCATTCCTAAGGCATTCCTTAGCCTTTTCTAAGGCATGAAAACTAGCAGGCATTACTCAGAGCAGGGAAACATCTGAGCACTTACTCTTGCTCTCGTTCTCTTTCCCTCCGTTCATCTCATCTTGCCCCAGATGTGCTTGGGAGGCCACGCCCCCCACCTTTGCCTGTCTGAACCAGAAAGCCAAAAAATAAACAGAGCAACCAATTTCCCAATAACCGGCACTGGTGTGAAAAAGCGCTAAAGCGCAAATTATCGCAATAAAAACTGCCTTGTAACTGAGCCCCAGGGTTCAAATCCCTGATTGGCTATGAAAACCCATGATCTTGGGCAAGTCACACTCTCTCAGAGGAAGGCAAAGGCAAATCCCCTCTCAACAGTTCTTGCAAGAAAAGCCCATGATAGGTTCACTTTAGGGTCTCCATAAGTTGAAAATGACTTGAAGGCACACAACAACAAAAACAACATGTGTGTATTAACTAGCACAACTTAACAATGATAATGTGGCCTGGGTCCCTTCTTTAAATAACTGGATGGGCACAATATGAGACTAGCCTGGACTCATTCTGAATTTCACTTCTGCCTCTGGCTCCCTGATTGGGCCACAGAACAGAAAAATAAATATCTGTTAGCAATATAATTCACCCTATTTTCTCCAGTCACACTGTGTTCAATTAGTTAAGTTATTCCAAACTGTACATGAACTGTTAATAGATATTCTTTTTACAAGTGGTAATGCACTACATACAGTGGTTGAATAATCAAACTTCAGTAGCATCTGTGCTTACCCATATCCCTTTACCAAGCAAAAGGGAAATTTTTACCACCCAGGTGTATTAAATGTTGATATTTATCTACACATGAATAACTTAGATTCTGGACATTACAAGAATCAAGATAATTATTTACTAATTGGTAACTGACTACAATGATCATCAGCTATATGAACTTCAGATCTCAAATGAAGACTGCTGGGTAACATTCCTTCCCCTGCCTCAATATTTATGAATATCACATACTGTATTCTTTACACTATTGCTGCTCAAAGAGGTGCTTGCTGGACCAGTGCCAGTTCCAGCGCCATTGGCTTCCAGTTCTTGACAAGTTTCCTGGAAAGAAAAAAAATAATTGTAGCCAATGGGCACAAATATGGTGTTGGTACCAGACACTGGGGGGTGGGGATGGTTGGTTCCCCATATCAGACAGCAAAAGAAGCACTGCTTTATGCTGAACTACCACACGTTATTGTTTAATTGTTTATCTATAATTATTTAGTGAATGCAGACAGAAAAATAGAGCAGCACCCAAAATGCCCATAGAATTAGACCTGAAATCTGTGCATGAGGAAAAATTTATTGATTAAAATATACTGCTTCACTCATTTCAGTAAAATGACTTCTTCACAAGAAACAGTCAACTGCCTTCCTATTTGGAGAAAAATGCTTGCTGAGTCAAAATAAACACCCTGTGAACTATTTGAGTTCCTGGAAAACATTATATGAGCGGTTGTGACCCTGCAAAGAAAATATGCTCATGAAGTCTGTATCAGTGGACTTGTCTTTATATACTAGTGCTGTGCCTGGCTGCTGAATTATGCCATATTTCATATTAGGTTATGGCAAAATGGAGGAGGCGGGATAATTTCTGACTACTTTTCTGCACTGAAAGCAATGGAGCACATATAGAAAGAGGAATGCAGAGGGGTTTAGAAGCTAATGAAACTTTTAGATTACAGTATGTGGAAACCAACTGAAATTCAGACCTCAGACATTTTGTAAAGTTTAATAAACATTTAAACAGTAATTTGAAAAAAATTAAACACACACACACAAACACAGAGGGCTAACATCACTTTTCAATACATCTCATGGGCAGTCATTTTCCCACTCTTTCCCAAAATTTCTGTCTACATGGATAAGCCAAACAAGTTCTCTTTTTGTAACTGGGAATATCCCAGGCCTTCATTTTTTTTTCTCCTTAGAAGGTTTTTAAATTGCTATTGAAATCTCATTTTACCACCTCCTTGCTAACTGCATAGCAAATATAAGCTCCTTAAGCAAGAAGCAAATAAGAGTATCAATAAAATTACTGCTTGGAACAGAGCCCATCCATCACTGAAACATCAAGGCACAGCACATGTTTATCTGGCAGCACAAAATGTGCTGATTGGTAGGATACAGTTGGCAAGTTTGTCCACTACTAAGATGTGAATTACTGCTGGACACATGTCAACAGTAAGACAATTGGATTAATTTGGGCCTTATTTGGATGACATCAAGTTGTTTGTGGTTCTCTCTCTCTCTCTCTCTCTCTCTCTCTCTCTCTCCCTTTTGGAGGACAGATGCTCCAGATAACACAAGTGGTGTCTTAACAATATCCAGCAAAATAGGGCTAGCATTTTGAGCTGGCCCCTTACTGACAAATAATGCCTATCTAGTAATTTGTACTGCACTATCTACCACACTCAGCTTGGTGATTCACCCACATGGTTCTACAACCCATCATTTGGGAATTAGCAAACAGCGTTATAGGAATAGCACTTCTATTTCTCTACTGCTTATCAGTGCCAAAGCACTCCCTAAGCGGTTTACAATGTGTTAGCTAACTGCCCACCCCACCCCCATCAAGCCAGGTACTCATTTTACTGACCTATGGAAAGATGGAAGGTTGAGTCAACCTTGGAGCCCTCTAGGATCAAACTTGCAATGTTGTGGCTGCAGTACTTGCACTTAACCACTGCACCACCAGAGCCTTCTCTCTGCTTCTACACTGAAGGCAACAAAACAAAACCCACTGTAGAAACTCATCTGTACACTTATCTTGTCACTCAGAGATTCTGAATCCTATTATCAATCACCTATTACAGACCACTGAGCCAATATTTTAGACCACACTTGTGTCACACAATTAACCCCCAGAGATTTTTGTAAAGATGAAAGTTATGTACCCTACAACTTGGATAAGGCCTTTAAAATTCATATGAAAACCCAGACCAGAAATACTACCCCACTTGGCACAGGAACTCAAAAGAAGACAATGGCTTGTCTACACTATGAAAAAAATCCAGCCTTACCTCACAGTTTCCTGTCCACAGTTACCCTGCAGCAACCCCATTAATGCTACACACAGAGGACACATTGGGTGACTTCAGCATAACTGGCCACACACTTCCCCTGTCTGCGCCATTGTTTTTCCCCTTCCCAGCATGCATGCATCAACCTATCAACCCCTAAGTGTTATTGTTTGACTGTCAATCTATTGGAACCACTTCAATTGGATGCATCCCCCAACCAATCCCCTTTCCCCCTTTTTGGGCCAATGAGGGAGGGAGGGAACTTCAAATATATGCACACATACAAACAGAAAGAAAAAATAAAATGTGGTTTTATTTATATTTATTTTGTTTATATTTATTAACATATTCAGCCCTGAGATCAATGGTGAGGGGGGTAGGCAGATCAAGCAATGTGTCACTATGTGTTTTTTTAAAAAAAGAATTAGCAACAGGCACAGCTAAGCCAAGCCCTCCAACCAGCCTTGTGTCACCCCCCCCCCCACATCCTTGACTGTTGATATGTGGATCTCTGCACAAATGAGCAAACAAATGATCGGGGGGGGATTATATGCATTGGCTGGCTCTTTGCTTGTTCATGTGTGCAGAGCTCCACATATCAACATTCAGGGCAGGGGGGAAGCTGGCATAAGGCTGATGGGGTGGTGCCTTGGCTTAGTTATGTCCGGCGCAGAAGTCAAAAAAATGGCAACATACACACACACCATGCTTGCCAGAACCAACCAGTCCCACCCACCAAAAACCCATCCCAATCCCAGCTCCATACCACACCAAAACCGCCTTGGAGTGCCAGCCACACACAGGATTATTTGGATTTTGGGGGGAAAGTCCAGGTTAAAAAGTGAGTGTTTTAAAAGCAGACTAAAGCCCTATAAGCCAGATTCCCTGCAGATTCCCTATGAATCCTCCAGAATGTTGTATGAACTGATCACAGTGACTAGGGGCCAGTATGGATTTTTTAGTAAGTGTAGACAAGCCCTAGGACTTGGACGGGTATCTATGAAGGAGCTAGGCAAGATCCTGAAGTGTAAAGATATATCATTGAATACTAAAGTTATGATTGTCCATGCCATCATATTTCCCATTTCTATGCATGGTTGTGAAAGCTGGACAGTGAAAAAAGAAGATAGGAAGAATATCAACTCATTTGAAATGTGGTGCTGGAGAAGAGTTTTATGGATACTGTGGACTGCTAAAAAAGACAAATAAATGGGTCCTAGAATAAATCAAGCCTGAACTCTCCCTAGAAGGCAAGATGACTAAACTGAGACTGTCGTACTTTGGCCATATCATGAGAAGACATGACTCACTAGAAAAGACAATAATGCTTGGTAAGGTAGAAGGCAGTAGGAAAGAAAGAAGACCCCATTATAGATGGATGGAAACAATGAAGGAAGCCATGGCACTGAGTCTGCAAAACCTGAGCAGGCTTGTTGATGATAGGGTGACCTGGAGGTCTCTCATCCATAGGGTCGCCATAAGTTGAAATTGACTTGACAGCAGTTAAAAACAACAACAAGTTAATGGATCATTTTTGCTTAAACTCAAGAGTAGGAACACCTGGTTTGTATGGCTCTGCTTTCGAAAGTGTCCAAAGATTAATATGATACAAAGGGAGGGGGCAGGTGGCCATATTAGGCTACACACAGTTTGAAGTAATAATATGTCTTAATTGTACAGTGGAACAGTGGCTATTTTTAAAATAGCTCAGCAGTATATCCTGCTGAGATCCTTATATTATATCCATCACCCGATTGGTGGCTACCTAGCAAACAATATAACAACAAATCAGTTCTTCAAGGGCTAAAACTGAACTTTTCAAATGCAGTTTGTAGAAGGATGGGTGCAAAAAAATGATTAAAGCCAGGTTTGTATACAGTCAGAACTCTAAGGCCAGATTTGGCTCTGGCTCGTGTGAGAGAGACAAGGAAAGGTACCCTCTCTCCCTCCATGCTCCAATTTCTAATCAACTCAGGAAAATTAAACATTTGGGAATATATCCAGATCCCTAGAATTAATGAAATGCAGTCAGCCCTCTGTATCCATGGATTTGGCATCCATGGATTCCAGCATCCACGGCTTGAAAATAGTCAATAACAACAAAATAATCCAAGAATCAAACCTTGGTTTTGCCGTTTTATATAAGGGGCACCTTTTTACTATGCCATTATATATAATCGGACTTTAGCATTCACAGATTTTAGTATCCACAGAGGGTATTGGAACCAAACTCCAGCAGATACTGAGGGACCACTGTATTAGGCAAAATGACACAGAGTCTTCTAGATTAGGTAGTGAGTCTAATTATATCAATCTAGAATTCTCACAGACCTAGAATTCTCCAGACCCAATGGAGTTATCAGGGAAGGATTAAGTATTATTTTAGTCCAGTTTGGATTCCTGGTAATTTAAATCATACAGCCAAAATGGAGCCAAATTTACTAGACATGCCCACTTAAGTTTAGCTTCACCCCTAGCCTCCAGTTTAAATAGAAAACTAGAGCAAAAGTAAAGAGACAATGGTAAATGCTAAGCGGAGATGAGCAAAAGAATGCTATCATTTATCAATGAAACACAAATTATTATAGATGGATTCGTTTCCACAAAAATAAATATACCAATAAAATTTAAATATCCTAACTGAGAGCCCCATTAAAAGGGCAACTTTATCACAGAGAGGTCTGGTTCTGCCACAGACATTCACTGATGGTGACACAGAAATGAACACGTAGGATACTTTCATAAAACAGAGTTATCACTATGTAAAGGGTCATAATTCAATTTATTGTATCTACTGCATGGGCCAAAAGTAAAACTTCTCTATACACCTCAAAAGCCATCCCATATAATCCTCAGATAAAGTTTAAAATGTCACATTTTTCATGACTTTCAAAGGGGAAAATAAAAAATGCTAAGACGTGCATGAAGAAATAAGCCCAGTAGCAATGGGAGCATGTAAAGCAGAATATAAATGTTGAGTAATATTAGTGGAGAAAAGGAAACGTCTTTGCTTTCTCTGTAGTGAAGAGATCTATTCTGAGAGATAATATAAAATAACTCTTATTTGCATTTAATACCTGAATGGGATAGAGGTGGGTCAGTCTTGGTGGTGGCTGGGTTTTTTTGGATGTTCAGTAAAGGAAGAATATGGTTAGTGATATACAGTACTTCCTCCCCACCCACAAGTGGTAACTGAGATAAAACTTTCAGGAACAGAAAAATATCAACCAGCCTGGAATATATAGTCTTAACTCTTAAGCCTGGCATGGGTAGACAATGAAATGTAATGAAACAAAGTAAGAATATTGGCACCCAGGCCTGTGGGTTGTTAATGTTGTTGTGTACCTTCAAGCTGTTTCTTATTTATGGCAACCCTATGGTGAACCTACCATGAGGTTTTCTGAGGCTGAGAGTGTGTGACTCAACCCAAGTTACCCAGTGGGTTTTCATGGCCAAGCAGGGACTCAAACCCTGGTCTCCAGAATTGTAGTCCAACTTAATTCACAAAGGGTGATAGTATTAGGTGCACAAGTTCTCCTCTCACATGGTGGAATGGGGCTGTGCAGGTCTCTATATGAATGTACTGAAGGACCAGTCACATGATCTAACTCCACATACCTTTCATCACATTGTCTTGGATTTAGGAGTGTGCAACTGGGATAAAGAAAAGAGTCTCCACTACATCCCTCCTCTTGGCAGCCCCCAAAGCGCCCTGAAAATTCTGCACAGAAGGAAGGAAGAGTCTTCTGAATGGAGCAGACTGGGATGAAGAAGGAGAAAATCTCCCCCAAAATCAGCCCTCCCTCTGTCCCAACTGCTGTTGCCCTGGCTGCAGAGGGAAAGTCAGGCAGAGCTCCATCTTGCCTCTGCCCAGAAGCAAAGTGGCCCTCCCTCCATCCCAACTGCCACTGCTCTGGCCAAGGAGGGAGAGAAGAGAATGCTAGATTTAATCCCTTCCCCTACTGCCATCCCCTTTCATTTTGTAACATGTCTTCATTAGATTGTAAACTTGAGCACAGGGAACTGCTTTGTTGTTCTTTTTCTTTTAAAGTGCCATGTACATTGATGGTGCTATAGAAATAAAAGATCACCACCACCACCACCACCACCACCAGGGGAGGCACCTATTTGGAATGTAGCTCTTGCATCCATAGAAAGCAAATCCTGGATCTAACCCATCATAGGCAAAAGTGTGTGTGTATGCATGTGTGTGTGTGTGTGTGTGTGTGTGAGAGAGAGAGAGAGAGAGAGAGAGATCTCCCTTTGAAGAAGAGGCATGAAGCCCCTCCCCTGATTTAACCATCTTCCAGGTGCAATGGCTAAAAGGCATTAAAGTAGTAAATCGGACTACAGTCCATGTAATGTTTGTACACTGATCGGCTTGGAGGAAGCTGCTAGAAGAGGAAGTCACCTGTATTTATCCTTGAGCATGTTCTCATGTGTGTTGTACATAATGGACTATTATTTTGCAAGGAGACTACTTTAAAAAATAGATCATAGAATCATAGAATCATAGAATTGCAGAGTTGGAAGAGACCACGAGGGCCATCCAGTCCAACCCCCCTGCCACGCAGGAAATCACAATCAAAGCATCCCCGACAGATGGCCATCCAGCCTCTGTTTAAAGACCTCCAAGGAAGGAGACCCCACCATGCTCCGAGGGAGTGCGTTCCACTGCCGAACAGCTCTTACTGTCAAAAAGTTCCTCCTAATGTTGAGGTGGAATCTCTGTTCCTGGAGCTTGCACCCATTGCTCCGTGTTCCAGTCTCTGGAGCATCAGAAAACAAGCCTGCTCCATCCTCAGCGTGACATCCCTTCAAATACTTAAACAGGGCTATCATATCGCCTCTAAACCGTCTTTTTTCCAGGCTAAACATACCCAGCTCCCTAAGTCTCTCCTCATAAGGCATTGTTTCCAGACCTTTCACCATTTTAGTTGTCCTTCTCTGGACACGCTCCAATTTGTCAATATCCTTTCTGAATTGTGGTGCCCAGAACTGGACACAGTATTCTAAGTGAGGTCTGACCAAGGCAGAATAGAGTGGCACTATTACTTCCCTTGATCTAGACACTATACTTCTATTGATACAGCCCAAAATTGCATTGGCCTTTTTAGCTGCCGCATCGCACTGTTGGCTCATGTTCAACTTGTGGTCTACTAGGACTCCTAGATCCCTTTCGCACGTAGTCTCATTCAGCCAGGTCTCTCCCATCCTATATTTATGCATTTCATTTTTCCGCCCTAAATGCAGTACTTTACATTTCTCCGTATTGAATTTCATTTTGTTAGCTTTGGCCCAGCTCTCCAGTCTATCCAGGTCATTCTGAATTTTGATCCTGTCCTCTAGGGTATTAGCTACTCCTCCCAATTTGGTGTCATCTGCAAATTTGATAAGTATGCCCCTAATTCCCTCATCTAAGTCATTGATAAAGATGTTGAATAGCACTGGGCCCAGGACAGAACCCTGTGGCACCCCACTGGTCACATCTTTCCAAGACGAAGAGGAGCCACTGTTCAAAGTGAAACAGCCTGTGGAACACAATAAAGATACAGTCTTGTTAAATTAATTCAGAATCCTGTGTTTGCACACACATACCCACACAAAATAGCCTTCATCTCAGCACTGTTTGAACTGCCTTACAAATCTGTAAATGACTGACAGGTGAACATCCTTTGGGGTTTTGTTCTCAGCAGTCAAACAAAGAGACTAAGTACAGAGAAATACTTAAGAGAATGCTACATCAAACCACATATTAAAAATGAAGAGTGTGTGGAGAAATACCCATGAATGTCAGTCAGGTTAAGAGCTCATTTTATTTCCTGCTTCAATCCAAGTCCAAAAAAGCCATGCTGTTAAGAGACAGTTTGATGTTAGCTGGGGTGACGAGGGGGCAAAAGGAAAAATGGAGGGCTGTGTGTTCCAGGTTGTTTGGCTGCATCTCCTAGCATCTTATGTATTTTGTGCTTTAAAAGCACTCAGATGCAAAGTGCCAGATCACCAGCTGGTAATTCAGGTCACTGAGCAGATCTGCACCAATTTGTTGACACAATGGACAATTGGCAGACTATTTTTGCTTCTCAATAGCTTTCTACCTTTATCCCTAAAACTGTGGTCAGAAATGTAATGGCTGTTACAAAGTCCATGTTTTGTACCTTCTTCTCTTATTAGGTTAGATCAGCCTTTCTTAACCTTTTCACCCTTGTGGAATCATAGAATTTTAGAGTTGGAAGAGACCACGAGGGCCATCCAGTCTAACCCCCTGCCATGCAGGAATACACAACCAAAGCATACCTGACAGATGGCCATCCAACCCCTGTTTAAAGACTTCCAAGGAAGGAGACCCCACCACGCTCCGAGGGAGCGTGTTCCACTGCCGAACAGCTCTTACTGTCAAAAAGTTCCTCCTAATGTTGAGGTGGAATCTCTGTTCCTGGAGCTTGAATCCATTGCTCCGTGTTCTAGTCTCTGGAGCAGCAGAAAACAAGCTTGCTCCATCCTCAATGTGACACCCCTTCAAATACTTAAACAGGGCTATCATATCGCCCCTTTTTCCAGGCTAAACATACCCAGTTCCCTAAGTCTCTCCTCATAAGGCATGGTTTCCAGACCTTTCACCATTTGAGTCGCCCTTCTCTGGACATGCTCCAATTTGTCAATATCCTTTTTGAATTGTGGTGCCCAGAACTGGACACAGTATTCTAAGTGAGGCCTGACCAAGGCAGAATAGAGTGGCACTATTACTTCCCTTGATCTAGACACTATACTTCTATTGATACAGCCCAAAATCGCATTGGCCTTTTTAGCTGCCGCATCACACTGTTGACTCTTGTTCAACTTGTGGTCTACTAGGACTCCTGGATCCCTTTCGCACGTAGTCTCATTCAGCCAGGTCTCCCCCATCCTATATCTATGTATTTCGTTTTTCTGCCCTAAGTGCAGTACCTTACATTTCTCCGTTTTGAATTTCATTTTGTTAGCTTTGGTCCAGCTCTCCAGTCTATCCAGGTCATTTTGAATTTTGATCCTGTCCTCTAGGGTATTAGCTACTCCTCCTTGAAACACCTCCTGCCTATATCTACAACTCCAATTTTCTTAAAACAAACAAAAAAAAAACAACAATCTCAGTATTTTGGGGAACCCTAGCAGCCTTTTGTGGAACCCTAGGATTCCAGGGAGCCCTTGTTGAGAAACGCTGGGTTAGATCATGTCACATGAAGAAAGAAAGCAGAACCAAAACTGGTTTTGTTGACACAGAGTTAAGGTTTTGTCTTTTTAAAAAAATCCAACACCACAGTCCTAATCAACATCAAAAACAGCAGCAGCAACTATTACTACTACTACTACTACTACTACTACACTGGAAGCCAGCAAGGGTTATGTCAGCACAAACACATCCCCAGTGTGGGTACTTCTTATTTAACCTGGTGCCAGAGTCATGGAAAGGACCATTCAATACAAGATCTGCAATGCAGGTAGCAATTATATCATCCCTGACTGATGGCCACTCAACTCATCTTAAACATCTTGATAGCACAGGACAGACCACAATCTCCCAAAACACTGTCAAGCAACTCTTACAGTTTTTATTTTTCTCTTAATGTGTAGCTGACATCTGCTCCCTTGCTTCCACCTGCTGGTTCTAGTCCTGCCCTCTTGGAGAAACAAAGAACAAGTCTGTTCTACCTTCTGCTTGTCAGTCTTCCAAATATTTGAAAACTGCTATCATACCCTATGTTAATCTTCTTCAGGCTAAACTTACTCATCCCTTTCCTCACAGGACTCGGGTTGCCACCCCAACTGCACCATCATGTTGCCCTTTTCTTGATATGCTCCAGTTTGTCTCTGTCCTCCTTCAAATGTGGTAAAGAAGTACTTCCAAGTATAGGCCAGACATTGTGGCAACTACTATTCTGATTTTACTGCTGCTCCTCTGGCAACTGCTCTCAATTGTATGGGAGCTCTGCCAGGGTCGAACCTCTGAAGAAATAGGATCCACCACTGTGAGAGCTTCTTGGGGGTAAAACCAAGCTTTGATCTGCCACCATCTTCACCCCACCCCACCCCGGCATGAGAGAAGATCCACCAGGCACTTCATCCATTGCTGACACAATGATTCTGCTAGGTCAGGCCAAATTATATTGAGTACATGGTAGTATGCTGGTACTGGATACCTGGAACTAGTGACTGTGCAAGCATGCACAAATACACACTCAGGATGGGTTTATTTGAAACTTAAGTTGGCACAAAGGAAATAATGAACAATTGGCATTGTTTTCAGGACTAACTACAACATGATGTTCTGAAACATCTTAGCAATGTTTATGTTAGATAAAAGTACAAAGTAAAGCACCCCTTGCTGATGGCACTACAGAAACTGCTTCTTGAAGTAAATATTGAAGATTTCTTGGCAGAAATGTTCTGAACTCTATGACAGGAATGCTGAACAGAGGGTAGGCTGCTTACATGGATCCTGTATCTCTACACGGGCCTCTACGTGAATTGCTTTATGCTCCAGTGGCAGTAATGGCTCAGTAAATGTCACTGTCTTTCCTTCCCATGGTCACAAACTATAGGGGGATAAACCTCCATGATTACATAAAGGGAAAGAGCACGGAAAGTTCTTCAATCTGTTTCCATCTAGCTCACACCTGACATGGTGGAGAAATGTATCATGCTTTAATCAGTCTCCATTTCCAAAGACATGGAAAACAACAATGGGTTACAGAAGGCTGTATGAATAGCTGGACGATGAAACTGAATGAGGTTACAACCCTATCGTGCTGAAGTAAATTGTGGGAGAAACCACGACAACAGTATCAGAAAATGAAAAGAAGAAACATGGAGAGATGATTTTAATAATGAGACTGAGTCTGGGTCAGTTCCTTCAACATGTTTCAAGCAAGGTTGGACGATCAATGCTCCAGCACCTTCAGTGGCTAGTGGGCCCCATCCTGCTGCTGCTGGCATTGCATTCACTTACAGAGAGTCAGAGACAGGTAGGCAGAGACAGGCAGGCAGGGAGGCAGGCACATGCACATGCACACATGCGCGCGCACACACACAAATGTTTCTTAGATTGTTATGCTGCTAACAGAGAAAAGCTTCTGGGAAGAGGAGGGCTGTAGACCCCTCTTTCCTCATGGTTATGAAGGTTGGCATTATTTGTTGCCCTGCCCCCATTTTCCAGCTGTGGAAAGTTAAAAGGTAGATGGCATTTTTTTCTGAGATTCTGGCCTTGGTCACACCAGTGGGGACACAGCCAAGAGGAATGCGCAGATCCACCCTTCCCTTGGGCCTTTAAGGGGCTGTTTCTGGCCCTACAAAAGGTTCCTCTTCGGCTGGAAGCACTGCCAAGCCTGATCTTCCAAAGTAGAAAGCTAGTAGTGGAACTTGTTTGCTTGTATATGGGGAGGGGGCTGTTTTTGGAGATTGTTCCAGTTGATACAGAGGGACAACTGTATTGTGTATTCTGATGTTGTACCCCACCCTGATCCTGAGGGGAGAGGCGGGTAATAAATAACTAAGTATAATTTTTATTATTAGATATGTGGGAAACACATTGACAAAACAGCAGCAGATATCATGACAGAACAACACTTCAGTACACCACAACAAATTGATTAATAAGACGGGGCTCCTACACCTTTAAAAAGGCTTATTGTGCTTATGTAAATAAATGAATTATTGCAACATATGTATTTTGTTTGTCTGTTTATACAATCAATATCAACAGACAGACAAAATAAATATGTTGCAATAATTCATTTATTTACACAAGCACAATAGACATATAGAGCCTCCATAGTAGCGTTGTGATTAGATTCGAACCCTCCGTTTTGTAGTTTTGTACTACAGAAACCAGTTTGTCGCAACTACATTTATCCATCTCCTGCTTCCACTCAACTGCTCAAGATAGAGAGACTCTTTAAATTTGGTCCCTCAACACCACAAAAATTGTCATGTGAGTCAGGGCTCACAAGGATGTGAATTGCTCCTCTGATGTTGTGGCCCTCTCGATACACAATTATCCACCAATTAACAAGGCTAATTGCTGGAGCATCAGTACTGCTAGCTCTCAAGGGCACATTCCATCTGACCCTAATTGATTTTCACTTAAAATTAACTCAACATTATTCATTATTATAATTTTTATACCAGGCCTCTTGAGTTCTTCCCCCTCAACCCAATTTTGTCCTTGTTTATCTTATGCTTCTGCTGGCAATTTGCACCTATTGTGGAAACTGCAGCAAATAAGGCATCCTCTGTCCATTCTCCCACCCACACCCTACCCCTTCTTCTTTTTGGCCACTCATCATTGTCTTGTTGGCTATGGGATTATTTTTAGCAATAATTAAAATGGATTAATTTCATTGAAGTTGCTAAGAAAGGTTTGTTTTCTCCTCTGAAGTAATCTTAACAGCTCTCTGAGAGCAGAGAAGAGACACCATTGCCAGCATTGGCTGAAAAACAAAATGCAGTAGACCCCAATTTGCATAAATGGATGAATCCCAACTGAAGAGATGCTGAAAGACCTGTGCTGCAGCTCTCCCATATTTTTGCAGAGATACAGTGCTGGGGCATCTGTCTTGCTGCTTCACATATCCATGGGGACCTAATAACTCAGAAGAGAAAATGGAAGGAAGACTCTTCACCATGGTTATGTATGCTAAGTAGTTATTCATATTTATGCAAACACATTCATTGTTGATGTGTTTCCTAGTCAGAGGAGGGTACTCTCAACTGTATTTGTCACTTGTGAGCCCTGTTTATAGTTGAACTTATTAGGATGCATGTATTCTATCCTCTGGTCAGCTTTGGTAATTATAATTTGGTAATTATAAGAGGACATCTAGATGGTATCCTCTGGATACCATCCAGAGCTGCCTGCTGTCAGCACAATCCTAACTCAAAGGCATGCAACTGAGGACTGGGGGCAGAAACTTTTTTTGCTGACTCGACTGTCCTTCCCCTTACTGAAACCTCTTTATGCTGGCATAACCCCTTCCTGCCAAATGATAGCAGAAAGGGATCTGTTGCCAGAAATGCTCTGCTGCTTGAGATAAGCCAACAGAAGAGCCCCAAAAAGGTGGAGAAGGAGCATAGCATAGCAAGGCAGGAGATGCATTATGTTAGACCCAAATCCCCCTCTACCCTAAGGACACATCAAATAGGCTAACATAAAGTGAGGATTTGCCCAAAATCACGAGGCTGACAGAGGTTGGGATTTAGCATGGCTTCAACTGGCCTATTGTTGGCTTAGCTGGCTTTTTCAGCCATCTTGGTGAGTTGAGATTGTGTTCTTCTTTGCTATGTTGGTTCCAGAAAAAAACTTCCCCCAAATAAAATCACATACATTAACAATAAATGTGAAACATAAATGAAACCAATAAATACCACCAGCAATACAGTACTACTCAATATTATCATCCTCCTCCAGCCTAGAGACAGCATGTAATAAAGCTGCGTCCAACAATGCTCTCACTACTTATTGTCTTCTGCCTACTGTGGATGGGTAAAGTTCTAAAGGCGTCTTTAAATTTATGAGTTTCTAAGATGGCCTTTCCGTGATAAATAGTCTCAAGAAACTGGTTGACTCACATCAAATTTTTCAGGGGTTGTCTATATGGCAAAAATATTCCGCATAGAATTTGAGGAGAATACAATTTCTCTAAATGGCATCCCTGAGCTTTTTTTTTTTTTTTTAAACTCAATGGGGAATGTGCATTCCTGCTTGTTGGGACAACTGGTTTGCATTCATTCACATTCCTAATAAGAGTGGAAGTGGAAAGGTGATTGGTCAGAGGGAACAGCTTGCTAACAAAGCAAGTATCTGGAACTGCCATGTTGGAATTTTTGCCTTAGTAATCATTCACTGAAACGATGAAGCAGCCTCCCCCCCTTCCCCCCCCTATTTATTTAGGTGGAATAACACACTTTTGCACCTTAGATATGCTTTTAACAAATTACTATTCAGTGGCGGCAACTGTTGAGAATAAAAATGTAATTCACTCATGCTTGTCATCTTGGTTTGCAGGCATGTCTAATGAGCAACAAAACCAGATAGCTTTGCATGCCTGTGATCTTGCTAAAAAAACCATTAAGACAAATCAAAGCTGCTTTGAATTGATGTGAGTGTGCATCAATCCACATTTCCCCCCTCATATAGACAAGCCCTTAATGGCAGAGGTACACCGTGATTGACAGCAGAGTTGACTTTTTCCAGAGAATGCATCAGTGGTACTAACCGTTGCAGCACTTTTTATGACCCTCCCTGGGTTACTTGCAAGTTTTAAAGTGTGTGTATGTGCTTTTATAACTTTTTGTGTGTTGTTTTTTTTTGTTTGTTTGTTTGAATTTCCCGCACAAGAATCTGCTCTCCATTCACTTCCTCTGTCATTGCCGGGAAGCCTTTGGATGTGAGGCAAGGTAAGTGCAGCATGGGGCATTCTTTTGCTGGCATAAAAACAGAAAAGTTATGCCGGGAAAAGAATGGGCTTTTGGGGGGTTGTGTGATACAATCCCAAGAATGGAAAACCTGTTATTGAAGCTGTTCAAGATTAAATCAAATAAAGAAGCACATTTTATACTTAACAACACTTGTGACAATATCAGCACATCAAACTGTATAGACACATCTTTGTGGGGGTTTTTTCTCCATTTTTACCAAGTACCTAAACCGGTGATGTTTTTCAGTGGCAATCATCACTCACTGAGTTAGGTTGATATATAGATGTTCCTGAGTTGTATTAAACAGTGCCTGCTACACTGAGGGTAGAGGCAGTACCCTTCCATCCTCCCTATATGATGCCTCTACTGTCCACCTACCTGAAAAATGAACACCAGTAGAATGATTTGCAGTCCACTCATTTTCCCTTCAGTTTCATTCTAGTTCCAGATCTATTAGTGACAGCCTGCTTCATAACTGGAGTCTTTGTGGCTTTGGCTACAAAAGATTAAAACTGTGCTTCTAGAATTCTTTAATTTGAGAATATTTAGAATAGTCTGGAATAATCAACCCAATAACAAATGGATAA
The DNA here is from genome assembly GCA_030847615.1 of Gambelia wislizenii. Taxonomy (NCBI): domain Eukaryota; kingdom Metazoa; phylum Chordata; class Lepidosauria; order Squamata; family Crotaphytidae; genus Gambelia; species Gambelia wislizenii. Next base: position 166,788,877 of record JAUMIR010000002.1, read on the forward strand.
TGTTCAACCCTGTTTGTTTACTCTTGTTGAAATGGCACATATGTAGTGGCTGTGGCTTGGACTATTTTACACTGTTCTACTATAACTTAGCAGCACATGTTGGGCAGAAATGGCATACTGAATATCATTCTCAGTGCTTCATTTTCTTTGATGCTAGCAAATATGGAAAACCTCCCTCCTGGAAATGTGAAATACATGTTGCCTGGAGAAGTGACATATTGCAAGAGTAACATTCAGTTAGCTCTTATTTCAGTTTGTGTTATGATGGCATTCAAAAGTCCCTCTTTACCCCCATCTTGCACATTGATCACAATCAATGCACATTGTCAAATGCATTTTAGGAAGCTCTCTCAGCACACATTGCAATAGTTAAAAAAAAATCTAAAATCTGGCATATGATCCTTGTTTGCATTCCTGAGAATTAATAAGGCTCTTGTTGCATAACATATACGTATTCATCGTACATGCATAATCAGATCAGTATCATCCAACACAAGCATCTGTAATGATGCTCACAGTTCAGTCTGTCCAATATAAGTGATTATGATTAGGAAACTGATTTGAGAAGCAGGAAATGGCAAGGCCCACCCACAAGCACACTCAGCACAGCTGATGGAAGATTGTACTGTTGTGTGGGGAAACAACTGTTTCAGCTTGTTACTAGATGTTTATACAGTAATTCAAATTACATTTTAAACAGACAACAAGAAGATTCAGATTCCTGCAGTAATATACACTGATAACAAAGCTGGTACAGGCTGAAAATTGTTAGTAGGTGTTACCCCTCTAGGAGGCATCCCCAGTATTGGGCAATGGGCAACAGTTAGGCTATCAGAGAGGTGCAAATAATTTCTTTTTAGAGATAGTGTGTCCACTCACATAGCACTGGCTTCATATTTTAATTAGTCCCCTATATGGAGGTTTTGTTTCCATGGTATTCCTGAATGGGTAATGGCAGCAGAAGAGGTCATTTTGGATTCTGATCCTGTCGTCTGGGGTATTAGCTACCCCTCCTAATTTGTTATCATCTGCAAACTTGAGAAGCATACCCTATATTCCCTCATCCAAGTCATTGATAAAGATGTTGAACAGTGCTGGGCCCAGGACAGAACCCTGTGGCACCCCACTGGTCACTTCTCTCCAGGATGAAGAGGAGTCATTGGTGACTACCCTTTGGGTTCGGTCAGTTAACCAATTACAAATCCACCTAACAGTTGCATTGTCTAGCCCACAGGTTACTAACTTTTTTTGCAAGAATATCATGGGGGACCTTGTCAAAAGGCTTACTGAAATCAAGATACACTAAATCCACTGTGTTCCCTTCATCTATCAAGTTTGTAACTCTATCAAAAAAAAAAAAGAGAGAGAGAGAGAGAGAGATGAGATTAATCTGGCATGACTTGTTTTTGAGAAATCCATGTTGACTTTTTGTGATCACGGCATTCCTTTCTAAGTGCTTACAGACTGTCTGTTTAATGATCTGCTCTAGAATCTTTCCTAGTATTGGTGTCAGGCTGACTGGGTGGTAATTATTTGGGTCTCCTTTTTTCCCCTTTTATTAAATTTATTATTAAATTTGAAGTGATGTCTGAAAAGTGGCACCAATGTGCAACTGTATGCTCATAGACTCTCCAAGCAAACTGGAACACAGTTGCCAGAGTTTCTGCTGGGACAGAAGCCCTATGTATATTCAGCCATGCATTTGAATATACAGATGACAGAACCAGAACGTGTGATTAGTAGGTATGAGCCTACTGTTCCTCTATGTGTAGGATAGTGTTATGCAGCAAGAAAGTTCATTTGAGCACCTTTATTTATTTGTTTTATATCTTGCTTTTCTCTTAGGAGTGGTATTCAGTGTGGCATCATTTGAGCCAGTCATTTGTCAAAGGCCTGCCTTATTTTAAAAAGTATTTTCCTGTTAGCAGGAGGACAAGAAGAAGGAAGGGAACCCACTATCTCTTGGAAGGGAGTTCCACAGCTCTCTCAGGTCCTCGCCAAATGTGCCTCTGAGCATGGTGGGAAGAAAAGAAGGGCCTCTCTTGAAGAAGTCCTTACCCATTGCAGATGCCACACAACATAAATTGAATTCAGTAGTTTGTGTGACTCGACACCATGCTTTAATGTTCCTTCAGTTAAAATAGAATATTATAGTCCATGCAGTGCTGAGATATAAAGCAGTGTGAAGCAAACAACTGAATCAAGATGATCTTGATGTAGACTTCATTGAACAAAACAAAAGCAACATTCAGCATTTATTTCTGAGTGGCAGATAACAGCAACATATTTGGGACTCTTACATATTATGGAAAAAGGGCCTTCCATGCAGTATTATGTTTCACTAGATAATAAAATGTGAGAAATCTGATGGTGACTGCATTTATCATATCTGATTTATATATCATTGAACATAAAAAATTACAACAGAATATAACATAAAACCCAGAACAATAAAATACAAATAGGGATCAGGGCAGGGGAGAGATTAAAAACAACCACATGACCAGATAAAAACAGCCATATGATCAATAAAACTAATGTAGCTACATCACACATTAGGAAAGATATGAGTTGAAAAGACAGAGAGGACAAATGCCAAGAAGTCAAAATTGCTGGCACCTCCTTCAGATTAATAGGAAGAGTTCTACAGGGCAGGATCTGCAACACTAAAAAGTTCTGTTCTTGGAAGTCATAAAGTAGACCTCAACGTTGTCGTGGATGAATGCAGAAATATGAGTATGTGTGTTGCCTACAATATTTTGGTGTGCCTGCCACATCAATTCCATTTAATATGTTTGATAATATATGACAAACCAGTGGAGGCTATGCTACAATTTTTACACCCTACTTTTCATACCATGTTTACAAAGCAGAGCCCAATACTCTGCTGGAGTGCTTCTGAAAGTAAAGAAAGAGATCTGGCCATAACATAAATCTTCTCAGCCAGTGGGAAGATAAAGCTAGACTTTGAAGACTGAAGAACAGCCTAACCTCAGGGAAAGAAACAAGTGCAAAGTTAAAAGGAGCGAGAAAGGTCAGTCTTTCCACCAAGAAACTAGTCAACTCAGGCACTTTGTGAGGTTTAGGGCATCTCATTTATCTTGTACCCACAGTGGGATGCATTCTCTCTCTTAGGACACATTTTCTATCCATCCAGTATCTGTTCACAAATTTCTTACAAAGGGGAAAGGTTAAGACTTGCATCAGTTCCTCAAAGGCTACATAGCTCTTTTGTCTATAACATATTTCAAGAGTCATGGGAATCTCTCCTTGTCCTTGTTCCTTAGATAAGAGAGAAATTACCTGCAGTTTTTCTTCACTGCTCATGCCATTGTTCCAACCTTCTAAACAACAGTTGCTCATTTTTTTTTAAAAAAAGTGTTGCATATTATTTTTTATTGCCTCACCTCTCGGTGTATTCCCTCCTCTCTAAGCTTCTAAAATCCTAGAGAGGCATGTATGTGTGTGTTTGAATTACCAGATATTATTTTTTTGTGTGTGTGGGGGGGAAATCCCTTTTGCTCACTTTCTCTCTTCATGTACTTTTTTTGATCTAGATATTTCCTTTCCTCTAGACTTCAGCTATTGCAATCTCTCATGTCCACTTTTGAATTTGAGCTTTTAAGTTGAAGGCTATCATGTACTATGGAATTTTGATAATTATCACTATGTTTATAAACTTTTTCTCACCAGTGGTTAAAAAAAGGTGTTCTGCTGGAGATGATCTTAGATGATGGTCCATTGGACCTATAAAGCCCTACACAGCTGGGGTCCAGGTTATTAGAGAGACCAAATCACCCTATATGAGCACAGTGGAGCTTTAAGATTGTTTGGAGAGGCTCTTCTCTCTGTCCCACCACCTTCTCAAGCTTATTTGGTGGGAACAAGAGAGAGGGCCTTCTCGGTGGCTGCTCCCAGACTTTAGAACTCCCTCCTCAGAGATGCCAAGATGGCCCCATCTTTGCTCTCCTTCCAGTGACAGGTTAAAACATTTTTGTGCTGCCAGATTTTTACAAACTGACAAGGGCTGGCCTTCTAAGGCTGTGTAATTCTGTTTTAAAGATTTTTTTAAAGTTTTTAAATGCATTTTAGTATTTTTAATGTTTAATGTTTTAACTTCTAAATTGTTTAATTGTTTTTTACATTTTATATTTAGATTGTTATTTTTACTTTTGTATTGTTTTAACCTGTATTGTTTTAAATATGTTGTTAGCTGCCTTGAGCCCCATTATTGGGAGAAGAAATAAATAAAATGATGATGATGATGATGACGACGACGATGATGATGGAATATCTGCTCCACAGGTTCCTAATTGTTGCATCCTACAATTCATACAAAAACTACCTTGCAAGAAAATCATGTTGTGACTTCCTTCTCTTACAGAAGCTTATGTGGAATGGTAATGAGAATCTCCTGCTAATCTGAACATCCAATTAGGCTGTTGGGTTACATGAGTTTATAGTTGTTTCTGGGCAATTGCTGTTTGTCATCCTATGAAAAATAAATACACATCCTTGGGGTGGGGGAAGAGTAATTCCTTTGACATCACCCCTCCTCCAAAATAATCAGAGACAGAAATCACGTACCATTAATTTTAAAAAAAAGTTTCATTCCAAAGAGTTTACTAGAGAGGAAAAATGACATAGCACCCTTAATGATTTCCCAAATAATTAGAGATGAATGCTTTTCATTTTCATTCTGATTTCTCTTTAAGTTACCACAGAATTCCTCAGAGGCAGATAGAATAGGAGTTGGAAGGCGACAGCCATGAGAAACTAAGCAGACAGCTACATGAGGCAGTGCATGCTATATAACAGCAGTATACAAAGAAAACAATGAACTAAATTTGTTTATTTAATGAGCACAAAGCATCTATCCCAACAATATGTAGGACATTATCAGACTAGCATCTAAAAATGCTGTAATTCTGTGATTGAAGATAGTGGGAACATTGTGACATTTTAACACTTATTATCGCACATAGCTATAATCACATGAATGAATCACCACAGAATTATCACACAACCACTGCTAGCGCTTTAAGGATGGGAGTTATTTCCATGATTTGGCATGGCTGAGATTTCAGCGGTTCTCACAAGAAGGCACAAGTGCACTTAAAACTCCACAAACACCTTAATTAACAAAGTAAATGAACACACAAGCACTGAAACAAACCTAAAAACATGCAAACTGAAGGGGACAGTTCATGAAAAGAGCATCCTGTGCTTTGTTTTTGCATTCTCACATGGACATTTTCTTCCTGAGGACCACCCATTCATGCTGTAATCTCGCAATTACAATAGGATGTGGTTTTGCACGTAGTCAAAAAGTGCTATTGACGATCTATTGACAGCTTGTCCCATGAATTGCAAATAACGTCCTTTATGCAGCTGGAACATGGAGTAAGAACGTGAAGACAATGACATCGTGTGATAGCAGGGCCCATTCACACTACCCTGACGTCATAATTCCATGATTTTTGCCACATCTGATAATATCTATAGTCACATAGGGAAAATCAATAGCAGGTCTCTCCTGGCTCCTCTTTCTGATGGTAGCCAGCATAAAATGGTCTGACAAATGTTGATACTATTCTTTCCCTTTGTCTGTAGACCTATTTACACAATGCTCTTGAACTTAGAAGAGCACAAAGTGTATAGGGAGTTGAGGGAGCATGCACCAGCCTTGTCTCAATGTCACCACACATGCTAGCTCCTTTCCCTACATTCCTAGCTTTCATGCATTTAGCACAAACATTGGGAATGGAAGAGACAGGGGCAACATATGGAGAGACAGTAAGGTCGTGCTAGTGCTTCCCTTGCCAAAACTCCTAATAGACTTTATGTCCTCACTCATTCAGGTTGAATGTTTGAAAAGGGTTAGTGTCTTTTCATGGTCATTTTCTCCCCTTTGTTCTCATACATGTACACAGGATACAGACCCACACAACCCTCAAAAATCATATTTTTTTCTCCCTTAAATGTTTCATTTTAAATGGTTATCACTTACACCATACCCTAAGAATTTTCCTGTTTTAACACTTCCTTGTACTAATTTTCTTGTAATAATAATACAGAGTAATCCTCTACATATGCACACAGTAAATGTACATCAGGATGCAGCCTTTACAGTTTCCTTTCTTTAAGTAGCCTATTAGACTTTGTGATTTGTTACCCAAAATGCTGTGGGTCCACAGGGGGCCTCTGATATAATAATCTAGTTGTCCCTTCATATGCATGGGGGTTGGGTTCCAGGACCCCCCCTGGATACCAAAATCCGTGAATACTCAAGTCCACTTATATGCAATGGCATAGCAAAATGGTATCCCTTATACAAGATGGCAAAATCAAGGCTTGCTTTTTGGATTATTATTTTTTAAAGAATATTTTCAAGCCGTGAATACTTAAAACCATGGATACCAAATCCATGGATACGGAGGGACAACTGTATTGATATGGGGAATTAATGCACTTGACTTGGCAATGCAAAATGCTGGTAATAAGCAGCATCTTGAAGACCTATTTATACCAGTACTAAGGAGGACACTTCAAGCTAGATAGTACAATTAAATGATCTTTATTGGAAATAAATATCAACAGCAGTCACGCAAACACTCAGGCTTCAGGCACTCACACAAAGCTATCGAAAGTAGTAGGAAGTATTTAGATAGCAGACTAGAGTAAGGGGTAGTGGGTTATACTGTACCGATCCTGCAGAGTAGAGATCATGAAGTAAACTGACAGCAAGGGGGGTCCGGACGATGGACTGGCTACACAGTGTGATGTGGAGTCAAAAGGAAGTGAAATGTGTGCCTAGCAACACAGAATGAAGTGGTGTCGATAGGAAGGGAATCTGTGTGCAATATGGTGGTGTTTTAGACTGATATTTATATGAAATAATTCCCCTGAAGGGATAGGAGTTTTGTGTGAAATACAATAGTTTTGGGAGGTTCCCAGGCCAAAACAAAGGGTACTCCTTTGTTTTGTTAACGGTTATTAATGTTCAATGCTTTTAGAATTGAATAGGAAACAGGCAAAGTCTTTCATTGGAGGGGAGCAGGAAAGGAAGGACCCATTTTACAAGCATTAAGGTCTCATGCTATTGTTGAGTTGATTAGTGAATTACTCAACAGTAATGAACAGTGAATTACTGTTGAGTTTCTTACTAAGTATCTGTTTTGGGGAATTTCCAAAGGTCCTTTCCTTGGCCTTGCATACATCCCATTTTGTTATTAGGGGATCCCTGTTTACCTGTAACCACAAGGATGGCCACCTTAGACAAATTATTAAATATAGCCAGTTATTTGATACTCCAAGATGGGGGCTGTCAAGGCATGTAACACATTGTTAATTCATTTTTTTTTAAGTATCAAATACTGGTGATGTAAAACCATTGTGTATTTCAGTTTATTTTTTAAACAGCGGCTAGCATGGATGGCCATCTGTTGAGACTGCATTGATCTTGTATTCTTGCATGGCAGGGTGTAGGAGTGGATGGCCTTTGTGTCTCTTCCAACCCTATGATTCTATTATTTCTCCTCACACACAGGAATATAGAATTCCTGTCATTTTCTTCCTGCTACATAAGAACATGAAGATTTCTGCAGTTCCATTTGCTACTTACACTTTGGGAGTCTTTTGGAGAACTGTTTTGTGTAGGAATATATGTGATTTTTTTTCTGCAACCCCCCCCCCCAACCCATACCACTTACATTTGCTCAGAAAGTGTATGTTTTGCACAGGAAATACATTTTTTTTCTCTGCAAAAGACTGTTTTCTGCACTATTGGCACACACATAAAAGGTTTTTGCCCAGAAAATCTTTATGTATTTTTGAACAACAACTAGACCCAAAAGATTTCCTAAAGTATGAAGAATCTCATGGTTGCTTTGTTTTTTGTTTTTGTTTTTCTAGAGGCCTCTCTCAACATCATACTCTTCAGTATAAATTATTGACTATAGAAAATCTCCTAATTTTTACAGTATTTTGGAACAAATTGTAAATTCCACATGACATCAAATTAGACTTGGTTCTGTCTTATGGAACCAGAATAACGAAGGAGATATCCAGGTCATTAAGTCCTTTCTCCTTCCACAAATCTTTGCTGTATGTCTTTAAGACTGTATACTTTTTTTTAAGAGAGTGTAAATTAGTTTAATTTAGTTCATGTTATTTTGTCCGATAGAACTCAATGGAAACCATTGAAAAGTGCACCAGAACATCTTTTTAGTCTCATCCCATGATCTACAGAATTCTGGTTCTGTACCATAGTGTGATATAAATGAATACTATGGATCACTGGGAAGTAGCTTTAATACTGATTACGCTGCTCCCAGTATATCTGTGGCAGTTGCAATATCATTTGAATCTATCACACTGTCCCAGCCACATTACCCTTTACCATGAAATGACATTTCTTTCTCCATTGCTTGTAAGAACCAAGAACTTGGGAAACATGCAATAATCAAAGTCAAAGGTTAGCAGTCTGAAGTCTCTCCTAGTGGATGAGTGGGAGCAAATTCATAACTTCTAATTATGATGACTACATTCTTTTTCAAGTTCAAAGCATTATGCTGCTGAACATGTTATTTTGAAACAACAGCAGGGATGAGCTATTGCTCTCATGTTCTGTTTGTGGGCTCACCAGAGGCATCTGGCTGGCTGCCTTGGCAATCAGTATGCTGGACAAGATAAATCTTACCTCTGATCCAGTGAGTCTACTCTTCTTTTCTTGCTACTGTGACACTATTTGGATTGGAGAGTTGCAGTAGTTAAAAGAGTGTGCAGTTACAGCTTTTTTTCAATATCAATAATTTGATCCTTATGCTACCATTCAAATATTTATGGAGGTAACACTGCAAACAGAGAATCAAATTCTTATCTTGCATTGCACATGCTGAAATCCTACAACACTGCAACAGGACTAATGCCAGAACAGACTACATACTAGTGATAGGCTAATTGCCGTCCCTGTTCTCACTGAAAATGAGATGAGAACTGTTGGTGTTATAGTATTACTGAGCTATAGCAGCTGTCAAAACAACAAGACTCTAGATGCATGTTAGCAAATAGATGTCAGCTGTTTGCAGATGAAGGTGATGGAGGGAGAGAAGGCAAATGGCAGTGTGTAAATGAAGCTCTTTCAAACCTAGGGACAAAATGCTGACAATCAGAAAGAACAATGACAAGACTATGTGTCTGAAGATACAGTGGAAACAAGGAAGCAAAATCTAACTGAAATTAAATCCAGTAAGAACAAGAGGATGAGACAGAGCAGTGTTACAAAGAACAAGGTGCTCACATGCATGTTTACAGGAGGAATTTTAAAAAGTAATGCAAATTATGTCATAAATTCAATATGAAGCACTTGGCCGTCAGAGGAAAATCAACCAAATCAATAAATTTGGAATCATGAGAGAGTTAGTACTAAAGAAGACAAGGCAGTAAATGTACACTGTTAATTAAGGAAGTTGACTTAATCCAGATGAAACAAAACATAGAGGATACTCCCCACCCTTTGGATCAGTTCTGATTATTTCCAAGAAAAAGTGACCCTCCCTCAAAAGCAACCAAAGCTGAAGTTCAGTCTAGATGAAGTCTCATTAATGATCTAGAGTTTGGAAAAGTGGGAGGGGAGCATCCTCCAGTTTTGTTTCTGTGAAAATACCCAACATGGAAAGAGGTGGGGGAGGAGAGATGGTTGTAATGCAGATGTGTGGGGTGTAACTGAACAGGAAAAGAGACATAGGAGATTTTCAGACAGGCAAAAATCGCTCCTTGCCGCGCGAGCAGCCTCCCGAAACTGCTGCGCGGCAAGGGTCTTCTTCGGACGACGCTGTGCCTCTGGCGAAACCGTCCGTGTCACTTCCGTGAAGCTTGGGACGGCTCCGCGTCATATTTCAATCACGGAGGCTGCCCGTGATTGAAATATGACGCGGAGCCGTCCCAAGCTTCACGGAAGTGACACGGACGGTTTCGCCAGAGGCACAGCGTCGTCCGAAGAAGACCCTTGCCGCGCAGCAGTTTCGGGAGGCTGCTCGCGCGCCAAGGAGCGATTTTTGCCTGTCTGAAAATCTCCATAAACACTTCCATCATTAATTGGCGGGAATCTAAACAGAGCCTATGTTGAACTGATGCCCTTAATACTGTTAGCTTTTCTACTGTAGTTCTCATTGCTTATGTCCATCTTCCTAAATTGAATGGTGCTCTGTAACATAGATCACTTAATGGCATGGGATGATTGAAGGGAAGAATTAGGCTGTGACAGCCTGTATGTGGTTTTTCAACAGCTCCACTGCATCAATCGCTGGTGCATAACACAGGATGCTGTTGCTCTGGGGAAATGAGAGATCCCTCCTTAATGAGCTACCCTTTCATTCAAATCTATCATTAATTGCTGGAGGATGTTTCAAAAACAGGAGAACTTGAAAACAATCTTTTAAACATACACCGAATGAAAATATGCATTTTAATTAAGACACCATTGAAACAAACAGAAATGGGAAAGCTAACCATCATGCAATAAAAGCATCCAAATACCAGAACAGAAATCCAATTAGAAAGTGTAATTATGGCCTTATATACAATGCAATGTTCACCACAGGCACAGGTGAGAAGGAGTTCATATTGCAAAATCTCAATATAAATCCATAATGGATGTTCAACACATAAAGCAAATAACAAACAAAATGATGCTATAAAAGTATTTCCCATCATAATGTTGCACAAAGCAGTTGTCATGTTCCTAAGTGAGTATCTACATACCTCCTCCACATAGAGAGGCAAGGATAATGACCATCCATTCTGGGGGTAAAGAGCTACTAAATATTACAGTGGCTGGGGGAGGGAGGCTCTTCGGAAAGGTATTTTCTTCGTACTCTTGGGTCTATACAATTATAGACATTACTGCAGGGGTGGGCAGCTGCATGGGCACCAGGTGGCAATTCCCCCCCACCCCGGAAACTCCTGTAGGCCACACACCCTATAGCAAGCCTAAATACCTCTGTTTTCCCCCTTCAGTCTCTTTAAAATGATGACAGGAAGTGACTTCCTATCACTTCCTGTCAGCACTTTAACAGGGATTGCCAAGGAAAATGGGTTCATTTGGAGTTGTATGGTACTTGAACCTGTGGGGAGTGGGGATAATTTCATGTGTTTTCACACATTTGGGAAGACTTCTGTGTGGCTTGGAGGTGAAAATTGCACAAAAATCATGCTAGTTTTTTTTTAATGATTTATTTGGGGGGCTTTCAAGGACTGGTGGGAAGCTTCAGGCATCACATGAAGCCCATGGGCAACACTCCCCCCCCCTTTTGCATTGTGTGGAAAAAATATAGAATCATGAAACTGTTGTGATCCCCCCCTTGAAGTAGACACATATCTTATGAGCCTAGTGATTAACTTTTCTGCTTTGAATTTTTACAGATATAATTATCTCCTCTTCCATTTGATCATAGAATTGAGACAAATCATTTGGTTCAACTAGATGTCTGTTTAAAAATATGGACCATTTCTTTCTCTTAAATAATTTTATCTCTTTCTTCTTAGGTCTTTCCTTGGTTATAGAAGGAATTTTAGTGCTGTACCAGTTCTTCCATTTATGAAACAGCAGCATCCTTCAAAGCCTTGAATTGCATATATCCATCTGTATTACAATTTTATATTCACAAGGTTATGTTCAGAAGGCCTTTTGAGACAACCATGTAGGGATGTGTGTGTTCAGAGTAACTCATCATAGGTTTGCCTCCAACCTACAAGGGATCCTTTATCATCCGATTAGTTTCTGTATGTGTATATATGATGCCTCAGTGAGATTGGGATTCTGAGAAAAGAGGACTGTTCTTTGGAAACTAAGGTGGGCTGATACAGAGAGATCTGGAGGTATCCCAGTCAAAAAGGGCTACTCCCAAACAGCCAACATCCACATCTAATTGTTGTCAACAATTTGGAGTGGATGGGGGACAGGAAACCTATATTATATAGCAATGGTGTCCAACCTGTGGCCCTCCAGGTGTTTTGGACTACAGCTCACAGAATTCCTGACCATTGGACTCAGGCTTCTGGGAGTTGGAATCCAAAATACCTGGAGGCCACAGGCTGGACACTACTGTCATATAGTGAACAGTCCCTGGGCTACTTCAATTCCTTCCTGTACCTTTGTTTCAAACATTTCACATGTTGTCACACATAGAGATGTAAATCCCTGACTATTTCACCTCCATATGTAAGTGCAAATAATTAACATAATTTTCTCCCTGCTATAGGACCAAATAAATATCCCCCCACAGATTTCTCCTCATATTAAAACAAATCTTGAAGTTTGAGAATAATTCTATGGAGAAATACCTATAGAGCACAAAGAGGGTAGAAGGATCAGGTGCCTACTGCTCTGACAACACAACACACCCCGAGAATCTGGTGTGAAGAAAAGGGTTCACATTACATAACACATTCTGGGTGAGGATCTGTCTGTTGCAAGCACAGCTGACACCTGCTCTTCCTACTCTCCAAGCTCTTCCTGCTCTGCTTATCCCATGATGGCTATTGACCTGCCATCACAAGATTGTAGTGTTCCCACAAGATTTGGATTGAAGATTTGAATTCAACTTATGACCCTGGTTCCTGCATGCAAAATAGTATGCTCTACCACTGAACTTTATAGGCCACATTTCCTGACTATGTGTGGGGAAGCAGAGGATTCAAGGGTTCAGCTGTGCAGACAAATATTCTGCATGTACTCAGATACTCAGAAATGCTCATCTCTTCTTCTTCTTCTTCTTCTTCTCTGAATTCTCCACCATATATTGACTAACTTTGTAACCAAATATTTATTGTTGCTCGTGCAGTGGATCACTGTCCTCCAGCAGATATAAAAACTTCTTCCTCACTATTAACGTCACTCCTTATTCATCTTTCAGCAACAAGGTGTTTGAAGGGTAAATGAATGAAATACATGTTGGCAGGGGGTGGAAAGAAGAGAAAAGAGATGTAGATCAGTAACAAATGTTAATGGAACATGTTGTAAAATAAAATCCCTTTAAGGCATCTTTTCCCAATTTGACAGTTTCCAGATTTGTTAGGCTAGTCCCCTCTGTATTACAGGCTTTGTAGTACATCTGGAGAAATATTCAGGTTTGTGAAATGCAACTTTAAAACACCAAAAAAAGAGCATCATTAAAGGCAACAATAAGGTGTGACCCTAGGGATCAACAGTTAAGCCCTCCATGCTATTCTGTTAATCCCGTGACCTGCTCTAAAACTAGGATTTAAAGTAATGAGCCAACCATATTAACTCAATGAACTAAACCATCTGAATTGTTAGCATCAGTGACAATGATTTAACTTCCCAATTGCTACCATTTAACAGTAACAAATTAATTTTCAAACCAGATGTTCCAAGCTCTTTGTCGTCCTTTAAATCCAAATGAGCAAGAACTAATATTGCTATTAAAACAGAGGTGGATCAGGCTTCACAGGCACTGCTTGCCAAAAATTAACATCAGATATAGTTTAAGTGTTTTGAATGTTTTGAGGAAAATAAAGCACATGGGGAAGAGATGCTTAGATTGGTCAAAACATATTTACACCCAAAATTTGGGTAGAAAACCAGGGACTCAGTCAATATTTTCCCCTTCATCAACCACTTTATCTGTTTAGAGAAACAATCTAATACCCATCATCGCTTCTCATCTGTAACAATGTTAATTGTAGCTCCAGGATCCTGCATGCAGAAAAGTTATTTAAGAACTGCTGCCAATGGCTAAATCCGTGTTAAATAAGGCCAAGCTAAGGAATGCACAGCTAGTATTTTAATCCAGGCACATCGTGGGAGCATCCTTTGTGATATACGCTTCTCAGATTCCCATCAATCCTGAACACACCCAAAGGGCTATCCAGTTGTCATGTACTAACCACCAATCATCTAAAACAGGCTGAAGAATTCATCACAGTTCTGCTCCCATGAGTTGCACTACTTCCTATGCTTACTGTCTACATCAGTGTGGAGGCTGAAGGTGGAGGCTGTCAGCACAGGGCAACAGAGGGAGGGTGGACTCAGCAGCCTCATTCTCTACTGCATTTGTAAGAGCAATGGAACCAAACAGTCGACAGAGAAGCACTAAAGACAATGATGGCTCCCCATGTCAGTATGTGGGTGAATCTGCTCTCTCTAGGGTTCAGCCCCTTGGATGGGTCCTTTAAAGTTCAGACTGAAACCCAGAGTAGATTCAATACCACACTAAATTGGAAGCACCAGTCATCACTGATTAAACAAATGAATGAGTTTTAACTGAATTCTTGAGGCTGGACAACTGTTTTAGCAGAAACACACAATTTATCTTGACTAATTTGCAAGTTCTTGCAAGGGGAACTTGTTAATTTCCAGTATTCTTAAGAGACCTCCTTCCCCCCCACAATTCCCCAAAGGATTAAATATGTTAAAACACCACTACAGTCCCAAGACATTCACCTGGTTCTCATTAACTGTCATTTAACATGGTGCTTAAAACAAATCTTTCATATTATGGAATATTATTATTTTGCACAAATTGCAGAAAATATGACACACACATACACACACCCTGCAAAGGACTCAGTGTCTTGCTTTCATATTGGAGGTGAGAAATCCTTCAGAGACTGAAAAATCCATTAACAGGCTACCTCCCCATACTGAGGCAACCTGTCTTCACTAACATCTCACTGACTTCAAGATTTCTTCACATCCCTATGCAACTCTCATTTTGCTGAGATCTAGAAAACTACCAATTATAAATGATAGAACTCCAGGCATCACCATGTTATGCACACCTATCTTTCCAGGTCAACATTTTTAAAACAGAAAATACAATACTATCCACAACTAGGTCATTTAAAAAAAAAAGTTTAAAACATTTTTAAACAGAAGTTTTATTGTTACTTGCATACAAATTCTAATCTGGATTTTTGCAAATTCATTTATATTCTAGGCAGGAGACCATTCTTGGCTCGGAAACAGTAAAGCTAGTTTCATTATGCTTCAGAGTGAATAGCATATTTGTTCTGCTGGTAGACAATGTGAAGTATCTTGTTATGTAGTCTACTTTTTAATAAATTACTGACATATGCTTAACATTTGACTAATGTTCTCTCTTTTGGCTACAGTAAACAAGACCATTTAAAATGGGATATTAAATCACTTTTGACTGGGCCAAGCTGACCTAATAATTATGAACTCCATTTCAATTAAGTCTAAATAGTTTTTACGACACATCCTGCCTTGGGGTTCTGAGCAGAGAATTAGTATGAGAAGTAAAGCTTAGGTTTGAAGATTTGGTTCTGTAGTTCAAAAATAATGCCATAAACTGAGTTGTCATGCCCTGTTAAATCAAATGAATGTCAACCCTTACTTCCTCTGTGAAGGTTCAAAGGTTTGCTAGAATGGTCACTAGTACTTCCTACAAACCTATGTCTTTGAAAACTGTAAACCAGGCATAAACAAATTATGGGACTTCCAAATTTTATAACTCCTATGATCCATCACTGTTGACTATGGTGGCTAGGGCTGCTGGGACTTGAAGTCCAGCAACATCTGGAGGACCACATGATTCCAACCACTGTCCTAGAACTGAACTTTCTAAAAATCTATATTAGTGCTTCTGTATTTATTTATTTATCTGAAACACACATCTTGCTTTTCCAAAAGACTTAAGAGATTTAAAAAGGGAAAGAAATGCAATTAGCAACCTACCATTCATGTATTCCTGATTATCTCTACAGAATAAAACCTGATTATAGAAATTAGCACTGAGAAGCTGCATCTGCATCCAAAATTGCACTGGATCATATTTCATGTTCCCAACACCACCGTTTTCCCCAAAATGCTCAGGGCACATTGGATGGGTGCAGCTCCAATCCCAGAAGTAAGTCAGTGATGGGAAGACATTTGAATACAGAATAGAAGGAGGGGTGATGATTTCATGCCCCACAGTCAATCCATCTATTGTAATAACAAAAATACTAATAGCCAGTCTCGTTTTATATGTGAAAGGGTAAGGCACAAGGATAAAATACATCTTATATTTCTATCTCATCTAGATGGTTCAAAAAACTCCTAACAAAACATTGCCACAATGGAATGGTGTTTTGAATTTGTTAGCACACTGTATGGTTTCCTTAGCTACTTTCATGATGAATGCAAGTTTGTATATCCTTTAAAAGCAAATTGCCAATAAACAATGCACCAGCATGGAAGTAGGTTACTCTTGACAGCAAGGCAAGTGTTTATATGAGGCAGGCAGAGAAAGAAAGTTATGAAGAGCTTTACACCTAGCAAACTGTCCTAAGTGCTAATATTGTTTCCCGACTAATATCTCAAATGTCTTAGTAGACTGATACTTACTGTTATGTACCATTTATAAGGCAGAATATGACTACAGTAGTACCCCTGTATTCGTGGGGGATTGATTCCGGGGGCCCCAGCAGATACTGAAATCTGTGGATAACAGCAAACACCAGACTTCCCTCCCCCGTCCACCCCCTGCCACCTTCGCTGCACCACCAGAACTCCCTGTGGGGAAGAGAGAAGGGAGGTGAGCTCTCCTCCCCCTCCCTTCCCTGTCCACCCAACCACCACCTCCACCACTGCCACCAGAAGCCCTGCAGAGAACAGAGAAGGGAGGCAAGCTCTCCTCCTCCCTGCCTCCCCCATCCACCGCCCCCACCACCATCCATGGATAACTGAATCAGTGGATGGTGAATCAATGGATGCAGGGGTGCTACTGTATTATTCCCATTCAAAAGTTAGAAAATAAGAGCTCATTAGGGCTAGTTAAGCTTCCTCCAGATAACTGGGGCTTCCCAAAACTGCACGAAGGGGTAGTACACAGAAGGATTTGCACATGTCGTTTATGTGAGTGTCTGATAGCTGTCAGTTTAGAAAAGAAAGCAGAGGCATTGATAAAGTAAATGAATGTTCTAACAAACAGAGCCATTACATAGTCATCTGAAGCTTAAACTACAAGCTAAGTTTCTCTTCCCCTCCTTACTCAGAAAGGCAAATTTATTGGCAGGGCTGGTAGTAACATCTTGTCTTCACCATCAGTTGTTTTTTCCCCACTGATTGAGAAGTGACCAATGATTTGTGGAAGCCTGTCTTATAAACAATTTAATTGAGATGGAAATCAAAGAAACAAGAAGGTGTTGGATTGATTGTAACCTGTTCAATCCTCTGCACAACCCATTTACTTCAGGAAGACATAGCTATGTTAGTCTGGAATACCAGTAAGCAAAGGGATCTTGTAGCACCTTTGAGACTAACTAAGAGAGAGAAAATTGTAGCATAAGCTTTTGTAGACTTAGTCTACTTCCTCAGATGCTGGAGTGAACTGGTACCCAGGAGCAAACCTTATAAATAGGCTGTTGAATAGCCATAGCAATGCAAAAGAAATGCAAAACTAGTGGGTGTGGTGATGAGGTGACTAGTTAGTTTAACGATAGTCAATGTTTGTTGAGGGGGAAAGGCAAGAGGAAAGATGTAGTCTAAGTCCAGGGTGAGTGGTTGACCATATCAATGGTGGAGGAAGTATTGGAATATAGTGTGATGCTGGCTCACAGAACATCTTGGAAGAAATGATGCCTTCTGTAGAGAGTCACTATTGGGATTCTGCATTACAACACAGGATGTGTTCTGAGGACTTCATTCCTCTTCTTTCATTAATGAGGTCCCAATATTTTATGTTCTGTTTTACCTTTTCAGTTTGTCAAAATCTGTGACAAAATCATACAAGAGTATGAAGGAAACAATACTCCAGCTGATCAACCAGAGCATTCAGAGAGAAAAGGCAGAAAGGGGCTTTCTGTTGTTCAATACTTCCCACATTCCACACTGGAAAGACCAGGCGTCCATGGCTCCCAGCTGACTGGGTGGATCCATATTGATCAGGTGGTGAATCCACTAAGGTTTTAGACTGGATTTTAAAGGAGCTATCCCAGGTGCTGAATCCCATCCTTCAAACAGGTTCAGCACCTTGGACTCCCTCTTTAAAATTCAAATTTTAAAGCCTGGAAAGGATTGACCACTCCATTGATATGGGACCCAACAGCCGCCACTGATAGCTTCATTGCATTGCAGTGCAAGAACCCAACTTCTTGGCAGTATTAGGCCACTGAGGAGTCTGATATATTACCTTCCCAAACTATCTTGGAATACAGTCAGGTAAGAAACTGGAAATTTATCTAGTAAGTAAATGCCAAATGTGTGGTCTAATGCCCACAGTTATAGATTTGGAATTAAATATTGTTGACTGTCATTCCTTCTTATCAATGCATTAGTCCTTACAGGCTTTATACACAGGGTTTGTAATTAACTTAAAAGACAGTTGGGAGAATGAGCTTTCAAAATCCTCTCCCAAACCATGAGGTGCCTCAAATGACTAATGCTTTTATTTTCTGGATGGCATTCTCATGTACCTAAGGAGGGCAGCTGCCTGTCAGTAGACTCAGCAACCAATCTAGTAATGCTGCGCAAATCCCCTCTCAGAAGAGGACACATGAAATTCAAACATAGGATTTTGGCACTTGCAATTTTTTTCTTCCTAAATTATGGGTTGAGGAGAAAAGAGAGAGAAGAGATTTACTGCATTGGTTTGAAGCAGATGGAAATTAAAACAGATTTTCTGTAGGGTACTACTATTCTAGCTAGCAAGCAGGCATGAATGTTGAACACTACGCTCTTCCTGTATAGTCAGATAGTCTTCTTGAAATTCAGGGCATGTATTGTAAATCTTGTTTTTAATTTCTGCTTTGGTGAGTATTATCTAGTATAATATTATCTACAGTATGAAATACAGAAGCACACAGGCATGAGAAAGAAATGTCTGATAGTATGACCTTTAAGCTGCAGCAGCTAGGTGCGGGACAGAAAGATACGTATCAGAAGCAAAGATATCTGTGATGTCCTGCAGATTCCAGTGCTGCCATATTCACAAATTACCTATTGCATGAAAGGTCAGTAAACAGTTAAGAAAAATCCCCACTGAACTCTGACAATCCAACAGAAGGCCCAAGTGTATCTCACTGGACTGACAATTGGGTGGAGAAGTTGGTGCGTATTACCGTGCTCTGGCAGTCTGGGAGGGGAACCACACCTCTACCATGTTGTATATATATTCTAGCTTTCTTGCTAATATCATTATTTGTCTGTTGCTTTTGATATCCATTGTAAAGTCAGTGAATTTTAAAGAAAATAATAATATACAAAAGTCTATATTACAAAATGCTGAAACTTCTTAGCCAGTCCTCATTGCTGCAAGAGACAGCAGGACTGGGGCTCAAGTGTGAGAGAGGAAGCTGTGTAGATGAGTGAAGGATCACAGTAGTACCAGCAAGTGGGAGGAATGGAACAAGAGGTGCCGTGGGCATGTCAGAAGATGCCGTAGACAAAAGACAAGATCTCTGATCGTGGTGGCAGCAACTGGAAATGGAGACTCCATCAGCCCACTGTAGCCTCATCTGCCTTGAGAGGAGGAATGGGGAGAGGCACGACCTAGGTAAGCAGCTCTCTCAATTCTTTGCAAACTCCTCAGCATCTGAGAGCAGCTCCTGAAATCTCCTAGTTGGCCCTGATTGGCTGCCAAGGAGACATGATGCAGAAGCAGGGCAGCAGCCTCTATGAATTTGTCAAAGAGTAAAGTCAGGTAGATGGTGATGGGACGGCTGTTGGTTGCGAGAAACAGTGATTGTGTGTTTCCTACCCACCCCCACAAAGTCTCAAGAGATCTGGGGCGAGGGAACAAACCCACTTTCCCTGACCATGCTTACTCTCAGCTTCAAAGGTGTCATCTAGGAATGTCTGAAATAGGATACAGCCACCTGTTTTGCATCCTGTTCTGTTCATGAATACTGAAGTGTGGCTGAAAAATCAACCTGTCTGAAGAGCGTTTGGTTGTTTTTTATGAAAAGATTAGACAACCAGGGATTGTACCACAGCCTCCTGAGATAAAGTATGACAAGAATGGACAACTATGGGTCTTCAGACATTATCAGCCAAGAATAATGAGACCAGATGGGAACTGTAGCCCCAAACATCTGGAGGGCAACAACTGCCCACTCCTACAACATGATTTCAGTTGTTCAGCTGCTGCCTCTGAATTTTATCAACCAATTAAGACAGGGGATTCGATGGAGGGAGGGAGAATTTTTTTTGTTTCATTATGCTTTTGAAATATTTCTGCAAACAAGCCAATTTAGGAATTAAAACTTAGCTAGACTGGAAAAAAATAAATACATGAGTTCCTAAAGACTTAAGTGAAGTTTCAAACTTTTAAATAGCCATCCCAGAAAAAAGACATCCCCCAACACTGCATTACTTCAAGAAGTTGGTGTTTATACTGACCTAGACCTAGACTGAGGGCTAGGGCATAAGGTAATCAAAACAATCATTGATAAATTAAAGATTCAGTATGACCCAAGCTGACAAAGCTCTTGAAAAGTAGCTGATGGAATTTACTGTTAACCTCAGTCATACAAGTGTGAAGGGCAAGCAGTGGTATCACCTTAAATCTTCTCCCTGGGGATGGAATGCTCAAGCTGTGTGAAGATGAGTAATTTTCATCTCTCCACCAGAGTGTCAAAGGACTGTCCTAGTGACCTTGCTATCCATTTGCTTGCAGTTTAGCTAACTAATTTGACCCAAGGTGGTGTTACACTTCAGCAACCAGCTCCAGAGAGAACTATGCTGCTCAAGAAGAAGGCTTGCCCAGCACCTGTAGAAGGCATTACAGGATTTATTAAGGCCACCATACACTACTCCTTTCTGAAGACCTACCTATATTGTCCTTTGAACTGGGGCCTACCTTTCGTTATTTGCATGCATTTATCATAGAGCAGTGAAACTGAATCTAAAACCAAAGGAGTTTAGAGGAACACTCATCTCCTTGGGAGGGCACACAGATTTTAGCATGCAGCCTCTGCTGCAAGAAGAGAGGAGTAAATTAGATGACAATCTGAACTGGAATATGTGTGTAGGAGCTAAAAGTGAAGTTCAAGTTTTAACTTGCTAACCTGTACTACTGTTGTTATCCTGACAGTTTTGTATCAAGAGTCACAGTTCAGTTCAGGAAGCATATTATTAAGTGATTGTCTGTTCTTGTTATGTAGATACATTTGAGAGGACACAGGGAACATTAAAAAAAATACCTTGTGAAACATGTATCCTGTGTGCAAGGGACACACTATTAAGGGTTCAAACACTGAAAATAAACAGTTCACTATTGTTTTCTCTTGATGCTGAAACAGGAGAAAAGGAATGTGTCCAACTTACATGAAGGTGAATGAAGAGGAGCTTCTAATATTGAAGAAGTCATTTTACTTGGATGAGCTCCAGCATCTAAGTCCAAGCTGATACCTTACCCATGGAAACATCATGCTCTCCGTGCCTGACAGAGGACAAGGTGCATCCCTTATCTACAGATATTATCTCATACAGACTGAGTATCCCTTATCTGTAATTCTGAAATTTGAAATGCTCCAAAATCCAAAACGTTTAGAGTTACAACACATATGTACTGTATTTGAGAGGCTAGAGAGAGATGCAGCTGGGGGAAGATGCAAAGATCTGTGAAATGGCAGGAGTACTTAACTCCCATCATTTCACAGATCCTTGCATCTCTCTCCAGTTGAACAAACAAGCAGGACTATCACATCCACCACCTTGAAAGCAGAAGCAGGGGGCTGGTAGCCCTGCTGCCACCACTGCTGCTGTTGGAAGTTGGCTGAGGTTACTGGGCTCCCATCTGCAGAAGACTTAGGTAAGAAAGACACTGACTGGGATCTGGGGTTCAGCGGTGGAAGCAATGGGGAGAAGATAGGGTTGTTTTGTTTTTGGCATGGGGTTCTCCTCCAGGCCAAGGCTGGAGACAGATAACATGCTCTTCCACCATGCCAACAGAAGTACAGTTGTCCCTTCATATTCGTTGGGGTTTGGTTCCAGGAACCCTTGTGGATACCAAAATCCGTGAATACTCAAGTCGCATTATATGCAATGGCATAGTAAAATGGTGTCCCTTATATAAGATGGCAAAATCAAGGTTTGCTTTTTGGATTATTATTTTTTTTAAGAATATTTTCAAGCCGTGAATACTTAAATCCGTGGATACCAAATCCATGGATACGGAGGGACAACTGTAGTTCTTTAGCTAATAATGCATCAAACAGGAATATAGGGAAAGGAGCCTAAGGAAAAAAAATGTGTATTCATTCACCAGACTTCAAGAAGAGTTTGTGTAGGTTCAGTGTCCATGGCCCCCACAAAGGGGGGGGGGCTGACAGGGCTCTAGTCTGGGGGCCCAGGCACCCAGGATTAGGATATTAGTGTAAATTTTTATTATGTTAATCCATTTAGTATTTTAAAAAATAAATATAAATATTACTTTTGTGTCATAATTTAAACTGGCTTATTTTAATGTTTATCCTAAATCATGTAGAGCATCTTGCTGCCCTTACCTTAGCAGTAGGTAGTTCTGGCCTGGGGGCCCACTTCAGGTTGTGATGGCCGTGTCAGTGTCAGTTTGCTCTGCAATGTACATTTTGCCCATTTCTACCACTGTAATACATAATGAACACATTTGCACATCTATCCTATGCCTGTTTACTTGGAAGTAAGTCCCGCTGCTTTAACTGGGGTTTATGCCTAGATATGTCTGTGTAGATTTACAGCTCCCAAAAGCAGAAAATGAAACTCTTCTGTGGGACCAGAGAGTATCACTCTTTTAATCCTTCCTTTGATCTCTCTGTGAGAGAAGGTTCTACTCTGTAAAACGAGACACCTTTTCCATCTACCATCTAATTTCTTGTAGGGGGGGGGAGTATTATCTAAATAGCATGCAGAATGGTGCAAAGGGGAATGTGAGAGAACTAGATAGTCAGATTCCCTGTATGTTTTCAATTCCTTGTTTCTCTTCCTCTGCCCCATCCAAAAAACAACAACCTAGAACAATAAGGACACTTTGTTCAAAAGTTCCTGAATCCTTATGGGGACAAGTACTCTTATAAAGGTGAAAAAAGTATGCATTCCCCCAGTTATTGGGTTGCTGTTTTGAGGCATCATGAGTGCCATACACATGCAATTCCCTCTTCCTGCCTTGCCTGTTTAGCTCATTAACCCTTTCCCAGCAGAAAACAGATGCACTGCAATCATGATCATATTTGATAACTATCATGCACTCTTTAACATTTCTTTTATATGATTTGATATGCATTATCTCATAATTTTCAGATAGTGTAACTGAACTTTAAAATAATATTTGATGGACAGCTTCCTGAATATCAGTGCTCAGTAATGTGGTGCAATTTTAATAAAAATAATTTGGTAAGCATTCAGTAAGATACAGAATCTACAACAGGAAACGTCATCTTTTAAAATGTATATCCCAGATATTTTGAAGGCAGTTTGGAAAATGCTCTGTGTGTGTGTGTGCATGTGTGTGTGTGACACTGAATGTTTAAAAAAACACCCCCTTCCTCAATTCAAGGAAATTTTGTAACTTGAAATAAAAATCCCCCATTGTTTACTTTTCTTCCAGATATAAAATACTCCAGCGCCATACAATTTCCCCTATTTCCCCCTCTATTCTTTACATTCCTCCATCAAAATCTATTCTGCTATCCTGCTTTCCTGTTGTAAACTGTTCATTTTCAAATGAGGTTCTAAAAAAAGTTTAGAAATTTTTCAGATGTCATCAGGAACACTCCTCCTATGACCAGATCCAAATAACCAAAATCATTTTATCCACATTGACTTCCTATACTATTCTCTCCAAAATCAAGTAAGACTCCTATTTCTTTTCCAGTTCCCAAATAGCTACAGAGATTTGTTCCCTCACTTCCACAGAAATACATATGCAAAGAAGGAGAAACTATCCATATTAGCCCAATGTTACAAAAAATAAAATGTTGAGAGACCACATAGACCTATTATCAGTATATATTCCAGACTTTTAAAATGCAACTAACTTTCCATAATAAATTTAACAAGATCAACTTTCATCTTTTATTTAACAGATACACACCCCTTCCTAAGCCCTCCAAGATCAAGTGGTGACAACTCTCTGATCTTGATCGTATTTGATACAATAAATAAACAGAAGCTCACCGCTAGACCTTGAATTTGTTTCTCCCATAGAAGATGATGAAGAAAGTCTCCCAGTCCTTCAGTTAGACAACTCAGTGATTTGAGGTAATGGCCACTGGAGAGCTTGTGAGGCATGGACAGTAAGACATTCTCTTTTATAAAACACGTATCTTTCCAAAGCTATGTATTAGCCTAACATGCTGGGGGGAAGTCTTCATGAAACACAAAATAATATTTTCTAGAAGAAAGAAACACACACTTAGAGCTTTTCAGTGAAGATGTCTGCCCTGAAATGCAGGCTCTAAAAGGCAAATACAGAGTTAATCATCAAGCTACAAAGGCCAGAGATAATAATAATAAAAACCCCACTACTGAACTCATCTCCAGATGGATGCTGCCTATTTAATGCAGTTCTCAGTGTATAATTCATCAAGACTTTGGCTGCATCTGACCTCAATTACTATGTTCCCTTCACAAGTTATTTTTGAAACAGACTATTCCACACTTCAGCTGAAGCCATGCACAAAAGACTAATAATAATGGCAGGATTTATATAATCCATAAAGTATCTAAAGTGACTTTAAAAAGTTAAGGAAATCTTTTCACAACTCTGAATGTGCAAGTGAAGATACCACATGCATGGGTGTCAAAAATGTTTTTGATATAAACACTCTTTGGCAGCCAAGTCTTAGCTGGAAATTTTACAACTTAGGAGAAACAAATAGTGGGCATCTCCAAATTCAAGTGGGCAGGGTCGTCTGATATCTGCATACCACAAGCAACCTATCTCCCAAAGTATTCTGTCTTTCACACTATCCAGGAATCAGAATAACTCCACACCAAAATTACTAGTACCAATAGGTACCACTAAATTACTAGTACCAAATGGGCACCATTAAATGCAAGTACACATAGTCCTCTGGTATCTATGTTATCTTTCTGCATGCCATGAACAACCTGTCTCTCACAATATTTTGTTTTTCACACTATCCAGTCACTATTCAAATATTCTAAACTTACCCCCATATATCATAGCCATGCTAAAGAACTTCTCCTGGTTTTGAGGTCAAATTCCACACCTTCCTGAAACCACCAGGAGCTGCTCCACACTGAATTTCCCATTGGCATCTTGTGGGGCAAGGGCAAAACAAAAGGAATTTCCTTTTAAAAAACAAGGGACACACTGTTTCCAAGCAGTGCTTTTAGGAGATATCCAGGTATACAATTCCAGTTGAAAACAAGGACTCCTTGTATTCCTTGTTCTGTGTATTGCCTGCCTCTCTCTGTTAATAGAGCTTCTAACTGCATGGAAATTAACTCCATGGAAAACAGATCTGTTCTGATCTATTTATAATGGGTATCCTTGAGGCAAAGAAGCGAGATAGGCTGCAATAACCACCTGAAAACCTCCTAGTGTCTGATAAAGGTTGGAGGTAAAGTGGGAACCTCCAAGACTTTCTGTTCAATCTACACCTCCTTCTCTTCACACATCTTCCTCAGAAGTGTTAATCCTGAAAGGGCCAATTTTGTACAGTCTCCTGCCTGTCTTGCTCCTCCTTTTCTTGCACCTTTTCTTCTGGTCCTGCTCCCTGCATCATTAGATAGGCAAAGAGGAGCTGGAGAGACTTTTAACAACATTATTTAAGTACATAATAGTTTGAAGCTGCAAAATTGATTTGAAGCTCTCTTTCTTTCCAAAGAAGTAGAGGAAGAGCAGCAGTTCCAAGCTTCAGGAAACATACAGGAAACCTTGGTAGATCCAGCACATGAAGTGGCCTCTGCCAAGACTTGAAGGAGGAGGGTGGTGGTGGTAGGGGATTCCCTACTGTGAGGAACAGAATCAGTAGTCTGCAGGTCTGTCAAAATGTCTCAGGACGTATGCTGTCTCCCAGGGGCAAAAATTCAATATGTAACAGAGAGGCTGACAAGTCTCATTAAGCCTTCTGACCATTATCCCTTCCTTTTGGTCCATGTGGGAACCAATGATACTGTAAGGCATAGCCTCCAGAAAATCACAAGGGATTATGATGCTTTGGGTAGGTAGGAAGCTGAAGGACCTGGATGCACAGATAGTCATTTCGCCTGTCCTTCCAGTGGAAGGGCATGGCCCAGGAAAGGGAGACAAGAATAGTGGAGATTAACAGCTGGCTACGCAGATGGTGCTGCCAGGAACAATTTGGCTTTCTGGACCATGGGATGAGGCTTCAAGGAGGTGGACTTCTTGCAAGGGATGGGTTGCACCTCATAGCAGTTGGCAGGAATGTTTTTGCTAAGAGTCTAAAACACTTATCAGGACAGCTTTAAACAGAGTTGTATGGGGGAGGGAGACAGGACTCTTGAAGGCAGGAGTTCATCTAGTGTTAGAGATAATAGCCCAAATGTTATACAGAGAACAAGGCAAATAACACAACAACCCAACAATGGGAGGAATAAACCCTTTAAAAGGCAGATAGGGCAAATGGCCCATGGTCTTAGATGTCTCTATACAAATGCACAGAGCATGGGAAGTAAAAAGGATGAACTTGAACTCTTAACTCAGCAAAACAAATATGATATCATAGGCATCACTGAAACCTGGTGGGACAGAAGGGTATAACCTATTTCAGAAAAATAGACCAAACAGGAAGGGTGGTGGAATAGCATTATATGTTAAGGATGTGTATACCTGTGAACAGATCCATGACTTACATCCTGGGAGTAAGGTTGAGAGCATCTGGGTAAAAATTAAAGGAGAGAGAAACAGCAGGGATGTCTTTGTGGGGGTCCAGTACAGATCTCCAAGCCAAACTGAGGACTTGGACGATGCCTTTCTGGAACAGATGACTGCACATTCAGAAAGAAGAGATGTAGTAATAATGGGGGATTTCAACTATCCTGATATTTGTTGGAAGTCCAAGTCTGCCAAGAATTTAAGGTCCAACAAATTCCTCACTTGCTTTGCAGACAATTTCATTGTCCAGAAGCTGGAAGAGGCAACAAGGAGATCAGCTATTTTAGATATGATCCTAACCAATGGGGATGACCTGGTTAATGGGGTGGAAGTGGCGGGATCCTTAGGGGGGAGCAACCATGTTCTCCTGGAGTTTGTTATACAGAGGAAAGGGGAAGCCAAGCATAACACTAAACAAAACAAAAGACGATTGCAATTTGAGGATATATCTCAATTCCACTGCTTCTCTTTCCAATCTATTAACAAAGGTATGAACAGGGATAATGGTTTCTCGGCACACCACATATTGGTTCTCAGCTCAGGTACACCCATGACAAAATAATTCTTCTTGGATACATCTCTTACTTCAATAGAACTAATGTTCAGGTAAACAGAATGTGTTACTCTGACACCTCCAAGATTTACAAGTCAGCCCTCTGTATCCACGTATTCAATCATCCATGGCTTGAAAATATTTTTAAAAAATGATTGACAGACCTTACATAGCCCTTTGAAGGAGTATGGCCAAGATCACAATTTGCATCTTTCTATTTATTTATTTATTTATTTAGTGTATTTATATCTCACTTTTCTGCCAAAACAGAGCTAAAACAATAAGTATTACATGCTTGTGGGAGGGGGGTGTCACACAGTAATCTCACCTCCACATCTATATAACTGTGCCTAAAGACCTGTGACTTGAATATTGTATACCATTAAAGCATGTGAAGAATTGGATTAAAATATATGAAAACACATGCAAAATCAGATGGTCTTAAATCTGCTACTAGATTCCTTCTCACTCCTTTTTGTCCCTCAAATAAATCTGGCTCAGGGGAAATCACCTGCAAGGATCCTGGCTCATGCCCTGTGGATTCTTGAGCATCAGTGTTATAAACCTGGTTGGGCTTTTGAGCAATGATACAGCAACCTGGGATTCTGCCAGTTCATTGTCCTCTGACACATACCTGAAGACTTGACCCATGACAATATCAGCACATTTCATGGAGCAGAAGGAGACTGATGATCATACTGGGAATTCTTCATATAAATAATAGATACAAATAATAGGAAATAATAGCATTTCATTTCAATCATTTTTAAATAAGACTTTTTTTTAAAAAAAAACACCTTACTATATTCTTATTCAGGAAGATGGAAAGAACTTTAGATTTTATCTTTTTAAAAAAATCAAATGCAGGAAAAGTGAAAACAGGGATATTATTCCATTCAGGACCAGAGTTTTGAGTGTATAACTCTTAAAAGATGAGACACGTGAAGGCACAGGGCGGGGGGGGGGCAGAAAAAATTAGGAAAACATGGTTTCCATAAAAATTGAGGGGAAATGAGGTAAGGAATATTTTCTTTTAGAATGATAAATAAAATGCTTAAGATAAGGTGTTCATATATTTATTTCCCTAAAAGCTATAGAACAGTAAGACTTTTATGTAACATTATGTATGGGATCAGATCATTGTAATTTCTGACCTTGGTTTCCTTTTCTCAATTCTTTTTATGGAAATGAACGCTTTTATGTCTTCTTGACACAATGGAGGACTACAGAAGAGAAAAGAATTTTCTCTGTTTTGCAATTACTGATAGTTTCCCCTCTTTTTATACTTTTCCCCTTCTCATAAATTAACAAAACTAAACTTTCCCTTCAGTTCAAGTGTTTCTTACAGTTCATAATCTTGTAGCTCCATTTGTAAGAAAAAAATTAAAAAAGTAAAACCCATGTATAACTATTGTCTGAAAAAACTTTACTTTTAATATTCCAAACATTATAATTTTATACTAAACCAAATTAGACATGACACACATTATATTCCTCAAAACAATTGGCTTCCAAACTGTAAAAGATACTACTATAAGATTTTCTCAATTTTTCTGAAAATACCAAGGGGAGGAGTTTAAAAAAACTTTTCCCAATGGCTTCAAAATTTCTGGAAATCTTATGTCTCTATAAAAGACTGATTATGAGCCCTTGTGTGTTCAACTGTGTAAATCCTGAATTAGGATTGTCATCTCTTCTCCCCCCCCCCGCCCCACCCAAGATGCAGGGAAGAAGTGCACCTGAAATTAGTCAATGTACATGGAGGAGAATGACATTGCATTTTGTTTTGAAAAATATTAGGAAATTTTGAAAATTGCTTTTCATTCAGAATGGAAAGAACTTGAGGTTTAAAGGAAAACCAAATGTGGAAGATATGCAAGTGACAGAATATAGTCATTACAGCAAAGAACATGTCCTCTAAATTGTGAAGAAAAATAGGCAATACAGCTATGCCCTTGGTGGTGAAAGATGCTTTCACTGCTAGATCACACTGTCATGATACTGGACTAAAACACGCTTGAGTCTGTTTCCTAGGTTGCGAAGGTATGAAAATGTGTTTAATGGTGCAAATTTTAGGTTCAAATAGTGTACACATCACAAACACACTGGTTTACACAGGGGATATGTTCTTGGACTTACCACAGATACGTGAAACCACATATAATAGTGAACTACCACAGAAACCATACAATTGTGTTGGAGGACCTAAAAATGCCAAGAGAGGCTGATTCTCTAGGCCTCTGGTGCAACTCTATGGTCAACATTTGCTGAAAATTTACTATAGAGTTGCACTGGAGGACCTCCCAGTGCCTAGAGAGACCACCTCTAGCATGACTCTATGGTCCTTCAGATGCCTAGAGAGACCTTCACCCCTAACTGTGGTTTAAGTGAAACCTCAGGTACCCCTCCAAATGTAAACAGTGTGTGTATGTGTGTGTGTGTGTGAGTCCTATATGAGGAAATATTTTCAAAAATGACTCATTTAAGTACAATTTTGTACAGATTTTTTAAAATATGAAATCAAAGTGGAAATGGGCAGAAGAGACTTAAGAATCATCACACAGAAAACTAGGCCTATAATGGACTGATTTGTCCATCTGTGATAATGGACTCTCCCATTATCTGGGCAGCACAGCCAACCAGGTAAACAAATGGTTAAGGATGTACCAGGTAAAGTTGCAGTTTCTGTGGTTCAGCATCAGGAGATAGCTGACCAATGAGATGACCTTGGTCAGCTTTGAGGGAGTGAGCTTTGAGATGCTTCTGTGAAGAGGTGATAAATACTGCCTCAGGGGCTATGAGGCAGGGAGAAGAACAAAGAGAGACCTGAGCCAGGGGGACTTTTGTCCCAGCCAAAGGGGGGGCACTTGGTAGAGGCTGGGCCAAAAGGCCTAGACTCCCAACTCCCATGAGCATCCAGCATATCTGGACTGAACTCCTCCTCAGTAGATTAGGGAACTGTCTGGAATGACTAGACTTACCTGTAACTTTGCAACTCTTAAGTGTACCTGAAGGAAGGTGCCTTCATGTGAAAGAAATACCTTTACTCTGTAGTCTGGTTAGAATAAATTTGCTTTAAATCTCTCCTTTCTCAGCATGTGCTTTACTTGGCTCTCTTCCCACAGGAGTGTGGGGGGAGGTGAAGCTCTGCAGACTCAGAGTGGAAAGTACAAGTTGAACCCTGTAACTTCCCATTGGGTTACATTGAAGGGAGAAACTGAAGTGAATGGGTGATGGCGACAGATTCTCGATTAACTCTGGAACTCCTGGTGTGCATGTGCATGCACATAGGAGACCTCCAAAGCTTCACACCATCCCTTACTCAGACACATCATTCCCTTTGGTAGGACTGTGCTGTGCTCAAGTCCCTCTTCCCAACAAACAATTTCAGGAGCAAGAAGACTCTGCATCCCCCTTTGCATATGATAAATCTTGTCTTATTTCACTCTCTTATATTATATTTTGTATAATAATTACCAAAAAAATGCTCCACTGAAAAATTTTTCAAAGAGTTTTTGTGCATTTTTCAATGATTTTTACTTTTCAGGATTTTTTGTGTGAAAAATTCATTTGTGCAAATAGGAGCTTGCATAAAAACTACTATCTTGTGCAGAAAATGGTATATTTTGTGCAAAATGTACTCTTAGAGAAAATCCAAGTTTATGAGCAAAAACCCAAGGGTTTCTTTTTTTAAAAAAATTAATGTATTTTCTGCCAACACCCCCCCCCCAACAACCCATACAGAAATGCAAAAAACTTCATGATTGTTGACTATTTTCTCACTGACCGGGAGACATATGCTTTAGGATGAGATATGTTTTGAGTACTCTTCATATACTTAATATGAAGTAACAGCAGGAAGGAAAGTGAAGCTGGAGCTCTGTGTCAGTGCCACCTTTGTATCACAGTGCACATTCTTCCCTAGCAATTGCTGCTTCAACAGTAAAAGGAGGCTAAAACTTCATATAATAAGTTCTTAAACTTATTTGGAAAGAGGAGCATGCAGTTAAACAGAATGTAGGCCCACCAGAAACTGGATTCATTTTGCAGCAACTTGAATCAAAGAGAGGCACAGCATGCTTCCTACTGCTTTCTGGCATTCAGTGAATCTTGATTTACTGAGTTTCTTTTTCAGTGACAATATGTCAAGCACTTTTCTTGAACTGTTAACTGCCCAAATGTAATGAAGAGCAGTAAGGAAGCATTTTGTGCCCTTAGAGAAGGTGGGGAGGAAGGCTGATATTTTCATCCCTCCAAAGGGACAGCCTGGCTCATTGGAACATCTGTCGCCACTACTTCACTTCAGATACAGTCTGTTCTTTATCTGATAATGTGCACTGTCAAGTAACCAGCCTTGCACATCTTAATTTTTTGACTCGCTGTTAGGTTTTTCTTCCTTATGCTCTTAGCTGACACCCTATTACCTTTAAGCTTACCAGCAGGGCAGTTTCCAAAAGACCTTGCTGAGATCATAAGGACACCCCCTTCTCTCTCCTTTATGCTAGTTATCCAAAGGACATCTACTCAGATAGACTTTTTTGCAGGAGTCCCCATGGCAATGCTATTGATTCAGGAAGTGTGACTTTTTTCACTGTGTGAAACATAACAATGTCTCAAGAGCAGAGCTGAGAAAAATAACCCATTATAGACAGCCTTGTAGGTCAGGTGATGAGGGATAATCATAGGTAGTAAGTTCAGTGTGGCAAAGTAGTCCAGACAATGTTCCTTTAAAATATTTTTTTTCTTTAAAAATGGTGGCTATACACCAAGGAAATTGTCTGGAGATAGGACTGTGCAGATATGAGGGTGGGGTGGCAGAGCTCTGCAGAATTATTATGATGATTCTTTTGTGAGTACAGTCAGCCCTCTGTATCCACGTATTCAACCATCCACGGCTTGAAAATATTTTTTAAAAAATTCCCCCAAGCATCCACAGGTTTTGGTATCCATGGGGGGTCCTGGAACCAAACCCCAGTGGATACCAAGGGTCCACTGTACAAGTACAACAAGACTAGTAAAACATTCTGTATGAATTATGCATCTAGTGCTCAAACAAGTTTTATCTTTGTATCATGCCATTATTCTCATACATGGACAACAATGCCAGAGCATTATTATACTTTGAACCTCTCTCTCTCACACACACACAGTGATCAAGCCTTTTGCCTTTCCAATACAGTAGGACCCCCTCTATCCACTGAGTCATTATCCACTGATTCAATTAGCCACGGGACACAAAACAGCACACCTACCATAGAGTCTTCCTAGAAAATGTCTACTCTCTAGTCATTTTCTAGGTCCTCCAAAGCAACTCTATGGTATTTTAAACCAGACGTCCCATTATTTTCAATGGCATTCACTATTATCCACAGTTTTCAGTTCACACACACACAGACAGAACCAACCCCCAGGGTCCTACTGTACTACTTTTAGCTACTGATTCTAGAAGACTGGGAGTGATGGCCATGATTTGGCTAAAATTGGGAGGGGGGAGTCAAGGGATGAAGCTCCAGAATGGAAAACTGGTGTTTCAACTGTGGACCTTTGTATTGTCAGCAGTGCTATCCAGAATGACCTATTACTTCTTTTGTTAACCAGATAACTAGCTAATGGCTCAGGAAGGTAGGCTGACATTTTCATGAGATGTACAGAGGTCATTGCTGGATTGAAAGTTATTTATTTATTTATTTATATCCCACTCTTCAGCCCCAAAGCTATCAGAGCAGCTTACAAATTGTTTTAAGCAATAGCAATTTACACATCTACACTGCATTAAGCAGTTTCCAATGTGTGTTAGCTAAGTCTCCAGTGATCTCTCCTTAAAAAGGATGACAGACCCGGACTGCACCACATGATACCATCAGACTGCTAACACCAAAATGATTGTCTATACAACTTTTGTGCAGTGTTTCAGCATAAATTGCTGGGATTGCTACAGATTCTATATGGTCTGGTATGGGAGGAAGTCCATGGGGGGTGGTGGCACCATGAGTTACTGCACCGGGTAGCACCACAGCCCTGTTTTAGAACATCTCACCACACTTAGGGAAGTGGGGGGTGGAGGGAGTATACCAATATGCTTGTAGATGGCCAAGGCTGAGATAGACAGAAAAACAGATGTAAAAATAAGTGGATTTTTAAAACATAAAAAAAGAGAACGATAAAAGGAAAAAGGAAAAAGAAAGGAAGAAGAATATATAGAATAGAATAAGAATGTGGCTAGGAATGTACATTAACGTAAGAACACAATATGTTCCAAAATACATATTTTTAGTAGATGCCCAGAAAATACATACTCATTTGTGGCTAAATCAGTAAGAACTTCTGCCCTCTGAAGGATGGATGGTGAATGTTTGCCTTTCCAACCTTGAAATATGAGTTTTTTAGTGACAATAACAAGCACACCAGATCCCACCACATTGACCATCAGTTGTTAATTCCAAATTGAAGGAATATAATTTTAAAATAGAGAAGCATCTACAATATCAAAGTTTTTTTCTAAAGCAAAATTCATAGGTTGCAATACATCTGGCCACAAAGGGATGACTACTGAGCATGTTTCCATGATATGCCACAAGGAATTATATAATACACATGCATTACATTGCACTGCCAGGTAACCAATGTTGCAGTGAATAAGAGAATGGGAGAATGGAATGGAATGGAATGAAGGAAGTAATTTCTTTTTGCATTTCATGTTTTCAATAGAATTACCCATTTAGTCTCATTAAAGAGACAGCAAAATATAAATCACTCCGTTTTAAACATCATGTAACAGCACAGGCTTGATATATTAATCTGCAGCTCAGGCTAATCTATTTTGTTCATATCATATAAGAGTTCCAATTATTCATACAAAAATTCAGCCCTGCCATGTATAACATTTTTTAAGTAAGTTACAGTCACAATAGGCATATGCTCATTTTAAATGTGGGCACCCACTCACAAGGATCCAATAGTGGCAGTAAACTTGCATACAACCCCCTGGTTGGCTGAATGGTTATACCTTTTCAAATTCTGCGCAAGGAAGAATGCAATACCTCCTTGTACACATGGGTCTTCCTTCACTGTCCTCTGCTTACTGCTGGTCTAGTGCCAGTTCTTCCCCTATTAGTCAAGTTGACACTGATTGATCCATATGGGAAGGGTCAGAGATGCCAGAACAGCCCACTGCTGCACAACTTCATCCTCCTGTGTAAGCCCCAAAATGTGTGTAAATAAATTGGCAGAGCTTTTTCCTCCAGAAGTATTGTATTGATTCTTGGTCATTGACATTGATGAAAACAGTGTTTTGCATGCACGTAAAATGTGTGTGTGTGTGTGTCTAGGAAACCAGCCAAGGTGAGGTTCAACTCACAGCAGCATGGCAGTCTACCCAGAACTCCCAGCTTCACAGAAGCACAGTTGGTAGGACAGAATATCTAAGCAACCAAAACAAATCCACAAAGACAGAAGGGTAGTCCAGTTACCAATCCAAAATTCAAGGATCATGGTGAACAAGTGTTCATTCCAATCTGAAGGTTAAAGTCTAGGCAAGGAAACACAAGTGTTCAAGAACAGAGGTTTCCCACTGATGCAGTCAGATAAACTCCAACAAGTTGGCAGAGCAGCTGACTCTGATTTATACTAACTCAGCAATTGCACAGCTGTTCTCTGATAACACTGTGTCTCTCATAAATATGCTGAGACTTCCGCTCCTCCTCCCTTTGGTGTCGGTATTCTTGAAAGGTGGGTTCAACTGGGTCTAATGTCTCTCTGTCTGAGGGGCCAGACCTCTCTGCCGGGTCTGGTTATCTGCTCTGTCTCCTTCTGCTATCTCTGAGGGACCAGGCAATTCTGTGGGGTCAGGTGCTGTTGTGTCTACTCCCTGTTGCAAATCCTGTTCTGAAGCTCTCTCTTCCTCTAGCTCATCTTCAGAATCAGAAGAGCAGGGCCTGACAGTGTATGTGTCTATGTACACATTTTCAGCTTGTTCATTTTTGTTTGAATATCATGAAAATTCCAGAGCACAAACTGGATCTGCCCTATGGATACTCCAGGAAATGCAAAGCCCATCAAAATTCAGACTGAAGTGGGATTCCTCACACAATCCTAAATAATTAGAGCACCAATACAGAAATAACATTTCACTGAAATTTGTGGGATTTTCTTCCATTCTTTCAAGAAAACTTGGAGAGGACTGCCTTGTTAATGTGTCAAAACTGTGATGGCAGGGTCACTAGCCTGAGTAAAATAACTATTTCATGGTTAGAACTATTGAAGAGCACACACTACTTACTGCTCACCAGTGTAGAGATCGTTTTCAGCTATATATGTAACCTTTTCTACTATTTTTTATTTCTTTTATAACAACTCATGGAGAGAGTTAAGAAATCTCTTAAGATACAGCTTCCAATGCCTTTCCTGAATAACTTCAAACTGGGCAGAAGATTTCAACAGGATGCAACAGTCATGAGGATATTGGCAAATCTGAGCCTCAAGGCAAAAGGATAACAGCAAACCTCTATTCCTTTTTAAGTTTGGCATTACTCAGAAGAGTTAAGCTCTAGATGCACCAAATCTTTATATGAAGTATTCACCCCTTCAAACATCAGACAATCATCTTGAGGGACTAAAATGTCAGCAGGTTGTTCTCCATTTTCATCTAAGTCAGCAGTTGAACAGAGATCTGCACATTTTAGTCTCATGCAGGCTCTCAAGTAACATTTACTACCAAATATTACCATACGAAAGTTCCACCAGATGATAGAAAAATGTAAATGCTGTTGGGTTCTGGCACATAGGACTTGCAATCTACCAAAACAGGATGAGACTGGAGAGACTCTGGTGGGTCAATAGCTATAGAAAAAGCTATTTGTGATGACCAACAGCCTTTGCTGTGGCAATGGGCACAGGTTTTACGAATCACACTTCCACATCCAGGTGTCTTCATAGTGTAAATGTGCTATGATATATCTTCAGCTATGATTGAATACAGTGTCACACAGACTGGAGCAACTGACAATTTATAGTGTTAGTAGGTGCTTACTGGGCTGATTGGGCAGAGATGAAAATCAACATGGGCAGACATAAGTGGTCACAAGAGGCAAGGCTAAGCAATAACCAACCTATACTGCAGAAAAAAGGGAATTTGAGGCACATGGAAATGAGATCCAAGTAAATTCCTACTGTATCAGGTCATTAAGGAGAATTAGAGACCTGCTCATCAATCATATTCCCATCTAGTGACCCCAACTTTGGGCCAGTTAGAGAACTCAGGCTCAAGCTTTATGTTCTTTGATTAATTGGAGGAGGTGGGCTTGGAAGAGCTCCTAAGTGCATGCAAACACCCCATATTCCCTTTTGCTGGTCTCATGCAGTCTCTTGAATGGGTGAGCTGAATCAAAGTATTTACATGCATTACACATGTAACTGATGCATTAAAGTCAAAGGTAGAGGTATGATCTAGTTACTTCTTACATTCCCACCTCTCTATGTTCCTTGTGCCCTAAGGTATACACAGTGTATCCAGATGTACCAGACAGAGTTGAAAATGCAGAAGTATTTGGCAGAAGCATGCTATAAGCACATTTCCTGTATTTTGACAAACTGTGGAAATTAACTGAAAAAATAGTAATTGAGATATAGAAATTATATTTTATAGTAACCCACTACAGAAACAGAATGCTATTCATAGCAGATACAATGGAGCAAAAGAAATGCAGTTAGAGAGTTTAAGTTTTCAGGACAAGGAGGAGATGGAATATTTAAGATGCATCATTGCTCTGCCTGGGCATGTAAGTCAGCAAGCTAGTACAAAAAGAGAAAAGAAGAGGAAGAGAAGAGAAGCACAGTCCTGGAATCATGGCTATCACCTCAGATGAGGGCGGTGTTAGACTCCACAAGGAATCTGCAACAGTTTCTTGATTCTCCCCTTGATAAAGCAAATCAAGCCTCTTTAAATTCTCCAATCTCTGATGAAGAAATTCCAATAGCAATTAAAAATTTAAACTAGGAAAGCCCCAAGAACAGATGGATTCCTGGAAGAATTTTACAAGGTATTTACAAAGTACAGTGGTATTTTGTAAAAATCTAATCCCCTACATTAAACATCTATGTAACACTATATTTTAAAAGCGGAGATACCCATATGATGACAATCTTCAAGTATTATAGCAATACTGAAACCTGATAGTGATAATTCACAATGAGCATGTTATCATTCAATTACATTGCTTGATCAAAATGCTAAACTTTGACTAGCAACCTTGACCAGAAGACAAAAAAATATCATTATTAAATACATTTCAATGGCTCAAACTGGGTTTATACCAAAAAGGCAGATCTCTGATATAATTAGAAGGGTTCTCACTATAATTCATTATGGTTCAGAATCGAAATTCCAAATAGCACTGATGTTACTAAATGCACTAAAAGCCTTCAATATGGGGGAGAAACAATATCTAATTGGTTTATTTTTAAAATAAAGCTAATTATAGTGATTATTTTGTTTCTGTAATAGTACAATTATACACAACTGCTACAGCACAGGTAAGAACCAATGGAATTGATTCTGCACCATTTAATTTACACAGAGACATACAACAGGGATGTCACCGTTGCCTCCGCTACTTACTATTGTCTTAGAGCCAGTGGCCTCTTTAATGAAGGCACATCCTAATGTAGATGTAGATATTAATGGCCATAGAGGTATTATGAACATGCTTGCTGATGACAGATTTTTCTTAGATCTGATGTAGGCTTACCACAGATTTAAAATGTCATAAATCTATATTAGGTAGAATTGCTATAATTAAAACACATATAATTCCTAGATTTCTGCATCTCTTCCAAGCAATCCCATTACACCCAGAACAATAAAAAAATGAAGACTTGACAACAGATTATGGAAAACTTCATTATCATTTTTTTTAAAAGATATTTTTAACAAATATTTGGTACCTACATCTGAAAAGGGATGATTAGCTGTCCCCAAACCAGATGTCTATTTTGCTTCATTTCATATCAAAAACTTGTTTTGATTTGTTAGAGAGAATGACACTACAAAGCAAGTATCTATGAAATCATTGCTGTTGGTCCAGAATACAACACAATATTACTTTTGTCATGAAGAGCTAGATACAAGATATCAGTAATCTGTTTCTGATATGCACACTGAAAAACTGGCATCAGTTGGTAAAAATATTAGCCCCATAACCATCACCATTATTTTCCAATGTGTTCACATCCTGAATTTTCCTTTAATGATCGGCTGATGGAATAACGAGACAAGACACAGAAAATTGAGTTGAAATATGGGCCACTTTATTTATCTTACCTATTTAGTTATTTATTTCTTAGGGTATGCGAACCTACAGGGGGAGACCCAATGCGGGACCGGCTGGAGCGGATGGTCATCCCTGACCTGTCCCCCAGCTTCCCTGGGTGAATCACCTGAGCCCCAGGGGGAATCCCAGTGTCTGGGGTGCCCCCTGGGCGCCATCTGCTGGGAGGCCCACATCTGACCACATATCCTCAAGCCGTATAGCTTCTGAAGAGGATTGCAACACCCAGGTAAAGGCCGCAGACAAAGGCCACAGGAGGGCCCGGCCAGCCACGCTAGCCTGCACTGTGCCCAGCCCGCCCCGCCCCGCCCCCCCTGCACCGCTCTCCAAAACTGCCTGAAGAGCCGAGCGAGAGGAGAGGCAGCCGAAGGGTTTAGAGCTAGTGGGGCGAGAGAGTGAGCGGAGTGGGGGAGAAGTGAGGGTCAAGAAAATCCTGAAGAAGCCGGGCAGGCGAGAGAGCGAGTGGAGCGAGGGTCAAGAAAAACCTGGAGAAGCAGCAAAAGAGCAAAAAGCCTGGAGAGGCAGCAAAAGAGCAAAAGAGAGGACTGGCTGATTCAGCAGTATCGCAACATGCAAAAGAACACCATGCACACACGGCTGGACTGCCTCGCATCCAGCACAAATAAATGCAGCCCAGTCAAACTCAACCAGTCTCCACGATCCAGAGCAGAACCACGATCCCATGCTGTCCGTTTCAGGGAGAAAAGAGGAGGAGGCCAGGGGCAGCAAAGGGGCTAAATAGGCCTGACTGAACTCTGCCCCTGCCACCTCCCTGCCAGGGCATGCCTATGCCCTGGCCACTCCTTGCCCTCGTCTCCCTGCCCATCATTAAAACACCTCCCCCGGATCTACCATTCTTGCAGATCCAGGGGGGGTGTCTGTTGCTGAGCAATTTGTACAATTTGCACAATGGAAAAATAGAGGGATATACAGATTAAAATACCTGTTTCTTACTGGAAGACCTTTATCTATGGAACAGTTAGATGACAAACTAAGAAATTTAGAAACCACTTGGTTTCAAATAATCTCATTTAGTAAAAACTTAAATCAGGTCAATGAGGCACCAAGCTCTTCACCTACTTATGAAGACTGTTGTATCACCAGTAATACATCTACTAGAATATGTGTTTTATATAACTGGTTATCAGAAAATAAATTTGATACACCATGCATCAGGGTTCAAATCCCCACTCAGCCATGCAAGCCATGGGCAAATCATACACTCTCAGCCTCAGAGGAAGGCAAAGGCAAACCCCCTCTAAACAAATTTTGCTAAGAAAATCTCTGTGATAGGTTCATCTTAGGGTCACTATAAGCCAGAAACAACTTGAAGGCACACAGCAACAGAGTTCTAAGTTTCCCAGGACCAACAACAACAGTAGTATTCTGACTATGAATTAAACTTTGTTTCTGCCATTGCTGTTTCCCCACTCCCTTCCTGATTAGTTCTTTGGGGGGGGATTCTTAATGTTTTGGGGGTTTTATGTATAAACAGTATAAAAGAAAAAAACAAGGGAGTGTAATAGAAAGGATCATGAGGAATGAGCTGTGGAAACCCTTAGTGGGTCTTTGAGTAGCATGACAGATGGTCTGTCTACAATCCAAAATTGTGCTTTACCCCAAGACATTTAGAGACCTTTGAATGTGAGCATCAAAGGCACTCCTTTGGCAGACTCGGTATCGGTTTTAAAAAAAGGAATCAACAGACAGACTCTGCATGATCAAGTGAAAGACTGGCAAATGACAATTCTGTTTCTCAGAATCCCACTAGCATTCTTGTCTTGTCTAGATTGAATATGGGGTCCCACTAGCATTCTTGTCTTGTCTAGATTGAATATGGGGTTGCAAGACTTCCAGAGCTTTTCCTAAAGAACCTATATTCTGATGATGCAATGTGCATATCTCTAGTCTTCCAAAGAAAACCAAAAGGGCTGTCTAGGTGGTGTTTTAACCTGAGGAGCTTTATTGTTTCCCACCAGGGCTTTAGACCAACTACTTTAAAGGTGATTTGTGGGTTGCTTGACGAAGGAGATGTCCTGAACTGCATCTGTACTTATTCGGAACTCTATGCACTCTTCTGGATCACTACTCTGACTGGAGAGTAGCAGACTACTTCTGATCAGGTTTTTCTTTCAGATTCTACATTCCATAGTGCAGGTCTTCAAACAACTACAGTGGGCCCTTGGTATCCGCTGGAATTTGGTTCCAGGACACACACACACCGTGGGTACCAAAGTCCATGGATGCTCAAGTCCCATTAGATACAATCGTGTTCCTTTACAGTATATAAAATGGCAAAATCAATAGATACTGTTGCCCAGGCATGCAGTTTGCTGATGCCAAGTTGCATGGTTTGAAGGGGAATCAGTCCCTTTCTCTTGCAGCCAAGAAGGTGCATCTCTGCCAACTGCAGGACTTGATTGGACATGTGGCCTTTGCCTGCCAGGTAGTGGCACCTTGTAGAGCTTTAATGCCTCAATCTGTGATGCATTAAAGGGGCCCTCCAAAGTACATCACTATACCTGTTTCACTCCACCTCCTCAATATGGCATGCTGGTGTGGTGCAAATTCTTTACTTAATTTAGTAGTGCCAGGAACTGCTTATTAAGAAGGATTTTCAGGTCCACTATGACACCTCTAGTCCTTGGGACTTTAACATTTATTTTAAAGGACAGTGAGTGGTGGACTCCTGGCACCCTTTCTGGTGTGAACAGATGATTGAATGGGTCCTCACTTTTTTTGGAATTGTTCCCCTGATAGTAGCTCTCTATGTCTGATCTGATTTTTTTCAGGGACTCAAAAACCAGACAACTATTACGGTGTGATAACTAGGCAATAGTGCAGATGATTAACACACAAATCTCTCCTTCCCCTGAAAGCTGTCAGGAGCTTTGTCCTACAGCACCTGTGAGTCAACATCCTCTCCAAAGCTCACTACCTTGCTAGCACTAATAATTTCCTAGTGGACATGCTTTCTCGTTCCCACATGGATGGTTTTCATGCATTGGCCAGAGACAATCAGGAGGTTGTTCCACTGATACTATGCAGCTTTGTCAATTAGAAGCCAACAGGACAATATTGGCTTTGCCCCTTCTACTAGATCTAGTATGACAAGCATATCAAAGACTTCCATGCTTTTAGAGCATGGGCTGAGTTGGCCCAGCTTTGGCCAGCTCCACTGGAGCATTTGATGCAATATGCAGTCCACCTGAAGAAGGAGGTTTTTGTTCCTAGAATCATGGTCAGTGCAGTGACTACACTCAGCGTTATGGCCAAATCAGAAGGACTGCCAGATTATTCTTCTGACTTTAGCTTTTAACATGCTAGAGGGATGGGCACGACATTATTCACACATCCCAGAATCTTGACACCCATTTACCCCTGTTGTCTTGCAAGGTTTGGTTCACAGTTTGAAGGGCTTTTTTGTGGGGGGGGGGTGAGGGTCTTTCCAGTTCAAGGTTTATTTTCTGCTGCAGCCTACTGGCATTCTTTTGGACTTTATCACACTACATGGTTATAGAGCCATTATTCCACTTTAACTGCTGTGGAATTCTGAGGTTTCTAGTTTAGTGAGGCCCAAGAGCTCTCTGGCTGAGAATGCTAAATGCCCCTCCCTAAACTGCAAATCCCAAGATTCCACAGGAAATAGCCATAGGTGGAATAATAGTGCTATAACAGTATAGTGTGATAATCTCCTTAGTGGCCTTACATTTGAATATGTTTCCTTCTGCTTGCAGGTCTGATGTGTCTGGCAGTGCAATTTCCTCTAAGGGTTTCTGTGACAGTGGTTTCTGTCATCCAACACATCTCCCTCAGCCAGGGGAGCATAGTAATTTTCTGCCCTGTACAAGCTCCAAGCAACTACATAGTAATCTGGAGTTATGTTGATGGCCCTCTATTATGTCATGCTGAGTCGCTTCTCATGCACTTCCAATTTGGGGCAGTCCAGCATAAAGTGATGTGCCTAGCTAGGCTACACCCGTCCTTTTTTGGTGGCGGGGGGGCTTGTATTCTTCTTGCATTGAAGCTGCTTCTATAGCAGCCGAATCTGGCATGGCTGATGCTGATATTAAACATACTGGAAGGTGGCAATCTTCCACATTTGAGTGCTACATGCAGTAACTCTTTCTTGGTTTTGTAATTTGTTTGACTCTTTCTTTTAAGGTGTTGGAGACTGAGGCCTTGCAGGTCTAGATTGCACACATTTTTGTGGCACAGAAGCTGTTGGGGACATTGTTCCTTTAAACAAGGTTACAATACTTTGTATAGTTGGGAAGGGTGTGTAACACCAGGTGTTACCCCTGTAATCACCACTGTATATCAGAGTGCTAAGATCCAGAGTTTGTGTGAGTTGTTGTAGTGGGTTGGAATAGTAGTTGTGGGTTGGAGTGACATGAGTTGTAGTGATTGAGTTACTGTGTGTACAGTCCTCCCTTCAAATTTGCAGGGGTTAGGGGCAGAGCACCACCACAAATTTGAAAAAAAAAATTAATAACATGTGCTATCCCCAACTAGTTCCCCCCTCCCATTCTGCTCCTCCAAAAGCAGGGCTTGGGCAGCCTCACTACTGGCCTCCCACCCAATGCACCCCTCCAAAAGAAACCCAAATGGAGCCAAGTCCCAGCAGAGCAGGGAGTTCTGCGCAAAAGCACCAAACTGCCCACTCGCCTGGGACTTGGCTCCATTTGGGGTGTGTAGCCAAGCCCTGGGAGAGGGGAAAGTTTGGTGCTTTAGACCAGAACTCCCCATTCTCCTGGGGCTTGGCTCTCTACTCCAAACAGAGCCAAGTCCCAGCAGAGTGGGAATGTTTGGGGCAAAAGCACCAAACTGCCCATTCTCCTGGGGCTTGGCTCCATTTGGGGTGGGTAGCCAAGCCCTGGGAGAGTGGGGAGTTGGGTGCTTTAGACCTAAACTCCCAGCTCTGCTGGGGCTTGGACTCTCCACTCCAAACAGAGCCAAGTCCCAGCAGAGTGGGGAGTTCAGGCAAAAGTGCCGAACTGCTCGCTCTCCTGGGGCTTGGCTCCATTTGGGGTGGGCTGCCAAGCCCTGGGAGAGCGTAGAGTTGTGCGCTTTAGACCCAAACTCCCTGCTCTCCCGGGGCTTGGCTCTCCACTCCAAACAGAAGTCAAGTTGAGACAACA
Organism: Gambelia wislizenii; assembly: GCA_030847615.1. NCBI lineage: Eukaryota > Metazoa > Chordata > Lepidosauria > Squamata > Crotaphytidae > Gambelia > Gambelia wislizenii. The sequence goes on from JAUMIR010000002.1 coordinate 166,832,708, forward strand.
GAAGTCAAGTCCCGATGGAGTCAAGCCCCACGAGAGCGGGCAGTTGGGTGCCTTAGCTCCCCACCCCAAATAGACCCAAGCCCCTGAAGTGGCTGGAGTTCCCTTGCTTCCCTGCCACCACATTGCTGCAGTCCCCGGGGAAGGAGAGGGGGAGGAGAAGGAGGACAAATCTCAAATACTCAGAACCGCGAAATTCAAAGCCGTGAATTCAAAGGGAGGACTGTATTTACTGAGAATAGTGAGTTAACTATAATTGCATTATATCAGACTGTTGGAGATAGTCAAAGGAATGTTTGTATTTTGTATATATTCTGCAACAAGAAGATAAAATGCCTCCAAGGACTTTGGAAGGACCCAACTGTGCTTCATTTCAAGGTTAGTCAGTGCCATATTGCCAAATACTGCTAGAGGGTTCTGTGCTTCTGCACTCTGCTTTAATAGCTACTGTTGAGGAGAAGCAACTCAGACAGTGCTGTTAATTGGCTTCTCAGTGGGCCAAGTTTTTGCATTTGTTGCTGCATGCGTTGCAGAACAGAAAAAAGAGCCAATAGAAGCATGCCACCAATTCTGGTTTTGGGTGTTACTTGTTTACAGTTTGGCAGCTAGGGCAGGTCCAAGCATGTCCCAGTTTTGTGCATTCTAGCTTAACCAGACCCCCCCCCCAAATGTAAGTGCCCACACATGTTGTAGCTTCCTGTAATGCAATGAAGTTGTAGCCTTTATTACACCAATACCGTTATCCAGAGCCATCTTACCCAGTGAGAGGGCAATTTGTTCTAGTTAACAAAACTGCTTTTATGTTGATGGATCAGACTATCACTGCACTACAGAATAAAAATCAATTTTTAATTTTAGACTAGGAGCATATTAATGTATAAGACTACATTACATAAGAGCATATTCACATACAATACTGTATTTGGCTACATTATGTACAAAAGGTGTCTCAGAAGACTGCCTTGGAGGGTGATTGACTCTCACTCATTGTGATTTCTAAACAAAGTATGGGCAGGCGCTACTCAGAGATGCTTTACCTGAAGATTCCTGCACTGAGGGGTGTGGGGGAGTTGAAATAGGTGACCCCTGGCATCCATTGTAATTGATCAGAATGATTTATGTCCTGAAGCCCTGGAGTATTGAGAGAAACTAGCTATGGAACATATGCACACAAACAACACATCAAGAGAGAAAACATACTCTGTGGGCGCTATTCGCTCAGTGATGACTCTGAAGTGCAATGTTGTAGTAGACCTTTCTTCTCATGTTGTGTTCTCCCTATCCATTTTCTAAGTCCTTGAAGGCAACTTGTTTTAAACCAGAAGTCCCATTATTTTCAATGGTGTTCACTATTATCCAAGGTTTTCGGTATCCATGGGGCCCCCAGTACCAATCCCCAGCAGATATGGGGGTCTTACTGTATCTACCCCCACCCAACCCCCCTTCCCGTCATAGTCCTCTTTTCTAGCTTAGTGTGACCTACACAGATACACATACATGGTGGGTTATTAGATATTGCCATTCATAATTACCCTGTGTGTGAGTGTGACCATAATTCTGTGACAGAAACAAAGCAGCCAATAGAATCACACTGTGGGGTGGGCAAAAATACAATCAGCCAGAACAAGCATAGGCAGATTCATGGATGGGTGTGGCTGATAATCAAACTGAGAGACTTTATTCCTCACTACATTCATCCAGCCTGCACAGAATATATTTCGACATGCAAATGGCACATTCACGGACTCTGTGCAATCTGCACCCCTGGGGAAAAAATATATATATGGTTTTGAATTGAGAGGGAAATCCTGTCCTTGCCCATTCTAGCTCATCTCACATTGAAATGTGAAAGTTGAAAGTTGATGCCTTGAAATAGAATATTGTATTTCTATCTGATCCCAATGGCATACTGATTAAGGCTGTAACTCAATAACTCAATCCTTCTTCCTCTTCAATTTACCAAAAAAAGAAAAAAGGAAAAATGAAAAAAAAAATAGGGTTTGAATTTAAAACTAATTCTCATCCACTCATGCTATAAAACAACTGAGTGTTGATTTCTTTATACTGGAGAATTGGAGGGGGCCTGGAAGTAAGCTGGCAGTTCAATGGGTTTATCTTTTCCCACACTCACAAATAAATTTGCCTTGAAGGAAAAGCAGCAATTGGGCAAAATGTTTTCCTTCCTGAGGCAAATGCAGTTTTCAGGTGGCAGAGAGAGATAACCAGGACTGTGATGCAGGAAGGTTTTTTTTTTAAAAAAATCTCCATTTATAGTACAGGCATACCTCAGTTAACAAAGCCTTTGACAAAGAAGCTTCATTTTACAGAGTCTTTTTATGCTGCACAGATCCTTCTTTCCTCTTGGTCCTCTGTCTAGCTGGAAGTTTTTTTTAGCAACATCAGTTTTGAGAGGATAAAGGAAGGATGGGCAAACAGACTTTGAGTTCAGGCAGTGTGTCTGCAGTTATCAATGCAATAAAGCCTGAGCTGAGAAAGAATGGGTTCTGCTCTAGTCAATCCTACGGTAGTGTGTTCACCCACCTCCAACAAGCAAGGTAAGCAGCAGCTGCCTCTAGAATCCCTTACTGAGTGTGCATGAACAGCAAAACGGAAAGTAAAGGGAAGATCAAGGTGATTCTCTAGGTACCCCCAGCATGTTAAAATAGCATAGACCAGTGGTCCTCACAGGGGATCAAGTGAAGGCTTGAAGGCTGCTTGGCCCACCTCCTCCCTGCTGTGGGGCAGCCTTGTGACAGGAGCCAAGGCAAAGGTTGGCTGGCTAGCTGAGCCTATGCATTGCTCTTCAATCCGTTCCAGCCACAAACTTGTGGGAAGAAGCAGAAGAAAAGTCTTCCCTCTCCCTCCAGTGCCTCTGAGGAAAGATGTAATGGATGGTATAATAGTAGTAGTAGTAATAATAATAATAATAATAATAATAATAACATCATCATCATCATCTTGAGTTAAGTCTTGGTGGACCATGGCAACAAAAGATACTTAAAGATACTTAAACAAAAGATACTTTTCCCTGATAAAGAAAAGGTTAAGCGCAACTGGCATAGACCTTTATGTTTGGCCATCAAAACTGAAATAATTTTTTAAAAAGTGAAGTCTGTTGAAAGCAAAAGCCATCTTTGGATTCATTTTGGAAGAAGCCTTCAAGTGGTTTCAAGAAAATTCAAATTGTTTTTGTTTACTTATGCAAAGCGTAACTAACTTGGTTGTTTTAGTTTACACATGCATATTGTTAGTTTCAAATGAAAAGTCTGCTATAACATGTTGACCTGCTCTTCTTTTTTGTGGTACAGGAACCTATCCCTATTCCCCCCATATTATTTCTGCCTCTGGTAACAAAGTTTCTGTTAAAGAAGACATGCTTTGTTAACTGAGGTTTACCTGTACTTCAAATAAGATCAGATCAGGAAGGGCTGCCACTGATATTTAAAACACACACACACACAGTAGCAAACTATATCCTTAATATACTGTGTCATTTTGACCCTGTAATTCTGCTCAGCACTTAATTGCTGGTCAACTGCTGAATTATTATTTCCTCTGTCCTCCCCTATGTTGGCATCTGAACCCAGAGTCCAAAGTTTCACCCCACTCTGTCTCTTTGAATACATGGAGAGAAAACCGAATGACCATAAAAGGGCACTGAATTTTTACTATAAGATGTGGTGTTATCTGCTAATTTAGGTTAACCTTTTAAAAGGTTAAACAAACTCATGGGGGATAGGTCTATCAGCAGCTATTAGCATAAGAGCTGAAGAGCTGGGGAGGTAAAAGGGAGTGACATTTGAGGGCTCCCCTCTCATTACCTATTAATATTATTAATGCTATTATATTCAGTGGAAATAGTAATGGACTGTTTCTTCATTTCATAATGCTAGAAGCATAATATTTATCCATCATGAGTTTGTACACGCATATACGCATGTGTTCGTGTGTGTTCAAGTAACTGTTGCCTTTCTCTGACAAGGGTTTATCACTGATTTGCAAACCAAAACACACATGGGGCACAAGCTGAAATCACAACAGCTAAAGTCCATACATGTGACAGGACTTTAACCTGCTACCTCTTTCCCTAGTACAGCATACACACCCCAACAACATTATACAAAAATTTGTTCTGGAGGGTCTCCCAGTACTACAAAGCAAATTTTGAGCTGTGCTCCAGTGTGGAGGAGGAACTGACTCCCCTCCCACTTCCACAGACAGAAAACGTTCTGTCAAGAGAAAGTCCTGATTAGATTGGAAATGGGATATGTCTGTTAGGGAAGTTTGACTGTACTTCTTCTACCCCACACCTGCAATATGATTCATAAAGGGGGAAGACACAACTTTTGTCTAGGGCAAAATATTTCATATTTAGGGTCTAAATACCCCAAAGGTACCAGATCTTGGAAGCTAAGCAGGGTTAGCCCTGGATAGTGCTTGGATGGGAGACTGCCAACAAATACCAAGTGCTGTAGGTATATTTCAGAGGAGGGAACTGGCAAAACCACCTCTGAGTATTCCTTGCCTTTAAAAAAAAACAATGAAATTATTGGGTCACCATAAGTTGACAGGTGACTTGAAGGCAGGCAGGCGTGCACGTGCACACATACACACAATGTCAGATTACATACTAATATAAAAGAAGCATACTACAAAGTTCTCAATAGGTGACACATTACATAAGGCTCCACTTAATAAGCTTATGTGGGGGGAACTTGCATCTCATGGCCTGCACTTAGCCCAGTTGTAGTATGGCCTTGAACAACCAGATTTTGTGCTGTGTGCATTTTCCATACTCAGAGTCTTTCATGATCTGGAGTACTCCCAAAGTACTGGAAGCTGTGATGGTAGATAAGGGAGGCCTAACATCACCTAAGGGTTATCTCCAGGTTATGCTACTTGCCTTGCCTTCTTTGACTACACAAATGGGATGGGCCCAATATTGCTGTCCCTCTGAGATCATGATGGAGATGTTGGGGCATGCCAAGCAAAGACCCACTATGGCTCCCCTAGCCTCTCTTGCTTACCCTTGCCAGTCCCACACTTTCGAACCTGACAGTTTTCTGCCTATCTGGAACTGATTGTGGAATTCACTCTGCAACCCATTCTGAAGCCTGCACGAAAGTGAATATTTCAATTTTTCTCTCTGCCTTTTAAAAGTGAGGTTCCACCCTAATACATTGCCAGAGGCAACAGTACTATAAAGAAATGCAAGACCCTTGTGTTAGTGCCCGTAATAAGTCCCCACCCCAGAAATCCTAAAAATGTCTTAATAATTTGACTTATTAATGTGGTCTTCCACTGGGAAAAGCAGGATGGTTTCAGAGATGTGCTGAAAGTCATGCATTGCCCAAAGGAAGGACTACAGACAAATTCCAAACTATGAGGAAATGTCAGAGGTCAAAAGGACATTTCCTTCACCATGATTCCATCAATTAAATTGAGTATTCCTTTGTTTGAAGTTTTCGAACTCCCCTTCCCCGATCACCTAGCCATTAGCAGAGGCAGCTCAAGCTTTATGAATCCAATCATCAGACATTTAGGACATTTTGCAACATATTAGCATCTTCAGACTACTACTGTCAAGACCAGGAAACTCATTGTGCAATCCTTGAAGGCTCCTGGAATCTATTGTTTCAACCCAGGAAACTTGCTCACTTCAGGGCATATTTTTGATATAAATATTGCCTCCAACATCTGCTTCATTGCGCACAGAGTCTCTGCTTGGGGACACTATGCTGCTCTGTGTTAGCCACTCCAGATTCATCCATTCATGCTGCCAGATTGTCTGACAACTTCAGGACTACAAGACAGGTGTTGTATATCTCCAGAAACCTCCTTATCTATCTCTCTGGCAATCTCTCTCTTTTTCCATTCCTAGTGATCGTGTGTGAATGCTTTTTGTATGAATGTGCATGTGTTGGTGTTATTATTTTTATGTCTTTAATAATTATCATTGTTAATTCTTCATTTTGTGTTTGTCTGCATATGTTCAGAGGGAGTCGGGGTATACAAAGGTGTAAAGATCCCTCTCTCTGTTTCCCCCTTTTTGCATAGCTAAGGTCGAGTTCCTGCTAATTTCTGCAACGTATTAGAAACTCTTTGTTTTCTTGGAATTTCCAAGACCTCTTCAGGTAACAGGTTTAATGGTGGAGAAAAGTGTGTGTGCCCCTCGCTTCCTTTCTCATGAGTGCACACTCTAGAATTGGAGTGAAGGATGTACCAAAACCTCTGAACTTGATGCATTTTTGCTCCTCGAATGAAAGATTTACATGTGTGAAAGTGGAAAGTGTGTGAGCCACAGGGTTACTTGGGTGGGAAAATCTTTCCCTTCTTTATTTCTTTATCTGGGAATCTCTCCCACTCTTTGGGACTCTATTATGGTGTGGGATCTGAAGCAACAAGTGCTAGAACACAACCTACATGCATCCAACATTAGTTAGGAACATTACAGAACAGCTAGCTCCAAAGTTCCGCCTCATTAGAATTCGTTTGTGGAATTTAGGGTTTAAAAACTTTTCCCGGAGCTCAGGAAGGTATCCCTGGTTCCAAATAAGTATCTCTGACCAGATCTGGTACGAACATTTATCCCTCTTCCCCTTCTCATTCTGGCCAGATGAGAAGCAAGTTCTTTTGTGTTCGAGTTCCCCCTTTGCTGCTCTGCCCGTGGGCCAGATGCAAGGGTCTCCCCAAAAGGACTTAGTCTCCCCATCCCAGATCCAAGGGGCCACCTGGCACCGGAAGTATTCCCTTCGCCAGGAACTTTATTTTCTTTTGGGTGCGAGAGTTTCAGCTCAAGTCACGGGAAATTACTCTGCCCATTTTGCATGGGAATTTAGGCTTAGCTACAGGAAACTTCTCCACACGTACTGCTGTCTATGGAAACATTTCAGCTTTAAGGCCAAAGGAAATGTGCCCACACCTTAGAGTTTCCCTGGGGTTTTTTCTGGGCTGTGAGGCCATGTTCTGGAATAGTTTCTTTCTGACGTTTCACCTGCATCTGTGGCTGGCATTGTCAGATAATGGTTGGGTAGGAGTACGTCTGGGGTTTATATGCTGTGAACCCCTATGGGGGAGTATATGTAGACAGTGAAAAAAAGGATCTGCGAACCCCACTACCTGGAGGACGAACTGAGACACCTAAACTGGGCCCTACAGGCTAATGGTTACTCCAGATCAGACATCACAAGAGCAGCCAGACCCAGAAAAAAACACAGGAATGAAGAAGAAAAACAGCCACCCAAAGGGAAGGTACTTTTACCATACATCAAAGGAGTCACAGACGGAAACTGTTGAGGAAACACAACCTCCAAACAATCTATAGATCAACCAGAAAAATCCAAGAAATGCTACACTCAGCGAAAGACAAAAGAGACCCTCTCACAGCTGCAGGAGTTTACCGCATACCATGCAGCTGTGGACAAGTTTACATAGGGACCATAAAAAGCAGTGTGCAAACACAAATCAAGGACCATGAGAGACACTACAGACTGGGCCAACCAGAAAAATCAGCAGTAGCAGAACATGTTATAAACAACCGGGACACAAAATGTTATTTAAAAACACAGAAATTCTGGACGAGGCCAACAACTATCATGTCAGAATGCACAGAGAAACTATTGAAATCCACAAACACCTGGACAACTTCAACAGGAAAGAAGAAACCTTAAAAGTAAACAAAATCTGGTTTCCAGTTTTGAAATACAATAGAATTAAAATTGAACACTTACAAAGGAATTCCACCCAGGGACAGGGGGATTCCCAGCAGATAATAACCCACCAACCAGCCATCAGCCAAACAGACACTAACGAGCCTTGCATTTCTATACCCAGAAACTAACCATTCAATTACACAAATGTACATATACTCCCCACAGGGCTTCACAGCATATAAAGCCCAGACACACTCCTACCGAACCATTCTCTGAAGATGCCAGCCACAGATGCAGGTGAAATGTCAGAAAGAAATTATTCCAGAACACGGCCTCACAGCTTGGGAAAACACCAAGGAAAATCTATGAATGCCGGCTGTGAAAGCCTTCAACTTCACATGTCCGCACCTTGCCCTTTCATGGGGATGCCTTGTTTAAAAGACAAGGGGCATCTCTGAGCTTAGTCTGCCATTTACGGGAGTGTATTGAAAGGAACATTTTCAGATTCAGCATAACAAAACCCAGCGAGAGTGTGTCTAAAACGACACCTTCACATCTTAGAATTGTAAGTTGTGCCCTGTGCTGGAGTGCTTGCAAGTGAAAAGCACTCTTGCCCTGAAAACTTTAGTGAAGCTTTAGACAGTGAGATTTAGTAAGCAAGCCATGTTCGAAGGGAGTCCTAAGATGGACAAACCTGAGAAATGGATTGTAAGTCAGGAAAAGAAACGCTGGAAGCAAGCCTCCTTCAACACGCCCAACATGCTTAGCACTCTGTGTGAGGCATTCCGCATGCAGTGCAAAGTGAGATCACTTTTTGGTCCCTCTAGAGACACTTTTGCAGTGTGGGGAATATGGATGGCTTTAGGAGACACCACATGCTCCCTCCTAGAACTGAGGGACAAAGTAGAAAGGCAGGACAAGGAGCTGGATCAGACAAGGTGTTAGCAGACAAGGTGGCACACTGTTAGCAGACAAGGTGGCTTTCTCCACTGCTACCCAGGAAGCAAGAGCTAGGTTGGACACTGTAACTTTTAAACTGGAAAATGCCCAATGTGAAATAGCTAGACTGGAGGAAGAGTGTGCAAAAGCGAAGCATGCTGCCCAGTACCTAGCCAGCCAGGCCAAGGCGAGCCACACAACCGTGAGCCATGGTGCCTGTGCAAAGAAAATTGCTGAGCTGAATGAGAGGCTTGCCACAAGGGAAGCCATCATTTCAGCTGTGTGCCCTGAGACCCTTCTCCCACTTCCCATGCATGTTTTCGAGGAGCCTCTTCCAGTAGAGGCAATGCAAACCAGCCCCTGCAACCCAGACTGGGAAGAGCCCATGCTGCTTCATATTTATCGATGTACTTGTTAAGCTACTCTTCACCTACCATTTTATAATGCATCTTATAATGACAGGAGAAAAGGTAAATCCTTGACAGTACTATAGACCAATGGTTCTTAACTTGGATTCCAGGGGTTCGTGATGTCCTCACAGGTGGTCCATGAAGGCTTGAAGGCTGCTTGGCCCACCTCCTCCCTGCAGTGGAGTGGCCACATGACAGGAGCCAAGGCAAAGGCTGACTGGCTTGGCCTGCACTTTGCCATTCAATCCACTCCAGCCACAAACTTCCAGGAAGAAGGAGGAGAAAAGTCTTCCCTCTGCCTCCAGTGCCTCTGAGAGACGGTTTAATGGATGGTGTAATTGTATCATCATCATCATCATCATCATGTGCTGCTGTTGTTATTTTAAATCTGAGTTATGTCTTGGGCGTGTGCAGCAACAAAAGATTTAAAGGGGGTCCCGGGTAAAGAAAAGGTTAAGAGCTACTGCTATAGATGACAAAGAACCAGAGGTTAAAAGTAAATAGTGACAAATATAAGTTACTTGTTATTAGTTCCTTCTCTACTCCCCAAAAGATAGTATAACTAAATTGTGTTACTGTTATAATTTAATGCTGAATAACTTCACTCCTTTTTTATGTAGTGGTACCTTTTAACTTACTTTTATAATTATGGACCTCACTAAATACGAGGAATTTTACATGGTTCAAGGGCTGGCTTTTGCTATGCCTCATGCTGTTGCATTCAAGTCTTTAAAGTAATTACAAAAGCTAACTAAAGTATTTGAGAAATAAAGCATTACTTTTGGATACTGTAACCAGGGTGATAACTAAGTACAATTTTAAGGGCCTTAACTATACTTACTTTTACAGAACCATTCTAAATTCTGTTTCTTTCTTTCTTTCTTTCTTTTTTCCCTTAATCCCATTGTGGAAATTCTTTTAATGACCCTCTAACATAATGAGCAGAAGAAAACACCTCTATTCACTTGTTCAACATCATACATAATTTTCTGCACTTCTGCCATCTCCTCTCACAATTTTTCTATCTAAAAAAAAATCCCCCATGAATGCTACCTTTCCACATGGGGGGGGGTTCCAGCTCTTGCCCTTATTTTGTTCGTTTCTCCTTAATGAACGATTTAGGTTGTGGGTGTTCATCTGAATCACAAACACCATTTTAATTTATTTCTAGCCTGCAATCACAGCAGTTTCTCCCTGGGGTCTGCTGAATACAATTTCAATTGTTGTTTAAAAAGAATATGTACTCCATATGGTAATTCAGCAACAAGTAAAAATACATTTCCATAGGCACCCTTTCCAAGTAGGCTGTTACTCATTCAGTAAGGCACATTGGGCAGCAGACTCTTCTAACACATTCAAATACAGTAAGGAAGATGCCCTGCAGTATCAATTATAAAGAACACAAGCCAACTTAAAGAAAATTCCAGTGTGTAACCAGAAGATAAACATTGCAAAAAAATTAAAAAATTAATCTGAAGTATCAGAAGTGGGTTAACTGAATGTATTTCCCAGTGCAGCAAATTAAAAATCTCTCTCAGAGAAAAAGCAAAGCTGTTTTATGCAAACAGCTATTGAGAACAGCCTACACTTATTAAAATGTGCTCAGAGTTGACACAGCAAGGTCATCCATTTCTGTGAGTTTCTACTCTGCCTCTACCTGCAGACTCCTCTTGGTTTTCTTTTATCTTTAAAGCTCAGATTCATCCACTTATTTGAAATCCCCAAGGACATAGTTATGGAGATTCCTGCAGGTTTCCACAAAACCTGAAGTAAAGCTCTTAAATGAGTTTTGTGTAAGTTTATGAAAAACAGGAAAGTGTGTGTGGGGGGGGACGGGTAGTTTGAAAACTCTGGGCCCATCTAAACAGTGAAAATACCTCTCATGGAATTTGCTGGGACTCCTACCTGTCTAAACAGGATCCAGTGCCAATCCACAGTATTCAGAAGGAGGGAGGCCCAAAGCGGCAAAAACAACGGGGTAAAAGCCTTCACACATTTCCCCATACTTTTTCATGAACTGTGAGGCAGGTGTGCATTTTGTGCACATTTGGACTATAGAACAATAAAAATCTCAAAGGGAAGCATAAAGCTGATTGGCCAGGTGAGATTAGTCTTGCTAGGAGGTCAAGTGCCTGCTGCCGCCATGTTGGATTTTCGCCTTAGAGATCACTCGCTATGTCAATAAAAAGGATCTCTATTTTTTGTTTTGTTTTCTTATAAAATTGGAGAATCGCTCTATCACAGCAGCACACCTTGGGATGACTTTTTTAAAAAAAACAACAGTGGCAGTGAAGAGCTAACGTGAGTAAATCACTCGCAGCTGCCATCAGGAATGTAAGGCTTATAGGGCTTCCGAGGCCAGAAAAACCATTTAGACATGTCACTGCTGCTGCAAGATGCCCATACTATGAGGCATTTTAGTTTTTTTTTTCCCCTCGTGTAGATGGGCCCACCGTCTAAGTCCCAAATCACATCCTTCTGTGAATGTATTTATTTTAAAAAGAACCTTCTGCTTTCAAGAAAATAAAAATATCATGTAAGATAGCATTCTTAAGACTAGGCAGCAATTGGTTAAAAGTATATGTATGTAGGAGATGTGGGTAAAAGGGAGAGGTGAACACTTTGGTGAAGGAAGCATAGGAGCACTACAGCACCCTTGTAGGTTATAAAACAAGCCTTACAATTAGCTGTATGTTCCAATCTATTGGTGATCTATGCATTTCACTGTAGGTATGTTCATTAGAGTTGTAAGAATGCTTGAAAATCAACCATATGTTCCTGATATCTACAGGGTTTCCCCATCTCTATTAAGCCCAGTCTGAAAGACATATAGTGTCTATAGTGTCATGCTCATCCATGGACTATGGGTATTAGAGTAGATTCCATGGAAGACCCTGACTTGAGTTTGGTTCTTGGCCTAATTCCCCTGCCTTGGCCTCTCTATCTCTGGACAGCTTCAAGGCCATAGCACCTGGAGGCAGCCTCTACTCCTACTGCCCTCCCTACATGCCATTCTCTCGCTGTAAGGGTTTATCTGGTGTCTGTACTGGATTGGTTTCAGTTCTGGCTTTACCTATTTTACTGGTGTGCGTTTCCTTGCTTAATAAGGAAATCTTATTAAGTTAATGTGAATGTGTTTCTGGTACATCACAGTAAGCCAGAACTCACAATCCTTCTTAATTCTTAATTCCTACCCGTGATGTCTGACGACATGGAGATTGGAACCCAGACGGATAAAGACCTGGCCAGAGGCGACGACCAGGGAGCCAGCTTGCCAGAGGATGGTGCAGGCATGCCAGAGGAAGAGCTGAGCCGAGCCCGATGGAGGGCTGGAAGGCTGACCTCTCCCCCGACCTCATGTTGCTGGGAGCCAGGGAAGCCCTAGGGATGGGCAGCCTACCCTTCTCCAGGACTCCTGTGCATGTAGCAGGAATGGGCATAGGAGCTACCTGGCTCTGGCTGGATGCGGGGTCGGGATGAGCAGAGATCCCTACGGTGGGATCGGCCCCAAGGTGAGGGGTTTTGTGAACCTGGGAGAAGACCCCCCCCATGCAGAACTGGAGAAGGAGGTACAGCAGCTGAAGCAGCAGATGGAAGCCATGCAGACAAGCCTCCTGGAAATCTTACAGAGACTGCCTCAGCTACCTGCAGCCCCGGGGGGAACCACCCCAGGGACCCTAGCTTCCAGCTCCTCCAGGGGGTGGGGTCCCAGCTCCGCCAGGTGGGGTCCCCGCAGCTCCTGATGGAGGTCCCATCCCGCAAGCTCCTGGTCCAGTACCCCCTCTGGGGGCTGGCCCAGTTGAGCCATGGGAGAGACCACGTGGCCTCAAACCCCGGGACCTGAAGGCCACTTTTGATGGGGATGCCATGAAGATGCCATACTTCTTAACCCAGGTGATGGGATTCATGTCTCACAGGGAGGAAGAATTCCAGATGGAGGCCAGGAAGGTGCAGTATGTCTCCAACCAGCTGGAGGGAGAGGCAACACACTGGCTGGTGGGGTTCTACGACATGGGGGCTCCAGAATTAGGGAGCTTCCACGACTTCATGATGGCCCTCACAGCTCAATTCGAAGACCCGCTGAGGAGGAAGTGTGTACGCAGGGAATTTCAATGCCGACGCCAAGGCTCGAGACCAGTGGCCGAATACGCTGCCGAATTCCACCACCTGGCCAGCCAAATTCCTGACTGGACCGAGACCACTAGGATAAAGTACTTCCAGGATGGTCTCAATGCAGACATCCTGGAATGGGCCTTGGTCCAAAGGAACCCAGAAACCCTCCTGGGGTGGGTGCGGCTGGCTGGGGAAGTGGAAACCCTGAGGCAGAGCATGAAGCTGGCCTGGCAGCAACAGAGGCTAGGCAGGAAACCCAGTGGACCCACAGGGAAGAAAACTAAGGTGGCATGATCAACTAGGAGCCCAGGAGAGTCAGAGAGGGAGTGATGGATGCAAAAAGGCCTGTGCCTGCACTGCGGGAAAGGAGGCCACCACGTAGCCGAGTGCCCAGAGAAGCAACCCCATGGAAGAAATGCCCAAGAAGGTGGATGGGAGGATGACACCACCCAAGACGCCATTTAAGCCAAAGCCCAAAGCAGCGGTATGCCCATTGATCTCTGGCCACAAAGTGGGGGAGTCTTCAGAGGAGCCGGACGACAGTGGGTCCTCTTCCAACACTGAGCCGGTGGGAAATGGATCCAGCCCACCCTACTAAGCACCCAAGGGTGGGCTAATCCTGAAGGGTGCCCAAGTACTGTGGTGAGTGGAGTAAAAGCCTCATTTTTCCTAAAGGCCAAGTTAGGGGTTGCAGATAATGGGGTCCCCCAAAAAGTAATGATAATGGTGGACTGCGGAGGGACTCAGGTGCTAATTCACCCCTCCCTAGTCAGTGAACTCTTTGTCAGTACTATTAAACTAGACAAGCTAGTGTGGCTAACTCAGATGGACAGGGGGATGATGAACGAGGCCCCCACAAGTTGAATGACTGGCCCTGTACAAATGAAGATGGGAAACCATCAGGAGGATTTCCAATTTGTGATAGCACTGGGCTTGGTCCTGGACACAGTGGTAGGCTTGAACTGGTTGAAATTCCACAACCCCACTATAGACTGGATAAAAGAAACTGTGTCTTTTACAGACCCCATGTGTGTGCGGGAACACGGGGTGTGTGGAAACAGTGAGGCCTCACTGGGGAGGGGGATCCCACAAGGAACCAAGCCTCAGAACTTTAAGGTCGCTATGGTGCAAGGGGAAGTAAAAGAGTTACTGGTGGAGTATAAACAGTGGCAGTATGTGTTTGAAGAGAAGGAATGTGACATTCTATCCCCCTCACAGGCCATTTGCCTGTGCAATTGAAATAGTTTCAGAGGCAGCGCTGCCCAAGCCTAAGATTTATTCCATGACCCCAGTGGACATGGATGCCCTCCGGGAGTTCATAGATAAGAACCTGGCCCGGGGGTTCATCAGGCCTACGACTTCCCCCTTGGGAGCCCCCGTGTTATTCAGATGCAAACGCAATTCATCTCTCCATCTATGCATAGACTACAGATCTCTAAATGGAATCAGCGTCACAAATCAATACCCCCTCCCTCTAATGAAAGACATCCTGGCTCATTTGGCCAAAGGGAAAATATTCACCAAGCTACACTTGCAGGAGGCGTATTACAGAGTGGGGATCAAGGAAGGGGATGAATGGAAAACTGCTTTTAATTGTCACCTGGGGGCCTTTGAATTTCACATAATGCCATTTGGGTTGGCGGGAGCCCCCGGAATTTTCATGAACTTGATTAATGATGTGCTTAGAGAATTTTTGTATAAAGGGGTCCTGATGTATTTGGATGATGTACTCATCTACTCGGAGGACTATATGTCCCATGTTAAGTTGGTAAAGAAAGTGCTTAGTAAACTGGGGGAAATCATTTGTATGTTAAGTTGTCAAAATGTGAATTTCACGAAAGCCACTTGGATTATTTGGGGTACCACATCTCTAGCAGGGGGGTTGAAATGGACCCTGAGAAGGTTAAGGGAGTTCTTGCATGAAGCTTCAACGCTTCATGGGGTTTGCTAACTTTTACCAGTCCTTCATCCCTGACTTTGCTGAGGTTGCCTTACCCCTTACTGACCTGTTGAAAACCAAAAGTGTGTGGGGGGGGGGACGAAACAAGCTGGGAAGGGGAAAGGAGAGAAGCTTCCCCAAAAGATTGTGTGGACTGATCAATGTCAAACAGCATTTGACAAGTTGAAAAAACTCTTCACCTCGGAGCCTATCCTTAAACACCCCAACCCTGAGCAGCCTTTTGTAGTTCAGGTGGACGCTTCAGATGTGGCGATGGAGGGGGTGTTACTGCAACGGGACGAGGGGAGAGCTCAGACCCTGTGCGTGTCTATCAAGGAAGTTCAATGACACTGAATGAAATTGGCCAGTGTGGGAGAAGTAGGTGGGGGTGATCAAAGTAGCCTTGGAGACTTGGTGACTTGGTGCCATCTGCTGGAGGGATCTTCCCAACCTTTTGAGGTTTGGACAGATCACAAAAATTTGGAAGCTTTGAAAAGCCCACACCGCTTGAACCCCAAGCAAATTCGGTGGGCCACTTTCTTTTACCGGTTCAACTTCACACTGAAGTTTCTTCCAGGTAAAAAGATTTTTCTAGCTGATGCTTTGTCCAGGCTCCCTCAACATGATAGCAAACGAAAAGAGGTAGTGGATACAGTTTTCTCCCCCTCCCATTTGGGGTTGGCAGTTCTCCCATGCAGTCAAGCCAAATGACAGGAGGCCATTGCAGATCCCGCTGTGGCCCAAGACCGTGACCTTAATTTGAGTGGTGCACTCAAATTAAGCAGGCATGGCCGAAGGTTGTATCAGCCCTAGAGTATGTGAAGGCCCACTACAAAGACCACAAGGATAAGAAGCATGACCCCACCCTGAACTATGTGGTGGGGGACTTGGTATATCTCTCCACTAAGTTCATGAAGAGCCCTCGCCCTTCAAAAATGTTGGGCCCGAAGTACATTGGACCTTTCCCTATTGTTAGGGCTGTCAACCCGGTAGCTTTTGAACTGTCTTTGCCTAAAGTGTATCGTGATGTCCATCCTGTGTTTCACTGTAGCTTGCTTAAGCCTGTGTGCCCTCCAGATCAGCATCATTGAGTTCTGGAGACTCCCTGCCCTATCATGGTGGACAATGACCAAAACTTTAAAATTTCTGATGTGCTGGACTCTCGGATTCACGGGGGGGGGTTGCAATACTTTGTTTAATGGAAGCATTTGCCTATGGGTCATGCCGAATGGGTCAATGTTGTACACATTAAGGCTCCTCGCTTCTTGAGGAAGTTCCATGCCTGCTTCCCTGATAAGCCTGGTTGATGGGGGGGGGTCTGTGTTCTGCTTGGCATATTCCTCTGTCTGTGGGTTTGGATTTGGGGAGGGGGGTTTCTCCTTGAGGTGGAGGTATGTCATGCTCGTCCATGGATCCTGGGTATTAGAGTAGATTCCATGGAAGACCCAGACATGAGTTTGGTTCTTGGCCTGACATGAGTTTGGTTCCTGGCCTGTGCCTCTCTATCTCTGGACTGCAGCCAGCCCGCCTTTTGGTCTGGGAATGCTGTTTCTCTGGCGGCTTCAAGGCCATAGCACCTGGAGGCAGCCTCCACTCCTACTCCCATCCCTACATGCCATTCTCACACTGTAAGGGTTTATCTGGTGTCTGTACTGAATTGGTTTCTGTTCTGGCTTTGCCTATGTTACTGGTTACTGGTTACTATGTTACTGGAAATCTTATTAAGTTACTGTGAACGTGTTTCTGGTACATCACACACAGTATCTTCTTAACAACCCCTTTACTAGCACTGACATAATAAGGAACAAGAGTTATAGTACCAGAAATATGACAGAGAGGCCACCAAAAAAATCTTTTAAAATTACAAGATGTGTCATTATGACATGCCAGCACTATACAGTCAGACCCCCATATTCGTGGAACCAATATGCATAGAATCCCTTAAAACAGGGACACATACCATAGAGTCATCCTAGAATATGCCTAGACAGGCATCCTCTCTAGACATCTTTTAGGTCCTCCAAGGCAATTCTATGGGTGTTTTTTAAAACTAAAAGTCCATTACTTTTAATAGGGTTCGCTGTTAGCTGCGGTTTCTAGTATCCGTGGTAAGTCCAGGAACTGAACTCCCATGGATTCAGGGGTCTGACTGTAATTTCCTCTGTGAGGAGCTTATAGAAAGATGGGAGTCTCTCTCTATTCTCCTATTTATCCCAGTTTCTCTGCTGGTTGGTTCTCAAGATTCATTGTCATAAAGCCAGTTTGCTGATTGCACAAGTGTTCATTGCAATAAGCATGCATGGACCACAACTGCACAAAACTGACAATCAACAGCATCTCCATAAACTACCTCCACTGAGGAAATGTGTAAGGACTTCCACCACAAAGTCCCCTGGGTTAGTAAGTTTGCAGAAGCAAAAGAACTTTGTCTGAGCTTGTAAAATGAAGGATGAGAAAGGTTTCAGACTGCTCCCCCCTTTCTAAAACATCACGCCGTGCTGTTCGCAGACTGATGTGTTTGAGGTCAGTTGACACAAGGAATTTAGTACAGTAGCACCCCCGTATCCGCTGATGCACCAACCGTGGATTCAATTTTCTGCGGTTGGCGATGGTGGGGGATAGGGATCTCACCCACCCTCTCCCTTCCCTTGGGAGGGCTTCTGCAGCAGTGATTGTGGGGGGAAGGAGGACGGGAGAGGGTGGAGGAATCTCACCTGCCCCATCCCTTCCCCTGGGAGGGCTTCTGCAGTGGCAGTGATTGAGGGGCGAAGGGGGAAGGGAGGGGGGATCTTGCCTGCCCCATCCATTCCCCTGGGAGGACTCCTGTCACCACCACAGCAATCACGGGGGTGAAGGCAGAAGGGAGGGGGTGGGAGGATCTCACCTACCCCATCCCTTACCCTCGGAGGGCTCCTGTCACCACCATGGTGATTTCAGAGGCAAAGGGGGAAGGGAGGGGAGGGATCTTGCCTCTTCCCTTCCCCTGGGAGGGCTCCTAAGGTGGCGGCGGGGTGGTGGATGGCATTTGTTATTATCTGTGGATTTCTGTAGGAAGGTAATGAGTCTAAAAATAAAATTGCATTAAAAAATTCCAGGATCTAGTCCTTTAAAAACAACAAGAATTATTTCCTTTTAAAAGGAGTTAAAAATCATTCAGTCACCTTGACTTCACGCTTTATGCAGAGTGCGGTTAGCAAGCAGACTTAAGCTCAATTATCATTTGAAAGTGTATTCAGAGATCTGGGATCCCCCAGTTAAATTAGACTCATTACAAAACAAAGGAGTCAGTTTAAAATGCAAAACAAAGTTTACTGAAGGTATATCAGTCTCAATCTACATACTAAAACAAACTTAAGAAAAGGTCCCTAACTGACTAAGAATGGGTAGGAAAGACTCACCAGCCTACAGCCTTGGCTGGGTTCCGATGCATCATGACATGGTTACAGGAAAGCTTAAGATGCCTCCATTCTCATTGAGAGTCAGATTCAGAAGAAGGCAAGTTACACAAAAGCAATACAATTCAAATTAGGTCATGTGTGAATCACCCAGCACTTCTAGTTGGCTAGAAGTGCCCAGTGAAGTAAGAGAAGGGAATTTTGGGAGAACAAAATGCATGCAGAGAAAAACCCTAGACTTATCTAAGATTGTGAATGAGGTACACAAGATTACTTTTACATTAAATGATTATTTCCCCACATACAACAATTTCACCATCCGCTGTGGGGCCCAGAACCATTCCCCCACGGATACAGGGGTCCTATTATATGTTAAATAAGTGAAGGCAAGGAGAAGTGGCCATGTCCTGATGTTTAAGAGCTCTTCTGAACACTATCTACACATTTACTGGCTGTGCTGGCACTTACTTTCTCCATGCATGTAGGAACTTACGTTTTATAGATTCCTGTTTGCATAGATATAGCAACGGGTGCCTGAAGGTAAGGCTTGGGCCCACAACCATAGTCTTGTCCTGCTGCCCTTCTCTGTCACATGGTTACATGGACAAAGCTTTGACTGAGATGGAGAGAGTTCAGCAGGACACTCACTTTCATCAGAAGAAAAAAGGAGCAGCACACATTTCAAAAAGGAATTAAAACAAAACAGTTAAAGCTGGAAAACACCACTCAGAATTTGAATGCTCATTAGAAGGTATAAAATTCCCAATTAGCTTTGATTCTTCAATAAATCTTTTCCATCTTGACTCTGCCACTCTTCTTTTTGTGGGAGGGGGGCTCACACTCACTGCCACCTGACCCCTTTGGTCTGGTCCATATCTAGAGCACATGAGTTAGTTTCCAGTATCAGAAAAATATGTGTAGCTGTGGTATATGGGGAGGGGAAAGTATACACATTTGGGATGGTTTGGGGAAAGGAGGTCAGCTGTTCTTCCACAATAATCTGGGCAAGCCTTCAAGACATTTACTATTGGTTGAAACTAGGCTGTGGAATTCCCTCCCTCCTTTCTGATCGCCTTTCACTGGCAGGTAAAGCCTTTTTCATTTACACAAGCATTGATGATTAATGGGTTGCACAGAAGGAATTTTTTTAATGGGTGTTGTACTTTTATTTTTATTATTATGTCTTTTAAATGGTTTTACACAGTTTTAAATTATGGGATGTTCTTATTTTATAGCTGATTTAACTGATTTTTAAACTTATCGCCAGGCTTTCAGTTGTATCTTGTTTTAACCTGTAATCAGCAGTCTTGGGTCCCCTGTTGGGAGAAAGGCAGGATATAAATTGAAGTAATAATCTTGCCATTAAATACTAGCATAAGAATCATCTAGGGCATTTCTGGTTTCTATGTATGGCTGTGAAAACTGGACAGTGAAGAAAGCTGAAAAGAAGAGAATCAACTCATCTGAAACGTGGTGCTGGAGGGGAGTTCTATGATCATTGTGGACTGCTAAAAAGACAAAATAATGGGTCCTAGAGCAAAGTAAGAGGGAACTCTCTGTAGAAGACAAGATGACTAAACTGAGGCCATCACATTTTGCACATGTCATAAGATGACATGACTCATTGGAAAAGATGATAGTACTTGTGAAAGTGGAAGGCAATAGGAAAAGAGGGAGACCATATTACAGGTGGATTGATTCTATCAAGGACCCCACAGCTCTGAGTTTGCAAGTCCTGAGCAGATGGTGGGGAATCTTGGAGGTCTCTCATTCACAGAGACACCATAAGTCAAAGTTGACTGGATGGCAAATAAGAAAAACTAAAAACCCTACCCAACCTCCAAACATCCATCTCGGCTATCTCTGAGCTAATGTAATCACTAATAAGAGACAGATTCAGATATCCTAGCATATCATTTTCAGCACATCTAATTCCTGCTTTCGTTCTCCCGAATACTCTGGTTTTTCTTCAGATCATATAGATCTTTCACCTTGTAAAATCAAGTTCTAAGATTATTTGTATTTATCAGGAGACCTTTCCTGCTCCTATATAACTCTGTTGGATGGAGAGGTTAGAACAGCCCAACTTTGTTTTCTAGAAATATTTGGCTTGTTCTCTGAAGAGCCCCACATGTAGGAGATTTTCAGGCAGGGATTTTCAGACAGGGAGATTTTCAGACAAGGCTGTTCCACTTCTAGCACTCCATTTCACATGCCCTGTCCTCCTCCCAACCTCCGTTTATTCTCCCTCTGCCCTGCTTTCATTTTCATTCTGCTGTTTTTTATTAAGGGAAGTTTCCATCAATAAAAAACAGTGGAATGAAAATGAACGCAGGACGGAGGTAGAATGAACAGAGGTCAGGAGGAAGACGGGTGTGTGTGAAATGGAGTGCTGGATGCTAAACAGCTCCATTTTTCTCCCGACCTCCGTGGGGGGTTTCCCCCCATCAATGTCCATAGTCTGTAGGCAAAGGAATCCCACATCCATACTGTCAGAGGCATGAAAGACTACTCAGCAAAATAGAGAGTGAACAGACTCAGACTCAAAGGCATATCTGTAGCCTCAAAGCCTATCTGTAGTCACCCAATACAAGTCAATCGCTGTATCCACGGAAGATACATTCCAAGACCCCTTGTGGATATCTGAAACTGTGAATAATAGGGAACTCTATTATTTTCAATGAGATGAATGCCAGAGGTTGACCACAGAATCACATTGGAGGACCTAGAAATGCCTAGAGAGAACATATTTTTTCCAGACATGAATAAGTGAAACTGTGGATACTGAATCCATGGATACGGAGGTGAATCTGTACACTTTTGGACACATGTTAGAAAATCAACCCATAAGGAATTGTTTCCACAACAAAGGCTTCTATTAACTATTTTTCTTAATCTTCACTTTCCAACAAATTTCATTTCCTATAAAAATACTGATAAGATACTAGGTTTCTGTGCTCCCTGTCAGCAAAGCTTATTGATATTAACTTCAGGCCATATGAACCTACCTTCCTTCTAGTTTAACTAAAAGCTAGATATCCAGGGACCCAAAATGTGTGGAGGAGGGACTAAGGTAGAAATCATTAGTAAAACATTACACATCAAAGGAATGTCTTAAGCAACATAATCCTGACTTCAAGTATGCTGGTTTAACACATGATGTTTCAACTGTCAGGCACTGTCTGCATAGATCCAGAGGCTGTTTGCTCCAATTATTCACAGAATGCTGGTTGAACAAGTTATAAAGAAAATATTACACACACACACACACACACACACACACTTCATCTTTTTCCTCACAGGAAAACAAAAGCACCGCAGTTTACAGCAAGAAAAAAGACTACCTGAAGTGGGGGTACCCTTCTGGGAGAAGGCAAGAGTATTTTTGTTTCAACAGGCATTTGACAACTAATTCCTGATAGGAAAAGACCTTTTAAAAATGTGGTGTAGCAACTATATTTGTTGTTGCTGCTGGTTTAAATGGGTATATTTTAAAATTCCTTTTAATTCTATTTAAAGTTTGATAATACAGTAGGACCCCTGTATCCATTGATTCATTATCCACTGATTCAATTATCTATGGGACACAAAATAGCACACCTACCATAGAGTCTTCCTAGAAAATGTGTCCTCTTTATCCATTTTCTAGGTCCCCCAAGACAACTCTATGGTATTTTAAACTGGAAGTTCCATTATTTTCAATAATGTTCACTATTATCCATGCTTTACGGTATCTTTACCCTCCCCCCAGAACCAATCCCCAGCAGTTATGGGGGTCCTACTGTATTTTAACTTTTGTATGTCTCATTGATGTGGAATTTTATCTGTACTTTCAAAAAAGCCATCAAAACGGATCTCTTATGGCAGGCCTTCCTTGCATAGAACAGACCATTTTAATGGATGCTTCTCTCTCTTGTTATGTTTTTTGTTTTTATATTTCATGCTTATGTTTTTACATTTTTATGTTTGATGTTATAGTTTAAAGTCTTAGGGTAGTATTTTATATTAGTGGTGAATTCACCAATTATTTTTAAATATGTATTATTATATGTAATTTTAATTGGGGCGTAAACTGTTTTACCGGTAAGTTATTACTGTCGCTATGGATTCGTTTGTTTTATATCGAATTGTTGTGAGCCGCCTTGATTGCCTAATAGGCAAAAGGCGGGGTACAAAAATAAAGTTATTATTGTTGTTGTTGTTGTTACTTGTTTTAATGTTGCATGCCCCCTTGAGTCCCAGGGCTGGGAAAAAGCTAGTTGATCAATGAATGAATGAATGAATGAACAAACAAACAAACAAACTACTATTACAACCCTGCCCCTGCAAGATTAGGAAGAACTTTTTTACTGTAAGAGCTGTGAGGCAGTAGAATGGGTTGCCTCAGAGAGTGACAGACTCTCTACCTTTAGAGGTTGTTATTATTTTTGTTTTTTCGTATATATATCAATTTTTCTCCTGAATGAGACTCAAAGCAGCCCAAGCCTTTAAACAGAGACTGGATGGACATTGTTCAGGTGTTCAGGTGTGTTCAGATGTGCTTTACTTGTGTATTCCTGAATGGAAGGGGACTAGATGACCCTTTTCATCTTTTCCAACTCTAAGATTCTGTGATTCTATGACTACCACAAGGCTCTCCACACCCTGCCAATAAAGCTCAGAATGCCTTTATGGAAGCAATGCCACATTAATTTCATGCAAATAGGTCTCTAAGGCAATGGAGCATTGTTGATGGAGCATTAGGTTGGTATACAATGCAAAATTAAGTGAGGATTGTCATTCTTAAACCATAATGAAGAACATTTATTTCAGTGAGAACAGGCTATCTGACTAGACTTTTCTTACATTTTATACTGTCATGTAACTTTCACTTATTCCCTATTTGGACTTGTTATCCTACCCTATCTCAATGGAGCAATGAAATAAATACTTAAAATGATGTGCTGTAGAATATTAAGATGCACACATACTCAGTCCCAAAATAATTAACGTTCCTTGACATCATTTTAATCTCGACCACAAAAGTCAGAACACAGGGAAGAAGAATATACCCAACAGTGTGTGCCTTACTAATTATTAAGATATAACACAAAGGTCAAAAATGTTAATAATGTATTGCTATAATTTATGTAGCATAATTCTACAGCAAAGAAGAGTATGAAAAGAATTTTTAATTTCATTCGTCCATGTCTGTTTTTCCCCCCTTAGAGCATAAGACTTGCATAACCAGCAACCATTTTGGATGTTGGTCAATTTTTCTAGGCCAAATACGCTTCTCATTGTACTAGTCTCCTGGCAAGATGTAGGATTGTGCTGCTCCTGGGATTTAACTTAAATCTAGCCATCATGGAATGAAGAGACTGCAGTGCAAGCATTCATCTAACCCAGCCGTTCTCAACCTTTGTGATAGGTTTCAGCTCCAGTGCAATACCAAGAAGCTAAAGCATGCCTTTTTTCTGTTAAGTTTTTCATATTCTATGCAATTAAGACTTAACTGTTAACAGCTTTTTAAATAATAATAATAATAATATTATAATTCTAATACTAATAATAATACTGTAGTCCCAACTACAGTAGACCAACAGAACTTAAACAAGTGCTGACATACAAAGGTCATATTAATTCATGGTTCTGCTCTAGTAAAAAAATTAGATTTAGACCAATCATGGGGAGAGGGTTTTATAGGGCAGCACTAAGAACTAGTGTACAAAATATATCCAATTCACTAGTATTTTGTATTTAGTATATTTGATAAAATGAGAGCCAGTATGGTTTAGTTGTTTGAGCAATGGACTTTGACTCTGGAGAACAGGGTTCAAATCCCTGCTCGACTATGGAAACCCAGTGGGTAACCTTGGGCAAATCTACACTCTCTCATCCTTAGAGGAAGGTAATGGCAAATTTCCTTTGAATAATTTTGCAAAGAACCCCACCATGATAGGGTCACCATAAGTCAGAAATAAATTGAAGGCAGAGAACATTTGGTAAAATACTATGCCTTTCACCAAATGCACAGAAAACAACCCACAAAAGACAAACATTTTCTTAATAAATTTTGTCTCTTCCGAGCATGTCTTTCACTAAGGGGCAAAGGAGTCCCCTTTTCTAATAAACCACATCTAATGAGGGTTTGTATCCACAACTCTTACTTTACATGGGATGGAGCACATGAAATAGTAAAAAAAAAAAAAAAAATCCAACCTAACTTTCAGCTTCATGAAAAGGAACATGTGTTCCAGAATGGTAACACAGAGCTTTCTGGTGTACACTTTGATTATGCACAAACACACACACCTGTGGACATAATGTCCATGGATATATGGAGGGGAAATGTGGTCCAGAGATACACAATTTACTTTGTACAATAATTTAAAAGAAACCTGGATAAGATGATGTATAGATAGTATCTAACCCCAAATAAGCTGTTGAAAATGTCCCACAATGTTTTAAACCATTGTTGGGGATGTCAAGATAAGGAGGGCTCTTTTTTTCATATGTGGAGGACTTGTAAATGTTACTGGTCTAAGGTTTATATGTTAATCCAAAATAATGTAAAGGTAGATTTTGTAATATTAGCAGTTTGTTTGTTTGTTTTATTGAGCATTATGGATAAAGAACTGGAGAGTGAATATGGATTACTTCTTTGATATATGACAACAGCAGCAAGAATATTGTTTGCTCAAACTTGAAAACAGGATGAAGGACCAATAATAGAAGAATGGATTGTTAAGGTTGCTGAATTGGCTGAAATGGCCAAATTAACGTGGGTTCTAAAGGATAAACCTATCCAATACTTTTTTGAAAGATTGGAAACCGTTTATGGGGGGGGGCGTTCAGCAAAAATAAATCTA
The DNA here is from genome assembly GCA_030847615.1 of Gambelia wislizenii. Classification (NCBI taxonomy): domain Eukaryota; kingdom Metazoa; phylum Chordata; class Lepidosauria; order Squamata; family Crotaphytidae; genus Gambelia; species Gambelia wislizenii. The sequence continues at coordinate 166,858,004 of JAUMIR010000002.1, forward strand.
ACGATGTAATAATCTATGGTTATGGTTATTAGTAAATCTAATAGGATTATTTAGCTGGATCTGTAATGGTACAAATGCTATTTTCTCTCTCTCTCTCTCTCTCTCTCTTTTTTTTTTTTACTTTTCTTTTCATTACAGTCAGGAATGGGGGTTCAGAGCCCTAGTGTGGTTTAGTTATATGTCTTTTCTCTTTTTTCCCTCCCTACTCTCTTTTTCTTCTTTCTGTTTCTTTATTTTTTTGAATGCATATTACCTTGATTGTAAATTAGATTGTTCATGTAAAATATTAAACACACACACACACAGAGCTGTCATGAAGAAGCTGGGCTGCAATACTTGGTGCAGATAGGGTTAGATGAAAAAACACATGTCACTCTTGTTTCATACAGTTTCATACACTTTTGAAAGGCACATTTTACTTATATTTTTTCATTGCTTATAGCCTCCAATATGTTTACAATGCTGAGTGCACTGCAAACTATGTGTGCTAGTATTCAGTCCATAGAGGCAGTACCAATGGATCTAACCACATAAAAACCTTTGCAGATTTCCAGTTTTTGGTCTTCTGGGAAATCAAGTCAGCACTCTGCCTTCTTCCTCTGGGTTGCTGCCTCTAGCACAGCCTCTGCATTTCAAGGAATTTTTTTCTCCCCCAGGGCAATTTTCATTTCCCTCAGGCAAAGGATCAGACACAGCCAGAGAGCATTTTAAGACATGCTGATAAGCCTTTGAAGGAATCATTGCTTTATCCTCCAGAACATCTGCATTTCATAAAATCAGCTCTAATCATTAACCATTTTTTTCCTCTGAGAAAGCTGTTTCTTTACTGAATAAAAGATAGAATCAGGAATATTTTTTTTAAAACCAAAACTATTTTTCCCCCAAGTGGCATTAGAGGTTGTCCCATTAGAGTAGTGGGGATTTATTTATAAATCTCTCGTGTGGGATAATATTTAACTTCTGTATTGGTATCTCACGTTGTCAATACAACTCGGTTCTCAAAGCTAATTGCAATAAATAAAAATAGAAGTTTAACAATAGAACCCACCATTTTATATGAAAATTAATAAATCACTGCCAACAAAATCCTTTAAAACAATCAGGATTTGGGGCACTGAAATATACCCATGCAATTGGAACCATGCAAGGAAGATCAGAGATGAGCTAGAGACAAATATGTTAGCTTTGCCTTTTCCATGGTATCTTCTTTGCCCTCCTCCTTCCCCCCACCCACATCAGAATCTAAAATTACAACAGGATCTAGGCAAGTAGAACATGTTTCCCACTACAAATGTTTGTCCTCCAACTCATGGTGGGTGAAGGAGCTGGTGACAGAGATAATGTCCTACATCCCTCATGAGATTCAAATCAAATGGGAGATCTGAATATTTGAACAGGGTCACAGTCTCTGCTGTAACATAAACATATTTCAGAACAGAAAAGTGCTGATGAGTCATCTTCTAAAGGTCAAAAGAGATCTGGCCAAGCAGGCAACATATGCAGAAAATTCCATAAATAAGCTCTCACCGCAGAAAAAATAGGCATCTCACAGCTCCCATCCTATGAATGAAGGGAAACGATGTGCAGGACATTAGAGTTCAAGAAGCAGCACATGGGAAGAGGTTAGACTAACCAACTCCCCATTAGTTCCCAACTCCCTTATTCAAACTATTTTTTTTATCCTCCCAGCTCCCTTACTGACCTTCTATTGCTCCCCTATATTTACCAGTGTCTGACATTCAGATGTCAGGGGCAAGAAAGTTGGTGCACAGAGGGACCTGTGAAGGCTGGATGCAGGTATATGTGTGCCCACATGGAAGAATCATCAAAAAGCAAGCTAGGAAACTCCTGCTGGCTTGAGGCATACAGAAGTGACTGTAGGGCATTTTAAAGCAGGATCTCCTTCTTCCTTCCTTCTATACCCAGCAGGGCAAGCTGCCCTCTGGAGGAGTTTGCTGAGCTGCTTTAGTCAATTTGTTCCCTTGCTCCAAAAAGCATGCCAAGAAACTCCTGCTTGAGATGTGTTTGCATTTATGTCAGAGAGGAGGGAGTGTGTGAGTGTGAGGGAGGGAGGTATGTGTGTATTGTTGCATCAGTGTGCATGTGAGAAAGGGAAGTGTATGTTTGCATGTCCCTCTAAGAGGGGGGAATGGGGTATGTGTGTGTTTTTGCATCTCTGTATACAAAAGAGGGTTTTTTGATTTCTGGGGGGGTGTCTTTGGGTGTCTGTTTCGATAAGATATCTGTAACAGTTCTTTCCATTTTCTTTAAAGTTAGTAGTGGTGCTTGGGATCTTTTTAGAATAGTTTTTGCTGTTGTCCTTGTCATTGCTCTTTAAGTTCCCTGGATAGTGCATACAAACACAAACATACAAAGCCAATCAAATGATTAAACAATACAGCCTGGTCATTAAAGATGTAATCCTATACCAATGAACATTTGCTGGAGTTGCAACACACTGCTAAAAATGCACATTTGTCATGACTAAAATCTCCCTTAAATTCACAGCCGAAAGTTGGTAACTCTCAAGGAGGTACACCTTCAATATTTATGGGACATATATTGTATTATTTCAGTATATCTATGTCTACTGTGATGCAAGATACCCACTCTAGGTGCCTACATATAGAGAAACAGAGAGTAAGCTAGACAGAATTCTTGACCACTCTCTTCATACGTATACTCAGTGGGGAGAAAAGGGGTTCCAGGGATGCCTCTGAACCAGATTGTTGTATGATGAGTCTTTAAGACTTAATAGATCTTGAAAGGGGATTTTCACTACCCTTCCTTCCTATTTATTTACATTCTTAAAATGAAATATTTTGTTGTGTTATTTAACAGAAGTGTTATATTGCTCAGCCAGTCCATTTCTACCTACCAGGGATCTGCTGCTCAAAATGTCTTTAGCTATTTATTAGTATTTACTGAAGAGGAACTCAAGAGGCCTGCACGCAGACTTGTCTTACATAAGTGGTGCTAGGCTGTTCAACCGAACTCTCTCTAAGCTAAATTTGATGCAGTAGAAAGATCTCTGTCCACTAGTTCATCTCCAGAATAAACTGACATTTCTTTAAAGGCACATAAAAACCTACACTTGATTAGTAATCCCATGTTGGTAAGTGCTTGTATTGCTGCTGGTACTATCGTTGATCGCGAGTAAAATATGACGGTAGAAAGCAAAAATATCACGGTCAAATGTCCCAGCGGTACTGCAACAGTACCGCTGGGAAGGAGCGTCGTACAAAACTGACATCCTCTAGCGCTGCAGCGTCGCAACCTGGCGACGCTGCTAGTGTTATTTTTACATTGTCCGAAAAAGTCCTTAGACTGACCAATTTGCTTGTCCTCATGTGGTTCTCCATTCTAAACCTCCTCTAGCATGTTTGTTCTTGTCAGTAGTTTCCACCTTCACGCATTAGCAAGCCAACCAGAATGCCTTGCAGTCAAGCCATTTCCCTCCCCTCTGTCTTCTTACAAAAGGGAAAGATGAGCAAGGCAAAAGACTGATAAGCAAAACAATGGCATTAAACACATGCAGGAGATTCCTTTGTAGCTCGAGATTAAATGAAGTTGAGGAGGTAGACACTTTCTTATCTTTGAAAAGAAAAGGTTATAAGATTAGATAGATAGGTCTTGAACTGTTATACAGCAACAGAAGTTATTTCCAATTAAACCCCCAAAGTCTGTGTGCTTTTTGCCTTCTTCCCCTACTCTCAAAGTACTCTCAATGGTTAACATTCTTAATACTCTTTGGCTTCAGTTACGCAACAGTTTTTATTGCGGTAATTTGTGCTTTATCGCTGTTTCGCAGCTGTAGTGCATCATTCAGATGATATATGGCTTAATTGATCTATCGGTTTAGTTTTCAGCTGTGTTCCGCTTTGATATTCACACACAGACTGAGAAGGGGACGTGGCCTCCCAAGCACATCCTCTGATTACCACAGGAATGCCTGAGAGGAACATTCACACACACACACAAGAGAGACTGGAAAAGGCTTGCTTAATTCTTCAGATCGTAGCAGCTGGGCACAAGATAGCAAGGAGGGAGGGAGAGAAGGAAAGACACACACACACACAAGGCTAGCACTCCAGTCTTTTTCGTGGCTAAGCACAAGATAGAATCATAGAATCATAGAATTGCAGAGTTGGAAGAGACCACGAGGGCCATCCAGTCCAACCCCCCTGCCACGCAGGAAATCTTGATCAAAGCATCCCCAACAGATGGCAATCCAGCCTCTGTTTAAAGACCTCCAAGGAAGGAGACCCCACCATGCTCCGAGGGAGCGTGTTCCACTGCTGAACAGCTCTTACTGTCAAAAAGTTCCTCCTCATGTTGAGGTGGAATCTCTGTTCCTGGAGCTTGCATCCATTGCTCCGTGTTCCAGTCTCTGGAGCAGCAGAAAACAAGCCTGCTCCATCCTCAGCGTGACATCCCCTCAAATACTTAAACAGGGCTATCATATCACCTCTTAACCGTCTTTTTTCCAGGCTAAACATACCCAGCTCCCTAAGTCTCTCCTCATAAGGCATCGTTTCCAGACCTTTCACCATTTTAGTTGCCCTTCTCTGGACACACTCCAATTTGTCAATATCCTTTTTGAATTGTGGTGCCCAGAACTGGACACAGTATTCTAAGTGAGGTCTGACCAAGGCAGAATAGAGTGGCACTATTACTTCCCTTGATCTAGACACTATACTTCTATTGATACAGCCCAAAATCGCATTGGCCTTTTTAGCTGCCGCATCACACTGTTGGCTCATATTCAACTTGTGGTCTACTAGGACTCCTAGATCCCTTTCGCACGTAGTCTCATTCAGCCAGGTCTCTCCCATCCTATATTTATGCACTTCATTTTTCCGCCCTAAGTGCAGTACTTTACATTTCTCCGTATTGAATTTCATTTTGTTAGCTTTGGCCCAGCTCTCCAGTCTATCCAGGTCATTTTGAATTTTGATCCTGTCCTCTAGGGTATTAGCTACTCCTCCTAATTTGGTGTCATCTGCAAATTTGATAAGTATGCCCCTGATTCCCTCATCCAAGTGGTCACATCTTTCCAAGACGAAGAGGAGCCACTGCTGAGCACCCTTTGGGTTCGGCCGGTCAACCAATTACAAATCCATTGAACTGTTAACTTGTCCAGGCCACATTTTACAAGCTTGTTTGCAAGAATGTCATGGGGAACCTTGTCAAAGCCTTACTGAAATCAAGGTATGCGATGTCCACAGCGTTCCCTTCATCTACCAAGCTGGTAGATGAGGAGAAGGTAGGGAGAAGGGAAGGGAAGGGAAGGGATGTGAACTCAGGAGGGGAGACTAGATCATTCACACACAGAGAGACTGAAAGTAGCAAGGCGGGAGGGAGAGAAGGAAAGATGCACACACACAAGGCTAGCACTCACAATCTTTTTCGTGGCTAAGCACAAGGAAAAGAGAAGGGACGCGAACTCAGGAGGGGAGACTAGATCATTCACACACACTGAGACTGAAAGTAGCAAGGCGGGAGGGAGAGAAGGAAAGACACACACACACAAGGCTAGCACTCACAGTCTTTTTCGTGGCTGGAAACAACATAGATCTTTCCTCCATCCCCTCCTTGTCCAAACCCCTCCCTGGTGAGTTCAACCAATCATGGCAAAGCTCTGCTGTGAATGTATCCGAAAGATTGCTGGTAATTCACACAGCACGTAGTGTATGTAATGCTTGTTCAGACTATTGAAAATGTGCTACTTTTCAAAAAAGTCGGGAAAAGTCCCGAAATCCTTTATTGTGTTACTAATGGGTTTTTGTGCCCCCTCCTTCTGAAAGAGGCGACTTTGTGCCACAATGCATGTAAACAATTAGGAATCTTGGTGAATTCTTCACATTTTTTTTTTCACCATGTAACCAAGCCCTTTGAAAATGAACAGTCGTCACACGTCAAGCATTCACACAAGGCCAATGAATAAAGTAGGAAATATTGGGTTAGAAGAATAGAGTAAGGGAGTAGTGGGTTATACTGTATCAATCCTGCAAAGTGGAGATCACGAAGTAAACCTGTAGTGGGGAGGTCCTGATGATGGCCTGGCTACACAGTGTGACGTGGAGTCAAAAGGAAGTGGAACTGGTGACACAGACTGACAGAGTGCCTGGAAGAAAGGGATCTGTGCAGAAAGGGGTAATATTTATATGAAATAATTTCCCTACAGGGATAGGAGTTGTCAGTGAAACACAATAGTTCTTGGAGGTTCCCAGGCTAAAACAGAGGGTACTCCAGAAGAGTTAATGGGTGTTAAAAATATTCATATTTAATATTCCATATTAAAAATATGGGTGTTAAAAAAATGCTTCCTTCCAACAAAAGACTTTGCCTGATTCCTGTTCAGTTCCAAAGTATTGAACTGAACAGGAATCAGGCAAGGTCTTTTGTTGGAGGAAGCAGGAGAGGAAACATTCATTTTATAAGCATTAAGGTATCTTGCTATCACTGAGTGGATTAGTGATGACTCACCTCCAGGTGTTGAATTGCTTACTTGAATATTTGTTTTGGCATTTCCACAGGCCCTTCCTTTGGTATATAAATGAATCTAGCCTTATTTGGGGATCCGTGGTTTACCCATAATCACATGGATGGCCCAAATGAGCTAAATTACTAAACATAGCCAATTAGTTGATATTGCAATATAGAAGCTGTCAGGGTATGTAACAGAAGGCGTTTCTCTTGGTCCTGCCACCATCACAGTCACATCTGGTGAGGATAAACAAGAGAGCCTTCTCAGTGGCTGTTTCCAGATGGTTGAATCCCCTCCCTCAGGAAGCTAGATTGGCCCCCTCTCTGCTTTCTTTCCTTTGGCATATGAAGACCTTTGGACTTACCTAGGCCTTCTGAGTGTTAACTGTCTGTTGCAGAAGGTATTTTAGTTGGTGTGTGTTATATTTGTATTTTTATCATCATCATCATCATCATCATCATCATTATATTATATTTTAAGGGCCTTTTAAAAATGTTTTAAATTAAAGTTTTAATGTAATTGTTCTGTTTAATTTCTACAATTTATTTTTATATTATTGTTTTAACTGTATTTTCTTTTAATTCAAATTGTAAGATGCCCTGGATCCCATATTGGGAGAAAGGCAGTATATAAATTAAAATTTAAGAATAAAGAAATGGTGGTACCTAATGTATAACATACATATATTTATCTCTCCCCTCCCCTATTTTCCTTACGTTACACAAAGTACACAAAGACATGGCTTTGGATTATGCATGGCTATCCTCTGCAGTAGTCAACAGCATCTAGAGCTTAAGAGAAGAACAACATGGCTTTTGAAAATATAGTGTGTTGGGATCAATGGAAGAATCTCTCTTTAATTCAGTCTGAGAACCACTAGGAATAACACAAGAATTGGGTTGAGAAAATTCTGTTTACAAATCAGCTGTTTTCAAAGTACTGATAGGACGTTGAAGGGCTTCTTAAACTCAAGAACCCAAGGTGAATAATTTTGCTGTCTGTGTTCCTTCCCTTAATGCAAATATGTATAATTTATCTAGGTATTTCCCAATGCCTTAACTTCTCAGCAATATTAAAATTCAAGTGGTTAGAACTGTCTGAGAGAAAGGAAGTGACCTGGGAGTCATGAAAAGCCAGAAAAATTCAAAAGCATTGTAATTAGTAATTTATTCCTCCAAGTATAATCATGGGAGACACCATGAAGTTAAAAACTAAAAGCACAGACACATTTTATATTAATTGCACCAGCAGTTTCATTTAATTTTGCAGCAATCAAAGCCAAAGGGCTAGAAAGCCAAACTCACTAGAAGACTCAAGAAGCGAAAAATAAGTTTTGCATTACCACCAATTTAGAATGGGCTGCCTTTCTCACAATATTTCATCCACAAGAAAGCCTAACCTGACAACTTGCTATGGAAATTCAAGTTGCTCCCAAATTGAATACTCATTGCTTGTGTGTGTGTGTGTGTTTGCATTCATTTAATTTGATATGATTTATAGCCCACTTCTCCTTCACAAGAAGCTGAAGGCAGTGTATGATGTAACCATCCCTTACCCACTTACAGTAGCAGCATTTGCACATGACAGAAATCTAGAACTGATTGTACAATCAAATAGGCTGTTTTACATAGTAAAAAAACAACAACAACACATTTTGTTATTGACATAAGATTTTGTTATGCCAGGAGGACAAGAAGCCAGGGAGATGGGTTCAGATGTCATGGTAAACAAACCAGAGAAAACTCTGATGATTTGTTTAGCTACTCAGTCTAGTATGAGAAGACAAGTAGGTGTGGTATTGTAAGCCAAGAACTATCTCCAACTCTGGCTTACTATAACACTGGGATAAAGGAGCTCAACCAATGTGAGGTAGTTTCAGGGGTTCTTGACTGTGGGTCACTGATTTTAACTCCCAGAAGCCCCAGCTAGCATGGCCAGTGGTCTAAGAGTTGTATTCCATTACCATCTGAAGCCCAAGGTTAGAGGGGGAGATAGTGACTGACCCAAGGTCATACAACAAAGACAGTTGAGATTTCAACTACAGATTCCTCAATTGTAGCCCAACAGTACACAACACAGATTTATCTGTGAATAGGTATGTTCTGAACAAAATGGAGCCCATGCAAACAGTACCTTCTCCTCAAATGCCATTATAGTTAACTAAGGACTTTATCAGATGCACTAAATATGGCGCCATAACAACGCCACATAAATGTGAAAGGGCGTATGTACCACACGTCACCCTTTCATATTTATGTCCCTGACCAAACCCGTACAAAACAGATGAGGCCGTCAACTGATCCCCTGTGATGCTTTAGTGCTGGCATTGCCGGCGTATGAAACCTCGTGCCATTTAACTCACGTCAATGCAGCAAGAATGGCCAGTCCGGTGCAAACACTTCCGGGTGAGATTGCGACATGTAAGTAAGTGATACACTTTTTATGACCCTCCCTTGGTTATTGGAACTTTTAAAGTGTGCTGCTGTGCTTTGTGTTACTTTTTCTTTATTCTTTTTGTTTTGTTTTAATTTTCCTTGTGAGCGCCTTCTCACAAGAATCAGCAGGATTTTGAACATGGAATGAACGGAATTTTTCCACTGCTAGGAAGTCTTTGGGTGCGGCTATATGATCATAAAAAAATCCATATGGGGGGCAAAAAATACGAACAGCCTGTCATTCATATGCATACGAACCGGCTATACGATTTTTTAAACCACCTAAACTCCGTATGACTCCCTCTTCCCGAAGCTGGCTGGAGCGAGCAAGCCATGCAGCAGTTATAAATCTCCTCCTGCTTTTTTTTTTTTAAAAAAGGTTCCTGGTTTGCGGACATTCAGTTTTCCGTATTTACAATATAAAATAAAAACAAATAAACATATAAATTCATGAACTTACCGGACGCTCGCTAGCTGGGAAACCAACATGGCGGCTGCTCCCAATTTCCCTCCGTGCTAGCCCCACCCCCTCTACTCGGCCAGCCAATCAGATTACACAGCCTGTTCGTATGTGTGCGAACGGACCATACAGACCCGTCAGCCATCTGAACGGCGTACGGATTTCTCTTCGCGATCCACTTTCCCTCCCGAACGCCGCGTGTGCGTATTTCAGGGTAGAAAACCGCCCCCTCTCTTTTGCATTCGTGTGCATCCGAACGGCCGTTTGTATGGAAGTGCGAACTTTCACATGCTGTACGTATTATTTAAACTGTGTAGACGGGACCTTTGCCAGGAAAGCAAGGTAAGTGTGGTGGTGGTGGTGCGTTCTTTTGCTGGCATAAAAATGGAGTTTTATGCCAGCAAAATAATGTTTTATGGGGCTCATCTGATAAAGTCCTCAGAGGGCAAAACTGTATGGCTGAGAAGCAGTTGAGTTGGAGCTATTCTGAATCTAAGGGTCTGTCTATACGATTAAAAAAAATCCATTTGGGGGTAAAAAATACGAATAGGCAGTCGTTCGTATGCATACGATCCGCCTACATGATTTTTTACCCCCCTAAACTCCGTATGAGCCCCCTTCACCAGCTGGCTGGAGCGAGCAAGCCAAACAGCAGTTTTAAATCTCCCGCCACTTTTTTTTAAAATTTAAAAAGGTGCCTGCTTTGCGGACATTCAGTTTTCCCTATTTACAAAGTAAAATAAAAATAAATATATAAAAAATTTACAGACTTACCGGACTCTCGCTTAGCCGGGAATCCAACATGGCGGCCACTCTCAATTCCCCTCCTTGCTAGCCCCACCCCCTCTACTCGTCCAGCCAGTCAAATTACACTGCCTGTTCGTGTGAGAACAGGGCGTACAGACCATCAGCCATTCAAACAGCTGTACGTATTTTATGCCGAGATCCGCTAATCCTCCTGAACGCTGAATCCACGTAGTTTACGGGGGATTCACTAGCCCCCCTTCTGAATGACACGTATGAATCCGAACAGCTGTGCGTACAGAAGAGCGATCTTCCGAACGGTGTACTTTTTTTTTTTTTACCGTGTAGACAAGACCTAAGTCTCACCCAACCAAGGGATGTCACTTAGGACTACTATCATTCTGACCAAACTTTGTTCTAATATTGTGGTTGTGTTTCTGAGCTACAGGACTTTTAAACATGACAATATCCAGCGATTCCCTCATCCTACCCCCCCCCACCCATGTTCTGGTGACAGATTTTGGCAGAAGAGTTCTACCAGTATATCACTCTGGTCTAAACTCAATTGTATTTGACCAATATCATGCATAAAATGTTTATAATAAATTCATAAGAAATAGAGACAGGTCCCTCTATTAGTACATTTCCAAAGCCAAACATTCAAAACCTATAACTATCAGTGTTAATATCTTTGAAAGTTTTCCTCCTAAAAGTAAGTGTTATCTGCAAGCACAGCTATTGCATGAGCTAGCACACATTGGAAACTGCTTAGTGCCTAGCACGCTATAAAGCAGTGAAGATGTGCAAAGGGCTATTGCTTAACAATTTGTAAGCAGCTCTGAGAGCCTTTCTGGCTGAAGAGCAGGGTATAAATACCTAAAATAAAGACATAAATAAAATATTGTCAAGATAGGCTTGTCTATACGGGGAGGGGGGAGAATACGAACATGTCCGAAAAAGCAGGCATTTGCAATGATGTGATCTGTCTTCATGGTCAAAAGGCCCTAAACTCCATATGACCCTCTAGCCAAGATGGCAATTATGAGTGATTTACTCATGATTTTAAATCTGCCACCACCATTTTTTTAAAAAAAGTTTCCCATGGTGCGCACAAGTGATAGTTCATATTTACAAAAGAAAGAAAGAAAAGAGAGTATAAGACCAACATTTTATCGACTTACCGGACCCTAGCTTAGCTGAAAATTTAACATGGTGGCCACAGGCACTTTCCCTGTTTGCTAGCCTCTCCCTCCATGCTCATCCAGCCAATCAGATTACGCTGCCTGTTCGTATCTGTGCAAATGCAAGTGTTCAAATGATTGCACATTTGCATGTTCTATGGAACTTTTTTAAAAATCCAGACGAAGCCCAGGACGTGACACACAGAGACTTTGCGGTGGATGTGCCTACCCCCCCCTTCTCGATGACATGTATTTATACGCATGTCCGTATGAATAGATCACCATACGTTTGCATGCCCTTCATATTATTTTGACTGTGTAGAGAACTAAGATGCTCAATGGCTTATTGTGAATAAGGTTCATCAGAGCTTCTTATGCAGTAAGAGTTTTGTGTTCAGTGCTAAGTTTGTGAATCACTCAGATAATTTCTATTATGGCATGGGTACAGAAAGGCAGAAACAATTGATAACTAGATTTACATGATTACCAGCAAAGTAACATAGGGCAGAACATGTTCCAAAGAGCATGGACAAACAACTTCTTCCACGTTACAGAGTGGCCATGTAGACACACAGAAACATATATCACCACCTTATACCATTTATTCCATCTAGCCAATTATTGTGTACAAGTACATTGGTTGACAGCCATATTTGGAGATGCTCGTGGTTGAACCTAGGACCTTCTGCATGCAAGCCATGTGCTCTACTGATAAATCATGCCCCCCTCTCCAAGCAGTTCCTGAAATAGGAGACATGCTATTAGAACAGAAGGCAGGGCATCTAGCAGTCTTCAACTTCTCCACTCGGCATTTTAAAATGTAATTATATACAACAGCAGTTTTCTTCCACTGAAGAAGTTACTTCAGGGGAAAAGAGACATGAACGCCCACAAGTTACAAAACAAATTAATTTGCTTCCTACAGAAATGTTTGAGTTCTGGCTATAATGCTCCATTTAGTTGAAAGACAAGCAACAAATATCATCATCTCTGGTCAAGGTGACATTTTATCAAAAGACCAGTTGCAGCAGTTTGCTCTCATACTTTTAGTATATTTTGCCCCTAGATTTTGATCAAATACTTTGCAGAAAGTTTGAGAAAAGAATTTAGAAACCATAATTTTCTATATATGGACTATACTGCACTCTGCTGTATGCTTGCGGTATTGGTCAGCTCAGTTATACAAAGCAATCCAGGAGAAATGGCTATTGGCTATATTACTAACAAGAATGGAAGGGTTTCCATGTTTGCAGAAATGTGCATATTATGTTTTTTTCCAAGGGATAATAATTCATTTTTCTGTTTCTCTGTGTTCCTGAACTGAAGCTGTTTGCCTATTAAGAAAATAATTTGAAAAAGAAACATACAACACTCAGATAAAACCACCCTAGGGAGTCTTGGTTTTATAAGCTGCCCCAGTGTAATTCATTGATCTGTACAGAGCTTCTCTTAATGTACCACAATGTTAGGGCTGCTCATCTAAAACCATCCTCATCATTATAAGCTTTTCACAACCAATGATGATTTTGGGGTTGTCTATACAAGACGAAAAGAAGCAGATTGCTCGACAGTAAAGGCAACTTGTAGCAGCTGCGATTTGTCTTAATGATTTGGAGGAGGGGGGAGGTTAGGTAGATCGCAGGCATGCAAAGCTATCCATGTTTGCTGTGCAAATGGGCATACCTGCAAATCAAGATGGTGACCATGGGTGAATTACTTGCATTTTTATTCTCACCAGTTGTCACCACTGAACAGTATTTTTTTTTTAAGAAAGGTGTATCTAAAATACAAAAGTACAATATTTCGCCTTAACAGGAAAGCATAAAAATCACAAACCCCTGTTTTATCGCATTAGCACTCACTTGCTAAGGCGGAAAAAAAACATGGTGGTTCTGGCACTTGCTGTGTTAGCAAGCCCCACCCCCTGCACTTGACAGGCCAATCAGCTTTCAGCTCCTGCTCCCTTGGGAAAGTGAGTCAATTTGGTCACTTGTCCCAATGAGCAGGAATGCACATTCCCCATATTGTTTTTTGAAAACTCCAGGAAAATCCGTGAAGGCTTTTCCTACAGAGTATATGGTGTATTTAGCCCCCTTCCTTCTGAATATGATGATACAATGTGGGATGCCATTAAGACAGGTTGTATTCTCCTGCATTCCATGAGGAGTATTTTGTCCATTTAGACAACTCCAAATTCCTGATAATTTGACATACTTTTAATGTTAAATTTGCCAACCAAGCATTCATGTCACAAGTGAAGGACGTCTTGCAGCTGCACATGGATGCAATCAGGAAAATAAAATTGTGAATATGATAATACAATTATACAAATTTCTCAAAGCAACATGTACATTTCTGGTTTATTTTTATGAGTTATTATGTGCCTTCAAGTTGTTTCCTACTTATGGCAACCCTGAGATGAACCTATCAACGGGGTTTCTTGGCAAGATTAGTTGAGAGTGGGATTGCTTTTGCCTTCCTCTGAGGCTGAGAGAGTGTGACTTACCCAAGGTCACCCAGTGTGTTTGCATAGCTGAGTGGGGATTCAAAGCCTGGTCTCCAGAGAACACAAAGTTCTGGTTACCACAGCTCAAAAAAAAAGAGAGAGAGAGACAGCGACAGAGAGAGAGAGAGAGAGAGAGAAAGAAAGAAAGAAAGAAAGAAAGAAAAGAAAAGAAAAAGAAAAGAAAAGAAAAAGAAAAGAAAAAAAGATACTGGAAAATTTGAAAAAGAATAACCAAAATGATTCAGGGATCAAAGAAGTCCTACTTCAATGAGAATTTATAACCATTTCTTTTACTCTTATGGCTTACGTGCGTATTGTATACTAATCTTTTGTATTGCTTTACATTAAATGTTTTATGGTATGTAGCTATATTGAAATCTCTGCATATAACTGGTTTATAAACAGTCACCAATCAATCTTTTGGGTATTTAGTTTAGAAAAAGGGGGCATTGTGGAGACATGAAGACATGATAAAGATATATAAAATAAGGATGCCAGGGAAACAGCATCCCATTCCACATGATTTCAGGGCAAAACACCTGTGACCAAAGTCAGGGCCTTGTGACATGTCATGGGGCATATTCTTGGTATGTAACGTGGAATGTGTCATTGTCATGTCACAGAGGTTGGAAGTGTTTCTGGGTTACATGATGGTGGAAATTGGCATGAGGGCAACATGTCCAGAATTTGGATAACACCCACCAAACCAGGCTATTCGACAACCCAAAGATAAGAGGGAATAAAACATTTTTGACTTCCAGAAAGTGTGGTATAGAAAGAGAAACTCCACACAGATCGATCTAAGTGCACCCAATATTTCCAACAGTGTCTTCCTTTCTTTTAAGGGCTTGTGTCCCATGTGACCTCACCTACTGCCTACATGATATGTGGGGAGTTCTTCCAGGCCCTACACTGTGCTGGGGCTTTTGGAAGGCTCACTGCCAGCCCACGCAGAGTTCTTTCTGGGCCTTGTGCTGCTTCCACCAGGGGTTGTATAACAAGAAGGCTTATGAGTTGCAATGCTGGCACCCTACTTCACTGCCTTACTCCAAGGAGATTTTCACACGCCTAAAATACCCCCCCCCCCGGAAGAAATCTGGACAGAAATATTTCTGTCCCAGAAGCAGCGCCGCGGTTCACACACCCAGTCATAGAATCATAGAATCATAGAATTGCAGAGTTGGAAGAGACCACGAGGGCCATCCAGTCCAACCCCCCTGCCACGCAGTCCAGTCCCCTCTCCCAATATGCCGTCGTCATCACGCTGGGTTATTTCTTCCCTCTTCTGGAATATTTTACTAACGGGAGTTCGCCGTTAATAAAATATTCTGGAAGAGGGAAGAAATAACCCAGCATGACGATGACAGCATGTCAGGAGAGGGGACTGGGCGCGTGAACCGCGGCGCTGCTTCTGGGACAGAAATATTTCTGTCCCGATTTCTTGGGGGGGTATTTTAGGCGTGTGAAAATCTCCCAAATGGCACAGTGAGTCCAAGAACATGCCTCCACTGACTCTTTCTCCAGTCCCTTCTCCTTTTTGGTGCACTAAGACTGCATGAGTGCATCACATATACAAACATTTTTGTACACTCAGCCAGAGAGTACTGGTGTCAGCTGGAAAAGGATGGAGATGGGTTCCTTGACTTTAAAACCACCTCACACACAAAAATAATATTCCCTAATCCTGATCCACATGTGCTGCTTGCTCTGAGATTTGTCTCCATGCCGGGAGGCCTGGAGAAGAACAACAATTCCCTGATACTTGATCCAGTACCTTGAGGCCTAACAATGCTAGTCTAAAATGATACCTTATATATTGAGGTGTGTGTGGGATTTTCTCCTCCTGTTTCATAATTGGAAAATGGGAGAGATAGTAGTGTCAGTAATGTAGATTTCGAGTGGAATGCACTGCCTTGCAGTGTGGTGGTCTCCTTCTTTGGAGGTTTTTAAGCAGATGGCTGTCTGTCAGGAATGCTTTGATTGTCTATTCCTCCATGGCAGGGGGTTGGACTGGATGGCCCTTGTGGTCTCTTCCAACTCTATGATTCTATGAGTCAATTGACTCAGCCTTGAGTCAAGACTCAAGTTGCTTCAGTGACTTGACTTGGACTTGACTCTGCCATAATTTGAGCACTGACTCCTCAACTTGAGACTTGTATATTTTTAGTTACTGACTTGCTGGCCTTGGAGGAGGATAAAGCATTTCCTAGCAGCAGGCAACATTCACTCCAAGAGCTTGGGAAGCATTTCTTTGAGAGGAACAGAGCAAATGA
This sequence comes from Gambelia wislizenii, assembly GCA_030847615.1. NCBI lineage: Eukaryota > Metazoa > Chordata > Lepidosauria > Squamata > Crotaphytidae > Gambelia > Gambelia wislizenii. The sequence goes on from JAUMIR010000002.1 coordinate 166,874,093, forward strand.
GGTCAGCAACAGGCTTGGGGTGGAAGATCCTCTAAAGTTTGACTTGTCCTAAGCAGCAGGCAAGGTCTGCTTGGCAGCCTCATGAGAAACATTTCTCATAGGCTGCCAAGCAGACCCCAACCCCTGCCTCAAGTCCAACCTCTAATTTGGTTCCCATTTGCTCTCATATCCCTCCTGCTTTTTCTTCAACTCAAATGAAGTTAGTGTCTTTGCAGCAAGCCTGCAACCTTGCCAATGCCTCCTCACCCTTTCCTTTGTCTTGCTCTCACTGAGGCTTCGCCAGCATCCTCCCTGGATTTCCAAGCCCCACTCCCCCAACAATCAGCCAGGATATTCAGTCATTTGCCTAATGCTTCCTGTGCTCTGGGAACAAGTCTTGCATGCTGCTGCTCTTATGAAATGCTTAGAAGGCTCCTCCAATATGTAGCAGGGACGGGCTGGCTTCTGAGTAGACCTAACGCCCCCTTTCAAGCCCAATAGCAACTGCACATCAGAGGATCCTTCTAAAGCATTTCCTAAGAGCAGCAGCATGCGAAACCTGCCTCCAGAAGTGTTTCTCTGAGGGGAACAGCTGTTAAGTCCACCTTTTGAGCTATGCTTATAGACCTTAATAATTGGTGATATTTAATAACTTGGCCTTCCATGGAAGCTGCAGTACAAGGGATCCTTGAGAAAGTCCCAAGAAGACACACTGGCTGAAGCCATGCATCACTTTGAGGAGGGGCCGTGGGAAATTCCAAATTTCAAAGCAACACAAAGGTCAAGCTGGATCTAAGGAAATATTCTCAGGCACACCATATGGCTGACAATAAAGCCCATCAACTGTAGTTGAGATATCCTTTGTCTGTAGGTAACATCTTTCCTGGTTCCCAGACCTGGCTATAGAAACTGGTAGTCACTGCTTTCAATTTCAAAGCACTGCTTTCAATTTCAATTTCATCTGTGAGTACTTGACGTCTCCAGAGAGCCATGCTTTGTTCTCACTCAAAATCCTATAGCCTCAGGGCACTAGTGATTTGGGTAACACAACAAACATCACACTGGGGGCCAATCTTGTGGAAAAAAATATTTTTTTCTAAAATGCAATCTTGCTAAATTTGAATAAAAGCAGATCTTTGTTTAAATAAAGATTTTTGACCTTGCCTATGATAATTTAAATTTTTAACCTAACTTTGTGCACATCTTCTTGATTTTCTAGTTATTGAAACTCCACCCATCAAACACACACCCCACTACCACCTCCTTTTTTCCAGTTAAAGTTAGCTCCCAGACTTGAGACTCGACTTGAAACTTGACTTGAAAGCATCTTGCAAGGACTCGAGACTCGACTGGAGACTGGGTAAAATACTTTAATACAACACTAAGTAGTGTATCTCTGAAATAGAATAATAAGTATTCACAAGCAGAAGGTGACTACCAGTCCTTTTAAAATATTGTTCTATATAAATATGCAAGCTTTATGTAACATCACTTTTCAGTATTTCATTCTACTGAATAAATATTGTAATTTACTGTTTTACTGTGTGGTTTTGCATTCTATATCATGCTGTAAAAGGGTACAGTTTCTTTCTTTTTATAACCCCTTCTCAGAAATATTGGTTTACTTTTAATGCCAGATAATCGAGGTCTTCAGTGGCATAAAGCAATAAAAGTATTAGAAGACTTCTGTTTGTTTTCACATATAATCACTTTTGTAGCAGTTAAATTCTGACTTCAGACCTTGAGATGATCCCTAATTAGTTACATTTAACAGCTTCCAGAGTCAGGAATTACATAGTTAATTGAGTTCTGAAGAATTTACCACCTTTCCCCTGTCTATTGGCATAATTTCCTTTTTTCATTTTGGTCATGGAAATTTGGAGGTTTACTTTAGTGCAAAATGTTGACAGCAGAGAGCAGTGTTCTCTGGCTGATTCACCCTGGACTTTCAAAACAGCTCCTTCAGCTGTCTGAATGAAATAGGAAGTAAGATACCTCAGATTCCTATCAAAACACAGAAAGGGGTTCAAAATAAAATACTTCTGTTTTCTACTCTTAAGTCCAGAACCTATGTAGTTCCTGTCCAAGTTCAAGATCCTGCCTAATCTAGCATGAATGTTTAAAGGGGGAAACATCAGAGCAATAACCATGAAGCGAGATATGTAGAAAGATACAAAAATGCTAACAGACAACAGCAAAGCCAATAACCTTGAGCTGTGCTGAGGTCTTCACCAGTGTCTTCACTAAGACACATAATTATGAGAACTGACCTCTTATGTGATTTTAAATAGGCACTGGTATTGCCAAGTTTGAGGAAAGGCTGCGGGGGGGGGGGAGAGAACAGAATGTTATAAACTGGTTAAAGTCAGGGTGACTGACTAATTGTAAGTTTCTATTAACTTCATAGTTCTCAGCTGACTTTACAGCTTTCTGTTGAATACTCACAGAAACCTGCTTTAGATGAAGTCCGATTAACTGCCTGTCTAATGCAGGATTATCTGTTGTGACAGTCAGCAGTTCATGGCAAAGTGCACTCCCCATGGTGTACTTTGATTCTACCTATATTTCAGCATGTTGTTTGACTGCACATGTACCTGCGTCCTGGTGACTGGTTCATATGTGATTGTGGACTTGTTAACAGGAGAAATGAGGAGTTGATCTCACCATCTTTATTATACCAGTTCCTCCTGAAATTCTTATCTCTCACATTTGGCATCCTAATCTCTTTCATACAACATGATTATAGCACTATGATTCCACTTTAACTGCAGTGGTTGCATCCTGTGGAATCCTAGGATTGGAAGTTTAGGAAAGCATAAGAGCTCTCTAGCAGGGCATTCTACCCCCACCCCCAACTGCAAATCTTAGGATTCCATAGTATGTTGCCATAGCAGTTAAAATGGAATCAGAGTGCTTCAATTTTGTAGTGTGAAAGAGACTAGGGCTTCCTCCTATGGAATCCTAGGGTTTGCAGTTTAAGGAAAGGCACTTAAAATTTTCAGCCAGAGAACTCCAGGGCCTATGACAAAAAAACTCTAACTCTCTCTCTATACACACACACACACATGTGCATATGTGTATGTGCGTGTGTATATATATGATAAAAGTAAATGCCAAAGAATTTAAAGGGGGACACAATTGAATGTGAAAAATGCAAAAATTTGCATCAAAACCCCACAAGTCCCTAAGAAATGTAGACTAAAGGAATTATATCTGCATATATCTTAGAAGACATGAAAGGACAATAAACAATAGGATTGACTAAATGGTGAAAATAATCCTCAGAGAATTCTCTTAGAATAGGACCTGTCCAAATGGGATCACGCATAATTCCACTGTATTCAGAAGGAGGGGGGGGGCAAATCTTCTGTAAACTCCTCTCCAAAGTTTTTGAAAAACATGTTAGAGAATGTGCATCATCAATCATTAGGACAGATGATCATATTTATTCACATAGCCCCAGAAAAGAGGAAGTAGAAAGCTGATTGGTGGACGGGATCAGGGGGCAGGGCTTGCTAAGAAGGCCAGAGCCCCAGAACCAACATCGTGGATTTTCATCTTAGCGATCATGTGCTGAAGTGACTAAACAGCGTTTTTAATTTTTATTTTTTATGGTTTATTTAGGTGGAATAGTGCACTATTGCACATCCACACCTTAGATCTCTCTGGCTTTTCTTTGCAAATGAAGATTCAGGAAGGACTCATCCTGTGCTTTCTGCAAGCACGCTGATGACTAAAAAGGCCAATCTGAGATAAACATGTCCGGTTGCAGAAAGCACAGCAGAAGGTCTCCTTGGGTGATGTTTCCGGGTTGTGATTCTTTCTGTGTTGTCGTTTCTCTTCAAGACTTGTTCAGTGTGAGTTCTCAAATAAAGCTGCAGCATTGTGGATAGTGCATCTCCATGCCTCCCGATGTGAGGCCAGGGCGGACCATTGTTGGTGATCAATTTGACCGAGCCTGAGATGTTGTTTCAGGGAGTCTTTGTATCATTTTTTATTTTTTTGGAGTGCCCCTCTTACGCTGACCCCTGGCGAGTTCACTGTAGAGTACTTTTTTGGGAGGCGATGGTCCTCCATCCTAGAAATGTGCCCTGCCCAGCGCAGCTGTGTTTTCAATATCATGGCCTCAATGCTGGTGATCCCTGCTTGCTCAAGGACAGCAACATACATCACATAGCTTTCATCAGCACTGTATACGCACAATCCTAAATATACACACCTTAGATATGACTTTAAAAAAAACATTCGGCAGTGGCAACTGGTAAAAATAAAAATGCAAGTTGCGGCCCCCATTTTGAATTGCAGGCATGCTCTTTGGGACAGCAAAAGCGGATAGCCTCGCATGCCTGTGATTTTGCCAAACCACTGTTAAGATAGGTCGATCCTGCTTCAAATATGCATAAGTTCACATCAGTCCACATTTTCCCCCTCGTATAGACAGGCCCAATGACTTTTTAATTGTAATTTTCTTTCTATTGTTTCCCTCTTCCTTCCTCATCACTCTCTCCTTTCTCATCACTCTCTCCTTTCATATCATATTCATATCATTTCATATCATATCTTTTTTATGTTCTAAGCTTGTGAGCACTGACTGTCATTTTATTTTGTCTGTGTGCTTGCTTTCTCTTTCATTATCTCTTTTCTTCTTTCTTTCTTTCCTTATCTTTCAGCTGCCTTGGGAGTCCTTCTGGCTGAAGAAATTGTGTATAATTGCTACTAAATAAATAAATAAATAAATACACATTTTCAGCTGAGAACATGGGCTGTTGCCTAAACATCTTAGTAGAAAAAGAGAAGGAAAGCTCTTATAATCATGCAGTTCTTGCCTTTTAATGTATAAAGAAATATGTCAAAATTCTTGAAAACTATACAGTGTTAGCAACATTGATGCAATTCCACATGCATACAATTTAACAAAAGTGTGTTAGCTAGCTTTCCAAGGCTTCAGAAGATCAGCACAATTCTTTTCTGCCAGCACATTTAGCTGAGAACAAAACCAGATTTGCTATGGAGTCTAATAATGAACTGCAGAGATGCACTTCCCAGAACAACCAGCATGAATGCCACCCTAATACAACATCCTTCAGTGATTGTTATGCCTGACTGTAGAAGCACTTCCTAATTATACTGATTTCCTTTCAAAGTTCATTATTATTTTACTTCATGGCTTTAGCAGAAAAAATGGTGATAAAGCAGACCAATGGAGATGAAAATACAACTATTCTGCTCCACTTGCACAGATAGATTAAATGAACAAGAAACAGGTAGTTCTAATTGACTGTGCTGTTTCATTAAAAAAAAATCATTCACTTATGGATTTTATATCCAATGGTTAGTGCCTCCCACACATATTTATATAATTACAGGATTGTTATCTGACAGCTCTGCAGGAATTTGGGATATGAACATAGAGAGGCTATGAGGCCAGAACATCTACCTAACACTCCTTAACAGTCAGAAGGAACATACATACCATCCACATCTGTGGTAAAGAAAATTGTAAATAAATGACTCAGAAAGTAGCTAGGAAATTCTTCCAGACTTCCCTTAAATATTAGAACCAGTTTAAAGAAAGAGACAAACTCAAAGCCTTCTTCTTTTCCTCTTTCCAAATGAAGAGACAGGACAAGACTTTACCATAAATAATAAAAGCTTTTTAGCCAACCAAGATAATTGGCCACCCAACATGGATGTATGCATAGACTAAAGGCCACTTTCTTAACTACGGTATTTAATTCTGATCTGCAGCAGGGCTGCTTAGTGCAGGGTATGCTGAAGCAGGTGTAATCTTACCTCCTCTCCAGCATGTCAAGGGAAAGTAACCTCTGACCCCAGAGGCAAGCTAATCAATCTAGCTTCTTCCAATGAGGTCGATTTCTAGGAAGTCTGAACATGTTGGTCCTCCCCTTAAGACCCAAGCCATAAAAGAGAAAGCCAATCAAGTCCATTCCCAAAGGTTGTTCCCTTTCCTATGCCCCAAGTCCCATGACCCAATGGGGAAGTCTGGACAACTCCCTTTCAGAAAAAAAATGTGTCCATGGATGCTCACCAATTATTGACCGATATTTCAATTTCCCACACTATCCTGCTGAAAGTAACAAAATACCAATTATTAGGAGAAGTGGGCCAGAGCAGTGATTTATAACCCTTCTTTCTTAATTCCGCCCTCCCACCTTATGCCTCAGCTTAAAGCGATGATAGTATTCTTTATTTCTCTGTCCTTCCAGGAGGGCAAATCCCCCCTCTCCAAGCACTCACTATTCAGGCAATACAAGGTATGGGGCTGGATTTGTTCCCATATCTGAATGATGACCTGAGAGCTGTATCTGGAAATCCGCATCTTCAGGTGCTAGGGTATATTTCTGGAGATCGGAGGGTTGTCTAGATTTTGAAAAGAATCCTAATAGATTATAAAGTAATATGAAATATTTAGGAATAAATATTACAAAAGAATTAAAGGAATTAGAAGAGAAAAATATTATGGTATTAAGGAAAGAAATGGAAAAGAAGTTGGAAGAATATAAAAAAAATTGAAAAATCAAGTATCATGGTTTGGAAGAATAGCTTTAGTTAAAATGAAAATATTACCTAAAATAAATTTTTTATTTAGAATGTTACCAATAAAAATATCAGAAGTACAACTGAAAAAAATGGCAAAATATGTTGAATAAATATTTCAATGGAGGGAAAAGAACAAGATTATATGAATTATTTTGGTATAAGTCACAGAAGGAGGGAGGACATGGGCTTCCCAATACTAAAGGAGATTATGAAGCTAATCAATTGAAATATGTTATAGAAGGAATTGGAGAATAGGGAGATTTAAAATGGTTAGAGATACATATATGGAGAATAGATAAGAGAATATGGAATATATATTTTTGGTAATTTTACAAAAAAGGAAATTAATGGAATTGAGAACCCATTTTTGCAAAATATATTGGAAATATGGTATAAATAGAAGAAAGAATTCTTGCCTATTGATTCAGTTTTAATACTGATTATGATGGGGGGGGGAGAATCCCAAATAATTTGAAGGAAAAAATGGGAAAGGAATTAAAGAAAAGAGGGCTAGAGAAAATAGAGGGATGAATAGGATGGATGTGTGAGAAAGGGAGTATAAGACAGAAATTATATGGAATGAAAATTTCATGGTTTAATTGCATACAGTTGGAACAATGGATTAAAAATTGGAAAAATTTTAATAAAGAAATGTTTACCAAATTTACGATTTGCTGAAAAAAAGTGAAAAGATGGATAACAATGAAAGTTTGAAAGGTATTACAAGTGAATATTATAAAATATTGATAAAAAATAAGGATAATAAAGACAAAGTAGAATATTTAAGGAGAATATGGGAGGAAGATTTGAAACAAAAAATTGGAGATTATGAATGGGATAAAATTTGGAGACAAAGACAACTAAAAATATGTCAATATGGATAAAAGAAAATTATTATAAAATAATATGGAGATGGTTTTTTACACCAGCAAGATTGCATAATATAAATAAGAATAACTCTAAATATTGTTGGAGAGGTTGTCAAGAAATAGGTACATATATGCATGTGTGGTGGAATTGTAAATATATACAACAGATTTGGGAAATGGTCTTTACATAAATAGAGAATATTTAGAATATAAATATAGAAAGGAAATTGAGTATAGCATTGATGTCAATTTATAATGGAGAGAATGGAAATCAAGCAGAAAAGGATTTAATAACAAATTTAATAATGGTAGCAAGATTAATTATAGCCAGATATTGGAAAATTCAAATAAATGTACAAGTGGTATAAAGACATTTGGGAAATAGCAATAAATTATAAGTTAACATGTAGAATTAAAGTAAGAAGAGGAATATGGAAAGGAAATGATTTTGATAAAATTTGGAAAGCATTTGTTAAAAAAGTATTACAGACAAAGGATGGGAGGCTACCTCCATGAGAAGAAATGGGATTCTGGAGAGATTAAGTAAGGGATAAAAGCTCCGGTGAAGGGGAGCACTGAGGTGGGGGGGGGGTAGGGGAATTAATATTGTTGAAAAGGATTATAGTAAAGAACTTATGTTAACTTTTGAAATTAGGTAATAGAAATATTGTTATGTTATGTATATGGTAATATTATGTGTTGTAGAAAATAATCCTAATAGAATTCACCGGGAGTATCTTTTGTCCCAACGAGATCCCACAGTGATTTGCAGAAGGAGGGGGGCCAAAAACTCCAAACAATGGGGGGGATGCTTCTGAGGCTTTCCCCGTTTGTTTTTTTTTAAATAATATAATGGAAATGCACATTACCACTCATTTGGACAACTGATAATAAAAGATATGCCACCATATTGTTGACATGAATGTGGAAGTAGAAGTAAAGGCACATATATACATATGGTGGAAATGTTGTACGGTGCAGAATTTTTGGCAAGAAATAATTAAAGAAATAAATGGAATAATAGGGAAAACTCTGGAATTGAATAAAGAAAATTGTATGACTCTAAATGTAAGAAATCTGGGATTGGGTAGAGATTATGAGTATTTGCTGAAACAAATGTTGAGGGCAGTTCATGCAGCTATTGTTTTGGATGGAAAGAAGAACAAAAATGTAAGTTGGATAGATGGCAATATTATGTTTCAGAATACATAATGTTTGATTTTATATTAGAAAGAAGAATGGGGTATATGGGACAATCAAAAGAAGAGTGGCTAAGGAAATGGAATAAAATAATAGAAATAATTAAAGAAGAAGAGGGGTACAAAATTATAGAAGATACAATTAATATGATTCTCCACATCAAAGGAAAGGGATTTTAAATAGATAACAACTTGTTCCCTTGGCGGGAAGGAGTGGGAGGGAAGGAAGGGCTATAATGGAAGAAATATTAATATTTGGATTATTGGGATAATCGACTTGATAGATATCTGTTAGCACTAATGGTTATGTTTTAAGTTTGGGGTATATCATATGTGTGTATGTATGTATGTATGTATGTAAAAATAATGTTTGTTAACAATCCCAAAATTCAATAAAAGTTTTTTAAAAGTTTGGACAACCAATTCGCACAGCACATTTTCAGAGAGGGTGGAAGTGGAAAGCTGATTAGTCAGACATGTGGGGGGGGGGAGGCGGGCTTTCCGGCAATGAAGTGGCCGGAAATGCCATTTTGGAATTTCGCATGGACGACCGTGTGCTTTTTTTGCTGCGCTGCGGTGACCAAACAGCTTTTTTAAGTAGAAGGTCACACTTTCATACCTTTGATTTGCAGGTTAAAAAAAATAATACTGTGCAGTGGTAACAACTTGTGGAGAATAATAACGTGAGCAATTCACTCTTGGCCACCATGTTGATTCGCAGGCATGGTTGCGTGTGAACTTCAAACATGGATATCTTTGCATACCAGTGATTTTGCCAAAGGACTGTGGAGACAAATGAATGCCACTGCAATTTTGTGTTAATGCGCAACAGTCAACATTATATCTTTTTGTTTAGACAAGCCCCTGGTGAGAGGCAGTACATTGGCCAGTTGTAAGAATGCTATTACTTGTTTCCACTTATGTTCAGGGGACATGATAACCATGTTTAAATATTTGAAGAGATGTCATACTGATGCTGGAGCTAGCGTGTTTTCTGCTCCTCCAGAGACTAGGACACAGAGCAATGGGTTCAAACTACAGGAAAAGAGATTCCACCTAAATATTAGGAAGAACTTTCTGACAGTAAGAGCTGTTTGGAAGTGGAATACACTGCCTTGTAGTGTGGTGGAGTCTCCTTCTTTGGAGGTTTTAAAAGAGAGGCTGGATGGCCATCTGTCGGGAATGTTTTGATTGTGTGTTCCTGCATGCCAGGGGGTTGGACTGGATGGCCCTTGAGGCCTCTTCCAATTCTATGATTCTATGATTCAGCCTTTGTATTTGTAAATATATTCAGAAGAAATATTCTGTCAGCATCCAGAGATCTCTCCTTGTGAAATAAGTCAGTCCAAGGAACAGTCGTCCCTGAAATGTCTCTCAAGTTAAGTTATGGTAAGTATATAGCAAGTATATAGAAAAACATTGAGCAGATACTAGCATGTGCCTGGGAGATCTCTATTTACTGTATTTATTAGTTCAACTGGGCCTTGCCAAGATCCCTACCTAATAACTCAAAAGTGTCCATGGGGTCTCTCATTTTCCCTTTCTAACCACAGAAATCTTGGCAGCAGTCCTCTCCTGCTTACTGTCTCCCCTCCTCCCCGCTTTTCATTTTTTAGGAATCATAGCAGCAGGGCTTCAAACAATCCTCTAGCTCAATTGTATCTGACACTACCCAGGTAAGTACATACCTAATAGTCCAAACAAGGTCCCCCTTTAACTTCAGGAGTCTTACCAATTTCATTTTGAAACTGGCCACTAGGCAACAACAAAAATACTGTTTTAAACCTATTAAGAAGTACTGGTAAGTTATGTCTCTCTAGTAAGCACCATCTTTGGAACTCCAAATTGAAACCGGACCCTGAAACTTGGACAATAATGAAAACACTTTTCTATGTGAAGTCATTCTCCCCTTTTTGCTTCTAGGAAGGCTCCCATTTAGAATTGCAAGTTTTCCACTTGAAACTGGGCACTGCAACTTAGAAGATAATGAAAAACACTGTCAAATTTTGAGGCATCTACTACAATTTCCAGATGAGTTATAGCTGTCCCCCTCATTTTTTATTTTTTTTTGCTTTTATTAACCCCTGATTGGAATTTTGACCTGAAGCTCAATACTGCATTTTTAAGATGACAGGCAATTTAGATGGCTGTATCAAATTCATCTGTGACAATATATTGATGAGGCATGACTGCCACAGATATGCAGACATTATCTGTTATTATTATAGATTTATTTACAAGGTACTTACTACAGTGGGCCTTTGGTATCTGCTGGGGTTTGGTTCCAGGTTCCCCATGGATACCAAAATCCACAGATGCTCAAGTTGTGTCATATACAATGGTAGAGTAAAATGGTACTCCTTATATAAAATGGCAAAATCAAGGTTTGTTTTGGGGATTTTTTTGGGGGGAGGGATGTATTTTCAAGCCACGGACGGCTGAATCAATGGATACAGAATCCATGGATACAGAGGGCCACAGTACAATTTTATATTGCCCAATAGCTGAAACTCTCTAGGCAGCTCACAAAAGAAAAGTTAAGACCATAAAATCTGCAAATATAATAAAAGGTAAAACCAATACAAAACAAATTGAAACATCCACCCAACAAAACCAAGATAAAGCATAGTGCAAGAATTAAAACAGCAGGTTTTCTTTAAAAATTAAAGACTAAAAAGCCTGGGAAATGTCATAACTGTGGCATTTCAAAGCTAGGGGGCCACCTGTAAAAAGATCTCTCTAGCACAAGGATAGGGAACCCCTGGCCTTCAAGTTATTTCAGGCTACAACACCCACCATTTGTCACCACCATGGTCTCTTACCATTTGTCAGCCACCTTGGGTCCTGCCATAGGGAGAAAGGCAGGATATTAATAATGAAATTTAAAAAAAATTAAAATGTTGGTTGGGACTTCCAGGACTTGAACTCCAAGGCATCTGGAGGGCCAAAGTTTCCTCACCCCTGTCTGGCAGCCATGTATCTCACATCATTAGGCAAAATAATCCTGACAAATACCCCAAGAGATAATTTTATTATCTGAGTAGGAATAAGCCAGGAGATACTCATTCATATAACGTGACCCAAGCTATTTAGGGCATTATAGGTTAATAGCAACAGTGCAAAACACAACTAGATGCCAAGCCAATGGAGCTGGCAACTCATAATATAACTATATCATCTGGCCTTAATTAACAGTCTTGGTGTTCTTTTTGGACATCAGTTTCCAGACTGTTTTTAAAAAGTAGCTGCATATGCAACATACTGTAGAAATCCAGTGTTGTGATTACCTAGCATGAGTAATTTTAGCAAGTCTGTCTCTTTCCAGATAGGTTGGCAGTTGCTTTACAGCACCATCTTATGCATCTCTATCCTGAAATATGTCCAATAGCATTTAGGGGTGGGAGCTTACTACTAAGGATCTCAGCCTAAGCTGTTTTTAAAAAATGAAAAGGAAAGCACCAGCACTGTTATGCCACAGATGTCACCAATGTGCCCACTAACAATGCTGGATCTGTGCTCAGAATTCTGAAACCAATCCTATAGAGCAGTGCAACCCAGCCTCGCACTAACTAAACACCACACAGCTGGAGCAACAGAAACGGTGTCACAAACACCCAGTAACAGCACCTCTGTCTTGTCCGGATTGAATCTCAGTTTATTGATCTTATCTAGTCCATGACAGCACCCAGTCACAGATTCAAGATTCTCATTGCCCCACCTGGATTTGAAAGAACACAGGAATAAAACTGGTTTGGTGCACATAACTCAGGGCCCTTTCACTCTACAGAACTATAGTGCCATTATTCCACTTTGACTGCCATGCTTGTGTCCTTTACAATCTTGGGATTGGCAGATTAGGGAGAGGCATTTAGAATTCTCAGCCAGAGAGCTCTAGTGCCTCCCCAAACTACAAACCCCATGTTTCCATAGGATAGAACCATGACAGTTAAAGTGAAATACAGTAATCTATCTATCTATCTATCTATCTATCTATCTATCTATCTATCCATCCATCTATCTATATAATTCTCTTGGTTATGTTGCCATTTCCAGTGTGCTGATTGGCTGCTTAGGGGCCTGACCAACCAATCACAGGTCTGTTTGTCAGCCAATCAGCACACTGGGGGTGGAATCATGTAGATTCCAAACATGGCCACTGAAGAGGGAGAGGGAGTACCATGGGGGTGGATGTGATGTGTGCTGGACTGCAGGGGGTGGGGGCCAAGGGGCAGAACGAGCGGAGGGGAGAAGAAAGAGTGGCGGGGAGGGAACAAGCTGAGGGGGTTGGCACGGGGAAGAACAAATGGAGGGGGTGGCAGGGGGGCAGAACAAACGGAGGGGGGTGGCACCAGGGAAGAACAAATGGAGGGGGAGGCAGGGGGCAGAACAAGCAGAGGAGGGGTAGAAGGGGGCAGAGTTTTTTAATGGCATATGGTACTCCGGGTCCAGCTAGTAACACTATAATTCTGTAATGTGAATGGGCCCTCAGTCTATACCACTTCCAGTTTTTCACATTACATGCAATTAGAAGTACATTTAGAAGTATCTATAGAAATGCCTGGTTCTCTGGCCACATAATAAGCCATGACTGGTCTGCACTGGAAACACTGCTACTCCAATGACAACTGAGCATGCCCAGTGGGCATGGCATGGTGCTTGACTGTCAAGAAATAAGAGAGAGAAAACCAAGCAAGGGGAGGATGGAATGAGATGAATGGACAGAGAGCTTCCCACACTCTGCAACCTACTGCTGCCAGGTCTTATTTACTCATTCCTTTTTCCCCCTCTTTGGATCAAAATGAAAATAGGGGAGAGATAGTTTGATCTATCTTGAAAGACACATAGCCACCCTCAACTGTTATCATTCTTCATCGCAGCACCATTTCTGCTCTGTTACTGTGCTGCAAGCTGCTGCAATGCTGATACCACCATCGTAACACAAGAGTAAAAGTACTGCAGAATCTTATTGCAAAGAACATAAAATGCATGTGTTACCCATGCCCACAGCACCCTTAGTGAACCTCACATGACCTTGCATTTACCAGCCTCCTCCTAATACTGTCTCTCAATGTACAAAATTGGAAATCTACATTATGTTGTGCAGCTATCAAATGCCTATTTGCCCAGTTCATTCTTTGCCCATATCCTTTGAAACAAGTAACAAATGAATAAAATGCCAGCCAAAGAACAGAAAATTGGCCATGCAATTTGCTGGTGGAAAGTACTTAGCAACTAACAATAACAACATAGAGAAAAAATATTCCTGTCCAGCTAGAAGCAATTATGAGGGTTCTGTTTTCTTGTATTAACAGGTTTATGGAAATACTTTTGGGGTGGTGCTGCGGATGGAGTGAGGAGATCTTAAAATAGAGTGGGCTGCCCTGAATAAAAGTCAGGTTTCAAAAACATTATTGAACAGCTTGCTAACAATGAAAGAGACCACTGTTACAATAGCATCTGCAGTTATTATTCCAGAACTTTATGGGAATGCTATATTGATTGCATTTTGAGGGAGGAGGTATATTTAGGTCATGGGTAGTTATTGCTACTGTATTTCAGAGACTGTAATAATGTCAATATTGCATTCCGCCCTATTCAAAAACCACTTAAAATCATAAAATTGACATGATAGAATATTTAGGATGCTGTCAATGGAATAAGAATGATTCTGTGGGATATTTTCCAAACTTGCTACAATAATGTGCAAAATGCACGATGTCAAAAGTCAAGTTGCCACCCAAGTTGCCTGTGAGCAAAGTAGTAAGAGATGTATCTATTTAGCAATGGATTCAAACTACAGGAAAAGAGAACCCAACTAAACATTAGGAAGAACTTCCTGACAGTAAGAGCTGTTTGGCAGTGGAACATGCTGCCTGGGAGTATGGTAGAGTCTCCTTCTTTGGAGGTCTTTAAACAGAGGCTGGATGGCCATCTGTCGGGAATGCTTTGATTGGGTATTCCTGCATGGCAGGCGGTTGGAATAGATGGCCCTTGTGGTCTTTTCCAACTCCATTATTCTATGATTCTATTATAGATTTCTTCTATTTCATGCAAGAAGTGAGGGATTAACGTTATAATATTCCACAAAAATAAAAATAAAATAAACATCCTCCCTATAAGACTTGAGAAAAAACTACGCTTGATGCTTCTTTGTGACATGAGCTTACCTAGATGTATCAGTGGAGGGCTCCCCATTGTAAGAAGCCCTTCTGGCCAGCCACTACTGCTCTGAGACACCTGGGCAGCCTCTCCAGGCAATCTCAGACTGAAGCCTCGTGATAGCAATGCCATCACGAGACTTCAGGTGCGATCTGACATGATTCTTGCACCAGATCTCAGATGCAGTCTCGCAGGACTCAAAATCCTGTGACACTTTGAGCATGATGGGGCAGGCATATAAAGGCTTGCCCACATGGTCAGTGGCCATTTTTGGCCAAACCTTAGCGTGACCTGCCCGCCCTATGCTGCATGTTGCTTGTCTGTGCTAGCGTTCAGCTGGTCACCTTCAGTGGCCAGGAAGGAGCTTTTCCCCCCATGTTATTGTAACATGCATTTTTCACCTTCCATGGGGGTTTGTTCCTCCCTTGGCTTGTGGGGGTAGGATGTTATAAATTGTCTTTTAATGATTGTTCCTATGCAATTGCTGTACTTCTTGGTAACCAGTCTTAGATTCACCTGCTGGTTTCTCTGAACTGGTGGATATGGAAGGAGAAAAGAGCACATCAGGCATCAGTTTAAATGGGTTGGGGAAGATCACCCCAGGGGTGAGAACCAAAATGGGGGGCACCTGCAGCTGGGACAGAGGAAGGGGGCCACACATCAATCTGGTCTTTGAATATGTCCTTCAGTTGGTCAATATGAAAAACCCCAAATCTAGGCAGCTTGCGGAACTGCAGGACAATTTGCTGGTCTTGATAACCATTAGGCCCCATGTCCCCTTAATCTTACTTTGACTATGTATTGCATACTTGATGATCTTATATTCTATGAATGTACAGTTGCCCCTCCACATTCGCGGCTTTCACATTCGCGGTTTTGATTATTCGCAGAAAGCCGCCTGCCCCACCCTCATTCCACCCCAGTCCCTTCCCAAGGCAGCGAGGGACCCCTACGCCACTCTGGGAAGGGCGGGGGGTGGAGGAGAGTGACTGCAGGGGCTTCAGGAGCCCCCGCGGCCACTCTGGGAAGGGCGGGGGGTGAGAAAGGCCGGGGAGAGGCAGCGCAGCCTCCTCCCCACCCACACGCTGCCTTCCCCGGCCTTTCTCAGCGGGG
The DNA here is from genome assembly GCA_030847615.1 of Gambelia wislizenii. NCBI lineage: Eukaryota > Metazoa > Chordata > Lepidosauria > Squamata > Crotaphytidae > Gambelia > Gambelia wislizenii. The sequence goes on from JAUMIR010000002.1 coordinate 166,889,973, forward strand.
TCCAGGGCTTTGGAGCCCCCGAGCCCGCTGAGAAAGGGCAGGGAAAGGCAGCGCAGCCTCCTCCCCACCCACACGCTGCCTTTTCCGGCCTTTCTCAGCAGGCTCCGGGGCTTCTAAGGCCTGGAGTCCCCTCAGAAAGGCTGCAGAGAGGCCAGCCAGACTGGCCAGACACCCTCCCGCTGCCTCCCTCCCTCTGGGGGGGGGGCTGCCATCTGTTATTCGTGGTTTTTCCACATTCTCGGGGGTCTCAAGAACCTAACCCCCACGAATGTGGAGGGACAACTGTATAAGCTATGTTATTTTGTCTTGTATTAAAATAGTGGTCAACCTTTCAGCCCATATTTGCTGTGTCCAACCTCTTATCTTGGCACAAGTACACTCTCTGTGTGATATTTTATCTAGGGAAGCAGAGAAACATTTGATCCCTCATCCACACTCTGAAATGATACAGATGAGCAACAGAGGAGATTCTGGTTATCTTTTTAGCTACACATCATACCCACTTCTCTCTGTACAGTGTTTGCTCTATGCTGGGTTACTCTCATCCAAACTGGGAACCATGGAGTCTTCCAGATGATATTGAACTGCAATCCACAACATTAGCTAGGGGTGCTAGGAGCTGTAATCGAACAACATCTGGAGGGCTACATGATTCCCACCCCTGCTCTAGTTCCCCAGTTCCTGTAGAATGCCTTGCAATATGCTCCTGTTGAACTAAACTTCTGATCATTAGTCACTTCGAGATTGCTACAAATGACTAACCACTGTGCATATGTTTCAAAGATGTTTTATGTCTAATTTACAATGAAATCAAACAGAAATCTTTATGCCAGAGGAAAACCATCAGACATACAGAACACAGCATTGGTCCCTGGCAAGGTATGCAACTGTTTCATGGAAAATCCAGTCATCTGTGCTAATTAACAATATATGCTAGATAAGAAATTATTAGCCTGTGTCTAACGAAATCCACGAGACATGCTAGTTTTAACAAATTTATGCATTACTCATGATAGCTGGACCATGGCCACAGCAGCAAAAATGTTAAAAACAAAAACAACAGATCGAGTTCTCTAAACCTGCTAAAACCAACCACGCCCATGAGCTTTCTCTATCCATGTATGAGTGGAGCTCTTTAGAGACACAGATTTGGGTGACATAGCAGCTATTTTTTCTGAAAATATAGCAATGAAGTAGTAGAAGAAATGTTTTGTCCTGGTGGCCTCAAATGTCATAAATTCTTTATTATCTGTGGCATGGTTACATAAGCAGCTGTTCCATTTTAAAAGCGTCATGCAGGCAACATGAAACATTTATGTAAATGGCTGCATACCACACAGACTGAGTTAATCAGCCCTTCTACATTTCTCCTCATTTGAATCAAGTCTGACAGATCTTTGGAGGGGAGGGGCTGCAGAACATTTTTTCTAGCAGTTATTCCTTGTTAGACAATGGGGGGAGAGGAGGGAAGCACTATGACTGTGCAACACTTCTACTTCATGAGGCAATATGTGGTATTGGCCTATGTGGGAAAAGCTAAAATCTTAGAAACCAGCACAAAAGCAGATTGTCTTGTGGCAAATCTAAATTTTATTCAGTACACGAGTCTCAAGAACAAGCATTAGGCATGTTTTACAAGACATGCATTACTTTCCAGAGGAGACTGGTTTAGGAACAACATGTTTGGCTTTACTATTTGTGCTGGCTGCTAATAAATATCCTGAGAAAATATGAATGAATAAATAAATAAATGGTAAACACAGAGTTTAGAAGCAGCTAATTACCAACAACATGTTACTTGTAATAAATTTTATTTTGCAACAGAAAGGCATGACTAAGTTGGAATTGCAATGTAATATAACCACATTCCTTTTGTGGTGTAACTATAATGGTTTTAGTTGCTTTTGTAGTTACATTTTATATATATATACACACACACACACACAGATTGAGAGGAGGGGGAAGCCTCTCTGTGTTTTATATACTTGCTATGTTTCAGAAAGTTAACTGAAAGCATTCTGGGGAAGCATTAAACTTGAAGCATTCTGGGAAGCATTAAAGCAGAGGGGGAACTACAAAGGGTGAAAGTGGGAGGAAGAACGAGAAACTGGGATGCTTTAAAAGCAGATGGAAAAGTGGGAGGACAGAGATTAATCCGGACTGTCCCTGCAAAATCAGGACTGTTGGAAGGTAAGCAAAGGCAGTTACAATTGGTAGTGAATCAGAGCCTGGTTGGAAGTAATGGCCCAGCAAATGGTGGATGTGCATCATGATATTCATATCCTGTCTCCCTTCCAGCCAAAGGTGGTGGGTTTGGGGAGATCCCCCACTCTTGATCCTCATGGAAGCTCTGTGGATAGGATGTGTTGGAAATAACAGGGCAGCTTCCCCTATGACTCTCTAATCTCAAACAGCCAGGAAGCCGGTGCCTGCCTGACTCACCCTGGGAACTGAAGGAATTACAATGAGCGAAGAACTCCTTGACAACTATGACAGAAGAAAGACCTACACAAGGGGAATGCTTTAAAGGAGGGATGGGCAACTGCCAGTGGTTGAGGTGAATTTGAGGCCTACACCCCTCCACTGTGCCACCCCTCCTCAGATTTTTTTTAAATGTTCCCACTAAAACACTGTCACAACCTCTAGGGTGTGTGGGGAGAAATATTCTTCCTCCCTCAGGCTGTTTTCCATTTGGGAGAGGCCTTTGCTTACCCAGGAAGTGAGCTGGAACCAATTTTCAGTTTATTTTCTTGTTAAATAAAGGGTTGTCCTGGGACTTCATCAAACTACCCCACATTACTGTTCTTTTGCTGGCATAAATTGCAGCATTTTTATGCCAGCAAAAGAGCCCCCACTACCACGCTTACCTTGAGCAGCATCCATGAGGCTTCCCTGGCAGTAACGGAGAACAAAGGGAGCTCCATTTACTTCCGGGGTTGAAATCTCCCTGATTCTCGCAAGAAGATGCTTGTGCAGGAAATTTAAAAATTAAAGGAAAAAAAACACACAAAAAGTACAGCAAAGTACAAAAACACACTTATAAAGTCTCAAGTACATGGGGGGGGGTGATAAAATGAGTGTCCCCTACTGGCTGTCACAATATCACCAAGAAGTTTTGCCCATTGACACAGCAGTCACGTGAGTACAGTGGCGCATGGATTCAAACACCAGCAATGCCAGCAACAAATTGCTACAGGAGATCAATTGATGGCTTGTCCCGCCAATAAAACAGAATGGCTTATTGACTTGACATGATCACGAAAGGGTGATGTCTGGTATGTGGACCTTTTCACCATCATTAGAAGTTCTTATGATGCTGTATTTCCTTGGTCTGATAAAGTCCCTGGACTGGAACAAAACAGCAAGAGGTAAAACCATAGCAAAATTGCCTCCCACACGTCCTATGGCGTTTTGTGTGAAATCATTGTGAGGGGGGGAATGGGGGGAACCATGGGGGATTATAGACATAAAGTCAGGGTCTGCACTATCTGTGTGTGTCTAGGGAATCAATCATATGCCTATCCCATGAGTGTAAACATATGTGCAGGGCCGGTTTAACCAGTCTGCCAAATCAGCATTGGCGGGGGGGGGGGCAAGGTCAAGAGAGGGCCCCGTACTAGCCTCCTTAATCTGATGAAGGAGACAGCCAGTAGGAGCCCCGTCCTACCCTCCTTCTCCAAAAACCTCCGCTGGCTTTAAAAAAACAAAAACAAACAGCATCTCACAAACCCAAAGAGAAAGAGAAAGAAACAGCAGCCCTCCCTGGCAGAAGCTGGAGGGAGAGGCATGGAGAAGGCGAGTGTGTGTATGAGAGAGAGACAGGGAATTTGAGTGTAGTCTCCCTCAGAAATGATTTCTTTTTTTCTTTCCCTTCCCTTCCCGTCTTGTTCCTCTCCCCTCCCTTTCCCCCTTGGTCTTCTTCAGCTTCCTCTCCTTGCTGCCAACTGAGTTCAGCCTGCAAAAGGTATTTGTGTGTTTGCCCGTGTGCCTTCAAGTCATTTCTGACTAAGGCAAACCTACCATGGGGTTTTCTAGGCAAGGTTTGTTCAAAGGGGGTGTGCCTTTGACTTCCTTTGAGGCTGAGAGAGTGTGACTTGCCCAAGGTCACCCAGTGGGCATTCATGGCTAAGTAAGGATTCAAACCCTGGTCTCCACAGTCATAGGGCAATGCTGAAACTTCTACAACACTCTGGTTCTTTTAACAGAAAAATATAAAGAATATAAATAAAAATTGGAGTAATATTACTGGGAACAATGGTTTTATTGTTGTCACTAAAACACCAGTATCCCATTAGTGTTATGTGAGAGGCATTGGCCTAGAGCAGTGGTTCTTAACCTTTTCTTTCGCAGGGACCCCCTTTAAATATCTTTTGTTGCCCCAAGACTTAACTCAAGATTTAAAACCCTAATAATAATAGCTAACAACAACAACAATACAATTACACCATCCATTAAGCTTTCCCTCAGAGGCACTCTTGCATCTTCCTGCAAGTTTGTGGCTGGAGTGGATTGAACGGCAATGTGCAGGCCAAGCCAGCCAGCCTTTGCCTTGGTTCCTGTCATGTCACTACTCCACTACAGGGAGGAGGGGGCCAAGCAGCCTTCGAGCCTTTGTGGACTCCCTGTGAGGACATTGTGGACCCCAAGTTAAGAACCACTGGGCTAGAGAATGCTGGAAAAGGAACAATGCAACCAGACCTCGAGAAGGATGCTGGCAGGGGGATTCTGGGAGGTGTAATCTAAAAATAACTTTCCCAGGCTCTGAATGCAGCCTAGAATCATAGAATCATAGGGCTGGAAGGGACCCCAACAGCCATCCCATCCAATCGGCTTCTGCCCTTCAGGAACACACAATCAAAGCATTCCTGACAGATGGCCATCCAACCTATGTTTTAAAAAACCCAAAGAAGGAGACTCCACCACACTCCAAGGTGGCAGTGTATTTCACTTCCGAACAGCTCTTTCTGTCAGGAGGTTCTTCCTAATATTCAGGTGGAATCTCTTTTCCTGTAGTTTGAACCCATGGCGCTGTGTCCTAGTCTCTGGAGCAGCAGAAAACAAGCTTGCTCCTTCCTCAATATGACATCCTTCAAATATTTAAACATGGCTATCATGTCACCTCTCAACCTTCTCTTCTCCAGGCTAAGCATACCCAGCTCCCTAAGTCATTCCTCATAGGGCGTAATGGCTTCCAGACCTCCCACCATCCTTCTCAGTATCTTTCTTGAATTGTTGTACCCAGAAATGGAAACAGTATTCCAGGCGAGGTCTGACCAAAGCAGAATGGAGTGTTACTATTACTTTCCTTGATCTAGACACTACTCCTATTAATGCAGCCTAGAATCGCATTGGCATTTTTTGCTGCTGCATCATACTACTAACTCATGTTTAGCTTGTAGTCTACTCTTTCTTTTCTTTGAGGAAATCTACACCATTACGTTAATTGCTAATAAACAAAAAATATTATGTTAGTGCCTATAATATAGTTTTAAAACTAAATTATTGGTGGCAAATTATGTAATACAGTAGGCCCCTCTTATCCACTGGGGATTGGTTCGGGGGGGGGCGTGGATTCTGAAAACCATGAATAATAGTGAATGCCATTGAAAATAATGGGACTTCTGGTTTAAAATACCATAGAGTTGCCTTGGAGGGCCTAGAAAACAACTAGGGAGGACACATTTTCTAGGAAAACTCTATGGTAGGTGTGCTGTTTTGTGTCCTATGGATAATGAATCCATGGATACAGGGGTCCTACTGTAATCTGAACATCCTGTAAGGTGAACAGGTTAGGTTACATTGTCCTGAGATTAACATATGGGGCCCCCAAAATAAAGCATTGCAGGGGGGCCCAAAATTCCTTAAACCGGCCCTGCATATGTGCAACATTCCCTGAAGTCTGCAGCTTGGCTACATTTCTGGAGCAACCTGCTGTGCACATGGGTTATGTGCACTGCCTTTTGATCAGGGCACACTAGTTGTCTGGATTGCCATGTGTTCAAGGGGAGAGACTGATGGTATATGCAGAGATATACTGCTAGAGACTTATAAATTAGATTAGCAAGATTGCTTGTGTGTGCTTTTTAAGAGTTTCCAGTTCTTCTTAATACTGTATATTCAGACTGAATACACTGTACTGTTATAGTACTATGATTCCACTTTAACTGCTATGGCTGCCTCTGGTGGAATCCTGGAGTTTGCAGTTTAGGGAGGGGCATTTAACATTTTCAGTCAAAGAGCACTTGGGCCTCACTAAACTACAAACCCTAGAATTCCTCAAGGTGTTGCCATAACAGTACAGCGCTATACCAATGGAGTGTGATAAGCAATACAAGACACTGAAATGTTTTTAATAGAGACCATGCACACACCTCTCATCACTGATGAAACTTAGGTCATTTTCAGATGGCCCTTACTACGCAAGCAGCTTCCGGAGCAGTAACGAGGCTGCTGCATGGCAGGGGGTCCTTTTCGGACGCTGCCATCCCTCTTCCATAACCATTCATGGCATGTACGTGAAGCTTTGGAAGCGGCTGTGTCATATTACAATCACGGAACTTGCCCATGATTGAAATATGACACAGCCACTTCCAAAGCTTCATGTACGTGCTATGAATGGTCACAGAAGAGGGATGGCAGCGTCCAAAAAGGACCCCCTGCTGCGCAGCAGCCTCGTTACTGCTCCGGAGGCTGCTTGCGCGGTAAGGGCTGTCTGAAAATGTCCTAAATTCTACTCAGTAACTGAAATCTGAGAAAGAGCTCACCATTCCTTCCACAAACAACAGCTTATTCCAAAGCACTACTACATAGACACTTTCCACTATCGCTTTTAGTTGTTTTCACAGTAGTGCAATCTACCCAGAAACAACAGAAGGCAGAATGTTTAGCTTCTCCTTGCTTATTCAGCTTCCTCTTCATTTGACATTATAAAAGTTAATTAAAATGGAGAGCAGAGAGAATGCAGCAGCACTCTATTTACTTTGATTGTAAATTCCCCCTCTGCCCCTTTTTTTAAAGTCTCTGACTTCACTTGTTTTGTCTCCCCTCCCCACACACCCAGAACAGAAGGGATATGCACACTTGATAATGCTGACTTAAGCACTTCGTAAAACTACTATTCTACAATATGCAGTCAAGGGCAAGAGTCGGCAGTGCTACATAATTGACTCAGCTCAGTTGAAACCACTAGGGTAATGCTAATCTTGATCAGATGATGATGATCCAGGTCAGGGGGTCCAAACTTCAGGGAGGCTGACAATACAGAACATTATTTGGAGGTCAGAAAAAAAGTATGGCAATATGAGAGTGTGTTTCAAAATTATAATTCCACATAAATTTGTTTTCCCAGCAGTCAACAGATGCAAGTGGCTATGACTTATGGTTTTAGCTTAGCAGAACACATCCTGGATGTATAGTAGCACATGGCAACCAAGAGGAATAAGTAATTCATACATGCTTTGGAAATCCATTAGCAATAATGGATACTCTGTGTATAATAAGCTGTGAAAATATAAAAATATTTATATTCCACCTTATGTCATGGGATCTCAGGGCAGCCTGTAAGTAAAATCTGTTTAAAACTCTTTGGAATGTGAAACACTTTAACAATGATTTAAACACACTGAAAATATAAAACAACTAGCTATACCCAGTATAACGTACACCATTATCTACATATATAAAACACTTTGGTATGATTCTATGTTTCTGTTCCCATTCTGCTGATTGGCCACTTAGGAAACATGTCAAGAGTATGATCATTTGATGCATTAATATATAACCTTTCAAATAAACTATAATGGCTAATTTCATGCCGAGAGCCCCTCCATCGCCGCCATGCAACCGTGTGCACACACAGACACAGACACACAGACACAATGCTAGACACACACACACACCATGCAGGCCAGAATGTGAGAGCCCCCCACCACCACCATGCACCCACATGGACACACACACACACCATGTGCACCAGGACATGAGAGCTCCTCTGCCACTGCCATGCAATCACATATACACACACACACACAAACACCACACTAAACACATACAGACACCACTCATGTCAGGATGCTAGAGCCCCTCTGCTGCCACCATGCAATTGTAAAAACAAACACCCCGTGCTATACCCGAACCCTACACTACACACACATACCCATGCTACACACACAACACAACCGACATGGGGCAGGATGTGAGAGCCCCGCCACCGCTATGTTTAGAAAGGACTTGAAGTTTTCCACATGTTTCCACCTGAAGTCCCAAGAGGAAGGAACAGCTACAGACAGCACTGAAGGCCCAAAGCCCAGGAGGAAGGAACTGCTACAGACAGCACAGAAGGCCCAGGGCACAGCTACAGACAGTGCACAGTGCTCAGGGCCCAAGAGGCCCAAGGGCCCAGGCAGCACAGAAAGGCCCAAGGCCCCAGACCGCAGGCAGCAGAGAAAGGCCCAAAGCCCCAGGTCTCAGACAGCACAGAAAGACCCCAGACAGCACAGAAAGGCCCCAAGCTGCACAGAAAGGCCCCAGGTCCCAGTCAGCACAGAAAGGCCCCAGGCCACACATGCGTGGAGCAACGGAAAGCCCCTCTGCCACTGCCATGTTTAAAAAAGACTGAAACTTCCACATGTTCCCTCCCCCAGTGTGCTGCCCGGCTGCCCAACAGAGAGCTTTGATTGGTTGGTAAGTTTCCTAAGTGGCCAATCAGCACAGTGGAAAGGGAAACATACCCAAGGTAATTATATACAGTTGTCCCTTCATATTTGCTGGGGTTTGGTTCCAGGACCCCCTGTGGATACCAAAATCTGTGAATACTGAAGTCCCATTATATGCAATGGCATAGCAAAATGGTGCCCCTTATATAAGATGGCAAAATCAAGGTTTGCTTTTTGGATTATTATTTTTAAAGAATATTTTCAAGCTGTGAATACTTAAATCCATGGATACCAAATCTATGGATATGGAGGGACAACTGTATTAAGACTGGACAAATTAAAATATCTTCAAAGGTTAGAAAAGTTTGAAACCTCATGTATGTACTTTGGGGGGGCGGAATTAGCTCCCGCTAAAACTTAAATTAAAAAAAAATGTTTTAACATGGTGCCAGAATGAAACCAACATTGGTGTCAAATGGGCTGGAACAGCAAAGTAGTCCCTCTACTTCTAGTACTATTATAAGTTTGGGTATTATGATTGTTTTCGGTGAATCTATCACTATGATTTTTTTATTGGTTTATTTCAGAGAGCAGGTTACAGTCAGCTATTTAAAACAATGCATTATAATTTTACTTGGTAATTGTCATGTCTCCCCTTGAGACCTCTGCATCTTTCATAGAACGGGCCTTATCCTATGAGGACGTAAAGGCAGAGATCCAGCAGCCATCCTGGCAGATAGCAGAGGACTGCAAGGTCCCTCTGCTAATGGGCATAACATCTCAGAGTCTGAGAAGAAGGGGAGAAAAGAGCACACAAACACCAAGAGAGATGCTAGCAAAAAAAGCTGAATCAAGCCATTCCTTAGATGAAGAACTCAGCTGGAATGAAGAATTCCTTGGGAAGAAGGCATTTGAAAGGCCTTGACTGGTGGCAGATGGAAAGACAGGTGAGCCTAGATGCCATCAGGTTTAGAAACATTCCAATAGTTCTAGCATGTTGCTTGAAGTCAATACAGAATGCCTGAATTCCTATTTATGACATGCACTGGCTTTATGACCTTACTTATTAAAAGTTGCCCCCCCCCCGGTGCTGTATCCACAGGGGCTATGTCCCCAGACTTACCGTTTATACGCGAAACCATGAATAATAGAGAACCCTATTAAAATAAAGGACTTCCGGTACAAACATACTATAGAGTTGCATTGGCAGACATAGAATATACCTAGAGAGGATACCTCTCCAGGCATTTTTCAGCATAACTGTACGGTATGTGTCCCTATTTTTTCAGCTGTAGATAACCAAAAATGTGGATACTGGTTCCAGGGATATGTGGGGTGACCTGTACTACCTGGAACATCTGACACTGATTTATTTCCAGGAACCCGATCTTGGACTGCCCTCAGCATATGCTCCCCACACTTCCATGTTTCAGTATTTCAGATCTCCTAGAAATCACTCTCCTTTCCTAGACCATCCACTTGCTCTTATTTGGCTCTGGCTGGCTGAACTCTTCACTGACAGGGACTGAAGTGAAGCCACAGAAGGACAGTAATATTACTTCAGCCTTAGGAGGCTGAAACAATGGCTGGCAGTGAGTTCACAATGTGATTTCCAGTTATTTATGTATATAGTCCAGTCATAGTTTTTTAGAGTCTTTACAAAGACTCCCTGAAACAACATCTCAGGCTTGGCCAAATTGATCACCAACAATGGTCCGCCCTGGCCTCACATCGGGAGGCATGGAGACGCACTATCCACAATGCTGCAGCCTTATCTGAGAACTCACGCCGAACAAGTCTTGAAGAGAAACAACAACGCAGAAAGAATCACAACCCAAAAACATCACCCAAGGAGACCTTCTGCTGTGCTTTTTGCAACCAGACTTGTTTATCTTGGATTGGCCTTTTTAGTCATCAGCGCGCTTGCAGAAAGCACGGGATGTGTCCTTCCTGAATCTTCGTTTGCGAAGAAAAGCCAGAGAGAGAGAGAGTTGTAATGCAAAGTTTGCAAATATGTTAAATAGTTTATGTTTAGGCTTTTGAGTGCTGAGAAAGATGTTGACATTCTACAGACTTGAGCTACCATTTTACAGCACGTCTCAGGCCTGTACACTGTATTGTGGCATATCTCCAGGGGATGGGGTGACCTAAATGTTAGCTTCCCATACTCATATGAAACTGCTATTCAGAGAATGAGTGGTCTTAAAGTTTTATTTTATTTTAGATTTTAGAAGCTTTGATTTTAGAAGCTTTCTACATATAGATTGATCATTGCAAATTAACAAATGAAAAACTGTCCTAGCTGCAATATCTAAAATCAGTTTAGACTTACAATTAAGATTTTAGCAGCTCAATCCTATGCAAATGTACTCAAAGACCAATATCCCGGAAATATTACTTTTTTGGACTACCTTCCCTAGACACCTGTAATCATCATGGGGAGTGGCTGTTGGAGTTGTTGTCCAAACACAGAATGTTTCTGAATAGGGATTATTTCTCTAATAAATTAGTTTAGGGTTATAGAATCATAGAATCATTGAGTTGGAAGAGACCAGAAGGGCCATCCAGTCTAACCCCCTGCCATGTAGGAATAAACAATCAAAGCATTCCCTACATCTATCATTGGGTTGAAACTTGCCTCATGGGCCATCAGGTCCAATCCCTTGCTCAATACAGGATCTCCAATTAGAACATCTGCAGCAGGTAGCTGTCCAGCCTCTTTTTGAAGAAATCTAGAGAAGGAGACCTCACTGTTACTCAAATTGCTCATGGAATCCCATGCAAATATCGAGTTTCTAATATGTTGGGGAAATTAGCAACAACTCGACTTGGTGATGCAAGAGGGGGCAGGGGGATCTTATGCCTATTTTTACCCCTACTATCTCTGAACTGACATACACAAAAACACAACATGAAAAGTTAACAATTATATTTATTGAGGACTTAAAAATAATAACACCAATCACACACACATTCATACAATAAAGTATTCACACAAGACCACTAGGAATGGAAGAAGAGAGGTTGACAGAGGGAGAGATAGGGAGTTTTTCCGGGGAAATATGACACCTGTCTCATAGTTTGAAATTTAAAAGCAGACTAGCAGCACGGATGGATGAAGGAGAGATGTAGTGTCCCTGGAACTGTAATCTGTCCGCCCTGGCTACACAGAGGGACATAGTATTTATATTTATTTATTTATTTATTTATTGTATTTATACCCAGGAATGGAATCTGTGTGCAATGAGGCAGGATTTTGGGTCAGTAGTTATTCCCAGAAACCTGCCTTCAGGTGATTGGATTTCTTGTGTCGAAACAATGGATTCCAGGTGTTTCCAGAGACTGAACAATAGGTCTCAACAAACTCCTGGGTTTGAACAATGGGTTTTGAAGATGCTAATGTCTTGCAACTACTCTCAATGTTCTGGTGATTAAATTTACAAAGCGTGAGCTGCCTACTTAATGACTGGGTCTGGGGACTAAGGGAAGAGTAATACCTTCAGACACAGAATTACTCCATCCACAGGTGATGGGATCAATGTCTGTCATGAGTGTGTGCTGGCAAATGTCCTCTTGACCTCCTTATGTTTCCTTCAGTTTGGAATTTGTCAATAGTCCTTCCTTTAGGTGGCTTAGCACGTGCCTTTGGGATCCTTATAGCGAGTCTCTGGGATTTACTGTTCTCCCACATGGATGACTAAAGTAATATGCCAAATTATTAATAAGCCAATTTTGGGGTTCCCAGTGGTAGGGCTCATTAGGGGCACTAACACCACTACCTCTCTAGGCAATTGGTTCCACTGCCAAAGTGCTCTCACTGTCAAGAAGCTCCTTCTAATGTTCAATCAAAATCTACCATCATGTAACATAAAACCAGAAGATCTAGTTTTAACCTCTGAAGCATCAGAGAACAAGCCCACACCCTCCTCTTTATGACAACTCTTGAGATATTTAAAGTGTGCAATCATGTCACCCCCTCGGTCTTCTCTTCACCAAGCTGAACATGACAAGCTCCTTCAACTTTTCCTCATATCTTCTGTTCCCACACCTCTTATCATCCTCGTTGTCCTTCTCTGAAGTCACCTCATATCTTCTGTTCCCACACCTCTTATCATCCTTGTTGTCCTTCACTGCAACTCGTCTATATCCTTCTTAAAATGAAATGCCCAGGACTGAACACAGTACTCCAAATTAGATCTGACCAGTCAAGAATATGGGGGGAATATTACTTCCCTCTACTTAGAAATTATGCTTCTATTAATGCAGGTTAAGATAGCATTTTCCTTCTTTGTTGCAGCATCATACTGCTGGCTCATGTTGAATTTATGATCAACAATAATCCCAAGTCCTTTGCATATGTAGTACTGCTGAGCCAAGTATCCACCATCCTATACCTGTGTGTTTGTTTTTTGTGGCTTAAATGTAGAATTTTGTATTTGTGTCTGTTGAGTTTCCTTTCATTTCAGCCCAGTTTTCTAGTTTATCAGGGTCCTCTTGAATTCTGTTCTTCTTCATTATCATTCATCATCATATGTTCCCATCTTCCAATGTGCTGGTTCCCCTCTCAGTTTTATATCATCTGCAAAGGATACGTCTGATAAGGATTCCCTCTACCCCATCATCTAAATCGCTGATAAATTTTTTGAAGAGTGTCAGCCCCAGGACAGAAACATGCTGCACTCCACTTGATACCTATGAAGTACAGCCACTGATGATACCTCTTTGAGCACAGCTTTCCAAACAATTATGGATCTATCTGATGATGTTTCTATCTATTCCATATTTACCATCAGTTTGATAATCAAAATATCATGAGAAACCTTATCAAATGCTTTGCTGAAATCCAGATAAATGGTATTCACAGCAGACCAATCATCAGCTAAACTAGTGACACAATTAAAAATGTTGTAAGGTTAATTTACTAGGATTTGTTCTTGCAAACCCACATTGGTTCCTCCTAATCACTGCATTGTCATCAAGATCCTTGCAGATGGACTCCTGTATAATCTGTTCTAATATTTTTCCTGGTACTGGGGTCAGGCTGACTTGCCTGTAGTTTCCTGGATTATCTTTTTTGAAGACAGGGACAATGTTTGCCCATCTCCAGTCCTCTGGCACCTCACCTGTTCTCCAAGATTTCTCAAAAATGATATCAAGTGATTCTGCAAGTATGTCAGCAAGTTTCTGCAATACTCTGGGATGCAGTTTATCTGGCCCTTCAGCTGTGAACGCATTTATGTTAACCAGATGATTCCTAACTTCGTATTAATCTTGATTTACAACCTGGGCTAACCTCTCCCCCAGAACATAATGGTATATGTGTTTACTCAGTAGTAATTCCCATTTCACTACCTGGAGTTTACTCCCAAGTACATGTATAGAATTGCAGACTTAAGCACTTTATAAACAGGTAGGGGATATGATACAGGACTCTGTGGTAACATTATAACATCAAAAAATGGACACAAGTGTGAAGAGGAAGGAGATAACTTTGAATATACCATAATCAACTAACACATATTTTGAATAGGTTTGGGGAGAGGGATCAGGAATCTGCAACTAAATTAATAAAGGCATTTTAAAGTCAAAATTAAAACAGCACGAAGGGATGAGTGATGGGATCAAAATAAACAGAACATATCAGTCCTGACTTATTTTCAAAGCAACCTTGTTAGTTTGTTCATTTATTCTATTTCAAAACTGAGACCAAGATGAAAAATGACTACTTATGTCTGGGCTTAGGTTTGAGAAGATGTGACATTATTTAATGAGATAATGATCAAATGGGAAAGAAACCCAGAGATAAGCATTTTTGTTAACTGTCATGGAGTCAACTTTGACTTATGATGACCCTATGAATGATATACCTCCAAGTCTTCCTCTTATCAACAGCCCTGTTCTGTTCAGGTTTTGCAAACTCAAGAGATAAGCATACATACTCATAAACAAACAAGTTGAGGATGGAGGTTTCTACTTTTTCCTCTCTCTCCAAGGTTTTGTGCACAAAAACAAGCCATTATCATCTCTCTTACATACTCCACTTTATTTTACAGGGTGTCCAAAAATTATCTTTACAATTTCAATTCTATATACAATTGAAATTGTAAAGACAATTTTCAGACACCCTGCACTTGTTTGGATATATAGACTATACATAACACAACCTAAGCAGAGCTGAAAGAATCCAGCCATGGTCCCTAGGAGCATGCAGTTTGTTTCCAAGATGAAAGTGAGTGCTCTAATAGCTGCCAATGATGCTGTTGCTAACATAATGAGAGTGTACTCTTATTTTTATGTCCTGGTTTGCAAGCTAGGTGCCATGCTATAAAATACTGCGGCTAAAGTGCTATCAAATTGTACACTAAAAGACAAGAAGGAAGGGGACTAAAATATCATTCTGGATTGAAATCTTTATCATCTTAACAGTCCTGGTGAGACAGTCTTGCAAACATTTTAATGTTGTTTTGATCATCTTCCTATTGGCCTTGCTGTTATGTCCACTGCCAGCATATAATAAAACCCGATCTTTGCCAGAGGGAATGATGTCTGAAAACACAAAAGGTCACAGGCAGAACAGATCTTCCAACAGAGAGCCAGAAATCTTCTGGCAAGTCTAAGTTTAGGAAGCCATCTTCATTGAAGGTGCTGCTTGAGGCAATCAAGTTCAAGAGCAGCAAGTTCAACTAAAGAGTTTAATTATGTTTTAAAGTGCTTTGATACTCAGGATGTTTCACAGGAAAAAAATACTATTTTTTCTCTCTTTCTTTCTCTCTAATGTCATAAGGTCACTGGCCAGGGTTTTGAGCTGTTGATCCACTAGTGAAACAAACCATAATGTGAATGTTTTGATATTCCTGCCACTGTACGCAGTGAGGTGTCCAAACCCTAGCAGGATAGGAAGGCATTCCCTGTCAAAGGAGATGACAGTGGCAAAGACAGTAGCCCAACCACCACCTGTGCTGGAGGTGGAGAAGGAGGGGAAGCAGCACTGCCCCAATGCAACCCCTTCTCCCTGTCCTCAGAGAGCAGTGGGGAGGGAAATGAGGAGGCAAGGTAATGATGGCCAGTGGCAGTGACAAAAAGCAGCAAGGGATAACAAAGGCCTCATCTATATGAGGCAATAAAATGTGGATTGATGCACAGTAATACCAATTCGCAGCAGCTTTCATTTGTCTCCACAGTTTTGGGGGCAAGATAGCAGGCATGTGAAGCTACCTGCTTTTGATGTTCAAACTGGCATGCCTGCAAATCAAGATGGCAGGCCCAAGTGAATTACTTGTGTTTTTATTGTCACCAGTTGCCACTGCCAAACAGTATTTTTTAAAACGTAAATCCATGGTGTGCAAGTGCAATATTCCGTTTAAATAAACAGAAAAAAAAGAAAAGAAAAAAGGCTGTTTCGTCACCTCAGCACACAATCGCTACAACGAAAATCCAACATGGCAGTTTCAGGCGCTTGCCAATCAGCTATCTACTTCCACTCTTATTGGGAATGCACATCAAAGCAAATTGGTTGTCCCAATGAGTGGAATGTATGGTTTTCCTTCAGAGTTTTTGGAGGTTTTGGCCCCCCTTCTTCTGAATACAGTGGATTGATGCAGGATCCCATTAAGACAAAACAAATTCTCCTCGAATTCTATGAGTAGTATTTTTGCTATGTAGACAACCCCACAATATACTCCTCTTGCTACCGGTTGGCTGTATACAGAACTGTCGATTTCTTCAGTCAGTGGCTGGCTTCAAGGAAGTCTCAGAGCCAAGATACTATGGTATGCAGGGCTTGTAAAATGGCCTGATTTTCCTGATCACTCCCCATCTCCTTCGAGCCTTGCCTCATTGGAGCCACATATTAAAGCAATTTCCAGCTCTGGTCCACCAGAGTTGGATAGGATCTCATACATAAAATCAGCTTAAGCCACAATCATCAACAATATAATGGTTACAATATTAAGAGTAAAATCATGTTAACATAATTCTAAAAGGAAAGACCAGAATGATTCTCCATAATGGGGAATGTTATTCCAGGAGCACTGTGCAAGGAGGAAGGAATGGTTTCCTCTATTGCTTTCATTTGCTTTCTGAACATTGTACAGAAAAAGAACTGTGTACAGTTGTCCCTCTATATCCACAGATTTAGTATCCATGGATTTAAGTATTCACAGCTTGAAAACATTCTTAAAAAAACATTCTTAATAATCCAAAAAGCAAACCTTGATTTTGCCATTTTATATAGGGGACACCATTTTGCTATGCCATTGCATATAATGGGGACATGAGTATTCATGGATTTTTGTATCCACGGGGGGCCCTGGAACCAAACCCCAGCAAATAAGAAGGGACAACTGTAATTTAAATTTTTAATAATGACATTTCCAACTTGCAAGATGAAGCCAGCCCTACTGTTAGAGAGAGTCAGGTAAGGTGGTCATCTCAAGTAGATTTGTGACATCATGATCCGCATTCATGTGCAGGCAGATGTAGGTTCACTTCCAGCTTCTAAGTTTTCATAATAGAATGTTAGTTTTTCCATCTTCACATTACCCATATGATATTCCCTTACATTTTTGAAGAAGAATGATTGTGTTACAGACACTTTCTAGAGATCCCAACTATCAACTGACTAGGTTCCAGCTGATATCAAAATAATAAAGCATTGCATGTTTGGAAAGGATTTTGACCGATACATCAGTTATTCAGACTTCCAGATTTTCTAGACCATACCCATGTATCAAAACAGAAAGATGGTTATCTGTGTTTTGTTATCATAGATTCCTGTAGAAATGCCTTTACAAAGATAACATCAGCCCTCTTCTATCTTAAAAGGTCATCACAAGAAATTACTAATGAACAGTTTTGCCGCGTGTTCTATAAAACCATGATTGGGAATACTGATTATGATGTTGTTTAATGTCCACTTTTTAAGGATCTATGTTAAAACTAAGTTTAGGTTCAGAAAAAAAATATATAGGAATTCATGTAGTTAAAATTAGGAAATTGAGAGCAAAAAGTATTGCTCAGCTTTGAATATTCTTCTTGTTTTCTTTTGGCTTACAGTTAGCTATTAAAATTATTCCTACTGCTTCTCTTACAGCAGTGGACAACAATGCTTAAGAAAGAAAGGAGAAACAGCTGTTAGCCTGCCAGGAAACACCCTGTCACCTGAAAATTAAGAAAACATTTCTTTTCCCACCCCAAAGTGACACAATTTCCCCCCTACCCCTTCACTCACACTTAATCCAAGATATGTGCCAAATAAATTCACTTTATATTAAAAGCTCAAGCCCCCAGTTTCAGCTCAAGTGATATCCCATATCTTAATTAGCCAACAAGTTAATACAAAGCCATCATGATAGGTCCATTAACCAAGTGGCAAATCCACAACAATATTTTCAGCATAGCATGCAATGCAGGGAGTTCTGTGCTATCTCAGCACTTTTGCCTGCTTTCAGAGCAAATATTTAAACTCTACTGAAATCCCCAGTGAAGAAAAGAACAAGTACAGTTCAGAAGCACCAATTCCTTTCTGCCCTTATTTGTTATTCACATTATTGTAATTTTCAGAAAATACCAGAGAAATAAAAGGAAGCCTCAAAGCTGTTTTAGAATTCAAAATCGATTTATTGTAACAGAACGCCCTCAAAAGTACTACATACTGGTTCAGAGGGTCATGACTATATGATGCCATTTGTAAAACTTCTCCCTTCACATTTTCCACGACTGCTTTTAGATTCTCTAATGTCCATCTTGAGACACTCTTTTGAGCAGCTTCAAATCCCTATGGAGGCCTTTTTCTTCTTTTACAAAGTTTGCTCTTAATGAAAACATGCCACTTAGTTACTAGCTCAAAGTGAAGGCCCCTGAGGTTTGTAGAGTAGCTGCTCTGAGGGCAAAATTGAACAATTTCCATAATATAGTGTTCTTTAAAAGGCTGAAGGACTTTTCCCTTCAGTATACAGGGAAGTTCTCTTTTAGCTTCATACTCAATTAACCCTGAAGCACAAGGCTAAACCTACTAACATAGAAAGTCTGTGTCATTAACACTAATGATTTTGCAATGACCCTGTAACTAGCATTCTCAGACTTTAATATGCTCTTCTAAAATGAACTCAAGCTGGATATGAGTCAGTAGTGTGATGTGACAGCTAAAAAATCCAATACGATTCTAGGCTGAATCAATAGGAGTATAGTGTCTAGATCAAGGGAAGTAATAGTGGCACTGTATTCTGCTTTGGTCAGACCTCACCTGGAATACTGTGTCCAGTACTGGGCACACAATTCCAGAAGGATATTGAGAAGCTGGAACATGTCCAGAGGAGGGTGACTAAAATGGTGGTAGGTCTGGAAGCCATGCCCTATGAGGAGTGGCTTAGGGAGCTGGGCATGTTTAGTCTGGAGAAGAGAAGGTTAAGAGGGGATATGATAGCCATGTTTAAATATTTGAAGGGATGTCATACTGATTATCGAACAAGCTTGTTTTCTGCTGCTTCATAGACAAGGACATGGAGCAATGGACTCAAACTACAGGAAAAGAGATTCCACCCAAATATTTGGATGAACTTCCTGACAGAAAGAGCTGTTAGGCAGTGGAATGCACTGCCTGGTAGTGTGGCAGAGTATTCTTCTTGGAGGTTTTTAAACAGAGGCTGGATGGCCATCTGTCGGGGATGCTTTGATTGTGTATTTGTGTATAGTAGGGGGTTGGACTAGATGGTCCTTGTGGTCTCCTCCAACTCTATAATTCTATGATTCTGTGAAATCAGAGGGTGATGACAGAATAGGAATCCTCTGAAATCAGAGGGTGATGACTGAATAGGAATTCAGTCATTCCCCCCCCCATTTATGCAACACCGTCACTGTTACAGTACTTAACTCCAACAGATACTCCCTGTGAAGACTTGCACATGGAAAAAAATTATTACAGTCCTACTGTGTTAATAGCACCGTGTAGGTTACAATAATGGAGTAGGTGTCAAAACCTGTTACTGTCAATTTCAGTGACAATTACAACAGACTTTACCAGAGAAACTATGAAAGGAAATTACTCATAAACCGAAAGTCTGGAGTGAATGCAATTAGAAGTCTCCAAAACCCAATACCACCCCAGCTCATTCCACTTCTTCCAGCAGCCAGCCAACTACATTCCCACAATACTTCCATTTGTTATTCTATGCTCTGTCCAAGAGGCTTATCCCATGCCGAATCAAGTAGCAGGGCAGCCAGAAGGTTCTGCTTTCTGTGCTACCCTTCTGCATGATGTTGTTATTTTCCTAGTGTTCTGCTGTTCGGGTCCTGTGGGAGAGCAAGGTAAAACTGTGTTTTTGCTAATGGATTTTTCTGGTTAGCAAAAATATGTGGTTTTTACCTCAGTCTCTCATAGGACTGGAACAGAAAACTGACTATGTCATACAGTAAGGCAGCATGGAAGATCGAACCTTCCTACTGTCCTGCCACTTTAATTCAGCATGTGATAAGACTCCAACTCTTCAACTTTGATTTTCCATAAGTCAAGATACCTCCTCCCTTCTATTTCCAAACGTTACATTACAATTGGTCAACCTCATGAATTTTTAGAAGTTATGCTCTAAGAATTGGTTGCAATACTCTAATCATAAGTAGCAGAAAAAATTATACATCTATGCTAGCACACACTTTTTAAATATCCTCTATGTCTGTGTAATAATCACCCCTGAAGTACTCTCTGTCTCATCCCACAAGGGCAAACATTTAAAGGGAAAATAACCTCCATAAACACAGTTTGTTTCCTACCTGTGAATGCAAAACCTTCTGGAATTATAGCAAAAAAATGTTATGAATCAGTTACAGTATGTTTGAGTAAATAAATTAGCTCTTTAGTAGAGACAAGGGAATTCTGGCAGCTAGTGTCATCCACTGTAAAGTAAGTCACAACTCCCAAAGGTTATTTTGCCTAACATACACTCAGGTTTAAATGCAACTCTCAACCCAAAGGACAAACACAGAGAGAATGCAGTATTCTAAGTATCATAGAATTGCAGAGTTGGAAGAGACCACGAGGGCCATCCAGTCCAACCCCCCTGCCACGCAGGAAATCTTGATCAAAGCATCCCCGACAGATGACAATCCAGCCTCTGTTTAAAGACCTCCAAGGAAGGAGACCCCACTACTCTCTAAGGGAGTGTGTTCCACTGCCGAACAGCTCTTACTGTCAAAAAGTTCCTCCTCATGTTGACGTAGAATCTCTGTATTGAATTTCATTTTGTTAGCTTTGGCCCAGCTCTCCAGTCTATCCAGGTCATTCTGAATTTTGATCCTGTCTTCTAGGGTATTAGCTACTCCTCCTAACATGGTGTCATCTGCAAATTTGATAAGTATGCCCCTAATTCCCTCATCCAAGTCATTGATAAAGATGTTGAATAGCACTGGGCCCAGGACAAAACCCTGCGGCACCCCACTGGTCACATCTTTCCAAGACGAAGAGGAGCCACTGCTGAGCACCCTTTGGGTTCGGCCGGTCAACCAATTACAAATCCATTGAACAGTTAACTTGTCTAGCCCACATCTTACAAGCTTGTTTGCAAGAATGTCATGGGGAACCTTGTCAAAGGCCTTACTGAAATCAAGGTATGCGATGTCCACAGCATTCCCTTCATCTACCAAGCTGGTAACTTTATCAAAAAAAGAGATCAGATTAGTCTGGCATGACTTGTTTCTCTGAAACCCATGTTGACTTTTTGTGATTATAGCACTGCCTTCTAAATGTTCACAGACTCTCTGTTTAATGATCTGCTCTAGAATCTTCCCTGGTATTGATGTCAGACTAACTGGACGATAATTGTTGGGATCCTCTTTTTCCCCCTTTTTGAAGAGGGGAACAACGTTTGCCCTCCTCCATTCTGCTGGGACTTCTCCTGTTCTCCAGGAGTTCTCAAATATTATTGCCAATGGCTCTGAGATTATATTTGCCAGCTCTTTTAATACTCTTGGATGTAGTTCATCTGGTCCTGGAGATTTAAATTCATTTAGATTAAGAAGGTATTCCTGTACTACCTCTTTACTTATTTTGAGCTGGATTTCCCCTATTGTGTCCTCTGTTCCATTATCCTCAGGTTGGTCCTCCTTTTCCTTTTCTGAAAACACTGAGGCAAAGAAGGTGTTGAGTAATTCTGCCTTTTCTCTGTCCCCTGTTAGCATTTTGCCATCTTCTCCACGTAGTGGCCCTATCATTTCCTTCTTCCTCCTTTTGCTGCGGACATACCCAAAAAAACCCTTTTTATTGTTCTTAACCTCCCTAGCAAGCCTGAGCTCATTCTGCGCTTTAGCTTTTCTGACTTTACTCCTACACGTGTTCGCTATCTGTTTGAATTCTTCTTTGGTGATTTCCCCCCTTTTCCATTTCCTATACATGTTCCGTTTAAAACTTAGCTCCTCTGAAAGTTCTTTAGTCACCATCCTCGTTTCTTGAGACACCTCCCATTTTTCTTCCTCAATTGTACTGTTTGAAATTGTTCCTTCAGTAGCTCCCTTTTGAAAAAGTCCCATCCGTCTTGAGGTCTCTTCTCTTTTAGTATTCCTGACCATGGGATCACCCCCAGTATTTCCCTGAGTTTATTGAAATCAGCTCTCCTAAAGTCGAGAACACTTGTCTGACTATGCCTGGCTTCTCCTTTCCATTGTATAACAAACTCCAGGAGAACATGATCACTCTCACCTAAGGATCCCACCACTTGCACCCCATTAACCAGGTCTTCTCTGTTGGTTAGTATCAGATCTAAAATAGCTGACCCCCTTGTTGCCTCTTCCACCTTTTGGACCATGAAATTATCTTCCAGGCATGTAAGGAATTTGCTAGACCTTGAAGTTTTGGCTGAGTTAGATTGCCAGCAAATATCAGGATAGTTGAAGTCACCCATCACTACTACATCTCTCCTTTCTGCATGTGTGTTCATCTGTTCTAAAAAGGCATCATCCAATTCCTCCGTCTGATTTGGGGGTCTGTAGTAGAGTCCCACAATAACATCCCTGTTGTTTGCCTCCCCTTTAATTTTTATCCAGATGCTCTCCACCTGGCTTCCAGTATTGATGTCATGGATCACTTCACTGGTGTAAATATCCCTGACATATAATGCTATTCCTCCTCCTTTCCTGTTTGGCCTGTTTCTCCTATAAAGGCTATACCCCTCTATTCCTACATTCCAATCATGAGACTCGTCCCACCAGGTTTTAGTAATGCCTATTATATCATATTTGTTTTGTAGTGCGAGGAGTTCAAGTTCACCTTGCTTATTTCCCATGCTCTGTGCATTAGTGTAGAGACATCTAAGACCATGTGTTCCCTTTACTTGCTCCCTGTGCAAGTTTTTTTTGCCTCCCACTGTTGGGTCCTTGCGCTGTTTGCCTTGTTCCCTCTATGACAGTTTGACTATTTTCTCCATCCCTTTTGCCTTCCAGAATACTGTCTCCCTCCCCCATTTGACTCAGTTTAAAGCCCTCCTGATCAAATTCAAGTACTTAAAAGCAAAATGACTTAATCAAAATGAGGGCAAATTAAAATGTACCATCACAGAGGTATTACAGTTGAACATCATCACAGAAGATTGGACGGGGGGACTTCCTATGAATAGGTTACAGTTGTATATACAAACTGTCTTTCACAGAGGGTACTAGCTATCCCTCTGAGGTACTAATCTTTAGTAGATTATCACACTACACTGTTATAGTGCTATTATTCCATTTTAACTGCTCTGGCTACCTCCTGTGGAATCCAGGGATTTGCAGTTTAGGGAGCGACATTTAGGATTCTCAACCAGAGAGCTCTTAGGCCTCACTAAACTATGAACCCCAGAAGTCCAGAGGAGGCAGCCATAGCAGTTAAAGTGGAATAATAGCACTATAGCAGTGTACTGTTTTCACATGCAATGCTTTCTCACAAGCAATTCCTCATGAAATTGGGAGGGCTGGCAGAGAAATTCATTGGGTTAACATTTGCACATGAAAAAGATTCACTCTGTAACTCCTGAGACAGGCAATGAAGCAAAGTGTATTTGGCTTTGGAAATCTATAGCTTTCCCAGGGTTACAATGCATTTCAGCAAAGAAAAAAAAGTGCAAAAAGTCACACATATACCTGCAAAAAAATGTGCATGACTGAAAATATGGATATCTGAAAAATGTGCAAAAACACAGTAGTCAATAGGAAAAATACATAACAATGTTACATTAGGAAGGAGATTTTCAGACAGGCAAAAATCGCTCCTTGCCACGCGAGCAGCCTCCCGAAACTGCTGCGCGGCAAGGGTCTTCTTCAGACGACGCTGTGCCTCTGGCGAAACCGTCCGTGTCACTTCCGTGAAGCTTGGGACGGCTCCGCGTCATATTTCAAGCACGGAGGCTGCCCGTGATTGAAATATGACGCGGAGCCGTCCCAAGCTTCACGGAAGTGACACGGACGGTTTCGCCAGAGGCACAGCGTCGTCCGAAGAAGACCCTTGCCGCGCAGCAGTTTCGGGAGGCTGCTCGCGCGGCAAGGAGCGATTTTTGCCTGTCTGAAAATCTCCGAAGAATGCATGCCAAAATATGCTTCTATTCCCATACAGAAAGGGATAAACCTTTGGTAAATGGGAAAAATGTGGGGTGGGGACATCCCATCCATACCTTTAGGTTCCACTTAAAACTGGGATCAGTTCCACTTAAACTGATCCCTGGTGGTACAGTAAGCTAATGCAACCAAACTGCAGCCAAAAAAACAACAACACTCATGCTAGATATTGAGTTCATAGATTCAAACCCAGGGCCCCCAGGTTGACTCAGTCTTCCATAAGTCAGTAAAATGAGGACCAGCATATAAAGAGCTGGGGTGACATGCTGTGAAACTGTTAAAATACTGTTTTTTAAAAAAGAAAAACAGCAGCAGCAGTCACTTATTAATGTACAATGCTTTATGTACATCAGCAGCGCCACCTACTAGCAGTTATAATACCTGCATTGTACAACTGTCTATACTGTCTGTAACTTTGTAATTTCTGTTTCATGTTTGTACTAATACATGAATTGTATAACATATAATTTGCTTTGAATGGCTTTGAATTTTATCTGTCTTGCTTTGAATTGTATCTGCCTTGAATTGTATTTGCCTTGAATGTATTAATCTGTACTGTGATTGTGTATTGTTATGTATATTCCAATGTATGTACCCCGCCCCAATCCTTAGGGGAGAGGCGTGTAATAAATAACTAGGTATTATTATTATTATTATTATTATTATTATTGGCTATATGCAGATTAAGCCTTATGGGACTGTCAACAAGGCTCTCAGCCTATCACCATCTGACATATCTAGTCACATGGTAGCAATAGATTTCCACCCCTTCCTTTCTTGCAGCTGTCACTCCAAAACTAAAGACGTGATCTCTTACCTCTCCTCCCACCCATGCTATCAAGCAGCACAACCAGTGCTTTCACAAATATACAGCTCTCCTCCACCCAGGTCCCAGGAATGCTAGCAATGCCCATGATCAGATGAAAGATAACAGAAAGAATCAGATAACACTTTTTTGCCGCATTAGCTCTTCCAAATGCCACTTTCTGATGGGTGCAGAATGAATAATATGACAACCTATGCCATGACCAAAATTTATACCAGGGATAGTAGATCACCCTCACCCCGCATAGGAGGGCTCCTTCCTTCATGCTAAAGAATCTAGCCAGCTACTCTCAAGCCATACTCAGGGGGCCTTCAGACCAAAGACAGCGTGGCTTCCTGGGGGCTGCTAACCCTTCTCCTTCCTACTCACCGGTCCACAAATGAAAGCCATGCCACAGCCCAAAATTGTCCCCCTACATCATGGCTTCACAACCCACAATGCCTTGTTCTAAGGAATGACTCCTCAGAGTGAGGCAACTGGAAATAGGGAGTATTGGAGGGAGGAGAGTAGGTGAAGTAGTAGGAAGACAGGAACAGCAACAATGACAGGAGTATTTTGTATCATCCCACTCCAGGCTGCAAGATAATATTGCTCCATGCTTGAGAGCAAACCAAGACCAAAGGATAGAAAGGCCAAGTAGTATAGGGTAAAACTGGATGCTTGTCACAACTTGCATTTAGTAAGTCGAAACATAAGCAATAGTCACAGATTTTCTCAACCACAGAAAGAAAGGATGTTTTGACACACTGATACCCCACTGAGACAACAAACAAGCAAAAACTGATTCTGTTGTACTTGCAGACCTTTTTTTCCTTTTTTTTTTTTGCAAAAAGTTCATTTGCATAAAAAATCTTTGTTTTTCCACCAAACCCAAGGTTTTGTGCAGAAAACTGGGTGTTTTGTCAAAGTAAATTTCTCACAAAAATGTCCCCCAAAGCAGAAAAAATCCCTGATCAAAAATGCACAAAACCTCTCATAATCTTCCCCAAAGTAGAGAAAAACTTTTGAAATATTTCATCCTTGCATGTGAGAATAAAATAAGTAAAGATATACATAACTATTTGTAGGTATCATGTTCCTACATACTCTCAGTATTCTTCAAGTTATGCTGACCTCAGGACCACAGAGAAGTCAATTCTTATGAGCTTCTAAACCTGTCACATGCTAAGTAATCACTCCATCTGGAAAGGCCAGTCATATTTTTTTGACCTTGTAGCTCTGTTCTTGTGGATTAGCTTCAAAAATGTCCATAGGCCAAGTCTTGAAATGGAAAGATTAAACTGATCTACTCAAGTGCCACCTAACATGCATCCATCAGCAATCTACAAATGCCAACACCACAGCCCCATTCTAGGAATTATATGAACAGCTAGTACCCTGGGATAAAGTTTGTTACGTTTTCTCCAATATGGCCACTTAGGAGAACTCTTGGCTGGCCTTTCTTCATTAAACGTTCTATTATTCTCAGTTCTTTCAGACAAATCTTTACATTTTAACTGCATATTAAACAATTAAGGGTTTTAAAAATAGTAATGCTTTAAAAAGTAAGATGGCAAAACGTTAAGTTATGAAGATATATTCTTATTTTCTTTGGCTCTTTGCTAAAACTTAG
The DNA here is from genome assembly GCA_030847615.1 of Gambelia wislizenii. NCBI lineage: Eukaryota > Metazoa > Chordata > Lepidosauria > Squamata > Crotaphytidae > Gambelia > Gambelia wislizenii. Next base: position 166,916,638 of record JAUMIR010000002.1, read on the forward strand.
GTAAGCAATCCATTATTTGCAATTATCATTGGCAAATTTTAAGAACACACCAAAAGTGTTTGCATTTTTTTAACTATGAGTTTGTTACCTACCCTGACAGCCCCCATCCTGGAATATCACATAATTGGCTATACAGTTTTTAATAATTTGGCTTGATGTGGCCTTCAATGGGGGGGGGTAGCAGGTAAGCCAGGGACTCCCAAATACCAAGGTTGGAATCATGTATAGCCAAGGGCGGGACCTTTGGAAATTCCCCAAACAAATACTCAGGTCAGAGTTAACACCTGGAGGTGGGTCATCCACTAATCTACTCAACAACAGCAGAAACCTTGATGGATTCTTCCTCTTCCCTTTCCCTCCAACAATAGACCTGGCTTGCTCCTATTCAATTTTAAATGCATTGCCCATTAACAATCGTTAACTCTTCTGAAACTCCCTTTCTATAGTTCTGGGAACCTCCAAGAAATATTTTATTCCACTGAAACCCCCATCCCTTCAGGGGAACTATCACATACAAATATTACCCTAAAATACATCGAAGTGTGTACAGACCCTCTTCCTTCCAATTCCTTGTCAATGTGTGTCACCATTCTGCCTTCCAGACCTCCTTGCTGTTGGTTTACTTCACAATCTCAGCTTTGCAGGATCGATATAATACAACCCATCATCCCCTTACTTTATTCCTCTATCCAAATATTTCCTACTATCTTCAATAGCCTTGTGTGATTGCCTGAAGCCTGAGTGTTTGCGTGAACACTGTTGATATTACTTTCCAATAAAGATCATTTAATTGTCTCCTCCTTATACATAGGCCAAAAGATCCTGCCATGACCCAGCCTCTTGCTGCCACCTTTGAGCTAATTAAATATTTAATTTTGGACACTAGGGGGATTCTCACAGACCCCATGCAATTTGGGTAACAGGTCTTCAGTGCATTTGGATTTAGAGTACAGGTGAATGGAAGTATAAATGGAAGACAAGGAACTAACTTGTTACAAATAACTTGTTATGAATTACTTGGGGGTTAACAGAGAAAAACACAATTCCCCCCCACACACACACACAATATAAAGATGTTCCTTTTCCTGGTTTGAACAAATAATGTTTCTTGCCATTACTTGTTTGTTCCGTCAGAAGTGTTGCTGATGCCCACTTTAACGTTAAGGAGGCCAGATATTACCCCCACCCCCGGTTATTAATATTCATATATGGTTCCCACACAGCTCACAAGGGACCCTCATAGAACAGTGGTAGACAAGAGTGATGATGCACTAGATTTTTAAAGTGTTGTCACCATTAACCAGCCAGAGATACTTCCTGAACTGCTTAGGGCATCATAGCATTCTAGTTGGTAGTAGCTCTAGATAGAGCTATATGGCATTCTGCTCACTTTAGGAAATGCCACTGGTTGGCTAACAACAACTTTTTACAATAGCTAGAGGCTCACTGCTCTATAGGCCTATGAGAGCCTATACTTTTAGAGTGATATGAAAATGTCACTATCTGGCTGCCATTGATACTTCTTACAATAGCTAAAGAGTCAACATTGCAGTCTACTCCCATTTTGTGATGTAGCTAGCACTGCAAAAAATTCCCTGGTAGTCATAGCAGTTCAGACGCCCTGTTTTGAAATTAAAGATGGGAAGGGTACTCTGACCACTTCATATTATCAAGGTATTACAACATTTCTCCCAAAATGGATAACAGTACACATTGTGAAGTTGAAGGCTTTCATGGCTGGCATCCATAAAATCCTTGGTTTTTTTCTGGGCTGTGAGGCCGTGTTCTGGAATAGTTTCTGACATTTCGCCTGCACCTGTGGCTGGCATCTTCAGAGAATGGTTGGGTAGGAGTGTATGTGGAGTTTATATGCTGTGAATCCCTGTTGGGGACTATATGTAAATTTGTGTAACTGAATGGTTAGTTTCTGGGTATAGAAATGCAAGGCTTGTTAGTGTCTGTTTGGCTAATGGTTGATTGATGGACCATTATCTGTTGGAAATCCCCTTGTCCCTGGGTGGAATTCCTTTGTAAGTGTTCAATTTTAATTCTATTGTATTTCAAAACTGGGAGCCAGATTTTGTTTACTTTTAAGGTTTCTTCTTTCCTGTTGAAGTTGTCCAGGTGTTTGTGGATTTCAATAGTTTCTCTGTGCATTCTGACATGATAGTTGTTGGCCTGGTCCAGAATTTCTGTGTTTTTAAATAACATTTTGTGTCCAGGTTTGTTTATAACATGTTCTGCTACTGCTGATTTTTCTGGTTGGCCCAGTCTGCAGTGTCTCTCATGGTCCTTGATTTGTGTTTGCATACTGCTTTTTGTGGTCCCTATGTAAACTTGTCCACAGCTGCATGGTATGCGGCAAACTCCTGCAGCTGTGATAGCGTCTCTTTTGTCCTTCGCTGAGGGTAGCATTTCTTGGATTTTTCTGGTTGGTCTATAGATTGTTTGGAGGTTGTGTTTCCCCATCTGTTTCCCTATTCTGTCTGTAACTCCTTTGATGTCTGGTAAAAATACCTTCCCTTTGGGTGGCTGTTTTTCTTCTTCATTCCTGTGTTTTTTTCTGGGTCTGCCTGCTCTTGTGATGTCTGATCTGGAGTAGCCATTATCCTTAGGGCCCAGTTTAGGTGTCTCAGTTCGTCCTTCAGGTAGTGGGGTTTGCTGGTCCTTTTTGCACGATCTACATATACTCCCCCACAGGGGTTCACAGCACATAAACCCCAGACACACTCCTACCCAACCATTCATTGAAGATGCCAGCCACAGATGCAGGTGAAACGTCAGAAAGAAACTATTCTAGAACACGGCCTCACAGCCTGGGGAAAAAAACCAAGGAAAATCTAAGGTACAGGCCTGTTTCCTTTGGCCTTAAAGCTGAAATGTTTCCATAAACAGTGGTAGGTGTGGAGACGTTTCCTGTGGCTAAGCCTAAATTTCCATGCAAAATGGGCATAGTAATTTCCCGTGACTTGAGCTGAAACTCTCGCACCCAAAAAGAAAATAAAACTCCTGGTGAAGGGAATACTTCCGGTGCCAGGTGACCCCTTGGATCTGGGGATGGGGAGACTAACTAAGTCCTTTTGGGGAGACCCTTGCATCTGGCCCACGGGTTTTTATTGTGCTTCTTTTTTGTCCTGCAAGAAAGCACCAAAAAAGCCCACAACATGGTTCCAATATGTGGATGACACTTTCACCATTTGGAACCACAGAGAAGAAGATCTGATCTCATTCCTCATTCCTGAGCCACGTGAACAACATCCACACAAATATCCAATTCACGATGGAAAAAGAAAAGGAAGGAATACTGCCATTCTTGGATGTCCTAGTCATTCGCAAACCAAACCAATGGTTAGGCCACAAGATATACAGATGTCATGGTCAGTCAGGACTCTGAGGACTCAGAAGGTGAGGAGGCTGAGCCAGTAGCAGAAGAGCTGGCTGAGTCTGAGTCTAGCCCTGAAGAGCCCAGGGCTCAGCAGCCTAGCCCTCCCCCAGCTCAGGGTCCAAGCCTGGGAGACATAGCAGAGGAAGAGCAAGAGGTAGAAGAGCAGGTACCTATCTTTAGCCAAAGGAGAGCAGAGAAAGCGTGGCTTCGTCGTTCTCAGAGATTAAGAGACAGAAGCCCATCAATCACCCCGCAGCTGGGCGTGGGAGCTGGGCCAACATAAGCAGCTGGGGGAGCCTGAGTTCCTTGTTTCAGGCAGTCTGTGTTACCTGGAGGAAGCCTCTGCCTGTGACTCTTCTGGAACCTTGCTATTTTGAGACTTTGGATATCTTGACCTTGGACTGCCTTCGTTGACCCACCTGCCGGAACCCTTTTGACCTTGGACTGCCTCTTCGTTCTGCACTCTCTCTCTCTGTGTACTTCTGACCCTGTAGGACTGCTACTGACAACACCAGGTACTTTGCTTTTCAACTGGGTTGTTGCCAAGCCGGGCTCCTTATCAGCTATTGAGTTGGCTTCACGACAACAGAAAACCGACACATACAGACAGAAATGTACACAAGAACTCCAATCATCACCCAGGACAAAAAAGAAGCACAATAAAAAACACTGGTAGACCGTGCAAAAAGGATCTGCAAACCCCACTACCTGGAGGACGAACTAAGGCACCTAAACTGGGCCCTAAGGCTAATGGTTACTGCAGATCAGACATCACAAGAGCAGCCAGACCCAGAAAAAAACACAGGAATGAAGAAGAAAAACAGCCACCCAAAGGGAAGGTATTTTTACCAGACATCAAAGGAGTCACAGACAGAATAGGAAAACAGATGAGGAAACACAACCTCCAAACAATCTATAGACCAACCAAAAAAATCCAAGAAATGCTACGCTCAGCGAAGGACAAAAGAGATGCTCTCACAGCTGCAGGAGTTTACCGCATACCATGCAGCTGTGGACAAGTTTACATAGGGACCACTAAACACAGTGTGCAACACGAATCAAGGAACATGAGATACACTGCAGACTGGGCCAACCAGAAAAATCAGCAGTAGCAGAACATGTTATAAACAAACCTGGACACAAAATATTATTTTAAAACACAGAAATTCTGGACCAGGCCAACAACTATCATGTCAGAATGCACAGAGAAACTATTGAAATCCACAAACACCTGGACAACTTCAACAGGAAAGAAGAAACCTTAAAAGTAAACAAAATCTGGCTCCCAGTTTTGAAATACAATAGAATTAAAATTGAACACTTACAAAGGAATTCCACCCAGGGAAAGGGGGATTTCCAGCAGATAATGGCTCACCAATCAACCATTAGCCAAACAGACACTAACAAGCCTTGCATTTCTATACCCAGAAACTAACCATTCAATTACACAAATTTACATATACTCCCCAACAGGGGTTCACAGCATATAAACTCCACATACACTCCTACCCAACCATTCTCTGAAGATGCCAGCCACAGGTGCAGGCGAAACGTCAGAAAGAAACTATTCCAGAACACGGCCTCACAGCCTAGAAAAAAACCAAGTACACATTGCCTTTAGAACTCTCTGGAATGGGAATAAGTTATCTCATTGCACTCATAATAAGCAATTGAACAGATCACTTTTTTAAAGTAACATCCCATGTTCTGATATACAGGAATGAGAAACTGATTTTTATATAATACACAAAAGTCATTACAGTGCCCTTATATCTTGCGTAGTAGTATATAGTGTTTGTATGTGTGTGTGTGTATAGATAGATATAATGAGCACTGCCTAGTAGAAAATAGTATAGAAAACCCATGACAACTTCCAAGCATGAGCATTAGTGCATGAAATTAAAGTGAGAAAACCAGATTTAAGAACTAGTTCCACTTGAAATACTTTGTATATGAATGATTTCTTCTTCTTTTCAGTTTGAACATCCCAAGGTTACAAGAATATTGGCCACAGACAAACAGGTTGAGTTTCTGATTATTTTATCAGTTTCTTGGATCAATTTACATTAACCTTAACCAAACTGCTATATGCAAGACCAGTTGATATTGTTGTTGCATGCATTCAAGTCATTTCTGACTTATGCTGATATACCAAAATGAAACAATTGCAATACAAAGTAAGATGCTATTGCTTTACTGTGACTTAGGTATTTGAAGATCAACGTACATGTTGTATAAGTCAGCATAAACCTATCCTTGCAAACCAACTGAAGGCAATGCACATACATGGTTTAAACCAGGGATGGGTAAAGCACAGACCTTCAGATATTGTTGGACTATAACACTCATCAGTCCTAGCCAGCATAGCAAATGGTTAGGAATGCTGGAAGATGCAGTCAAACAGCTGCGTTTTGCCGGCCCCTATTTCAAGGAACATTCAGTGCCTTTGAACAGAATTTCTTATTGACATAAAATGCTTGGATTGTTGTTCCAATATCAAGGAGCTGATCAGATGGTGGAGCTTCAAAATGTTAATTTTTCTAATTACATATATCAGAATGCACTAGTGGACATGCTGGCTGGGGAATCCTGGAAGCTGTAGTCAAAAAAACCCTAACTTTTCCATGCTGTGATTAGATGACACAATTATTATTTCTTGCCACATGCAGAATACCTGGTAAATGCAGACTATTAGCTATAACAGCAACAGATTTCCAATATTTGGAGCAAAAAATCCATAAAATGAGCTTTTCTTTGGGGGAGCATTTCTTTATGCATTTTTAATGTCTTGTTTTGAGATTTTCTTCCAGTATTGTATGAGCATGCAACAAGGCAATCACTGTGACAGGAGAATAGTAATAAAATGTTTATAGGGGTACAAACTAACCAATTTGCACGTTCTGAGGATCAGCCTGTGTAACTAAACATAAATCACTAAACATGTAGAAGATTAGGAAGCATGAGTGTTTGATACGTGACAAGAGGAAATTGTCATGCCACAGTATAAATGTCCTTTAAACAAACAGATGCCCCTGGGCAGTGTTCAGCTGTAGTTCTGCAGCCAGGAGAAGAAAAGAGCCACAATCCTCCCAGACCTCCAGAGAATATGCATCTGTATTTTCCAAAAATAACTCTGTGTCAACTAGCCTGCACTGAGATGTTTCATGGAAGCAAATCATACATTCATCCATGTTCTGTGTAAACTTTCCTGAACTTAGAAACAAATACAAAGAACAACTGTGGGTGGTTACAGTCAAACCTCCCTCAGCTGCTTTTTTTCCCCATGTGGGAAAAACCATACAGGCAAAACAGCAGCCTGAGGGATAATTCTGAACTCATGCTTTCTCTCAGAGATCAGAAACATGACTTTTTTTTGGACTGTTAGAATCCCCCAACAAATATGCCCCCCTGTGCTAGTTGGGGGATTGAGGGAATGGCCACCCAAGAAATAATTTTTCCAAGACATGCTTTTTCTATTCATTATTGATGTGAGCCACCATGGGAGACAATAGTTATGTTAAGATGTATACAAGTCCTTCCTCTGAGCTTGCTCCCTGTTACATCCTGCTTGCTCAGCCTTCCTACCTCCTGTGTTGGAATGTGCAGGTCTACAGCATGGAGCCTGTTTGGTGCAAGCAAGGCCACCTGCATGACTTAGAATCTCAACGGCACAGAGCGCTAAAGCAGTGGTTTTTAACCTGCAGTCCCCGGACCCCCAGGGGGGTGTAATGTCCTCACAGGTAGTCCGCAAAGGCTTGAAGGCTACTTGGCCTGCATCCTCACTGCAGTGGAGCAGCCATGTGACAGGAGCCAAGGGAAAGGCTGGCTGGCTGGGCCTACGCATTGTCATTCAATCTGCTCCAGCCACAAACTTTCAGGAAGAAGCAGGAGATAAGTTTCCCCTCCCCCTCTAGTGCCTCTGAGGAAAGGTTTAATGGATGGTGTGTTGTTGTTTTAAATCTTGAGTTAAGTCTTGGGGGTCCACAGCAACAAAAGATATTTAAAGGGGGTCCCTGGTAAAGAAAAGGTTAAGAGCCACAGTTCTAAAGCAAGCAGAGCTTCCTCTAGGGACAAGGCCTAGGAGCGGGAATGCAAATGAGGGAACAGGGTTAGCTACTATATCCTCATTTTTCTCTCAGATAACTTTCATCACACAAGGGCTTTTGTGCCTGACTCCTGCCAATATAACTTATGTTATATGTGTTATGTATGTATACGTATGTATTTTATTTATATCCTGCCTTTCTGCCAAAATTGAGACACTCAAGACAACTCATAGCAACATTTTTTAAAAGACAGATGCAAGAACACAAAAGTTATAACATTAAAATACAAATGATCATATTAACACAAAACTGAAAAAAAGTAAATTTAAAACCATGTTGATGGAGAAAATATACACATACACATACTCACACTAAAATCCTCTTCCTCAGCAGCTAGCCAGTTGCCAAAAGCCTGCCTGGATGAAAAGTTGTTTGGACTTTTTCGAACGTTGATTTACAATGCAATAAGGCTCGTAACACTCGCAACGCTGCTGCACGACAGGGGGCACATTTTGTACGACGCCGTCCCCCTGCCAAAATCAACTGTTTCAGTTCCGTGAGAGATTGGAGGCAGCCACACCATATTTGGCCATTTTTTACTCACAGAAGTTGCCTGTTAATAAAAAATGGCCAAATATAGCGCGGCTGCCTCCAATCTCTCACGGAACTGAAACAGCGTCGTACGAAACAGGCCCCCTGCCACGCAGCAGCGTCGTGAGTGTTACGAGCTTTCTGGCATGGTAAACCAACTTCCGAAAAAGTCCTTTGTCTCTCGGCAGAAAGACAACGGAGCTAGAGCCAGCCTAGTTACCCCTGGAAAGAAGCTCAATAGCCCAAGAAAATCCACTGAGTTTTAAAAATCCAGCTCCTAGACACCTGGTTGTCCTTAACAAAAGAAATCAGAGAAAATATAAACAGAACATAACAGTTTTCTCCCACAGTTACTCTCCTTCTCTCTATGTACCTATACATTGAAATTCAGCTCACTGAGGATGTGACTGTGTGTTAGAGCTGAGCTGAGAGAAAAATGGAAGGTTAGAGAGGGAGGCAAAGCAAGGAAAGTGGATGGTTTAGTTCCTTATGCCCCTTTTTGATATTAAAACTAAGAGTTCCCCTCACTACCTTAGTATGCAGATATGGGGGGGGGGGAGAAAAAATTACTTCTACCATGACATCTAGTTTGGTTTCAATGGCTGATGTTCGTAGATAGTCAGCAAATGCATAATGTTCCTCCTGAAGTGGCAGCACATTCTTTTATGTGCATTGAACCAACAAATCATGACTACAAAAGTTCCCCAGAAAAGATACTGTAGAAATGATGGAGAAGGTTTCCCTCCTGTACATGAAATCTTTAATCCTCCATAGAGACCCATTATTAATTATGCTTATGAGTATCCAAAGCATTTTAGCCAACATACATATTTCACTAACAGCTGGATATATGCCATCTCTATTTACTGGATTTAGTACTTTTCAGCCCACCAAACCAAATGTTACATGCAGCTACATCTTTTAATTACTTCTTCCACTTGAACATATTTCACTGTAGGAGGAAGAGACACAGTCTCATAATCATGCAGCATTCATAAAAGTAGAAGAACACATTTATTTCCTCCTAATCTGCCTCCTGTGGGTTTAGTTTATTTGCAAAATCACCTTGCCTTCATTCACTGAGAAGATAAAAATGTAGCAAGCAGCTCTTCAAATAATGTAAAGTGGAAGGTGAGGGTGCCAGCCTCTCAGGACAGAACAAATCGTCCCTCTCTGCTTGATGAGACAAATTCAATTTCCTCAGAGGAAAAGAAAAAAAAAATTCCCCCTGGAGAAAGAGATATGCCACTATGTTCTATGTGGGCGATGGGACAGTTTGTTTTTTTTTAAAAAAACTTCCTCCTACTCACTTATGAGGAAGGAAAAATAATATGTAGAGATTTCTTAGTTTTCTGGTGGTTTGTAATAGTAAAGGGTATTCCACATCACATTTTCCAGAAGGAAGAAAAGCAAGTTAGTCATCCATGCCATAGCTGGCCAGAACATTTTGCAGCTGGAGGCAAAAGACAAGATGATGCCCCTGACTACTCCAGGTACAAAAACTGGGTGGACCCACTTAACTTCAACCCTGGTGATGGAACAGCAGGCCTAAGTGAGATGGTCTGGGCCGTCAGCATGGAAAAGACAGCAGTGCTCTCCAACACCTCACTATCACTTGCTGCACACTCTGCGCCAGCCTACTTTGCTGCAACCTGCTCATTGACTGTTCAGAAAGCATTCTGTGACTTAGCAGTAGCTGCTGCTAATGTGAACCTTCTGTCTGCACAGAACAATGAATTGCAGTTAGTGTGTAACGGGTGGAGGGCATGACCTGCACTATCTCCCTGGTCACTTGTCCAAAGGTTTTTCCCAACACCACTGTCTGAGATGTACTAAGGAAAGTAGGCAAGTCAGGAGGATAAAAAGACCAACAACCCTGACAAGCAACAAGCAACAAGCAAGCCTTGGCCCTACTGGTGTGCCTGGGAACAGTCAGCACTTGCTGCCCTTCACATCCACTAGCTGTGGCAGTTGCTTCATCCTGTATAAAGGGAAAGCTGATGCCTGCCCATCTTTTTTTTTTTTAAAAAAAAACCAACCTCTAACCATAATCAAGTGTTCAGGTTGCTCACTGGAGGGTTAGACATAGGATATGTATAAAGGCTTCACATACCATCTCCTTGTTCTCTCAGTCCTTGACTTTCACACACTGAGCAGGGAGGTCTGAAGGGATGGTTCTGTGAACCAAAGCAGAGGTCTCCCAATCACATTGAGGAGGTCTCTACATGCCTCCAAGCAAACATGAATAGAAGCTTCCTCCTGACCTTTCTCCTCAACATAAAAAGGCAAAAACTGAACACACTGGGATGTTTTTCTCCCCTTCCCACTCTTCCCTCACATGAACAGACTAAATATCTGCAGAGGCTTTCTGTTGCTGCGCTTCAAAGGTTTATGGTTTGTACTTGTAAAGAGCAGGACTTTCTTCTTCATTGTCTCTGTGCCTCACATAATTGGGATCTCACACATGCACAGATCAAACACGGAGCGTTACAGAGCTGAGTGGCTTTTTGGCAGTAGCCCCACCCTCCCAGGACACTTAATAGATAGCACTGGAAAGCTACTCCCCGCAGTTCCTTTTTGTCTGTCATGTGGATCACTCATAACATTCCTCTGTTGAGTAGCTTCTTCTCTTATTTTGTTTTGTTTTTTACTCTTGACTGTTTCTTTCTGGACTTCGGCTTGTTCCCTCCTTGGATTATCGACTTTTTGGCCTGTTTCTTTGACTCCATTTTCTCTTTTCCCTTGTATTATACCATTTTTGGACATGCCCTGGATCATTAGGCCTTGTATTGCCTCCATCATTAGGCCTTGTATTGCCTCCTTTCAAGACCTGTCCTTCCTGTGGGGAAAAATTCCCCACCCAGACAGCCATGACCACTGTCTCCTTTGCCTCAGAGAGGCCCACAAAGTCACCTCCTGCAAAGTCCGCAAGGGCTTCACCATTCAGGTGCTTAAAAATAGGATCCCTCAGCTTCAAATCCACCTCTGGGAACAATCCCTCTGGGCGGCTAACGTTGCTGTGCAGAATTCGCCATTAGACACCACCTCTCAAGGCACCTGTACCGGCTGTTCCATCCTTTCTTCTGCAGCAATGGCTTCAACATCTGGATCAACTGCACTCCAGGCCATGAAACCGACCCCATCAGATTCAGCCTCCATTTCTACCAAATCGGTTCCAGTGAAAACCACCTCTAAGAAGGGCAGAAAGCACACCAGTAATGAGGCCTCAGAACCATTGGCACCAAAGAAGTCCAAGTCGATCTATTAAGTGGTCCCTCAGTGGGCTCCACCACAGGAATCAATAACACCCTGTCTTACAGTCTCATTGTCTAGGCGAGACCAGACGGTTATCATAGAGGATGACGAGCAACTCAACCGTTGGGGATCTGGCTCTATGTCATTCCTCCAGTGCAGATAAGCCTCCCCGGAGAGAACATCCACCCACCCTCCTCCACCACTTCCAAGGAAGCCACAAGTAGCCGCTTTGCGAGAATCCCACAACCAGCAAGTGGACTCCAGGGGATTTGGATGGACCAATCCCGATCTCACTGCCAAGCCCGGTCTGATTCCCAAGGCTGTTCTTGCTCCTGGTCAAGCTTCCGGTCCCCAGCCCAATCCAGATCTAGAGCTAGATCCCATTCCAGTTCTCAAAACCGGCCCTTCACCCCATCCAGATCCCAGTCCCGATCTTGTCAGTCTCAGTCTCCTCACATTGATCCCGGTTGTGTAGATCCCCCTACCCTCCAAGCCTTTCCACTGCTCTCCAGATCACTGTGACTCCTCAATTGAGTGAGAGGGAGATCAGGATGCTCTCACTCAGAGGTCTCGCTCTCCTGAGACCTCCACCCCAGATGACCTGAGGGACACATCCCCACTGCCAGCATTAGAAGACCACTCCCCCTTCATCAACTTAATAGTGAGATAATTTAACCTGGAGCTCAAATCACAAAACCCATTCACCCTGGATCCAATATTCTAGTGGATCGAAATGCCCAGCAACACTCTAGCCATTCTTCCCTTCCTCCCCACACTTCAGGAGTTTGTCAAGCACACGTGGACATAACCAGCTTCGGTTCCCCCAAAAGCACATCACTTGGAGAACTTTTCAAGACGGTTCTCTTCAGGCAGGCTTTTCCGGAATAGCTAACCCCGGCCTCAGGAACCCCCTCTGGAGGTTGCTTCTGGACCTCCAAACTGATGCTGCTTGCTCGAAAGGGTTTTTAATAAATTGTCTTATATATTGATTTTAATTTGTATTAATTTAATAATGTTTTAAGGGGGGGGAAGGGATTTTGAGTTGTTTTATACTGTGTACTATTTTATTGTTGTAAGCCGCCCCGATTGCTCGCAGAGGGGCGGGATATAAATAAATATTATTATTATTATTATTATTATTATTATCTTTTACAAGATTCACACAGATGAAGCCCCCTTCCTGTCCACCCACTTGCCTCCAAACTCCATCATCGTGGAGGCGGTACAGGAAAAATTGACAGGTTGTTCCGCTTCCTTTGCTCCACCAGACAAGGAAGGTCATCGCCTCGACCTCATAGAGAGAAAATTCTATTCCTCAGACTCTCTAGTTGTCCAAGTAGTGAACTATCAAGCTTGCATGGAAGGATACCAACAGTTTTTATGGGACAAAACGGCATATTTCCTCCCTTATCTGCCAGATGACTACAAAAATGTCACAACACTTTCTCAACAAGAAGTCCACAGGCTCACAGAGTGCCAGATCAGCATTGCCCACCACGCAGCTGACTGCACAGCAAAGTCCAGGGAAACGGCAATTGGCCTCCATCACTATGCTTGGCTCAGGCCTGCTGCCATCACTGAAGACACCAATGGGACAAGGACCTACCATTTGATGGTGAGGGTCTCTTCAATGTTAAAACAGATGAGGCTATGGCTACCTCAGTGAAGGCCCACACTTCAGCCAAAAAGATAGGCATCTCTCAGCCACACCACCAGTATCGACCCTCCAAGCCATATTGGCAGAAGCCATCCTTCCCCTCTGACTCCACTTCACATTCATCATTTTACCAACACCCTGCTGCCAAGCAACAGGAACAACAGTGCCTTGGCAAGTCCCAGTACTACCAGTCATTTGATCACTCTACACTGTGCTCCTCCACCAAGCAGAGCCTTTGACTATGGCACCCTTCCACAAGGAATCTCTGCCAGCCTTTACTGTTGCCTCCCCTCCCCTTAGCCCCTGGATGTAGCCACCCATGCCCAGGCCTGGTAGGCCATTTCTTCCAACAACTGGACAAATACCATTGTCTGCACTGGATATGCCATAGAATTCACCCATCTGCCTCCATCTGGCATATTCTGCCCCACCCCGTCATTACTAACCCTTCACCAAGAAGTCGCATTCCTCCTACCCAATGACACCATTCAACCATTGCTGGACTGAATCACCTCTTCAGGATTCTTTTCCCAATACTTTACCATCCCCAAAAGAGATGGCTCCCTCCGTCCCACCATGGATCTCCAAGTGCTAAATCGGTTCATCTAATGCAGAAAGTTCTGCATAGTCATGCTGGCCACCATTCTCCCACTACTAAAAAAGGGAGACTGGTTCGCTTCAGGATGAGAATTTTCATATTCGGATCCAACCAAGACATCACAAATCCCTCCGTTTCACAGTCAGCTCCAGCCTTTTTTTAAAAAAATTAGTTATTTATACCCCTCTCTTCAGCCACAAGGCTATCAGAGTGGCTTACAAATTGTTTTAAGCAATAGCAATTTACACATCTACACTGCATTAAGCAGTTTCCAATGTGTGTTAGCTAACTGCCCCCACAAGCCGGGTACTCATTTTACTGACCTACAAAAGGATGGAAGGCTGAGTGAGCCCTGGAGCCCTCTGGAATCGAACTTACATAGTGGTGACTTGTAGTACTGGCATTTAACCGTTGCGCCACCAGGTCTCCCTTTATATTTACCAATAAAAGGTCCTACACTTCGGCTGCTCAACAGCCCAAAGGGTCTTTACTAAGGTCATGGCGGTCACAATCACTCATCTCCATATAAGGGGAGTAAGAATATTTCCATATTTGGACCAATGGCTCCTGGTAGCACTATCCAAGGCTGTCCTTTGTCAGCACGTCCATACCACCCTAAAGCTCCTAGCTCACCTGGGCCCCCGCTTCAACCGGGCAAAGTGTCACCTTTATCCCATGCAGACACTCTCGTTCATTGGGGACATCCTGGACTCAGTCACAGAGTGTTTATTCCTCCCTACCACATGAGAGGAAATGCTAACTCACTGAGTTCACCACGTTCTACGCCATCGAACCATACCGGCACACTCCAGTTGTGGTTCCTCTGAGTTCCACCCAGACCGTGACTTCCTCAACAGGCTCAAACTCCCACCACCACCATCAGTGCGCCTCTCCCTCCTCTGCCGGCTACACCTGTCCCACCTTCACAAGGGCATGCCATTCAGACTGCCTTGCCCAACCACAATGGTGACATCAAATGCCTCTCCCCAGGGCTGGGGTGCTCATTGCAATGACTCCACTGTAAAGGGCAGCTTCCTCCCTCACCTCCATTGCCTACACATCAATGCCTTAGAGACGATGGTGGTACTCAATGTTCTCAAGGCTTTTGAGGATCTCATTCACCATTCCACAATTCAGATTATGTGTGACACTCAACCACTGTCCACTACATAAACAGACAAGACAGTACCCATTTGTCCACTCTGACAACGATAGTCTCCCACCTCTGGAACTGGTGCATCTCCAGACAAACACTTAGTCCACATTCCTTGGAAAGACAACATTCTGGCAGACTCCCTCAGCAGAACATATCTAGACCCCCATGAGTGCCAACTACTACTGCCAACTACTACTCACGTGCTGGGGTGCCCCACTGATAGACATCTTCGCCTCACTCCTAATCGCAAATGCCTCCAATTCTGTTCCCTTGGTGGGAGAGATCAGGACTCCCTTGGCAATCCCTTCTTACAACAGTGGTCTGACCCCCCTCAGCTACCTCTTTCCTCCCCTTCCTCTTATGATGAGGGTTCGGGGGATGATCCAAGACAACAAGTCTGACTGCATATTCCTGGCTCCATGGTGGCCGAGGCAGCCATGGTTCCCAGGCCTCCTCGACATGTCCTGGGGAGACTGTCTCCGGCTTCTGTCATCACCCACTCTTCTCAGTCAAGCTGATGGCACCTTCAGACACCACAACCTGGGTGTTCTCTGCCTGACCACCTGGAGGATCTGGTCCAGTCAGGTTGAATTGAGGAGATCCTACAGGCCTCATGTAAACCTTCTACCTGCAAATCTTATGCCACCAAACCACACCACTTCTGTGTTTTAACCCAGTGTTCTTCACCACCACATCAACCTATCAACACCCATTTGTTGATGTGTTTCCTCCTTCTCCTGAAGGAGCAGTGCCTTGCACTTCACTAAAGGTATATACCTCTCAGCAATTATGGCATACCAGCTGGAGGGACATTCTTCAACCGTCCTTTTATGAGACCCCATTGAAGGCTTTCTATAGGGCTTCTCCAATCTTTACCTTTCAGTGAAAGATCCAGTACCTTCCTGGTCTCGATCTTTTGTCCCTTCCCAGCTCATGCACAAGCTCTATGAATCTCTAGCTATGGCAGATCTGTGTCTCCTCACCCTCAAGACAGTCTTGTTGGTAGCGGTCACTTCAGCCAAATGGGCCAGTGAGTTGACTGAACTCTGTGCAGACTGCCCATACTTGGTTTTCCACTGAGACAAGGTGAACTCGACTTTGACCCCCCCCTTCTCCCTAAGGTGGTCTCACCTTACCATATTAATCAGGACATCATCCTACCCTCTTTTTTTCTGAACCCAACTTCTGCCTTGGACCAAGCTTTGCACACACTCAACACCCATGCTCTCTCTTGCATGCTACACCTCTCACACAGCATCCTTGAGGATCTCTCTCTGCTTATTCATATGCTACGGGGGACACCAACCTGGCTCACCAGTGCCCTCCCAGAGGATCTCCCACTGGGTGGTGGATCTAAGTCTGGCATACCAATTGGCCAGGAAACCTTTGCTGCTCCACATTCATTCTCACTCCACCAGAGCAGTGGCCACTACCCAGGCATGGCACTGAACCATTTCGCTTCCAGACATCTGCAGAGCAGCCACCTGTTCCCAGCCATCGACTTTCACTCACCACTACCGCTTGGACTGCAGGGCCAGAGCAGATGCTCATTTTGGCTGGGTGGTTCTCACCTCTATATTGAGTTGACCTGCTCTCACCTCCAGGGTAAGCTCATTATTCTCTCAATTGTGTGGGGCACAGAAACCACAAAGAAGGAGGACAGGTTGCTTACCTGTAACTGTGGTTCTTTGAGTGGTCATTGTGTGCCCCACACAAACCCACACTCCACTCCTCTTCTGGCAGGTCCGCAAACTTTACAACAGACTCCAGAACTGAGGGGAGTAGCTTTATGGCACTATTTATGTGGTGCCCTGGGAGGGCTGGGCTACTGCCAAAAAGCTATTCATCTCTGTAACGCTCCATGTTTGATCTGCGCATGAGCAAGATCCCAAGAGTGTGAGGGCACAGATGATCACTTGAAGACCCACAGTTACAGTTAATCAACCTGTCCATATTATCTATACTTATGCACAGACTTTACTGAATATGGGGAAACATAGGAGATTAGTCTTCCAAAAAACCTCAATGATTTATTATTACTACAATGGAGTGGGGAAAACAGGAGCAAAACAATTGTGTACAGAGAAAACTGTACACTGAACAAGCACAATTTAAACAAGACTTGTCCCTGATTACTAGTCTATCTAGAACCCTATTCAGGTGTTACTGATCCAGCTGGATTCCATGCCTAGCTCTGTCCCCTCTATCAAGTGACAAGAGGGTCTTCTCACATGGAGGAGCATCATGGAAGCAAGAACACTGGATTAAAAAAAAGAACTTCTTCTCTTTGGACTCGTTACTTTCAATGTGAGGAAAATGATAGTGGAGATCATGAGGTGGGGTGGAGTAGACACTTCTTTCTTCACACGTTGAATCCACCTGGGCAAGTAAAGCCTGAATAGGACTTAGGCCATTAAAAAGTTATGAAAGTGAAATAATTAATACAGATTTCTGCAGCAAAAGCAAAGGCATCTCTTCCAGTCATTCTCAAAACTTACTTGTGCTAAGGTTCTTAGGCTTGCCTTTTAAAAAGGCAGAACATAACAGGTCTGCTGCCTAGAAGAGCTTCAGCATCTTGCTATATTTGCAAAAAGTGGCCTAATAAGGATTTTAAAAACAAGCCTTAAATCAACAGATTTGCAAGGGCTTTCAAATGAGAACTCTCCCAGCAAGCATGTTTGATGTCCCAAGTGATATATATATTCAAACTAATCTGTCAAGTTTAGCTTCTCATTTCTCAATTCTTATATGTTCTGTCCAGCTTCTGCATTAGTTTGCATATTTGGTTTTTCAAGTCTGCATGAATGCTTCATTCAGATTGCTCAAAATCTGTGCATTTTTCTATATCCTTTTTCAGATATATAATTTTTTATAAGCAATTTCTCATATAAAGTAATTTTGTACATACACGTAATTTTGTGTACACATTTCCCTAATATACACATTTTTGTACTCATTTTTAAGTTTATGAATTGCACTACAAGATTTGAAGAAGTGAGACCATTACCAGTGTAATGCTTACCATACCATTACCGGTGGATGGTAATATTTAGCTTATGTATAGATTCAGGAAGGGAGACTTCTCATCCCTACTGCAAAATATTATTTGGGGTGGAAGAATAAAAACCATCTTTAAAGAAATTAGGTTTTTTCTTGCTAATTTCTTTTCTTTGACAGTCAGTGAAACACACAGCTGACCATATGCATAACCAACCAACATATTAATTATTGACTCCAATCAAGACTTGATGGTACCACATGTTTCCAACTTATATACTAGGATGCAAGTTGAAGTAATTTTTACAGAAGCTTACTTATGCAGGAAAGGAAGCACAGTTTATCTTTATAGATTCCATCCGCAAAAGGAAGGCATTAGGTGTCAAGTTCTCTCAAGCAAAAAAAAAAAAAAAAAAGAGGGGTGTTAATACTCATTAAGCTGAAAATTTGGAGACTATTGTCTAATGTGATAATGTATGCACTGAAAAGGAAGAAATATAGACAAATCAAAGTCTAAACTCCATTTCATTCAAAAAGTGAGAAAATGTAGACAAACCAAGACAAGAATGACAAAGAGTCAGTAAAGAATCAAAATGAAAATAATTTCATGCCCAGTGGCTTCCCACAAATATTAAAAGATAAGAAATATAACAGAAAAAATATAAAAATAAATTATGGTTTCCTATTCTCAAGTGCTTCAGTACTATAAGTACATCCAATTAAATGGGAACACAGAAACACTCATATAAACAAAAGAACAACTACTTGCTTGTTTATTGCTGCTGATTTCTAACAGCGGCTGAACAAGAATTATCTTGAATAGTAAATGCTGACAGATTTACATTCCTTTAAATGCTTTACCAACTTGGATCACAGTCTTACAGCCAAAGCTTGCATGTAAAATTGATGAAGGGAAAGATGAAAAGCATTACACAGAAGGTTGAATCCCAAAGACAGGCTGGGAAAGCCACCAAAACATATTTTAAAAGTGTAGCACACCAATCCTCTCAACACAGGCAATGGATTTCCCAAAAGTAGCTTAATCATCATAAGTAAACACACTTTGACATTGAAATGTGTAGGTGTTACTTCAACTAAACAGATGTAGGAGAGGGCTAGATGAGTATTATTACAAGTTATGTAAAAGAACTGTGAAAGAGTATCATTGCAAAAGAATGCACAATAAAACATACACAAATGGGGACCCTGTGTAGGATCTTTGAGTCTGGGTGCCAATGGGGGAAGGTTCCCTACATTTCCTTTGATTCAGGAGAAACACAAAGGAATATCCTTTATTGACTAAAAGGGGAGACCAACCATTGAGGTACTCTCTCAGGCAAACTGAGCTCAGGCAGGTCCTGTCCTTCCTTCCTTCCTTCCTTCCTTCCTTCCTTCCTTCCTTCCTCCCTCCCTCCCTCCCTCCCTCCCTCCCTTCCTCCCCATGTTATTTGTTGAGATCCTGTTTGAAGCTGGCAAAGCATAAAGATCTGCTAGCATGCTTACACAAAGTTCTAGGAGGGTGAAGGCAGTTGGACAGGTGGTGGCACAAGGGAGCTCTCCCAGTACCAGTTATCAGTGGCCATTTGAGACGGTGGAGCAAAGCTGTGCCCAGGTACTGTCCAGGAGACATTGTGCAGCCTTGCGGGAAAAAAATGTTATGAAAGGTATTCCTTGATACCTCCTTATGCAATATCACAAAAAGAAGCTATGCTAGAGTAAGCCCCAGTTACATAAAGCCACAAGAGGATTCCAGCCTAAGGTTTTAACCATGATGCACACACCTATGTCCCCATACCACAGCAGATATCAAACACTACACTTAAATATCTGCATTTCATCTGCTCAGAGATAGGGCAAGCATGCAGCCAAGTAAGGCTCATTTCACCTCCTCTCCTTTCTAAATGATGCACATGTTTGATTCTCTCCCCACCCCCAGCCATAGAGTGAGGCTGCAACACTTGTATGTATGCTTCAGGTATCAGTCCACAGGAAGCCACTGCAAATTCCTGGGGCCTAGCAGTTTCAAAGGAGGCCCAATGCCTATGTTGCATATATTTTTTGTCCTGCAGTCACCAAGTAAAGCAGCTTGACTGTGATGGCAAAGGGTGAACATCTTCTTGCCTCAAGTCAAGCCAAGCACCAGGCTACTCCAGGTGCTGCAGACCCTCTACTGTTCCCCCTACCTGCTGTACCAAATGGCCTCCACCTTCTCCACCCCACCCAATCTGCTCTCTGCTCACCAGCCCACTCACCTACATTGCTGTATAGGCTGCAAGGAAGGGAAGGAGTGGAGTGGTAGAAAGTCCTTCCTCAGATCCTTCCCATTCATACACAGTTGGAAGTCCCTTTCTCGCTCAGTCCAAAGCCACCAATCCAGTGCACAGATACTTACTTGGCTGGCCTGGGGTCACCCATCAGCAGCAGTCCCCCCCCCTTTCATCATTCTACAGATCTGTGGCTGAAGAACAGCTTGTGAGCCTGATCAAAAATTGCACTTGGGCTCAAGCCCATTCTCAGCAGCCCTGGCTGTAGCTGAATGGAGAAAGCGGGGAAAACCCACTGCACAAATGGAATTCAACCTATGATATCTAACCTGGAAGTTCTAACTTTGAATCCCAGATGACTGCAGGTTGCTGGCCCAGGCATTAAGGGCTTGTCTACACAGGCAAAATCCCTTGTACTCACTGCGTAGTCATGGTGCAGTTGACATATGATTTTCCAATAATTCACATCTTCATCAGGGTTTCTGCAGGAAAATCTGGATTTAAAAGATTCACAGTTTGGTCTGCATTTCAGGGGGAAACTTGGATTATTAGTCATATGGCGGCCACAGATTGGCTTCGGTGCAATGCTGGGGGTTGGGCTTCTGGTGGACGGGACTCCATTCTGGCACATTTATTTATTTATTTCTCAATTGTGCACATATCTGTATAAGAGTATCTCCATTTATCTAGTAATACAGTACTCTGGGACAACGTATAGTCTCATGCACAAGTGAACCGGGGGGGGGGCTGGAGCAGTCCCACCCATGTGGCCAGAAGTAATGTTGACACATAGGATGCATGGTCAGCATTGCACCACCCTTTTATATCACCATGAGTTTGCCTACAATTATAGTGTTCCAGGATACTGTGGAGAAGCCCTGGTGAGTGTGATCTGTTACCTACCCTGGTAGCCCCCATCTTGGGATATCAAATAATTGGCTATATTTAATAATTTGGCTTAATGTGGCCATCTATGTGGTTAGCAAGTAAATGGCCTAATACCAAGGCTAGATTCATGTATAACCGGGGGGGGGCATTTGGAAATTCCCCAAAATCAAATACTCAGGTCAGAACTTAACACCTGGGGGTGAGTCATTCACTAATCCACTCAATGATAGCAGAGCCCTTGATGCCTGTAAAACAGGTCCTTCGTTCCCTCATCTCTTTCCAACAAAAGGCCTTGCCTGCTCCTATTCACTTCCAAATACAGCAGTCATTAATGATCGTTAACACTTCTGGAGCACCCATTGTCTAGTCCTGGGAACCTCTGAGAGACATTGTATTCCACTCAAAATCCCATCCCTTCAGGGGGATGATTTAATATAAATATCACCCCAAAACACCAACCAAGGGCATACAGTTCATCTTCCTCTCAATTCCCTGCCAGACTGTCTAGCCAGGTGTGCATGAATCTCCTGCTTTCTGACTTCACATCAGTTTGTGTCACCAGTCTATCGTCCAGACCTCTTTGCTGTCAGTTTACTTCATGATCTCAGCTCTGCAGCATCGCACAACCCCCTTATTCTACTCCTCTATCCAAATACTTCCAACTATCTTAAATAGCCTTGTGTGGGTGTCTGAAGCCCGAATGTTTGTGTGAATGCTGTTGACATTAATTTCCAATAAAGATCATTTAATTGTACCTTTTGGCTTAGAGTCTCCTCCATTACTAGCAGTATACATAGGTTAAAAGATCCCACCATTGCCCAGCCTGTTGCTTGCCAAGTTGAGTTAATTAAAATTCCTCAAATTAATATTAAGACATTAGAGGATCCCCATGGACCCCCATGCAATTTGGGTAACAGATCAAAAACATCTGTGGGGGCTACGAGGTGGATTTGGGGTCTCCCACCAATGTAGACAAGCTCTAAATCTGGCCCAGCTATTTCAGAGGCAGTGTAGCATACAGGCTGTACACCCTATTATCAGGCAAAGAAACTTACAGGGACTCCATCTTGTTGGGATTCCACCTCATTTTGTTGTCATTCATCTACACCATTCTTGTATCTAAACATTTATTTAGCACCTGCACAGCTTCACCTAACTTTTCATGGAGTGACACAAGTGAATACCATCACCATACTGCTCCTACCTCATCCATCATCCCCTGCAATCACCATATTGTGATGCCTCCAACACTCACCCCTTAAAGTTCTTTAGGTACATATGTGCAAGAAGTCCTTGCTGTAGTTGCAACATAACATTAACACCTCTCATATAAGAAATGTTCTCTGGAAACCTTTTCTGGAGCTTATACTATCATCAGTGGCCCACAGTGTAATTAACTGATAGTTATACAGTTATCTGGGGTCATACAAATTGATTCTCCAGTGTCAGGGTCCACAGGATGAAGCTAAATGGATAGACTGAAAGGACAATGACTGAGATTTTTAAACCACAGACCAGGAACTGTTGTCCATATCACTGTAGTAATATGCTTATTTTAAACAAAATCAAGAAACTCTCCAATGACCTTGCCCAAAGCAATGGACAATAAAATGCAATAACACACCATAGAATAATGCAAACACATTTAGTAGCAAAGGCTGAAAACAACCATTATTTTAGGCTGCATAAAAAGGAAAATTCTCAAAGGCAAATACCTACTGGTGTGAATTTCATTTCTACAGGGTATACCCCACAACAGAGATGATTTCACAACAGAGATGATTTGCTTATAGTAAAGGAGCATTTTTTTTTCTTTCAGGTGGAAACTGGATGTCTTATTGCTAATGAGAGATGGCTAATTATCATGACAAAAGAACATTATATTAGGGCTGACCTTTCCCATTAGGAAGGGCGTGGTGTTGACCTTGCAGATTTTCAAATAGGGGGAAACTCCCTGCAGAGATCAGGAGAGCAACGGGGGTGTTCTGCTGCCAGCGCTCTGTTTCACACACACCCTCCTTCTCCCGATCTCCATTTGTTCTCCCTCCGTCCTGCTTTCATTTTCCTTCCGCTATTTTCCACTATTTTTTTTACTAATGAAGAACTTTTGTTAGTAAAAAATAGCAGAAGGAAAATGCAAGCAGGACAGAGGGAGAAGGAAAGGAGGTCAGGAGAAGGACAAGGGTGTGTGAAACGGAGCAATGGCAGTGGAACAGCCCCACTTCTCTGTGGGGTTTTTTTTTCCCCGTCTAAAAATCTCCGACTGCAAGGAGCAAACTAATAATTCTGAAGAGCCACAGTAGCTGCCCTGTGGCATTCAGAAATGCTGTAGCTGGCCAGGCAAGCTCTCCAGAGTAGGTCGTTGTAGGCTCTAGAAAGCCATGTGCCAGCCACTTCCCTGCTGCAATGTTGTGAGCATCAGCACAAGCAGACTACAGAGCTACCCTGCCCACAACATCATAGTTTGAGAACAGATCTCTCCGAACAAGGCATTTCAGAACTAGAGAGGGAAAGGATATTTTAAAAATAGTGAACATATGGGTTTCACAAGTGTTAGTAAACCTTGATGAGGAGAAAACTAGATGGGCAAAAATATTCACAGTTTAGGACTTATTTGGCACAAAAACTGCACACGTTTTTGCACAAAAATGGGCATTTCCTGCACAGAAAATAATGGCAAAGGTCCTGCATCAAATATGTAGCCACAATGTCATCTCTGTAAGCTCTATCCCCACCTAACCCCCGAAACCTAATTTAAAAGTGAGTCAGCTGCCATCCTAAGCCACAGAGATCTGTGCTGCTGGAAAGCAGGGCACTGTAAGATGATGTGACCAGCCCCCTCCCACCAGTTAGCAACACTGTGAGAAGCACAAGGCAGGGACTCCTTGAGGGTGCTGTCCTAATTCTTTATTGCAGCATCACTCACTGGCATGAGGGGGGTGGTCAGTCATCTTCCAGGACCCCGCTCACTTAACAGCACATCATCTAGCACAGCAGCTCCATCACTCATCACTCAGGATGGCCAATTATGTTTTAAGATGGGTTTCAGGGTCACTTATGGTCACGGCAATAGTGCCACAATCACAGATAGGAATACAAAGCTGTTGTGATGTTCTAAGTCTAGTTAATGAGATTGTAACTGACTAACAGGATGCTAGTCAATAGCTCTGAAAAGAAAACAAATTCCCTGCACAAAGAACAGCATTTTCTGTGCAGAACCTAACATTTCTGTGCAGAAACAAATGTCATTTTCTCCACAAAAAAACCCATAGTTTGTTTTTTTATAATTATTCTTTTATTCAAGTTTTGTAGTTGCGTTGAATTCCATATCATATCAACAATATGATAAAAACAACATAAACTAGTTATAACATAAAACCTTCGTAACATCATGACATTCTTTGTGGGGCTCGGGGTTGATCCTGGTAATGGTGAATGAAGGCATGTCCTCCCACCTCATCAATGCATGTTCTTTCATCCCAGCCCTATGCAAATTACAGAGTAACTTTCAACAATCCCATAACTGCTTGGCTTCTACAGTCAACACAGACTAGCAGCTACTTCTACCAACAAATGAGATTCAGTCAGCAAGTTTCATCCTTCTTAGATTGATACCATTTGATTCAGCACATTGCCTTCCAAAATCAATAGAAACATCCCTGTTGCATTGGGTTGAGGTTTGCTGCTTTTGGTTAAGAGCACACAACATTTCTTTTGGCTCTAAAAAAAAATACAAATCCGATACAGGATATAAAATATACTTTAATTGTTTATTGATTCTTCCTCAGATGTTTGTCTCTGAAGCCTGACTCAATATATTCACAAAGAATGTACACCTTAATAAGACCTTAGTGAGTATACAGAGGGGGGGGGATGTCTTTAAAAGACTCCTGTTGTCCTAAATAAACAAACATGGGTTTCTTAACCATTCTACACTGTCCGCTCAAAGTGGCATTTTACATGGATCATGTAGGTTTGGGCAGCTGGGTATTATCAGACAGGTGTGTGTGTGCACGTGCTTCTATGCATGTATGTAGTTTTCTACCCTGAAACTACATATTATTTGTTAGTATGTTTCCTTCATATCTACTTTTGAACTGTAAACATGTATTATTTTATATAATTTATTCCTGGATTTGCAACAAATCCTTATCTGTTATATTGTTATCCTCCACAAAATCTTACGTTACCGCTTTATCATGATATGGAGGCGATCTTCGGCTCACATCTCTGCTCCAGTGGAACGTAAGTGTTGACAGGTTCTACCAAGGTAGTAAGTCACTGAGCATGGCCCACATAGTAGACTGTTGGGTCTGCCATAAAATCATAGAGTTGGAAGAGTCCACAAGGGCCACCGAGTTCAACCCCCTGCCATGCAGGAATACACAATCAATTCATTCCCGACAGATGGCCATCCAGCCTCTGTTTAAAAACCTCCAAAGAAGGAGATTCCACCACACTCCGAGGCAGTGCATTCCACTGCCAAACAGCTCTTACTTTCAGAAAGTTCTTCGTAATATTTAGGTGGAATCTCTTTTCCTGTAGTTTGTACCCAATGCTCCATGTCCTAGTCTCTGGACCATCAGAAAACAAGCTTGCCCCATCCTCAGCATGACATCCCTTCACATTTTTCAACATGACTATCATGTCCCCTCTCAACCTTCCCTTCTCCAGATTAAACATTCCCAGCTCCCTAAGCCACTCCTCATAGGGCATGCCTTCCAGACCTGTCACCATCCTGGTCGCCCTCCTCTGAACACGTTCCAGCTTCTCAATGTCTTTCCTGAAATGTGTGCCCAGTACTGGACACAGTATTCCAGGTGAGTTCTGACCAAAGCAGAATAGAATGGCACTATTACTTCCCTTGATCTAGACACTACATTCCTATTAACGCAGCCCAGAATCACATTAGTTTTTTTAGCATTAGCATCACACTGCTGACTTATATTCAGCTTGTGTTCCACAAGCCATCCAAGGACCAACACAGCTAAGTATATGAGCCGCCCAGGTATGGAGGAGGCACCACTGTGCTTTTGCAGACATTTTGCTGATCTTTGGGGATTCTTTTTAACCCACAGCAGAACTGCTATGCTGCTTCTGGTTTTAGACTTTACATTGAAACTCCTGCAGTGGTTTCACAGACATTGACAACTGGAGTTTGGGACCATCAATGATTTGATTCTATCAGAGCATCTAGGAATCCATGACATTTCCAAGGCAATTATGTTCTAGAGCCTCTTTATGACCTCATAGAATTTTTCCACACCTGATGGGGTGATGAGACTGCCTATATATTAGTCTCTCCAACACTCGAAGGGGAAGCTTGGTTATGATGGAAAGAATGATTTGATAAGAATTATTTTGTGAGAATATAAAACTCAAAGGTCATTTGCTGCAATTCCTAGACAAGGAACATCAACTAATCAAAGACATTTCTGGCTGAACATTCAACAGAATGATTCAAGGCCCTTCCTACAATTTTTTCTTGGGGACTGCCTTCTTGTTACAGGATGTTAATGGTTTTTATGAACTACCATCCTGGGCAAATCTGGCTTGGGATACAACCTCACAGGATCTAGAGCAACTGATGACTAAAGAGCAACGTGACTGTCTTCATTATTCCATCTATCCAAATAGCCACTACATGAAGGACATTATGGGGTTCTCCAAAGGGTGCCTGGAAATCCTACAAGCTACTTGTCCAGTTGCACTCATTATAGTTCTGGCCTTGTATATATACACCAGACTGAAACAAAACATTAAGCCCATACAGGCAAGGCCTCCCAAGACATACCATTCAAACTACTAAAAACACAAACAGGATGCTTCGCAAGTGGATGGATGACACCTCTAAGATGTTAAAATATATGCAGCACATTGCTCACCAGTACAAGAAATTATGAACATGCTGATAAACAGCCTCCTACTTTGTTCAGGAGCCACTCTAGAAGGGCTATAGCTACCTTGGCTGCATTCCTGAAAGGCATCCCATTACCTGTATGGCTGCAACATGGTCAACTCCCTTGACTTTTGTGTCAAATTATAAGGTGGACACTACATCCAGGGCAGACTGAAGATGGAGATATTTCAGGTGGATGAGGGAGCTCTGCCCTATAAAAAGCACTGCGGCATTGCCCTAAGATAGCTCAGTGCAGACCTGAAACATTGCTGTATATCATTGGCCTAGGAGCTCTCAACCGCAAAAATGAAGATGTGAGTTGCTCTATTGGATGTGCTTTAGATGTAGGGCTTGCTTTAGATATAAAGCATGTCTATCTTCTTTTAAAAAAATCCCTGTTAGTTAATAAATCTGTTAAGCCTTCCATTCATGGGCATACACATTGTTCCCAAATCCAAAGAAACCGTCTTGCTTTTGGCACAGTATTAAGTATGGAAAGGCTTGCCTTTTCACTATTGGCTGCCAAATGATATATCTCAGTGCTTCTCCATCCTTGTTCTTCCAGATGTTTTGAACTTCAACTCCCCAAAGGCCAGCCAGCATTGTTAATTAAAAATGATTTATGAGAGTTGGAGCTGAAACAAAGACTGAGAAACACTGATATATTGGTGACACTAACTGTGAATAGGAGGTATAAATCCTGATGCATTCGTCCTCACACAATAAGCAGGACAATGCAAAACAGTGCAAGCTGGTCAGGAACATTTTTTGTTTGTTTGTTTGTTTTTTGATCCCAAATAGATTTCGCACATTTTTGAATGTGCTACATGTGCATTTCTGTAAAACACAAAACTAATGGTTTCTTCCATTTCACTCACATGGCCCATGCAAGGTCTTCAAGACAGAGTACACTAATTTTCTCATTTCCAATCAGCACAAATGAGTCTACCTACATTTCAACGGAACCTACTATGATGAAGTGGCTGTATAAGCTGGCTCTTTTGGCCAGGCAACAGGTAGCCCAGGAGGAGCAAAACCCAACCTAGTTGCATTCAATGGGAGGGGCCTCCTGAGAAGGGAGTGGTTAATAGAGACATCTTGTGCAGTTGGTTCTAGACAGAGGGTGAGGAAGAAAGAGTTGCGAGAGCAGAGGAGCTTACACAGAGATGTGTGTCTAGAGCAGTGGTTTGGTCCACCAAAGTTTGGGAATCACTGGTCTAGAGAAAGGGGGTTAGATAGAGTATGGTTAAAGTCTGCCAGATGTTTGATTTTAATGTAACCATTCTGAGATTGAAGCAACTCACATAACATCCTTTATATCCACACATTCTTTAATAAAAGTTATAGTGGTTGACTCAGACTGGACTGAACTGAAGAGAGAACACACTACCTAAAATATTGTTACTGAACTGAAGAGAGAACACACTATGTAAAATATTGTTACTGTAGTGTAAGTGTTTTATGGAAACACTTACACTACAGGATAGTATTAAAAGGGTGGGAGTAGGGTAAAGTGTTGGTGATGAGGTGCCTTATGAGGTTGATAGTGTGAGACCAACCACATGTTAACAAAGTCAACATCACACCTACCCATATACTTCTCACTGAATCTTCACCCCAAATTTATCCCCCAATGGCAAACATAGCACTCCCAGAAATTTCTCTAAATGCCCAGCGACATTTTTATAACCCCCAATGTACTTTAGGGCAGAAAAGGCATTTCTTAGAAAAAAGAAAGTAAAAGAAGCAAAGACTGTCCAAATGAAGGCTTCATCTGCTCAACCAAGCCATTTGCCACAGGAGCTAACCAGGTATACCCAAGAAAATCACAAGTATAGCTTGAAAACAATATCCCTCTCCCAATGTTGTCTGTTACCATTTAGTGCAACATTCTGTGGCACACTTACATGAAGGTTCCTTACAGCTATATTGGCTAATGGCTTTTAATAGACCAGGATGGAGAACTTACTCCAGCCAGTCTGGGGCCACATTCCAGCAATGCAAACGGTCACCCAAAGTGAACCTTATCTCTACACACAACAAAAATCAAACTAAAGTTTACCAAACTCATCCAATACAAACAAAACAAAACAAAACAAAACAAATGTTCTCTGCTCTACCCCATTCTAGTCAAGTCTTCTACAGCCACAAAATAAATATGTAAACAAGAACAAGAACAACAAAAATCCAACATGACACAAATGTCCTCTACAATTACAAATGAATATATATATATATATATATATATATATATATTAAAAAAAAACATAGTTGCATGCACTACTAACTCATCAAAATGTGCTGGCTCATCCCACCCCCACACCGCCATTGATCCAGCAAAGTTTTTCACAGATTCCCCTAATGGAGGAATTCCAAACCACTGGCAGAAACAGTGTCAGATTTTCACTGGCAGGTAGACAGAGACACAAGCGGAGGAGACTGATGAGCTTCAAAAGAGAGAAGACCAAAGAGGTTTCCATCCAGGAACCCGTCCTAGAAGAAAGATGGGTATAAATCCAGTTAGGTAAATAAATAAAAAAAGAGCTGTAGAGAAGAGCAACAAGCTTGAAAGACAGCCAAGGAAAACAAAAAGCTCAAGAACATGGCAGAAACTTTTCCATTCTGGATTGTTCCCCATGGGGCACCCTACTTCAGAACAGCAAAGGATAGATTGGGAGGAGTGAACTGAGACTGAATTAGTTGGGGTACAGGATGGGGGAAATGGCTGAAGAGAGACAGCATGGCCTGCCCCAAAGAATTGGTGGGCCGTATATGGCCCAGGGGCCAGAGTTCCTACCCCTTTCCCTATAAATGCACTATACAGAGCACTATAAATGCACATAATAAAAGCACTGATCTATACTATTTAAAGAATTTCACACAACAGGCATTTCTTTGGTGGTGTACATTAAAGCAGGAGAGTTACTATACATTTAACACAGAATTTTGTTAATACAGTACTTCTGTCTGCTGGCTCTTTAAACCCTCATCTGGATCTGTTTAATCCTGGCATTGTGCCTACTCACCAGAGCATTAGGTACCTGCCAATGGTATTAGAACAATGAAAACACAATAAAATAAATGGAAGTAAGATGCATAAAGGCCAACACAGCTTGCCCTGGCTCAGGCAAATCAGTCAATGATGCATTTTGACATTAAAACTACGTGGTAAGTAATTAAAAGGATAATAATTATTGCTGCTTGGTTTTCCAATTACCCTCCACTGAAGAACCTTCATTAAACATATTTTTGACCATGACCACCCTGCCTGGTCTTTGTAACAAATGTGGGTATATCAGGATGTGACATCTAATAGTGATGTTCTTTCCACATCACACTTTGCAGCAGAAGGCTGGGGAGTCTTAGGTTCAACAGAATCTGGATTAAGAGCAGTAATGTACACTCCTCACATTCAGTGGCTGACTTACAGTTTCCAGACATATGATCTACAAGAACATCTGAAACAGACCCTAAAATCTTTAAGCATGTTTTTGTGTTCCTCCAGCAGTTTCTTTCTATAGCCATGGCATTTTCTTCCACCTGAGAGTAATGGGGCACCATACTTTGAAACTTGTCTGGCATATCATGATTAGATGGCAACATTACATTCAGCTGGTCAGACACATGTTGTTGGGTGTGTGGGTGTATTTCACTCCCCTACTGGTGGTGTTTTGACTGTGTTCTGATACATGTTCTCCCAGATAGTTTGAGACTGAGCCCAAGGTGAAACTTACCCTATGCATACATGCTTTGGTTACATACTAGCTGTGGTGCTTCTCTTTGCATACGTGCTTCTGGATCACAGAGGAAACTATTTGCCTGCACAGTGAACCATGCATTTGGCTGGTGCTGTGCTTCACCACATAGTCTGTGTTGGATAGAGTACACCACCTGAATTTTGTTCTCTCTTCTGTCCTCCTGCAGCTGCTTCAAGCAGTTTGGCTTGGACCTCAGCGATTGCTGCCACTGCTACCAGAAGCAGGGCTTTCAAGCTGGCTTCCAACTCATCCTTTCTGTGCATTTGAGCAGCAACAACTATTGATCTCATAGTTGCCTCTTTTTTCTATAAGAGGCAAATGCCTATGCCTTAGCTACAGCTAAGGTGACCGAGGTCATGTAGGAAGGGGAAGATCTCACTAACCTTGCTGGTTGCCCAGACAGGTGGGAGTGCTATGAATTTGGCCCTCACAAGTGGCTTATTCTGTCCTCTGCTTCTGCACTGAGATTTTTTGCAATGTCATCTCTGTCCAGGTTTATAGTCTCCTGAATGGCACATTCTCTCAAACTTGAATGTCTATAGAGCTTTGTTAGGAGATAGAGACACAGCAGCTAGAGAGAGAAAGAAAGAGAGACCCACACCCCCACACACTGAAAGTTAGAAAGTGTAATAGAAGTACAAAGTGAGAGTATGAAAAAGAAAGTCTAGAGTCAGAGGATTGAGAGAGAGATTTTTCTTCGCCTAAAGCGAGGAGCTCAGTTGTCTTGAGTGCATCCATAGCACCGATGGGTAGGCAGCTGCTCTACACTGTGATTGGTGGAAAATGGAGTTGCTATTTTCAGTAAGAGAAGTGTTTTAGGGTTGTTGTTTTTTTCTAATAATGTAATTACAGAATTAATATAGTTTTACATGTTTGTAAAACATGTAACTGTTGATTTTAATTTTATTCTTAATTTAGCTATTTTAACTTTTGCAAGCTACCTTAAGTCCCACACTGAGAAAAAGGTGGAACAACAACAATTTTGAAAGGCACAGCCCTCCAGCACTACAGAAACCTTGAATATGGACTTTAACTTGTTCACAGTTGCCCTCCCCTGCCCTATACATTTGAGGCATAGTCTCAGCAGCAGTTCCATCTGTGGGCTTCAGCTTTGTAATTTTGGGGCTTTGTCATTTTTATTTCTTTATCTTTTTGTCATCTATTTATTTTAAGAAATATCCTTTTTTCCTGGCTTAAAACCACACAAAACCCAATTTCCTACTGTACATTTTATCTTCCTACTGTACAGAATGTGTCCCATTTCACATTAGAACAATGATTGTATAATACAATTTGGACATGATTTTGGATAGGTACTCACCTCATTACAGACAGACTGACAGACACGCATATAGAACATCTGCTTATCAAGTATGAGAACCTATGAGATAAGCTCATGACCCAGACTCCCATCCAAAACTGGGACACCTAAAGAGAGAGGGGCCAGCTGAATTAAGAGGGTTAACAGCTTATCACAACCAAAACTCCCTATTTGGCCCTGCAGTGACTACAGATTCTAAACCAAATCCAACTGAGAAGCATCTTTGCCACTTAAGGGCATAATAATAATAATAATAATAATAATAATAATAAATTATTTATACCCCACCCCTCTGTTAAAACAATTGGGGTGGCTTACAATAATTAAAATATAATACAGATAAAAATCCCAAAACACCACCCACCCCCACCCTGCCCCATAAAAAGATATTAAACAAATATAAATTAAAAGCAACTATCTAAAATCACATTTAAAAACAATAAATACAATAAACAGCCAGCAGACTAAAGAGGCCCACTTATAGCCACAAGATACATGCCCTAAGAAGAGTTAGTGTGAAGTGAGAGGCTGCCAGGCTCCAGGCCTAGAGGATCTCCTTTCTCAAGCAAGAGGGATAGAGGCTGGAAGGGGCAGTCAGTCCCAGCACTCGTGGGAGCGAATTAACTTTGGACCTCTTCAGGCCTCTGGGGGAGCCTGCTCTGACATCTCTTGCTTCCTCTTTCTTGATTTCCAGCTATATACTTATTACTTCTTATTCTCTTGTGTTGATTAAATTCTCCAGACCAGCTTCCCTGCATAGAAGCTCATCCTAACAGGGCCAGGACAATATGGCAAAAAACTGAAAAACTGAACATGCAGCCTGTACCAACCTGCCCTAAGACTCATATAAACATACCCAACTCTTACTCCCTCAGACAATCACCACCCACGTGCAAATTTCCTCTCCACCTCACAATCCACTCCTGCCACTCAATCTGCATCTACACCCCCCAGACTCACAAAGGCCCCACAAGTGTTGCATCTGAGAAGAATGAGATTGTTAATGGCTTTTACACTGAAATATATTAATAAATACATAAAATGAGTTATTAATTTATAACTTTTACAATCTTCTATAATGGTGTATGTTATGCCGGGTACAGCTAGTAACTGAGTATATATTTGTTGTTGTTGTTCGGTGCCTTCAAGTCATTTCTGACTTATGGCAACCCTAAGGCAAACTATACACAGGGTCTATTGGCCATCAATTGCAAACATTTTCCCTTTAAATGTAGCAAAGATGAATTACTACAGGAGACCATCAGGATTATTTCCCACGTATCTACCCTCCAAGTTTTGCAAATGAATGTTTCACCACAAGGAACATGTTTAAAGATAATGAAACTCCTGCAGTGGCTTAATAAATTAACATGTCAACAGTTACCTCTGTGGAAATCCAATTATTTTACTAGAAATTTAGCCTCTCTGTATACCTAAGAACATACTCTACATACATACATGCCTGCTTACATTTTGTTATATTTTACAAAACATAAATACTATATGAAGCATGTAAAGTGACTGCATCCAGGAAAAGGACGAGCAGCATCTTTGCCTGAAGTCCTTGTATTGTCTGGAAAGTGAACAGGTTGACTTTCTCTAAGGGTGCATCTACACTGTAGAAATAATGCAGTTTGACTTTAATAGCCATGGCTCCATCCTACAGAATCCTTGGATTTGTAGTTTTTGAGGCACTAGAACTCTTGGGCAGAGAAGGCCAAAAACTGTAAAATTAGAAATCTGAGGATTCCATAGGATGGAGCTACAACACTTAAAGTGGTATCAAACACTGCGATGTTTGCTGCTTTCCAAGTTTCTGGCATGCCCTCCATATGTATCGAGTTTATGACTTCTAACAAGTGTCTTGATGTTTCTTTTTCAAATATCTTATAGAAAGTGTCCGTGAACTCATCTGGCCCTGGTGCTTTTCCACTCTTAAGACTGTGAATTGCTTTTAAGGTTTCTTCCATACTAAAAGGTTTGGATATACTCAGCCTTTGATCTTTTGATAACAATTTGAATTTGTTTTCTTTTACATAGTTATTCCTCTTTTATACCTAGTCTTCTTCCTCTATGCACTCTTAGTATAATGAAGAGTAGTAATCAATAAATGCTGTTTTAATAACTACTTGGACTGTTAGGGACTTCCCTCCCACTTTAATTTCGGTAACCATTCTTCTTTCATTTTCCTTTTTCAGCCTATAAGACAGCCATCTACGTGTCTTATTTGCTTGCTCAAAATGCTTCTGTTTTATTCTCCATAATTTATCCCCTATCTCATCAGCCATAATGGAATTGATAGATCTTTTTATTAGCTCCATTTCTTTTATTAGTATTTTATTTTGGGGGTTTCCTCTTAATTTATCTTATTTTTCTTTTAATTTTTGTAGGAGCTCCTGGTTTTTATCTCTCTTTGCTTTAGCCTTTTCCGCCCCTTTTTGCAAGAAAAATCCTCTAATTGTGGCCTTGAATTTATCCCATGTTGTCTTTATCTTAGTGTCTTCTTTTTTGTTCTCTTTGAACCATAGATTAACTTTGTCTCTAATTTTTTGTACGAACTTTTCTTCTTTTAATAAGGTATCTTTCAATCTCCATGTATACTCTTTCTTGAATGTTGTCATATTTACATTTATGGGGTTATGATCTGATATAACTTTTGGCGTTATTTCCATCAATCTTATTCATGGTGTCAGGACCTTTGATACCCAAAACATGTATCCGCGACATCGTCTTGTGGACTTCCGAATAGAAGGTATACCCTTTCTCAGTTTGATATTTTATTGTCCATAAGTCTACTAGGTGGAATTCTTCCATTAGATCAAAACAAATCTTTGGTAGTCTGCCTTGACTTTCTTTACTCTCTCCAGATCTGTCCCTTTTCCCATCAATCACTCCATTGAAATCTCCAGTAAGTAATATAGTTCCTTTTTCTAGCTTTGCCATTTCCATGTGCAGTCCCTGAAAGAACCGTTCTTTTTTCTCCAACGGGCCATAGATTGCAATTAAGTATATTTTTTTCATTTATAAGGTTCAGCTCTACTCCTACCAGGTGACCTTCATTATCACTGATTATTTGTCTTGCTTCATATTTTTTATCTATATATAAAAAATATATCACCACCCCTTTTTTTCTTTTTCACTGATAGAGAAGCAAATTCTTTTCCCAGTTTTAAGTTTTTAAGGTATTTGCTTTCATTTTGCCATATTCTTACTTTTTGTAGACAAGCAATGTTTGCTTTACTTTTCTCCAACAAATGGGTATACTCCAAAACTGTAAAACTAGAAATCTGAGGATTCCATAGGATGGAGCTACAGCACTTAAAGTGGTATCAAACAGTGTTATTTCTACAGTGTAGATGCACCCTAAGTAAAATTTTGTGTTTGCAATCCCCACTCCTCCTGCAGATGTGATTAGAGTAGGGCTGGTTGAGAATTTCATTCAGCTCATTTTTTAAATGAGAATTCGAACAATCACAAATGTTGTTATAAAAGCAATAGAAAAAACATGTGTTTTTTAAATGTGAGAGTATGCAAACAGCTTCTTCAATCCCGTTTTAGTAAAAATGATATAAGCAAGGAAGGTTTAAAGTAGAGTTGGACAACAGTGACCAGCTGTACGTTTTTCAGCCTACAAGTGCCATCAGGCTTTGGGAAAAGAGACAGAAGTCTATAGTAAAGAGGAGTTAGGTGGTGTGCTTCATCTTTATCCATGCCTGAGAAGCCACAGAGTTAGGCTTTACACACATTTTGCAAGCACTGTTAGTTATTGGGATGGTACAAGCCTGGGATGGTACAGGCTTCAGTTGGTATAAACATCTGCACCAGAGGAAAAGTCCAAGCACAGTTGCTAAGAGCTGTGAACAGGAACTTCAGAAACAAATGTGACGGATAGCCTGTCATAAGGTCTAGACACAAAGGTGCACTAAGGAAGACAGAACTGTAAAATCACACGATGACCAGGGGGCTTTGTGTCCATATAAATAAGACTACTTGGGCTATGTTCAGAAAGCTTCTACACAGACCTTGTACCACAGTGGTGCTATGTACCTGTGGGCCAGTGAGGGGACCTCTCTGTTGCTGTATCAGGGCTCCCGTGGTACAGCTGTATCAAGGCTCCCAGCAGCTAAACAGAGAATGTGAAACTCTCCGACTGCTTTTTTTATATCCTTGCCATACAACCTTTCCTGTGGAAGTTAGCAACAAAGCTTTAAACCTTTCCCACAGGTATGGTTATTGCTCTTGATCCTAAAAGAATCTCTGGCCTTTGGCAAAACAGCTTTAGCCAGTGGAACTGCAATTCAACATCTGGAGAAGCACATTTCACCAAGTCCTACTGAAACATGGAACGCAAGACAGACTGATGGAGAATCTGGTTTTGGTACATAGCTTACCCTTGAAATATAAACCAACTGTTCTCTGAGTATCTCTTTCCTGACTGGTCCAATGATTCTTTGTAGACATTCAGACTGAGGATAAAGAAAGCATGAGTGGAAATAGGGAAGATGATGGTATTTCAGTATATTTTCCTGGGACTTCAAGCACAATCTTATGTGTGTTGACACCGAGATCACAGAGATTCATCCCCTAGTAAGTGTGCCTCAGCTTGCAGTTTTACTCTCTAGTAATAGTGTTGCATTTATTCCTAAATAATCATTGGTAATATTAGATATATTAAGTCTCATGACAATAGGATAATTTAATTAAAAATCAATAAGGATATTAATAGAGAAGGAGAAAGTTTTGAAACTACAAATTACAGTGCCTTGACGTTTTAATCCGTGGAGGCAGAAATTTCTCATTAAATGCCAAGAACTGTTTGTAAGAAAGGATATGTGGAGGAAACTATCATATCTTTCCATATGGTTCCATATGGCTCCCAGCAGGAGCACGTTTTATCTCATTTGTTTGCTGTGCACCTGATGGTATCATATTGTTCAGGAATAGTGTGAGTTTGCAATTTTTTTCAGAACTTGAAAAGGATTGAGCTAGGAAGATAATTTTTAAAAAGCTGACCTCACTCACTCACACACACACACACACACACACACAATTAGGTAAGACATATTAGTATGATTGCTAATTTCCCCAATACATGTGGTATTTTTTGTCATGGTTAGCAGTGTTGAACTATGACTACTGTAATCAGTCCTGGGTTCAAATGTGTGCTTGTTCATGAAGTTCACTATGGCTACAATCCTCTATACATTTTCCTGGAACTAATTCCCAGTGAATTGAAATGGACTTACATATAAGTAGACATGTCTAGATTGCACTCTATGAATTCCATGCTGGAAGAAAAGCAGGAGAAAAATTAAATAAATACATAAATAAATAAAATATATGACCTTAGGACAGTCATAATTCTCACAGCTTTACCTACCTTATAGTGCTGCTGAGAACACTCAATAACCTTCTGCAGGACTGACTGAACACCATTTGAGACTCTTACTTTTGTTAAGTTTGAACTGATATGTTGGAATCAGCGTACACATGAGATAACGTTGTGATTATACGTTCTTTTTATTATACACACTTTTAAATAGCAATAAGCTATGCAACTAGCAGAACTGTGTTAGCATACCCTACCACCCCTATTTTATAACTGTATATATTTGACACTTTTGGGGGTCAAGCTGTTCAGAGGACAGTTGGAGATCACAATGACCTGAGACGTGTCCAGAATCATAATGATGGGAAAACCCAGACAGGATTATGTGGAAATCCCAGCCATTAATGGGTCTGTGCTAATCCTTTCAAACATGCAATCAGTGACCTTCCCTCAACCCATGCCCTACAGAAATCTTTCATATACACCCTACCTGACTAAACATTAAGAGGTTGTTGCAGATCCTATCAACACTTCGTTACTCTGGAGCTAAGGCAATCATCTCAGTTTTGGACCCTTTTGTCCAGTACATGAGAAAGCCATCTAAACTTTGTCATAACCAGAGTACCCCTCAAGGGTATGAAATAGGCTATAAATATCCTAGCTGAGACCCAAACCACATGGGCCACAGACTGACAGACCCGTCCATTCTGCTGGACTCCTCTGTGCCACCTTCAAATGCTGTCTTGGTCCCTCTGCAGTGTGGACCTCTTTCTCCAAGACTGGTAACTATCACCCTTCCACCCCTGACTTCTCTCTATCCAACCCTTCAACCTTTCTTTCCAAAGATCTTGTACTGGTTCTTTAGTGTGTATGTTCTTGTATCTCTGGTGTTAATTCAAATAAAATACTTTGTTCAATTTTAACTAGAGTGCTCTCTACAATTAGCACTGGTATACATAGGTGAAAAGATACCTGAAGTTACCCTCCTCTCGCAGGCCTCCTTTTGAGCTATAATTCCCCCAGACATCATGGAGATGCTCTTAGGGTAGCAACTGAATATGACGCTACAAGACTGCTGCTTTGTGGCATTTCCTGTCTTAATACATACTCTCCCCATTCTGTTCCAGCCTACCTCACCCTATCCTAAATGGCTGAAATTGCAGTACAATTTCCTTTCTTGATTAGAGGCACATATGGACTACACCATAGTTAGCAAAAAGCATGTACAAATGTCTTTATTCTTTAACTCTTAGGCATTTGATTACTCTCCTTTTTAATTCTTGATTTCACTTCCCTTGTTCTCTTTATCTTCTCCCTTAAAAATCTGGGTGAAAAGTAATTTTGTTTGTTTGTATCCTGCCTGTCTCCAAGCGGCTTACAACAATTTAAAACAAAACTCAGCTAAAATCTTATATTATAAAAGTTAAAGAAACAATAAAACAATTATGTTAAAAAGATCACAGTTAAAACAATTTAAAGCACCTTTAACACACAATTAAGAAGATAACAGATAAAAGCAAAGCATACCACATTGAAAACATCCTTCTGCCACATGATTTAAAGACGTGGGGAATGTTTAAATGGCAAAAATGTCCTGGGATGAATTTGTGATGAACTCTAGTTGTTCACAATACATCATGATGATCTCACACTTTTCAGAAGGGGGGGCACCTTAAAACCTTCAAGAAGTGGGACTTTCTGTCCTGCAGTATGTCCTGTTTTTTAAAAAGTCACGGATAGTTGCGAAAAATTGGAAATGTGAACAGGTTGGGACAAAATATCTCAGTAGTAGGTGATACCCGAAAATTGAGGTGGGCAGGGGCAGGCACAGAGTTTAGAGAAGGAGGGGTCAGTAACCCTTTTCCAAATGATTTTTAAATTTCCAACCTCAGCAAGGGAAGGTGGATGTGGCAAACTCCAGAGATTTACATTAGTCCCTACTGAATTGGCTTATTGGTCTCAGTGAGGCATCATTACATCCCTGAGCAGGACACAATTCAATCTTTTAGGCCGCCTTGCATTGTTGTTGTTTTGTAAACAGCATCAGATCCAGATTTCAGCCTTTGACGGTCAGGGCTGCTTTAAAACACACACGGTGCAAACTTTCCCACGGAAGCATCAGCTTGAGGGGCTACATAGGCTCCCACGGCCTCCTGGGGCTGGCAAACCCTTCGGAAGGGGTTGCTTTCTTGGAGAGGGAATTTCCCCCTAGCAATCCCCAAGGAGGTTAGTTTCATGGGCAAGAACGACAGCCCAAGCCCATCACTCATCTTGCCCACCTTTTTTAAGCTTCTCAAATTTTGCTCCTTTCTCAAATCTGGCAGAAGTCTGGCAAATTGAGAGGGGAGCCAGTGTTGTTTTGTTCAGCCTGCAGCTGCAGGCTGAGCAAAACAACACTGGCTCCCCTGTGAATTTGGTAGGCTTCTGCCAGATCTGAGAGAGATGCAAAATTCCTCTCTGTGGAAGCAAAATAACACTGTGGTAAGATTGGAAAATAAGCCAGCATTCCAGATCCATTCTGGCCAGAAACTGAAACATCTCCTCTGACGCCTCCTTTTTCCCTATGAGGAGTATGATGGCTAACTGTTATTTTAATCATGTGTGTGTGTGTGAAAGAAAAAGAGTTTGTCTGCTTCTCTCACACCAACAGTTGTCATCAATTGGAGAGTGACTGGGGTTGAAACCCGTGGGAGTAAACCTGTGGGGTTGATTTCTGTGCAGATATGCTTAAGATTGCATTGCTGAAAGGGTTGTTTTTTTAAAAAATCTCAACACTGAATATACCCACATAAAAGGAAAACTGACATAGCTGGTTTTAATCTCGGTCCTAAAGAGCGCAAAGTGTAAATGGAGCAGCAACCGTTGGGGTGTGTTTTGTTGTTGCTGTTGTCTGCCTTCAGCTCCTTCCAGACTTAATGGAGACCCTAAGGTGAGCCCATCAGGGGATTTTCTTGACTGGAATTGTGTAAAGGGGGTTGCCTTTGCCTTCCTTCTTTGACCAATGCAGAAGCTTGAGCAAACATTTGTGGCAGCCAATAGCATTGCTTGTGGCAGGAAACACCACAGGAAGGACACCACTATAGTTATGAAAAAATAAGTAATCACACCCTTGACTGACAGCTAAAAAAAGAATAATCCCGGAACTTTTCCCCATGTAAACAACAACAAAAACATGGGATACTATGTCTTGGGATCTTGTTTTTGTCACGGAAAAGGTTTACATATAAACAACAATCCCGGGATATTGTTCATCCCGGGACAAATCGTGTAAACAATGAGAGACGAAATGAGGATGAAGGTATCTTGCTTCTCCCCAGGACAAAAACTACCATCTAAAAGAGCCCCAAAGGCCTGCCTAAATAAAAAGGTATTTGCCTGGTGGTAGAAAGAGAGCAGAGAGGGGGCCAACCTAATTTCCAGTGGGAAGGAGTTCCACAGCCTGAGATCAGCCACTGAGAAGGCTCCCTCGAATGACCTTACTGAAAGTATTCTTCCCCTCCCCTCTCCCATCCCACAGCAACTCCTATCTACACTCACCTTCTCCCTCATCCCTTAGCACCTCTCCTTGATTTTTAATCTTCAATTCTCCATCTCCCATTTGAAATGTTAACACTGCCCCTTCTTTGCTTGCTTCAAGATTCCCCAGATGACAGCAAGCCTTAAAAGGCATTGTTAATCTGATACTTCTCCATGTCACCTCACAGAACTATTTTATTTGTGCTCTCTTTTTCTTTGTTAATCTCCTTGACTGGTTAATAAAAAGAAACACTGAAGAGAAAGGTTTGTTTTCATTTTTTTTAAAAAAGAGTTCTGAAGCACAAGAGATTATTCATCATTTCCTTTGAATTTTCCTGCTTAGGTACAAGCAGCTCCAGTAACAAAGAGATTGTTCTAATTCAGCTGTGAGTAAAATTTGTCTCTCTCAAGCACCCCTGCAGCTAAAGAATTAATTGGGAAGTGCTTTCCAATTAGATTAATTGTTTCACCACTCACTCCTCAGGTCAAAAGAGAGCATCAAAATTACAGACTGAAAATGCTGGACTAGATGCAGTTAGAGATCAGTGAATCAGCTTGTTTCCACTTCATCTCACTTCTACTACATGTGTTTTCGCCAATAAACCCATTACTCTGTTTCAACAGCGAATCTGATTTCGTTTGTTTTAAAGTACCCACAAAAAATGTGCAACTATCAAACTGAAATTCATAATTAGCTAACACACATTGGAAACTGCTTAATGCAGTGTAGATATGTAAGTTGTTATTGCTTAAAACAATTTGTAAGCCGCTCTGATAGCTTTGTGGCTGAAGAGTGGGGCATAAATAAATAAATAAATAAATTTTGAAACTCCCCCCTTAAAAGATGCATTTCTGGAAATACATTTAAAATCATGCCTTTGGACTGCATTTTGATATGTTTACAGCAAGAACTTAACTGGAACAATCAAGAATAGTTGAAGCTGAGAAGCAGACGTCATCAAGAATGAAAAAAAGAGTGAAGTAGATAGTATTTGTTGTGGGGAATAGAGAATACTGTTCACCTTTTTAGCTGCACCTTTTTAACTGAACTGACAAAGCTTTCAGTACTTAAATTTGACTTTATTCCATTCACTTTATTTACCATCATCCACTTCTGCCTCTTTCAAAAGAGGAAATAAGGGCCATTGTAAAGGAAGCGTTTCACCTTCAGTTAAAAAAAATGGAGAAATGGAAAGCTCTTGTCATATTACATCAATCCAAAGGAAACTGCAAAAATTATTTTCTTAGGACTTGACATAACAGCCAGCTCCTGGTGGGTTCTGTGGGTCAAAGCTAGTTCTTTCCAGATGTGCACAACAAGTCTGAGGTAGACAAGATCCCACACCAAGGAATCTTAGGTAGGTATTTGATTCACACCCTGCCATTCTCCCAGAACTAAGAGCTACGGAGTTTATCAGACACATTAAATAAGGTGTCATAATGATGCCACATAAACGTGAAAGGGCGTGCATACCAGACAAATTCATCCTTTTATGTACAAAAAGCCATTCTATTGTATTGATGGGCCTACCCATCAATAAATCAGCTGTGGTGCTTTTTTACCAGCACTGTTGGCCTTTGAAATCTCAGACCTTCCCCCCCACCAATGAATACAGAGTCAATGGCTGGTCCAGCCAGAACACTTCTGGGTGAGATCATGACATCCAGGTAGGTACCACTCTTTTTATGAACCTCCCCTGTTTACTTGGGACTTTTAAAGTGTGTTTCTGTGCTTTTGTGAACTTTTTCTGTGTTATTTTTGCTTTTATTTTTGAATTTCTCATGCTCGCGTCTTCTTGCGAGAATCCACAATATTTTATTCCAGGAAGTGAACAGAGCTCCATTCACTCCTCCCTCATTGCCGGAGCTGCCTTTGGATGGGATGAAAGGTAAGTGTGGTAAAAGGGGTTCTTTCTCTAGCTTAAAAACATCACAAATTATGCCAGCAAGAAAAGGAGGGTAGTCTGATAAAGTCCCATGTTGGCTCACAACTTGATTTAAATGCCAGTAGAAACAAAACCTCGGTAAATTATATTAATAAACTGAATTAAACATGGTTTAACATTAAAACAACCTTGAATTAAAAAGTTTAAAATCACATTAATTAGTGATAACATCATGATGATGACAATGATGATGATGGTGGTAGTGGTGATGACGATTTAAGAAATACAGCACTCACCCTATTACACACCCTGTTCCTTCATAGCCAATCAGTTGCCAACAACCAACCTGAATAGGAAAGCCTTTGCCTGCAGGTAGACTGATAATGGGGAGGGAGCCAGACTAGCCTCCCTTGAGAGTTTCACAGACTGGAGCAGCCACTCAGAAGACTCTGCTCTTGTGTCCACACCAAACACACCTCAGACTGTGGCAGGACTGAGATTTGGCCTACAAATCTCAAAGGCCAGTCACATCTGCATGGAAGAACACAGTTTTTCAGGATTCAGTGCTAGTCTAATTCATAGAATGGATATTCTGCTATGCAAAAAAGTTGTGATGTTGATTCCCCCTATGCTCTTCCCAATTCTGGCTCCGGAAAAGATAGCTCACACATCACCATATACTACTATATGTAGTGGCTGTTTATATTTTTCTGAGAGTAATTTCTGGAAGGTAGGCAAAATTAATTACAGGTCTAATCAGCATCTTTTTCAGAGCACCTGCAGCCTTGCTAAGTTTTAGTTCATAAGGTTATGTGACTTTGAATTGACTCCTACAAATGAGAGAAAAGGTTGTATTGCAAGGTGAAAGGAGTTGTGGAAATGACATCTGAGGGTACACCCTCCCCAGTACTAGGCACAGTCAATCACCATTACAAAATCTGAAGTGATGAAAAATACAACAAAGGAAAGAGAAAAAATCATATTTCTAGCTATACACACAGTGATAGCAGGGGCTGACACAGGCATCAAAGAGCTGGCATTAGTCACTGCCATCTGCTTAAACCTCCCAAATAGTCCATATTGTTATTGTGGAAGAGAGCTTGTGAGCCCATTTTCACCCAATGGCAAAATCACATAAAAAGAG
This sequence comes from Gambelia wislizenii, assembly GCA_030847615.1. Taxonomy (NCBI): domain Eukaryota; kingdom Metazoa; phylum Chordata; class Lepidosauria; order Squamata; family Crotaphytidae; genus Gambelia; species Gambelia wislizenii. The sequence continues at coordinate 166,960,328 of JAUMIR010000002.1, forward strand.
TACTCCATCTGGTTTTCCATCAATGCCACTGACTATTTTGCTAGTCAGTTGGTCATGAATTTTCTGCAAGGTTTGCATTCATCTGATAAAGTGTCTAGGTAAAAAAAAACACACACAAGAGAAGCAGATTCTAGATATTACTCTTTCTAAGCCAAGTAAGTACAGAGTGGAAGATGATACTAATCCTTTTTAATCACCCATTCGTATTTCCAACCATTACTTTTATTCCCAGAACTCACAGACTAATTATAGGTAGGGCTAGCATCATCAGGCACCCACCTAGGCCCATGCTCACATAAGCACTGCTCCCAGCACAATCTAATGCTCCCTGGCCTTCTTGCTTGCTCTTGCTGTCTTTCTCAGCAATGCAAGGAAGAGGAGTGTGTGCTGAGCCTTCCTCTCCATCTGAAGAGAGATGAAAACTGGATCCTGAGTGACAGGGAAAGCAAATGGGCAGCAACAATGAAGAACAGGTGGAACCATGCAGAATGGTTTCCGCTACGAACACCTGACCCAAGGATAGTGATGGGAAAATCCATCAGTTTCGCTTTATCTCACATTTTAAAAACCCTCATGTTTTTTTCCATCCAAACATGAAGGAATCTGCAGGTGTTGATAAAATCTTATCAAAAGCAAAGTTCTCCACTATCCCTACCTAAAGGCCTCCAACATCTAGAATGAACCCCAATTGCAGTGTAGGATATCCAGGGTCTGCAGATTTATTAAATGTTGACCAGCATCCTATTAGTGACTTACACAGGCGTTAAGTTGTACTGCACATACAGAGTGGTTATTTTGACATTGCGCAAAGGCCATATTCAGTTGATGGTGGTAGAAACAAAGTTGCACATGTGAGACAGTTGTGCAGGAAGATGCACTGAAGTGACATAACACGGGTATGAACACACAATGGATGTGTAAACAAACATGCAGTGCAGGTGCAAATGCACGACAGATGCCCAGCAAACCACAAACGAAACAGAGATTTAAAATGGATAAGAATTTATATGGCTTAGAAACAACAAAATCAGATATTTAATTGCAACTGTGTATAAATAATGAACATTTAATTGCTAGAATGTATACGTATTTACTGGCAATGGAAACAGAGGATGGACACAGTAAAGCGTATATGATTAAATGGGCCCAGAATACAGATCACAATATACATTTAGAACAATGGGAGAGGATATGGAAAAGGGGTCTGAAATTTATATTAAGCTATGATCTTAAAGAAAACTTTTATAAAACAAAGTATCAATGGTATTTGACACCAGAAAAAATATCTGAATCTGTAAAGGTTCTACAAATAAATCTTGGAAGTATAATCAAATTGAAGGTACTTTTTACCATATGTGGTCCACTTGTGATAAGACAAAAACTTATTGGACTATGATACATGGCATGATGGAATAGATGTTGAAACTTACATTTCAATTAAAGCTAGGACTTTTCTTATTGAGAGTGATGGAGAACAGCTGGAGAAGAAGTATGGAAGAATTATACAATATATGATTACAGCAGCCAGAATTTTATATGCACCAAAGTAGAAAGACATGGTGGTCCTTGCATTGGAAGACTGGTTATTAAAACTATATGACCTAGTAGAAGTGGACAAGTTGACAAATTTAAATTACAGAGATGTCATCAGATAGTTTTACAAGAGATAGGAAATAGTAACTGAGTATAATCGTCCCTTCACATTCATGGGGGTTAGGGGTGCAGGACCCCTGCGAAAGTGAAAAAATTGTGAATACTTACAGTACAGTGAAGTGGGGGCGGAGCTCCCCAGAAGGGCTCCTCAGGCTTGTAAAGTGAGCGGCTGGAGGTGGGGGAATACATAGAACATGGGCCTGGCAGGCAGGTCCCTCAGCCACCGACCTGGTTGTGGAAGCCCCATGATGCTGTTCTAAGTGTTCGGTAAAGGCAGGGAAGAAAAATCTCCTTTGCAAAGAGTCTTCAAACCCTGCAAGGAAGCGGGCTTCAGGGGCTCTAGGTTTCTGCTGTCCTGCCTTCTCCCAGCATGTGCTGAAGTGCTAAGTGCCAGGGGAAGGCAGAGAGGAAAAATCTCCTTTGCAAAGAGTCTCCAAACCCCACAAAGAAGCAGGCTTTGGGGGCTCTTCACAATGGAGATTTCTGCTGCTCTGCATGCTAGCAGCTAGCAACAAAAGGAATGGGGTGGTGAGGTATTTCAGCCAGGAAAGGTTTTACAAGTGAAGCTGGGTGATCCTGGTTGCATGGAAGACACCGAAGTGAGTGGCTGGATGTTTGGCAGGGTAGGAGAAATTCAGAAAAAAAGAGGAAATTGAGGAATGGGGCGGGGAGGTCTTTCAGCCAGGAATGGTCTTGCAAATGAAGCTGGGAGATCCTGGTTGCATGGAAGAAACCAAAGTGAGTGGCTGGAGGCTTTGGCAGTGTCATGCCCCATGAGCCTGATGAGACTATAGAGTCAGAAGAGGAGGAGGACAGGGCAGGGAATGGCCCTAGGGACCCTGGCACAGGTTTATCTACACCTGTGCCAGCAGGGAACCCTGCCAACCTAGAGGTTCAAGCAGAGTAAGAGCCTGGTCCAAGTGGGTTGGCATCAGTCCCAACAGAGAGTCCTGCCCATTCAGATAAGGACAAAGAAAAAGAGAGGGACTTACCTCCACCATTGTATACCCAGCAGCGAATTCAAAAGGAAGCTCAAAGGAAGTCTCTGAGACTTTATGAGAAAAAACTGCTTGTTAAGAAACACCTGACAAAGCCTTAATTGCTTTATATATGCTGGGAGAGGCAATGGAGGCTTTGTCAGAGATCAACTGATCTTCCTGGTGAAAGCTTCCTGCTGACTTTGGTGCTTGGATTCCAATTATCTTGACTGCTATTACCTTGACTTGTGCTTAGACCTTGGACTGTCCCTGACTACTCTGCTGCCTGCTCCTGTTGACCCATGGACTGTTTTGGACCACACTGACTGATTGCCGTAAGCCCCTCATCTTTCGGACTGTGTTACTGGACTAAATCCTTGACTGTGTTTGCATTCCTGTGAGCTAATTAACAGTTGGCTATCCTCCCAGACTATTGCTGTTTATACTTTGCTGGTATCTAGTTGCTTTCCAGACAGGCAGGGTAGGAAATAGTGGCCGAAGAAGGAACAGAAGGAGTGGAGTGAGGAGGTTGGGCTACTTAAGAAGCAGCTACAAACTCGCAAATAATCAAATCCACAAAAGTGAAAGCTGTAAACATGGCAGAACAACTGTATATGAAGAAAAAGTAGGGGAGATTAGCTGTGATGGGATTAGAAATAATAGTTTAAAAAAAGAACATTGTGTAGAAGTGTAATTTATTTGATTAAATAGAAGATGAACTAATATTATAACGGTTTGACATTCGAGGAAATAGACTTACTAGATAATTCTAACCACAGGCTGGTATGTTGGGAGTCTTTTTGTCTTTGTTTTTTTCCCCCTTTCTCATTATTGTTTGTTATCCTTGTATGTTGTTTTATATTTCCGAAACTATGTATTAATCAGAATATTCCACCAGAAAAGACGAAAAATGGGAATGACAACCAGTAAAGCATACCTGTATGCATGTAAAGCGATACACCTACAGATTTTGTGATTGTGAACATTGGCCCATATGACATTAGATGCATATAACATCACATTGCAAATAATGCAAGATGTGGTCTCTTCCAACTCTATGATTCTAAAAAGAGGAGTGCCAGAAGCATAACTCCATTTAGCCAGTACATCCAATATAGAGTTATGTCAAAGGCAGGTAGCTATAGGGCTACATAAATATGTATATATACCACAATGTTTACTGCTCAAAATACAGTAAGCATGAAATAACAGTGCAAAGGGCCCAGAAGCATATGAAGGAAGTAGCACAAATACGCAAAAGAAGCAAGGCAAGCCAATATAGCAAAACCAAATACAAAGCAAATGTCACAGAATCAAGGAACGAGTGTACCATATTTCCATTAAGTGCACATATTATCACAGGTTTGGCCACCCAGATGCCACATGGCCAACAGGCAGACCTTATGGGCACCATCAGGTGGCAAATATATAGCCACTCAGGATCAAAATGGCTGGCCATTTTGTGCAGCAAGTAACTAGGTCCAGTTGGCCACCTGTGCAGTGAGGGATCCTAAAGCAAACCTTAAGTTTCCCCAAATCTTGTTCAACCAATAAGCAAGGAAACCTATGAGCAGCACAGAATGCAACCTCAACAGGTATGTAGCCCTCCTGTATAGAGTAGGAACAAATGGTAGTAGTGGACATCCCATGTCACCTGGAACAGAATGGTTAACAAAATCACATGTGACACTTAATGAAGTAATCATAATTTGACACACCACCAAATATATAGACAGCCCAATCCCTCAGGCTGTAGTGGTTATCAGGCCAAAGGCGCAATTGTGAACCACACATTCAGATTGTGGAAGCCCTTCTGATTCTTGTACTAGGCCTAACTCCTAGATGGAACATTAAGTATGTGACTGTAGTTCACAATCCTAGAAAGTCTGAAATGCCAAAAATGGATTAGAACACACTCTTGGACCTTACAAGCTTTACAATGCTCACCGGGAATACAACAAACCCACTCACATGGCAATGGACTGCACATAGGAATCTTGTAAGGCAGAAGTTCACAGACACCTGTGCTATGCACCTAGTTTACTCAATGCTTGCCAGGAAGTACCTTAATAGCCAGAATTAAAAAAAAAAAGATGCACTGAAGTGGAGGAATTCAAGATGCTACTCTGACAAGACTGTAGATGTGGCTTCAGCAGGTGAATGAGACAGTCCAGGCCATCACTACCATGAGTTTGTACAACCAGATGTATTACTTCTATGGGTTACATAAGTGATCCAGCCCTCAGAGATGATGGTGTGACTTGGACAGTGGGTGGTGCCTGGACAGCATCCAGACAGTCAGAGTCAGGAACAGCACAAGCCTTTGGTATATGTCTCTCTGACATGAGGACAGAAGACACCCAAGCACTCTGGTATCACTAGTCAAGGGCTGCTTTGCCCCTGGACAGGGTTCATAGATGACCATATAGGCTTGTTTCCTGGATACATACCTACTGTGCATGATGCCAGAAAGGGGTAGTTGTATATCCCAGCCAATCTGGATAGTTGCATTACCTGGGCAAGCCAGGGCAGTTGTGCCATATTACACATACACATGGGTGAAAAAACATGTGGAACATGTCTGCTGCTATACACAATCCATTAAAAATTGATAGGGAGTTTACCCAATACCATGGCAAAAAATGGTGCAGGGCCATCCAGGTCCAAGCCAATAGTGTTACAGCCACCCTTAACATGAAGGCTAGAAGGCAGACAGAAGTGATACAGTACAAGCTGGCTGGGAGTTCTGTATTGTTAGTGGTCCCAATGCAGAACAGGTACCAGACTGTAACACAATTCCACATTGGGCCCATCCATGTTTCCTAGCAGAAATGGCAGTTGTGATACAAAGCATAGGTAGGACCAATGAAGAATGCATTATCAGTTGCATAATGGGCAGCCCAGATTGCCATGTTATTCATATACCTGGCACTGTATGGTGTTTGATATGACATGTGGGTAATAACACATTGCTCAATACCTGGATCCACTCCATTGTTCATCTCCCTGAAGATCTCCCCTGTTTTCATTTGCCAGCATGCAGTATTCTTGGTGCCAGATGACTATACAGTTGCCCCTCCACATTTGCGGCTTTCGCTTTCATGGTTCCAATTATTCGCTGTTTGCTCAGCAAGCACCCCATTTAAATCAGCTTCTCTCCCTTGCACACATGGGAGGGGAGCCGATTTAAATGGAGCGCTCCCCAAGCAAACCGTGCTCAACTCTCTGCTCTCCTGGGGCTTGGCTCCATTTGGGGTAGAGAACCAAGCCCCGGGAGTGTGGGGAGTTAGGGAGAAAGATGCTTTTCAGTAACCACCCCCACCCTTCCCAAAGTGGGATGGGGCTTTTAAAGCATCATTGCCACTTTGAGAAGCTGGGTGGTGGTGGCTGGCATGCCTCCCCCCCCCCCCCGTCCAGCCAGCCACCCCTCTGCCCTTCCTGAAGCCATGATGGGGCTCTCCAGCCCCATTGTGGCTTCAGGAAGCACGGGGGTGGCTGGCAAGCAGGAGGCTTGCCAGCCTCCCCCCGCACTTCCCAAAGTGGCAAATGGGGTTGAAAAGCCCTGTCATCACTTTGGAAAGGCGGGTGGGTTGCGGGTAGGTGGGGAGAGGCATATTTTTATTCGTGTTTTTTTCACATTTGCTGGGGTCTTGTGCCCCTAACTCCTGCGAATGTGGAGGGACGACTCTATAGAGGCAGCTTCTACCACATTTAGCCCATAGTGAAGACAACCATATTCATATGTTTGTCATCATTGCACATTGCATGTTGCACAATGGTTATCCCTGCCTTGTGCAGTGTTGCTATTCTTTGATTGATAATAATAAATAATAATAAAATTTATTTATATTCCATCCCTCTATGAAACACAATCGGAGCGACTTACAACTTACAAATGTCTTTAGGATATTTAGACCCCTTATGCACAATGTTTTTAACATAAATTGTGACACAATTGCTCCATGCATAAGCCTGTATGTGCGACTAGTAGGTCTAGGAAGTCCTTTGTCCAGATACATTCCTTTTTGTACAGTATGACCCCCCCATACATGGACTTACCGTGAAAACACAACTTTCCAGATAATAGTGAACCCTACTGAAAAACTTCAGGTCCAAGTATACCATAAAGTCACACTGGAGGACATAGAGATTCATAGAGAGGTCCAAGTATACCATAGAGTCACACTGGAGCTCATAGAAATTCTTAGAGAGGATACCTCTCTAGGCATTTTCTAGGTCCTCCAGCAAGACTATGGTCATCTTCTGGTGGAAGCACACCATAGAATCATGCTGGAGGACCTAGAAAATGCCTAGAGAGAACATTGTTTTCAGACGTGGATAAATGAAAGTGTGGGTACCAGTCCTGTGGATACGGGAGTTGTACTATATTTTCACTCAGATTACATAACCTTCCACATAAAACTGCAATGCAATGTTTTCTTGAAATGAAAGTAAGAAAAAATCTTTCTCAGGGCAAAATTAAGGGCTCAGTTTTGAAAAGTTACTTATTTGGACTACAGCCCTTTAAAATCTCCCAGGGAGTTGTAGTCCGTAACAGAAGGATTTGGGAGGTTGTGGTCTAAGACAGTAAGTTTTCCAAGCTCTGGTTAAGGTCTACTTTGACAGCAGCAGTTGGCAGACCACTCCTCATCTAGGGATATGAAAGTCTATCAGTGTTTGATTTCATTGAGCTTCTCTGGATCCCACCTGCATTTTCTTCCTGTCCTTGTTTTTATCTACTTGTTAGACTGTGTGTTTTCTTCCTGCACTAAAATTGGTGCAACTCTGAAAAATATCATTTTCCTAATTAATGCATTTAGTTGCACAGCTTACCAACTTTATGCAACTTTGTCCCATTGACTAAAGCATGTTTCTGTCGAGAAGCCAACTCAATAGTCCTGGCTGACCATGACAGTTTCTACATATTTTACCTTGATTATGTGGCACTTAATTGTTGGTGTTCTAAAATATGTGCGATTATTTATTTATTTATTTATTTATTTATAACCTGCTTTTTCTCCAAAGCTGGGACCCAAAGTGGCTCACACTTTTACAAAACACAGAATTAAAACATCAAAGCAGAATTCATCTAATTATTAAAACAATATCAAAATATTAAAAAGAATAAAATATACTTAAAAGTACTAGAAAGTTTTTTTTAAGATAAAAATCTTTTAAAAACAATATAATAAAACCATACAGCACCCCCTAGCTTGTACTTTAAATACTGTCTGTTTTAAAAGTCTGCCTGAATAAAAAGGCTTTGGCCTCCTGCCGGAAGGACAACAAGGAGGGGGCCAATCTGTCTTTCTTGGGAAGGGCGTTCCAGAGTCAAGGGGCAGCTACCAAAAAAGCCCTCTCTTGCATCCCCATCGACGGGGTGAGGTCTCCTTCCTTGGAGGTCTTTAAACAGAGGCTGGATTGCCATCTGTCGGGGATGCTTTGATCAAGATTTCCTGCGTGGCAGGGGATTGGACTGGATGGCCCTCGTGGTCTCTTCCAACTCTACAATTCTATGATTCTATGATTTAAAATATATATCCCCAAACCGTCCACACACACCCTTAAAATACAATTAAATAATTCAAAGATTAAAACATACTTAAAAAATACTAAACATATACAATAGACAGTGGCTGTAGCATGGTAAGGACAATTTAGATTTTCTTTCTGACGGCTGGGTATCTATTCAGGAAAGGCCCACCAGAAGAGATCCATCTTGAGAGCTTTTTAAAAGCTATTTAGGGCGGTGATATGACAGATCTCATCCGGCAGGCCATTCCATAATCTGGGAGCAATAGCCGACAAGGTCCTCTGAGAGGTCAAAGAGAGCCTAGTTTTCCAAGGTTGTAGCAAATTCTTCCCAGAGTGCACGGTGAGGTTTATATGGAAGGAGGCAGTCCCGAAGATTTTTTGGACACAAGCCATTTAGGGCTTTAAAGGTGATAATCAACACCTTATACTGGGCTCGGAAACTGATGGGCAGCCAGTAAAGTGATCTAAAAATTGGTGTTATATTGGCTCTTCTGGATGAACCCAAGACCAGTCTGGCTGCCATGTTCTGTACCAGTTGAAGTTTCCTAACCAAGCACGAGGGTAGCCCCATGTAGAGTGCATTACAAAAATCAAGACGGGAGGTTACCAGACGGGAGGCATGTACCACAGTCTCAAGGTCACCGACTTCCAGGAAAGGGCGCAGCTGGCGGATCAGCTGAAGCTGATAACAGGCACTCCTGACTGTCACATTTACCTGATTTGACCACAATTTACCAATTGACCACAAGGTTGACCTCAAAATACCACATTTGAATTTCAGAACTAAAATTTTTAGTACCAAGTTAAGTCATTCAGGTGTTCTAATCTATTAAAGTCAGTTCACATATAGTAAACTAAAAATTCTACTCCAAGACATCTGCTAGAACTGACTATGATGCTTATCACACTAGGCAGTTGTTTCAAATTACTGTATTCCATCTGAAATCCTTATCTCCTGTACACAGAAGCCAGTGGAATGGCAACGCACTCTTTTGCACCCTCACTACATTTGCACTTCAGTGGTGTATTAGTTCTCATGTTTACTTTCTCACCCTTGAAATACAACAATACCATTTACACCAGCCTGTTTGCATCACCTCCTGTCCCATGATTGGTGTTTTTTTAAAACAAAAAAATACCATGAAGCTGTAGCTGCACAATTGTGCAATTATGCAACAGCGCTATTATGGAACCATCCCACTCCCTGCCCTGATAGGAAAGATAAACACACACTGTGCCACTTCCAAAAGCATTTTTTATGCTTCTTCCCATGAACTAACACATGCCTAGTTCTGCTTTTGTATATTGCTCTTTAAACTTCTGTATAATAACTATATATTTACTCTTTAAACTTTCTCTGAACTCCATGGTTTCTTTTTGTCATTGATACTTGGTAAGATTACATTTGAATTGTGCCAACATGCTACTCCCTTTTATTAAAATAATAATAATAATAATAATAATAATAAAAGTGCCAGAGAACAGAGAATGAACACACAGGGCTTGTCTTGGGAACTCTTAGGAATCCTGTGGTCATCCCAGCCAAGCCACTGGAAGTAATCTGGGGTCTCCCTGCAGGAGGTATCTGACAAATCCCTACAGGGGGAGCAGTGAACCACACCCATAGTACACCCACTATGCTCCCAATACTGCAATGAAGTAAAATGAGACATTCACACCAAAAGTGGTTACTAAATCATAGCAGGATAGGGGGTTGCTAACTGATTATTTCAACTGGGAAAAGAATAGATATTCAAACAACCCAGCAATGGTACAGCACATTACAGCACCAGGAGAGCTAGAGACTTCTTGAAAAATCCAATGATCTCTGCCTAACAAAGGAGACCGTGGTCTCACAAAGGAAAAGGGAAATACCGGATGCCAAAGAAGCTGCTTCACTGCTGCAAAAGGATTTAAATGTTACTGTCTTTTGTGTTAACTCCACATGGCTAAGAACTAGGAGTGACCCCTGCCTGCGTGAGACCCCTCATCTGAACAACACAAGTAACATCTGTAACAGCATGTAGATCTGTGACCCCAACATCATCACTTTTCTTTCTTTACTTTTTAACATATTTTGCCTGATGAAGAAGCAAGCCAGTAGAGCTTCGAAAGCTTGCATTATGTGTTTGGTATTCAGTTGGCCAATAAAGGTATCACTTCTTGTGGATTTTGGATTTTGTTTTGCTGCGTGCCCAACATGGCTACTCTTACATGTGCATCAGATCCAGGCAAAAATGGGGCTGACATAGCGCAATTGCAATATAACTGTTGTGTGATAAGCTCCTATGTTATCTCCACAGCAAAATGCTGATGCTAAAACACAACACATCTCTATGCATTCATCATCAAAATTCAAAGAAGACAATTTTGAAGGAAGATTCTTAGTGCAGGTTTATTTCAGCTTTACAGCAAACTAAGTGATGAGATATAAAGTTGAGGAAAATAGATAAAAAGACTGTTTTGGCCATAAGCCCAATTCTTCTGTTAGTTTGAGATATCTCAATAAATAATTCAGTTATTAACTATCTTGCAGGCATATTTTTGAGGGTTTTTTTAAAAAAAAAACATCTGTGTGGCAATGATGCATTTGATGTTATATCAAAATAAGCTTTTGCTTTCACATACTGCCTTTTTTGTTGTTGCTTAAATTTGGTTTCTAAACCAAATATCTCTTAATGTACTCAGGCTATACCCAGTTTAATAATATTCTTTTGCTGGAGATCTACATTTAGTTTACATTTAAAGAATCCCAATTTATAGCAGGTTCCACTTTCTTGTCCCGTTAGTTTTATTACAGAAGTGTAAGCAATGCAATTAAAAAAAAAACACAGAGAAAGAAGCCCCTTTCCTGCTGCAATGCATGTTTGCACTATGGATTTATGTTGGACACAGTGGTCTGCACTGAAGATTTCTGGTATTGTAATTTAAGCCACAGATGGCTTCTATGTTTGACCCCAACCCTGCTTTAGATCAGTTCATTATGAAAGAGAGATACAGGCATAATTTTATAACCTACAATTTAGCAAAAAGGGGATGTGGTGGGACTCATTTTGCGCTCTCCCCCTGTGAAGACACATCTGCATTTCTTTTCATTTTTGGAGGATGACTCACCTTTCTGCAACCTGGTGGTTTTCAAGTCACCGTGCATGGACTATAGATGACAGACGCTGTATCGCAACAGGTTTTGAGGCTACCAGATTGGGGCTGGCTGTTCAATGCATTGCAAATTTCGATATATCCCTTTATCTCTCAAGCAGAAGATGGCTGGTCTGCTCCCTGTCTGGTGAATGTATAGATCTCTCTTTTGGTTGAATTGGAATGTTTATGTAGTTCAGTCAGCCCTCCATATCCATGGGTTCTGTATCCACAGATTCAACCAACAACGGCTCAAAAATATTTGTAAGAAGAAATTCCAAAAAAGCAAAACTTGGCATTTGCCATTTTATATAAGGGACACCATTTCACTACACCATTGGATATAACAGAACTTGAGCATCAACAGATTTTGGTATCTGCAGGAGGTCCTGGAACCAAACCCCAGTGGATACCAAGAGTTTGTATGTTAAAAGGAGCCCTGGTGGCACAGTGGTTAAATGCCAGTACTGCAAGCCACCACGTTGCAAGTTCGATTCCAGCGGGCTCCAAGGTTCACTCAGCCTTCCATCCTTTCGTAGGTCGGTAAATTGAGTACCCAGCTTGTGGGGGGCAATTAGCTAACACACATTGGAAACTGTTTAATGCAGTTAGATGTGTAAATAGCTATTGCTTAAAACAATTTTTGTAAGCCGCTCTGATAGCCTTGTGGCTGAAGAGCGGGGTATAAATAAATAAATTTAAAAAAATAAAAAAAAATAAATTTCAAGGCTTTCAGTTGCTGCTGGAGCTTCAATAGTTATAGAAACAATTACACTTTGGAAAGGTTAATCATGATTTGAAGAATTTTCTCTTGCCCTTGGCAAGCTACTTTAAATTATAGCTGGCAAAGCAGAACAGTAAAGAGAGGCTCACTCGTCTTAAAACTTACAGCATGTTAGAAAAATGTGTGTGGTATTCTCAGTTTGTTTTACAATAGCCAATCTGGACTCTTGATGCTGTCGTTATAGGGTGTGTGTGTGTGTTCAGGGGGAGAGAGAGAGAGAGAGAGGTGTTTATCAGACATATCAAATATGGCATCATAACGACGCCACATAAACGTGAAAGGGCATGCATACCAGACGATGATGTCCTTTCACATTTCTGTCTTGTCCAAAAGCCATTCTATTTTATTGATGGACCAACCTGTCAATAGATTGGCTGTGACACTTTTTTGCCAGCATTGGCAGTGTTTGAATCCTCATGCCTTTTGGGAGGGGGCATTATCCCAGCATCAATGGCTGGTCTGGCCAGAACACTTCTGGGTGAGATCGAGACATCCAGGTAGGTGGTGCTTTTTTTATGAACCTCCCCTGTTTACTTGGGACTTTCAAAGTGTGTTTTTGTGCTTTTTAAAACTTTTTATGTGTTATTTTTGTTTTGTTTTTTCATTTCCCACGCTCGCATCTTCTCGCAAGAAACCATGAGTTTTCATTCCAGGAAGTGAATAGAGCTCCTTTCACTCCTACATCCTTGCCTTTTAACATTGGACAAAATAGGTGTGATAAAGGTGTTCTTTTACCAGCATAAAAACACCACAAAATATGCCAGCAAAAGACCAGGAAAGGAGGGAGGTCTGATAAAATCCAGAGGCAGAGCAAACCAGAAAACAGGTTAAAAACAATTATTGAGCTGAATCAATTATATAAAACATACTAAAATAATAAATAACTTACTTATTTGATTTAACAGTTATTAACTAAAATGACTCTAGCCACAGATAACTATCACAAGGAGGAACAAAAACTTTCCTGGCTTTCTGACACTAGTTTAAGACATTTAACAGCCTATGTCATGTAGTAATTTGTTCCTACCAATAAAAATAGGTTTTGTTTAACAAAGTGTTATCTGTAGTACTGACAACAAGGGGCTCAAGATATGGACTTCTGAAATCTCAGTATAATGGACATTCTAGAAGAAAGTGAGCCAAGACCTTCACCTTCCAGCAACTAGCATGACAATGTCTACTAATCTGTCTACTCCATACCTATAACATCTGCTCCTATTTTGCACCATTCATTATAAGCTTCTTTGATCTCCATAGGATGCAGAGTATTTAAACTGCACTTAATTAAGCATGTCTTGAAACAATATGGGCCAAATATGAGGACAGTTTTCCAGAGGAGACAATAAGGTTTTCATAGAGTATTAGTTAGACACAATAGTACACACCAGTATGAAAGTAGCCTAGAAGTCAACATTGATTAATCCCACAAATACCACTACAGCCCTTTGTAATCAAATAGCCCACTGACAAGTTCAGAAATAGTACAGTGGGCCTCCGTTTCCACAGGGGGTTGGATCTGGAACCCCACATGGACAGCAAAAACTGCAGATGGTTAAGTCCTATATAAATCAATGGGTGCCACCATTTTAAGTATGTGATGACAATCCACGGATGGATACTGAACCTGCAGGTACGGGGAGCCCACTGTACAACAAATTGTGGCACAGCATGATTGTGGCCCCACATCCCCATTAGGACAAGGAGAGAGGTGCTGTATAAGGATTCTTTTAAGTTGATAGTAATGGCTGTTTTCTAGGCCACAGTGCCTACTGAGCAGCAGCCTGCCTCCATAAGTACAACTCCTTAGAAGTAGATCTAAGAACACACAGAAATCTTGTCAGAAACTTAAATTATTCTGAATGAAAAGCTGTAAGATCTGAATGTGCCTGTACAAAGACCCTGTATAGCAGCTATGGCAATAGAAAGGAGCTCTACTGGCTCACCACCAGGTCATAGCAATACCATAAACTATTAATCCACCAGCTTTCAAAATCATTTTTAAACATCACTCCTAGTTCAGCTTCGTTCACCGATTGTCCAACTGACATCAATATTCCTGCCTTCTCTTTCCAAACAATAGTACTTTAGTTTGGGAGTAATTAACTTGTAATTTCCTGCCTAGTAAGCAAGATGTGCTCATTTTCTTCTTTCTGACTCAGTTACAAGATAAATCAATATGTTCCTATGAAGTTATGGACACAACCCTTCAACCAGAAAAAGGCACACACAGCTAGTAATCTTAAATTCAAAGATAAGCCTCTATCTGAAAAGAGCAGCTAAAGCATTTCCACATTAGTAGCTTTACAAGGGTTCTCAGATGTGGGATGAAGTGTATAGATTTACCTCAATTAAGGAAGCTGATGTATTCCTGGTCATTACTTCTTTAACTGAAAATTTGGTACCAGAGGCAGAAATAACATAGAAGGAACAGGGAGAGTTCCTATACCACTAAAAAAAAAGAAGAGTAGTTCAATCTGTCCCAATAAACTTTTCATTTAAAACTAACAATATGCACATGTGAAATGATACAACCATCCATGCATGAGTAAACAAAAACATTTTGAACTGTCTAGAGACCACCTGAAAGCTTCTTTCAAAAGGCATCCAGGGATTTTTTTTTTTTTGTCTTTCACCAACTTCCACTTTTCATATGATTTCCGTTCTGATGTCCAGACTTGCAGATCTATGTTGGGTGGTTTTTAATATGTAAGCTCATCCGTCCTCCCCTTTTATCTTTGTTTTCCTGTTCACACATGTCCAGTATGGTATTCTGGAGGCCACTGCTGTTTACCTTGCCTGTTGTAGGCAGGCACACACAGCTATAGCAGGACTGGATAGAGCAGAATTCCATTCTTTCCCAGTTCAAGATTTATTGCATTTTTAACTCCAGACATACTGCTGCAACCTGGCACTGAAAATTTGTTTCCAGTTGTCTTCACTATTCTCCCAATTCTGGGACTGCTAAAAAGCATCCAGCTGGACAGAGGAAAAGGACGAAAGAGGTGCTGGGTGGGAATAAAAAGACTTTGTGAAAAGGAGCTTCTTTGTCAGTGGCTTTGTTATCAGAGGTATGTCTCAACATAGGAGGACTGGAATGCAGAAATTTGCTCCCCAAACTGTATTATTTTGCATATAAATCCTATACAATTCTCACAAAAAGTATGCATTACTAGTGCTCATTTCTTACATGGGCTCAATCAGGTAGCAATTTATTGAGGAAATATTCCTTTTTGTGCTTCGGGAGTGTTGCTTCTACCCCTGCTCCAAGAGCTTTAGGGAGTATGTTCACGCTGTGTTAAATGTAATTACGCAGATATCACAGGCATCCTCAGAAACAGCAATTCCCTTCTGCATCATAAATTCTAACACAGTCCTAGAATAATCAGCAAACAGTAGTTCAGACAGTATGCTGCTCTTTCTTTAATTTAAGCAGTATCTCTACAATTATCTCCCTTGACTCCAGCTTGAACCCTTAATTGGATTATTTCTCCATCTATTGGCTATATCCATTCACTTGCTATGCTAAAGCAGAGCTAGACACTTAGCTGAGAATACGTCTTGGAAAGACCCCAGTTGTCCTCAGTCCTGGAAAAACAGTTTGACATTAGATGTTGCAAGAAAAGATAAGTCTAGTCATACATTCCCTGTGGGCAGCACTGATTTTGCTTCATCATAATTTCTTACCATGCTATATATAACATCATTGGATGTTTTAATATTTTATCATGATAAATCAATGTGCATTTTGCCACACATTTAGAATTTGAGACCAACAGAGTACATTTTTGAAATGAAAGAAATCAGTACCCCAGAAAATGGGAGAGTTGGCTACAGATGTTCAAACTGGAGCATCAGTACTGTTATTGATAAAATGTCTTTTTTGAGGGAGGAAAGTTGTGTGAAGGATTCACCAGCCTCCTTAACTGGAAGAAATCTACCTGGCTCATTTGATATAACAAGGTTTATAAGGCTATTTTGATGTTATACTGATATTATAGTGATATAATAGTGATTATAGTGATATTGGGGACCCATCTATAAATGCCCCCCCAAATAGATTGCTCCACAGTAATGTCAAATATAAGCAGCTACAATTTGTCTTAATGGTTCTTCTAGCTCCCATAAGCTTTTACCATGGGAAGGCACCTGCAGGGGGAGGAGAGGAGGAGAGAGGCATCCTCTCTTCCCTGGTCCCTGTGGTGGTGAGGAGAGGAGGAGAGCCATCTTCCCTTCCTCCATCCCCGCAGGGGGGAGGGAGGGAGAAATCTTCCCCTTCCCATGGCTACCCTCTGTGCCACCAACAGGTCCCTTCTGTCAAAAACACACACAAAAAAGGTAAAGTGCACAATCATGCCTGTGCACCCCTGACCAATCCAAAGGTCTGTTCTACCCCCTCCAGACCACACAACAGGCTTTCCTGCAGAGTTTTTGCTGGTTTTGGGCCCCACCTCTTCACAAGGGCAGGCCATCTACTCCTCACATTGCATGAGGAGTATTTTTGCCATTTAGACAACCCCCTTGTTTGAAAGACAGCAGTTTTTATACATTGCATTTCTTCTTTTGCTGCTTTTGTTCAGATTAGTTGTCATCAGCACATTCTTCCTCATGTTTTGGCCCCTTCACCAGACTGTCTCAGCTAATTTACCACTATCTCTTATAGATGTGGTCATATGAATCACAGAGTCATATGAATCACCGAGTTGGGAGAGAGCACAAGGGCCATCTAGTCCAACCCCTTGCAATGCAGGAATACACAATCAAAGCACTCCCAACAGATCTGGTGGTTGTAGATAGTTTTATATAAAATCAGAAATCTGCATGGATGGTCCAAAATGCAATGTGTACAACATGAAGGTCATACCAACATCATGAACACTGGTATTTCTGCATAGGAGACATGCACAAGCCACTGCCTCCTTTATGCCTCAGAATGTACACAAAGAGACACAAAACACTTTCTATTCATAAAAACATCAAATTCTTGAAGGCTGTGCCACCCCTGTCATCTTTCCATTTTTTTTTCTTTTGATGTCATGCCTATAGATTGCATAAGCTTGAGGAAAGAACTATTGTTTTTCTCCATCTGTGACCACCTACGACTGCTCGAGCGCTTTCATCAGCGCTGTCTACGCACAATCCTAAATATACACTGGACTGACTATGTGACGAATGTTGCTGTCCTTGAGCAAGCAGGGATCACCAGCATTGAGGCCATGATATTGAGAACACAGCTGCGCTGGGCAGGGCACGTTTCTAGGATGGAGGACCATCGCCTCCCAAAAATACTACTCTACGGTGAACTCGCCACAGGTCAGCGTAAGAGGGGCGCTCCAAAAAAGCGATACAAAGACTCCCTGAAACAACATCTCAGGCTTGGCCAAATTGATCACCAACAGTGGTCCGCCCTGGCCTCACATCGGGAGGCATGGAGACACACTATCCACAATGCTGCAGCCTTATTTGAGAACTCACACTGAACAAGTCTTGAAGAGAAACGACAACGCAGAAAGAATCACAACCCAAAAACATCACCCAAGGAGACCTTCTGCTGTGCTTTTTGCAACCGGACTTGTTTATCTCGGATTGGCCTTTTTAGTCATCAGCACGCTTGCAGAAAGCGCGGGATGAGTCCTTCCTGAATCTTCGTTTGTGAAGAAAAGCCAGAGAGAGAGAAATACTCTGGGAATCTTTCTACAGATGAAGAAGATAGCATAAGTTCTTTAAATAAATAAATAGGTGGTTATCGTTGTTGTTTTTAAAGCTCTTTGCATTTCACATAAACATCAACCATGAAGAAATAAGATTAACCATTGACAAAGGCAATCTGTAACAAAATCAAAATACATGCCTGCAGAAATAGAGTATATAAACTGCAAGGAAATATTGTAAGCACACGGAATGCAACTTTCCTTGGGAAAATAAAGTGAATTAAGATGCAAATGGCCATAATATGTCCCAAGGCCCAGCTAGAATTAGGGTGTTTAACACAGAGGAGTTGAAATCTTGTTGCAGAGTTACAGTTCATGTTTTATGGCAACGTTCCCTGCAGTGCAGCTGGTGTTGTAAAGTGGTTTCCAGAATGAGACTTCTACTCCAAGGGATGTTGTGGGGCTAGAATATGGGTAGGGTAGACAGAACAACAAAACTCACCATTTCTTCAAGGAAAATACTTCCTCCCTGTGCGTATTTATAGACACATGTCCTCCATTTAACTAAAAACTTTCCACTGAATCAGAAATTTAAACTCAGGTTTCTTGATTCAATAGAATTCCCTTTGGTTGGATGGGAAGACAAACACATTTGTGTCACAATCCTACTGTCAGGAATTCTGTCTGGACTAGGTGTCCCTTAGCCTGAGTCCAGCCAGGTTCCTGTCATGTGCAGCAGGGGTCTGGATATTGTTTATAGGTTGAGAGGGGGGAATGGAATGCTAGTATCTAGCTGTTCCCAGGCCTGGAGAAGACACAGCCTATCTCCAAGGTCATACATCTGCTAAAGGCTTGGGAAGGGAAGGTGCTGGAAAGGGGGGTGAGTCAAGCTGCTGAAAGGGGGCTAGAAAGGGGGGGGAGTCGAGCCGCTGATTTAAACTGTATCTTTTTTCTTGTGAATCAGTTCTGCCAATGACTTTGGACTTGTTCACTTCTTTACCTTTAACACACTAGTGATTGTTGTCTGAGTGAAATGAAGTTCTGACTGGAACCTTACACCAACTGAAGGTAATTTCATTTGACAGAAAAGGGCGCTCCTACATTAAGGTCACTTGCCAAGTGAACTGTCCTAATCCTGGTGTAGCAGATGAGTGTTTCACTCAATTTATAGCCAACACTCAAAGAAATATTATTTGGTTATAAGGCAAGAGTGGGGAAACACACACTCCTCAACTCCCAACAGTGCTAGCCAGCACATCCAATGGTAAGGAATGCTGGGAATTACAGTGCAACAAAATGTGCAGGGCCACATGATTCCCACGACTGTTATAAAAAGAAAAATGTGATGTTTGAACAGTTCTTGCCAGTTTCATAGAAAACCTGGGTATTAGGATATCCTGCAGCTCTCGAAGGACACACACACACACAAAATCCTTCACAAAGTACACTATCAAGAATTTTGCACAATGGTGACAGAAAATCCAGGATGTATTTATTGATTAGAAAAAAATGTAGGTAGCAGTGGTGCCAGACCTTCCAGCTAACTTAAAACAAAGTCCTGACCTTGGAAGACTACTGCCTGGTGCAATATACAGTACTTCAGGCACACTATTATGTTGTACCCAAACGGGGCCTGCTGTAGTGAGGCATCCTGCTTACAGTTCATAGACTGTAGCCAGTCACCTGCCATATAAAACAGAAGACAAATTTAAATTATATTTAATCCCAGTTATATTTGTATTAGCCAACACTGTAGAGATAGTCTCCATACTGTTTACAGGCATTGGATATCACTCTTACTTCTAAAATGCATCATGAAGAAAAGGAATTTTATTTTCACTGCCATGTCACAAAACACTCTCTGTGCACATCTTTTAGTTGATCCAGCTGGAGGCCATGGGTGGTGGTGAGGAGGTACTTTTCTCTCATAATGAGCTTACAATGGCCCATTTCAGAAGAGGAATGGGGGGGGGCAAAATAGTGTGCCCATACTCCTTTTTCCTCTTCCCTTCCTTTTCACATCCACTAGTTCTTTGGCTGTCTCTAGCAAAACACCTCAAAATTCTCTTGACTCTCAGGCCACTACTTTACATAATGGTGGATGGCTATTAGGTATAGGGTGGGTACCAAACAAAAGAGGCCATAACTCTTGAAATAACAAGCATTAAAGCTTATTGGGGAGAAGTCAATAGATATTTCTTAAATATACCCTATTTTTTGAGCTGGAGAGCCCAAACTAAGAGAGAGGGGAAGGAAGAGTGGGGAGGGGATTCATTGAATGCACATACCAGGTAACCACTGACCTAACTGTCCCACCCTCCAGTTATCCCTGTCCCCTGATTCTACCCCAATCCTGACAAACGTTCAAAGGTCCAGTTTCTCCTAAAACTGTAGAGTAAAAAGTCACTTTTTAAAAATTACTTTAACATCTAAAAGAAGTGCTTTCACTGTTAAACAGGCTGTACATCGTGTGTTCCGATGACACTGGAAATGAGGAGAGTACAGTTGTTTTGCCTGTGTAGACACAGCCTCAGTGCTCTGTTGAGCAGGTCTGGAGGAGGCCAGGTGAGGGCTTCACTCTAGCCTGCTTCCAGGGCCTATAAAACCAAGCAGTCCTGCTCTCTTCATCAGCCCATCTTGATTTCTGCTCATTATGTCACCTTCACCACAACTTCAGGTGGCTTTAGCATGGAATCCAGATCCAGCATGATGGGGACTAGGCCTGCAGGACATTATTTTGGTTGGGGGAATCCCCTTACAGCACCTTGGCCATAGGGGTCATGGGTCACTTAGGGGCAGGTGACTCTGTTTCACTGTCATGTGGCAGGTGAGCCAGCGGAATCTGCCCGCATCAATTCTGGCAGCTGCCCACATGGATTTCACCTAGCATTCAGGCTGCATATAAGATTTCCATTGATTGGCCATCAGGTTATCTGATGTCTGGATATGGACTCATGCTGGTGCCAAGCCTCTTCAGATGTAACCAATAAACTACATTCTTATCAATATGTAAGATCAGTGTGTTTTATCACTCAAGTCGATCCTGCCTCATTATTTATTTATTTACTTGTTTCTTTGTATCCTGCCTTTCTCCCAATATAGGGACTCCACAAAAGAGACAACACATGCCCAGCTTCATTAGATGCATTAGAACAGAGTTGTGGGATATACATACTCAATTTAGAGGTAAAACACATAATTTTAAATAAGGAGGGTGCCAGAGGTGTTCCCAGCTCAAAATGCTAAATTCAAACTCTGTATAGTTTTGCCAGACTTTAAAACATGTGCAACATCTTTTCCAGCCCTATTCTGTACTGTGGATCAAGGGCATACAAGACAGAAAGTTTGGTATTTTATTAACTGCTTATGGACTTTTTTTTTTAGAGTCATGCTGTATGGTACACTCACCATAAGGTCACAAGGAATTTTTTGCCCCAGTCCCAGCAATGCTTATCATTAGTTACTGCATGAACTGGAGATACAAAGTAGTGCACTTACCAGACCCTTTCACTGGTCAGCAGTGATATAAACTGCACATAGACAGAATTGTTGAATGCACAATTTCAAGTGCCCATCCATAATGGAGAACTGAAGTATACATTTGTGTGAATACCAAGTAAAGTACTGTAATTCTAGCAGAAACAGAACTAGAATCAGGATATACTACTTGGCTGGTGGGATGTCAGTGACTTAGCAAGCAAGAAGCAAATATTTATCAGCCCAGATATTAATCAACTATCTGCCCCTACATTTTGCAAAAGAACAACCATGATACATCTTTCTGACACACAGAGACAGTATGCTTTCAGCATCACTGATAGAAGAGAAGCATGAGGTGCTGTGTTAGCATAATGGCACCTCTCTTTAGCAATATGTTCAAGCAGCTGGGGCTCTCTTTTCCTAGCATTATCCCATAATCAAATGTCTGATATCATTCCACATCATCCCAGAGTTTTACATTTGTAATTAAAACCTGAATACAGCACATAAAGAAGGAAGAAAAAAAAGCTCCATAGCACTTTTTTTTTTAAAAGAGATGCACTTGCCCATTCAGGCACAGAAGCAGAAAAACACAGATCAAGAAAATGCTAAGTGAAACTCTTCAACCAACAAATCGGGGACAGAAATACCTTACTTTCTCTGCACCCAAGGTGACTTGCCAGAGTATGGAACTGATGACCCCCCAGCATCACCACTTGAAATGGCCAGAAGCTAGTACTGCTTCTCCAACCACCAGTTCAGTAAGGATTCAGTGCCTTGGTGGCTCAATATATACAGAGTAGATGATGCTAATTTTTTGTTCCCTCAGGTGAACCTACACAACTCCCTTGTTTCAACAGATCCACTGTCTGCCAGTCTACTTCTGGGCACAATTCAAAGTACTAGTTCTCTCCTATAAAACCTAATGCAGCTCAGGTCTGGGTTATTTGAAGGACTGTATTCTCCTTTATGATCCTACCTGTGTTTTGAGATCTGATAGGGAAGCCTTGTCCTTTGTCCCATCACCTTCACAGGTATACCTGGTGGGAACATACAATAGGAGAGAGGCCCTTCTCAGTGGTTGCCCCCAGGCTCTGGAACTCCATTCCTAGAATGGCACCCTCCCTACTTTCTTTGATGATTATTTAGGCAGGACAGGCTTTGTCCAATGTGCTAGATTTTCTAATTTTTGTTTTTGTTGTGCTGAGTTTTTTTTATGGTTTATGTTTTCAACTGATTTTAATTTTGTTATAGTTTAATCACTTTTAAACTTTTGTATTTTTTAAATTTTGTAATTTTTTAACTTCTTAAAAATTGGTTGTAAGCCAATAATTATTAATTTCTGCACAGAAAATGCCATCTTCTGTGCAAATCAACAATGTGCAAATTTTACATAAAACAAATTTCCAATTACTGTACAGTTTTTTTCTGTCCAGAAAACAACATTTTCTGTGCAGGAATTAATATTTCTGCATTGAAATATTACTTTCCACACAGAAAATGTTGTTTCATGTGCAAAAAAATGCTGGTTTGTTTGTTTTTGCATAAAATAGCCATGTGCAAATTTTTCACAGTATAAGTCCCAGACTGCGAAGAGTCTTATCAGTCCAGGATTCTTCTCATCAGGATTTCTCAACACTCGAAAAACATGTTTTTTGACCATTCAACATTTTTTCCATCCCCTCTTCATAGCTCCTGCTTCCTCTAGTAATTCTGGAACTGAAGGTAACTCCTAGTTGTTCCAGATCAACCAGCCCAGCAAAGGCCAGGGAATGCAAGAGGACCAATAGAACCCTATGCGATCTTGGGACTCCTGATCCTGTAAGATCTTTTGTTTTGGTCTGGAGGGTTCTTCTGCCTGAACTATATGTTGCTCTGGTAAAAAACTAGACTATTCTCAGAATGCCCCTGTCTCTATTTGCTGTCACAAGAGATTGTTTGAAGAACTTTTTTTTCTCTTGATGAAAAATATGTGCATAAGACCAAATCACACAGGACGACACCTTTCTTATGTCCCACCTAACTTCCCTTTCAGAACAAGAAATTCTGCAATACAAGTTTGAAAGAGCAGATGATGTGCTTATCCTTTCTCATTCCTCTGCTGTTTGCTCTTCTGTTGAAAGTTAGCTTGGAAGCTTCTCAGCTTCTCTGCTTCTGCTCTATCTTACTGAGTCGAATAATAGGCAGTTTTTGTAACTACATGCTGCAATTAAATAGGAGGTAGTGAATGGAAAAACAAGTGCCATTCAGGAATTGATTCTGGACTTGGAGACATTGTTTTACAGTGGCTCCGTACTTCCTGGAGAGGCAAACACAGAAAATGGTGCTGGGGGACTACTGTTTGACCACCTGGCTGTTGGCCTATGGCATCCCTCAAGATTCTGTTTTGTCCCTATCCAGACTCTGGTCATCCAGAGTTTTGGGACGGGATGCCATCTATATGTGGGCAACACCCAACTCTACTACTCCTTTCCACCCCATTCCAAGAAGACTGTCTTGGTACTGAACCAGTGTCTGTTGTCAGTAATGGACTGGATACAAACAAAATGTATCTTAATCCAGACAAGAGAGAAGTGCTCTTGGTCAATCAGAGGGCAGATCAGGGAATAGGGATTCAGCCTGTGTTAGATGGGATTACACTCCCCCTGGAACCACAGTTTTGCAGTTTGAGCATACTCCTGGACTCAGCTTTGAGCCTGGAAGACCAGGTTTCTGTGGAGGCCAAGAGTGCTTTTGCACATTTAACACTTGTGTACCAACTGTGCCTGTTCCTTGAGATGCCAGATCTGACCATGGTGGTACATGCCTTACTTACATCTTCTTTGAACTACTGTAACATGCTCTATTTGGAGCTGCCTTTGAAGAGTGTTTGGAAGCTTGAGCTGATCCAAAGAGCTGCAGCCAGACTGATAACTAGGGCAGGTCACAGAGAACACACAACACACTTGTTGAAAGAGCTAGACTGGCTGCCAGTTTTTTTTCTGGGTACAATTCAAAGTGCTGGTGTTAGGGGCCAAACTGGGGTTCTCTGCCTGGAACCCCCAGATTTAGCTCCCCTGTAGAGGTACCCCGAACAGCCTCACTCAAGGGCACCTCCTACAGGCCAAAATGCTGCCACTACCCACTTAAGTCTTTATAACCAGCCCAGTGGGAGACTGGGTAACCAGTGGGACTACCTGTCACTGTGGACCACCCAACTCCTCCCTCCTGTCCCGAGAGAGAGAGAGAGAGAGAGAGAGAGAGAGAAATGTAGCAAGACCAAGAGGTATAAGCACATATAGCATCAGCATATAGGAAGATTAGAAAAGGCTTATTTTATTCAAACAAGTTCACGTTATGCACATCTCTCATGAGGGCAGGCATCCTCCATGCCCGCAGGCTCACTTTAAAGTTACATAAATAGCAAAGGTATTAAAGTCAAAGCATTCAGTTATCTTAAGCTACATTCATTTAACTAAGTTCAGCTACATCCAGCCAAAGTTTGAGAAAATAACATAAGGGTCCCTAATGTTGGGATATGTAGTCTGCAATCCAATAAATTGAGATGTTTTTATTGTTAAAGGGTTAACTGATAGAGGCAAACAGAATGTCTGATGTAACTTCCTTTTGAATTCTGATTGGGCTTCTAAGGAAAAAGGAGTGTCCAAGTGTTCTCTTTGTCTTAGAAGCTAGCCATGAGGCGCACACGCCATGATGATTTCTTTGAGAGTGGACCTCCCAATCAGGGGTCCTACATATCTTCTTTTGTAGCCGTGTAGTTTTTAGTCATTTCAGTAGTTTAGACTGCAAGTAATCATTTTTGCTACTGTTCTGCTATATGAAATGCTCTGGATATATGAGTAAAGCTGTTTTTATACTTTTACCCAGTTTAAGAGTTTTGAGTCCTTATTATACTAGCAAAGTAACTTGGGGAAATTGGGTGTGGTTATCTTAGTGTGTATGTTTGCATGCTGGAATCAGATACACTAACAAAACTGCTGTGTGTGTACTCTGTTAATTTACTGTACTTTCCAAGGAAGTTTAAAAGCCATCCGTTTTATGGCTACCTTATCTTGTAAAGGTATTTTCCAGTGAAGTATAGTGAGGGAACATTTGCTGAATGTTCTCATATCCCCAATACCTAACGCCATTCTAAATTGGCCCTAAAGCTACTTACAATAATGCCATCTTCTGTTTGATTCAAATGGAAGGCTGGAGCCAGTTAGATGTTGTCTGTCTGTAGGTCATCATGACAGATGTTCCCAACTGACTCAACAGCATCTTCCAGTCCTCTTTCCATGGGATGTGAGGTGCCGTCCCCAGATGTTCCTTTTGTCTCAAAACCGCATGGTCTGACTCACATGTGCTCAGAACAAAGAATTTATAGTCTCTTTTTCAAATTACCACTCTGGCAGTTTCATTGGTCAGTCTCGCTCGAATGATGTGACATCACTGATGATGCTGAATCTGGAGATCTCTTTCACCTCCCCCTTAGTTCCTTTAACCCTTAACCCTTTGGTGACTATGTTATGCTGGCAAGACAATTGTTGTCTGCAGATAATGGGAAATGTAGTTCTCTGGCATAATGATGGGAGTTGCAATCAACCTTGAGGCAGGATGATGGAAACTCCATCATGACTTTGACCTATCAAGTCCTATATGGCTTGGGTCCAGGCTATGTGGCAGGTCGTATCTCCCTGTATGAGCTGGCCCAAGCTCTGAGATCACCAGGAGAGGTCTTTCTCACAGTACCACCACCACTGCAAGCACCGTTGACAGGGAGAGGGCCTTCTCAGTGACTGCCCCTAAACTCTGGAACTCCCTTCTCAGGAAGGCCAGAATGGCCCCCGCCTTGTTGTCCTAAATAAAACATGTTTTATTTAGATAACCTTTTAAAATTGAAAGTTTTAAAAGACAAGCTAGGTGGTGCTGTATTGTTTGAACTGAACTATTTTAAAGAGCTTTTTATCTTTTTAAAATTGCATGTTATTCTTTTACTAAAGTGTGAATTGTTTCAATACTGTAAATAGTTTAATTCTATTTTAATGCTTGTGTTTTGTATGTTTCTAACTGTATTGTTCTTTTAAATTGTGAGCCACTTTGAATCTCAATTCTGGGGGGAAAGCGGAATGCTGCTGTTGCTGCTGATGAGGAAGATTATGGTGATGATGCTACCACATTAGAGCAGACTGACACATCACCCAATTCCACACCATCTTATCAGCCAGTCCTTACCATATATCAGTGTGTCAGAATTCTCTCTATAGTCAGTGGCAATTTTAGGATCTTGATTACAAAGTATAGGTTATGATTCATAAAAGGTGTCTCACATGTATATTGATGTGGGCAGAGTAAAATATTACCCATACTTTAAAAGTGTTTGCTTTCATTAATTCAGGAAAGAGGCAATTTGTAAGTTGTTGTTTGTCTCTACATTGGTGTCTCCTCATCAGTCAACACACATGCACACAATTAAAACAAAAGCATGGTTGGTGGGCTTCATTCACAAAAAGTGTATTTCATCTTAAGTCCCTTGGTGCCACTAAAATCTGTTTGCTTGTAGGTTGTGGTGTGTGTTGCTGCAACAGACTTAACATGGCTATCCTCCCCCACCCCCTGCAAAAAAATAAATCCTGTCAATGTTATCTTTCTAGTAGATTGAAATTCCCATGGTTGAAGGAATGGCTTGCAACAATCTTGTTAATTTTGTGAGAAGTGTGCAAAGAAGCACATTTAAAAACCCTACAATGGGGTCCCATACTGAAGTCATATTTATAGCTCTGGGGCAAGCAAGATCAATCTTATTATATATCCGATGCCAGTCATAAATTTTCATTAGCTTGGATGACAAAGGAAACATTAATGGGCAGAGAGGAAAGATTTCCTTTAAATTTTTTACACTGAGAAACCCATTGCGAGATAAAAAGATCAGACTGTTCTCATTTGCTATCTACTGAGCAAGTCCAAAAAAGGGAAAGAAGGAATCCTTCATATACTTCTGCAAGGTTACTGGACAAGATTTGATAAACCTCTGGCATTAAGATAAGGGGGAAACCATTGATCACTCATTACTTGTGGGGAATTTGCTGTTTTCTGCCGCATGAACCAGAGAAGCGCACAATAAATGAGATGAGTTAATAACACTCTTAGTAGGCCTTATTGGACGGAAGACTGCCAATGCTGTAGGCTACATTTCAGAGAAAGGCAATGGCAAAACCACTTCTGAGTATTCCTTGCCTAAGAAAACCCTATGAAACTCATTGGGTCACCATACATAAGTCGACAGGCAACTTGAAGACACTCATACGCATATAAGGCATCCAGAGTGGTTGGTGGCTTTCACATCAGTAGGGTGGTAAATCCACTCCAGGTTACAGACTGAACTTTAAGAGGAATGTTAAAAGTGCTGAACTCCTAAAATAATTCAGACTTAAACCCAGATTGAATTCACAACTCCACTGATGATGGGAGCAATTAGCCACCAATGAAGACATCCAATAGCCATCCCCACTTCTGGTTCTTCCACTATCCAAAGGATTTTGCATTGCTGTATCAAGTTGTCATCTGGTTCTAAGTGATGCTGTGTTTAAATGACATTTTGGTTCATATACAGATAGCTACCATACACAGTTAAATCATGGATGTAGAGACTGACCTGACACACACAACAAAAACTTAAGTAGAAGGCCTGAGAGAGGCCTCTGTCCCAGCTTTGTCCACCTAGCTACAGTACAGCACTAAAGAGCTGGGGAGAGGGTACAGGTGTCATCTAAAAATATAAAAAATGCCATGCTGGATGGGACCAAAGGTCTACTTAGTGCAGTATTCCAGACATGATTGCAATAGTACTCTTGGATGAAACAAGTTACCAACATGCATGCAGCTGAGAGAGGTGTAACCTTTTTATATCTGGCTTTTAATTCTATCAAGGTGCTGCTGCCATTGAATTGTATCTATGCTCCTGAAGAGTAGTAGTTGGTTAATAAGGACTAGATGCTCCTCCCATACCATTACCTTCATGTGCCTAGATGAGGAAGATATAAAGAGGAGAACCAATTGCAGATAGATCATCTCATGTGGTGCCAACCCTGATGGGATGACCCCCAAAGGAATCTCCCTTTCAGGTCACCATTTCAGGGAAACATGGGATTGAGGACACCACCTCTTCTCATGGTGGTTTGATAGCAGCTGCCATGGTAGGGACCATCCAGGACTTCATGGCTACCATGCCCCACACACGTGGAAGGTCAGATCCTGGACCAGTTTTTTGCTGTTGAGTGGACAGACAATGATCTCATTTGGGAGGAGGGAGTCTCAATGACTCCACAGTGATGGAGAGAACATTTCCTTTTGAAATTTGGACTGACACTAGGATGCTCTTCCTGGAAGGAGATTAAGACACTGTAGAGGAAAATGGGGAGATGGAGATGGCTCCTACTTGCAGCCTCTGTTTTAAGGAAGTGATATTGGCTGGGAAGGGTGAGCTTTTGCTTGGGAGCCACGCCCCTTCTTCCCCCTGAAGCTATAGGAACTGCTCACTAGCTGAGAGTCAAGACCTAGCTGGGAAGGGTGAGCTTTTGCCTGGGAGCCACACCCTCTTCTTTCATCCTGAAGCTACAAGAACTGCTTACAATGATTATTTAGCATTACCACCATATAATGGAATGGTCTGGGTGCGGGAATTGAGGTCGTGTGGGGGAAGGTAAGGTATGGCAGCAAAAGAGTGAAGAAATGTTACAAAAGAAGAAGGGATCGATGCTTAATATCTAATAATAATAAAATGTATTTATACCCCACCCCTCTGTTAAAACAATCGGGGCAGCTTACAATAATTAAAATACAATACAGATAAAAATCCCAAAACACCACCCATCCCACCCTGCCCCATAAAAAGATATTAAACAAATGTAAATTAAAAGCAACTATCTAAAATCACATTTAAAAACAATAAATAAAATAAATACAATAAATAGCCAGCAGACTAAAAGAGGCAGGGAGCCCCTGAGGCCGGGATCTAACTAGGAAAGGCCTGCCGAAAGAGATCCGTCTTTAGTGCTTTTTTAAAGCTACTCAGGCTTGTCATCTGATGGATCTCGTTCGGCAGGTAATTCCACAATTTGGGGGCGATTACCGAAAAGGCCCTCTGGGAGGTTGCAGACAGCCTAGATTTTTGTGGCTGAAGCAAATTCCTCCCAGAGGACCGGAGTGCGCGGGGAGGATTGTATGGGAGGAGGCGTTCCGGAGATAAGTTGGACCCAAGCCATTTAGGGCTTTAAAGGTAAGAACCAACACCTTATACTGGGCCCAGAAACTAATAGGCAGCCAGTGGAGAGATTTTAATACTGGAGTTATATGGTCTCTCCGAGATGTTCCTGAGACCACTCTGGCTGCCATATTTTGTACCAACTGAAGTTTCCAGACCAACCATGAGGGTAGCCCCATGTTGAGCACATTGCAGAAATCTAGACAAGAGGTTACCAGTGCATGCACCACAGTCTCGAGGTCCCTTACTTCCAGGAAAGGGCACAGCTGGTGTATCAGCTGAAGCTGATAACAGGCACTCCTGACCGTCACATTCACCTGACTAGTCATCTCTAGCGATGAATCAAGGAGCACCCCCAGACTGCGAACACACTCCTTAACGGAGAGCCTGACCCCGTCCAGGACTGGAGGTTGCAACCCAACTCCTGGTTTTGGGGCCGCTACCGTGAGCACCTCCGTTTTGTCTGGATGTAATCTCAATCTGTTTTTCCTCATCCAGCCCATTATTGCTTTAACTCAATCATT